>CM067338.1:66978819-68228819 GCA_034376525.1 Nicotiana benthamiana | reverse complement strand
CAAAATTATGCATAAAATAATTTTTTAAAAATAAAATAGAAGAAGGCAAAACAAAGGAGCACAACTAACTAGAATTGAGTTAAAAGCCAACTAGGAGAACAAGTAAAATAGAAGGTGGCAAAACACCTTTAATGTTGGCGGCAGAAGTAGTAGAAAAAAACAAAGCAGGTTAGAAGTTGGAGATTTGGAGTTAAAATAGAAAAAAATGTAAAGGGTAAAATAGAATTGTGGAGTAATAAGTTAGGGCATAATTGGAAAGAAAAATAGGAAACGATCCCACTACATCAAATCGGTTGTTTCAAAAAAGGGGACTTTCCATTGTTCCGGAACAATGAATTTAACAATACAATACAACCAATTTTAATGAACAATCAAAACAAACATTATTTTGGGATAACAATATAATACCATACAATGAGGAACAACAATCCAAACAAGTTGTAAGAATTCATTCAGACTGAGAGTAAAATCTTCCCTCTATAGTACTAATGGATCAAAAAAAAGAAAAAAAATTATTAGAGTTAACAACGAAAAATGAGTTCAAAATTTAGGGGTGTTCATTGGGTGGATTGGGCGGATTTTTACTCTAACGGTTTGGCTTAACGGTTATCGGCTTTTAAATGTATTCATCCGTTAGCCACCCGATAAGATATCGGGCGGATTGGTATCGGGTTAGCTCTTATCGGGCGTTACTGGGCGGTTTATCGGTTTAATACCTAAGGGCTCAAATGTATTATGTCCGCACACTACATTCAATTTATAATGCAAGCTCAGTAGCTCACTGTCCAGTTTTTTTTTAAACACAACGTATGCAAATAGTAAAACAATTAATTAGCTCATACATCAATTTAGTACCTCAGCAGACAACAGGATGCAAAACTTATACACGAGATAAAGGCTTGGAGTGCAATCTGCCTATTCTCTAAATAATACCGATATAAAGAAATTCATCAAGATTTCTCCAATATTATAAGACAAAACTAATGATTTAAGCAAGCACGATAGAAGCGCAAAACATGAATAAGCTTGAGATTCCGGTCCATGCAATCCTGCTCACTCCATTTTTATCTTTTGCAGCTGGTGTAACTGGCGTTGTCGCAGAACCAGAAGGCAGAAGCAGAAGAACCTGAACTTTTTGGAGCAGCAACTTTACAAGCGCTAACATCGCCGGGGATATTACAGGCCTTAGGAAGCGCAAGTGGCATCCAACGACTTATAGTCCCGATAACCTGCAGGGCAATATTCCCAAATAGCAGGTCATATAAACAATATTCCCAACCAGCAGGACGCAGGTCATATAAACAATATTATTCCCAAACAGCGGGCCATACAAATGCTCAACGATATATTTCAAAACTCAACTCATTGTGACAAACAATTAGCCATCAACAATTAATTATATCGTACTTCATCAAATACAACAGTTACACAAATATTAAGATCCAGAATTGACACAATTTTGTTACTCAATCAAATGAAAGCCGACAACTAACTGCTAGGCGAAGGAAACATCATGGTATATAGTTAAATATCTAATATTGAGGAAATACATTAAAAGGAAAGGTAAAGAATACATAATTCAAGTGTGCAGAAACCCATGAAAAATGTTGATATTTCTACCCCCAATAGACTTATTATAAATTGATTAGCCTAGGTCTTGCCAGTGCCACATGCATGGGTTAATAAAAATACTTGGAATATTTTAAAGGGCATTAGTAAAGGTTCAGACAAACAGTTACAACTTACAACTTTTACAGAAGTTATAAGAAATATCAGAAATATGATCAACACTCTCAATACGACTATAGGTTCACACATGGAATTCCTAAGGTGCTCAATAGGATCACATTCATAAGAGTATTAACCTTAAATAAACTATTATGTATAGGTAATGTCAATAAAGAGCTTCATATAAGATTTAAAGACATGGTTTCAGTTCAAGTGGACAGTAAGAAAAGGATTGAGTACTATTTTAAAATAAAGGCATGGGATCATGAAACCAAAATAGGGAAAAATATAACATCAACTATGTAGATACTTTAATGTTTATACAAAGGCCAGTAAGCTGTACAAAGTCAGCAATGCCATGAGAAGGTTGTGGGAATTGTATTCAGTTAGAATAGAACACAAACAATTAACATGTAAAGCACAGAAGTGAAGAGTTTCAGAAAAAGAATTGCCGATGAATAATCTTACCAAATATATTAACACTACACGTCAATGACGGAAGGGTCTTTCCCATTGCTAGTTAAATCTGAAAAAAATTAAAATAATAAGTAGTGCGATAAATAAAAGCATATCAACAACACTTATATTATAACAAATATAGTAAACAATATTATTACCTTGTTCAAGCTGCTCGATTTTATCAAGATCTTCCTCAATACTGGTGAGTTGTTTTAATATTTCATTTCGAAGCCAATCTTGAAGACACACTAGAGTTTGCACCAATTTAGGAGTTAATGAACTCCTAAATGGATCAAGAAGACGTCCTCCCGTACTAAACGCATATTCGGATGCCACATTTGAAACCGGAACAGCTAATACATCACGAGCCATCTCCGAAAGAGTAGGAAAATCTAGCTGAGTTCAATTTCCACCAAAGAAGAACATCAAATTCTTTAGTGTCATCCTCAGTTTCTTCACCTAAATATTTATCTAACTCTGTTTTGGTATCAACACCCCCACTCCCACTTTTATGTTTTTTTATATCTTGCATGAGTGATTATAAAAGTCCTATATTTTGGGTGCTTGCTTGACTGCCAGAAACCCCAGAAGCCGCTGGGTCCAATGAAGAACAATCTGAAGATGAAGCAAGCACAACACATTTTGAGCTGGACTTTACATACTCACTGAATAATGAAGTCATGTACTTCGTCACTTCTGCTTGTATAGTTGCCCCCGGATCTACACCAAACATCTTTACAAGTGCAAGGCCAACTGATTCAATCTTGTAACGTGGATCTGAAATAGATGAGATAAAAATTATCTTGTTCATTATCCCTGGATCACCCCGATACTTATCAAGCTTTTTTTTCATATTTTTTGACATTTCACTTAAAATTACATCTTCATTTGCTATCAATTGCTTCAAATAGACAGCAACTGCGCAAATTTCAAGAAAATGAATATTCGATGTAACATAAAGTGAACCAGACATCTTCAAAGTAAGAAGATAAAAGATTTCAAGAAACTTTGTAATTATTTTTACATTCTCCCAATCAATACTCAAAGATTCACCTATAGGAATTCCATCAATATAAGAATGCTCAAGATAATGTCTCAATCCAATTTCACTAGAAGCATAATGTGAAAATGCACTTTCAAATTCAACAGCCCTGCGCAACATCAAGTAGGTAGAATTCCATCTAGTTGGAACATCTAAGCATAAAGTTTTCTTAGAATTGAGTTGTTCAGCATCAAAACATTCTTGAAACCTCTTCAACCTCGCAGGAGACTGCCTAACATATCTCAGTGCATGCCTAACACGTTCAATTGACAATGAATATTCTTTTAAACCATCCTGGACCACAAGATTCATGATGTGAGCCATACATCGCACGTGCAGGTGAGTACCATTCATCAAATTAGTTCCCATTTTTGTTAATTGCTTAGATAATTCTTTTATTGTCACATCATTTGAGCTTGCATTATCAACTGTGACAGTGAAGATCTTATTTATCCCCCACTCACGTAAGCACCTACCAATACCGCTTGCCATATCTTCGCCTTTATGACTAACAATAGGACAAAAATTAATTATTCTCTTACGCATATTCTGTTCACTATCAATCCAATGGGCAGTGATACACATATAATTGATTCTTTGTATAGAAGTCCAAGTATCGGTGGTAATACATACTCTTTGTTTTGTTTCTATAAAAACCCTCTTTAACTGTTGCTTTTCTTCATTAAAAAGATCAAAACAATCCCTAGTTATAGTACTACGGCAAGGGACCCGAAAATAAGGTTGCGCCACTTTCATAAAGTCTCTAAAACCTTCTTTCTCAACAAAGCTAAAAGAAAGCTCATCAACTATTGCCATACGACATAATGCCTTCCTACATTCTTCTTGTTCAAATTTCCAAGTAACAACAGCTACGTCACCCTGACCAACCCCCGGGGCAGATTGAAAGACTAAATTTGATTGTTTTTTATCAACAATATCAGGGCGCTTAGGACACTTAAGCATATGAGAAAGAAGTGTCGACGTACCGTCTTTGGTCTTAAATACATACTCAGTAAAGCAATAGTCACATTTTGCTTTTGCATTCCCTTCAGAAGTAATAAATTCTGTAAAATGATCCCACACAACAGACCTTTTTCTTCTTTTTTGGATATATTTGATTGAGCTTCACTTGTTGTATTTGAATTAGAAGCCCTACTTTCACCCATCATCACCTTATCACTTTGTATATTTTCAGCCATGTATGAATCACTGCAACAACAAAAGAAAAGGAATGCGAATAAAGACATTGGTTATTAAAGACAGGTGGAACACACACAAGGAGCTGAAATGGCTATTGGACATATCGAATGAGAGCTTGGATAATTTCAAAATTAGTATAGATATCAATAAAGTAAAGCAAGTAAAGACAGAAAAGTGTCAAAGTGTTGGAGAGATTTATCTAGCCTTAAGGTTATTGAGGTTTATATTACAACAAATATTGTCATTTTTTCGCATTTTTCATAGAAATTAAAGTTATTGCAGAAAACAAATTGAGGTTTACCTTATAATCTATTAGCACTAAAGTCCCCAACTCCTTGAAATAACTTATTTGTATCTCAAAAAAGTTAAAATCTACATTGAACCTAAATTATCTCGGTATTTTTATATTTTCCATCCGATGTTTAACTTAATATTTATTTGCCTTCACATTTATTTCTTATAATGATTATCAGGTGAAAAAATTATTTCGAGAGAGTACCTGGACATTTCCGACGACCGACATATCTCATCTTGTCATCCATCTATAAATCATTTAGACGAGGATAAGAAGAGTACCTGGAGAAGTGGAGAGACGAGATGGCGAGAGGAGGGAGACCGACGACTGGTGGAAGTAGACGACGACGAGCGGAGGCAGAAAGGATTGGTGGCTACTGGGTGCTGGCTGCTGCTTTAAGTATTAGTGTTTCAGACTTTCAGTTCTTTGTTCTCAGTCTCACTTTCTGTCTTTCTCTAGAATGAGGAATAGGTAATTAGGAATTAGAATATTAGATAATTAGTTTTGTGGTCGAGTGGAGACAGTACACTGTACAGAACATACGGGGTGGGGGGTGGGGGTGTTTGTTTAATTATTTTTGTAATTTGGTATTTTTATTATACACTTATACTTATTCATTTTTAAGGTTTTTAGTTTTTTATATTCAATATATATAATTATATAAATAAAAATAAATTATATATATATATATATATATAGTCTTAACGGGTTAACGGATTACCCGTTAAGAAAATTGAATAATCCGCCCCCAATCCGATAAGCCGTTAATAAAAAAATTTTAATCCGTTCCCCGTCCGTTAAGCCGTTAAGCCGTTAAGCCATTACCACTAAGCCATTAAGCTTCGGTTTCGGATCGGTTTTCGGTTTCGGATCGGTTTTGAACACCCCTAGTTCAAATCCATGTGGGGACAAATAAACAAGCATATGCTGATTTTGTTACTAAATTTCCTAAGTTGATTAGCGATAATCTAATTTGAGAAACAAGAAAAAACGGAAACCTAAAATCTAAGTTTTTGATCATTATTTCAACCACCATATTCATATTGAAAAGTCATGAAAAAGCAACGGAATACTGCTCACAAAGTAGCCATCTTACATAAAACAATTACTTAAAATGAGGAGGAAAAAATAATGAATTGGAAGAAAATAGAAAAACAAAGCAACAAATGAGAGATAATATAAAATTGGAAAATTACTATATTGTTCAACTTGCATATAGTATGTTTTTTGTATATTTTGTATGTAATTTATACATAGTAAAAATAAATTTCATACAACTAATTACATATTATACAATTTATCTACACCTATCTACAACGCTCACATATTATTTTTATATAGTTAAATACAACTATAATAACATATAACTTAAATACAAATTTTATACAAAATTTATACAATATCTTTTGAATATTTTATATCTGGTTTATGCATAGTAAAAACAAATTTCATACAACTAATTATATATTATACAGCTTCTCTACAGCTTACATACATTATTTCTGCTCAGTTGTATACAACTACAATATCCTACAACCTAAATATAATTTTAATACAATATTGTTCAACTTTCATACAATAGTTAAATAAATTTAAAAAAAAATATAAACAACATAATACAATTTTCTTCAAATTTTCTATAATTTATAACTATAATATATATCATGTCCTTTTCTTCTCCTTCTTCTTCTTCTTCTTCTTCTTCTTCTTCTTCTTCTTCTTCTTCTTCTTCTTCTTCTTCTTCTTCTTCGAGTTTCAATCCGAAATTCAGTCAAAATCAAGTATAATGTTCACCAAAACCCCTCAAAATTGAGATATAAACTCCAAAGCATATTTATAATTATTTACAAAAATACCCAATCCAAACAAATAATAATTTTTGAAAATTCAAATTCGAATTCCAAGCTTCAAAGCTTTTTAATGGATGTCAATGGTAGAATTGTTGCTCTTTTTTACCTGCTTTACATTACTGAAATTAGGGATGAGAGATAGAGAGAGACGTAGAGAGAATTCTCAATTCTTTGCAACAACATCCAATTCAAACAAATAATATTTTTGAAAACTTAAATTCGAATTCAAAGCTTCGACCAATGCTTTCTAATGGTTGTCAACTGTGGAGTGCAATATATGTGAGGGAGTGGAGAGGATGTGGAGAGAGAAGCGGGGAAAAGTAGAATATATGTTAGAGTAATCTTTGGACACTAATTATTATGATTAATTTTCTTAAAATATACATAAATGATGTTGGATATATAAAATGTAATTATAGTAAAATTTAATATATTTTCATATATAGTTTATGGGAATGTAAAAATTCCTAAATTATTATACTTCTACGTATATTTTTTTCTATCTATTTTGTTGTCTCTTTTTTCTCTAACGCGTCCTTAAGTCTACAGCGGTGACAAGGGACACAAAAGTAATTTCAAAAAGCTTCACTATATAAATATACGCTTTAGGGTTTTACTTCAAAATTCAATAGCGCTGTGTGAGCTTTTGTTGGCCGTCGTAGCTTTCAACTCGTTCTTCATCTCTTCCAAGGTAAGCTATTTTCCTTTTCTCCAAAACAATATTGATGATTGGGTATAGTTTTTTTTTAAAAAAACTTTTTGTATACTTGCGTGAATTATAAAAAAAATTATTGCCTTATGGAAAGAAGTTTCATTCTATGCATACAAAAATTGCTCATAGCAGACTGATAAGGAGGAGGTAGATAAGGAACTATCCTGCAGAGAAAAGAACCATTAACCTAGGTTGAAAAATTGTGAAATGGATACGCTCCTCAGCGTAGTTTTGTCATTTTAGTGATTTTAGTTGGAAAGGATATGTGACACTTGCAATAATGGAAACTCGTATCTTACTTTGTGTTTGTGGATGGTTACCTCCAATGCTTATTTTCTGTCATTAAAAACAAGAATTTATTCGTATGAAAAAGGTGAAGTCTTCCCTTTAAGTGCACCCATGAGGTTCCTGGAACAGTATATATGATTGTGTGTATGTTCTTTAACTTTTCATTTACCACTTTCACCTGGAATTCTTCCAATTATATTATTTAAAACTTTTACATTGTGAAATAGATGGATTCTTGATACAAGAATTGTTCAGAGCTAACTGATCAGAAGGAGGTGCATAAGGATAAAAACTTTGAAGTCGATCTGCTCCTTAGCCTTATTTTGGTCACATCTGAGTGCTTTTGATTGGAAATGCATATGTATTATTTTATAAGCTAAGATGTTTTCATAAAATGCAGTACCAAGGAGGTACCATAAAATACAGAAAGACATCAGCAGCTGTATTGTTGGAAATACATATGTGAGACCTGCTATAATGGAAGCTTCTAAGTTTCTTTCTGTTTGTGTCCAGTTACCTCCGATGCATATTTTCGGTGTCACCGGTGTGTGTCGGTATGCTGTATTATTATATACAGGTGGCAGATAAATGAAATAAATTGTATAATATACATATAAATTAAGCTGCACCTTTTGTGGCTGATGAGTAACGGGCACAGATGTTCTGAACTCACTGATTTGAAGTATTGATCTGCCTCTGATAAAATGCTTTAGTATGTCAACATGTTGAATGTTGTTTCATTTGCTTATTGATGGTTCTTAAGTTATTAGAATGCAAGGTTTTGGAGTGCTTTGCTTCTTTCTACTAATGTTTTATTTGAACTCCTCCAAGGTATTTTCCATTATTTAACTATGGTTTCTTACAAATATATTCTGCTTTTGCAGAATGGAATCTGCAACCAAGCATGCGATTGTGGTGAAAGTCATGGGTCGTACTGGATCCAGAGGACAGGTGACTCAGGTGAGAGTCAAGTTTCTTGACGACCAAAACAGGTTTATCATGAGAAATGTCAAGGGACCAGTCAGAGAGGGTGATGTTCTCACACTGCTGGAGTCTGAGAGGGAGGCCAGGAGATTGCGCTGAGGGCATAATTATGAATGCCACATTGAAATTGCCTGGAGCACTTGTACTGGCTTTGATTTAGTCTTTGGTTTTGTTTGCTCAGACTCGTAATTTCCAACATGTTTTTAACAATGATAGTCGTGTAATTTTGGTGCACTTCAAGATTTTGGAATAGTTTATGATAATGTTTTGCTAGCTTTTGCATCAATGGGGAAAACAAATTATTTTAGTGTTTGTGTGTGGGCTAGATTGACATCCCTCTATCATGCAGAACCTTTTCTGCAGTGTTCCATTTCTGTGAATTGGTTCTATAGATGCGATGGATTTCTTCCCACTTGTAGTTGAGTTCATAATATTTTTGTTTTCTGGTGCTGCTTTTGTTCTTGATAAGACAGTTAATAGTCCATAATGCCTCCCGCCAATATTCAAAAAGCTGCCTTAAATTATTGACTATCCAAAGCCTTCAATTTTGGGACTTGTTGTCATGACCGAAATTTCATTATAGGTTGTGATGGCGCCTAGCGACATTGTTAGGCAAGCCAATATTGATTAATCTAGTGGTTTTTCGTTTTTAATAAGTATGTTACCCGAATTTCATTATAGGCCGTGATGGAGCCTAACACTATAATTAGGAAGGCCAACTCTCATCAATCTAGTGATTTTTCGTTTTTAATAAGTTTGCTAAGCAAATAACATTTGTTTTTAATAAGTTTGCTAAGTGAATAACATTCCTCATTGTTAAAAGATTTAGAAATTTACAGATGTAAAATAATTAAACGAAAGCAAATGAGTGCCGATCGTAATTATAAAAATAAATCCAAAATTATAAGTTTACTAGTGTGTATGTATGATCTGTCGTCACAAGTATATAAGCATTCTAGTAGAATATACAAAAGAATACTAATTTACTATCTGAAAGGAAATAGACAAAAGATATACCAAAAGAAAGACTCCAGCTGCTGTAGAACAACTCGGAAGGCAACTCACGGTGAAGTCTCGACGTGTAAGTCAAGCACGTGCGGGATTGATATCCAGATGCACGTACCTCAGATCCTTCACATTTAAATGCAGAAGTGTAGCACGAGTACATAAACAGTATGTACCCGGTAAGTATCTAGTCTAACCTCGAAAAAGTAGTGACGAGGGTCGACTCCAACACTTACTAAGGGACGACGAAATAGTAAGATGAAGTTCCATATTTAATCATAACGTATGTAGATGACAATAAGCTCATAACAAGAATAATAACTGAAAAGTTCTACCATCACAATTAAGAATCTAAGTCACAATTTTAAATGTGACCTTTCAAGCAGAAAATTATATAAATTATAAAGAGCTCCGGCTTTATTATCACACACAAATACCATCGAGCATGTTCGATCCGATCCAACATAAATATAAATTGTGCATTGTCGAGTGTCGAACAATGTGAACCATAGATGCATCTATTAACCTGCCGAGGCGAATGACCGCTCTCATAAGAGAAGTGGAAATAGTCACCTCGCTCGCGGAATATACTTGCGACGCGGTTAAATATAAATATAACATAATTTTTTTCAATTATTTTCAAAATAATAATTTACTTGAAACCTTTGAAATTGTGAAATACTCAACTTAGTTCCATTCAATGCATATCAACAATATGTTCAGAAAACGATACTCACGAAGCATGGTGTAAGCCTAGAGCTACCAGGACATAACAAGAATAGTAGCTACTTACGAACTCTCGTCATTTCGTGCGTACTAGCGCCCACAAATAATTATATAGTAACAATTAAGTTCGTCTATGGAAAACTTTCCCTCTTATAGGGTTAGAAAAGAGACTTACTTCGTCTCAAGGCCTACTTCCAAACTCAAGAGTGCACTCGAATCCTCAAACATGAGGCGAACAATCCAAAACTATTCAAATAGTGTAAAAACCAATCATTATAGATTCAAAAGTTCATATTCTAACTACCAAACCCACGTGCCCGGATTTCAGAAATTTTCGAAGGAAGTTGTTACCCATAACCTAAGTAACATAAATATGTGATTATTACTAAGTTTCATCGTCAGTTTCGCGGTAAAAATCTCATTATTGTCAAACCCTAGGTTTTTCATCTATCCCATGATTTCTACAAATTTTCATGTTGAAACCTACCTAAAATCTATGTATTGAATTCACAGTTGAGTTCATAATATGTTTGTTTTCTTGTGCTGCTTTTGTTCTTGATATGACTGTTAATAGTTCATAATGCCTCTGCCAATATTCAAACAAGCTGCCTTAAATTATTGAATCCAAAGCCTTCAATTTTGAGACTTCCTGTCATGACCCAAATTTTATTATAGGCTGTGATGACGCCTAGCACCGTTGTTAGGCAAGCCACCAGTAACTAATCTAGTGATTTTTCGTTTTAATAAGTTTGTTACTCAAATTTCATTATAGGTTGTGATGGTGCCTAGCATCGTTGTTAGGAAAGCCAACACTGATCAATCTAGTGATTTTTCGTTTTTAATAAGTTTGCTAAGTGAATAACATTCCTCATTGTTAAAAGATTTAGAAATTTACTCATAATAATAAAACTAAATTCAAAATTATAAGTCTACTAGTATGTGTGCTAAGATCTGATGTCACAAGTATATGAGCATTCTAGTAGAATATACAAAAAAATGCTAGTTTACTATCTCAAAGGAAATAGACAGAAAATATAACAAAAGAAAGACTCCAGCTAGTGCAGAACGGCTCAGAAGACAGCTCACCGTGAAGTCTCGAAGTGTAAGTCAAGCGCGCGCCGGACTGATATCCAGATGCACCTGCCTCAGATCATGCACATTTAAGTGTAGAAGTCTAGCGCGAGTATATAAATAATATGTACCCGGTAAATATCGTGTCTAACCTTGAAGAAGTAGTGACGAGGGGTCGACTCCAACATTTACCAAAGGCCAATGAAATAGTAAGATGAAGTTCCATATTTAATCATAACGTATGTAGATGACAATAAGCTTAGAACAAGAATAATAACTGAAAAGTTCTACCATCATATTTAAGAATCCAAGGCACATTTTTCATTTAAAAAATTTGGCCTCTCAAGTAGAAAATTATACTAATTATAAATAGCGCCGGCTCTATTATCACACACAAATACCACCGAGGAAGTTCTGTCCTATCTAACATAAATGTAAATTGTGCATTGCCGACGGTTGAACGATGTGAACAATAGATGCATCTATTAACCTGCCAAGGCGAAGGTCCCGCTCCCATGAGAGCTGTGGAAATAGTCACCTCGCTCGCGGAATATACTTGCGATACGGTTAAATACAAATATAATATAATTTTTCTCAATGTTTTTCAAATTAATAATTTACTTGAAACCTTTGAAATCTTGAAATCCTCAACTTAGTTCCATTCAATGCAAATTAATAAATTGTCACACCCATTTTATAACCAAACTCCACTAAACCGTCTTAAAATAATTAAAAGATTTAGTAAAAGCTTGAAAGAGGTTTCAATTTGAACAGTGACAACAATTATATTCAAAAGGAAAATAACTCAAAGTCGCCACGTGACTTTTATTTCGGTATGCCTGGTCATCGTTTTTTAAAAAAAAATTCTTTTAAAATATTTCAGTCTCTAAAACCAAGTCCGCACCAGAGATTCGGATAAGGGAGTTCATTTGACTCGGGAGAAGGTGTTAGGCATTCCCTGAGTCCCATAACTAGTACGGTTGCGTACTAGGTCAAGTTGGCTTTTAAAATATTCAAGTAGAGGTAAAACACACATAAACAAAATAAACACATAAGAGGCTTGAGGTTGTCCCTACTTAATAAAAGAAAAAGAAAAATAAAAATAATAAAAAGTAAAATCTTCAGCTAACCTACACTATACTTCCTCCACAGTGTAGTTGCGGTCTCCGTTACATTCACTTCCTGGAAAAAAATGTACAAACCCTTGAGGCATTCCCGGAATAAATTTAGCCAAGGGAACAACCTCTCACCTCGAAACTAACAAAATCCTAAGGCTTGCCTATCCAAGTGTAGTCGGCCTAAGCATGCTCCTAGCGACTAAAATAATAATAATAATAAAACAAAATGATATTAAACTTGATTCAAAATTATGATCAAAAGCCAATTTCAATTTTTATGGATTGTTTCCCCAACCCGAACTAACCAAGGTAACATTGAAGCTAATCAGGAATTAAAATGCAAGTTCGAACTCACAGGATCACAAAGTGTATCAATGGATTAATAATCGAGATAAAAGAGATGGACCTGAATTAATATAATTTTGAGTCGTCCATGGACAAAATAACGCAGCTACAACGAGGTTCAAAACAACAAATTCAACTCGAACCAAACCAATGAACTGCACCTCGGACGGCAGCTGCAACAATCGAACACCCATTTCAACTCAACTCCATTTCGAAAACCAACACTAAAAGAACAAACTTGTCTTTAATATGTTCAGTAATGAAGTTTCTCTTGTTCACCCAAACTAAAAGGCCTAGAAGAAGGTTTAGCATCCAACTGCGGAGGAAAGGGGTTTTGGCAGAGGGGTCTATCAAAGATCTATGCAGCCTGCTCCAAGGTTATTCTCATATATTTGAAACTCAAGCGATTCCTTAACTATTTGCATTTATCCCGCTCCAAACATAAAGTTAGAGAAACCAACAAGAACAAGTAGGATGAAATAACTTCTAATTGACTGATCAGGATACTTGCTACAAAATCTTGCAATTTGATATTAAAAAAAATTATTGAATCTAAATTCTTAAACTTTACAGGTAGCTTGGCAACAATTAACATCCCATTAAAATTGATTAATTTCCTTGCAAGTATCCCTATGTTGAACAGGAATCACCTAGTAACTCAGTTGATTAGCTTGGTTAGAGTGAGAAGGGAGGTGGCGTGCAGCTTAGGGTTGAAGAAGCAGAAGTTTCAGGGGGTGGTGGGATCGCAGCAGAAGCTGTCTTGCGAGGAGTGGTTGTGTCCGTTGTGTTTTCCGATGGGCTGGCGGCGTGGCTAGCGGCTGAAGGTTATAGAGGTCGCTGGGTGATAATAGGTGAATTGAACTATAATTAGGTTCTAAAGAATCACTTTCTTGTATAGTTTTTATGGTAAACGTGATAACAAAATGCTCTTATTAGTGCTTTTCATGCTTTGCAGGTTACATACAATAAAAAAAGTCTATGGAGTACTTTTGGGATCAATTGTGGAGAAAAAGAGGCTAATCTCACAATATCCGCCAAGTGCACCATGCGAAATGCACAAACCAAAACCAGAGATGGACTGTCGCGGTGCCGGCGTAACCACGGTTGGACTGCGGCAGGAAGCTATTGCGGATCCTGAGAGGTGATTTGGCCGCGGTCCTGGTGTAACCGCGGTAGGACCGCAACATGAAGCGTAAAATTGAGCGACTAAAGTGCAAAACACGGTATTTTAGTCCAAAACCCTATTTTAAACGATAGAACTAGCCCAAAGAAGGTATATAATGTTTTAGAGAGTACTTTGGCAAGAAAAACAAGTGTGAGAGATCACCCAAAATATCATTGTTCTTATTCTTCTTTATTTTTGTTGCAATTTATGATTATGAATCTTTTCATTTTTTATTTACCCATTATTGTGAGTAGCTAGAAACCTTAATCTAAGTGTTGCATAGCTCAATTACACAGTGGTGGAGAAGGAGATGTTGGCAGTTATGTTCCCTTTTGGCAAGTTACGATCATATCTGATTGGTTCTAAGGTAATTATGCATACTGACCATGCAGATCTCACGTACCTCATTGAGAAAAAGGAGTCCAAGCCGCACCTGATTCATTGGGTGCTACTGTTGCAAGAGTTCAACCTCGAAATTCATGACCGTAAGGGCATAGAAAATCAAGTCGCTGATCATCTGTCATGACTTGAAGGAGCTAAAAATTACTTCAAGTCGAAGAGATTACCTTTCCAAACGAGCAGCTTCTCATAGCCAGTCTTGAGCATACGCCATGGTATGCAGATTTTGCAAACTACCTGGCCAGCAGTATTGTTCCCTATGACCTTTCACCTGTCCAAAAGAAAAAAGTTCTGTCGTGATTGCCGCATGTATTATTGGGATGAACCTCATTTGTTTCGAATATGTGTTGATAACATTATCTGCAGGTGTATCCCAGAGATAAAACAATCTTCAATTTTGCAGGCTTGTCACGCATCACCATATGGAGGATATTTTGGAGGGGTCAGAATAACTTTGAAAGTGCTAGAGGCCGGATTCTCTTGGCCACTGTGTTTAGAGATGCACACCTCTGGGTAAAGGGCTGCAATGAATGCTAGAGGACGGGAAACATTTCCCGCCGCCATGAGATGCCAATGAAACCAATTACAGAAGCAGAGGTGTTTGATGTCTGGGGGATTGACTTCATGGGTCCCTTCGTCAGCTCATTTGGCAATAAGTACATACTTGTTGCTGTGGATTATATGTCTAAATAGGTGTAAGATGCAGCCTTGCCCAACAATGGTGCAAGAGTGGTGGTCGGATTTCTAAAAAAGAACATATTCACCAAGAGCGATCATCAGAGACGGAGGCACTCACTTCTGCAATAAAGCCTTCGAGAAAGTACTTGCTAAGTGTGATGTGCGCCACTAGGTTGCTACTCCTTACTAGGGGTGTACATAGGCCGGGTTGGTTCAGATTTTACAATTACCAAATCAAACCAATTGTTCGGGTTATTAAATCTAAATACCAAACCAAACCAATAAACTCGGTTTTTTCGCTCTCGGATTTTTTTGGGTTTTCTCGGGTTTTCGGGTTATTCGTGTTTTTTCTTAACTTTTTTCAATAAAATCTTCATAGAACAAAACATATAAATTATGCTCAAAATATTACTTTAATCCTAGTAAGATACAACTATTTAAAGTATTTTCCAAGAAAATAATACAAAATATGAGATGTGTCATGGCATTATCCTAAAATATTCAATAACGAAGATAATAAAATTGTGTAATATCAATATTGCTAATTAAAAATCCATAATAAAATAAATATAATCTAAAAATACTGTGTCATGCTAAAATAAGTAGACTAATAAGGGAATATTGATTACATGACTAAACGCTAAAGAAAAAATAAAAATAGGTTGTGCATTTATCTAAATTATTGCGAAAAAATAGATATTCAATACATTCCCGTTCATAGTATTGAATTGAATGTCTTTTGTTAGCATTAATATTGATTTGATTTTGGTTTTAATTTGGCTTTTGTTCGCATTATTTAATTTACTAATGTTAATGGCTATAAAACTTATTTGAACATTCAAAAAGCTCTAAGTCAAACCTTGAAATAATACATTAAAAGATAAAATTTTGAATTTCTTTAACAAATATTTATACATTACATCGCAATAAGTATATTTATATATTAAATATATCTAAAATTTCTATATATATATAATGTCGGGTTGGTTTGATTTCGGTTTAACTTTCTTTAGTTAAAACCAAACCAAACCAATTATGGTCGGGTTTTTTTTTCCAATACCAAACCATGGTCGGGTTTTTTTTCTCGGTTTGACTCGGATTATCGGGTTGGTGCGGTTTGTCGGTTTACTTTGTATACCCCTACTCCTTACCATCCGCAGACCAGTTGGCAGGTTGAAGTGTCCAACAGGGAGATAAAAAGTGTACTAACAAAGACTATGAATGCCACTCGAACTGATTGGGCAAAGAAGCTGGATGACGCACTCTGGACCTAGAGAAATGCATTCAAAACACCAATAGGTATGTCACCATACAAGTTGGTATTTGGGAAGGCTTGTCACATGCCTGTGGAGCTTGAACATCGAGCTTGGTGGGCATTGAAGAAATTGAATATAGATCCTGAAGCAGTTGGACAAATTTGACTGACGGAGTTGCATGAGCTAGCAGAATTTAGATATCAAGCCTTTGAAAGCACGAGGCTCTACAAGGAAAGAATGGAAAAGATGCATGACAAGCACATCGTGGACAGAGACTTTAAACCGGGTGACATGGTACTATTATATTGTCACGACCCAAACCCGGTCGTGATGACACCCAGCCCAAAAGCTAGGTAAGCCTGACCAATAATCGCTTTCTATTAAATACTGAGTCTCAAAACCGACAGTTTAAGAATATTATAGTAATTTAGAATAATGATCCGATAATAATAATAGAATATTACGAAATCTGAATAATGACTCCTAAAGATCTGGGTCACGAGTCTAGAGCCTCTAAACAAAACTAGATAATAATATCTGAATGGAAATTAAAAAATCTGGAAATGTATGTAATAATAATAAACTGGAAAATGAAGAGCAGTCAGGTCCTGCGAACATCATGCAGCTACCTCAATGACTCTAGAAATATCTAGAGACTACGAATGTCAGCTAAGCCTCTGGTGTACCTGAATCTTCACACAAGGTGCAGGGAGTAGGGTGAGTACTACCGGCTCATTGAATAATAAGCATAGAAAAATGTCTGAGAGTAAGAAATCCACGAAATGTAACAAAGCAAAGCTAAATCTAACAGTCTTATTCCTTAAATATGAACTAACAGCAAAACAATATCAAATATAACAGTCAAGTATCAGATAAAAATGCAATGCAATGAACATGAATTCGCTGCGGCGTGCAGCTCGAGCCATCCATATTTATTTATCGTCGACGACGCTCACTGGGGGTGTGTGCAAACTTCGAAGTGGCTCCTTCATCCCAAGCGCAATATCAATATATAACCGCTGCGGCGTGCAGCCCGACCCAATTCTCAGTCCACAATATGCATGTAAGTCACATAACAGATTCAATATGATTCTTTGCCAGTTTCCAATTATTAGGGTGAATGTAATTTAATTAGTCAGTTTCAGAAATAAGGTGACTTAGTATTTAATGACAATGATTAAGCACAGGATTGAGATCAATGATTATGCAAATCATACTATCACGATGATATTCATCATAGACGGATGCTACAGATCAGCACAAGGCCCCAAACATGGCATTAAGCACAATTATCAACAACACAACGTGCGTACCAGCCGCCAATAATTTTATTCAGCTCTCGGGATGGACCAAGTCACAATCCCCAATCATATACTATACGGCACCTGCCATAGGGTTCGAGTCACGCCCTAACATAGCGTCACGATGTGATAGACCAGGGTTTCAAACCCTCAGGCCATCATCTATACAAACTACTCACCTCTAACCGGTCGTAGACTGGTCTGCAATGCATTTTACCTTCGAATCTCCCTCTACGAGCATCGCATATAGTCAAAACCGCAACGAATATGTTATTATAGACTAAATAAACATAACCTAATTGAAATTATTCGAAACACGCTATAACTCACGAAGTTAGTAAAACCCGAGCCCCGAACCCACTTCTCGAAAAATTCTGAAAATCACATCTTTGGATTTCTCGTCTTGCCACGAGTCTGTACATATAAAGTTCACCAAAAACGGAGTCCGTTTGACCTTTCAAATCCTCAAAATTCTTTTCTAAAAACTAAGCTCTGGTCCTTCACAATTTCTACACAATTTCATGGAATTGAGGGTGAATTCTTCCTAAAAATAATGTTTTTAAGTCAATAGACTTACCTCCAATCAATACTTGTTGAAAACACACTTCAAATCGCTCAAAAAGCTCCCTTGGCGGAGTAAAAATGATGGAAAAAGTGTTGGGTTCGCGACTGAAATAACCCTTAAAAGCGTTCTGACCAGGCAAAATTCCTTCTTCGCAAACACGGAGCCTACTCGCGAATGCGATGTACAACTGCCCCCTTTCTCCTTCGTGAACGCGTGCCAGGGACGCGAACGCGAAGCATAAAACATGCCCCTCAACATTTCCCCTTCGAGAACGCGAGCCTTCTACGCGAACGCGAAGATCACTGGCCTATAGACCTATACGAACACGGCCTCCCTTCGCGAACGCGAAGGACAAAATCTCAGGCTCTCCAATTCGTTCGCGACATGACCCTGCGAACGCGAAGAACAAATCTCTGCAACACCAACAGCAGAACACCAGCAGTCCTCTTAGTCCAAAAATATCCCGATTGACCATCCGAAATCACCCCGAGGCCCTCGAGACCTCAACCAAAAACACCGATATGTTCTAATACCTCATTCAAACTTGCTCGTAGCATAAAAACGCTACCATAAACTTTAAAATCATCAAATTTCAACGGACTCAAGCCTAAGTTAAACTAAAAATTTCGAAACTTGCATTTGATCCAAAACCCGACCTAAACACCTCCGAATGATCTGAAAATTTGCTCGCATATCCAAAATCACCAAGCAGAGCTACTGCAACTGTTGGAATTCTATTCCGACCCCCGGATCAAAATCTCACCTACCAACCGGACTTCGCCAAAATTCTAACTTAGCCAATTCAAGCCTAATTTTACATCGGACCTCCAAATTTAGTTCCAATTTCGCTCCTAGGTCACAAATGACCATCTGAAACTAGTCGAATCGTCGAAAATCCATTCCGAGCCCTTTAAATCATAAGTCAATGCTCGGTTGACTTTTCCAAACTAACCTTCTCATAAAGAGACTAATTGTCTCATTTCTATCCAAACTCCATCTGAATTACTTCAAGCTCTCCAAATACATATGTTGAAACATATAAAAGCATAAAACGGGAAAACGGGGCGATAATCCCCAACTTAAACAAATGCTCGTCCTCGAGCGTGCTCACAGTTGTACTAGGGGCCAACCAATGCCTGAATGACTTACCAACCCTACACCCGGGGTGATACCACATCACCCTAAATCACATATGCCCAATAACACCACACATCTAAAATTTCACAGGCCATCTATGCCATAACCGTAGAGTCACATTACACCTCCAAAACCATACACAAGACCAAAACCTCCCATTTATACTGAGAATAAGCCTGAACCAGCTGTCATTACCCATACATGCAACCTCAGGTGAACCATGCAACACACAACACAATTCGACCCTTGAAATGATAGTCTCTATTCACAACAGTTGCCCAAAATACTCAATTATCGATAGGAACCTCTTATTAGCTAAGGTCTTATCCCAAGACTGCTATACTTTATCAATGATAATGAGCACGCAATAGACCATAACCATTCCTCATATCAACCATTCACGAAGACATTTCTTCCCCTTTGACTAATACCACAACAGATCTCCGAGCCGAAACTCGATATTAACCTTCCAAAGAGCTGAGACCAAATCCGTTCGTACCCATTAATGACCCCAAAGGTCTCTTCTGACCAAACACACCCTCCTGGTGGCAAGACACTTCAATAGGGCCTAAGCCACAACTTACATAACACACACACACACACCAATAAGATACGATCTGAACATTCTCAAGTCATGAAAATGACTCAACGAAAGAGTTGTACCTTAAGCTCATCAATACTGTTGCAACGCAAGGCTGAGACCCCATCTCACATCATAGGAATAGAATACATGAACCTTCCTCGAAGGGTCTAATATCCACGTAGCCTCGCTATAATGTGCGATCTCATCCAACACCATTTCACATGAAGCACCCGAGTCGCTATACTCGAAATTGACAACCACGCACAGATTGATGTCTGAACCCAAGCAATCCATCACACCCACGTTGAAGCGAGTTATATGCACCATTAAATCCTGAAAGACCCAATCGATGCGCTATTTGCCGAGGAACTCCCAATACGGACTTTCCTCAGAAACCAGAAAAAATGCATACAAAGTGACACACAGAAACTATCCTCAACGACAAACTATTGCGGCGCGTAGCCCGATCCATATAACATAACCTGCGGCAGCGTGCCACCCGATCCACTCAACTATCTCACATAGGGAGATGCACCTCGAGCCGAATTGGCTCATTGTAACCAAATATCGAGTATCGGTCGTAAGCACGCTGAATGCATAATCATATCCACTTATGGCGGTGTAAGCTACAAAGCTCAAATTCCACTATGAATCTCGATAGCACCGCACCATATGTGCCCATAGTCCGTAAATCATAACGTCTCGCAACGTAGAAAATAACTCATAGATCACTCCAGATCGCTGATAAGCTCAGCAATGGTCGAGTAAACGTATCCTTTGACAATACAATTTAGAGCCAACCGAGTCGACTCAGACTGGAACACGCATTCGAAAAGTCCCTTAATGCCGGAACTGAATCACTGGTAGAAACCTCTACAATGCCTCTCGCCTCAAAGGACAATATTAAGGAAAACAACTCCTACCAGCCGTCTGCTGGTCCTTGGAACACAACTATTCCGCTGGAACATAGTCCGATGCACCTCGCAATGCAACCTGTGACATTTTTCGACCTAGCCCATAGCACAATAGTCTAGATTAACCCAACACTGAGATAACCAGTCTACCCCAGCATCATGTCCAAAAACTAACATATCAACAAATAAAGATCCACTCGGGCTTCCCAATCCCAATAGCCGCTTACGGTGCCAATGCACACGATGCACAACCACTACCTCGACTGCACCGGAGAATCTCCCAGTCTCCTACTCCACATAACATACAAATCATTACACCTCGTCCCACATTCCACCGTAGGAATACATATTACACATCAAGTACCCATTCATTCCACGAAAGATATTCTAAGATTTCCCTGTGCCATCGATAGACTCAATTGCCAACAGTCGGTCCAATTGGAAACTGCCGCAATCCTACCGAATTGTTATTAGTTTACGTCACCTCCCCCTCTTACTGAATGTATACTCCCGTCAAATTAGTAGAATAGTAATACCATTTTCCTTAATCATCTAAGGGTCGATTCTTAAATTACATGCAACTGCCCGTGCTGTTTAAGAATTTAATGACTTCCCATTCGGAACTGAACCGTACCTTACACACGAATCCCAATCCCCCATAACAGACCGCGCATACCATACCATACTCGGATAACCTGAGAACTCTATCTTTTTTTTCATAACCACAAGCTAAACTGCCAGGACTAAATCCTTCTACCCACACATGTCTAGGCAAGTTGTCCGAACTCAAAAGCTCTGCCGCCCAATACCCTTAAGGGCTCATTACCTCGAACATAAACAAGGCATTGATCATATCTTTACCATATCAATTCAGTCCTTTAACAAGCTACTTTATTTTTCTAGATTTCCTTCGCTATTAATTTTCAACTTGATATCCTCTCTCAAGGATTCCAAAAATACCACCTTCCAAAATACCCTACTTTAACTAACTCTTTGCGAATCTAAGTCCGCTACCTTTACTTCCAGATACTGATACATAGAATCCTGTAATTAACATAAAAATACCACAAGTCTTGACTTGTTCTAATGAAAACACTAACTTGGTCACATACTCAACCTTAAAACACATGAGTGCTACATATAGAATCTTGAACACATCAAAACAATCCTCACGAGTCATCCACTCTTATACACACTGCAAATTACTTGACTTAACGAATCGAACCACTCATTCCTTATCAACACTCTAACACTGGAGGGCATGATCTCATTGCGATACAACCAAATTACTTTCTTCTCTTTACACTAAGCATTCTTTATCAACAACTCAAGACATCCTATTATTTTTCTCACATCTACTAAGCACCATATAGCCTTTGTCGAAATTTTGCTTCACTCGTGCCATCCTTGGCTCAATTTCTGCAACCAAAACTGATTCACCCACATGCATCAAATCAGAACTAACATAGTACCTAATCGTACAATCAGCTAATCAACATCAACCTCCCCAACTTAGCTCGAAGCCATATATACCACAACACATGTACTCTATTGTTGACGTTATATCATAGTGAGATTAAACTTACTCTTTCATAAGCTTGTGGAAACACGAATCATCAGAAAATTTTAACCCTTCTGCAATTCATGCATTCGTTCACACAATGGTTAAGCCAACTCTTTAGGCGACAAAAGTTTTACTAAGTCTCAAATTTTTCAAAAATTTCGGCAGATTTTCCTTTGTAATTAAACCTACCCACCTGCCAGAGAATCACCAAAACCATCCTAACAACACGTCCACAACTTGACAAAGCATCACAATGTATATCAACAACATTAATCTCAATGCTACATGTCATATGTCATCAAAAATTGATACATGGGCATGCGTTGTACCTATTTCAATCCTAACACATGGAAAATACCCTCCAGCTACACGTGAAGTCTTCTCACAATATACATAGGAGCCACACTACTTCAGAATACTCCGCAGGAGATAACCCCTTGCTCCGCCGCATATAACATTTCTGTATACCTTCCACCGTCATACACATTACATGAATACTTAGTCTTCATGAGTTTGAACTCATATCATATCGTGCAATTTACTTCACTCCCACTAGGAGACTCGAAAATATTCTTCACGCGCCCACAACTCGGGCTACTCATCGAACCACCATAGGAAACGAATCGCTTGACAGTTCCATTATCTAGCAGATTCCTTCGTTACTACCAGGTCATATAATTGTATCTCGCAGTACTAGCATACTCATCACACGATCACCAAACTATCATTCCAGCTAATAGAGACAATGACGAACATATACGTTCAAAACACTTGATCATACGATCAGAACCTCAGTGCTCATCCCTAGGCAATATTTGGCCTCAAGTCCTCCAGACTGGCCCAATATCATCCTCACGATGATTACATCTCAACCCCTTCGATCAGGGAATCGCAAGACATCGAAGCACATATCATACAGAACGCTCATGCGTACATATAGGTGTGAGGAAGGAATTTCAAGAGTTACCCTTTCAAGTTGAATCAAGGACGCACGATAAGATTTCAAGAAAGTGGGGTATTTCCTAAAGGTTCTGTAGCCTACTTCTTATAAGTGTGGTGCATGACGCATCCATAAATAAGACTCTACTAAACCAGTTCATGACTCGTGAGTCCTAGTAACCTAGGCTCTGATACCAAGTTGTCATAACCTAGACTCGGGGGGGCTCCTTCAGCCCAAGCGCAATATCAATATATAACTAGTGCGGTGTGCAGCCCGACCCAAATCTCTGTCCACAGTATGCATGTAAATCACATAACAGATTCAAGATTCTTTGCTAGTTTCCAATTATTAGGGTGAATATAATTTAATTAGTCAATTTTAGAAATAAGGTGACTTAGCTTGTAATGACAGTGATTAAGCACATGACTGAGATCAGTGATTATGCAAATCATACTATCACAATGATATTCATCCTAGATGGATGCTACAGATCGGCACAAGGCCCCAAACATGGCATTAAACCCAATTATCAACAACATAACATGCGTACCAGCCACCAATAATTTTATTCAGCTCTCGGGATGGACCAAGTCACAATCCCCAATCATATACCATCCAAAAACTGCCATGGGGTGCGAGTCACGCCCTAACATAACGTCACGATATGATAGATCGGGGTTTCAAACCCTTAGGCCATCATCTATACAAACTACTCACCTCTAACCGGTCGTAGGCTGGTTTGCAATGCCTTTTCCCTTCGAATCTCCCTCTACGAGCGTCGAATCTAGTCAAAACCACAATGAAATCGATATTATAGGCTAAATAAACATAACCCAATTGAAATTATTCAAAAAATGCTAAAATTCATGAAGCTAGTAAAACCCGAGCCCCGGGCCCACATCTCGAAAAATTATGAAAATCACATATTTGGATTTTCCGTCTCGTCACGATTCCGTACATATAAAGTTCACCAAAAACGGTGTCTGTTTGACCTTTCAAATCCCCAAAATTCGTTTCTAAAAACTAAACCTTAGTTCTTCACAATTTCATGGAATTGAGGGTTGATTCTTCCTAAAAATAATATTTTTAAGTCAAGAGATTTACCTCCAATCAATACCCGTTGAAAACACACTTCAAATCGCTCGAAAAGCTCCCTTGGCGGAGTAAAAATGGTGGAAAAAGTGTTGGGTTCGCGACTGAAATAACCCTTAAAAGCTTTCTGACCAGGCGAAATTCCTTCTTCGCGAACGCGGAGCCTACCCGCGAACGCGATGTACAGCTGCCCCCTTTCTCCTTCAGGAACGCATTCCAGGGACGCGAACGCGAAGCACAAAACAGCCCCTCAACATTTCCCTTTCGCAAACGCGAGCCTTATACGCGAACCCGAAGGTCACTGGCCCACAGACCTACGCGAACGCGGCCTCCCTTCGCGGATGTGAAGGCCAAAATCCTAGGATCGCCAATTCCTTATACGTATTCGCTACATACCCCTATGAAAGCGAAAAACAAAGCTCTGCAACACCAACAACAGAACACCAGTAGTCCTCTTAGTCCAAAAATAGCCCGATTGACCATCCGAAATCACCCCGAGGCCCTCGGGACCTCAACCAAAAGCACCGATATGTTCTTATATCTCATTCAAACTTGCTCATAGTATAAAAACGCTACCATAAAAATCAAAATCATTAAATTTCCACGGATTCAAGCCTAAGTTAAACTAAAACTTTCGAAACTTGCATTTGATCCAAAACCCGACCTAAACACCTCCGAATGATCTGAAAATTTGCACACATATCCAAAATCACCTAGCGGAGCTACTGCAAATGTCAGAATTCAATTCTGACCCCTTGATCAAAATCTCACCTACCAACCGGACTTCACCAAAATTCTAACTTAGCCAATTCGACCTAATTCTACACCGGACCTCCAAATTCACTTCCGATTTCGCTCCTAATTCATAAATGACAATCCAATACTAGCTAATCATCAAAAATCCATTCCGAGCCCTCTAACTCATAAGTCAACGCTCGATTGACTTTTCCAAACTAACCTTCTCATAAAGAGACTAATCGTCTCATTTCTATCCAAACTCCATCCGAATTACTTCAAAATCTCCAAATACATATGTTGAAAGATATAAAAGCATAAAACGGGGAAAACAGGGAGATAATACCTAAGACGGCGGGTCGGGTCCTTACATATTTAATTCACGGTTGAGATTATTTTCGGGTAAGTTAAAATCCCGATGGTCAGGGCCATTTAGAGTGATGCAATTTTTTGAAAGTGGAGCTGCTGAGATTGAGTCGGAAGATGGGACAAACAAGTTCTCCATCAATGGACAAAGGTTGAAACATTACGTTGGAATAGCTGAAGAAAAAGGGGATACAATGGTGACAAATTTAAAAGAACCCCAATACGAGAATGAGGAGTAAGAGCTCAACTACTTGAGTCGTGCCGCGATGTTAAATTAGGCACTGTGTGGGAGGCAACCAATGAATTTATTGTAAGTGTAATTCATAACTTCATGGGAAAAAAAATAGTAGTCGTAACGCGCCCAGATCGCGGTCCCAGCGTAACTGCGGTGCAGGACCGCCTCTGAAAGTGTTCTAAAGCGGTCCCAGCTTAACCGTGGTAGGACCGTTGTCCAGGACCCCCTATGAAAGTGTTGTACTATGGTTCCAATATAACCGCAGTAGGACCATGGTCAGCGTAACCGCGGTAGGACCGCGGCAGCCTAGATCAGGCTCATGCTAGGTAAGTTTCAAATTTTTTATTTTCATTTTCCCCTACCTCTTCTTAATTAACCTACCCCCCTTCGTTCCCCCCCCCCCTCCCAATCCGACAAAAACGAAAGAACCCCCCCCCCCCCCCAAATTCTCTTTTACTCTTATCTCTCTCTTCCCCCATCTTTCATCTTCCTCACAAAAAATCCTAAATCCCCAAATTCCCCCCACTTTCTTCGTTTTCCGGTCACTTCCCACACCCACAACCCACCATCTCCACTCATCCTCAGGGTAATTCTTTATTCACTTCTCTTTTCTTCACCTAACTTAGTGTAATTTAGTTTCAATTAAGCCCTAGGTAATGTTTTAGTGTAAAATTTTTACTTTTTTATTTTTTTCTTTCTTTTTCTGCATTATTTGCTTATTTTTGCCATGATTGATGCTTAAATGGTTGAGTTTTCATTGTGCTTAACTTGTGGGGGATTTAGAATGTTTGGAGGCCTAAACAAAAACTTTAGGGTGAAGCTTGGTAGAGGGGCTTAAATGGCCGAAAATTGGGGTGTGTTGTAATATTGTGGAGCCCTTTGTGCCCTTCTTATTTTGTGATGGTGGTAGCAATTGCAATGATTCACTTGTTGGAGATTGTGTAGGCTATTATTTGGAGAAATTGAAAACTTGAGAGTGGCATGAGGCAATAGTAGAGGTTGGCAACTTAATAATTGGGTATACTTGCATTGATTGACTAAAAGAAACCCTTTTGTGTCGTCGGGTGGTGAAGTCTGAGTACCTATGTGAATGGCACATGTTAGAATGCATATGATTGTTGTCCTGAATTATTTGCAGGTAATATTGCCCGAAAAAGGCAAAAGAGCTCAGCAAGCACTTCCCAAGTGCCAACATATGACGCCACCAGGTTCCAGTCACCGGAGGCAGAGGACGCATTTCATGCTAAGGCCACCAAACCTTTGTCCCTGAGATTCCTGTTGACAGGGCTGCCCTCCATATGGAAAGTGCGACATGTATGAGGAAATCAGATGGAGGGAGATGGAGTTCTTGTTTGATGAACCTGAGACAGCAAACCCAATGATAGTCCGGGAGTTCTATGCAAACTGCCCGGAACATATGTGCCGGGATGTGACTATGCGGGGTAGGGTGGTAGATTCCTCAATTCAGAAGATTCGCCAAGTCTTGTGGTTTCCCCAATTTACTGGTGACATTGATCATTACCACGACACCCAAGGGGTCACTTGGGACACTATGATTGAGACCATCTGCACAGGGAGTCAATCAGTCTGGATACATGAAAACATTACCCTTCACTCCAAGTCGTTCACACACGAGGCCAAGTGCTGGTTCACCATCATTTTTAGCCGATTATTACCCGCGACCAACACGACATATGGGAACAACTTACGGGCTCTATTGGTGTGGTACTTCGTCACCAATAGGGACTTTGATGTGGGGGGAATTTTTGGAGATGAAATGATCATTCGGTCAACTCGGCTATCTAAGGGATTTTACTTACTCTCACTTGTGACGAGGTTGTGTCTACTAAAAGGTGTTCCCACCAGTCCTACAGTTGGAGCTTTTCCTAAATTAATAGCATTTAAAGCTTCCAAGATCACAGTGGGCAGATATGCACCCACAATAATCGAGCTTGATGATGAGGATGATGACACAACACCCATGGCACCATCCAGGAGATCCTATGATGATGCCTGATCCTCTCGGCAACCCCATACTAGGGCAGGGTTCTCTAGATCACAATCCAGCCGGCCCATGTTGCGTTCTACGGAGGAAGATGTGGCAGATCTTCGCACCTCGGTGGATGTCCTACATGTGCATATGGATGCCATGTCTCAGCGGCAGGCCAAGTCTGAGAGCCGGATGATGGCTTGGTTTCATGCTTTGGGGAGGGCTTGTCATGTGTACCCCAGCACCATCTCAGACTCCGACTGATGCTCAGGGAGGTCTTCTTACTCTTCTGCACTTTATTTGTGACATGACATGGGGACATGCCATAGTCTTTTTGTGTGGGGTGGGAGACTTGCTTTGGTGGTGTATTGTTAGTGTACATATACATTGAGCAAGTTGTAGTTCTGTATCTTTGTTGTTGTGTATAATTGGTTGTACTCATCTTACAAGTAACTGACTTGGCCCAACGCCGGACACTTGTCGTCGAGTCTCTTGAGGGTCAAAGTCAGAATTAAAAAAAATAGAAAAGGTAGGGGACTCTTTCTGAGGACGGACCACTTCGACAGTACTCTTGAGGGAAGTAGTCCACTTAGATTTTTTTTCTTTTTAGGTAGTGTAGTAATTCTCCCTTGGTTTTTCTTTTGACCAAGGTTCTTTTTCAAGGGATTTTCTTGAACCGGGTTATGTAGAATTTTCTTTGATATTTTTAGGGCCCTGAGGACTCTCTTGGACTAAGATAGGTAAGGGCAGGAATGCAACCTACAATGTACACACTTGATAATAACTAAACGAACTTGAGGGTGCGACGTCTAGGCTTGTTTTTAGACTCGTAAATTATGCCTTAATTCTGCACACCTTCTCTTGCTTGAATGCTCATATGAGTGTGTTGACAAACTAATTCAGAATGAGTTACATTCTAAGTGTGTGTGAGATAATACCTGTATTCTGTGCTTGCATACGATACCTAGAACTTGCCCAGTGTGTTTGCAAAGCGAAATAGAAGTTGTTTGGTCTTAGAGATGATTGAGGTATTTCTTTGTCTAACCGGTCTAATTACGAATCCACCTATACGTATCACCATAGTCAACCCCTTTGAGCCTAAAGCATATTTCATTGATAACCTTGCAATAACCTACATCCATGTGTTGAATAGCTTGACTGTTTGACCCTTGCCTCCTAGAAGCACTTGAATTGTTAAAGATCATGTAAAAGTCAAAGTATGAGGTGATAAGGGAGTAGAAAAAGGAAATCAGGAAAATATTTAAATGGTGCAATGGTAGTTAAGTGTACATATATATATATATATTGAAATATTATATATATATATATATATATATATATATATATATATATATATATATATTGAAATATAGAAGAAGGACCTTGTAAATATGTGGCCCTAAAATAGTGAATGGCAAGGAAAAGCTAGTTGTACCTAGGAAAGTGGGGGTAACTTATGAAACAAGAGTGGAAGAATGACTGGGTTGAACATGAAAATTAGAATAAAGGAACAAATGTATTAAAAGTGTTTAGGGAGGTTAGTCAGTGTATATATATATCCTACCCGTCCCTTAGCCTACATTACAACCAAATAAAGACCTCTTGATCTTGGATGAAAACAACTCGATTAGTATAGTATTACACTAAGGGCAAGCTTATGGTGCATCTGTGTGGCATGTGAATATTCTTTGCTGAGAGTGAGCGAATTCTTTCTATCTATAGTTCCTTGTGCTTGATTTTATATGTGTGAACTTCTCTAAAAAAATGTGATATGAGGTCATGTGACTCAGGAAGAAAAAGAAAGTTTTTACCTCAGTTTAGGGTAACTAGAGTAAGTACGAGTGTGGCATGGCATTAGAGTCTTCATCTGAGGTGTGGTTGTTGCACTGCTTAGGTTGTTCTTTCATAATGGCGGGTGTGACATAAAACTGGGTAATGCATCGAAACGGTTAGGCCTAGAAGTGTGGTTCAACTTGCTCGAGGACGAGCAAAGATTTAAGTGTGGGGTATTGATAATAGGTGAATTGAACTATAATTAGGCCCTAAAGAACCACTTTCTTGTATAGTTTTTATGGTAAAAGTGATAACAAAATGCTCTGATTAGTGTGTTTCATGCTTTGCAGGTTACATACAATAAAAGAAGTCTATGAAGTACTTTTGGGATCAAAATGGAAAAAAAGAGGCCAATCGCACAATATCCGTCAAGTGCACCATGTGAAATGCACAAACCAGAAGTGGAGATGGACTGCCACGATCCCGGCGTAACCGCGTCAGACCGCGGCAGGAAGCTATTGCGAATCCTGAGAGGTGATTTGGCCGCGGTCCTGGCGTAACCGCGGTAGGACCATGGCAGGAGGCGTAAAATTGAGGGACTGCAGTGTAAAACACGGGATTTTTAGCCCAAACCCCTATTTTAAACCATAGAACTCGTCTAAAGGAGGCATGTAATGTTTTAGAGATTACTTTGGCAAGTAAAACAAATGTGAGAGATCATCCAAAGCATCATTGTTCTTATTCTTCTTTATTTTTCTTGCAATTTATGATTATGAATCTTTTCGTAGTTTATTTGCCCATTGTTATGAGTAGCTAGAAACCTTAATCTAAGGTTTTGGTGGAACCCATTGGGGATGAATTGGTTGTTTTATTAATATAATTGGGTTTAGTTGTTAATCTCTTGTTGTTCATCTATGTTTTGATTGTGGATTAGTTGAAAAGGCCCTCAATTATTCGTTCCTATTTATTATGTAACTACTTGAGAGAGTGTGCATATTTAGGTGATTGTATGAGCAATATCACTCCCGGAGTATAATCGAGAGTCATAACCGAGGGTTTAGGGGTTGGATTAAAGATAATGAAATTCCGGGTGCAATCTAAGTGAACTGTATTGTGAAGTTAGCTAGCATAGCTTGAGAGAGTGCGTCTAGTAGATTATCATACTTACTAAAGAAAGAATTATGATATCTTGAGCGTCCATGATTGATAGAGACAACTAAATCGTAGTTATAAGACATATACAACCAAGGAAATTACCAACGGGGGAAACCATTGCGTTAGACCTTATTTCTACTATTTACACATCAAGTTTAGTTAAATTTTCAGCTGTTAATTATTTTCAACCTGCAGTTGTTAGAAAAATCAATCATAGTGAATTAGAAAGTTTGGGGAAAACATATTGTGTGAATTTAGTGAATCTGACAGTAGTAATTGATAGGTTAATTTCCTGTGGTTCGACTCTAGGCAATAATACTAAGATTATATTTGCAACGCCCGCTTTGTCTTTTGTGAGACTCAGTTGAGCGTGATCACTGGGCTTAGAGTGGCTGTCAGTGGCGACTGGGTTTGATGGAGGGTTGAGCGGCTTTGTGTAAGTTGATGGAAGATAAAGATGGGTTTGCCGATGGTCTGCTCCCTTAGAGAATTAGGGTCTTTTTGGTTTAATTAAAGGGTATTGGGCTAAGGGTAATTGTGGGTTACATGGGTTGGGAAGATTTGGGCTTACTAAAATTGGGCCTAGGTTTTAATTGGACTATAAATCTACCAAACTGGGCTAAGAAAAGGCTAAAAATTAAATTTGCTTCTAAATATACTTATAAGAAGATATTAAATAACTCTTAATTGATTTTAATAAACTATTATATTTAAAATAAGACTAAAAAATAAAGTTGAAACTAAGTTTGATCTTTTTAAAGATTATATTAAAATAAAATAGGTTCGAAGTAATATAACCTTCTAACAATATCTAATACTTGAATTAAATAGGGAAATATGGAACTATTTTTGTAATTTTTTATTTTTGTTCTTAAAATAAAGTAAAAGAGTCAAAACTAGTTAAAATAATAATATTAGGCCTACACTATATTTAAATACAAAAATATATAAAATCTTGGGGAAGGTCAAAAATCACATGTCTACACAAATATGTTCAAATAACAATACCCCCAAAGCATGGTGTAAGCGTAGAACTACCAGGACATAACAAGAATAGTATCTACGTACGAACTCTCATCACTTCTTGCATACGTAGCGCCCACAAATAATCATATAGTAATAATTAAGTTCATCAATAGGGAAATTTTCCTCTTATAAGGTTAGAAAAAAGGCTTACCTCATCTCAAGTCCTACTTCCAAACTCAAGAACGCGCTCAAACCCTCAAACATGGGCCGAACAATTCAAAACTATTCAAATAGTGTAAAATCAATAATTATAGATTGTAAAGTTCATATTCTAACCATTGAAGTGATTAACCAACCCCAAATACAAGATTCCTAAAATTAACCCTCAGATCCACGTACCCGGATTTCAGAAATTTTCGAAGGAAGTTGTTGCCCATAACCTAAGGAACATAAATATGTGATTATTACTAAGTTTCATGGTCAAGTTCGTGGTAAAAATCTCATTATTGTCAAACCCTAGGTTTTTCACCTATCCCATGATTTTTACAAATTTCATTTTGAAATCTACCTAAATTCTACGTATTGAACTCACAATAGGTAGAAATTTCTTGCCTCAAAAAGCTAGGTGGGAATTCCTCCCAAAAAGCTCCAATTATTGCCCAAAGACTGAGAGAAAATGAGTGAAAATGGCTCAAGTCTCGTATTAATTCAACCTCATTGCCCCAACGATTTTCGCACTTGTGGATCCACTTGTGCGGGCCAGGTGTCCATTTCTGCAGCATTGGCCGGACCGACTGGGATCGCTTCTACGGACGGGCTCCCGCTTCAGCGAAAAAGAAGGCGCATCTGCGAAACCTGGGTTCCTCTTCTTGGATCGCATCTGCGAGGAATTGTCCCACTTGCGGTCTCGGCCAGCCGCATGTGCGATTATGACAATAGCTGGAGCTTCGGCTCTTTCTCCAAAAAATTATTTTTAATTTTGTGTGTGGGCTAGATTAACATCCATCTATCATGCTGAACCTTTTCTGCAATGTTCCATTTCTATGAATTGGTTCTATAGATGCGGTGGGTTTCTTTCAACTTGTAATTGAGTTCATAATATGTTTGTTTTTTGGTGCTGCTTTTGTTCTTGATAAGACTGTTAATAGTCCATAATGCCTCCGACAATATTCAAACATGCTGCCTTAAATTATTGACGATCCAAAGCCTTCAATTTTGAGACTTGGTGTCATGACCCAAATTTCATTATAGGATGTGATAGCGCCTAGCATCGTTGTTAGGCAATCCAACACTGATTAATCTAGTGGGTTTTCTTTTGTAATAAGTTTGCTACCCAAATTTTATTATATGTCGTGATGGCTCCTAACACCGTTGTTAGGAAAGCCAACGCTGATCAATCTAGTGATTTTTCATTTTTAATAAATTTGCTAATTGAATAACATTCCTCATTGTTAAAAGATTTAGAAATTTACAGATGTAAAATAATTAAATAAAAGCAAATGAGTTCAAATCTTTATCATAAAAATAAATACAAAATTATAAGCCTACTAGTATGTGTGCCAAGATCTAATATCACAAGTATATGGGAATTCTAGTAGAATGTAAAAATTAATGCTAGTTTACTATATCAAAGGAAATAGACAGAAAATATAACAAAAGAAAGACTCCAGTTGCTGCAGAACGGCTCGCAAGGCAGCTCACCATGAAGTCTCGAAGTGTAAGTCAAGCGCGCCGGACTGAAATCCAGATGCACTCGCCTCAGATCCTGCACATTTAAGTGCAGAAGTATAGCACGAGTACATAAACGATATGTACCCAGTAAGTATACAGTCTAACCTCAAAGAAGTAGTGACGAGGAGTCGACTCCAACACCTACTAAGGGCCAACAAAATAGTAAGATGAAGTTCCATATTTAATCATAATGTATGTAGATGACAATAAGCTCAGAACAAGAATAATAACTGAAAAGTTCTACCATCATATTTAAGAATCCAAGCCACATTTTTCATTTAAAAAATGTGACCCTTCAAACAGAAAATTATACAAATTATGAAGAGCTCCGTCTCTATTATCACACTCAAATACCACCAAGGACGTTCAGTACAATCCAACATAAATGTAAATTGTGCATTGCTGAGGGTCGAACGACGTGAACCATAGATGCATTTATTAACCTGCCGAGACGAACGACCTGCTCCCATGAGAGTAGTGAAAATAGTCACCCCACTCACGGAATATACTTACGATGTGGTTAAATATAAATATAACGTAATTTTTCTCAATTCTTTTCAAAATAATAATTTACTTGAAACCTTTGAAATATTGAAATCCTCAACTTAGTTCCACTCAAGGCAAATCAACAAATATGTTCAGATAATGATACCCACAAAGCATGGTGTATGCCTAGAACTACTAGGACATAATAAGAATAGCAGTTATGTACGAACTCTCGTCACTTCATGCGTACGTAGAGCCCACAAATAATCACATAGTAATAATTAAGTTCATCTATGGGGAAATTTCCCTTTTATAAGGTTAGAAAAGAGACTTACCGCGTTTCAAGGCCTACTTCCAAACTCAAGAATGTGCTCAAACCCTCAAACATAAGTCGAACAATCCAAAACTATTCAAATAGTGTAAAAACCAATCATTATAGATTCAAAAATTCATATCCTAACTATTGAAGTGATTAACCAACCCCAAAGGTAAGATTCCTAAAATTCACCCACGAACCCTCGTGCCCAGAGTTCAAAAATTTTCGAAGGAAGTTGTTACACATAACCTAAGGAACATAAGTATGTAATTATTACTAAGTTTCATGGTCAATTTCACGGTAACAATCTCATTATTGTAAAACCCTAGGTTTTTTATCTATCCCATGGTTTCTACAAATTTTTATGTTGAAATCTACCTAATATCTATGTATTGAGCTCACAATAGGTAGAAATTGCTTACCTCAAAAAGCTAGGTCGGAATTCCTCTTAAAAAGCTCCAATTATTGCCCAAAAGACTGAGAGAAAATGGCTCAAGTCTCGTATTAATTGAACCTTATTGCCCCAACGATTTTTGCACTTGTGGATCTGCTTTTTCTGACCAGGTGTCTGTTTCTGCAGTATTGGCTGGGCTGACTGGGATCTCTTCTACGGATGGCTCCCGCTTTTGCGAAAAAAGAGGTGCATCTACAGAACTTCGGTCGCATCTGCGAGGCGTTGTCCCACTTGCGGTCTTGCACCTGCGGCTGGCCAACTACATGTGCGGTTATGACAGCAACTGAAGCTTCAGCCCTTGCTCCAACTTTCATCTTGGTCCGGGCCTCGTCCGATTGACGCTCGGGGCCTCGCCCGAACATACCAACAAATTTGGAATCATAAAACAGAATCGCTCAAACTTTCAAAACACCCGAAACAACATTACATGTAAGAATCACACTCTAAAACTAATTGAATCAAACTTATGAGCCACAAGTTTTTAAATTTACTTCCGATGTGCTAAAACATATTTATACTATTCGGTATGACACCAAATTTTGCGTGCAAGTATTAAATGACATCTCGAAGCTATCCCTATCTCAAAATTCCATTTGGACCTCTATATCTCCAAAACCCGCTCCAAACCAAATTTAAAGAACTTCAAAAATCTTTAAGAACCAATTCTTCCTATTAGGTGCTAAAACGCTTCCGAGTCGTTCAAAACCCAATTCGAACATACGCACAAGTCTGAAATCATCACACAAACCTATTGGAACCGACAAATTCCGATTCCGAGATCGTTTACTCAAAATATTGACTGAAGTCAAACTTGTCTTTTTAGGCCAACCTTAAGGAACTAAGTGTTCCAATTTCAATCCAAACTCTTTAAATCCCAATCAACCATCCCCGTAAGTTATAAATCAGTAAAATTAAGTACGAAAAGTGTTATTTAGGTGAATGAGATTATAGAAAGCAAAACGACTCGGGTTTTACACAAGACATGCTAAATGTGCTTATTTTAGAAGTTGCAGCAGAGAGCGCATTTAGCCAAGCAAGACAGCATCTAGGAGATACCTGTCATTCATTGGGTAGCAACGCTTTGGAAGTTCTAGCGTTCTTTAGAGATTGGAAAGGATCAGAAAGGAAAAATCAAGGGCCTGAAGAGGTAGATGAACTAGAAGACCAAAAAATTAGAGATATAATAGTTTATGGTTCCAATTCAAGTAATGTCGGAAACCAATAACCTCATGTAAGATTTGGGACCAAAAGCGGTTAGCAGTGACCATTGAATAAGTTTCTTCGGCTTGAGTTGGGTTAAAAGCACGGAATGTATTTGCACCATCACCGTCTTCAAATAAAGTATTTTCTACGGTAGCACCATGAATGGCGCATAGCAAAGCAGCGCCCAATACACCGGCAACTCCCATCATATGGAACGGGTTCAACGTCCAATTATGAAACCCTTGAGAAAAGAGGATGAATCGAAATATAGCTGCTACACCAAAACTAGGTGCAAAGAACCAACCAGACTGACCCAGTGGATAAATCAGAAATACAGAAACAAAAACAGCAATTGGACCAGAGAATGCGATTGCATTATAAGGTCTCAATTGAACAGATCGAGTAAGCTTGACATGATCTTACAAAAATGATGCAAAAACATGTGATGTACCTTTTCTTATTTTTTATTATTGTTGTATGCTTTTAGTTTACAAGTTCAAAAATAAGAAAATCAAAACAGAACTTGCAAATTAGTTTGAAGTATTATACAATAAAAATAAAATGAAAGTCTTTGAAGTTTGGTCCTTACATATTGGTCTTACTAAATAACTGTATGTAGCCACTTAATTTTAATTTTCAAATTTTAAAATTCTAATTTCAAATTTAACACTTTAAAGTTAAAAGTTTAATTTTATGTCTTAAAATACTTATTTTATTATTTAGAGTTTTCAAACACTTAAATATCAATTACATTGAAAAAATATAAACCTGGCCCGATTCGAACCGGATAAGCTTGAGTCCGGTGGGCCCAATAGATTCCGAATTTTCCCAGCCGACTACTAGCCTAGAACCCCATCTGACTAACCAGCCTAACCTACTATCCGTACGTGTTATTTTTTTCCCATGACCTGCCCGGTCCAATCATCTGGTAAACACCTATAACATGAATGTATGGTAATTATATTATAGTTGTATTTGAATTATATTAGATACATCAATGCCTAAAATATAATTGTATCTAATTTGTACCTAATACATTAATACCCAGAACAATACCTTATATAATACTAGTAAAATAATATACAATTATCATATATTTGTAATACAAACTATGAAATTGGTCACGAACTTACCAGTACTTTAAAAGGTGTAGGCGTAAGGCGAAGCAGTTTACTTATGTCTCAGCGATACCAAAGCCCCGAGGCACAAGGCGTAAGCTCCATTTAATTTTTAATATTTTATAAAAAGATATAATTACAAACACCCATATATATATATATATATATATATATATATATATATATATATATATATATATATATATATATATATATATATATATATTCTCCATCCCCATAACAATTATTCAAAATAATCTATTATTCGCTACTTAGAAGCACAAGTAACTTGAGTCGAAAAAAATAAAAAAATTTTACACGGAGGAACAGAAAGAATGACTAATTAACCCACAATTTGAACTTTGAACTTCCTGCTATGAAAGAGAATGGAGTTCTCTTTGTATTTGTAAAATAAAATTTGAATATTCGTTGCATTTGGGAGATGTTTGCATACTAACGGACAAAATAAAGAATTGGGAAAGACCATGAATTAGGGCTTCAATCAATAAAAAAGGTCTTGAACTTTAAATTTAATAAATTTCAATTTCTTTTTAAAACTTTTGAGAATTTGGGTATTATATGAAGGACTTATCCAACAAATTTTATTTTAATTTGAAAAGTTTCTAAGGCTTACGCCTCACTAAAAAACGTGCCTCAAATGCTTGGGCGTACGCCTCTTGAGACTTCGCCCCATACTATCGCCTCGGGACATTTTTTGTGCTCCTCGTCCCAGGGCTTGCCCCAGGGCTCGACCTGAAAACGCCTTTTACAATACTGGAACTTACAACTGATCGTAGTAATATACAATTATCATATATTTGTAGTACAATTCCTGCAATAGTTATGATACAAATACAATTATAATACAATCGCAATGCATTCTTAAAAATTCTGATGCAATTATGATCTTAATCTTCTTCAAGTTTCAACCACAGCACAAAAATTTCTAATATAACATCGTATCATAATTGTAATAATATTATATTAAGTATGTTTTTGGTATTGATGTATTATATACAAGTCACCTACAATTTTGATACAGTTGTTATATAATTCTAAAGCAAACATGATACAATTATCATATAATTTAGTTTTTTTTTTACTTATCAGTGAAGAGCATCTGCAAATGGAAGTTTACACCCGTAAGATTTTAGTGAAGAGATAGCAATTTGGAAAGATTTCTATAACAAAAAAAATTATATAAATCAAGAGTGTAGAGTTGAACGAGTTATATAAGAAGAAGGATCCATTTGAATATCGCTAATGGTTTATATAAATCAAGTGGACCACATCAATAGAAAATAAATGCTAGGATTAAAGGAATAATATTTGGACATTTGGAAAGCTGAAGCAATAAACAAGTTGGCAATTGTGAGATACTATGATTATTTGGTGTAAAGCTATAGGCTGTACTTTTGGTAAATAGTACGCGTTTTAGGACTTTTTTGAAAGAAAAAAATCGTGATTGTAGAAAATAATTAAGCTGGTAGATGTGGAAAATTGGGGGGTTACAATTTAATCCTGTTATAAATAGAACTCTAATTAAAGTGAATGTCTATCATATAGAAGAGTTTTACTTTGAGACTAACTCATTTCTCTTCCTATAAATAGAGGGGTCTTACCCCATTGTAAATCATCCCTAAATATCAATAAGAATACTCCTCTCTCTACTTTTCTCTCTATTGTTCTTGTTCTTGTTCTTGTATTATTGTTCTTGTGCTTATATTATTTCATAACACGTTATCAGCACGAGACTCTACCGTCTCAAGAATCCTCTTGAGAAAATTAAGGTATTTCCCTTTTTCCAAATTTGGTTTTAATTATGTCTGATATTATGAAAAGAAAGTTCGTTGCCCTTGAAATTTCGGGCAAGAACTATATGACATGGGTGTTGGATGCTAAAATCCACTTAGATGCTATGGGTCTTGGAGACGCCATTAAAGAAAGAGATAAAGCATCCACCCAAGACTGTGCTAAGGCCTTGATTTTCTTGCGTCATCACCTTGATGAAGGTTTGAAAATTGAATATCTCACAGTCAAAGATCCACTCATCTTGTGGAACGGCTTAAAGGAGAGATATGACAACCTGAAGTTGGTCACTCTGCCACAAGCACGATATGATTGGGCTCATCTGAGGCTCCAAGACTTTAAGTCTGTTTCTGAATATAATTCTGCAATGTTCAGAATTACTTCTAAGTTGAAACTCTGTGGAGATAATATCTCTGATTATGATATGCTTGAGAAAACGTTTACAACGTTTCATGCCTCCAATATGGTACTGCAACAACAGTACAGAGAGAAAGGTTTCAAAAGGTACTCTGAACTGATTTCTCTTCTCCTTGTGGCTGAGCGAAACAATGACCTGCTCATGAGAAATCACGAAAATCGACCCACTGGGTCTACACCATTGCCTGAAGCAGATAAGGTGTATTCTCATTATGCCAAGCATGGAAAAGGCCATGGATCTAGTCATGGTCGTGGTCGTAATCGGGGTCATAGCCATGGACGTAGACAAGGAAGAAATTTCCCTGATGTCCGTCACCCCCCAAAGAGATATAACCACCAAAAGCAGAAACGGGATTATGAGAATCCAAAGGCAAATAGTTCAGAAACTATGCTATCGTTGCGGTGGAAAAGGGCACTGGTCAAAAGCTTGCCATGTACCAAGACATTTGGTTGATCTTTATCAAGCATCTCTAAAGAATAAAGGCCCTGAAACAAATTTTGTCTCTGACGACAATTTTGACATCACCCACCTGGATGTGGCAGAATTCTTTGAGCAACCCGAGGGGAAATAGACCACTTAATCGGTGATGGATCTGTGGTGAAGGAAGATGGAATTGTTTGATTTTATTTTACTTATTTGTATTAGTTAGTTAATAAACTAATAGTCATTAGTATCAGCTCGTATTAGTTAGCTTATGATATAATGTTAGTATTAGTTCTTTAGAATGTTTCAATATGCTTAAATTTCAAAGATATTTTTATTTTCCAGTAGAGTTAATCGACTAACCTAACAGTTAGTCGATTATCTAATATTTCGCATTAAAACTGGATTTTTCCGCATGCTAAGTTAGTCGAATATCTAAATCAGATATTCGACTAACCTGATGACTGTTTACTAAGTTAGTCGAATAACTAATTAGTTATTCGACTAACCAATATTTCGTATTAAAACTGAATTTTTCCGCAAGGCTAGTTAGCCGAATATCAGGTTTAGTTATTCGAATAACCTAATGACTGCTTCCCAAGATAGTCGACTATCAATTAAGTTATTCGAATAACCTCAACAGTTTTTGAAAATATTGTTTAAATATGAAATAAACGGATTGAATTTGTTTATTCTCATGTTCGTGTATTTCTTTTGTATGTCAAACCATGGGAAAGCAAATATGGATATCTCACAAAGCAAGCTTGAATCAAATATTTGTTTAGTTGATTCATGTACTACACATACGATACTCAAAGAAAAGAAATATTTCTCTCAACTAAGTATGTGTAAGGCAGATGTTACTACAATCTCTGGTAGTAGTAAATTGGTTGAAGGCTCCGGAAGAGCAACTATAACTCTGCCTAGAGGAACAATGTTTATCATAGAGAACGCAATGTTCTCCTCCAAGTCTAAGAGAAACTTGTTGAGTTTTAAAGATATACGCCGGAATGGCTATCATGTTGAGACAATAGATGAGAATAATCTTGAATATCTCATCATTACAAAGAATGTCTCTGGCCAAAAGAGGGTTATTGAGAAATTCCCGTCTTTATCTTGTGGCCTGTATTGGACAAAAATTAGTGCAATTGAGGCACATTCAACAGTAAACCAAAAGGTTACTGATTCCAATACTTTTGTACTTTGACATGATCGATTGGGACACCCTGGATCAATCATGATGAGACGGATTATAGAAAGCTCATATGGGAATCCGTTAAAGAATATCAAGATTCTTTTAAATAATGAATTTTCTTGCACTTCTTGTTATCAAGGCAAGTTAATTACAAGACCATCACCAACAAAGGTTGGGACTGAGTCACCTACGTTTTTGGAACGTATACAAGGGGACATTTGTGGACCTATTCACCCACCTAGTGGGTCTTTTAGATATTTTATGGTCCTAATAGACGCATCCTGTAGATGGTCTCATGTGTGCCTGTTGTCATCACGCAACCTTGCGTTTGCAAAACTAATGGCACAAATAATTCGACTACGAGCACATTTTCCTGATAATCCAATCAAGTCTATTAGACTGGATAATGCTGCTGAGTTTTCATCCCAAGCATTTAATGATTATTGCTTATCAATTGGGATAAAAGTGGAACATTCTGTAGCTCATGTTCACACTCAAAACGGTCTTGCAGAATCTTTAATTAAACGTCTACAGTTGATTGCAAGACCATTACTCATGAAAACGAGGTTGCCCACTTCGGTATGGGGTCACGCCATTTTGCATGCAGCAATGCTAATTCGTCTCAGACCGACGAATTATCACAAATATTCCCCGTTGCAATTGGTTTTGGGTCATGAACCCAATATATCCCATTTAAGAATCTTTGGATGCACAGTATATGTGCCTATAGCACCGCCATACCGCACCAAAATGGGTCCGCAAAGAAGGTTAGGAATATATGTTAGGTTTGAATCGCCCTCCATTATTCGCTACCTCGAAACATTGACAGGGGATTTGTTCACTGCACGATTTGCAGACTGTCAATTTGATGAGATACTTTTCCCAAAATTAGGGGGAGAAGTTGGTGAAACCAAACGGGAAATTTTGTGGAAAAATGCATCATTATCTCATCTTGATCCACGTACCTCTATTTGTGAAAAAGAGGTGCAAAAGGTTATCCATTTGCAAAGAATAGCAAATCAAATGCCTGACGCATTTACGAACTTGAAAAGGATAACAAAATCCCACATCCCCGCGGAGAATGTTCCAATCCGTATTGATGTCCCTGTTGGACAATCATCTAGTGTCATATCCAATGAGTCGAATGCACGCCTGAAGCGTGGCAGGCCATTAGGTTCCAAAGATCGAAATTCTAGAAAGAGGAAAGCAAACGATCAAAATGACACTACGAAAGAATCTCATGAGGAAATTCATGATTTAATAAACTCTGAGATTCATGAAGAATCCTTTGAGCCCGAGACTCCGGAAAATAAGGAACTATCCATAAATCCAATCGATATTGAGGCAAATTTTAATCGAGTGGATATAGTGGTGGATTATATCTTTGCGTTTAATGTAGCATCTAGCATTATGCAAGAAAGTGAGGATCTTGAACCTCAATCTGTTGGAGAATGTCGAAAAAGACATGATTGGCCAAAATGGCAAGAAGCAATCCAATCAGAATTGAATTCACTGGCACAACGTGAAGTTTTTGGCCCTATAGTTGAAACACCTAATGGTGTTAAGCCTGTTGGCTATAAATGGGTCTTTGTACGCAAGAGAAATGAGAAAAACGAGGTACAAAGATATAAGGCACGCCTTGTTGCACAAGGATTTTCTCAAAGGCCTGGTGTCGATTATGAAGAGACATATTCGCCTGTAATGGATGCCATAACTTTTCGTTATCTCATTAGTTTTGCTGTCCTTGAAAAGCTTGACATGCATTTAATGGATGTGGTTACTGCCTATCTTTATGGCTCACTTGATAATGAGATATACATGAAAATTCCCGAGGGACTCAAAATGCCAAACGCTCATAATTCAAAGTCCCGGGAAATGTTATCAATCAAATTGCAAAGATCCTTGTATGGTCTAAAGCAATCAGGACGAATGTGGTATAATCGTCTTAGTGAGTATTTATTAAAAGAAGGCTATATAAATGATGCCATTTGCCTGTGTGTTTTTATAAAGAAAACAACATCGGAATTTGTTGTACTTGCCGTATATGTCGATGACATAAACCTTATCGAAACCCCCATAGAACTCCAAAAGGCAATTGATTATCTAAAGAATGAATTCGAGATGAAAGATCTCGGAAAGACAAAATTATGTCTTGGTTTGCAAATTGAATATTTGGCAAACGGAATTTTTGTTCATCAATCTACCTATATAGAAAAGGTACTGAAACGGTTTTACATGGATGGAACACATCCTTTAAGTACTCCGAAAGTTGTTCGATCACTTGATGTGAATAAAGATCCATTCCGACCACAAGAAAGGAATGAAGAGCTACTTGGTGTTGGACAATACGCTTTACGCTAGAGGGGGGGTGAATAGCGTTTTAAAATTATTAAGCGTTTTAGTGCGGAATTTAAAAACTTTGCAGAAATTAAAACAAGTGCAGTAAAAAAACTTACACAATGATGTATCCTGGTTGGCCACAAACGTGGTTAGTCCAGTCCCCGAGAGACTCTCTCGAGATTTCCACTAAACTTGTCAAGCTTACGGGTGCTTAACAAACCGTTACAGTTGAGGACACAAGCCTCACCTAGGTGCTCGGGGATCACAGTCCCAAAGACTTCAATTGCTCGGGGATACCAATCCCAAAGACTTCAATTGCTCGGGGATACCAATCCCAAAGACTTCAATTGCTCGGGGATAACAATCCCAAAGACTTCAACTGCTCGGGGATAACAATCCCAAAGACTTCAATTGCTCGGGGATAACAATCCCAAAGACTTCAACTGCTCGGGGATAACAATCCCAAAGACTTCAACCGAGGAATCACAAGTTCCTCAACAAACGAGAATCGCAATTCTCTTACAAACACAAAACACACTCACTTTACAAAGCACTCCTTAATGAGTAGATATGAGTAGAAATAGTACGCTCAAGATCACAACAACTTAGCTCAATAGAATGGCTCTTCAAAAAGCTTTATGGATGAATGGAAAATGATGATCAATGTAAGAAAGCTTTTAGCAATGAAAATACTCAAATTGTATATGTTGTTGTTGTGAAAACACTGAGTTGAAGCTGTATTTATAGGTGAAAAACTCAGTCTTACCGTTGTCTAATTGCCAATTAAGGATTGCTGAAATTACTCAGTGACAATCGATTGTCAAGACTAAACAATCGATTGTTTGCCTATCAGATCAAAAATTCAATCCCAGATTTTACGTCAACAATCGATTACTTCAAATCACTAATCGATTATTTATAACGTTAAGAAATCCTTTCCAATTTTTGGCATAAAACATCGATTGTCCGGAAATCAACAATCGATTATTTTAACAACGTTCAGAAAATCTTTTCCAGATTTTACGCAAAACATCGATTGTTAAATATCAACAATCGATTACCTGAAGGTAATTGAAAATATGTGACAACGGTCAGCTTCAACAATCGATTATCAAATGGAATAATCGATTATTAATTAATTTCAAAACTCTCTGTCTCATATATAATCGATTATCAAATGGAATAATCGATTATTAATTAATTTCAAAACTCTCTGTCTCATATATAATCGATTATCAAAAGCCACAATCGATTATCATTTTATTTAAAATCACTGGGAGACATTTTTCTCATTCTAATCAATTACCATTAGTTCATAATCGATTTTTATGAGTTTTGAAAACTTTGCCTCAGTTAACAATCGATTATCAAAAGTACACAATCGATTGTTATGCAGTTTGCATAAACCTGATGTTAACTGACTTACTCACAATCGATTATCATTAATTCACAATCGATTGTCATGCAGTCTTGGCTTAGAGATACTCGATTATCATAAGTACATAATCGATTATCTTAGCCCAGATTTTTGAGGCATGCTTGGAAAACATTTTGACAAATGTAAATATGCATAGTTTAAAATCATTTGACACTTAATTTAAATATGCATGATTTTGGAAAAATAATTTTAGTAGAGAAGCCATGTTATGAGCCAAGTTGAGGAATCAAGATCACAATTAATATTGACTCAATTATAACATTTCTAAACTTTGTCTTGAGCTTCTTGTAATGCATCCATTTTGTGCTTGTCCTTGAGCACTGCTATATATCGCTTTTTGCTTTGTTTGACATTCATCAAAACCTACAAAAGAACACACGTTTAGTATATTGCATTTGAAACGTGTTTCCAACAATTTCCCCCTTTTTGATAATGGCAAACATAAGCGGGATATATGCAATAATTATTTTGATAATCCAAGACAAGTGTAAAGTATGCAAGTGTAAAGTATGCAATTTGATGTTCCCCCTCAATTCATGTTCCCCCTCACTTTAAGCATGAATGAAGTTGAGAGTGATATAGCATACTTCTTGATATCCCGTTTCTTCCCCCTTTTGCCATTAGCAAAAATATATACAAGAGAAGAATATGAAAAAAATATGAAATAAACACAAGTTTATTTATTTGAAAATAGCATTACATGGGTGGAGCCAAACACAATAAAACGAACAACAACTAACCAACAAATCGAAAACAACAATTTCACATCATCAAAAACAACAATTTCATCATTCATCACCCCCATCCCCTTCATCATCATTGGGAGGCGCTTGATATGGCACCACCTGAGCATAGGCATAATGCACGTGATCAAAGTAACCATGGACCTCACGGGTTAATTGAGTAATTTGGTCAGAGATAGTCCGGAGGGTAGGCTCCTGAGGAGGATGAGCACGACGGGCTTGTCGATTTTGAGGAGGAGCGGGAGCATGATCACCATCATGATGAAAGGAAGACTCCGAAATTTCCCAGATTTTGGTGCTCTTTTTGAGAGGACCATTAGCAATATTGACCCCGGAAGCTTCAAGAAATTTCATTATTAAGAGGGCATAGGGGAGAGGTATGTCATCTCTGGTGGCATTGAACATATGAGATTGAATAAGCTTGCACCAATTGATTTTAACACCGGTGACAATGGCATGAAGAAATTTGGCATCCTCTTGGGAAATGGTGGTGTGATTGAGTTTACGGGGTTTGAGAACACGAGTGATGAAATAGAGAATGAAACGATAATTCGGGTCCATACCCTTTATGGTGGGACGACGGGAAGAAGACTCATCATAGGCGACTCCGGCTTGGCGGAAGAGATTAGCTTCATCAATCATGTCCCCGGCATCATTTATGTACTGGTAGATGTCTTCACCATCATGCGGAATGCCGGCAATGAGGTGGAGGTTATCTTCAGAAATTAGAATGGAAATGCCGTTAACATTGGTAACGAGTTCACCCTCATCATTTTTGTGAAGGTTGGAGTAGAAAGCTTCAACCAAAGTAATGTTGTAGTAGGGGTGAGTAAGGAGTAGGAAATTGAAAAGTTGGCACTCTCTTAGCATATTCGTGGCTGGAATGAATGGTGCAACAAGAGCGTTTGTTGAAAAGCGAGGAGGGAGAATAAGGCGTTTCTCAAATTTGGTTAAGAAACGAGTGAGCTCTTCATCGGATTCAAAGAATAGAATCGATCCATCTTGATATGGATGGCGAGAAGAAGAAGCACCTTGTTTGGAACGAGCACGTTTGGAGTTGCGGCTTGACATTTTTGAAGAAGATGTGCTAGGATTTTTCAAAGATAACAAGATAATTTGATGCTTGGGAGGCTTGAGTGAGTATACAAGAGCATATGTGTAGCCTATATATAGAGAAGGAATGAATCTTACACCTATTGGAAAAGATTTGAAGAGATTTGAAGTCTGAAACGGTAAAAATAAGTTCACTGACCGTTCAATAATCGATTGTTTGAATAGAATAATCGTTTATCATTAATGAAAAAGATCTGACAAATCGATTACACGCCAGAACGGTAAAAAAAATTTGAAAAAGATAGTCGATTGTCAAACTTGGTAATCGATTGTTTTTCATATTTATGACCTGACAGGAATCGATTGTAGAGCCAAAACGGTAACATGTTTAAAACAGATAATCGATTGTCAATATATAGTAATCGATTGTTTCACTCACAGAGAGTTTGGATTTTGGCAAATAATCGATTGGCAGAACAAATAATCGATTGTTTGGAAGGGGGATGCTAAAAATGATGATACTTAATTCTATCAAGCAATGTAAACATTCAATAAGATTTCAAAAAAAAAAATTGAATCAATTAATAATCGATTATTGATACTGATAATCGATTGTAAGCATAAATAATCGATTATGATCGATTTTTCTTGTATCAGAACAATTTATACTTTCCTCTTACCTTTTGGGGGATACCTGCAAAATAGAATTAAACATCTCCGACGCTCAAGTCAGTAATCTATAAATGAAATAATAACTTTGAAACTAGTGTAGTCGGGTGAAAAACGTGAACTCTTAAGAATTTTGTCCTAGGATGTTCTTAAGAGGGTTTAGGGTACTTACCTTCCCTTCGACTTTGCCAATTACCTGATTTTGAACATCTTCCGTTCATTTTGGTCTTTTGGCTCATTCTTCAATTTAAGAAGCTTCTTCCACAATTTTGCCTTTGTCTTCCTTGTATTTTGTCTTTTAAATTTTTCGAAAATACTTCCGATTTTGAAAAAAAACTAACTCGACTTTTCCGTCTCTTCCTCCTTCTTTGTGCTTTAATTGAAGGAATTTTGAATTCGTCTCCCGTCAAGTGTTTGGAGCATCTACTACACTTGATTCCTTCAAGCACACCTGCAAAACAAATCAATGCTCTTTTGGTACCCATGCCATTTTGGGTCCTTGAGGGTTATGCATACTATAATGATATGTTTGAGTAGCATGTCTATGTCTAGTAAAGCATGCGGGAGCAATATGACCAATTCGTCTACAATAATGACATGTCACATTTGGATTATGCATGCGTCTAGGCTCATAGTAGCTAGAATAATGCACATTGTTTACTTTATTTTCATTTCTCCTAATTTGAGCACCATAATCATTTCTAGGTTGAACATTTCGGGATCTTCTAGCATGATCACTGTTGTGCCTAGAATATGCATCATGTCTCTGGTGATGATTGCTAGGCGGAAGGTCATGTCTAGATCTCCTAATATTTTGTCTAGCATGCATGTTTGTTTTAGGAAATACATTTTTGTTATTAATCCTAGATTGAGCTCTAGGTGGTTGGGTTTTTGCATCAACCTCTTCTTCATTTATGAAGCCTATTCCATGCTTGGTTGATTTCAAGTTATCAAGCACCACATTCAAGTTTTTATGAGAGGAGTTGAATTTATCTAGTGTGCCTTTTAATCTACCTACTTCATTCTTAAGGTCAACACAAGAAGCACAATTTTTTGTAGAACTTTCGGGCTTGTCAGAACTTCTTTTCCCATAAAACTTGTTTTGTTCTAGTAGCTTCTCATTTTCCAAAACCAATTTTTCTAATTCTTTTTCTTTTAATGAAAACTGTTTTTGAAAATCTTGTTCTTTTAGAGAAGCACTTTCTCTTAAGCTAGTGACGGTTTTTGTAACTTTGAGAAATTCAGCATACAATTCATCAAAGGCATTTCTCATGTCATCAAGAGTATAAAAATTTTGAGAAGAGATTTGACTTACCTCACTTTGATTTTCTTCCTGTGCCATGAGGCAGAGATTTGCCGCTTCTTCATTTTCTTCTTCACTGGATCGTCTCCGGAATCTCCTCCCCAAGATATGTATGCTCGTTGCTTCTTGAAGGGTTTCTTCTCCTTTTTAAGATTTGGGCAGTTTGTTTTGATATGCCCTGTTTCACCACATTCATAACATTTAACTTGCTCACCTTGCTTTTTCCCTTTGCGGTCATATTCTTTTCGCATGAATTTTTGGAACTTTTTGATGATGAGTCCAAATTCGCTATCTCCATCCTCTTCAATTGGTGATTGACTTGTGCTCGCCTTTAGAGCAATCTTTTGCCTTCTTTGTTCATCAATAACAGGGTTAAGAATAGTGGATTCATAAGTCTTAAGATTACCTCTAAGAGCGTCTATGGTGACGTTCGTGATTCCAATTGACTCTTGAATCGCATCGGCCTTTGATCGCCATGCCGGTGTTAGACTCCTAAGGATTTTTCGAACTAGTTCTTTGTCTGTGAACGTCTTCTTGAGCGCGTGGAGATCATTCACTATTGATGAGAACCGCTCAAACATCTCGTCTACCTTTTCGCCTTCCTTCATATGGAACAATTCGTAAGCATGAGTTAAAAAATCAATTTTAGCTTCTCTTACCTGGTCAGTCCCTTCGTAAGTGACCTCAAGCTTGTCCCACATTTCTTTCGCTGTTTTGCAGCAGGAGATTTTCCTGTAATCATTAGCATTAACAGCACAAAGTAATAAATTAATAGCTTTAAAGTTATTTTGGACCATTGGATTATCCTCGGCGTTGAATTCCTCTTCTGATTTTGGCACCCATTCTCCTTCCACCTGTTTGACAGGAACCTCATTTCCTTTGGTGTACACCTTCCACAAGTAAGGGCTGTTTGATCTGATGAATATCTGCATCCTTTCTTTCCAATATGAATAATTGGTCCCGTTAAACAAAGGAGGTCTTGTGGGGCATTGTCCTTCATCAATACCTGCAAAAGAGTCTAGAGTAGAAGCCATGGAAAGATTCTCTCAAACGGTTAAGTCTTTCAGAGAGTATGGCTCTGATACCAATTGTTGGACAATACGCTTTACGCTAGAGGGGGGGGGGTGAATAGCGTTTTAAAATTATTAAGCGTTTTAGTGCGGAATTTAAAAACTTTGCAGAAATTAAAACAAGTGCAGTAAAAAAACTTACACAATGATGTATCCTGGTTGGCCACAAACGTGGTTAGTCCAGTCCTCGAGAGACTCTCTCGAGATTTCCACTAAACTTGTCAAGCTTACGGGTGCTTAACAAACCGTTACAGTTGAGGACACAAGCCTCACCTAGGTGCTCGGGGATCACAGTCCCAAAGACTTCAATTGCTCGGGGATACCAATCCCAAAGACTTCAATTGCTCGGGGATACCAATCCCAAAGACTTCAATTGCTCAGGGATAACAATCCCAAAGACTTCAACTGCTCGGGGATAACAATCCCAAAGACTTCAATTGCTCGGGGATAACAATCCCAAAGACTTCAACTGCTCGGGGATAACAATCCCAAAGACTTCAACCGAGGAATCAAAAGTTCCTCAACAAACGAGAATCGCAATTCTCTTACAAACACAAAACACACTCACTTTACAAAGCACTCCTTAATGAGTAGATATGAGTAGAAATAGTACGCTCAAGATCACAACAACTTAGCTCAATAGAATGGCTCTTCAAAAAGCTTTATGGATGAATGGAAAATGATGATCAATGTAAGAAAGCTTTTAGCAATGAAAATACTCAAATTGTATATGTTGTTGTTGTGAAAACACTGAGTTGAAGCTGTATTTATAGGTGAAAAACTCAGTCTTACCGTTGTCTAATTGCCAATTAAGGATTGCTGAAATTACTCAGTGACAATCGATTGTCAAGACTAAACAATCGATTGTTTGCCTATCAGATCAAAAATTCAATCCCAGATTTTACGTCAACAATCGATTACTTCAAATCACTAATCGATTATTTATAACGTTAAGAAATCCTTTCCAATTTTTGGCATAAAACATCGATTGTCCGGAAATCAACAATCGATTATTTTAACAACGTTCAGAAAATCTTTTCCAGATTTTACGCAAAACATCGATTGTTAAATATCAACAATCGATTACCTGAAGGTAATTGAAAATATGTGACAACGGTCAGCTTCAACAATCGATTATCAAATGGAATAATCAATTATTAATTAATTTCAAAACTCTCTGTCTCATATATAATCGATTATCAAATGGAATAATCGATTATTAATTAATTTCAAAACTCTCTGTCTCATATATAATCGATTATCAAAAGCCACAATCGATTATCATTTTATTTAAAATCACTGGGAGACATTTTTCTCATTCTAATCGATTACCATTAGTTCATAATCGATTTTTATGAGTTTTGAAAACTTTGCCTCAGTTAACAATCGATTATCAAAAGTACACAATCGATTGTTATGCAGTTTGCATAAACCTGATGTTAACTGACTTACTCACAATCGATTATCATTAATTCACAATCGATTGTCATGCAGTCTTGGCTTAGAGATACTCGATTATCATAAGTACATAATCGATTATCTTAGCCCAGATTTTTGAGGCATGCTTGGAAAACATTTTGACAAATGTAAATATGCATAGTTTAAAATCATTTGACACTTAATTTAAATATGCATGATTTTGGAAAAATAATTTTAGTAGAGAAGCCATGTTATGAGCCAAGTTGAGGAATCAAGATCACAATTAATATTGACTCAATTATAACATTTCTAAACTTTGTCTTGAGCTTCTTGTAATGCATCCATTTTGTGCTTGTCCTTGAGCACTGCTATATATCGCTTTTTGCTTTGTTTGACATTCATCAAAACCTACAAAAGAACACACGTTTAGTATATTGCATTTGAAACGTGTTTCCAACACTTGGTCCTGAAGTACCATATCTTAGTGCAATTGGCGCACTAATGTACCTTGCAAATACTACAAGGCCTGACATAACCTTTTCAGTTAATATCTTAGCAAGGTGTAGCTCGGCTCCCACAAGGAGACATTGGAATGGGATCAAACATATATTGCGGTACCTAAAAGGGACTACCGATATGGGCTTATTTTATGGCAATAATTGCAGTCCTGATCTTGTTGGTTATGCTGATGCTGGATATTTATCCGACCCACACAAGGCTCGATCTCAAACAGGTTATGTGTTTACCTGTGGAGGCACCGCCATATCTTGGCGATCGACTAAGCAATCAATGTGGCTACTTCATCTAATCATGCCGAGATAATCGCTATTCATGAAGCAAGTCGGGAGTGTGTGTGGTTGAGGTCTATCCTACATCATATTCAAGACAAATGTGGTTTGAAGTGTAACAAACTACCCACGACTTTGTATGAAGACAATGCAGCATGTATAGCTCAATTGAAGGGAGGATTCATAAAAAGAGATAGATTTCACCAAAGTTATTTTTCACACATGATCTTCAAAAGAATGGTGATATCAATGTGCAACAGATTCGTTCAAGCGATAATATGGCTGATTTGTTCACAAAATCTCTACCAACGTCAACCTTCAAGAAGATGGTTCACAAGATCGGAATGCGAAAACTCAAGGATATGAATTGATGCTCTTTTCAGGGGGAGTTAATGTGCGTTGCCTCTTTTTCCCTTACAAGGTTTTGTCCCAATGGGTTTTCCTTGCAAGGTTTTTAACGAGGCAACCAATAGGCGCATATTCAAACATGTGTACTCTTTTTACTTTTCTTTAATTTTTTCCCATTGGGTTTGTTTTAGTTAAGATTTTAACGAGGCACATTATTGAATAGACATTCAAGGGGGAGTGTTATAAATAGAACTCTAATTAGAGTGAATGTCTATCATATAGAAGAGTTTTACTTTGAGGCTAACTCATTTCTCTTCCTATAAATAGAGGGGTCTTACCCCATTGTAAATCATCCCTAAGTATCAATAAGAATACTCCTCTCTCTACTTTTCTCTCTATTGTTCTTGTTCTTGTATTATTGTTCTTGTTCTTATATTATTTCATAACAAATCCTTATATTTAAGGAATCCTTCTTTTATCATGATTTTGTATGCAAATAGTAAATATAAATACACAATGTAATTTTTAAGGAATATAAAGAAAAGTGCTAAATAAATTTCTAATATAGAGTAGTATAGCTAGGTAAAATTCCATAAAAAATCGACTTGCAGTAATTGGATTTGGGCTCGACGACAAAGTCGGATCCAAGACATAACAGAGTTAGAAAGCCCAATATATATTGGGCCGAACTATCACATTTTAGCCTAGCCCCTTCCCCGAAACCCTACTATAAAGTTTCTAGGGCTTTAACACCCTACACTCTCTGATACAGCAGCAGCAGCAGTAAACAGCAGCAAAGACTACTCCCGTAAGGTGAGCGGCTCCCTCCTTCTATCTGTATATACGAACACAAAAATACTGCGAAATGCATTGTTATAACTGTTAAATTTGTGCAGCAGGTGAAGAATTGGAGCAGAGAAGAAAAAATGGACACAGGTGTAGTAGCCGCCCCAGTAGATGCAACCGCAGAGAATAAGATTCACAGTGATGTTATGCTTTTCAATCGCTGGACCTACGACGATGTTCAGGTACCTAAAAAAAAGCTCATTTTCTTCACAGTGACATGTCTATATCTGCTAATAACTCTTTCCTTTGCACGTTTTATTTTATTGTATTTGCACAGGGAAAATTACAACTTGTAGCACCTGAATATCTACATTTTGAAATTTGAAGTCACCTAGATCCAAGCTGAGCGTACTTTTTGTGTTCTTATCATACACGGAAAATTGCTGCTTATAGAGCTTGAGTGCCAAACCTATGAAATTTGAAGAATAAACTAATCTAGCTTGATAGTTTTTTCCATTGACTTCCCATAAACGGAAAACAGAAAACTGATTTTTCAACTTATGCGGCCAGGATAGAAAAGACCTGCAGTAAGATAGTAATGTGGCAGATGCAGCAACAAATAATTAGCCTTGAGTTCCAAACAAGTTGGGCTGGCTGTATAAACTCTCGCTATCTAACTTGCTCCACATTAAGCACTTGAAGTTCTCCACATTTTATATCTAGCAGGACTAAGAGATTCCTAAGGATCATTAAGGACTTATAGTGAACTTACTAACATGACTGAAACTTGACTTTAGCAAATTGATATCTTCTATATAGATTTTATCTTGCGCTGCCATATTTTTCACTAGTTTGCATTGAATCCAAGAGATTATAGGACTTTTGAGACTACTTCTATGTTACATGTTCCTTTTAGAATGTTGCACTACTATAGACTGGGGCCAGATAGCCAAATAAGCCAATTTGGTGGGGAGGGTTATTAGGAGGGCAAATATTATGAGGCTATATTTTTTAGCTGGTTATTCCCTGAAATAGAAGGAAAAGCTGTTGTTACTCAGTAGAAGTGTAATTCTTTCTCAATAACATTCCGGAGCGGAGAATATTGGGTTTAATGCAAACTCTGGAGAGAAAGTGGGAGAAAATTAAGTGGGCTAACTAAACACCAAGGTGATTGTTACTTCTGTTTTTGCCTTTTTTGACTGAGTATTATTTTATGTTTTCTACTAGCAAGGCTGAAACTTATCTTGTATGCAATTTGAAAGATTTTTCCTCAACTATGATCTCACTTTTTGGTGAAGATCAATGACATCTCTGTTGAGGATTACATCACAGCAACTGCTTCAAAGCATCCAGTTTATATGCCACACACAGCTGGTAGATACCAGGCTAAGCGTTTCAGGAAGGCCCAGTGCCCAATTGTTGAGAGGCTCACCAACTCTCTTATGATGCATGGACGGAACAATGGAAAGAAGCTAATGGCTGTCCGCATCATCAAACATGCAATGGAGATCATTCATTTGTTGACTGACCAGAACCCAGTTCAAGTCATTGTTGATGCTGTCATTAACAGGTGCTCACTGATATTGGCGCTTAATTCATTCACATATTCTTCAATCTCTATTTTTGTTTTATTTTAAATGGAGTTAACAGTGGGCCCATTGTCAAATGCTTCTGTATTTGCAGATATTGGTTTGGCCGTTATATATTTACAAATACTGAAATTTGAGTATCCCAAATGCTGCCGGATGATTTGAAATACTAGTTTGAGGAGTATCTCAAATAAAATAATAAAATCACTCGCAAATCTTCAACTTTCTTAAACATCTTTTCTAGGTGTAGTTCATGTCTAAATACAACTTCAACTTTCAAATACTCTTTTTCAACTTCAATTTGAAATACTTTTTTCTTTCAACTTCAACCAAATGTTGTTCAAATGCCTACTGTTACATCTGTCTCACTGATAGCTTTATCTTCTCCATTTGATCATATTAGTGGGCCAAGGGAAGATGCAACTCGTATTGGTTCAGCTGGTGTTGTGAGGCGTCAGGCTGTTGATATTTCTCCACTTCGCCGTGTTAACCAGGCCATTTATTTGCTGACAACTGGTGCACGTGAGAGTGCTTTCAGGAACATCAAGACCATAGCTGAGTGCCTTGCAGATGAACTTATCAATGCTGCCAAGGGTTCTTCAAACAGGTAAAAGGCTTGAGATTTTGAGTGTTCACTCATCTTAGAAAATTATAGATATACTTCAAACTAATTGCTTCGTTTTAAAATAGCATACTTGATTGGCGCACCTTGTTTTTCAAATCACTTTCTTTGGATGTTTGCAATTTATTTTCTTAGTAATGTGGAAGATATTTGTTTCTGCAGCTATGCCATTAAAAAGAAGGATGAGATTGAGAGGGTTGCCAAGGCCAACCGTTGAAGAGGTCGATATTGGAGCACTAGTTACAAGACAGTTTTGGTTTTGTTGTCTTCTCATTTCTTTTTTCATGTAGTATTTTAGCCTGTCATGGAAATGAAAGGATCCAATTATCAGCATCTGCTATTCCTTGTTGATTTAATTTCTTGGATTGTTTTACGTATTTAAACTTGATATGCTTGGAATTGGTATAGATGTTAAAATTTGAAGTTCCATTTCTCAGGTTCCCAAGAAAACTTAATATGCTTGGATTTGTTATAGATGTTAAAATATGAAGTTCCTTCTGTGATTTTTTGTGCGCCTGAGTGATATTGTGGTCAATGCTTTCAGATATTTAATATCTTGTCTGAATGATTGAGCTGAATGAAGCTCGTTTATACAGACATGGTTTATTAGTCGTTATTCAATTACTGATTTGAAACTTGTCGCGATTGGCTGTGCTTTATTCATGTTACACTAGTAGTCCTCTCATTCTAGTGCTTATATGTTTACTGAAAGTGAATTAAGGTTTCCTAAAACTAGGTGCCTTACGACATCCATTGGATATGCAGGTATTTATTTAGTATAAAGATTTGTAAATGCTGCAACAACTGTTAAATTTTAATCCTTGCTATATTATATGCATATAAGGATTTTGATTCCGCCGAAAGAAATGTAAACTCTATTGACGATTAGTGACATTAAACATTGATCTTTGGAGAACATCAGTCACAAACATTTACCAATGATTTAGAAATGAAAATAGTGCATAAATTAGAGAGGAATGAGTCATCTATCAAGGTTAATTATAGTATTTTATCAATTCGCAAAGAAAAAAAGGAATAAATGCTATCTAACACAAGAAAACAGCAAAAATGAGATAGAAAGAAGCCTACATCTATATCTATATTCTATATATAAATATAAAGCTAGGAATTGACCATCTGATGTGGCAGCCCTCTAAAGCTAGCATTCTTATTTATCTTTTTTCTCTTATTTCATGTCTAAAAACCGTAGAATATTAGAAGTGTTATATTTGTGTCGTTCCTCGTTATTACTATTTATTACTTTTATTGAAACATTTCAATGAGGCAGTTTCAAAATACAGCAAATTAACGACTGCAAATTAAAGTTGTTTAAAATGCTTTTATCCTTTAGTTACGAGGGATTTATGGTTTAAAAGTTTGATGCCAATACCTCCTTTTACAGCAAGCGATGTTCCAATTCTTATGGCCCAACACAACATCTCATAATTTTTTCCTGGAGTGGCTGTTGTTAGAAGAATTTCATGAGAGAGCTGCCAAAAGGTTTGAATATGAATGATGTTATTTACATATAATTTTAGCACTTCCTTTCACACAATCGAATTTATCGCATGTTTGTCAATGTAGATGGAATAATTCAATTTCAAAGTATACATAGACGCAATTGGATGCTTTTCATGAATCATGACTATTAAAAAAACTCTGCATTTCTCTGTTAGATGCCAAGAGGGTATTGATATATACAGTGCTTTTCACTTTTCACGGATCACTTCATACTTTCTATGCTCTTTTGTTTCTTGCAAAAGCAAAAAATATGTAAAATCTGACAACTTTCAGCGGAGTTTTTTTTTAGAGAGAAAGAGATGATGGACTCTTTTGAGAGTTTGAAATCGATCTTTTATATTTGGTGACACAAATATAACATTTTTAGTTTTCTACAATTTTTTTAGACATGAAATAAGGAAAATTAAGATAAAAGAGATAAATAAGAATGTTGGTTTTACGGTCTTATATAAAAGAAGAGCGTGATAAAAAAGTTATAATAGGTAGAAATGGATTTTATGAGATGACGCAATATTTCTAGGAGGAAAAAGTTTTTTTTTTGTATTACAATAGTGATTTTAGTTGTCGATAAAGAGAAGAGAGAAAAATGAAAACACAGAAAAAGAAAAAAGGAAGAAAATGAAGAACAAAAAATAATACTCCGTAGTACTTAAAGGTGCAAGAACTATCTGAAACTAACAAAAAAATTTGACCAGTTACTTGTGGAAAGATCCCAAGTATTTAAGAACAATGAGTAAGAACTATTTGTTTGATTTCTAAATCATCTGAATATTAGAAAAATGTTATTTCATAAATATAATTAGATCTTTTATAACCGCGCGACGCACGGCAAGTTGACTAGTTAACAATAAAAACAAAGACATCTAAACAACTTTTTAAATGTCATTACGAAGAATTGTTAGATTTTGGGTGAGAGTACAGCTGAAATGAGATTCATAAAGTTTGAGAGAATAAAAGTAGAAATGCAGATATCTTACTTTATGTTGTGGATGGTGTTCAAGAATACATGGTGATTGTATATGATTCTGCTGAATCTCTTTGGGATCTTTCCCCTTTATGCTCTTTGTTATGCTAAAATTTACCAACAGATTATGTTACCACAACTTCTTGCTTTCTGTCAATTAAGTTGTATATTTCCTTTATCTGCAATCCTTGAGAATTAGGAGAGAGATGAAAGGTAGTTCAGAATTGATTGCAAAATAATAGAGAAATTTTTAGTGAAAAAGTCAGGAGATATCCTTCTGTGTCTTAGTGGAGTTAGTAAATAGGCGCTCGGACATAAAAATTATAATTTTTGAAGAAAAAAATAGTATTTGGAGTTAAGTTGAAAATGATATTTCAAATTTAAAATTATGTTTGATATTTATTTAACTTGAAAAAATATTTGCAATTTTATGAGTGAAGAAAAACATTTTTCTGAAAACTATGAAACAATGGTCAAAACCACCTTTTGATTTTTGAAAAACTTATTTTTGCAATATCTCTAAAATTTATAAAATTTCATGGACAAACGTAAAAAAAAAGAATAAAATCGAAGCCCTTTTAGTTGAACGAAGTTGATAGAAATTAGGAAGAATTATTAAAGTTGGCATGTATAGAAATTGAGCCATTCGTTTGTCTTCTTCCCAATAAAAAAGGATTGTGTGACGACCCAACCCGTCGTCTTTTATAGTTCAGCCCCGTTATCCCCGTTATATGTTTCCTCGTGTGATGACATGCGTGTTCGGTGAATTTGAAGAGATTTGGGTTGGGATTGGATGGAAATGAGACAAATAGTCTCTTGAAGGAAAGCTTAAGTTGGAAAAAGTCAACTCGATGTTGACTTATGAGTTAGAGGGCCCGGAAGGGATTTACGATGATTCGACTAGTTTCATATAGTGATTTATGACTTGGGAGTGAAAACGGAAGTGAATTCGGAGGTACAATGTGAAAGTTAGCCTATTTTGGCGAAGTTGGAATTTTGGAGAAATCCGGTTGATAAGTGAGAATTTGATCCGGGGGTCGGAATGGAATTATGAGAGTTGCAGAAGCTTCATTAGGTGACTTTGGATATGTCCGCAAATTTTCAGGTCAATCGGATGCGTTTGGTTGGGTTTTGAATCGAATGCAAATTTGGAAAGTTATAGTTTATCTTAGGATGAAATTCAATGATTTTTGGTGATTTTGATGTAAATGTTGGTGTTTCTATGGCCCGAACAAATTTGAATGAGGTATTAAGTCGTGTTGGTGCTTTTGGTGGTGATTTCGGATGGTTAACGGAAGAATTCTTGGTTTTGAAAGATAGCAGATTTTCTGCAGTTGGTGTTGCAGATTTTCTAGCATCGGAGTTAGGAGTCATCACGGCTAGGTGAATTTTGGGTCGTGGCAAGAATGGACCAAATAAATGAAGTATATTTCCAACTCTTTTGAGACCCTTCCTAGAGCTAAAGACTATACAAGGTGCCATTAATCCGTTCTGCGCTTGGTGTCAGTTGATGAAGAAATTTATAAGTGTTTAATTAATTGTTTCATAAGCGGAGAGAATGAATGAATGATAGGACTTTTTTCTATTTGGTGCTGATAACCTTATTTGGAAACCAAATTTTCATTACAATCAAAGACTAAAGTTGAAAAAATGCTGAATATAGCAATTCATATATATTGCTGAGCTTAAGTATTGGGTTTTCGGATTGTACTAATTTATAGTATATGATTATGAATTGTGGCATCAGATAATGATATTTTTAATAAGATATTATTGAACAGAGAACCTTGTTACTTGCGATGGTTTTCCTTTGTTTAAAGGTGTTTTTATTTTTGTTTTTCCGTTTATTAGTTGCCTACCATTTGGCATTCCATATGTGATATGTAATAAGTTAGAATATGTTCAGTTGAGAGCGATAGCACTAAATAAATTAAATGTGCATTCCTTCCTTTTAGCTCTTCCATTTTCATTGGAACTAAAAATTTGGGATGGAAGCAATTAAATAATCTCTTCAGCTTTCACCATGTCGTGAGGAATCGAATTCCAATATAATGTTGTCTTTCAGAAAAAGAGATTAATTTCCAGTTAATCCTGATTGAATGAGAATATCGAGTTTTTGGCTAAAAGCCTGCTTTAAAAATAAAAATAAAGCCTGATAAATTTAGGACCCTACTAAACAAGATCTTGTCTAAATTCCATAATGGCACTCTTTATAATTAGTTGGTATCAGATAAATCTCCAATCAAGATACCTAATCGTGGATTCTTATACAATGTTTCAATATCAAAAAGAAAGATGTCATGATCAATGCCCATTCAAAGGGAAATCCCACAAGCAATCTATACTTTTTCTTTCTCTACTTTTGTTCTTTTCTTTTATTTCTTAATTAAAAGAAATTCTTTAAAAAATCCCTTTGAGTTAGCCATTTGGAACAGAAAATACAAAAAAAAAAAAAAAAAAAGACCACTAGAAGAGCAGGGTTACACTAGAAATGAATCTCTTTGGCTAGGGCTATTTTACTATAAAACTACGAATAGATCAAACATAAGGAATTTGAGAAGTTCAAATTAGTTTACTCCAAAGTTGGGGCATACAATGGTTCTGTTTTATCCAAAGTGACATTAAACTATTAAAGCAATTAAAATCAAGATATAAAAAATCCAATTGATAATCAAAAGAAATATCCAGTAGCCCAACAAAAGAGGATTCTTTCTATGTGGGTCTCTCTGGACCATCCCCTATATTGGGTGATAAGCTTCAACTTAAATGATTCCATTATGATGAGATGAATGAATTTTATTTGTCATTTTACTTAAATATTCTGAGTTTGAATCTATAAAATGAATTAGGGATTATTTATTAGATTTTACGAGGAATTTTTTCAAATGTATTTAAATTTGAAAAAAGCAAAAAGATTTTCTGAAAAAAGATGTTCAATATATATTATATATCTCTAAAATGTAATATTTTATCTATATATATATATATAATGCAATTTTTCAATCACCCATGTGGCTTCGCCAATTTCCTACGTAATATGAATTTGAATTAGTGGGTGCAGTAAGTTGAGATGTGGAATAATTAGCGTAAAAAAGATATCCATCACAATCTCATTGAGGCAAAGTTGAAGCTTCACTCCCCATAGAGCAAGAAGACATGTACCAAATGGGGTGTGTTTTGCATATATGAAAGCCACCCTCTCTGACTCCAATAATTCAACAACCAAAGAATCAGAATCTATATTCTTCTATCCCTTAGATGAAAGAAATGGATGTTGAAGATTGGGAGCTTCTTCCTGATGATGGATTCCTCCAAATCCATGATGATGGAGGCAAGATGATGTTCGACATGAATTATTTCGTTTGCCCTTGTCCAAAATCATCCCAATTTGTCGACTCAACAAAGCACCCTCAAATAGTGCCTTTTCCAATTCAGCTGGAGCCAAGTTTTCAAGAAACCACTAATGATCATATTACCAAACAAGTCATCACTAAAGAGATCAACTCGAAAAATATTTGCGACAACAGTATGATGGAAGCTGAGCAAGATCAAGTCTCGCAATTTGAAAACATGAAAATGGACTCACCAAAGTCCAATAACAAGACCCTTTTGTCCCAAGCTGATGCAGACACTTTCCAGTCTGAGGAACAAGCACAAGTGCTGGAGGTTGATCAAGAGAAAATTGGCATGGAAGCAGAGAATATTGAAGAAAACAGTGGTGGATTGAACCTGTGTTTGAATGGAATTGGTGCTATTTGCTCTTTTGGGGTTGCTGCTGCTGCTACTATTTGCATCATCTTTATGGGCAATCACCAAAACAATAAGCAAAATCACCACAAGCTTCGCTTTCAAATCTTTTCTGATGGCAAGGTTTGATTTTCATATATCATTGACATGATATAATTAATTAATAAAAGAGTCTTCCCGTAACTAGTACAATTATTATGTGACCAGAAAATTGCGATTTTGTACTGTAAAAATAGCTTCAGACTGAAATGCAGGTAAGCCACCCGCGCATAATAAGAGCTTAGTACATCATGTTGTCCTTTTTCTTTTTAGCAGATAATCACACGCTTATTCTCTTTTTCTTTTTTTTTTTTTTTTATTTTGTTTTAAACCCCTTCCAAATTAGGAGGATCTATAGTGTTCCCACACTTCCCTTCCCTGGTGACTCGAACCCAGGACCTAACAGTCGTAGGTGGGAGTGCTTTACCAACTGAGCAAGCCTCAATTGTCTACTCCCTTATTCTCGATTATCTTTTCAAAAAAAATATTTGGTGGATCTGATCTAAGATTTAATTTTTTCTTTTTTTATGTGGAATTGCAGAGAATGAAGCAAGTAGTTGACCATGCAACAAAATTGAATGGTGCAATTGCAGCAGTGAGAGGAGTTCCAGTAACAAGAGCACACATAACAGTTGGAGGTTACTATGATGCTCTTTAAAACATCGTACCAGAATGATTATCAGCCGCATCGAACCTTATATGTTCCATTAGATTCTAGTATGTAGATAAGGATCATTAGATATATATATATATATATATATATATATATATATATATATATTTCCAAAACTCCACGAGACGAGATTATAATAAGATTGTTTATTCTGAAGAGAATGGAGTTTTGCTCAGATTTAAATAAAAGCAATCAGTATTACATGAATGTAATATTTTGTGGTGAATTTCATGTGCTTTTTGTTTGTGTTTCTGTTTGGCTTTGTTCATGTTCTGCAAAACACTAACTAGTGTCAGTTTTAGCAATTGCTAAGCTATAGTATCTTTGGGAATTATTATACCTGCTAAAAGTGAATTACATTTCAATTTGGAGAATGAAATACTACACTATAAAAAAAATAAACTGATAAATCAATATGTTTAACACAAGTTTCATATATATTTTATTTTACTTTATGTTATTATGAAAGTCACAAGAGGAAGGGACTGATTGAACTAATTCAACCATCCAATATAAATGACATATATTTAAACAGTGACTTATGATCTACAAATTGGTACTACTGATTAATAAATATTGCAAACTTTTTCAACACTAACTAAAAAGAGTATTAAATTGCAAATTAGTTTTTTAGTCTATATTGCACAGTGCCAGGGCTCAAACTTGTGATCTTAAGTCACAGATTCTACCAAAACCTTGCCACTTAGAACTAAATTGCAAATTAGCTTTACAACGAGCAAAGCAAGTTATTGGAAGGGATAAAATACAGGACAAGCAAGAACCTAAATTATGCTTAAAAAATTAAAAATTAAAAAAAGGTAATTGGAGGCATCAGTTTTAAAAAGCTCGAATTTTGGATCATCACAGATTGATCAGTCCAAATAATTATAAATCATCATCTGCCCCCAAAACAAAAGGTTGAATATAAATATTAAATATGTTTGAAAGAACCTATAGAAAAGGAACAGAAGAGAGGAATGAAATAGTTCAAACCCCTCAAACAAATTCATTAAAGAAGCAATCTTTGATACTTTTCAGCTCAAAGATTTGCTTCTCTATTACTATATGCCCCTGTCTGAACCGAATGACTTTTTCAGTAACTCATTCGGGAATTCTTGAGGCAAAAACAATCAATTCATAAATATATACCCTTTTGGATTTCATTAAGAACAAAATGAAACATATACAAGATTTGAAGAGGGGATTAAACAGATTGTTCAAAAGATGCTTATAGGACAATTGATGAAGAAGAACAAAGAGTCCCTTCAAAGATTGAATCTTTGCATCAAAAAAGGTTTAGTCTCTGCCCCCTAACTAAGCCAAATACTCACAGAGGCATTTGATAACATTAATTATTAGTAGAACATAAAACATATTGCAAATTTCTTACATACACATAAAAAAGAAGAAGAAAAGGAAATGAAATGTGATATTGCTGTTGAATGGTGGGTACAACATGACCATTTAAGGAGGGGTTTTAGGGTTTCATCAGTAGAGCCTGGAGTATATAATTCACTTTTTTGTCCATAAAGTTTGGTCTCTAATGTGATATGGCCCAAAGAGTTTTGTCTCAGTCAATAATAACCTCAAAGTCTCATATAGTACATGTAAGTATAACGAGTTAAACATATGACATACAACCTGTTATAGTATGATAAATTATAGACATTATCTCATACGCTCTAGTACATGTCAGTATAACAAGTTCAAGGCCTATAGGATTAAGTCAATGCTTTTACAAACACAAGGGTTATTTTGTGCTATTAAATTAAAAAGAATGGACCTTGGGCCTAACTCAACCCCAAAAGCTAGCTTATGAGGTGAGGATTGCCCAAGCCATATAAGGAGACCAAGGACCTCAAATCCCTCCGATGTGGGACAACTCAACATAAATTGAGATTTTGCATTTCAAAGAGACGATTCAAAAATTTTATTCTTCATTTTAGCAAATTTTAATTTGAAGTTAATTAATTTCAAAAATTCAAATTTGTGATTAGCACTTTTCGCCGTCCAAAACTATAAATCATTTATCTCCGATACTTATCGTTGAAATAAAGAAAAAAGCCAATATAAAAAAAGGAATTGATATAATTAATATACAAAAATAGAAGGAAGGACCTTTATGTTCAATATATTCTAAAATTAGAATTAAATAAATATATTGTTATAAAATCTTCTATTTTAGGTGAATGTCCATAATTAGAGAGATTCTAGGGTTTACTTCTCCCTATAAATAAAGGGGTCTTCTACCATTGTAAACCATCCCAAAGTATCAATAAAAATACTCATCTCTCTACTTTTCTCTCTATTGTTCTTGTTCTTGTATTATTGTTCTTGTTCTTATCTTATTTCATAACACGTTATCAGCACGAGTCTCTAACCAATTGAAATTTTCGATTGTCTTAACTTTTGTTTGTGTAGGGTTTCACGTGAGGTTCTGCCGCAACCAAATCTCACTATAGTCATTCTCCCTACCGCCAAATATGGAACCTCCAATAACCAAAATACCTGTAGCCAAGATCATCCATGTTCCCTATTCAAATCATTAAATTTTAGGAATTATTTGTTACTGAAAGCTCTGTCAATTTTCATCTTCGAACATTGAAATCCCTTGCTGCCGAGTTGCGTCAGAGTTGAGGCATTGAAGAAGTGAGCGGTCTCCGGTCAGAGAATTTCTATACGGACAAAACGGAATTTACACAAGAGGTATACTTGATATCACAACATTTATTGGTATACCTTAAAGGTAAGTAATTTACTTTTCCCTTTCAAATTCTTGAAATTCTACGATTTGATTTTATATACAAACAAAGACAACAAAGTTTGATTATAACTCTAATTTATGAAAAGGATAACAAAATCACATATCCCCGCAGTGAATGTGACAACATCTGATTTATGAATACATATTCATTATTGGAAGAACATGAACATGAAATTGGTATTGAATATACCACACTCACACCTAGAAGGAGGTTTGAGATGATACCACACTCACCCCTAGAAGGAGGTTTGAGATGATGTCATTATTATGGCATGAATGGTCATTGGTCACGTACCTATTGTACGCCAAAATAATTTGTCAATGTGATTACCAAAGGACAAAAATAATGCAAGAAACATATCTTGCATATAAGTTTGCCATGACCATAATGGTATAACTTTCTCTTTAAAGGAGATATTCACCACATGGATGTTGATGAATTTGTGGTAGTACAAAATTAATTGAAAGCTCTAGAAGAGCCAATTATTACTATGTTGGAGAAACACAATTGAGTATTGTGCTGTAGTAAGTCTCAAAGAAACTTATTCAGTTTCCAAAGTACACGCGAAAGCGCTGATTATATTGAGACTATAAATAAAGGAAAGATTTGATATCTTCTATTGCTACAACTTGCAGCGGGATAATCTGTATATGAAAAGCTACCCGTTTTATTCTCCAGTTTGTACTACACAAACAAAAGAATGCCACAATAAAGTGGATATCTATTGGTATAAAAACCCATGTCATAATAAACCTGAAGTTTATTGATAAGTGCACATGTCATGGTGTAAATTTGAAGTTTACCAATATTGATAATTTATTCAGTTGGCATTCGGGTTAGCCATCTCATTTTAAGTATGATGTGCAATAATAGAGAATTCACATGGGTGAATATTAAAGAACTAGAAAGTTCTTTACGAATTCTCTTGTATCACTTGTTCTCATTAATGAATTGACCAACTAAAGAGTTCGGGTTGAAGCCCATAAATTCTGGAAATATCAAAGGTGAAGATGGGCCCATTCACCTGCCATATATACCACATATGATGCATCTATGAAATGGTTACATGTGCGATTGTTATTAACCCGCAGCCTGGCCGGTGCTTGCCTGGTAAATTGCTCAGTAATCTAACTTCGAGCATAATTTCCAGATTTTCTACTCAAGATAGTTCATCTTGATAAGTTGGTTTATATCAAAGTTGGTTTAGCAAGATAATTATTGAGTGCCTCCACTTAATAGCTAAACTGTTTCTTATGAGAACAAAGTTATATATATTAGTTTGATATACGTTGTATACGAGAGTATATTATATTCTCCCCTCACAAGTGGTTCAGGGTCAGGAACCAAATAATTTCATCTTATTATTAATGTGCTGTGTATATTGACATGATAATGCACAAATATGATTTCTCAAAGTTGAGGAAACAAGTTAGCTTTTCTAACATAAGGGGGAAACATGATAAACAATTGAGAAAATGTTACATGGGATGAATTATCATTTGTATATGTAGATCCCCGAATATCATGATATGAACCTGAAGTTCATAAAAGGGATAATTCAATTGCAACATATTGCAAAGCATGCTATACGCATTTGCTGACCCAAAGAATGTAACTATATTCTCACTGCAAATGCTCATATTAAGTCCTAGAAGGATAAAGTCTTGGATACGCTTGAAGTGTATAGACAAATCGGTTTCAAAAGGAATTTCTTAATAAAAAAGATGAGCAAATGATCGAAGTGATCATAATGAGGAGGCAAGTGATCCAGAAGATCACATGACATAACACTTCATAAAATCTCATGAGAGATTCAGGTACCTGAATATATGAATGAAGAGATCTCCATGTTATGTCTTTATGAAAATTTACTGGAACCAATATAAAATGATCGTCGACGGCATCGATGATAGCGCTAAATATCGATGAGGATCTTATGTTTGTCGAATACAAACAAAATATTGGCCAAATGGAAGAGATACAATTCAAGTAGATTCCATATGAAAGACATGTAGTTTTGGACATGTAGTTCGAATACTTGAAAGTATAAAGTCAATGGATGGCATCGAGAATACCCCTATGGAGATATTGAAGAGTCATCCACTACATTATATGAAGATGTTCATATCTATCAAGAATGATAATTTCAAGGTGCGAAATATTTATTCAAGTCAATATGGTTGATTTATTTATCAAATATCTATCAAAGATCATTTTGAAGATGGTACACAAGATTGGAATGCAAATGCTCAAGGATGTGAATTGATGCTCTATTCAGGGGGAGTTAATGCGCGTTGCACTCTTTTTCCCTTACAAGGTTTTGTCCCAACTGGGTTTTCCTTGCGAGGTTTTTAACGAGGCAACCAATAGGCGCATATTCAAACATGTGTATTCTTTTTCCTTTCTATAACTTTTTTCCCATTGGGTTTTGTTTTAGTTAAGGTTTTAACGAGGCACATTATTGAATAGACATTCAACGGGGAGTGTTATAAAATCTCCTATTTTAGGTGAATGTCCATAATTAGAGAGATTCTAGGGTTTACTTCTCCCTATAAATAAAGGGGTCTTCTACCATTGTAAACCATCCCAAAGTATCAATAAGAATACTTCTCTCTCTACTTTTTTTCTCTATTGTTCTTGTTCTTGTATTATTGTTCTTGTTCTTATATTATTTCATAACATATACAATCTTGTAAGATTTTTCTTATTTGCCCCTTTCTCGTTCGTGGATAGGACCACATTCAGAGCATTCAACTTGCACCTTCGTGATATTGTTAAAGAAAAGAAGAAAAAACAAAGATCCTAACCAAACAAACGGGGAAAAAATGAGAAAGATTAAAAAATAGAAAGAAGAATGATAAAGATAGAAAAGAGGCAATCCCACATATTTCGAACTAATTCACCGACAAAATATGAGGCATAGAAAGAATGCAATCACCAAATTGCTTCCCAAACATAGTCGCATTATTTAAAATTTTAATTTATATGGAGTAACAATGTAGAAAACTTCTCAGCGTATTTTAACTAACAATCGTAGTTATTTGACTTATTTCTCAGTGTTATAAAATAATGACTATGAAGTAAATAAATTAAAAATAAGGGTAGGGAAAGAGATTGATATATTATTCAATTTTAAAACTGTTGTACATAATGAATTGAAAATTTCTTTATTTATAAAAAAAATGAAGCAGATGCGAGGCTTTTCTTTAACTGCTTGTCAGTTGTCTGCATGAGCTGCTTGCAAGCTGCCTGCTTAATAAGAAGTTGTTGCAAATCATTTCATTGAGTTACTTACAACCTGCATGCATCAGCTGCTTGTAGATAAACTTCAATAGAGTACTAAATGGATAATCTTCTTCCGAAAGATTATCTATATAGGAGTATTAAATGAACATCCGCAATATAATTATTTTCATAACATTCCCCATAGGATGTTCATTAAAAGATATTGTATCTCGTTAAAACCTTACTAGAAAAAATCCAACGAGAAAAATTCTAGTGAAGGAAAAAAGAATACACATATTTAGTAATACACATTTCTAGTTGTCTCATTAAAAACCTTACAAGAAAAATCCCATGGAAAAAATTTTAGTCAGGGAAAAAAAGTACAACGCGTATTCACTCCCCCTGATGAAAACCTTGTTTCAAATATTCGAGTCTCTGCATTCCAATCTTGTATACCATATTCTCAAAAGTTGAACTTGGCAAAGTTTTAGCGAACAAATTTGTCGGATTGTCACTTGAACGGATTTGTTACACATCAATGTCACCATTTTTGTGAAGATCATGCGTGTAGAATAATTTTAGTGAAAATGTATTGCGTTCCCTCTCCTTTTATAAATCATCCATTTAATTGGACAATGCATGACATTGTCTTTGTAGAAAAGTGTGGATCTTTTGTCACATTCCAAATTATATTTTTCTCGAATGAAATGAAGTTGTTGTGTAAGCTATTTATAAGTTGTTACAGTAAGCTGTTGTGTAAGTTGCTTGTAAGTTGTTGATGTACCAAATATAGATAATCTTCTATTGGGGGTAATATTTATCCATAACGGAATACCAAAATGATAAGATTCTTCAGGAAGCTTATTTCTAGTAGAGTATTAAATAGATAACCATATTTATGGTAGAGTCCCATACGGATAAGCTTATTCAGGAAGCTTAATGGAGTACTAAATGAACATCCATAATATAATATATATTTATAATACTCCCCCTTGTATGTTCATTATTATGTGCATCGTTAAAACCTTACTAGAAAAAATCTCGTGGGGGGAAAATCCTAGTCAAGCAAAAAGCATACACTAATAATATACATTGCAAGCTGCCTGATTAAAAACCTTACGAGGAAAAATTCGATGAAAAAAAAAAACCCGAGCAAGAAAAAAATAGTACAATGCAGAGACCTGGGTATATCTGGACCAATGAGTTCATCATTCTCTTCTGGAGGTAAGACCGGATCCTTAATCCGTGTAAGAGAAGAACTATATCTTGCTAGTAAATTAATAAAAAATGTTATATCAAACCTTGAAGCATTAGCAAGATATATTAATGTGCCAATTGCACTAAGATGGGGTACTTCGGGACCAAGGAGTTCCTCATCCTCTTCTGGAGGTCGGAACAAATCCTTATCCACTTCAAGTGATCAAAAAACCACTAGTATACTCAATGTATGCGCTTTGTCCATGTAAAAGTGTTTTAAGACCCTTATTATATAGACAAATTGAAGGATAAAGATCTCGCCTGCTAAATATTCAATTAGCAGACCAAAACAAAGTTTTGTCTTTCCAAGATCTTTCATCTCAAATTCTTTCTTTAGACAATCAATTGCATTTTGGAGCTCTTCTAGAGTTCCAACAAGATTTATGTCATCAACATAAACAACAAGTATAATAAATTCTGAATCCATTTTCTTTATAAAAATACATGGACAAATAACATCACCTATGTAACTTTGTTTCAGCAAATATTCACTGAGGCGATAATAACACATACGCCCAGATTCCTTTAAACCATATAAAGATTTTTGTAATGATTGAGTATATTTCCTGAGATTGTGAATATGCTTCAGGCATTTTAAATAATTTAGGAATCTTTATATAGATTTGATCAAATGAGTCATATAAGTTATGACTTGCATTTAAATGACATGTCATCTTCAGGTTTCTGGGCTACTGGTCCGATCCTCACAATATTTTACAGTATTGTGCACTATATTGAATCAAATATATCATCGACGATCATTATGTATCGGTTCGCAAACCACATAATTTGTTGAGATCTCATCACTTTTTTTATATTCAGGTATCTGAACTTCTTCTGGAGTTTCATAAAATGTTATGTCGTGGACTCTTCTAGAGCTTATTTCCTCCTCATTTTGATCATTAGCTCGTTATTATTTTTCAAGGATTTTTACCTTTGGAACTGATTGTTCTACCACTCTTTATGCGTACAGTAAACTCTATCCTTCAGGCACTTTTAATTTTAATAGGAGCATTTGCAACTGAAATATGATATTTGATTTTAGATCAGCAAATGCTTTTGGCATTTGACTTGTATTATCTTCTAAGTGAGGATCATATTAATGATAATTCGATTCATATAGCATATTTTCAGCTGTTTATTCTATCCCCCAAATGTTAAAAAACTAACATATATTCTCAATCTTCTCTGGGAAACATATCTTTGTGCATTGTGGTAGAAAAATTAATCATATACTACACATTAAAAGATAGTAAAATATTTGGGTTTCTGATCCTACACCAACTGTGAGGGGAGGACTTATCATATATTGTTGGTCTGATGCATACAAGTGTTGCTACATGCAATTTAGAAAATCTTAGACAAACACATAAAGTTTATTCGCATAAGTAGTCGTTTAGCCATTAATAAGATGTATTCAATGCTAAACAAGTTTGGATGCAAACCAGCATTATCAAGATGAACTGCATTGATTTCATAGTCTAAAAGTTTTGCTCTTAGTTGAGAAAAATAATTTCAAATGCCAAACTGCAGGTTGACAATGAACACACATGTAACCATCTTATATATGCATCTATAAGTGGTTCACATGATAGGTGAATGGGTCCATATTCACTTTTTATATAATTCAAAATCAGGGGTCTTAGTTCCAACTTTAGCTGGTATAATCAATTTATTATAAGAACAAGCAACACATAATAATTCTTGAAGAATCTTCTAGTTCTTCAATATATCCTTATCTGAATTGTCAAATAGATTATTTAAAAATGAAAAATAAAACTTCAAGTTTATCATAGCATGTGTTGGCCCAAGTTTCAGTTGGAGTTTTGAAGATTGACAAATGAACTTATGGAAGAACATGGTTCATCTTGTACTACACAGTCTGAATCAACCAGTGCATATGTGAAGCACGTGAGGAAAATATGCGCTAAATATCACGCATCAATATCTTCTGAACGTAATCAAAAAAGTTGCATTTGGGATAATAAGGCCAGTCTCCTTATGTGAAGAGAACTTGATCCTAAGTTAGGATAAGAGTTGGAGTTTGTATTGGCTAAGGACTTAAATGGACTACGGATAAGAAGTGTAGTTGTAATCAAACTCTAACTATTAACTCAATATATTATTATTTTGGTTCTCTTTTACAGGTAACACGAACAAAAATGTAGAAGTTAAACGTGAATTGGGAGCAAAATAGCAAGGATTTTTGCAAGCAGTTCGTGTGTAATTCAAGAGTGCCAACCAGAATCTACATGAACCAGATTGAAGAACAAGTTCCATAAAGAGTTTTTTGTGTCTTTCTTCATTTTTAGTTCAATTGTAGTAGGTGTTTTCATATTGTACCTTTCAGCTTAGTTATAAGCAATTGTATTAGGTACTTTGAGAATTCAAGTTAGAGTTAACTTGAAAGTATCGCAACAGTTGAGGCTCTGTGCCGTATTGGAATTAGAGTGAATCCTTAGGTTTACAAAGAGTTTTTGTAAATGATGTTTGGCTCATTGATTTTTAGTGGATTTGGGAAAATCCTACTGAGTAATAAGTCGTAGTTTTTTCACCTTTTGAGCTAGGTATTTTCCACGTAAAAATCTCTATGCACTTTACTTTTAGTTCTTATTATTCTGCAAATTGCTGTAGTTAGAATACTTAGAAGAACCAGGTTCTTCTAATGCGAAAATTCCACACAAATCACCCCCCTTGTGTGGTATTGACGTTTATTAACATCAATTGGTATCAGAGCGGGTTATCCTTGAAGAGGCTAACACATTAGGAAAAGATTAACATGAGTGCACCACCTGGGAACTGGGAAGGGCAATCCACTGCCAGGCCTCCTCTCTTCAATGGCCTATACTACTCCTGGTGGAAAGACAGAATGAGGGACCAAATCATGGATGAAGACTATGAGTTTTGGGAAATCATTACTGATGGTCCTTTAGCCACAACCAATAAGACTACTAAAGGATTGGATATTCCAAAGATTAGAGCAGATTGTACTGCTGAAGACCTCAAAAAGTGGGAGAAAAATGCTAAAGCCAAGAAATGGCCAGTGTGTGGAATTGGTCCTAATGAGTACAGTAGAATTCAAGGTTGTACTACTGCCAAGGAGATTTGAGACACTTTACAAGTGGCTCATGAAGGAACACGTCGGGTGAAGAGGTCAAGAGGAACACTGATTTATTCTCAGTATGAGAATTTTACTATGAAGGATGGAGAAACTATCCAAGAGATGTATACCAGGTTCACTACACTGACCAATGAACTTGAGTCTCTTGGAAGGGTTATTCTGGAAGAAGACAAGGTGGAGAAGATTCTAACTAAAGTTCTGTCAATCTCCTGGGAAAGCAAAATTACTGTTATTCAGGAATCCAAAAAAATTGCTACTTTAAAATTGGATAAACTGATTGAAAATCTGACTGCCTATGAATTGAGAAGGAAAACCATGAAGATGGATGCTCCAAAGAAAGAAAGAAGTCTGGCTCTCAGAATCTCAGAAGGATCAGATCTTGAAGATGATGAAATGGCTATGATAACTAGAGATTTCAAGAAATATCTTATGAGAGGAAAGGGTCCTTCAAGAGGAACAACATTCAACAAACCTAGGGCTCTTGAGAAGCAGACAAATGATGGTTGCTTTAAGTGTAGAAAGAGATCACATGATCAAAAACTGCCCTCAATGGGAAATTGAATGGAAGAAGGAAAGGGCGGAAAGAAGGAACAGGAAGAATGAACATGTTCAACCAAGAAGGAACAAAGGAACAACCAAAGCTATGTTTACTGCATGGGGAGATACATCAGATGAAGACTCAGAAAATGAAACTGAAGATGAGCAATCTCTTATGGCCATCGGAGAATCAAAAGTCGAGCAAGAGGTAAGTATTCTACATCTTAAAGAAAAGATTAAATTCAAGTCTAAAGAAAAGTTGGATGAGCTTTTGATAGACTTCAAAGATGAGTTTGAAATCATAAACAGTGAGAAAGATGTTATGTATAGGGATTGTATAATCCTAGAAGAAAAATGCAAAAGGTTAGAGTCTAGGGCTGAGGAGAGATATAACATAAATACTGAGTTGACGAATCAGGTTCTTCAACAAGAAAACAGTATCCTAGAACTCAGGTCTGAAAAATTAAAACTGAAAATAGGGACAGGAAAGAAAAAGGCTGATCAATCATTTCTTGCACTAGAAAAAAATTTAGGAAAAATGAAAGATGAGCTATACAACAAAGATGAATTGATTAAAGTTCTAAAATAAGATTTAGGAAAGGTAAAGCATGAACTAGACAAAACATGCAAATGGAACAAGGCTTCTGATACACTCTCCTGGCTGCAGGAACATCATAGTAGCAATAAGAGAGGACTTGGATTTGGGACACAAGCTCCAAAATGGGATCTCAAAAATAAGTACCGCACACTTCCTGAGAATAAAATCTGCACATATTGTGGTAAGACTGGCCATTACAAAAATGAACGTAAGGCTAAATAAAAGGCCAGTCAAAAGAACAAAGCTTTTGTTCAAGAAAAGCACAAACTGCCTGGTTGGGCAAAGAAAATTTTAATCCATCCTTTTTCCCATAGAAAGGGACCCAAACTAGTTTGGGTTCCTAAGACTAACCCATGATTTCTTTCTGCAGGTCCAAGTGAAGGGGAGTAGCCAAATATGGTACATGGATAGTAGCTGCTCAAAACATATGACTGGTAACAAGGACCAGTTCCTTTCACTTGAGAACCTAAAAGGAGGTAAAGTCTCCTTTGGAAATTGAAAAAAGGTGAGATCATAGGAGTTGGAAAGGTAGGAAAGACAGACTCACATTCCATTGAGAATGTCTATTTGATAGATGGCTTGAAATATAGCCTGATAAGTGTGTCACAACTGTGTGACAGAGGCAATCTTGTGGTTTTCACTTCCATAAAATATTTTGTGACTAGCCTTACTACTGACAATATTGTTTTGTAGGGAAGAAGAGTTAACATTATTTACATTGTAGATTTATCGACTCTTTCTGAAAATGAACTCACTTGCTTGAGTGTGTTAATTAATGATCCCCTCCTTTGGCACAAAAGACTTGGTCATGCTAGTCTAAATTAATTAAACAAATTAGTTTCCAAGGACTTGGTGATAGGGTTACCTAATATCAAGTTCAAGGAAGATAAAGTTTGTGAGGCATGTGTAAGGGGGAAGCAGGTAAGGTCATCCTTCAAACCTAAGAAAATGGTAAGTACGTCCAAGACGTTGGAACTGGTTCATATAGACCTTTGTGGTCCGATGAGAGCCATAAGCAGATGTGGTAAAAGATATGTTATAGTGCTTGTTGATGATTATTCTTAGATTTACCTGGGTGATGTTTCTAACTTCTACAGATGAAGCATTTGAAATGTTTACTGCTTTTGTTAGAAAACCCCAAAAATAATTATGAAATCAACTTGCATCCATTAGGTCTGATCATAGAACTGAATTTGAAAATGCAAAGTTTGCTGAATTTTGTGATGAAAATGGAATAGATCATAATTTCTCTGCCCCAAGGACTCCTCAGCAAAATGGGGTAGTTGAGAGGAAGAACATGACCCTTGAGGATATGGCAAGGACCATATTACTTTCTATAAACTACCTCATAGCTTTTGGGCAGAGGCTATAAACACTGCTTGCTATATAATTAATAGATGCATGACCAAACCTCTTGTAGAGAAAACTCTCTATGAGTTACTTAAAGGGAGAAAACCAAACATATCCCATCTTAGGGCTTTTGGTTGAAATTGCTATGTGCACAATAATAGCAAAGACTCCCTAGGTAAGTTTGATCCCAAAAGTGATGAGGAAGTATTCTTGGGATATTCTTCACATAGGAAAGCATATAAAGTGTTTAATAAAAGAACTCTATGTGTTGAAGAAAGTGTACATTGTTGTATTTGATGAATCTAACACTCTTTCTGAGAGATGGGAACATGACGATGAAGCCATTGGACTGGTGAGACAATTGACTGAAGTTACAGCACAAGTCAAGGTGGCATCTAAAGAAGGAACCTGTGATGAAACATGTCCTTCAGGGCAATCTAACAGGGGGAACTAATGAGAGAAATACTGAACAAAAGGAATCTATTCTTGAACCTGTTCCTCAGCAACTAGACAATGATGAAGGATACAACAAGAACCAGTTGATTGGAAAATCTTACAAGTACCTGAGTTCTCATCCCATGGAGAACATCCTTAATAATCCAACCTCTGGAGTCAAGACTAGATCACAACTAAAGAATCTGTGTGCATTTGATGCATTTTTGTCCCTGATTGAACCTAAAAATATGAGTGAAGCTCTAAAAGATGCAGACGGGATCAATGCTATGCAAGATGAGCTCAATCAGTTCGAAAGAATCCAAGTCTGGCACTTGGTTCCAAGACATAAGGATAGGTCAGTCATTGCGACAAAATGGGTCTTCAGGAACAAGCTGGATGAAGATGGAACAGTTACAAGAAACAAGGAAAGGTTGGTGGTTCAAGGTTATAGTCAAGAGGAAGGCATTGATTATGATGAGACTTTTGCTCCTGTTTCTAGACTTGAAGCAATTAGACTACTCATAGCCTTTGCGGCACATATGGAATTCACTCTTCATCAAATGGATGTCAAAAGTGCCTTCCAAAATGGTTATCTCAAAGAAGAAGTGTTTGTGAAGCAACCCCCTGGATTCGAAGGCAAAGAATGTCCTGACCATGTATACAAGCTAGATAAAGCTCTCTATGGTCTCAAGCAAGCTCCAAAAGCTTGGTATGAAAGATTGTCAAAATTTCTTCTGGAGCATGGGTACAAAAGAGGTAATATTGACAACACCTTGTTCCTAAGGGAAAAGGGTAAAGATCTTCTTGTTGAACAAATATATGTTGATGACATAATATTTGGGGCCATTACAGATAGGCTGAGTAAAGACTTTGCTAACCTAATGGGGAGTGAGTTTAAAATGAGCATGATAGGAGAACTTAATTTCTTCCTGGGACTACAGATTAAACAAAGTCCAGATGGAACCATGATCCATCAGCAGAAGTATACAAAGGAACTAATCAAGAAGTTTAAAATGGAAGAATTCAAGGAAATAGATACACCTATAGCAACTGCCACAAAACTAGATATTGATGAACCAGGTTTATCAGGTGATCAAAAGTTGTATAGGGGTATGATGGTTCACTTTTATATCTCACTGCCACCAGACCTGACATGGTTTTCAGCATAGGACTTTGTGCTCGTTTTCAAGCAAATCCAAAAGAGTCATACTTGACAACTGTCAAAAGAATATTGAGATACTTGAAGGGCACAATTGATCTGTGTCAATGGTATCCCAAATGTAGCAGTTTTAACTTAATTGGATATGATGATGCTGACTATACAGGTTATAAAGTGGATAGGAAGAGAACTTCAGGTATGGAACACTTCTTAGGATCTTGTCTTGTATCACGGGCTACCGAAAAGCAGAATTCAGTGGCCATATCTACTACTGAAGCTGAGTATGTTGTTGCTGCTTCATGTTGTGCTCAGTTGCTGTGGATCAAGCAACAATTGGTAGACTTTGGAATTGAAGTGGGATGCATAACTATATTATGTGATAACAATAGTGCAATCAGTGTGACAAAGAACCATGTTCATCAGAAAAGGACTATGCACATAGATGTTAGACACCACTTCTTAAGGGACAACTATGAAAAAGGGCTAATCTCCATAGAATTTTGTGGCACTGATAAACAAATAGGTGGCATCTTCACCAAGCACTAAATAAAGAAAACTTTGAAAGGAACATGTTGGAATTAGGGATGATTAAGATCACCTAAGAGGTCAAGTTCAGAATGCACAATGAAAAAAATGAAAAAACAAATGTTCTGTGTGGTTAGGAGTTCTTAATTCTTGTGAATATTAGACTAATTTCTTCTCAATACAATACTGTAAATAGTATACTCATGTGACATATAGTTATATGATTCACTCATCTCTTACGAATTCTCTATTCTGACATTTGAACCACAATGAAGAGAAGTTTCATTTGAAGAACCCAGTTCATCAATGCATGCTCATGAGAAAGGTCATGTATATTTCTATACTTTGTACAAATAGAAAATTTTAATTTTCAATCATGAGCAAGAGTCATAGAAACACCAATCATCTCAAAATTCTATTCGTTGAGGCTTACTAAACCAGTTTCATTGAAATTAGAATTCTAAGTATAACATAACTCTATCTCCTAAACCTTAGCAACTCTAATTAATCCTAATTAATCACTAGGGAGACCAGAACTATAAGTTGATTAGACTTCTACTGACACCTGAAAACATGCCATTTCTGGAACTATAATGACCTCTCTTTAAAAACCCCTCTAATCGTTTCATAACCGTCACCTCATCTCAAAACCACTAATCATCTACTCTCTTCTCCAAACCCAAAAAATATCCAAATTTTTCTCAAGCTTTCCAGAAATTCATCACCAAAAATGACGAATCCCCAAGATAATCCTGGAACCCCACCATCACTGTCAACTAACACCACTTCATCTTCCACACCTCCTAGTGAATTCCCAAAGCCCAGATTCCGTTGCCAGAAAATGATAGCAAGAAAATTTGTTGTGTCTGGTCCCTTGAGGAAAGTTCTAAACAAAATATTGAAGGCAAGTCAAAGGAAAGAATCCCCAGCAAAAGGAACTGATTCTAGTTCTGAGTCTAATCAATACATCTCTGCCAGTGAAGGATATGAACCTGGGTCTTCTGACAATATCACACATAAAGAAACCCCAAAAGAGGTAAATCCAAGCGTTGTTCCTGATGATGTAGGACAAAGGGTAGAAAATAGGTATGTTCTGATAGGGGCTGCAAAAGATGTCTCTGGGGGTGATCCTGTGAAATTGAGGAAGAATAATAGGTAGAAGGTGCTAGCTATATGTGGGAGTGGGGAAGAAGGGGTCTCTAATTCAGGGGGAAGTGGATCAGGAGAGGCTGCTGAAGGGTTAGTTGGTTTGAGCAAACAATCTGATGAACTTGGTCTATCTGCGGAGGAAACTCTAGTTGAGATGATGAAGAAGATTGGGGCTAGTTATGATCCCAAGAAATGCAAGGCTTCCTCACAAAGGACCCTTGTTGCATCCAAACCAACCAAGAAATCCAAACCCTCAGCACCCAAGTCTGCTCCTAGGGTTAGAAAAACTAGAAGCAAATTTAGGGAGAGTGAAGCTGAGTTGAAGAAAGCTTTAGAGGAGAGTAAGAGAAAGAGAAAAGAAAAGGGGAAAGAGAAGGTAGGTGAAAGTTTAGAAGCTATGGCTGAGGAGCAGGAAGAGGAGATGGAACTGGTCCATCAAGAAAGACATACTATTGTGGAGGCTCCACTTGCAAAATCAAAGGAGACTAGGACCTCCTCTAAGAAGCCCTCAAAACCAGTTCCTGCTGAATCCTCTCTTGCCAAGAGAACAAGATCAGCCTCTAAGGGCAAATAACTGAAAGTAGCCATAGAAGAAGAAGAATATGAGAGTGAGAAAGAGGAAGAAGACGGTGAGTCTGAAGAAGAACATGATAGGTATGCCAACTATGGCAAAAGAAAGATATTGAAGGGAAGATTGCTGAAAAACCTAGAGGATCCAGGCATGATAAAACTTGTCACAACACTAGAGGCACAAGGCTGGAAGGACATGGTCCTTCAGATTGATGGAAAATTGGCAAGGAAGGAACATGCAGAGTTCATGGCCAATGGAAAAGTGAAAAATGGTCAGGTGACCAGTACAGTGAAGGGTGTCAAAGGGAAATTCAATGCTGAAAAATTGGGAAAGATTCTGGATATCCCTTGTGAGAGGTATGATGATTATACAAGGACGATGTGGCCTTGCTTTGATGGGTTGCCTTCTGGGCTGCAAATAACAAGGAATTTCTGTGACACCAAAACAGATGAAGAGGTGCCTGAGGCCAGGGCAGTCAAGAAAAGTCAAATGAGGCCAAAGCACAAAGTGCTTTTTGAATTTGTCAACAAGTGCGTTCTTCCCATACTGGAAAGAAGGCATACAGCTAATTATATGGATCTGGTGCTCATGCAGTGTATGAATGAAGGGAAGCAGATCAACTGCCTGTCTTTATGGTAAAGCTGCTTGAAAGGGTGATAAATGGTTCAAAGGCTCATGCCATTCCCTATGGTTTTATCTTGACTATTGTGCTTGAATGACTAGATTCTCCTTTGAAAAAGTGGGAATTGACCTCCAGTAAGGAGCACTTTGGTGTCAAGACCCTTCAATACTGTGACTATCTGCTCAGTACTGGCCCTGTTGAACCTGGTTCATCTGTGAAGACTCCTGTGAACTGCAAGGTCAGAGCCTTGGTTCAGGTGGTTGGGACAAAGGATGCTAAAATTGCAAGGCTCAATGCCAGAATTGCTGATTTGGAGAGAGAAAAGAATGGGATGAGAGCTGAACTTGCCAAAGAAAAGGAGAAAAATATAGGCATGCTCCAGCAAATGTTAAATATGCTACAAGCCCAACCCTCCAGCACTTCCAAGCCTTAGGTGTCATATCCAGTCTAGTAACCCTTTAGTTTCTAGTTTCCAAGTTTAGGAAGTTCTTGTTATGTTCTTATTCTATTTTTTGCTCATGGTTGGATATTCTTTTTCTTGTTGTAGACTGCATTGTAGAAATACCCCCTTTAATCAATGAATGCATCTTTTCTTGTTCTTGTTGAATTTGTTCAAAATAGTTAATTTTAAGTTGATTTGTGATTAACTTGAACATGTATTCACTTGCAGTTTCCCTAGTGGCCATGAGTATTACATAACTTCGAGGATTCACAGTATTTATGCAACTTTTCGATAATGCCAAAAGGGGGAAGATATCGTGCTTAAATTTATTATCTGAACTAGTGATGTTTATGACCTAAATCTAACCTCCGTGATGATAAGTTAATTTTCTAAGTGTTGATTTTCAGCTGAGTTCACAGGTTTCCTGATCACAATAAGCACAGAATTTGTCATCATCAAAAAGGGGAAAATTGTTGGCCCAAGTTTCAGTTGGAGTTTTGAAGATTGGCAAATGAACTTATTGAGGGACCTAGTCCATCTTGTACTACACAGTCTGAATCAACCAGTGCACATGTGAAGCACATGAGGAAGATATGCACTAAAGATCACGCATCAATATCTTCTGAACGTATTTGAAAAGGTTGCATTTGTGATAAGGAGGGCAGTCTCCTTATGTGAAGAGAACTTGATCCTAAGTTAGGATAAGAGTTGGAGTTTGTATTAGATAAGGACTTAAATGGACTACGAATAAGAAGTGTAGTTGTAATCAAACTCTAACTGCTAACTCAATATGTTATTGTGTTGGTTCTCTTTTACAGGTAACACGCACAAAAACGCAGAAGTTAAACGTGAATTGGAAGCAAAATAGCAAGACTTTTTGCAAGGAGTTCGTGTGTAATTCAAGAGTGCCAACCATAAGCTACATGAACTAGATTGAAGAACAAGTTCCATAAATAGTTTTATGCGTCTTTCTTTATTTCTAGTTCAATTGTAGTAGATATTTTAATGTTGTACCTTTCAGCTTAGTTAGAACCAATTGTATTAGGTAGTTTGAGTATTCAAGTTAGAGTTAACTTGAAAGTGTCGCAACAGTTGAGGTTGTGTGCCACATTGGGATTAGAGTTAATCCTTAATATTACAAAGAATTTTGTAAATGCTATTTGGCTCATTGATTTTTAGTAGAGTTTGGGAAAATCCTACTGAGTAGTAGGTCGTGGTTTTTTCACCTTTTGAGCATGGTGTTTTCACTTAAAAATCTCTGTGCATTTTTACTTTCAGTTCTTGTTATTCCGCAAACTGCTGTAGTTAGAACACTTAGAAGAACCAGGTTCTTCTAAGGCGAAAATTAGGTACCACACAAATCACTCCCCCCTCTTGTGTAGTATTGACGCTTATTAACATGAGCATGCACTATCTCTTAGTAAACTTCTGGTTTACTATGACATAAACTTTTGCATTGGTAAACTTCTAATTTACTGTGGCTACTGTTATATTAGTAAACTTCTGCTTTACTATTATACGTTATATAGTATAAAATTGAATAATAAGGTGGGTAACTTCTCACATACATATTATTTTACCCCCTATGATTATGGATACATGAAGATTTTTAATCTTCCATTATTTGTAGTCTCAGTATATTAGTAAACTTCATGTTTACTACAACATATGTGTTGACCATAGTCATATAATATAAATGACATATTTATATATAAGCTCTTCGAGAGACTTCATTTATTATCCACAATCTAATATTTATCGGACATTACTGGTATCACATGTTTTCTAGACAAACAGTTAGCTCTTCAGGAGTTGTTGATACATTTTGTACTATCAAATATTGCTCAGACACTTCTGGTATCTACCAACTTTGTGATAAATGTCTCCTTCAGGGAGAAATTTCATTAACATCTGAATATATTATATCAAAGCAATAACCACATAGTCATTACATCCTTCAGGAAAAGATACACGAGTTGTTATTTCTTTCAGAGAACTCGATAACTAACCATACCATATTAATGTAGTTGTAGTATAAAACATTCTACAAGAATGCTTTTGCCTTGAATGATATTTAATAAAATATTTCAAGATATTCGGGTACGCGCGACAATGATATTTATGCCACAAAAATAAGATTTATATCCTTTGTATTCTACCTCTTCAGGAGATGTGTAGTGGTATTTCTTCATTCACTCTAGGGAATGAACATGTTCTTCAAAAATAACTTTGAATAGCTTATTATTTTGTTTAAGCACAGAAAAATATAGTTTCATAATATTTTCCTGCTTCAGGAGAAAATTTCAATTGTGTTACTTCTTTAGGAAAAAATTTAAAATACGAAATATTGAGTATATATTCCCTCAAATAAATTACCTCTTATGAAGCCGAATTGTATATATTCACATCAAAAGGGTGTTTATATTTACGAGCTTTATTAATATTGTCACATTCACTTCGGGGAACAGATTAATATATCAAAAATTCTCATCCTTGAGGGAACAAAACATAATTATTTGATTGTGAATTAATCACACCAAATTGTGTGACGGCTTAGAACCTCTTTTAAGATATTGCTATTTCAGGATCAAATCGAGGCATGCAAGTAATGTAGAGAAATTTTCTCTAATTTATCTTTAATTGTAATCGTAAAATGCCTAAATTATCACTTCTGGTGGTCATAGGCATATGCCACTTCTGGTGGTTACCAAAATTTGTTACAATGAGATATATGAAATATAACCATTTCTGGTAATTGTATATTACTTTCAAACTCTACCAGAGTTCCAAACAAACTTATTGTCTTTGCTCGCCTTTAGAATCAAGTTATAGGACTTCAATATAAGGTAAAAACCTTACATGATAAGCATGAAATGCTTTTAAAGTGGTGCTTGTGTTTTATACATGGTAGACGGTGGTGCTCATGAAATCATCATAACCAAGAGTGTGACTTTATTTGGAACACATATCTTAAACCGGGAGGGACGTTACTGCAACATCTGAATACCTCAGTTGGTTAGGACTTACTTAATTTTAAAGCTCTATCATTCACCTGAGATAAAAAAATCAAATTCGAAGTAAGTGCTAAAAATGGTAGTGTCTCGTGCTGATAAAATGTTATAAAATAATGACCGTAAAGCAAATAAATCAAAAACAAGTATAGGGAGAGAGATTGATATATTATTCAATTTTTAAACTATTGTATATAACTAATTGAAAACTCCTCTATTTATAGAAAAAATGGAGCAGCTGCGAGGCTTTTCGAAAGCAGCTGCGAGGCTTTTCTTTAGCTGCTTCTCAGCTGTCTGCATGAGCGGCTTGCAATCTGACTATTTAATAAGAAGCTGCTGCAAATCATTTCATTGAGTTACCTACAACCTGCCTGCATCAGCTGCTTATAGATAAAATTCAACAGGATACTAAATAAATAATCTTCTTCCGAAAGATTATCTATATAGGAGTATTAAATGAACATCCACAATATAATTATTTTTCGTAACACTAAAATAGTCTTTTTACTTCTTTTCAAGTAAAATCATGTCCACCACCAAGTTCTGGCAAAGGTGCTTAACAACTGTGGGCTCCATGCACAAAGATTTTTGGGACAGTATTGCTGTTTTTATAGCAACTTTAAGAAGAATTCAGATGCTTAAATTCAATTCAGTCACCATCATCATTTTGTTATACTTTATTTAGGGTAACAGTCATCTCAACTCTTATTTGTGAGAAAATTATAATTTATGCATCGGAAGTCAGAACAAGCTGTAAAGGAGGTAAAAAGGTAATAAGTCATTTTTTTTGACTATGTTAGAAGTGCGAGTGTATCAGCTGACACACACACGTCTTCGGTGACATGCCAGCTTATGCTTTTATATTTTTGCCCCTGTTTTTCAATATATTTACGTTCATTGCCAAAGGGGGGGGATTTATAAATAATGAAAAAATTTGGGGCATTTTCAAAACTTATTTTACATCTTCCCATGATATCAACAGCAGTATACCTGCAAATTTATCTCTATTCAACTTTTGACGTGTCACTCTTAAATTGCAGCCTTTTGAACAGCCATTACAGCTAATGTGTACTTGTGTTTCTACTTTTCAGTTCTCTATCATAGCCACGTGGCTATTGAGGTTATTCTCATATTATAATTCAAAAACTCCATGTGAAGGAAGGTAACTTCAAAATCACTCCTTGTAAATGCTGTCAAGTGTCAACTTTAATACTCCTACTATTTGCTTAAGCCTAAAAAAATATTACACACCTTAATGGCATTTTTAAAATTATTTTGGTCATTTTAGGTGTGACGATTCGGCCCTTCGTCACGTGAGTTACCGTTCCGTTTTTCTCATTTTATGCTTCTTCATATGTTATTATATGTGTTTGGTGAGTTTGAAGTGTTTTGGATTGAATTTGGATAGAAATAAGACAAATAGCCTTTTTAAGGAAAGTTTAAGTTGGAAAAGTCAACCGGATGTTGACTTATGAGTTATAGGGCTCAGAATGGATTTTCGATAATTCGGCTAGTTTTGGGAGGTGATTTATAACTTGGGAGTAAAATCGGAATTTAATTTGGAGGCCCGGTGTAGAATTAGGCTTGAATTGGCTAAGTTTGAATTTTGGCGAATTCCGGTTGATAGGTGAGATTTTGATCAGGGGATCGGAATGGAATTCTGACAGTTGCAGTAGTTCCGTTAGGTGATTTTGGATATGTCTGCAAATTTTCAGGTCATTCGGACGTCGTTTGGTCGGGTTTTGATCGAAGGTTGATTTTGGAAGTTATAGTTGAAACTTAGGAATGAATCCGTGGAATTTGGTAATTTTTTATGTTTAGGGTAGTCTTTTTATGGTCCGAGAAAGTTTGAATGAAGTACTAGAACATGTTTGTGCTTTTGGTTGAGGTCCCGAGGGCCTCGGGATGGTTTCGGATGGATGAGCGAGGAGTTTGGATATTGGTGTGAGCTGCAGAATTGCAGCAGCTATTGCAGGCAAAGTTTGGCATTCGCGTTCGCGGGGGTGCCTCGTGTTCGAGTAAGGCTGGGGTCCATTGTCCTTCGCGTTCGCGTAGGGGTAGTTTGGGAAGGGCCTGGAATTGGTCTTCGCGTTCGCGTAGGTGTAGGACCCAGGGTCTTTGCGTTCGCGTAGTTGAGCCGCATTCGCGAAGGGCAGTTTTGGCAAGTGGATTTTTTGGTCATTGCGAACGCGATGGGGCTTCTCATTCGCGTAGGGAAAGGCAACTGGGCAGTTCAGTTATGTATAAAACATTTCTTCCGCGAGCTTATTCATATTTTTTCCATTGTTGGATATTTTGGAGAGCTTTTGGAGCAAATTGAAGAAGGATTTGAAGAGGATTAACTAGAGGTTAGTTTTATGGACTCAAAACATCTTTTAAACATGATATTAGCCCTTAAATTTTTGGAATCAAATTAAGTAGGGGATGAACTAGGACTTGGAATTTTTAATATAAATTGGGGATTTGAAGGAGCAACTGGACTCCGATTTTGATGAATTTTATATGTACGGACTCGTGGCGAGACGAGGATTCTAAAAATGTGAATTTCGTAATTTTTCAAGAAGTGGTTCCGGGGCTCGAATTTAGCCAACTTCGTGTTATTGGATGTATTTCGAGTTATTTCGATTGGGTTATGTTCCATTAGCCTATTGTGACGTATTCCTAATGGTTTTGATCAGATTTGGCATCCGTGGAGGTTAGAGGTTGATTCTCGAGGCAAAGGCGTCGTAAGCTTGAGATTTCACCGGTTCGAGGTGAGTAATACTTGGGATGATATCCTGAGGGTTTGAAACCCGGATTTGCATATCTTAGTGCTGTATTGTGGTGACTTGCACGCTGGACCTGAGCGTGGGGTAGAGCACCGTTGGGGATTGTGACTTGGTCCGTCCCGATTGTTGGTTTATACTACGAAACTGCAAATGATTTATTGTTAGCATTATGACTTTGACTCATTGCCATTTTTTGGGGCTTATTGCCGATTGTTTGAACTCTTTGTGAGCTATCATTTTCCCTCACTATTTGAAATATTATTTGAACTCATTCCATATGATTTACACTGTTTCATGAACTCAACTATATTTTTACTCAAACTTGGAGTTTTAACTGATATCTGAACTATTATCTGAGCTGAGTATTATTGTTTTACTGATGCCTGAAGGGCTTTTTGACTATTTTTGGGTTGATTGAGGCTGAGGGCCATACGTGATGACACGAAGATGATGTAAGGAGGCTTCGGGCCTTGAGTGTTATGTGTACATGTGCATATACATGCATGGATCGGACTGCATGCCGCAGTAGCATATTGCATGGATCGGACTACACGCCTCAGCGGTGTGATATTGATATTGTGCTTGGGCTGTAGGAGCCCCTCCGGAGTCTGAACCCCCACAGTGAGGGCGGGTACCCAAATGGATTGGGCTACTCGCCGTAGCGGTCATATGCGTTGCATTACATTCATGCATTTGCTCCTACTTGTACTACATGGCATGCTATTTAACACTCATATATCATTGGCATACATACTGTTACATGCCTTGTTGACCAGATACCGTGGTGTTATATGTTAAAGAGTGCTGAGCCCGAGAGACTGATGTTGGATGTTGTGAGTTGGGAGTGAGCCCGCGGGGCTGATACTGTACTGAGCCCGATGGGAAGGTTTCTGATTACTTCATACTTGTTGATATTACCTTTGCAACCGTTGAAAAAGCTTATTTTCAAAAGAGATCTTGAACTTATCTTGAGATTTTCTAAAGGGATTTTTCACAATATTTAGGTTTTTCTCAAAAAGGGTTGATCTGTCTTTTATAGCAGTTTGGTGTGCTCATACGTGTTATCTTATCGCTCAGATATTATTTTCTCTTATTACCAATGAGTTGGAAGTACTCATTTTACTCCCTGCACCTCGCGTGCAGCTGCAGGTACTGATCACCGGGTAGCAGGTTAGTAGCGGATTGAAGGTTTTGCTATCGTAGCTAAGTTAGGTAACCGCCGGCGTTCGCGGCACCAAGATTCTTTTTCTTCTTGATTCCCAGGTTTTACTCTATGTATTATAGACTTTTAAATTTTAATAAAGGAACTCCTAGATTCTCGTGACTTGTGACACCTCGGTCGGGTTGTAATGAAATGAAATTTCATAGTTAAATGCCATTTGGTAATATTCCTATTTATTATGTTTAATAGCTGCCTAAAGAGTAATTTGGGGTTGTTGGCTGTCCCTGTAGACTGTAGTCACGAGAGGCACCATCATGACCGTATATGGAATTGGGGTCGTGACATTAGTTTTCTGATCATATTTTGGATTTAAAATGAAGTCGATTAATTTTACAAACTTTAATTTGTCACTTTGCTTTTCTTTTTTTTGTAACTCACTTTGCTTTTGAAACCAAACATAAGTATAAAAATACTCACACAAAAGGGAAAAAAAGTTACTATCGCAGTTTCACTAATTTCTAAATAAAATTATAGCAGAAATGAGAGTGCATTATCAAACTAGCATATACTTCACATAATATTTAGTATTTACTACTTTTAAACGCTACATATTGTATTATCAAAATATTTAAAAGAATAAGCAAATCAACAGTGGCTATTATGGAATTTTCTATGTGTTTTGAACATTGAAAAGACTAAAGATACATGTCCCGTTACTTATTTCTTTCAGCCTCTAAATCTCCAATCGTTTGAGAATGAATTGATAAATTCAACAATGCATTGCACGTATTCATTGATTTTCTCAAAGGTAAATTTATAAATCTTATAACTAAGATTATAGGATCACAATTAAATATTTTTATATTAATGCTATTAAATAATTTTCTTAATCATATGTTTGAAACCTTAAATGAGACTTTTTTTTAACAAGAGAGAACTTATGCATAACTGATTTAAATAGCTACATATACGTTAAGCAGAAAATTTACTCATGTTAATTAGTGGAACTCGATGACGAAGCAAGCTCCTTTTAAAATTAAATTTTCACGTAATACTTCGAACTCAACATTATGATAATTTTTTCTTAATTTCAATTGATTTAAGATTAACTCTAGGATTCTTTGAAGATGTACTCTAACAAAAGAGTTTTTTCATAAATAAATACAAATGTATTCTTAATTAATAATTTATATATATTAAATAAATTTTATAAGACAAATATAATCCAAGCTATAAGATTTAAATGAATTCATTATCGGCATTCTAGTTCCATCCTTGAGCATACTATTATTGGGCCCGTACATAGCACGGACTATCCTCACTAGTCTTAAGCTATACGTCAGTTCAGTTTCAATTTGGCTTTCTTTTTATGTAAAGGTGGAAAGAAATTAAGGAGTACGTAGAAAATTACATAAGATTATATGTGCGAGGTTACAATAATATCCCAATGAGTTAAACATGTATACAAATAGATGAAGCTCAACCTCCTCGTCTCAATGACCTAACGGACTCATATGAGAACACACCAAGAAACTAGACATCTTGGAACAGGAAGATTGAGTTGAAATTAAAATGGTAATAAAAACGTAAAACTCTACACAAATTACATGTACGAAATAAAATCAAATATTATTGAACCAACAAAAATACTTATTAGTCGATGTCTATACAAGCTAGCTCAATTAGAAGAGAAGCCCAAATGCAAGAGCTATAAGAGAAGCAAAGATAGTGTTATCGATTGTCCGTGTTCAAAGCAACGAGAAACTGGAAACCAGTAAGAAGAAGAGACACAAAAAAAAAAAAATCACAGAAATGAAGAAATCCGAGACCACAGAATTCACTGTGTGTCCTTAAGGAATTTAACCCCCTCACTGTACCCGAGGTTGTGGATTATTTCCTCCCAGGATATAACGGATATACCTGTCGTAGGAGTGGCGGTACCTCAAACGCCTACGACTTCGACGAACTCAAATTCGGGAACAAAATCACACTATGACTCGATATGTTTTAGTTTGCAGAAAAGAATGCAGAATTTTTAATGCACGAATTTTTTTTTTTTCAGTACTCGAAAATGAGGCATTGCCTCAGTTTATATAGCCTCGAATTGTGACTGTTCGGAAAGGCTTGGTGCCTGTTCGGGAAAGGCCATGCCTTTTTCTGAAAAATAAGAACGTTGGGAAGTTTACAGTTAACAAATTAATATTTTTCCCGCGGGAATTAAAAATAATTTCTGAAAATGAAGATTGAATTTTAAATAAATTTAGTCCATCCGAAGCCGAAGCCGAGCCGAGCGACAACGACGGCGCGAGGGGAGTCCCTCTTCTTAACCCTTTAAGAGCTAGAAGAAGTGCTTTCTAATATAAGCACATAACTTTCCCTTTCTACCACCAATGTGGTACAAAGCTCCTTTTCAAAGGAACTTTGCTTTGAAACTTCATTTTCCTTCTATTGTCTTCTTCCCTCCATTTCTCATTCACACCAACTTAGCTAGCTTTAATCATTAACTAGTTTTAACAGATAGTGTGTACAAATATGATAGCATCCGAGGCAGGAGCAGGTGCAGGCGCATCCACTGCAACTACATTTTGAATACCGGACATGGCCACCAACACGACCATGAGAACCACCAAGAAAACATTCATCTTCATTGTTTCCATTGAAATAATTTTGAAGAAATTAAACAAACTTTTGAGAAAAAAGAAATCACAAACAAATTATCGAAAGAAGAAAAGAATGCAAGAGTTTGAGGAGAACCAGACGATGAATAAGTGGATGTGGGGTTAAGGGTTATATAACGAATGAGATGTGTGGTATTACGGGCAGTAGTGCCCGGGTGACCGTTTGTCCATCCACATAACACGACTCTAAAGATATGAGCTACTATTGTGCTGCCCGGCAAGCTGCCCGTTACTAGACAGGGTAGCTGCTCGTCTTTGGGATGACACACAGCTGTAGTCAACAGTTTTGTGGCTCATTTGTGGGGTTCTCTTTTGGTTTATGTATTTTTTAACTAGTGGAATTAATAATGTCTGTTCATTTTTAATAGCCGTCGCCATGTCAAAAATCGGAGACCATGTGGGATTAAAAAAAATGTACTCCTATTTTCTTGTAGAATATGTAAGTTTTATTTTAGAAGATATTAATCGTTAATGTCTAAATTTTGCTCAACAAAAGTTGTTTTAGTTTGATTCTAGACATTCTTTTAAGAATTTGTATGATATTTTAAAGGGTAAAATTTAAAAGTTTTTTATGAATTAAAATACCGGAGTTATTGGGTGGGGAGGAGTGGTGTATTGAGCTGTCTGGATTAGATGGATGATTTCTCAGCTGTCAAATATGTCTTTGAGATCTATAAGGCATAGGGGATGGGGATCACTTATTATTAAGGGATGGATGTTCGGTATTTCACTACAATATTCTTTGCCACACTAAATAAGAATCTATTTATTAACTAATATACTAAACAGAAAAACAATGAAATGTTAACCACTTAAAATATGGACGATAAGTAAGGAATAGGTTGAAGAGAGCATCAGGAGATTACTACTAGAAATCCGGTAATTAACGACCAAAATTTTGCGACCAAAGTTGGTCCGTCCAAAATAGCGATCAAAGATGGTCGGTAACAGGGAGAAAAATAGTTTAGAGTATTTATTTTAAATAAATTACCGACCAAAGTTGGTCAGTAAAGTGATCAGCAAGTTGACCGAGCTGGTCAGATTTGTTTAGTCAAAATTTTTTTTACATTACCGACCAACTTTGGTCGGTAATGTGAAACCCCAGTTATAAAATTTTAATAGTTATATTATTATTTAAAATATTTTATAAAATATAAAGAAATCTTATTTAAAATTACCGACCAAAGTTACTCGGTTAATACTAGGGGAAGCATTTACCGACCAACTTTGATTACGATACTTTAATTTCTAAAAAATAACCGACCATTATTAGGTCAACATTGGTCAAAATTTAAAATCACTTTTATATTTACTATCTAAATAATATGAATTTAATCCGTTAATACTTTTGTAGCACAAGAGATGGATACACTAACATATACTATATATATATATAAAAAAAAAATAAGTGTCAGACGTTTTGTTTTTAATATTCAACGATAAGTAAGTTATAAGTCGATGAATCAATTTCCAAACAGGTATAATTGATGATAAATTATATATACTACACAAGTCTATCAATCAACTTAATGGTGGTATTGTTGAGAGTTTATGTTAGTAAATGGCTACATGTACACAATACAGTTTGCTCAGTGTATCCAGATACGACTATGGAGTGTGGTGAATGTTAATTTTAAAAAAGGAGCCATCAAATAGGAGGTAAAATGTTGAGATGGTTAGCCATTTTCATTAATATGGCAGGAAAGAATAGCTTATCATTCCCTGCCTCAATGCCCAATTTGTATTGCTTTTTCCTCTACAAAAGGGGAATGAGCTGTTCTTTTCTCCATCATTCACTCCATGCAGTAAAAAAGAGGAACAGTCAAGAAAATGGAAAGCCCTTTTTCTACTACTTACTTTGCTACAAATTCAAGTAACCTCTTGCTAGATCCTTTGTTACTATGTCAGTTGTTCACTGGCAAAAGGTTGCATTGTTATTCTTTTAATTGGGCACATGCACATACTAGATAAACATCGGATCAAATTCTTGAAATACGTTTTACCAAAATCATATTGTTCAGCAACAACACATGGATATGGATATAATCTCAGAACTGCAGCCAAGAAGAAGAAAGCATTGAAAGATGACAAAGTAATGGAAGTATAGACCAATTCATGCTGGTGTAAACTATAGTAGAAAAGTTAGTAGATTTATCAGATCATTGGGACCTTAGGTCCAAAGAAAGTAAGCCATGACCAGTTGATCACCTCATTCAGAAGAAGAACAATCATCATACTGCGAAATTTACGCTACTACATTACCTTAGCACAAACCAGCTCAGAATCTAATAACTTTCTCTACGTAAGTTTCAGCATTATCAACTCTAAAAGATTGCTTTTTAAACTATTTTGCAGCCTAAATGAGTAAAAGAAACACAATCACAGTTTGTTCACAAATTAATACTACATAAGTTACTGGTATAATAGATAAGCATGGCTATACTGAACCAAATGAAAATATTTCAAGAAGCAACTACAGGACATTTCACAACGAATAGGAGAATATAACATATCGATATCAGGCATAATATAAAATTGATTCCAACTCCATAAAAAAGACACCCAAGTTAATTCCAAAAAACAGAAACAGGTTCTATGGTGGGGCTAGAACAACTAACAGGTCACAAGACAATTCCTCAAATCACATGCAGTATATGCCTGGAATTGATGTAACACTGCTAGTCTACTACCTCAATGTTGGATAAGAACTAAAGAACCAAAGATGTGGTTCTGGTGGCACAACATCCTACAAAATGGGAAAATTAAATGACTACATATAATGAGGAAATCACTCAAGAAGACAGATTGAGATTGGTACATAAATTGTAATTTGGATAAGGTAAGATGAAAAGGTTGGAATATCCTATAAGCACTAATGCCAATTAATAGATCATGTTCATTATCAGTTCACAGAAACAATAGAAATTGAACAAAATAATATCAAGAATACCTATCTATCCCCAGAGATGGTCCTTGAAAATGACAAAATTGAAAGGAAAAGTTATTCTTTAATTAGATAACTCAAAACCAATCATATAGAGATGATTAAGGTATTTGGTAAGCCAATATCCATAGAGGCAGTCCATCCAAATACATTATTATGCCCACAAAATCATTAACCACAACACAATCAAAGCAACAAGAGCCAAAGATAGTATCTTTAACCAATTACAATATCATAATCAATCTGGAAATCTTACACTACAACAACTTTAAATAACAATCAGACGATCAAATCACATAAAACAACAACAACAACAACAATAACCCAATAAAATCCCACAAAGTGGGTCTGGGAGGGTAGTGTGTGCGCACAAATTACCCCACCCCATACAACAGAGGTTAGTTTCCGATAGATCTGATCAAAATAACATAGTGAGTAATATTTTGTAGATAACAAGCAAAATGAAAAAGTGGAACTTGGCATGTGGGTATTCACAAAAAGATACAAAAATAAAATCTTTAACCAATTAAAGAAACCACAATCAGCCCAAGATCCTTTTCCCATATATTTAAACCATCAAAATATTATGTTTTGGTGGCTAAGAAAAATAAAGATACATATAAGGTATCAATTAGCATGTGGGTGTGAATCTTCAAGATCCAAATCAGAATCTGAGGATGAAGAGGAAGAGGAAAAAGCATATGGGTTTGGTAAAGGGAAACAAAAAAAGGTCCAAAGACAAAGAGCAAAACGCCTGAATTGTTGACACGGGAAACAGAAGAGAAGATAAAGAACTTCATCACTTCTCAGTCTTTCTGGATTACAAGCTATGTATTGGCATAAATCTGCGGATATATTAGCCACACCCACAATTATTGGACTGTTAAATACCATTTCTTTTCTTCTGAGTTTTCTTTTCTTCTGTACTTCTCACCCTTTTTGCTGCAAAGATTTGATTATGATACAATTTTCAGGTATCAATAGATTGACATGAAGATGTTGCCATGCGGTTTACCCGTGTTAAGGTTTTCAATATTTTATTATTATTTTTCTTTATAAAGCAAACTAGACAAAAGAAAAGGAATTTTTTTCTGTTGCTTTAACAAGGGATTTTAAACTATGTTTTATCAAATTCATGCACTTGCAAGTCGTCATAATTAATTAGTTTTATAATGATTGTTGATTTGTCGTGATTATTTTCCTTTATTCAGATTTGGAAAATTTGAGATTTTTACCTAGTTACTATTATGCTAGGATATAAATTGATTTACCTCCAATAAATAAGTTATCACTTAGAGAGGGTTTGACTAAGTTTATAAGCTGGTCAAATCGGCTTATAAGTACTTTTTCGCTTATGTACGTGTTTGGTAAATTGAAAGTACTTCTAAGTTAAGTGCTTGCCAAAAGCTATAAGTTGATCTCCCCAAACTTATCAAATTTCAGCTTATAAACACTTTAAGTTCGACCAAAATATTTACTATTCTATCCCTAAAATAATTCTTTTTAAACAAAACTCTTCGTATACCCAATTCTTCACCTACTTATTATTAATTTCAGCACTTTTACCCAAACAGCTAACTGCTTATTTTTTAAATCAGCTTTAGCACTTGAAAGTGTTTTTCAGCACATAATGCTTATCAGCTACTCTAAATCAGCTAAGCCAAACAGGCTCTTAGTTATAACCCCTTCCAGCGGCTTCTGAAACTTTATTTAATCGATTTAGAAGAGACAAAGAGAACCCTGTTTTGTATTCTTTTTTAAAAATATTTTAGCTAGCGTTTGAATATAGATTTAGTTGAAACTTGAAAAGAATAATTTTTGGAAGTTGAAACTATGTTAGGACATGCATTTTATTTGAAAAAAATTTAAAGTTTTGTGAATAAGAGAACAAGTTTCACCCAAAGTCTACCCTAAAAAATAATTTTAAAAATAGGTCATTAATTTATGAACAAATAATATTTTCAAAAAAGATTTGAAAAAATATTCCCATATTGTATGGCCAAACGGGGCCTTAATCTCTTCTTCCTCTCCTTTTCAGTGTCGTCATCATCGTTCGAGCATTAAGCTCCATTTTTAAGCAGTTGCTCGAGGAAGCCATAGCTTGTTGCTCATCGCCGCTCATCGTCGGAGCTCTTTAGATCGTGAATGGTCCTTTCGTGGCAGAAACATGAAGAATTGACGGTCACCATTCGGCTAGTGTATAGACATAAAAATATTTAACCATATATTACGAGAAAAAGATTTAAATATATCCTTCGTCATACTTTAGGTTCAAATATATCGTTGTCGCAATACTATTAGTTTAAATATATCCATCTTTTTTTAAGTTTATATAAGGGAACATTTTGATTCTATGTGGCACTAAAATTTAATGAAGTGAATGCCGCTTGACATGCCACCTCAAGTTTTCTAACCCACATGGCATGGATAAATTTGTATTATAATATACTCCATAGGAAAAAACCACGAAAAAATTCATGTAATAGTACTCTAATTATTTGAAATTGAGATTTATGATTGTAGTTGTAGGAGACTATGCAATTGCACAATGTCATAAGACATTGGTTGAAATTTTGAAAGCACACTCTTGTGGAGTATGTTTTTAAACCAATTACCATCCAATGCATAGCCATCATATAAAAGTATAAGGCAGAATATATAAAATAGTACATGAACTTTTACTCAAATTTCTGTTACATGTTTATTGATTACGGGTAACCTTTTACACACCCAACCTTTTAAAATTGAATCAAATACACATTACTTTTTTCTTGATCAATTTTCAAAAATATATGTGATTTCACGCTCCAATCAAATAGTGACACGTGTCACTATTTTTTATTTAAAAATAAAACTCTTAAAATTACACCTATACCCCTTAACCATCTTTTCCATTTTATATCTTTCTCTTCTCCATGGGAGATTGACGCCAGACACCACCTCAAATTCACATTTAATCACCTTCATATTATAAAGCGAAATTAGGAACTCAAGTACATTAATCACGCGTTTGTGAGTCTAGACTCAAATCTGACACAAGAAATATAATGCGAAACTCAAAACTCCATTAAAGTTGGTTATGGCCAAATCCATGGTTGTTCAATTCGTGGTATAGATTCTGTTGGAAACACGTTCTCAAGGCTTTATACTAAAACGTGTGTTCTTATGTGTAGGTTTTGATGAATGACAAACAAGCGCAAATTGATATTTGACGAAGTTCAATTGGTGGATAACGAGATTCAAGCACAATACAAAGTTTTATAGTTTACATGAGTCGTTCTTAATTGTGATCTTGATCCGACAACTTGACTCATGACATGGCTTCTCTCGTAAAACTATTTTTACAAAATCATGCATATTTAATTTAATGCTAAATGATTTTAAATCATGCATATTTACTTTAGTCAAAATAATTTTTAAACATGCCTCTAAAATCTGGACTAAGATAATCGATTATGTACTTATGATAATCGATTATGTTAAGCCAAGACTGCATGACAATCGATTGTGAACTAATGACAATCGATTGTGTTAAGGCAGTGAGCATCAGGTTTTTCAAACCTGCATGACAATCGATTGTGAACCTTATGACAATCGATTGTGATGAGGCAGTGTACATCAAAGTTTTTCAAAACTCAGAATAATCGATTGTGAAGCTAATGACAATCGATTGTGAAGAGACAGTGTCCATCAGATTTTTCAAAGTCACAAAATAATCGATTGTGAACATATGACAATCGATTGTGTTGAGGCAGTGTCTTCCAGACTTTTTCAAAGTTATTAAATAATCGATTGTGAGTATATAACAATCGATTGTCACGAGGCAGTGTCTAAAATGATTTTCAAAGTCTGATAAATAATCGATTGTTAACATTGCACAATCGATTGTGAAGCTGACCGTTGTCGTTAAGTTTTCAAATACCGTCAGGTAATCGATTGTTGATTTTGTACAATCGATTGTCGAAATTAAAATCTGGAAAAGATTTTTTGAACGTTGCTGAATAATCGATTGTTGATTTTGTACAATCGATTATTGAAATTAAAATCTGGAAAGGATTTTTTGAACGTTGCTGAATAATCGATTATTGATTTTGTATAATCGATTGTTTTGCGTAAAATCTGAAAATGATTTTTTGAAAGTTACCAATAATCGATTGTTGATCTTGGACAATCGATTGTTAAGCGTAAAATCTGGGATTGATTTCTGGAACGATTGGCAAACAATCGATTGTGACTTCTTGACAATCGATTGTCACTCAGTAAAATCAGCAACTCTTAATTGGCAATTAGGCAACGGTAATGCCAAGTTTTTCAACTATAAATACAGCTTCATTTCAGTGTTTTAAACACAACAACACACAACAACTGATCATTCTATTGCTATAAGCTTGCATACTATTGTTTATCATTTTATATTCATTTCATAAAGCTTTTGAGAGCCAAAGTCTTGTCCATAGTTGTTGTGATCTTGAGCTTACTTCTTTTACTCATATCTACTCATAAAGGAGTGTATTGTTTGAGTGTTTAGTATTTTGTACACTTGAAGAGAATTGTGATTCTCTTGTTGTAAGGAATTTGTGTTTCCTTGGTCGAAGTCTTGGAGTGTTGTATCTCCGAGCAAGATTGTTGAGGCTTGTGTCCTCAGATTGTAAAGGTTGGTTAGGCACCCGTAAGCTTAACAGTGAAGTCGTGGAGTGTTGTATCTCCGAGCAAAGGTGTTAAGGCTTGTGTCCTTAAGTTGTAAAGGTTGGTTAGGCACCCGTAAGCTTAACAGTGAAGTCTTGGAGTGTTGTATCTCCGAGCAAAGGTGTTAAGGCTTGTGTTCTTAAGTTGTAAAGGTTTGTTGAGCACCCGTAAGCTTGACAAGTTAGTGGAAAATCTCGATAGAGTCTTGTTGGAAATAACGCTTTACGCTAGAGGGGGGGGGGTGAATAGCGTTTTAAAAATATTAAGCGTTTTAGTGCGGAATTTAAAAACTTTGCAGAAATTAAGACAAGTGCAGTAAAATAAACTTACACAAAGATGTATCCTGGTTGGCCACAAACGTGGTTAGTCCAGTCCCCGAGAGACTCTCTCGAGATTTCCACTAAACTTGTCAAGCTTACGGGTGCTTAACAAACCGTTACAGCTGAGGACACAAGCCTCACCTAGGTGCTCGGGGATCACAATCCCAAAGACTTCAATTGCTCGGGGATACCAATCCCAAAGACTTCAATTGCTCGGGGATAACAATCCCAAAGACTTCAATTGCTCGGGGATAACAATCCCAAAGACTTCAATTGCTCGGGGATAACAATCCCAAAGACTTCAATTGCTCGGGGATAACAATCCCAAAGACTTCAACCGAGGAAACACAAGTTCCTCAACAAACGAGAATCGCAATTCTCTTACAAACACAAAGACACACTCACTTTACAAAGTACTCCTCAATGAGTAGATATGAGTAGAAATAGTACGCTCAAGATCACAACAACTTAGCTCAATAGAATGGCTCTTCAAAAAGCTTTATAGATGAATGAAAATGATGATCAATGTAAGAAAGCTTTTAGCAATGAAAATACTTAAATTGTATGTGTTGTTGTTGTGAAAACACTGAGTTAAACCTGTATTTATAGGTGAAAAACTCAGTCTTACCGTTGTCTAATTGCCAATTAAGGATTGCTGAAATTACTCAGTGACAATCGATTGTCAGGACTAAACAATCGATTGTTTGCCTATCAGATCAAAAAATCAATCCCAGATTTTACGTTAACAATCGATTACTTCAAATCAATAATCGATTAATTTTAACGTTAAAAAATCCTTTCCAATTTTTGGCATAAAACATCGATTATCAGGAAATCAATAATCGATTATTTTAACAACGTTCAGAAAATCTTTTCCAGATTTTACGCTAAAACATCGATTGTTAAATATCACAATCGATTACCTGAAGGTAATTTGAAAAACATATGACAACGGTCAGCTTCAACAATCGATTATCAAATAGAACAATCGATTATTAATTAATTTCAAAACTTACTGTCTCATATATAATCGATTATCAAAAGCCACAATCGATTATTAATTAATTTCAAAACTTACTGTCTCATATATAATCGATTATCAAAAGCCACAATCGATTATTAATTAATTTCAAAACTTACTGTCTCATATATAATCGATTATCAAAAGCCACAATCGATTATCATTTTACTTAAAATCACTGGGAGACATTTTTCTCATTCCAATCGATTACCATTAGTTCATAATCGATTTTTATGAGTTTTGAAAACTTTGCCTCAGTTAACAATCGATTATCGAAAGTACACAATCGATTGTTCTGCAGTTTGCAAAAACCTGATGTTAACTGGCTTACTCACAATCGATTATCATTAATTCATAATCGATTGTCATGCAGTCTTGGCTTAGAGATACTCGATTATCATAAGTACATAATCGATTATCTTAGCCCAGATTTTTTAGGCATGTTTGGAAAACATTTTAACAAATGTAAATATGCATAGTTTAAAATCATTTGACACTTACTTTAAATATGCATGATTTTGGAAAAAATAAATTTAGTAGAGAAGCCATGTTATGAGCCAAGATTGAGGAATCAAGATCACAATTAATATTGACTCAATTATAACATTTCCAAGCATTGTCTTGAGCTTCTTGTAATGCATCCATTATGTGCTTGTCCTTGAGCACTGCTATATATCGCTTATTGCTTTGTTTGACATTCATCAAAACCTACAAAAGAACACACGTTTAGTATATTGCATTTGAAACGTGTTTCCAACAATTTCCCCCTTTTTGATAATGGCAAACATAGGCGGGATATATGCAATAATTATTTTGATAAACCAAGACAAGTGTCATGTTCCCCCTCAATTCATGTTCCCCCTCACTTTAAGCATAAATGAAGTTGAGAGCATATAGCATAATATAGCATACTTCTTGATATCCCGTTTCTTCCCCCTTTTGCCATTAGCAAAAAAAATGTACACAAGGGAAGAATAACAAATATGAAATAAACACAAGTTTATTTATTGGAAAAAAAAGATAACGGAAGTAATCGATTATTGATACAGTAATCGATTGTTTGACGGCGATTTTCCTGTAGAATACTTGAGTATTTTGCGTCATGCTTTTTATGATCCCCTTTTCTTTAGGGTGATACCTGCAAAAAAATGTTAGACGCCTCCGACGCTCAAGTTAGAAATTATGTAAGAAATAAAATGCAATGCATGACTTAGATCAACGTGGAGTCAAGGATCCCGAGTTCACTACGAATTCGGAAGAAGGACTCTTTATCTAAGGGCTTTGTAAAGATGTCTGCCAATTGGCTTTTTGTTTCAACAAATTCAATTTCGACATCGCCTTTTAGAACGTGATCTCTAATAAAATGATGTCTAATTTCAATGTGTTTTGTTCGCGAGTGAAGAATGGGGTTCTTCGTCAAGCATATGGCACTAGTGTTGTCACATCTAAGAGGAATGTGGTCAAGACGTAGGCCATAGTCCAAGAGTTGTTGTTTCATCCATAGGATTTGAGCGCAACAACTCCCCGCGGCTACATATTCAGCCTCGGTTGTGGACACCGCAACACTAACTTGCTTCTTACTAAACCAAGAAACTAAAGCGCTACCGAGCAAGTGGCAAGTGCCGCTAGTGCTCTTGCGGTCCAATTTGCATCCAGCAAAATCAGAGTCGGAATAGCCAATAAGTTGGCATGAAGAACCTTTGGGGTACCATAGACCCACATTGGTAGTACCGACAAGATACCTTAGAATCCGCTTTACCGCAGTAAGGTGAGATTCTTTCGGACATGATTGATAACGGGCACAGACGCACACGCTAAACATGATGTCCGGACGACTAGCAGTAAGATAAAGAAGAGAGCCAATCATACCTCGGTACTTTTTGATGTCGACTTCCTTACCTTTTTCATCTTTGTCGAGATGATCGGATGTGCTCATGGGAGTTGCTATTTCCTTTGCATTGTTCATGTCAAAACGTTTAAGCAGTTCTTTGCAATACTTGCTTTGACAAATGAATGTACCTTCCTTCATTTGTTTTACTTGTAATCCCAAAAAGAATTGTAACTCACCCATCATGGACATCTCAAATTCGCTAGTCATTAAGTTTAAAAATTCCTTGCATAGAGCATTGTTAGTAGCACCAAAAAATGATATCATATACATATATTTGAACTAGCAAGATATCATTGTTTTCATGCTTGACAAATAAAGTTGTGTCAACTTTTCCACGAATAAAATTATTTTCTAAAAGAAATTTACTCAACCTTTCATACCAAGCTCGAGGAGCTTGTTTTAAACCATAAAGGGCCTTTTTGAGTTTGAAAACATGATTGGGAAAATTAAAGTCTTCAAAACCGGGGGGTTGCTTTACAAAAACTTCTTCTTGGATAAAACCATTTAAAAAGGCACTTTTCACATCCATTTGATATAGAATGAAATTCATAGAAGATGCAAAAGCAAGCAACAAACGGATGGCCTCTAATCTAGCTACCGGAGCATATGTGCAGCCTATATATAGAGAAGGAATGAGTCTTACATTTATTGGAAAAGATTTGAAGAGATGTGAAGTCTGAAACGGTAAAAATAAATTCACTGACCGTTCGACAATCGATTGTTTGAATGAAATAATCGATTGTCATTAATGAAGATGATCTGACACATCGATTACACGCCAGAACGGTAAAAATTTGAAAGAGATAGTCGATTGTCACACTTGGTAATCGATTGTTTGTCATATTTATGACCTGACAGGAATCGATTATAGAGCCAAAACGGTAACATAAGTTTAAAACAGATAATCGATTGTCAGTATATAGTAATCGATTGTTTACTCACAGAGAGTTTGAATTTTGGCAAATAATCGATTGGCATAACAAATAATCGATTGTTTGGAAGGGGGATGCATAAATGATGAAACTTAATTCTATCAGGCAATGTAAACAGTCAACAAGATTTCATGGCAGAAAATTGAATCAACAAATAATCGATTATTGATACTGATAATCGATTGTAAGCATAAATAATCGATTATGATCGATTTTTCTTGTATCAAGATAATTCATACTTTCCTCTTACCCCTTTTTTGGGGGGATGCCTGCAAAATAGAATTAAACATCTCCGACGCTCAAGTCAATAATCTATAAATGAAATGATAACTTTGAAACTTGTGTAGTCGGGTGAAGAACGTGAACTCTTAAGAATTTTGTCCTAGGATGTTCTTAAGAGGGTTTAGGGTACTTACCTTCCCTTCGACTTTGCCAATTACCTGATTTTGAGCATCCTCCGTTCATTTTGGTCCTTTGGCTCATTCTTCAATTTGAGAAGCTTCTTTCACAATTTTGCCTTTGTCTTCCTTGTATTTTGTCTTTTTAAAAAATTCGAAAATACTTCCGATTTAAAGAAGTCTCTAAACCGACTTTTCGTCTCTTCCTCCTTCTTTGTGCTTTAATTGAAGGAATTTTCAATTCGTCTCCCGTCAAGTGTTTGGAGCATCCACTACACTTGATTCCTTCATGCACACCTGCAAAACAAATCAATGCTCTTTTGGTACCCATGCCATTTTGGGTCCTTGAGGGTTAGGCAAATAACGACCATAATAATATGAAGAATCTCTATGCTTTGTAAAACACATAGGTGCAATATGACCTATACGATTGCAGTAATGACATACTACGTTCGGGTTGTGTTGATGCCTAGGTTGAGCCAACAAGGTTCTAGGCGAATGAATATGATTAACACTAGACATATTTTTCCCATTCTTAGTATGATATCTAGATGGTCTAAAGTCATTAGTGCTAGACTTGTTGAAGGACCTAGTGTCATATCTAGGTGGTCTATGCTCGTTCCTAGAGTTATTTCTTGGTTGCCGAAAATTACTATCTGTAGGCTTGTTTGCAAGAATCCTAGATTCGGATCTAGGTTGTCTAAAGATATTAGTTCTACCCTTATTTTCATACATTCTAGCATAATGTCTAGGTGGTCTAAAAGAATTTGTTCTAGGCTTGTTTAATACCTTAGAGTTATTTCTAGGTGGAGTAGTGAAGTTTTTGTTTTTATGCCGTTGATATTTCTTAGGAACTTCTTTACTATGTGTATCTAAAGTTTTCCTAAGTTCTGTGTTTTCTAGTTTTAAGGACTCACAAGTAGTACAAGTAGAGCATTTATCAACACAAGAGGCTTCATGCATAGTCTTGATGACTTGTCTAAGTTCTATACTATCATTTAACAAAAATTGATTTTCATTTGCAAGATTCTCGTTATCACGAGACAGATTTTCAACACCTTTTTGAGCTAAAGAAAGACGTTCTTCAAAGTCCTTGTCTTTTAAAAGGAGTTGTTTTTGAAAATCCTCTTCTTGTAAAGAAAGAGTTCTTTGTAAATCTTTAATAGTCTTAGAAGCATTTACCAACTCATCATGCAGTTTGTTATAAGCAATTTGCATATCGTTAGATGTACTTACCTCGTCTTTTTCGTCTGCCATGAGGCACTGACCAGTTGTTTCATCGTTTGTGCTGACCGCTTTTTGAGGCGTGTTTTTGTGCAATTCCTCAAGTTTGTCCCACATTTCCTTAGCAGTTTTATAGTGGGAGATTTTTCGCCAAAGTTCCTGGTTCAAGGCGCTATGTAATATATTCATAGCTTTAGTGTTGTATTCACTTACCTTATCTTTCCCGACTTTTGTCGTCAGTTGATCACTGTGTTTAATAGCTTGCCATAGATACAAATCGTTTGCCATTGTAAAAACTTGCATCCGATATTTCCAGACTGAGTAGTCGTTTTCGTCCAATATTGGAGGTGACATGCTGCATTCTCCTTCACCTATTCCTGCAAAGAAATTTAGAGTAGAAGCCATGGATGGTTCTCTCAAACGGTTAGGTTTTTCAGAGAGTATGGCTCTGATACCAATTGTTGGAAATAACGCTTTACGCTAGAGGGGGGGGGGGTGAATAGCGTTTTAAAAATATTAAGCGTTTTAGTGCGGAATTTAAAAACTTTGCAGAAATTAAGACAAGTGCAGTAAAATAAACTTACACAAAGATGTATCCTGGTTGGCCACAAACGTGGTTAGTCCAGTCCCCGAGAGACTCTCTCGAGATTTCCACTAAACTTGTCAAGCTTACGGGTGCTTAACAAACCGTTACAGCTGAGGACACAAGCCTCACCTAGGTGCTCGGGGATCACAATCCCAAAGACTTCAATTGCTCGGGGATACCAATCCCAAAGACTTCAATTGCTCGGGGATAACAATCCCAAAGACTTCAATTGCTCGGGGATAACAATCCCAAAGACTTCAATTGCTCGGGGATAACAATCCCAAAGACTTCAATTGCTCGGGGATAACAATCCCAAAGACTTCAACCGAGGAAACACAAGTTCCTCAACAAACGAGAATCGCAATTCTCTTACAAACACAAAGACACACTCACTTTACAAAGTACTCCTCAATGAGTAGATATGAGTAGAAATAGTACGCTCAAGATCACAACAACTTAGCTCAATAGAATGGCTCTTCAAAAAGCTTTATAGATGAATGAAAATGATGATCAATGTAAGAAAGCTTTTAGCAATGAAAATACTTAAATTGTATGTGTTGTTGTTGTGAAAACACTGAGTTAAACCTGTATTTATAGGTGAAAAACTCAGTCTTACCGTTGTCTAATTGCCAATTAAGGATTGCTGAAATTACTCAGTGACAATCGATTGTCAGGACTAAACAATCGATTGTTTGCCTATCAGATCAAAAAATCAATCCCAGATTTTACGTTAACAATCGATTACTTCAAATCAATAATCGATTAATTTTAACGTTAAAAAATCCTTTCCAATTTTTGGCATAAAACATCGATTATCAGGAAATCAATAATCGATTATTTTAACAACGTTCAGAAAATCTTTTCCAGATTTTACGCTAAAACATCGATTGTTAAATATCACAATCGATTACCTGAAGGTAATTTGAAAAACATATGACAACGGTCAGCTTCAACAATCGATTATCAAATAGAACAATCGATTATTAATTAATTTCAAAACTTACTGTCTCATATATAATCGATTATCAAAAGCCACAATCGATTATTAATTAATTTCAAAACTTACTGTCTCATATATAATCGATTATCAAAAGCCACAATCGATTATTAATTAATTTCAAAACTTACTGTCTCATATATAATCGATTATCAAAAGCCACAATCGATTATCATTTTACTTAAAATCACTGGGAGACATTTTTCTCATTCCAATCGATTACCATTAGTTCATAATCGATTTTTATGAGTTTTGAAAACTTTGCCTCAGTTAACAATCGATTATCGAAAGTACACAATCGATTGTTCTGCAGTTTGCAAAAACCTGATGTTAACTGGCTTACTCACAATCGATTATCATTAATTCATAATCGATTGTCATGCAGTCTTGGCTTAGAGATACTCGATTATCATAAGTACATAATCGATTATCTTAGCCCAGATTTTTTAGGCATGTTTGGAAAACATTTTAACAAATGTAAATATGCATAGTTTAAAATCATTTGACACTTACTTTAAATATGCATGATTTTGGAAAAAATAAATTTAGTAGAGAAGCCATGTTATGAGCCAAGATTGAGGAATCAAGATCACAATTAATATTGACTCAATTATAACATTTCCAAGCATTGTCTTGAGCTTCTTGTAATGCATCCATTATGTGCTTGTCCTTGAGCACTGCTATATATCGCTTATTGCTTTGTTTGACATTCATCAAAACCTACAAAAGAACACACGTTTAGTATATTGCATTTGAAACGTGTTTCCAACAAGTCTCTCGGGGACTGGACTAGCCACTTGTTGTGGTGAACCAGAATACATCGGTGCGTTCTTTCCTTTTTGTTTACTTAACGCACTTATTTATTTCCTGCAAATTTCAAATTCCGCAAGTTTACGCTAAATTTTATTATAGCGCTATTCACCCCCCTCTAGCGTTAAGCGTATTATCTAACAATTGGTATTAGAGCCCAACTCTCTGAAGACTTAACAGTTTGAGAGAACCATCCATGGCTTCTACTCGTGACTCTTTTGCAGGAATAGGTGAAGGTGATTTTAACATGTTGCCCCCAATATTTGATGGAAATAATTACTTATATTGGAAAGATCGGATGAGAATTTTCATCACAGCCAACAACTTTTATCTATGGCAAATCATCAAGCATGGTGATCAAATGACAACAAAAGTTGGGAAAGCCAAGGTAAGTGAATACAACACTAATGCAATAAATATGTTGTATAGCGCCTTGAATCAGGAAGACTATCAGAAAATTTCCCACTACAAAATCGCCAAAGAGATGTGGGATAAGCTGGAGGAAATGTATGAAAGCATGCCTCAAAAAGCGGACAGCTCATATGATGAATCAACTAGCCAATGTCTCATGGCAAACGAAGAAGACGAGGTAAGTACGTCCAACTCTCACTCGCTTGAAGAAATGCAAAATGCTTATAATAAATTACATAGTGAGTTTGTTGATGCTTCCAAGACTATTAAAGATTTGCAGAAAACTCTGTCGTTGCAAGAAAAGATTTTCAAAAACAACTCTCTCTAAAAGAAAAAGATTTTGAAAAATTGGTTTTAGAAAATGAGAAGTTGAAAGAGGAAAACAAGTTTTTCGGAAAAAGAAGTGCCGATAAGCCCGAAAGCTCTATTAGAAAATGTACTTCTTGCTTGCATCTCAAAAATGAAGTAGAAAGGCTTAAAGGCACATTAGATAAGTTTAATTCTTCGCACAAAAATTTGAATGATGTTCTTGATAATTTGAAGTCAACCAAGCATGGCATAGGTTTTACGAATGAGCCTAAAGAAAAGGTTGAAGCTAAATCCCAACAACCTAAGGCTCAACCTAGGACTAATAATAAAAATGCTTATCCTAGAAATAGCAATCCTATAACCAATATGCATGCTAGACTAAATGTTGAACATTTTAGAAGACCTAGAAATGACTTACCACCTAGAAATGACTGCCCTAGAAATGATGCATATTCTAGGCCAAACACTAGAAGGAGTTTTGAGTCTTTTAGAACATCTAGACATGACCATTACTCTAGAAATGCTGCTCATTTTAGAACTAATAGTAGGAGAAATGGTTCTCATGAAATGCGCAATAGTCATAATGAAAATAGAGTAAACCATTTTCGTCCGTCAAGTTACTATGAACCTAGAAGGATGCATAACCCCAATGTGACTTGTCATTATTGTAGACGTATTGGTCATATTGCTCTTGCATGTTTTACACGACATAGACATATCACTCAATCGCATCATTATGATATGTCTAACCCCCAAGGACCCAAAATGGCATGGGTACCAAAAGATCATTAATCTATTTTGCAGGTGTGCTTGAAAGGCTACAGTATTGTAGTAGATGCACCGAGCACGACACCTCATTGCATCAGGAGGAAATTTCGGTTAGTTATCCTGTTTGACAAAAATCGAATTGTTGATATGTGCTAGCAACCAATATTAACTTATTTGTTGTTAATTTGGTTCCCTTATTGTTGAATCTTTGATAAGCTTAGTCGTAATAGTTGATGTGCCTTAACAATTGAGATATCCTTGTCAACAATCAATATCAATTAGCTTTGTTGATTCATATGTTGAAAACGTGTTGTTAAATGACAATTGGTGTCAATTAGTTTACTTGTTAGTTATCTGCTTTTAAAAGATCAAAACTGTTGATATGTATTAACAGTTAGCTTGATAAAATTATTTCATTCATGATTTGATAATTGCTATCTGTAGTTTAAATAACTGTTAGTATACTGTGTGGTGTGTATTATCTATTAGCATATTCTTCAAAAAGTTTTCACTCACGTTTTGATGAATGCTATCCTCAGCTTTGAAAAATAATTGAGATGTCTCATGTTTCTAACAATTGACAAAAATCCTTCTGTTAAAAATCGTCTCTTGATGAACACATCCTTTGGTCTGGATAATGGTTGGTATGTTCTTCAAAATTCGATGTATGGTTGATATGTTAACAGTCAACACTCGTTTGTAATATGCTTTACTAAAAATAACAATTTGTATCACTGTTAATAAAATAACTTTTGGTACACTTGTTATGTCATCCAACAAATGGGGTTATCATTGTTTTATAACAATTGGTATATCTATGTCTTGTTGGTATGTCTTGATAAATTTCTGATTAAGGGGAAATAGATTGCATGAAGTTTACTATCTTTTTGATGACAGAATTTCAAAACAACTCTCTATATTGGCAATGTTATTCTCTTTAAACTCTCATGCCACTAATATCCTGCATTCCAAATCTTGTGGAAAATGATATCTTAGAAAATATGTGTATTACTTTGGAGCAACTAATAAGTGTCATGCAAGGAATCTGTAAATCGCATTTGAGATATCATTGATAGACAAGCTTAATTTCTTCTTGGAGCTGCAAATTAAGCAAATGAAAGAGGGAACTTTCATTTGTCCATCTAAATGTCGCAAGGAGTTGCCAAATCAATTCGAAAAGAGCAACACCAAACCAATGGTCACTTCAATGAATTCAGATGACCATCTTGACAGAAATGAGAAAGGTAAGACGAGCAATACCAAGAACTACACAGGTATGATCGTTCCTCACTCTACCTTATTGCTAGTAGACTTGATAAAATATTTAGCGTTTAATGTTGTGCTAAATATAAATCATGTCCAAATGAAGTATTGAATGCGGGAAAACGTTGATCTAAATGCATACATTTTAGGTTGCATTTATATTTTAATTACTGACTTGAGCGTCGGAGACGTTTAATACTATTTTGCAGGTATCACCCTAAAGGTAGGGGGAATTATTAAGTTTTGGCACAGAACAATCGATTGTTCCAAGCAAATAATCGATTATCTTACTGTGCAGAAAATCGATTAGCAGTATCACTAATCGATTGTTTATGGTTTATGTTTATTATGCAGTTTTGTTAAATAATTGATTCTTTAACTGCAAAATCGATTTCCGTCTCAGCCATTCAGCAATGCTTTCCAAAACAATCGATTGTTTCAAAATATAATCGATTATTCTCAAAATCAGAAAATTTCTGTGCTCACTGTAACATAACAATCGATTACCATATTTTGACAATCGATTATTTCATGTCAGTAATTCAAATTTTTTTTACCGTTTGGTTCTGCAATCGATTTGTGTCAGTTTCGAGACTCAGTCAAATCTTAATGACAATCGATTATCTCATTACAACAATCGATTGTCAAATGGTCAGTGCAATTTATTCTTTACCATTTCTGACCGTTTTAGCTTTCAATTTTCAGCAGAATTCTTCCATTAATGAAATGCCTTTCTCCCCTCTATAAATAGGCTTCATATATGTTCATTTTTATTCACTCAAGCATCAATTTTAGCTCTCAAACTATCCAAACTCTTTCAAGTCTCTTGCAAATTCCAGCAATACTTAGTAAAAATGTCGGGCCGTCACTCCAAACGTTCCCGTTCTGCTAGGCATGGTGCATCCTCTTCTACTGCTCCAAACTATCCCTATCAAGATGGTTCCGTTCTATATTTTAATTCTGACATCGAGCTTACTCGATTTTTAACAAAATTTGAAAAGCGCGACATTCTTCCTCCCCGCTTTTCAACCAACAAGTATCTTGAATCTTATGGCCCTGCTGCAAATATGCTCAAAAATCGTCAACTTCTTGACTTCTTACTTCTTACCCATCCTTACATCAATACTACATTGATTCAAGCATTTTACTCCAACCTTCATGAGGATGATGACGGTGAGCTTGTGACAAATATAAATGGTGTTCAAATTCTTCTTTCCGATGAAAACCTTCATACCATTGCCCGTCTTCCTCATAATGGTGAAGACATTTTTCGGTACATCGGAGAGGCTGGAGCCCTTTTTGATGAAACAGTCCTCCTACATCAAACCGGACTTACTTCTTATGATCCAAATCTTTCTTCCCGTCGTCCTACAATTACGGGAATGGATCCCAATTATCGGTTGATTTTCTATTTCATCACCCGAGTCCTCAAGCCTCGTAAGCATAACCATACTACCATTTCCCATGAGGACACCAAGCTCATGCATGCCATAATAACCGGAGCTAACATCAATTGGTGTCGGTTCGTCAAGATTCACGTGCGTGACGCTATCAGAGATGATAGGCCTCTTCCTTATGCTCTCCTCATCATGAATTTTCTTGAAGCCTCCGGATTCATCACTTCCAACGGTCCTCTCAAAAAGAGTACCAAGAAGTGGGAAATTTCAGAATCCTCCTTTCATCATGACGGTGATCATGCAGCGCCTGCTACTCCTCCAACCCGTCGAACTCGTCCGCCTCAAGAGCCCACTCTCCAATCCATTTCCGACCAAATTGCTTCCTTGACCTCCTCTATTGGTCAATTGACTCATGAGATCCATGGATACTTTGACCATGTTCATTATCCATATGCTGGTCTTGTTCCCTTCGAAGCAGTGCCGGATGATGAGGCGGGAAATGATGATGAATGATTTCTTTGTTTTTTTGGTTCTATTGTGATATGTTTTATTGTCCCCTCCTTATGTAATTGTTTTCTCTTTCCAATAAATAAACAAGTTTTATTTACATCTTTGGCATCTTCTTATATTATTTTTGCTAATGGCAAAAGGGGGAAGATAATGGATAACGGGTATGCACTCTCAATATTTATAAGCTTAAATTGAGGGGGAATTCATATATTGAGGGGGAACTAATCGCATACTTATTGCATATCTTTACTTGTCTTGAATCGTCATTATAAATTGTTTAAGTTGCATATCCCGCTTAAAGTTTGCCATTATCAAAAAGGGGGAAATTGTTGGAAACACGTTCTCAAGGCTTTATACTAAAACGTGTGTTCTTATGTGTACGTTTTGATGAATGACAAACAAGCACAAATTGATATATGACGAAGTTCAAGTACAAGCGCACAATTGGTGGATAACGAGATTCAAGCACAATACAAAGTTTTATAGTTTAAATGAGTCGTTCTTAATTGTGATCTTGATCCGACAACTTGACTCATGACATGGCTTCTCTCGTAAAACTATTTTTACAAAATCATGCATATTTAATTTAATGCTAAATGATTTTAAATCATGCATATTTACTTTAGTCAAAATAATTTTTAAACATGCCTCTAAAATCTGGACTAAGATAATCGATTATGTACTTATGATAATCGATTATGTTAAGCCAAGACTGCATGACAATCGATTGTGAACTAATGACAATCGATTGTGTTAAGGCAGTGAGCATCAGGTTTTTCAAACCTGCATGACAATCGATTGTGAACCTTATGACAATCGATTGTGATGAGGCAGTGTACATCAAAGTTTTTCAAAACTCAGAATAATCGATTGTGAAGATAATGACAATCGATTGTGAAGAGACAGTGTCCATCAGATTTTTCAAAGTCACAAAATAATCGATTGTGAATATATGACAATCGATTGTGTTGAGGCAGTGTCTTCCAGACTTTTTCAAAGTTATTAAATAATCGATTGTGAGTATATAACAATCGATTGTCACGAGGCAGTGTCTAAAATGATTTTCAAAGTTTGATAAATAATTGATTGTTAACATTGCACAATCGATTGTGAAGCTGACCGTTGTCGTAAAGTTTTCAAATACCGTCAGGTAATCGATTGTTGATTTTGTACAATCGATTGTTGAAATTAAAATCTGGAAAAGATTATTTGAACGTTGCTGAATAATCGATTGTTGATTTTGTATAATCGATTGTTGAAATTAAAATCTGGAAAGGATTTTTTGAACGTTGCTGAATAATCGATTATTGATTTTGTATAATCGATTATTTTGCGTAAAATCTGAAAATGATTTTTTGAACGTTACCAATAATCGATTGTTGATCTTGGACAATCGATTATTAAGCGTAAAATCTGGGATTGATTTCTGGAACGATTGGCAAACAATCGATTGTGACTTCTTGACAATCGATTGTCACTCAGTAAAATCAGCAACTCTTAATTGGCAATTAGGCAACGGTAATGCCAAGTTTTTCAACTATAAATACAGCTTCATTTCAGTGTTTTAAGCACAACAACACACAACAACTGATCATTCTATTGCTATAAGCTTGCATACTATTGTTTATCATTTTATATTCATTTCATAAAGCTTTTGAGAGCCAAAGTCTTGTCCATAGTTGTTGTGATCTTGAGCTTACTTCTTTTACTCATATCTACTCATAAAGGAGTGTATTGTTTGAGTGTTTAGTGTTTTGTACACTTGGAAGAGAATTGTGATTCTCTTGTTGTAAGGAACTTGTGTTTCCTTGGTCGAAGTCTTGGAGTGTTGTATCTCCGAGCAAGATTGTTGAGGCTTGTGTCCTCAGATTGTAAAGGTTGGTGAGGCACCTGTAAGCTTAACAGTGAAGTCTTGGAGTGTTGTATCTCCGAGCAAAGGTGTTAAGGCTTGTGTCCTTAAGTTGTAAAGGTTGGTTAGGCACCCGTAAGCTTAACAGTGAAGTCTTGGAGTGTTGTATCTCCGAGCAAAGGTGTTAAGGCTTGTGTCCTTAAGTTGTAAAGGTTTGTTGAGCACCCGTAAGCTTGACAAGTTAGTGGAAAATCTCGAGAGAGTCTCTCGGGGACTGGACTAGCCACTTGTTGTGGTGAACCAGAATACATCGGTGCGTTCTTTCCTTTTTGTTTACTTAACGCACTTATTTATTTCCTGCAAATTTCAAATTTCGCAAGTTTACGCTAAATTTTATTATAACGCTATTCACCCTCCCTCTAGCGTTAAGCGTATTATCTAACAGATTCAACCCAGATTTACAAAATTCTCTTGATATAGATTTCTTTTAACTTTCTTTACCAATTTCTTTCAAAGAAATTTTATATTATTGTTATTCTTAAAATGGTGGGTATGGAAGATGAGGAAAATGGGTGGGGAAGAAGATTAAAATTGGAAAAGGGAGAAGGACACTAACAAACTGGTTGTTTGTTTTCTATGGGAGAGGGAGGGAAGTTTTCTATGGTGAGATTTTGGAGAAAATAAAAGGGAATAATTACTCCATTGTTGCAAGAGTTGATTGTTTGTTTAAGCTCTTGACGAAGAAGATGGTGTTTTTAATTAAAAAATAAAAAATGAACATGTGTCAGTTACACACGAGAGTTCACAAATTTATTTTCTTATTCACTCGCCTAATTTGTGTGTAAAACATGTTCTTTTCATGTAATCAAAATGGTGTGTAACTAATACACTTTTAAAAGGTTGAATGTGTAAAAGATTGCCCGTAATCAACAAGTATGTAACAGGGATTTGAGTGCAAGTTCAGATGTTATTTTATGTATTCTGCCAAAATATAAATATCTCTGACTTCTTTGACCAGTTCACTTCCAGAAACGATACAAAACTTAGCCACTAAAAGCACCTATAAAAGCATGTTCATGGCAACTTGACAACTAATTCCACTTATTCAAGTTTTAGCCTGATATGCCTGTATTTGAAAAATCAGCAAGAAAATTTAGCTATAAGAACTCAAGAGGAGCTCTATTATTCAACATCATCTTCAAGAAGTGGTGAAATGATAGCTTAATATGCCTTTTTATTATTGGTAAGATATAAAAGGGATTCATAATGCAGAGTATTCTGCTAAATTAGTTAGTGCCTCAAAAAGCTTTTAGTGTTCAAGGTGTTAAGCGATTTAAATTAGTCATTTTGAAGGTATATGATGTCGTGCGATAATCTTATATATTTTGACGTTATTTACCCTATTTGTTTGTTGTTTAGATGTTAATTTGTATGGCAATTGCGCTTAATAGAGTTTATTTCATGTGTAGAAATACTTGGACATGAATTAGAGAAAAATTGCACGAAATGGTACCATAGAGGTAAAAAATAAAGCAATAAAAAAAGACGTGCAAGGCAACGAAAAGTCTGTGCCATAGACAGTGCAAGGCATTATCAAGGGCACTGTCATTGGCACCACGAACAGTGCCTTGCGCAGTAACAATAGTGCCATAGATAGTGCAAGGTATTGTCCAAGGCACTGTCATTGGGGCCCTAGACAGTGCCTTGAGCCGAAACGATAATGCCACAGACAGTGCAAGGCATCGACGATGCCATCCGAGCATATTTTAATTTCTCGTTAGTCTTGGACATATAGAATTCAGCTCCTACCCTATAAATACCCCATTAAGTTAGTTTTTTAAGGGTTATATATCATTAGAGAGGCAAGAGGCTATAGAACACTTTGGAAGCACAGATCACTCGAGTTTTCTCTCTGTTTCCCTTTTACTTGTAGTTTAATGCTTCTAGATATCACTATGATTATTTATACAATTATGAGTAGCTAAACCCGTCATATAGGATTGATGAAACTAATTGTTAGATAAAGTCTTGACTGTGTTTTGATATAATTGAGCCGTTATTACTCTTTAATTGTTCAACTATAAGTTTCTTGTGATTAATTGAAGGGCGCTTAATTAATCGTGTCTAGTTATCTTGTATTGCTTGAGAAAGAATACTTGATTAGGTTGTTGTTGAACAATGCCACTTTCAAGTAAGTTAAGAGATTAATTACTTGAATTTAAAAACGGAATTAGAGATAACGAAGCTTTGTGCGATATTTATGAGTTGTACAAATTGTCAATTAAAGTAGTTCGAGAGAATACTTCTAGTAAATTATCGTAATTGATCGAGAAATAATTACGGTAAACAAGAACTCATCATCTTTATAGAGTGTTACGACGAGATTATAGCTAGCGTATCAGGAATTAATCCGACAATTGGGAGAAATAATTACCCGCAAGTAAAAGAGTACAAATAAGCAGTCAAAATTCCTACTTATCAACTCCCCTAAACTTAAGCTTTTGCTTTTCCTCAAGCAAATGAGGTAATTTCCACCTCCACAATAATGTAGCTATTTGAGCAGACCTAGAGTGAATTAAACACACATCAATTAGGACGAACAATTACCCGCAACACGTATGAATTATCAACAATGCAATGATTTGACTTTTTAGTACAATAGTTCTATGTGAAACTAGAGCATCAAAAGTTGACTCTATTCATCAAGGACACTCGCTCTATTATGTAGGTCATTGTGGATCTCAAACCCTCCTCCTCCATTCTCCATTAGCATATTTTACTTTTGAATGCAACACTCAATGCAAGGATTGTGAAAAGTTTGTTCATCTCTCTTAAAAGAATGTCACAAGTACAACTTTAAGTATCCTGTGATTGTCTCTTATGTAAATCACCACTAATGTAAGCTCACTCAACTTGAAATCATGCATGGCTTATTCGGGATGTAATGAAGGCTTTTTGGAACAAGGTAAGACTTGATGGAATAGAATTGGTTCATCTTTCCTTAGCACTCCATTTTCTCTTTTTGGCTCATACTTTGTCGGCACTTTGGGTAAATTTCTTTTTCCTCGGGGAAACTAGAGAGACATAACATCACTTTTTGGTCATGACATTCATTTTTCTCCTTTTCTGTTTACTCCATGCCTTTTATCCTTGTTTTCCTTGAATCCCTTCAACTTTTTACTTATTCACTTTCTTTTTGGTATTTTTTTTCTTTTTGTTCTTTCTTTGTTTTCTTTACCTTCCCCTTTTTTCATTTATTTATCTTCTTTGTACCTTTATATCACTTTCAAAATCATCGTCTCTCCCCTAAACTTATGATTTTTCCAATTGTTTCTCAAGAATGCTAAGGAAAGATCGGGTGCCAAGAGAGCGTCATTACAAAATGGAAAAGGGCTTGTAACCTGGTTATTAAAAGAAAAAAGGATTAGACTCAAACGAGTTGACCAGGGATATCACACTAGTAGTCTATGGAAGATTTTTAAATTGGATCAAGGAGGGCCTACCATCATTTCTCAAGCCAAGCTACACTTAGAATTTTGCATAGAAAAATATTCGGGGCAAGTTTTAGACTATCAGCACGGGTACTTAGACTTGCGACAAAATATCTCACCTCTCACACTGTTGGATTGCTAAAGAGAACGGAGTCGAGGGCGCACAACAACCCTAGTTAAGATTGAGAGTCACAATGGCTCGACTGAACTTCTCGGTGACTGTTTAAGTCAACACAAGAGTCAAATGGTCACAACTAGAGCTATTTTCTACCAACAACTTATTTTTAACCATAATGTCGTAGGTAAATGTGTTGGTACCAAGTGAAGTATGATTGAGAGCCTTTTATTCATTACTACTATTTTTTGCCTAAACATAGAAGAAAATGGACTAAATCTCTTAAGAAGGTTGTCACGCCATCCACCGTTAGGAAGAGCCATCCGGTTTACGCAAAACTCACCTTTGGAAAGAACCATTACATTAAGAAACCAAAGGCTTATTGTTCACTCAAAACTTAAAAAAAAGCTAACAAATCCAAAATAAACTACTAAAGTAAATACCCTATCCGTTTCATATTAAATGAGGTTCTTTCCTTAAACTCTTTCAAACGGAGGGAGTAAGAAGTTACACTATTAAGAAAGACTATTAAAGAAGCTATGAAATAAACAACGAAAAGTAAGACAAATGAATATACAACCCGATGGGAAATTGAATATATACATCAAGGGAAAAGGGATATATATATATATATATATATATATATATATATATATATATATATATATATATATATATATATATATAACACAAGAGAAAATAAAACTAAAATAAAAATAGTATAAGAGTTATTACAGGCCAATGTCAATGCCAAATCAATCAAAATAGACTATCGCCTTAATAAAAATAAGCATTGTCCCGAATGCTTAAAAAAAATAAGAACAAGGAAGGGTAGAGAGTTAAGAGAACTCCCTATATGGTCTCAGTTTGCACGGCATCCATAGCACATTCGGTCTCCTCTAACTGTATCTCATCATCATCTAGCTGAGGGAAAACAGGGTTGCTAAGAACCTGGAGCACTCCTCAGCGGCGTGGGAAGTAGTATCCGGCTCCTCAAACCGGCCGGATGCTGTCTCTGATACCTCAGGTACTGCTGGTGCTGCCTGTGCTGTTGGGACTACTGGCTCCATAAGCAGGTCAAGTGGTAGATCTCCTACAGATGCTATCTTGGCAATCTGTTTTCTCAACCTCTCCACTAACTTCTTAGACACTTGAGACTTCCACATCTTCTTCGCTTGCTTTCCCAACTCCACAATGAATTCCCATGCACCACCAGTATCTGCATAATGGTCTTATGGTTTTTTGAAATCTTATTCAATAATTCCTCCACTGACAAAGGTACGTGTGGTGCTGTTATGGCAGAAGACTGTGTTGCAATAACATTAGATATGTCAGATAACTTTGAAGTAGCTTCCTGCATCTAGTTGTTGAGACTCGCCAATGTCTGCGAATCTCGCAGCGCAATCTATGGATAGATGGATGAGGCTGGAACTGATAATGAAGCTGATGGTCTAAAAGAAGAAGGTGGTGGCATGTCAATTATCCCGATGGAAGGACCGGCTGTTTTGGAAGTCATGGCATCTGTGGATAACTCAACAATTGAGTTAGTAATTACTACCATTGGCTCCTCGGACTGGTCAACAGGGGTAGTTGCCTTACCCTTGAACTTTGGGTTGTCAACATCCTGCAGATGGTACCATGAGAAAGGCTTCTTGGCCTTTGCTTTTGTATCATACTGCCTCGGCTACACCTTTTGATCAATGAAATGTTCTATAAGGAAGTTCGAGTGTGGATATGATCTTTTACCATTTTGGAAAACTAATGTGATGTTGGTGGACATGATGACACCCACATTAATCGGGTACCCAGCCATAATCAAAGCCACCAGGACTGCTTGGGAAGTGGGAGGTTGTTCTCATTTAAGCACGTATCAATATGGCTACACACGAAGCTTTGCCACCCTTTAGCTTCAAAATTTAGGGTGGCCCGGACAATAGGAACCCCTGCTGTGAGCCACAAGGGCGGTGGTCCTCGGGCAACCAAAATTTCAGCTAGCCATGGGCGAGCTACATCACCCATAGCAAGCTTTTCAAAATACTGGACCGCCTTGACTTCTTCAAAGCCTACATAAATGTTTAGAGCATATGAGTCAAATCTGACTTTTAGGTTTCTCACTTTTGTTATCATGGTACCCTTGTTAATGTGAGCCACATTGGCATAAAATTCTTTTACCAAGTGCTAATTTTTATCAATGACACTATGGGTGAACCATTCCTTACTTTTCGCTCCCGGAATTATCTAAGGACATTTGGGTTGCGAATGTCCAAATCCTTCATTAAGAACTGTCGCTCAAGTGTGCGCTATCTCTGGGGCCACAACCCTCTGAATCTGGTAAAGGCAGTCAGGCTCACAAATTTATCCTCATATAACTCCTTCTTCTTAATCCTCTCTAGACTTCACACTTTAGTATCGCCCCCTCTACTATCATCCGAGACATCATCATCATCATAATCTATATTAATTGGGCAGCCCGGGCATATGAAGACGGGGGCTTAGAATCTTGGCTACCCTTTTTCGAACCTTGAGAAGAAATAACAGCGGAAGAGGATTCAGATCTCAAGTAATATTTACCCAGGACTTGTTTAGGTTGAGATTGTTACCCTCAGAAGCTTTCCTGGAAGGATGATACTCACTGAACTCGGAGGGTTTAGGAACTCTGTTGGCGGTTGCTTTCTTGCTTATGGCTCTCTGTATAGCTAGTGGTAAGTTACCTTTGCCTGGGTCACGGGGAGGATTCACCTCTTCCTTTAGAAGCGTCACCTCGACCACATTATCTAACCACTGTCTGCAATTCATAGCAATAAGAATCAATTAGAGCTCAAAACAGTGTCCATAGATGCATGATAGTTGTAGGAATTAGACTACATAAGAGGCATATGCAGTGCAGACCGCACAAAAGTGAGTATGGCCATATACTGCCAAGTGCGGATTGCACAATTTTAAAATGCAGTCGCACAACTTGTTGTGCGGAGCATACAATTTTGAGTGTGGTCGCACAATGCTAGGTTTAGACTACCAGGTCTCTAATCATTCAACAGTGTGACTGCACAATTTCACCGCGAACCGCATAATTTTGAGTGTGATCCGCACTTTTCATTCATACTTTTGACCTAACTTTAAGACCTGCGGACCGCACAAAAATGTGTACGGTCGCACAATTTGAATTTTACGTAGAAGTACAGTAGAGTTCATGCCATATTTTGCAAATTAGACATGGTTTTCAATAACTGACAATATTATTGGTCTACCTGGTCCCTAATTAACATATATGAAGCTATCCGCATGATTTTGAAGCACATATTAAGCATATTTAACATTTATAGACCTAAAAATAACTAAACTAATCAATGAAAACAAAAAACATAAATTAACAAGAATGAATAAAACTCAAACATAGATTGGCATACCAATAGTGAATGATGTAAGAGAGAATCTAACTTGATGAATATAAGGAAGATTTAGAACTAATGGGATATGCAATGTTTGTTTAGGATTTGAGAGGTCAAATAATGTAAAGTGTTAATAGTACATGGAGGTCCTATTTATAGTTTGACCCAATCAGTCAAAAATGAAGTTGAGTGCGACCGCACAATTTTGAGTGCGGTCTGCACTCTTTACATGAACCTTTGAAGAAGCACAACAGTCCACACAAAAGTGAGTGTGCCCGCAGATTTTATGTGGACCGCATAATTTTTTATGTGGTCGCAAATTATTAATGAAATTTGACAGACCAATCTTCAGAGAGCATGCACTTTTGGTCTTCCAGTTGTGCGACCGCACACAGAATTTTGCGGTTGCATAGTGATTGTGCGGTCCACACTTTTGTGATACTTTGCCAATTTTTCTTGCATAGTCCCTGCAATGCACACCGTTTTCTGCACAAACTTCAAAACTAGTTAGCATAAAACAAAGCCTATCTAATAAAGAAGAACAAGAAAAAGAAAAAGACACATGGGTTACCTCCCAAGAAGCGTCTGATTTAACGTCGCGGTACGACACATATTACCAATCATTTGAAATAAAGAACCACCACAATGTGTCCATCATCAACCTTACCAAGATAATGCTTAACCTGATGCCCATTGGCTCTAAACACCTCGTCATTATTATTTTTCAAATTTAGAGTACCAAAGGTGGTTACATTCACCACTTTAAGTGGGCCATTCTATTTTGACTTCAACTTGCCAGGAAACATCCGTAACCGGGAATTGAATAATAGCACAAGATAACCCTATTTAAACTCCTTGTTCTGTATGTACTTGTCATGGAGGTACTTCATCTTCTCGTTGTAAAGGGACGAACTTGTGTAGGTATGATGCCGGAATTCATCAAGCTCATTCAATTGTGCCACCATTAAGTTCGTCGTGACATCCCACTCAAGGTTCGACTTCTTCAAAGCCCACATGTCCTTGTGCTCAAGTTCCACCGCTGGATGACATGCCTTCCCAAACACTAACCGGTATGGATACATCCCGATTGGTGTTTTGTAGGCCGTTCTATAAGCCTAAAGAGCATCATCAAGTTTTCTTGACCAATCCGTGCGGTTGGCATTCACTGTCTTTGACAATATACTTTTGATCTCCTGATTGGAGACTTCAACTTGTCCACTTGCTTGAGGATGGTAGGGAGTCGAGACTTTGTGAGTAACATTATTATTGGTGAGTAAGGTATAAAAGCCTTGTTGTAAAAATGCGAACCCCGATCACTAATAATGGACCTAAGAGTGCCGAATCTTGTGAAGATGTTCTTCTTCAAAAATGATATCACACTTCGAGCTTCGTTGTTGGTTGAAGCCATGGCTTTAACCCATTTTGGCACATAGTCCACAACTACCAAAATGCAAGTGTTCTTACAAGAGCTCAGTAATGGTCCTATGAAATCAATACCCTAAACATCAAAGATATCAATTTTCAAGATGGTGGTCAGGGGCATCTCATTATTCTTTAGAATCCACAACTCAATACTTTTGTTGTCGTTTTCGCTCCACCATAGTGACCACCATACAGTGAATAGTGGCAAGCCTCAAGAATTACTATTTGTTCTTCCTCTGGCACACGTCGTTGGATATACAATCAGTATGTATCCGCAAAAAGATACGGCTCATCCCAATAATAGTCAAGGCAATCCCGTTTGAGCTTCTTCCTTTGGTTTGAAGAGAACTCATTTGGTACAATGTTGCTCATAAGATAATTGGCTAAATCGGAAACCACAACATCCCGATCATTGAAATAGCTAGAAATTGCTCGTCGGGGAAGGAATCACTAATCTCAAGGCCATCATGTGGCCTCCCCTCCTCCTCCAAATGAGACAAGTGGTCCGCCACTTGGTTTTCACTACCCTTGCGGTCTTGAATCTCTAGATCAAACTCTTGAAATAGAAGCACCCACCGCATCGACCTTGCTTTACAATCTTTTTTACTCATCAAGTACCAAAGCACCGCATGATCGGTGTGAACAATCACCTTTGTACCCATCAAATATGGGCGGGACTTCTCCATAGAAAAAACAATAGCAAGTAGCTCCTTTTCGATCACTGTGTAATTGATTTGGGAATCATTCACGGTCTAGTTGGCACAGTAGAATGGATGGAAGATTTTATTGATACGTCACCCCAAAACTGCTCCAACTGCCACATCACTAGCATCACACATGAGCTCAAAGGTAAGCTCCAGTCTGGTGCGGTAGTAATAGGAGTAGTAGTCTACTTGAACTTAATCAACTCAAATGCCTTCATGCAATTTTCATTGAAATGGAACCTGGTATCCTTCTTCAAAAGTTTACACAAAAGCTTTACCACCTTGGAAAAGAATGAATCAAAGATAGAACCTCGCATGACCTAAGAAGCTCCTCACTCCCTTCATGGATGTAGGGGGAGGGTGTTTGGATATTATCTTAATTTTGTCCTTGTCCACCTCAACACCATGCTTTAAAATTTTGTAGCCGAGGAAAATGCCTTCCTCGACCATGAAGTGACACTTCTCCCAATTCAACACCAAATTTGTCTGCTCACATCTAGCCAAGAACCTATCCAAAATTTTCAAGCAATCATCACAAGAATTCCCAACCACGGAGGAATCATCCATGAAGACCTCAAGAATATCCTCCACCATATCGGTGAAAATAACCATCATACAACGTTGAAAGGTCTCCGGTGCATTACACAAACCAAATAGCATCCACGAGAATGCAAAAGTACTATAGGGACAAGGGAAAGTGGTCTTCTCTTGGTCCTAAAGGGCAATAAAAATTTGATTGTAGCTGGAGTATCCATCAAGAAAGTAATAAAAAGCACATCCGGCCAACCTATCGGGTATTTGATCAAGAAATGGAAGCGGAAATGATCTTTTCGATTGACTTTGTTGAGCTTCCTATAGTCCATGCACACTCTCCACCGGGTGACAATTCTTGTGGGGATCAATTCATTCTTGTCATTTGTTATCAAATCCATGCCCCCTTTCTTTGGGATACATTGCACCGAAGAGGTCCACGAGCTATTGGAATTGGGGTAAACAACCCCGACATCCAACCAATTCATTATATCCTTCTTTACCACCTCTTTCATTATTTCATTTATCCTCCATTGATACTCAAAAGAGGGTTTGGCACCCTACTCCAAGATAATATTGTGCAGGCAAAAGGCTGGGCTTATGCCTAGGGTATCCGCCAATGTCCATCCGATTTTTCTTTTACTCCTTTGTAGCACCTCCAATGCGGACTCTACCTGTATGTTCGTCATACCAGAAGAAAGAATAACCAGTAAAGTAGAAAAAGTGCCAAGGAAATCATACCTGAGATGTGGAGGCAATGGCTTTAACTCCAAAGTGGGAGGCTCTTCGATTAAGGGATTTGTTGGAGGAGTCTTCCGATTTTAAAGATCCAAAGATAGCTTAGGGGGCTCATAAGTGTACGACCCCATTTCTTGCAATGCATTAACACACTCCACATAGCCTTCTTTCTCCCCGACATCATCAAGATTGAGCAAAACAACTTCCAAATTATCCTCAACATTCATTGTGGCACTAGTATCATCAATAATCACACCCTTCACTAAATCACGAACGAACAAACTTCATTAATATTTGGTTGCCTCATAGTTTTGCACACATGGAAGACCACCTTTATGTTACCCACCCAGAAAGTGAGCTCATCGGCTTCCACACCAGCAAGAGCCTTCCCCATAGGAAGAAAAGGTCTACCCAAAATTATAGGCACCTCATAGTCCACTTCACAATGAAGAATCACAAAATCTACCGGGAGGATGAACTTGTAAACACGAACTAAGACATCATAATAATACTCAATGGCCTCTTCATTGTACGATCCGCCATTTGCAACCTCATGGATGTTGGTCTTGGTTGATCCCAAAATATTGAACACCGAGTAGGGCATCAAGTTGATACTCGCCCCATGATCCCATTAAGCTTTGGCAAAGTCATCACTCCCAATAACGCAAAATATTGTGAATGCGTCGGGATCTTCCAATTTCGAAGCCATTGAGTGCATAATAGCACTCACTTGATGTGTCATCTTGATAGTCTCGCAATTTATTGATATTTTCTTTGTCACCAAATCCTTCATGAACTTTGCATATCCCGATATTTGTTCCAATGCCTCAACCAACAGTACATTAATAGATAAACTCTTCATCATATCAATAAACCTTTAGAATTGGTACTCGCTATTTTGCTTTGCAAGTCTTTGAGGGTATAGAGGATGAGGCCTTGGCATTGGTGCCTTATCCTTCGTCTCCGGCATGTCAATCACGTGTTCCCTAGATGGGTTCACTTCTTCTTGAGTCTCCTCCACATTTTCATCAATATCAATTCTCACTTCTTCATTATCTTGAACCGCATTTCTTGGAATTTCATCTTCTTGAACCAAAACATCATTATCCATGATTCTTCTTTGATTTGAGGTGGTTGCCTCTCCACCTTTTCCACTTCTTGTAGTCACGTTCATAGCATGTACCATATTATTCCCACCATTTGGGTTCACCAAATGTATCTCTTAGTAGTGCCCCCATAGGAAAAGTGTTCAAAGCTTGCGAGATTTGGCCTAATTGATCTTCCAAATTACAAATAGAAGTGTTGTGAGAGGCTAGTTTAGCATCACAGTCAGCATTATTCTCCATCATCTGTTTAAACATGTTCTCAATTCTACCCATCTGATTGTTTGAAAAGCTCGAACCTTGAGAATGATATGGAGGTGGATTGCTCGATTGTTGGAACATTAGGGGTCTTTGAAAACCTGACCCTCAGTTGTTGTTATTGTTCCACCCTCCTTGATTGTTGCCTCCCCAATTGCTTTGATTTTTTCCACCCCAATTGCCTTGATTACCTTGATTATTCCAATTGCCTTGATTATTGTTACCACAACTCCAATTTCCTTAGTGGCCTTGGTTGTTCCAATTTCCTTGATTTCCTTGGGACCACCTTTGTTGTTAATTTTATCCTTGAGCATTGTTTCATTGGCCTTGATAATTATTGACATATTGAACTTCTTCTTTCTTATTGAACAAAACACCTGTGTCATACCCTCATATTCCCACCTTTCAACGCGTTCATTTGTTTTGGCCCTTAAACTTGTTGAAGCTGAGCTTTGGCTAATTGATTCATTGTAGTTGTCAACTCAATAATAGCTTGCCTATGATCATGCAGTTCATGTGTAGGTAAATGACATTTGGGTCACCTTAAGGAACATTGGATCTACTTTGCCATGCCGATGAGGTATCCGCTATCTCATCCAAAATTTCTCAAGCTTCGGCATAAAGCTTGTTCATGAGGTTCCCACCAGCGAGTTGATTTACCGCACATTGATTTGTTATGTTGATCCCCCTATAAGAAGGTTTGTTGGATCATGGCATCGGTCATATTATTATTCGGGCACTCATTAACCATGGCACGATATATTTCCCAAATCTCATGCAATGTCTCATTGGGCTCTTGCTTGAATACAAGAATCTCATCCCGAAGTGTCGCCATACGCCCCGAAGAGAAGAATTTGGTAATGAATTTTTCCGCCAACTCATACCATGTGTGGATGGAATAATTAAGTAATCACTCTAACAAGTCCAATGCCTTTCCCCATTGAGAAAGGGGAAATAACCTCAACCACAGCACGTCCTCAGAGACATTGGTTTTCTTGCTCCCCCAACAAGTATCGACGAAACCTTTAAGATGCTTGTAAGCATTTTGACTCGGAGCCCCGGTGAAGAATCAACGTTTCTCAAGTAGTGTAAGCATCACATTGGTGATTTGGAAGTTTCCTTCCCTAAGCGAGACACTAATATAGCACTTGCATAACGCTCGTTTGGCAATACCCGGTGACTTGCTACTCTTGGTGGAGGTGGAGGAGGGACGGGAATATTATCATTAGGCTATCTCCCTCGCCTACTTTCTTGAAGTTTGGGAAGAACCTCATTCCTTGATCATCGTCCACTCCCCCTCCCAAATAGTACATTTCCTATGGGCTTGTTGTTGAGAGCCATTCTCGTACCTATTATCAATTCAAAAACAAAGTTAGTGACTCGGGAGGAAAAGAAGACAAATTACTCAAAACCTAGATATATAGCTAAATCCATTTAACTCCCTAGTGAGGGCACCACAAATTTTATGTCACCTAAACTCACACCACAAATATAGGTTGTGAGGCGGTCGAAGCAATAATAAAAACCCAATGTAAGTCGGGGTCGAATCCACAGGGAGTTTGAGTTTGGATTAGGTATACACCTAGTGTGAATGCATGATATGCGTCAAAGTATACTTCCACATTTCAATTGTTGGTTCTACTTCTACTTTTAAGTTGTTGATTGTAATCGTAAATCTAAGAGACAATGTTTTTTGTTTTGGTTGTTTTTAAAGTTATGAAAGATCTAGGGTTGCAAATTCCACCTAGTTGGTTACCTAACGTATTTAGAGCTTTAGAGAATGCTTGGTTGATTGAGATATAATATATCAGTCACACTCAACTACTCACTCTACACCTCTTGATAGTTTGAATGATTTTGCCCGATTTGCCTTTCTCAAGTCCAAACTGGTATTTCACAAAGCAAGTGATAATTGCTCAAGTCGGGTCTTATTATCTCTAGATTTGACCCTTTAATTGGGGCTATCAATTTCTTGAGTTCACCCAAATTCCTAGTTAGCTAAGTTTTCCTAGACTTAGTCTCTTTTTTCAAGTAGAGACTAAGTTAAATAGGCATGAATGTATATTTGCAACCATCATTTCTCAAATTCAAGAAAGAACTAGGCTAAATAATCCCTAGATCAATTACCCATTAAGTATCCATATTAGGGTTGGGTCACAACCCTAGCTAAGGGTTTAGCTACTCATGAAAATGATGAAATCTAATAAGAACTAAGATAGAATTCATAAGAGATGATTAAGGGAAGAAAATCTAATGTTTAATAGTTAATCTAGTATAATGTTACCCAATACAGTAAATAAAAACGGCTCAGGCTCCCCACCTATAAAACATGTCCTAAAAATGATAAAAAGTTCTATTTATACTAAGCTAAAAATATCTAAGACAATTGCGCCTGTGGAGGTTGTACAGCCGTACAATTATGTCTGCGGTCCACATATTGAGACTTGGCTTGACAGGTTCTAGTTCTGCGGTCGCACAATTGTGGTCTCACTCATTCAACTTCTGTGGACCACACACTTATGAGTGCGGCCGCACTCTTGCTTATGCAGCCACTCAATTATAGTGAGGTACGCTCTTCTGTACCTTGGGCTTTGGCATTGTGGGACTTCTACGTACCACACATTTCTGAGTACGAACGTGTTCTTGATTATGCGGCCGCACAAAAATGGTGTGGTCCGCATTTCTTCTTGACCTTAAAATTCCATCTCTCTAAACTTTATCTTCTGTAGTCACACCGAAATTGTGTGGTTCGCACTTTACATAGCATTTCTTGTCGGAGGCTTTCTTCATGATCTGTGGCTGGACTCAATGTTGTATGGTATACATAGTGCTCTTTTAGCCTTGTTTCTGTCCTTACCCAGAATTACTCATTTTTGAGTTGATTTTCTTCTCTTTAGCTCATATTCTCTCACTCCTATAAGCAATCACATTTAATTAGTTTTCAGGAATCCCTTTATGCAATTTTGAGCTAAAATGCAAGTAAAAGAGTGCAAATAAGCAGTCAAAATCCCTACTTATCAACCGACCTCAATGTTGCTGCAACTGGCTTATCGCACAATGAAAAGGTCGACATGAATTGTGGATGATGTGCACGTTCAAGTGGGGAAGTTTGTATTTCTTACTGATTTTGTGATTGTTGACTTCTAGGTTGATAAAGAAATACCCATAATTTTGGAAGGCCATTCTTAGTCATTGGGAAATCGTTGATTTACTGTGAGACTATAGAATTGAAAATGAGGTTGAATAATGAAGAAATAATATTCAATGTCTGACATTCTTTGAGGAGGACCAACGAATATTAGCTAGTGGAGGCAATTGATGTGATACTTCAAGAAGATGATGCGTCTCTCAATGTCAGAGACCCATCAGAAGCGTGTTTGATGAATTTGAACGAAGTGGATAGTGAAGATTTGGCAGAAAGGGTTATGGCTCTCGAATGGCAAGGGTTTTAGAAAAGGTAACCCTAGTTCAAGACACTACACTTAGAAAAGAGAAACACCATGTGAAGCCGTCAATAGAGTAGCCACTATAGTTAGACATGAAATCGCTTCGAGCTCACCTTATGTATGTTTTCTTAGGGCCTAACTATACTTTACATGTTATTATATCATCTGGTTTGTTAGTTGTGCAGGTAGAACAACTCTTATAGGTGTTACAGTAATGTAAGACTGCTATTGGTTAGACCATGGTAGACATTAAGGGTATCGGCCCAGCCTTTTGCATGAAAATGATTCTGTTGGAAGAGGGGAACAAACTTTCCTGGGAATATCAAAGAATGCTGAACCCGAACATGAAGGAAGTTGTGATGAAGGAAGTGATTAAGTGGCTGGATGCGGGAATTATTTTTCCAATGTGGAATAGCGTCTGGGTAAACTAGCGGTGGGTGTTCGGGCAGTTTGGATTAAATATAGAATTTCGGTTTGGATTTTTTATTTTTGGATTGAAGAAATAATAATTCAAATCCAATCCAAATAAGCTCAGATTGGACCGGATGTTTTAGGTTCGGTTTAGGATTAATTGGGTTGGATATTTTGGATTTTTAATTTTGTGCTTATAAGTTGACATGTTTCTTTCTTTTACAAAAATTAATATCAAAATAAAGTACCCATATTAAATTGCCAGAAAAATTACTCATTCTCACCGCATCATCCAAATAAAGTATTCAAGCAATTAAATTATTATCAAGAAAATGCAACAGAGACATTAATACGGCTAATAAGAAGAAGTAATAGTAAAACCATTTCCAAATAGAATGCATTCTAACAGTATCGTATTAATTAATATTGCATAAATGAAATAATATCTAATGAATGGGGTATTTACTTATTATTATTGACATATAGATAACATACGAAATATAAAGTATATAATTTTTGGATCTTCGGATATCCAAAAATCCAAATTACCAAATCCAACATCCAATCCAAAATCCAGAAAATTTAAAAATTAAATCCAAAATCCAATCTGTAATCCGAAAATCCAAACCAAAAAATTTTAAAAAATCAAATTTTGATTTGGAATTGGGTTTGCCCAAACTATGCTCACCCCTAGGGTAAACCTAGTTCAATGTGTTCCGAAGAAAGGTGGTATGACTCTTGTACAAAATGAGAATGATGAGTTGATCTCTACTCGTACAGTCATGCGTTGGCGAATTTGTATGGATTACAGAAAATTGAACACTGCCACCCGGAAAGATCACTTTCCACTTCCATTCATTGACTAACTATTGGCTTGATTAGTTGAGAGGTCTCACTTCTACTTTTTGGATGGATATTCAGGGTACAATCAGATCACAATAGCCCTTAAGGGTAGAGAGGAGACATTATTTACTTATCTGTATGGTATCTTTGTCTTTCGGAGAATGCACCGTCCATATTATAGAAGTATTTATGGATGAATTCTCAGTGGTGGGAATTCATTCTAGGACTATCTTTTCAATTTATGAAGAGTGTTGGAAAGGTGTGTGGAGACAAATCTGGTGCGGAACTAGGAGAAGTGCCATTTTATGGTACGAAAAGGTATAGTTTTGGGACATCGAGTGCCAAGTAAGGGTATTGAGGTCGACCATGATAAGGTTTACAGATTGAGAAGTTTCCACTACCCGATTCAGGCAAGTCAGTAAGAAGGATCCTTGGGTGTGCCGGTTTCTACATGTGATTTATAAAGGATTCTCAAAACTTGTTGACCCCTTATGTAAACTACTTGAAACGGATCACCCCTTTGTATTTTGTGATGATTTAAGGTTACCATTTTAGGAGATGAAGAAGATATTGGTGACTACATCAATCATCGTTGCACCCGACTGGGAGCACCCGTTTGAGCTCATATGTGATGCGAGTGACTATTATATAGGAGCAGTTCTGAGGCAACGAAGGGACAAAATGGTGCACCCAATTTACTATGCAAGCAGAATGGTATGCGTGGGCACAACTCAATTATATCGTGACTGATAAAGAGATGTTAGTTGTGGTATTTGCATTCGTCAAATTCAGGTCTTATTTGATAGGTTCAAAAGTGATTGTTTATAATGACCATGTAGTACATAGGTACTTGATAGCAAAGAAAGAGTCAAATCCATGCTTGATATGTTGGGTTCTTTTGATAAAGAATTTGATTTGGAGATCCACGATGAAATGAACGGAGAACCAAGTGGCAAACCACCTTTCACGATTGGAGGGAGCTAAAAATAAAGTAGAGGTTGAAGATATAACAGAGACATTCCCGGATGAACAATTACTTGCAGTGGCAATGAGACGCCTTGGTATGATGATATTGCTAATTATTTGGCAAGCAGTATTATACCTTACGAATTTCTTTGATTCAAAAGAAAAGGTTCTTTCATGATAGTTGCTCTTTTTACTGAGATGAACCTTTACTTTTTAAAATATATGTGGATAACATGATCCGGAGGTGTATCCCTGAGAAAGATCAATCTTCTGTTTTGTAGGCTTGAGATGCTTCACCATGAGGTGGGAACTTTGGAGGAATTCGGTCAGCTGCGAAGGTGTTGGAATCAGGTTTGTATTGGCCAACTAAATTCAAGGATGCCTATGTATGGGTAAAAAGTTATGATGAGTGCCAACGGACCAGTAACATATCTCGCCACCACGAGATGCCGATAACTACAATTCAAGAGGTGGAAGTGTTTGACGTGTGGGGGATTGATTTTATGGGACCATGTGGCAGCTCGTATGGCAGCAAGTTCATATTGGTAGTAGTTGACTATGTCTCCAAATGGGTTGAAACGGTGGCTCTTCCAACATATGATGCCAAGGGAGTGATAGGATTTCTAAGAAAAAATATTTTTACATGGTTTGGAACTCCGATAGCTATAAATAGTGATGGTCGAACCCATTTTTGTAGTAGAGAGTTCTCATGACTATTAGAAAAGTATGGATTTCAGCGTAAGGTTGCCAAACCTTACCACCCGCACATGAGCGGGCAAGTGGAAGTGTCCAACAGGGAAATCAAAAGTGTCATGACTAAGACAGTGAATGCGACTCGAACTGATTGGGCAAGGAAGTTGAATGATGCATTATGGGCTTACTGTACAACATTTAAAACTCCAATTTGTACGTCTCTGTACAAGGTGGTATTTGGAAAAGCATGCCATATTTTGCCGGAGCTTGAGCATAATGCCATATGAGCATTACGGGCAGTCAAAATTTGGACATGGAAACCGCGCACAACCAGAGTTACAAAGTTACATGAACTAGAGGAGTTCTGATTCCAGGCATTCGAGAGTACGAGATTGTATAAAGAAAAGATAAAACTGATGCATGATAAGCAAATTCTAGATAGGAACTTCAAACTCGGAGATCTAGTGTTGTTACACAACTAGAGATTGAGATTATTCCCGGGTAAGCTAAAATTTAGATGGTCGGGACCATTTAGAGTGGTGTAAGAGTTCCCAACTGGAGTGGTAGAGATTGATTCAAAAGATGGTACAAACATGTTTAAAGAGAATAAGCAAAGGTTGAAACACTACCTTGGAATGATTGATGAAAACAAGAAGAAAGATGTGATGTACTTGGAAGAGCCCTAATATGTGAGCGCAATGTAATCCTAAAAGCATGTTTGTCCGCGACATTAAATCAGACGCTTCCTGGGAGGAAACCCATGGTCATGTTGTGTTTTTCATGTTATGATATTAACTAAGGCGCTCATTGGGAGGTAACTCACAACATAAAACAAAAATAGTTTTAGTTTTTGTTGTGCTTTTGTTTTTGTTTAATATTGAGGAAGGTTAACAAGTTTGTTTGGTGAAAATTTGAAGTGTTTTGATAGGTTGTGGAGCTACGTGGAAGGAAGATGTGTTCGGGCTAAACAAGCTAAAAGTTTGCAAAACGACCAAGAAAACATCGAGCCATCGCGAGGCAAAGTCCAAAATAGTAAGTTCTGAATGCCTCATGTTGCCTATCGAGGCAAAGCCCAGACACTGCCCCAGACCCCGCCCTGAATCTTCAGCGCCACCTACGCCGCCTTGCATTGTCTAATGCACCAAGTGCAATGCATCTGAAAGTGCCTCACAACATTCAAATGTTTCTACCCACACCGCCTCGCGCCCAAGCTTGTGCAATATAGGTCATCCAACAACTAGTTCTAAATCGCCGATTAAGGCCAAGGCACCACCAAAGGAAAAAGCTACCTCATCAGGCCCACCTTCTAAATAAAAGGACCGGAGTTGAGGCTGTACCTAGTAGTCACAGTGGTAAAAGAAATCAAGTGGCTTCTGCTTTTATCGAGGCACAACATCAAGAGAGAGCGAGTCGTGAGTATAGTATCAAGAGTGTGCCCCCATCTGGTAGATCATTTTACAGGAAGTGTCTCCCAACTCATATCTTATTGATTTTGCAGTTGACAAGCACAAATTGAAGTCTAGTTACCCTCAAATTTAGGAAATAGTACATGAACTAGGATTGAGTTTTATATTTAAAAATTTGGGATAAGCAAACTTTAGCTTAGTGCGCGAGTTCTATGCCGGTGGAACAATGGCGATACGAAGCAATTGTTACCTATTCGTGTGAGGTTGATTGACATTTAGGCTACTGCATTATGTAGATTTTTGGATGCTCTTGATGTCCCATGTAGTCCGTTATGTGACTTTATTGACCGGCCTTCTTAGAGAGATATTAGGCACACATTGTGTGGTGTTAATTCAAATGTGGTGTGGACATGGGACAAGAGATACACCAACCATAGTTCTTTGCCTAATGTGAAGTTTACAAAAATTACTAAAGTGTGGTCATGCTTGGTGAACACAAGTCTACTTCCATGTGAGAATGCTTCTGTTTTTCTCTGATAAATAGTATGTCTAGTGTATTTCTTGATGATATGGTTGCTGGTGAATGTGAGCCAATTGATACGTAGTCAGATGGAACAATCTAGAAGGGCACTCTTACTAGGATATTCTGTGAATCTGCTTACGCAACACTTGCGTAAAGCACAGGTATATGAGGAGCCCCAGTTTGACATGTTGCTTCCACCCACATCTTGAGCTAAGGTGGCACGACATTGACTACCACAGTGCGTCAGGCTCACAATGAGAGTGTCTTGGCTCATTTGCATGGGATGGTGGATTTGCAGTTAAGGATTGGGGGTAGGCCTGCTACTTCAAATTAGAGGACTCAGTTGATTGAGTGGTTCATACTCAACCCACCGGCACAATGATTGCATGGTTTAGCTCAAATTAGAGGACTCAATTGATTGAGTGGTTCATACTCAACCCACCGGCACAATGATTGCATGGTTTAGCTGAAGGTTAGGGGATGCCACCAGAAGAAGATATCAACACTCTAGAGCTTTCGGTACAGGGTGATGAAGAGCAAGTTGATCCATCATTTGAGCCAACAGTTGATACCACATGTGTGGATCTAAGGGATGATGTTGATGAATTGGATGAAGCTCACGGGGCCTTCTTCGATGAAGGTCATCGTGTCGAATATTTATCAGGGAGTTCTTATTCACCTTCTCACTTTAATTATGCATTTGGGACGCTGCCTGTTTTAAGTGTGGGGTGGGTAACTCTCATTGTGCATAGTAGGAATAGATTAGTAATCATGTTAGCTTATTATGTTTTTAGTATTAACTTCTTATATTTTCAAGTTTTAGCTTCTTGTATTTTCAATTTCTAGCTTCTTATTTTCTTTATTGTTAGCTTCTTGTTTTATTATTTTTGGATACTCTAGAATAGTAGTTGATAGGTATTGTAATTTATTTTTCAGGGAAAAAACCAGAAAACAAAAAAATAGAAAAAATATAGACTTTTCCCTATGATGGATCTCCTAGACAATTTTCTTGAGGAATTAATGTGACGACCCTGTTAGATAATACGCTTAACGCTAGATGGGAGGGGTGAATAGCGTTATAATAAAAATTAGCGTAAACTTGCGGAATTTAAAAATTGCAGGAAATAAATAAGTGCGATAAGTAAATAAATTAGAACAAACGCACCGATGTATCCTAGTTCACCACAACCCGTGGCTAGTCCAGTCCCCGAGAGACTCTCTCGAGATTTCCACTAACTTGTTAAGCTTACGGGTGCTCAACAAACCGTTACAACTTGAGGACACAAGCCTCAACAACCTTTGCTCGGAGATACAACACTCCAAGACTTCAACCAAGGAAACACAAGTTCCTTCTTACAACACAAGGGACTAACACTTCCCTTCAAGTGTACAAAAATACTTAGCACTCAAACAAGACACTCCTTTAAGAGTAGATATGAGTAAAAAGAATACGCTCAAGATCGCAACAACTTTCGACAAGAATTTGGCTCTCAAAAGCTTATGTAATGAATATAAAATGATAAGCAATAAAGTATGCAAGCTTTAGCAATTGTATGATCAGTTGTTGTGTGTTGTTGTGCTTAAAAGACTGAATTGAAGCTGTATTTATAGTTGAAAAACTTTGTATTACCGTTGCCTAATTACAAATTAAGAATTGCTGATTTTACTCAGTGACAATCGATTGTCAAAATGCCACAATCGATTGTTTGCCAATCGTTCCAAAAATCAATCCCAGATTTTACGCATAACAATCGATTATCTAAGATCAATAATCGATTACTGGCAACGTTCAAAAAATCATTTCCAGATTTTACGTAAAACAATCGATTGTCAGAAATCTACAATCGATTACTCAGCAACGTTCAAAAAATCCTTTCCAGATTTTAATTAAAACAATCGATTATAGGAAATCAATAATCGATTACTCATCAACGTTCAAAAAATCCTTTCCAGATTTTAATTAAAACAATTGATTATAGGAAATCAATAATCGATTACCTGACGGTATTTGAAAACATTTTGGCAACCATCAGTTATACAATCAATTATATTAAGTTAACAATCGATTATATATCAGTCTTCAAAAATCAATTTAGACACTGCCTCTTGACAATCGATTGTTATAGGTTCACAATCGATTATTTAATAACTTTGAAAAAGTCTTGAAGACACTGCCTCAACACAATCGATTGTCATAAGTTCACAATCGATTATTTTGTGACTTTGAAAAATCTGATGGACACTGTCTCTTCACAATCGATTGTCATGAGCTTCACAATCGATTATTTTGAGCTTTGAAAAACTTTGATGAACACTGCCTCATCACAATCGATTGTCTTAAGGTTCACAATCGATTGTCATGCAGATTTGAAAAATCTAATGCTCACTGCCTTAACACAATCGACTGTCATAAGTTCACAATCGATTGTCAAGCAGCTGACTTAAACATAATAGATTATCATAAGTACATAATCGATTATCTTAGTCCAGATTTTAGAGGCATGTTTAAAAATCATTTTGACTAAAGTAAATATGCATTATTTAAAATTATTTTGCTCTAAATTAAATATGCATGATTTGTTAAAAAATATTTTTACGAGAGAAGCCAAGTCTTGAGTTTAAGTTGTCGGATCAAGATCACAATTAAATACCGACTCATATAAAACTTAATCTCGATCTTTGTCTTGTGCTTGAATCTCGTTATATATCAATTTTGCACTTGTGCTTGGACCTCGTCATATGTCAATTTGCGCCGACAGTTTGTATTCATCAAAACCTACAAATATGAATACACGTTTAGTATAATGCCTTGAGAACGTGTTTCCAACAATTTCCCCCTTTTTGATAATGGCAAACTTTAAGCGGGATATGCATATTAGGCAATTCATAATGACGATTCAAGACAAGTAATGATATGCAACAAGTATATAGATATTCAATTTGTTCCCCCTCAATTTATGCCGATAAGTATTGAGAGTGCATACTCGTTATCTTCCCCCTTTTGCCATTAGCAAAAAAATATTAAAAAACTTGTTTATTTATTAATAAAAAAACGGTTACATAACGGGAACAATAAAAACATAGAGCAATAAAATAGAAAAACAAATAAAGAAATTATTCATCATCATTTCCCGCCTCATCATCCGGCACTGCTTCATAGGGAACAAGACCGGCATATGGATAATGAACATGGTCAAAATATCCATTGATATCATGTGTCAATTGACCGACAGAGGTGGTCAATGAAGTAATTTGGTCGGAAATGGATTGAAGAGTAGGTTCTTGAGGCTGACGCGATTGACGGGTTGGAGGAGGAGCAGGAGCTGCATGATCACCGTCATGGGGAAAGGAGGATTCTGAAATTTCCCACTTCTTGGTGCTCTTTTTGAGAGGACCGATGGAAGTGTTGAACCCGGAAGCTTCATAATAAGGAGGGCATAGGGAAGAGGTCTATCATCTCCTATGGCATCAAGCATGTGAATCTTGATGAACTTACACCAATTGATGTGAGCTCCGGTTATAATGGCATGCATGAGCTTAGCGTCCTCTTGGGAAAGAGTGGTATGATTGTGCTTCCGAGGCTCGGGTGATGAAACAGAAAATCAAACGATACTCGGGGAGCATTCCCGTGATAGTAGGGCGCCGAGTAGATAGATTTGGATCATAAGATGTAAGACCTATTTGGTTTAGGAGAATTTTCTCATCAAATAAGGCTCCGGCCTCTCTAATGTAGCGAGTAATGTTTTCGCCACTTCGAGGAAGATGGGCAATGGAATGCAAGTTTTCATTGGACAAAAGAATTTGAACACCATTAATATTTGACACTAGTTCACCATCGTCATCCTCATGAAGGTTTGAGTAAAACGCTTGAATTAATGGAGGATTAATATAAGGATAGGTAAGATATAAAAAGTCAAGAAGTTGACATTCCTTAAGAATGTTTGCAGCGGGGGCATATGATTCAAGATACTTGCTTGTTGAAAAGCGAGGAGGAAGAATGTCACGCTTTTCGAATTTTGTCAAAAATCTAGTAAGCTCGGTTTCAGTATTGAATTGTAAAATAGACCCATCTTGATAAGGGAAATTTGGAGGTGGAGGAGCAGAAGAAGATGCACCTTGTCTACCTGAACGGGAACGTTTAGAGTGTCTGCCCGACATTTTCAAAAAGTAGTAATGAACTTTGTAAGAAACTTGGAAGATTTTTGAAGGTTTGGGAGCAAAGATTGATGCTTGAGTGAATAAAATTGAAGAGTTATGATGCCTATTTATAATGGGAAGCATGGCATTTCATTTATGATGAAAATCTGCATAAATTTATGAGCCAAAACAGTCAGAAACGGTAAAAATAAATTGCACTGATCGTTAGTCAATCGATTGTTGAAACGAAATAATCGATAGTTGAGCAGATTTTGACTTGATCTCGGAACTGGCACAAAGTCGATTGCAGGACCCAAACGGTAACAAATATTTGAATTACTGACAAAAAATAATCGATTGTTGAATTATGATAATCGATTGGTGTGATACAGTGAGCACGGTGACTTTCTGACTCGGAAAATAGTCGATTATATTTATGAAACAATCGGTTGTTTTAGGAAAGCAGTACTGAATGGCTGAGACGGTAATCGATTATACAGTTAAAAAATTGATTATTAAACACAAATGCATAATAAGCTTCAAACATAAGTAATCGATTAGTGATACTTGCTAATCGATTGTCCGCACAGTAAAATAATCGATTATTTGCTGTAACAATCGATTGTTCTATGCCATTTCTTTATAATTCCCCCTGCCTTTAGGGCGATACTTGCAAAAGAGAATTAGACGTCTCCGACGCTCAAGTTAGTAATTTGTAACGAAACACTGCAATGAGAACGTGTTTTTTAAGAAGTGTGTCCTAAGGTGTTTTTAAGAGAGTTTCGGGTACTTACCTTTTCTCCGACGTCGCCAATTACCTGTTCGAGAGGGTGATCTTTGATTGTCCTCCACTCGTTAGGCATTTTCGTTTCTTTCTCCAATTGTGGCGTTTCCTCCGTTGATTGTTTCAAGATTTCATCTTGAATTTCCTTAGGAGTTTCCTCTTGTACTTTGTTTTGAGGACTTAATGAGTTCAAAATACCTGCAAGATCAGAACAAGAATCCTTTCTCGCCAAGCGAGCATTATTTTCGGAAAACACAATATGAGGGGATTCCTCCACAGTTTGGGTTCTATTATTAAATACCCTATATGCTTTGCTACGTGAAGAATACCCAATAAAAAATCCCTCATCGGATTTGGCATCAAATTTTCCCAATTGATCTTTTCCATTGTTATGAATAAAACATTTACAACCGAATACTCTAAAATGGGAGATATTTGGTTTATTTCCCTTGTAGAGTTCATAAGGGGTTTTCATGAGTATTGGCCTTATGACTACTCTATTTAAAACGTAGCATGCGGTACTCACGACATCCGCCCAAAAATGTTTGGGAATCTTAGCCTCTTCGAGCATGGTTCTAGCCATCTCTTCGAGACACCTATTTTTCCTTTCCACCACCCCATTTTGTTGTGGTGTTCGTGGAGCGAAAAGGTATGCTCGATACCGAGTTCGTCACAAAAGTCCGCAAAGAGATTGTGATCAAACTCTCCCCCATGATCACTTCTAATTGAAGTGACGGTTGTTTCCTTTTCGTTTTGAACACGATTAAGAAAATATTTAAAATTCTGAAAAGCATCACTTTTATGGGCAAGAAATAAAGTCCAAGTAAATCTGGAATAATCATCAACAATAACAAAAGCATAACGATTTCTACCAAGACTTTCAATGCGAGATGGTCCAAACAAATCCATGTGAAGCAATTGCAATGGTCTAGTAGTTGAAACAATATTTTTCGATTTAAAAGATGCTTTTGTTTGCTTCCCTTTTTGACAAGAATCACAAATAGAGTAATTTTCAAATTTCAAATTTGGAAGACCAACAACTAAATTTTGTGAAACCAATTTGTTCAAAAGATGCATGTTGATGTGAGCTACTCTACGATGCCATAACCAAGAATCATCCTCTTTGCTCATTAAACAATTCACATATTCGGGTGAAGAATTTGCAAGATCAACCATATAAATGTTACCCATTCTAAAATCACGAAGGATAATTTTAAAATCGCTACGTCTAAAAACTAAGCATTCATCCGAATCAAATAAAACAAGATTTCCCTTGTCACATAATTGACTTATGCTCAAGAGATTATGTTTTAAACCTTTCACAAGTAATATATGCTTAATGGAAGAAATTTCATCCTTACCGACCGATCCGATGCCGATAATCTTTCCTTTGTTGTTATCACCAAAAATAACACTTCCCCCTTCCTTGTGTTTTAGTTGAAGGAATTTGGATTTGTCTCCCGTCATGTGCTTGGAGCATCCACTATCAAGGTACCATAGTACACTTGATCCCTTCAAACATACCTACAAAACAGATTAATGAGTTTTAGGTACCCATGCCATTTTGGGTCCTTGGGGATTAGGCAAATCATAGTGATGTGATTGAGTGTTATGTCTATGTCATGTAAAACAAGCAGGAGCAATATGTCCAGTTCGTCTACAATAATGACAAGTCACGTTAGGATTATGCATACTTCTAGGTTGATAGTAATTGGACGGACGAAATTCATTTACTCTATTCTCGACAATATAACTATTGCGCAAATCATGAAAATCATTTCTCCTACCATTTGTTCTAGGATATGCATCATTTCTAGAATAGTTGTTTCTAGGTTGGAAGTCATTTCTAGGTGTTCTAAAAGGTTCAAAATTCCTTCTAGTGTTTGGCCTAGAATGTGCATTATTTCTAGCATGATTATTTCTAGGTTGCGATTGATGAAAACTATTTCTAGGATTGTTGTATCTAGGATGAACATTTGTTTTATTTATCCTAGGTTGAGCCTTAGGTGGTTGGGGGTTGGCTTCAACTTTCTCTTTAGGCTCGTTTCTAAAACCTATGCGATGCTTGGTCGACTTCAAATTAACAAGCACTTCATTCAAGTTTTTATGAGAAGAGTTAAACTTATCTAAGGTGCCCATAAGCCTTTCTACTTCATTTTTGAGATGCATGCAAGAAGTACAATTTCTAGAACTCTCGGGCTTGTCGGCGCTTCTCTTGCCAAAAAATTTGTTTTCCTCTTTCAACTTCTCATTTTCTAAAATCAGTTTTTCCAATTCCTTTTCTTTAAAAGAGAGTTATTTTTGAAAATATTTTTCTTTTAGAGAAGCATTTTCTTTTATATTCTTAACAGTTTTTGAAGCTTTAATAAATTCGCTATACAACTGATCAAAAGCATTTTGCATTTCTTCAAGGGAAAAGAAATTTTTGGAAGAAATTTGACATACCTCTTCTTTGTTGTCTTCTTGTGCCATAAGACAAAGATTTGCGGCTTCGTCTTCTTCTTCCTCACTTGACTCGTCACCGGAGTCGCCTCCCCAAGATATGTATGCTCGTTACTTCTTGAAGGGTTTCTTCTCCTTTTAGCATTTGGGCAATTTGATTTAATGTGCCCGGTTTCTCCGCACTCATAGCACTTTATTTGATCTCCTTGCTTTTTGCCCTTTTGTTCATACTCTTTTCGCATGAACTTTTGAAATCTCTTGATAACGAGTCCGAACTCGTTGTCTCCTTCCTCATCATTTTGAGGTTGGCTTGTGCTTGCCTTGAGAGCGATTCTTTGCTTCCTTTGATCATCAACAAGAGGGTTAAGTATAGTAGATTCATAAGTTCTAAGATTACCTCATAATGCGTCGATGGTGACATTTGAAATGCCAATGGATTCTTGAATCGCATCGGCCTTGGATCGCCATTCCGGAGTGAAACTTTGGAGAATTTTTCGGACAAGTTCCTTATCCGTGAAGGTCTTCTTAAGAGCATGTAAATCATTTACGATTTTTGAAAATCGTTCAAACATCTCATCGACCTTTTCGCCTTCCTTCATGTGAAACAATTCATATGCATGGGTTAGGAAATCAATTTTGGCTTCCCTTACCTGGTCCGTACCTTCGTACGTAATTTCCAGCTTGTCCCACATTTGTTTTGCCGTTGTGCAACACGATATCTTCCTGTAATCATCAGCATTTACAGCACAATATAATAAATTAATAGCTTTAGCATTATTTTGCACCTTTTGGATATCATCCGCATCGTATTCATCTTCGGACTTTGGGACCCATTCATTTTCAACCTTCTTGGTTGGAATTTGTTCTCCATTCATTATGACCTTCCAAAGATGAAAACTATTTGATTGTACAAATATTCTCATTCTCTCCTTCCAGTATGTATAATTTGTATCATCGAATAACGGTGGTCGGGTGGAGCATTGTCCTTCACCTATTCCTGCAAAAGAATCACGAGTAGAAGCCATGGATGTTTCTCTCAAACGGTTAAGTCTTCAGAGAGTTGGGCTCTGATACCAATTTTTAGATAATACGCTTAACGCTAGAGGGGGGGGGTGAATAGCGTTATAATAAAAATTAGCGTAAACTTGCGGAATTTAAAAATTGCAGGAAATAAATAAGTGCGATAAGTAAATAAATTAGAACAAACGCACCGATGTATCCTGGTTCACCACAACCCGTGGCTAGTCCAGTCCCCGAGAGACCTCTCGAGATTTCCACTAACTTATTAATCTTACGGGTGCTCAACAAACCGTTACAACTTGAGGACACAAGCCTCAACAACCTTTGCTCGGAGATACAACACTCCAAGACTTCAACCAAGGAAACACAAGTTCCTTCTTACAACACAAGGGACTAACACTTCCCTTCAAGTGTACAAAAACACTTAGCACTCAAACAAGACACTCCTTTAAGAGTAGATATGAGTAAAAAGAATACGCTCAAGATCGTAACAACTTTCGACAAGAATTTGGCTCTCAAAAGCTTATGTAATGAATATAAAATGATAAGCAATAAAGTATGCAAGCTTTAGCAATTGTATGATCAGTTGTTGTGTGTTGTTGTGCTTAAAAGACTGAATTGAAGCTGTATTTATAGTTGAAAAACTTTGTATTACCGTTGCCTAATTACCAATTAAGAATTGCTGATTTTACTCAGTGACAATCGATTGTCAAAATGCCACAATCGATTGTTTACCAATCGTTCCAAAAATCAATCCCAGATTTTACGCATAACAATCGATTATCTAAGATCAATAATCGATTACTGGCAACGTTCAAAAAATCATTTCCAGATTTTACGTAAAACAATCGATTGTCAGAAATCTACAATCGATTACTCAGCAACGTTCAAAAAATCCTTTCCAGATTTAAATTAAAACAATCGATTATAGGAAATCAATAATCGATTACTCAGCAACGTTCAAAAAATTCTTTCCAGATTTTAATTAAAACAATCGATTATAGGAAATCAATAATCGATTACCTGACGGTATTTGAAAACATTTTGGCAACCATCACTTATACAATCGATTATATTAGTTAACAATCGATTATATATCAGTCTTGTAAAATCAATTTAGACACTGCCTCTTGACAATCGACTGTTATAGGTTCACAATCGATTATTTAATAACTTTGAAAAAGTCTTGAAGACACTGCCTCAACACAATCGATTGTCATAAGTTCACAATCGATTATTTTGTGACTTTGAAATATCTGATGGACACTGTCTCTTCACAATCGATTGTCATGAGCTTCATAATCGATTATTTTGAGCTTTGAAAAACTTTGATGAACACTGCCTCATCACAATCGATTGTCATAAGGTTCACAATCGATTGTCATGCAGATTTGAAAAATCTGATGCTCACTGCCTTAACACAATCGACTGTCATAAGTTCACAATCGATTGTCAAGCAGCTGACTTAAACATAATAGATTATCATAAGTACATAATCGATTATCTTAGTCCAGATTTTAGAGGCATGTTTAAAAATCATTTTGACTAAAGTAAATATGCATTATTTAAAATCATTTTGCTTTAAATTAAATATGCATGATTTGTTAAAAAATATTTTTACGAGAGAAGCCAAGTCTTGAGTTTAAGTTGTCGGATCAAGATCACAATTAAATACCGACTCATATAAAACTTAATCTCGATCTTTGTCTTGTGCTTGAATCTCGTTATATATCAATTTTGCGCTTGTGCTTGGACCTCGTCATATGTCAATTTGCGCCACAGTTTGTCATTCATCAAAACCTACAAATATGGACACACGTTTAGTATAATGCTTTGAGAACGTGTTTCCAACAGACCCAAAGGGTCATCACTTATTTTTACTAACCATTTAGAGCTTCAGAAGCCTTGAAAACCTCGCTATTAATTGCCTCGATTTGCATGCGCATTCTGGACGCGAAGCCGGAAAATATTTATGTTGATATATATGAGTTATGTGATAAATTTGAATAATTTTGATATTAATATTGATAAAGTTGACTTTGGTCAACATATTTGGTAAACGGACCCGGAACCATGATTTGACAGTCTCGAAAGGTCCGTAGAAAAATATGGGACTACGGCGTATGCTCGAAATCGAATTCCGAGGTCCTAGGCCCGATAAAAAAAAATTAGTGAAATTATTATATGAAAATATTTAAGGAAAATGAAAATGAAATTTGATCAAAAAGTAATGGTATCGGGATTGTATTTTGGTTCCGACGCCCGATACAGGTCATATGTGCTGGTTATACGCTTCCTGTAAAGTTTGGTTGAAAACGGATGTCGTTTGACGTGTTTCGGCCTTAAATTGGAAAGAAAATTGGAAGTCTATGAAATTAGAAAGATTTCTTGGATTTAAGGCTCAATTGATTGATTTTGATGTTATTTTAGCGATTTGATCGCTCGATCAAGTTTGTATGACGTTTTTTAGTCAGTGTACATGTTTGGTTTGGAGTCCCGAGGGCTCGGGCGTGTTTCAGAGGTGGTTCGGGGTGGTATTGGACTTAGAAAAAATAGTTGACAATCTACAGCAGGCAATCCTTCTTCGCGTTCGCGTAGTCCTCACGCGTTCGCGATGCCCAACTGCCTCCCTCCTTCGTGTTCGCGTATTGGCCTCGCGTTCGCAATGCCCAGTTAGTCCCCCTTCAATGCGTTCGCGAGCCCACCTCGCATTCGCGTATAAGCCTTACTAGACCAGCCTCCTTTTTCCTCTACGCGTTCGTGACCTCCCATCACATTAGCGATGCCTTACCCCATCAGCCCTTCGCGAATGCGTCCCAGGGAAGCAAACCCGAAGGGAAATTGCCCAACGAAGTTCTGAAGCTTTAAAACAGAACCCATTTCAGATATTAGCCATTATTTCACATGGGTATCTTTCTTCAACACTCCATTGACGAAATTCAAGCTTCTCTTCCTCCATAATTCTTTGGGTAAGTAATTCATAAATCATCTCCTTCATTTTTCATCAACATTGATCAAATTCTTAGGCCTAAACATGTGATAATAGGTAGAAAATTAGAGAATTTTGTATAGTTAGGGATTTCAAATGATTTGTTATTTAGACCTTGTTTTGGGGTCGAACTTAAGAACAAATTATATATTTGAACTCGTGGACGAATGGGTAGTTGGAAATTGGATCAAACCTCGTGTTTTGACCACGTGGGCCCGGGGTCGATTTTCACTATTCCTAGCAGAATGTTGTGAAATATATATTTATCCATTTGGATTATTTTGTTGAGTAGTATTGATGATATTTAATTAATTATGTATAGATACAATTGAATTGGAGTCAAATTCTAAAGGAAAGGGCATTTCTTAAGGATTGGGTTTGCCGTAAACCTTCGAGGTAAGTGTTTGATCTATCCTAGCTTGAGGGAATAGGAGTTGAGTCTATTTGCTAATTGTTATGTGCGGAGTCCGACGTATAGGCATGGTAACAAGTATCTATACGTTGGGGGTCTAGTATGACTATGAGTCTGTACTCGTGATTATTTGATTTTGATGTAACTCTTCCACATCTAGTTGTTGATTGCTAAATAACATGAAAATGTGAGAAGGAAATTATGAATTGTGAATTCCCTAGAGCGTTGGCTCGAACAATGATATGATATTGAGTAAAAAATGAATGAAAGTTAAAGAGATATAATTATTCCCTTGCTGGGACATATAAACTGTCATTACTGTATTCTCCCATGACAGAATATTTAATACTATCTAGTTATTTCCCTTGCCCTGATTGGTTGTGATTATTAATTTGGCGAGGAATAGTGATTATGCACTACAGGTCATTCCGTGCTATGTTTTGAGTGATTATGCACGACGGGTCTTTCCGTGCTATGTTCTGAATAAGTAAGCACGATGGGTCTTCCCGTGCCTTGATATGAGAGTTTGTGAGTAAACGTAGGTGATGCCGTACATTTTAATTGATTATTTAGTGAGAACGAGAGAAAAGCATGACGGTTGGTGTCGTGCAGATTTTGATTTACCCGTTATCCTTAATTGAAGTTCATTTATTCTGCACCTGTTATTATATTTTGTTGCTACTCCATAGAATGTTTTCCCTTCCCAATTATTAAATGTTGTTTCAAGTGATTTTGTTGTGTATATATATTTTAAACTGTACGGGTTTATGGGAGTGTCTGGTCCTAGCCTTGTCACTACTTCACCGGGATAGGCCGGACACTTACCAGCACATGGGGGCGGTTGTGCTGATTCTACACTCTGCGCTCCTTTTGCGCAGACACAAGTTTTGGACAACAGTAGCATCAGTAGTGCGGGTGTTAGCTTTTGATCACTGAGGTACCAAGGTAGCCTTACAGGCGTCCGCAGGACCCGGCGTCTCCTCTATCTTTACTTTCAGTCTGTTATCTCATATATTCGAGACAAATAGTATTTTATGTTGGGATTCCCGTGTCGCATCTAGTAGAATTTATTAAGTCTTCCGCTAAATTTATTTATTTCTGTAATCGTATTATTATTGCTAATGATTTTAAAATAAGTGTTGCTAAAAATAGAAATATAAGCAAGTTGGCTGGCCTAGCTCCGATTAGTAGGTGCCATCACGACTCCTGGTGGTGGGAAATTTGGGTCGTACCAAGTTGGTATCAGAGCACTAGGTTACATAGGTGTCACAACTTACGAACAAACTTAGTAGAGTCTGAGGGATCGGTACAGAGACATCTGTATTTATCCCCCAAAGGCTACAAAGTTAGGAAAATTTCACCTCCTTTCTTTCTTGTCGTGCAAATCTGTTCCTCAAATCCTAATTGAATTTCTACTCTGTTCTTCCACAGATGGCAAGAACACGCGCTTCCTCGTCTAATGGTCAGCAGCCCGAGGCCCCAGCAGCAGCTCCAGCTAGGGGCAGAGGCGAAGGCCGTCCTAGAGGTTGAGGTAGGGGCAGAGCTCAGCCCCAAGCAGCAGCACTAGTGGCAGAGCCTCAGGTTCAGATTGAGGAGGAGGTTCCAGACCCAGTTGATCCAGTAGGCCCAGCTCAGGTCCCATAGGGGTTTATTGCCACCCTTGTTCTTTAGGACGCTTTGGTCTGATTGGTCGGTTTTATGGAGGGCATTTCTAGAGTGGGTCTTCTTCCAGCAGCACCAGCCACATCTCAGGCTGGAGGAGGGACCCATACTCCTACTACACGTACTCTGGAACCAGTGGTTCCTCAGGCTCAAGCTCCTGCGTTCAGCCAGTTATGGCCGATCAACTAGTTGCGGTAGTCCAGCCAGGTATGGTAGTTTAGACTAGTGAAGGTGCAACTATGTCCGCTAATGCTTTATGGAGATTGGACAGATTCATCGGGCGCTTCACTCTCACTTATAGTGGTGCTCCTTCTGAGGATTCTCAGAATTTCATATTCAGCTGCCATCAGTTTCTTAGGAGTATGGGTATATTGCAGACCAATGGTGTCGATTTCGCCACTTTTCGCCTAGAAGGATCCGCCAAGACCTGGTGGAGGGATTTCTATTTAGCCAGGACAGCACGGTCGCCATCATTGACCTGGAACCAATTTTCAGAGTTATTTCTGGGGAAGTTTCTCCAGGTCACTCAGCGGGATGCTCTCCGCAGGCAGTTCGAGCGTCTCAATCAGGGTACTATGACGGTGACCCAGTATGAGACCCGGTTCATTGATATCTCTCGCCATGCCACTGTGATACTTCCCACCGACAGCGAGAGGGTGAGAAGGTTTATTGATGGCTTGAATCACCTGATTCGTGTTCAGATGGCCATGAGTGCCCGTAGTGAGATTTTATTTCAGAAAGCAGCAGATGGTGCCCGCCGGATAGAGATGCCACTTGCTTAGGGAGGTGGTCATGGGTCGGATAAGAGGCCCTGTAGTTCAAGCAGATTCAATGGTACCTCGTCTGGAGGTAGAGATTCTTATGGTAGAGGCCATCCTCCTAGGCCTTTTCAATCATCTATTCAGGCTTCTCATGGTACTCTAGGCAGTAGTGGTTCTTAGCAATATTATTCTGAGCACCTATTTTTCAGTGCACTACCATCTCCCATAAGTGCACCACCACTTCATAGTTTCAGGGGAGGACATTCAGGTTGACATGGCCAGCAGTCTCAGCAGCAAAGGGTTTGTCATGGTTTTGGTGACCCGGGCCACATTATTAGATTTTGCCCTCAAGTTTTGGGGAGATATCAGCATCAGAGTTCTCGTGCCATTATTCAGGCACCAGAAGTTCCACAGCCTACCCAACCAGCAATAGGTGGTGGCAGGGGTGTTAGAGGTAGAGGTAGAGGTCATAGAGGTGGAGCTCAGACCGGTGGAGGGTGAGGTCAGCCAGTAGCCGATCGTCCCATAGATACTTCTTAGGGTGGTGGGTCTCATCCCCGATGCTATGCACTTCAGGCCAAACCAAAGGCTAAGTCCTCAGATGCAGTGATTATAGGTACTATTCTGGTTTGTGATAGAGAGTCTTTAGTGCTATTTGACCTTGGGTCTACATATTCATACGTGTCTTCTTATTTTGAACCATACCTGGTTCAACCTATTAATTCATTGGGTGTTCCTGTATATGTGTCTACACAGTGGGTGATTCTATTGTGGTTGATCGAGTTCATCGATCTTGTGTTGTGGTAATTGGGGGTCTTGAGACCCGTGTTGATTTATTGATTCTAGATATGGTCGATTTCGATATCATATTGGGAATGGACTGGCTATCTCCATATCATGCTATTTTGGATTTCCATGCCAAGACTGTAACTTTAGCTCTGCCAAATTTGCCTCCTATAGTATGGAAGGGAATTTCTGGTCATATTAGCCGCAACGTTATTTCCTATGTTAAGGCTCAGCGTATGGTTGAGAAAGGGTGTTTGGCTTATCTAGCCTATGTTCGCTATTCCAGCGCTGAGGTTCCTTCTATTGATTTGGTGCTTATAGTTCGCGAGTTTCCTGAGGTTTCCCCTTCGGACCTGCCGGGTATGCCACCCGACTGGGATTTTGATTTTTGCATTGATCTAGCTCCGGGTACTCAGCCCATTTCTATTCCTCCATATCGTATGGCCCACCAGAATTAAAAGAATTGAAGGAATAGTTGAAGGATTTACTTGAAAAGGGTTTCATTAGACCCATTGTTTCACCGTGGGGTGAGCCGGTATTATTTGTTAAGAAGAAAGATGGTTCGATGCGAATGTGCATTGATTACCGGCATTTGAACAAGGTTACAATCAAAAACAAATATCCACTGTCGCAGATTGATGATTTATTTGACCAACTTCAGGGTGCCAAGGTATTTTCAATGATAGACTTGAGATCTGGCTACCATCAGTGGAAGATTAGGGCATTGGATGTTCCTAAGACAGCATTCCATACTCAGTACGTACATTATGAATTTCTGGTCATGTCTTTTGGGTTGACAAATGCCCCAACAGCTTTTATGGAATTGATGAATCAAGTATTGATGCCTTATTTAGACTTGTTCATGATCATCCTTATTGATGATATATTGATATACTCCCACAGTCAGGAGGAGCATGCACATCATCTCAGAGTGGCCATTCAAGCTCTGACGAATAGTCAGTTGTATGCCAAATTTTCAAAATGTGAATTTTGGCTGAGTTCAGTTGCATTCCTAGGTCATGTTGTGACGGCAGAAGGTATTCAAGTTGATCCAAGGAAGATTGAGGCAATTAAGAACTAGCCTAGACCAGCATCAACCACAGAAATCCGGTGTTTTTTGGGATTAGCAGGTTATTATTGGTGATTTGTGGAGGGGTTTTCATCTATTGCAACCCCGATGACCAGATTGACCCAGAAGGGCATTAAGTTCGAATGGTCAGATGAATGTGAGGCGAGCTTTCAGAAGCTCAAGACAGCCTTGACCATATCACCGATGCTAGGTTTTGCCCACAGGTTCTGGACCTTATACTGTTTATTGTGATGATTCCCGTATTGGGGTTGGTGCAGTATTGATACAGGATGGCAAGGTTATTGCCTATGCTTTGAGGCAATTGAAGATTCATGAAAAGAACTATCCAGTTCATGACTTGGAGTTGACGGCGATTGTTCACGCATTGAAGATTTGGAGGCATTATTTGTATAGCGTGGCATGTGAAGTACTCACTTATCACAAGAGCCTTCAGTATCTGTTTAAACAAAAGGAGTTAAATTTGAGGCAGAGAAGATGGTTGGAATTGTTGAAAGATTATGAAATCACCGTTTTATATCACCCGGGAAAGGTAAACGTGGTGGCCGATGCTTTGAGCAGGAAGTCAGCCAGTATGGGTAGTCTTGCTTACATTCCGGTCAGTCATAGGTTGCTTGCTATGGATGTTCATGCCTTAGTCAATTGCTTTATGAGATTTGATATTTCTGAGCCTAGTCGAGTGCTAGCTCGCACGGTCGTTCGCTCTTCATTATTTGAGCGCATCTACGATCGACAGTTTGATGATCGCCATTTATGTGTCCTTAAAGACACGGTTCAGCGAGGAGGTGCCAAGAAGGTCACCTTAGATGCTGATGGAGTTTTGAGAATGCAAGGGCAAATTTGTGTACCAGCAATTGATGGGATTCGAGAATTGATTTTAGAAGAAGCTCATAGTTCCCGATATTCTATTCATCCAGGAGCACCAAAGATGTATCAGGATTTGCGGCAGCATTATTGGTGGCGCAGAATGAAAAAGGATATTGTGGCATATGTAGCGCGGTGTTTGAATTGTCAACAGGTTAAATATGAACATCAGAGGCCTGATGGTTTATTTCAAAAAATTGAGCTTCCAGAGTGGAAGCGGGAGCGGGTCACCATGGACTTCGTTACTAGCCTTCCGAGTACTCGTCTGAGAGGTTAGCGGGAATTTATATAAGGGAGATTGTTCACCTTCATGGGGTGCCTATATCTATCAAATCGGATTGAGGTCCGCAGTTTACCTTAAATTTCTGGAAAGCATTTCAAAAAGAGTTAGGCACCCAGGTTCAACTGAGTACAACATTTCATCCCCAGACGGACGGTTAGTCTGAGAGGACCATTTAGATATTGGAGGATATGTTCCGAGCATGTATTATTGATTTTGGAGGTTTGTGGGATCAATTCCTGCCTTTGGTAGAGTTTGCATATAATAACAGCTGTCAATCGAGCATTTAGATGGCTCCTTATGAAGCCTTGTATGGTAGACGGTGTCGTTCTCCCGTTGGATGGTCTGGACCGAGAGAGGCTCGATTTTTGGGTACAGATATACTTCAGGAGGCCTTAGATAAGGTCAAGATTATTCAGGAGAGACTTCGTATAGTTCAGTCCAGTCAGAAGAGTTATGCAGATCGCAAGGTTAGAGATTTAGCTTTCATGATTGGTGAGTGGGTATTGCTCCGTGTATCGCCTACGAAGGGTGTGATGAGATTTGGTAAGAAGGGCAAGCTTAACCCTAGATTTATTGGCCCATTCGAGATCCTTGATCGTGTGGGAAAGGTGGATTATAAACTCGCTTTGCCACCTAATTTGTCAGTTGTGCATCAAGTATTTAACGTATCTATGCTCCGGAAATATCACGACGATCCATCGCACCTGTTAGATGTCAGCACTATCATATTGGACAAGGATCTGTCTTATGAAGAGGAACCGGTAGCTATATTAGACCAGCAGGTTCGACAGTTGAGATCGAAGAATTTCCCTTCTATACGTGTTCAGTGGAGAGGTCAGCCTAGAGAGGCATCGACCTGGGAGTCCGAGTCGGACATGCGGAGCCGTTATCATCATCTATTCCCTAACTCAGGTACTTCATTCTTTTGTCCGTTCGAGGACGAATGGTTGTTTTAGAGGTGGAGAATGTAACGACCCAAAGGGTCATCACTTGTTTTTACTAACCATTTCAAGCTTCAGAGGCCTTAAAAACCTCAATATAAGTTTCCTTGATTTTTGTGCACAGTCCAGGGGCGAAGCCGGAAATTTTTTATGTTGATATATCTGAATTATGTGAAACATTTGAAGAATTTTAATATTAATAATGATAAAGTTGACTTTGGGTCAATATTTTTGGAAAACGGACCCAGACCCGTGATTTGACGGTCTCACAAGGTCCGTAGAATCAAACTTGGGTGTATGCCCGAAATCGAATTTCGAGGTCCCATGCCTGAGAAAATAATTTTTTTGTGAAATTATTTTCTGAAAATATTTTAGGAAAATGAAAATGAAATTTTATTAAAAAGTAATAGTATCAGGCTTGTATTTTGGTTTCGATGCACGATACAGGTCATATGTGTTGGTTAAGCGCTTCCTATAAAGTTTGGTTGAAAACAGACGTCGTTTGACGTAATTCAGCCTTAAATTGGAAAAAAATTTGGAAGTCTATGAAATTTGAAAGATTTCTTGGATTTAAGGCTCAATTCATTGATTTTGATGTTATTTGGCTATTTGATCGCTTGAGCAAGTTCGTATGACATTTTTGAGTCAGTGTACATGTTTGGTTTGGAGCCCCGAGGGCTCGGGTGTGTTTCGGATGTTGTTCAGGGTGGTTTTGGACGTAGGAAAAATTACAGAAAATCTGCAGTAGGCAATCCTTCTTCGCGTTCGCGTATTCCTCACGTGTTCACGATGCCCATCTGCCTCCCTCCTTCGCGTTCGCGTATTGGCCTCGCGTTCGCAATGCCCAGTCAATCCCCCTTCAACGCGTTCGCGAGCCCACCTCCCATTCGCATATAAGCCTTCCCAGACTAGCCCTTTTTTTCCTCTACGCATTCGCGACCTCCCATCGTGTTCGCGATGCCTTACTCCCCTCAGCCCTTGGAGAACGTGTCCCAGCCACGCGAACGCAAAGGGCAATTGCCCAACGAAGTTCTGAAGCCTTAACACAGAACTCATTTTGGATTTTAGCCATTATTTCACACGGGTTTCTTTCTTCAACAACTCCATAGACGAAATTCAAGCTCCTCTTCCTCCATAACTCTTTGGGTAAGTAATTCATAACTCATCTCCTTCATTTTTCATCAACATTGATCAAATTCTTAGGCCTAAACATGTGAAAATAGGTAGAATATTAGAGAATTTCGTATAGTAAGGGTTTTCAAATGATTTGTGATTTAATACAAGAAAATCTATTACCCAGTTCAAGTTACATCCCATGAGAAAGAATCAATGAATGAAGAAAAACCACGGGGGATTATTACTACCTAAGAAAAAAAAAGATATGTTTTTTATTTTTCTATGTCCTAATTTTTGTATTTTCTGTTTTGACTTTAATTGTCATGACCCGAATTTCCCACCACCAGGAGTCGTGATGGCGCATACTAATTGGAGCTAGGCCAGCCAACTCGCTTATATTTCTATTTTTAGCAACACTTATTTCAAAACCATTAGCAATAATAATACGATTACAGAAATAAATAAATTTAGCGGAAGACTAAATAATTTCTACTAGATGCGACACGGGAATCCCAACACAAAATACTACCCAAGAACTGGTGTCACAATACTCATGAACTTCTAAGAGTAATACACATAATTGTCTGAAAGAATAAATACTGTTTGTCTCGAATATATGAGATAACAGACTGAAAGTAAATATACAAGAGACGCCGGGTCCTGCGGACGCCTACAAGGCTACCTCGGTGCCTAAGTGATCAAAACCTATCACCCGCACTACTGTTGTTGCTGTTGTCCAAAACCTGTGTCAGCACAAAAAGAGCGCAGAGTGTAGAATCAACACAACCGACCGCATGTGCTGGTAAGTGTCCGGCCTTCCCGACAAAGTAGTGACAAGGCTAGGACCAGACACTCACATAAACCTGTACAGTTCAATATATATATATATACAACAAAATCATAGGAAACAACATTTAATAATTGGGAATGGAAAACATGCTCTAGAGTTGAAACAAAATATAATAGCAGGTGCAGAATAAATGAACTTCAATTAAGGAGAACGGGTAAATCAAAATCTACACCGTACCAACCATCGTGCTTTTACTCTCGTTCTCACCAAATAATCAATTAATATGTATGACATCACCCATCGTACTTTTACTCGCAAACTCTCATATAAAGGCACGGAAAGACCCATTGTGCTTACTTATTCAGAACATGGCACGGAAAGACCCGTCGTGCATAATCACTCAAAACATAGCACGGAAAGACCCATCGTGCATAATCACTCTTCCCCTCCAATTCAATAATCACAACCAATCAGGGCGAGGGAAATAAATAGATTGTATTAAATATTCTGTCAGGGGAGAATACAAAAATGACAGTTTACATGTCCAAGCAAGGGAATAATTATATCTCTTTATCTTTCATTCCCTTTTTACTCAATATCATATTATTGTTCGAGCCAACACTCCGTAGAATTCACAATTCATAATTTCCTTCTCACACTTTTCATGTTATTTAGCAATCAACAACTAGATGTGGAAGAGTTTCACCAATATCAAATAATCACGAGTACAGACTCACGGTCATACTAGACCCCAACTTATAGATACTCGTCATCATGCCTATACGTCGGACTCCGCACATAGCAATTAGCAAATAGACTCAAATACTATTCCCTCAAGCTAGGATAGATCAAACACTTGCCTTGAAGGTTTACAGCAAACTCAATCCTTAAGCAATGCCCTTTCCTTTAGAATTTGGCTCCAATTCAATTGTATCTATACATAATTAATTTAATATCATCAATACTACTCAACAAAATAATCCAAATGGATAAATATATATTTCACAACATTCTGCTCGGAATAGTGAAAATCGACCCCGGGCCCACGTGGTCAAAACACGAGGTTTGATTCCAATTTTTGACAACCCATTCGTCCACGAGTTCAAATATATAATTTGTTCTTAAGTTCGACATGAATAGCATGTGTTATGACTCTTATGTCTTGGTTGCTTGACTTGTGTTTACTTTGTGCTTTATGCTCAATATATCTCTTGGCTTTGTAAGTACTTGTTTGATTGAGAGTTCGAATGAAATCGCCCATTGTGAGTCATGTGCCATGTGTGAAGTGAGTTCTTTGTATAGTCTATGTTAATGCAGTTGAGTATAGAACTTGCCCAGAATGTGAATTGAAGCGAAATCCTAGGGTTGCTCGGTTTGAGAAGTAATGTTAGGCTTTCTTTGATCTTTTTGAGTTTTGTTGACTAACACAAATAAAATCATCCCTAGTTACCCTTTTGAGCCTATAAGCCTTTCTTTTGGCACCCGCATTACAAACATATCCCCTTTTATTCTTAATTGAATCATTTTGATCCTTAAACCTCTCAAAGCACTTTAATTGTAAAAAGAGCGCTAGAAAGAAGCAATGAGGAAACTTGGGGTAGCTTTTGACTGGAACCAATAGAAGGAATAAATGTGCACTTGTGTTTTAAATAAGAATCCACTAGCGGCAAGACATAAAAAAGGAATAAAATGAACAAACAAAGGTTTCTTATTTTGTCTAGTGGATGTGATATGAAGCAATGTGTAAAGAAGAAGGAAAATATTCTGGGGTGAGCTATCTTATGATGATTGATTAAATTGCGCTTAAATATTGAATATGTGATGTGTTAAGTGCTTAGGAGGATTAGCCACTATATCCTAAGTGTATTCTACCCATCCCTTAGCTCACATTACAACCATAATAAAGTCCTAGTTAATTTCAGACTGAGCGGGTCTACATTAGTAGAGGTTTATATAATGGGCAAACCTATAGTGCCTTTTGCAGGCATGTGGCTTCTTTGAGGGAGTGGGTAATTTTTCTTCATATGTGTGAGTCCTTTAATTATATTCGATCGTGTAATTCAGATGTGTGGATTGCTTATTCTTTTGTTTTAGTGTGAGGGCACATGGTTTCACAAAGGATAGCTAACATTGTTGGATCTCTTTCTTAGATTAAGTATTCAAGCCTTGAGTGCATTGTGATATTAAGTTAGTTTTCAAGGTTAGGATTGTTATAATGATGTTGTTCCAGTATTGGATGTTTTAAAATTAGGAAGAAGTATGAGAAGTGTATTTTGATAGCATATGCTATAGCTTAATTATGCTATCAACCATGGTCATAGGTGCAGCGTCTTGTAAATTTGTGGCTTGTTGGGTCCTTGAAGAGGAAGTGTTAGTTGGTTGACTCGATGGCGAGAAATATTTAAGTGGGAGGTGTTGATGTCGTGCGATAATTCCATATATTTGACATTATTTACACTACTTGCTTGTCATTTTAATGCTAATTTGTGCGACTAATAGTGCTTATTTCATGTGTAGGAATGTTTGGACATGAATTGGAGAAACGTTGCACGAAGTGGTACCTTAGAGCTACAAAATGAGCAATAAAAGAAGACGTGCAAGGCAACAAAAAGTCAGTCCCATAGACATTGCAAGACACTGTCCAAGGCACTGTCATTAGTGCCCCAGATAGTGCCTTGCACAATAACAACAGTGCCATAGACAGTGCAAAGCATTGTCCAGGGCACTGTCATTGGCTCCCCAAATAGTGCCTTGTGTCGAAATGATAGTGCCGTAGACAATGCAATCAGAGCATATTTTAAATCCTCATTAGTCTTGGACATTTAGAATTTGTCCCCTACCCTATATATACCCCTTAAAGTTAGTTTTTGAAGGGTTAGACATTATTAGAGAGGCAATAGGCTATGAAACACTTTGGAAGCACGGATCACTCCAGTTTTTCTCTCCACCTCCCTTTTACTTGTAGTTTAATGCTTCTAGATATTAATATGATTATTTATACAGTTATGAGTAGCTAAACCAGCCATCTAGGGTTGATGGAACTAATTGTTGGATGAAATCTTGACTGCATTTTAAAATAATTGAGTCATTATTACTCTTTAATTGTTCAACTATATATTTCTTGTGATTAATTGAAGGGTCATTGATTAATCATGTCTAGTTATCTTGTGTTGCTTGAGAAAGAACACTTGATTATATTTTTGTTGAATAATGCACTTTCAAGTGAGTTAAGAGATTAAGTACTTGAATTTAAAATGGGCATTAGAGATAACGAAGCTTTGGGCGATATTTATGAGTTGTACGATTATCAACTAGAGTAGTTTGAGAGAATACTTCTAATAAATTATCGTGATTGATAGAGTAATAACGGTAACAAGAACTCATAATCTTTAGAGAGTGTTATGGAGAGATTATAGCTAGTGTATCAGGAATTAATCTGACAATTAGGGAAATCATAAACCCTAGATCCTTTTATCATTGAATTCAACTTTATTCTTGTTCATTGATAGTTTTTATTGTTATTTTCCTTAGTTAAATAATTTCGATTAATTCTCAAATCAAATCTTGAACTCTAAAAGTTGTCTGAGCTTATCATTAACGATACTAAAAAGTTGTAACAAATAGGTAAGTTCCCTGTGAGATTCGACTCCGTTCTCTTGAACCAGAATATTTTTGCAGCGACCGCTTAGTCTTGTTTATAAGGTATAGTTGCATGATCAGTATATATATCTATATATACCAAATTTAAGCTGAATTTTACGGAAGTCGATGTCACCTTAAGGGTATGTTGGGATCAAAAGATTGGTGAATGGGAAACGGAGGGAAGAAAGTGGAGGGAAAGTGACCTCCCTTTTGCTTTGGAAAGAGCAAATGTCCTTCATTGGTGGTGAAAAAAAATGAATGTGCTTATATTGAGAAAGAACTTCTTTTGGTGTTAAATGACTGGAAAGAAAGTATGCATCGCGTCGTCGTTGTCGCTCGTTCGGCTTCAGTTTTGGTCAAAGATTGATTGATTAATCTTTTTGGACAAATTTTCTTTCAGTTATTTAATTAATAAATTAACAAAAATTCAGCCCGAGATAACCCAAGACCCACGATGTGACCCGATCCATTTCTTTTTCGAATTATTTTAAATCCTTTTCGTGGAATATTTCAAACGGGAAATGTTCCCACCTATTCCAACTGTCATGCCTATTTTTGAAAGGTCGCAAACCTTTTTAGAAATAGTGCCAGAAGATGTCTATATATATATACCTTGATCCCAAAATCTTTCCTTACAAAAATTTCTGAGCTTCTTTTCCTTCTTCTGCATAACTAAAATTCCAGTGTGGTTTACATTTTTCGAGTGGTTAGCTATTTCACCGACGTTTTTGGTACGGATACACAGGTGAGTTAAATCGTTCTATCCTGATAGGATAATACTCCAGCACCTCGGATACTTGAGGGGAATAATTTCCTTAAGGACAGACTGTGCTTTTAGTGGACACGATTTTATTCCGAAATTATATTTCGATATTCTGTTGCTGCTAATTTTATATTTTCTATTTCAGAAAAATTATTGTTTCATTATTTATTATAGTAATACCGATTACCTAACAATCTCAAGGAAATTAATTTTATATTGTAATCTGTATTCTGTTTTGGAGATTAAAATTTGTGTGGTTTTTTACTCCTTCTAAATTTTTATATTTATGATTTGAAGATATAAAAACTTTATTGGATTATTAAAATTTAGTAATGATTTGAAGAACATAAAACTTTATTGTGTTTTGTGCTACAATATATAAAAACATTGGTTTTTATTTAATAAACATATTATTTATCATTAATTACAGTACTATTTAATGTCCTATTTTATTCCATTAATTGAACTCTTCTGTTGTTGATAGTGACAAATGGGAATGGATAATTAAAATCATTCTAAGACTGTTCTAGCAACGATGATAGTCTCCTCAAGCTGAATTGATGTGCCAGTGGCGGAAAAACCGGGGAAATTTTATTGGAGCCAACTTGAAAAGATAGCAACAAAGGGTGTTTTCATGGCTTACCGTGCTTGGTATGCAGAAGTACACCAGTGAAGATCCTCCAGTGCCTGTTGCCGACATGTCGGGCAATGAGAAGTTTATGATTATTGAGGCGTAGAAATAGTCAGACTTTCTTTGCAAAGGCTACATCCTAAGTGCTTTTGAGGATGACTTGTATAATGTCTCCAGTGCTATGAAAACTTTGAAAGAATTATGGGACGCACTTGAGAAGAAGTACAAGACTGAAGATGCATGCTTGAAAAAGTTTATGGTTGCCAAGTTTCTAGACTATAAAATGATAGACATGAAAACCTTTGGAACCCAAGTTAAAGAGCTTCATCTTGCTTTTCACGACCTTATTATTGAAGATATGATAGTGAATGAAGCATTGAAAGTGGCTGCAATGATAGAAAATTTCCTTATTCGCAGAGAGATTTCAAAAACTATCTAAAGCTCAAGCTCAAAGAAATGAAGCTGGAAAATCTTGTGATTTGTATCAAGATTGGGGAAGACAAAAAATAGCCGAGAAGAAGTGTCGTGAAAATTCAACAATTATAGGAGCTAATATAGTTAAGGAGACTGCTCCAAAAAGTAAGAAGAGGAAGATGTCGTTCTGGACAGACTAAGGAGCATAACAGGAAACTGTTCCAGGAAAACTGCTACAATTGCAGAAAAGATGGTCACAAAGCCCCGGATTGTCGTCTCCAGAAAAAGGATAAGAAAAAGGGACAGGCCAACATAGTGGAGAAGAATAATGGCATTGATGATCTGTGTGCAATATTTTCAGAATGCAACCTAGTTGTAAATTCAAAGAACTAGTGGATTGACTCTAGAGCCACTCGACATGTCTGTGCTGTCAAAGAAGCATTTGCGACTTACTCTACTTTTGGTACCGAATAAGAGCTTTCCATAGGAAATACTGCAACAGCCAAGATTGAGGATTATGGAAAGATATTCCTGAAGATGACTTTTGACAAAGTATTAACTGTTAACAACATTCTTCATGTTCCTACTATTAGGTAGAATTTAGTTTAAACTTCTTTACTTGTTAAGAATTGATTCAAATGTTCATTTGTATCTGACAAAGTTGTTGTAAGCAAGAATGAAATGTATGTTGGAAAGGGCTACCTCACAGAGGGTCGTTTCAAACTCAATGTAATGTTTGTTGATATGAAATTTCAGCTTCTTCTTATTTACTGGAGTCAAATGGTTTATGACATATTCGTTTAGGACATGTCAATTACAAGACCTTGCAAAAGTTAATTAATTTAGAAGTATTGCCTAAACTCGAGTGTAATAAATCAAAATATTAAATATGTGTTAGATCTAAGTTTGTAAAATATCCTTATAAGTCTGTTAAAAGAAATTCAACCCCTTTAGACTTAATTCATATGGACATTTGTGATATGAAGTCGACACCATCTCAAGGTTGGAAAAGTATTTTATAACTTTTGTGGACAATTATACTCAATATTATTATGTTTATTTGCTTATTAGTAATGATGAATCAATTGAAGCATATAAGCAATACAAGAATAAAATAGAGAATCAATTGAATAAAAAGATCAAAATGATTAGAAGTGAACAGGGTGGAGAATATGAATCTTCTTTTTCAGAAATATTCTCGGAGTATGGAATTATCTGCCCCTACACACCTCAATTCAATAGAATTGCGAAACGAAAAAAATTGTACATAAAAGAAATGATGAATTCTTTATTAATAAGTTCCGGATTAACACAGAGTTTGTGGAGGGTGGGGGAGTTATCATTACAGATAACCGAATACTCAACAGAGTACCCACATGTCACAACCCAGAATCCCAACCCGATCGTGATGGTGTCTCTCGTGAGGATAAGGCCATCCAATCAACAAAATAGTACATCTCTTTATAATACTTAGTAGGAATAAGTCTAAATCATGGGCAATATAATCTTAAATGCGAAATAAACGTGATAGAACAAGGAAAACCCTCCCAACTCAGCCTGAAATCGGGGTGTCAGAAGTCATGAGTTACTATACAGTTTACTAATATTTTACAAAGTCTGGAATTATCATAAATAGCAAAGATAAGGGAAAAACGGGGCTGCGGATGTCAACAACTACCTCGTTACTCCTAGTCACCGTCTGGTCTGAAAAGAATTAGCGCTCAGGAGCGAACTCAGCTCTGCCTGAATCTGCACACATGGTGTAGGGATTAATGCGAGTACTCCGACCTAGTGAGTAATAAAAATAAATAACGACTGAAAACATGAAATCTTATAATGGCACAATATAATGCTATCTCAAGCAGTAAAATCAATTATACAATAATACCATGGAATATCATATAATTCTTTTTTAAAACAGTGAAGAAAATTAAATTTCAACAAGTAAGGAATAATCAGAAACTTGCCCCTCGGGCTCAATATCAAATTCTCAACACAGTATCAGCCCCGCGGGCTTACTCCCAACTCACCAACACATAATATCAGCCCCTCGAGCTCACTCCCAACTCACCAGCACACAATATCAGCCCCTCGGGCTCACTCCCAAATCACCAGAACACAAACATCAGCCTCTCGGACCCACTCCCAACTCACCTGCGTACCTTGCGCTCACTGGGGGTGTGTACAGACTCCGGAGGGGCTCCTACAGCCCAAGCACAATATCAATAGGCCTGAAAGCCTTCACACATCACACACGAGGCGTGAAAGCATCCTCATACAACACTCCATGCCTGAAAGCCTCCTCACATCACTCAACATATCCTCACGTATGGCCCTCGGCCTCAATCAGTCCAGAAAATAATCATAAGCCTCTTGGGCATTAGTAAAACAGTAGTGCGCAGCTCAACAACATTATAAATATCATTAAATCTCGAGTTGAGTATAAATATAGTCGAGTTCGAAAAATAATATAATTCAATTGGACTGAGTTCAAATAATATTTATGTTCGTAAGAAAAATAGTGATGTAAATTCACAAAAAGATTTTAGATAATTGGCACGAAACCCAAATATGGCAATAAGCCCCAATCATAGTGAAAAATAATAATTCTTTATCAATTACACAGTAAAAATATCAACTGGGATGGACTAAGTCACAATCTCCAATGGTAAATGACCCTGCGCTCGCCATACAACGCGTGTCTCGTCTCAACATAGCAGTATGTTTTGCAATCCGGGATTTCAAACCCTCAGTGCATCATTTAAAATCATTAATCACCTCAAACCGACCTAGGCTCTAGCTCGCTATGCCCTTGCCTCTCAACTTTGCATCTTAGTGCGTCGAATCTATCCAAAATCAGAACGAATATGTCACATTATGCTGTAGGAACAATACCCAATCGAAAATAACTGAAAAGCATCAAAATCTCAAAATTTAGCAAAACCCGAGACCTGCTACCACTTCTCGAAATTCAAAATTTTTTACATCAAAATGTTCCTTATCTCTCCACGAGTCTATACATACCAAATTCACAAGAATCAGAGTCCATTTGACCCCTCAAATCCCAAATTTAAAATTTCAATTTCAAGCCCTATTTTCTTACAATTTGGCTATATTTTCATGAATTTCAAGGATGATTTAACAATATAATCATAAATTTAGTTCATAGGATTTACCTCCAATCACTTCCCGTCAAAAACCTCTTCAATTCCCGTCCAAAAGCTCTCAAGATTGCTCAAAAATGGTGGAAAACGGGTTTGGTTCGCGGATGAAATGTTAATATTTTGGAAGTACTGTTCACGGGTCACTATTCACGACACTGTTCACGGGTTACTGTTCATGGGGTCACTATTCACCCGTCACTGTTTATCCGCGCTGTTACTGTTCACTGATGCAGAAAATACAACAGCTTTTAAGAAATTTGCAGCACAACTATTTTTCACTAAAAATGGATCTAACTCCATCATACAAACTCGGAATTAGACAATTCTTGTTCCTATGAGTCAAAAATAATAATACGAACACAACCTTTCAATCAAAACTCGATTCAGAGCTCGTTTTCCCAGTTCAATACCCATTTCGCTCGTTAAAAAATTAACTCACATTTCACGTCAAAAACCCAATCGCGACTTGATGAAATTAAATCGAAATTTCCAGATCAGTCCTATAATTCATGATTTAAATTCTGGAAGTCTCGAAATCAAATTTGGATCTCTAGAACTAAAAATAAACCTTTAGATAATTACATTTATGCTCAAAACGGCAAAAATACTCCAAAAATGACCAGTTGGGCATCCGAAACACACCCGAGGCCAGTGAGACCTCAACCAATCATGCCCACATAACTCATAACATCATTAAAACCTGCTCCAATTATCAAAACACCTCAAACAATATCAAATTATCTAAAACTCATTTAATTCAAGCCTAAGTTTCCAAATACTTTAGAAAATACACTTTCGATAAAAAACCAGACCAAACGATGTCCGAATAAGTTAAAATTTTATACACACATCAGAAGTGACATAAAAAAGCTATAACAACTCTCGTAATTACATTCCGACTCCCGAATCAAAATCTCACCCATCAACCGGAATTCGCCAAAATACTAACTTTGTCAATTCAAGCTTAATTTCTACCCCACTCATCACAAAAATATTCCGGACACACTCTTAAGTCCCAAATCACCTAACAAAGCTATCCAAACCATAAAATTTGCATTTCAAGCGCTCTAACACAAAAGTCAATATCCGATTGACTTGTCCAACTTAAGCTTACTTAAAAGAGACTAAGTGTCTCAAACGTTACCAAAACTAGTCCGGATGCCTTCAAATTATTCACACAAGTCACATTCGACATTACGGACTTGCACCATCTTTCGGAATCGCATTACGACGCCGATATTAAAATTTTTACTTCCGGTCAAATTTTCTCAAAAACCTTCAAATTCCTATATTTAGCCAAATGACTTCAAATGACCCCCGGACATCCAAATTCACTTCCGATCGCGCTCCCAACTCCAGAATCTCATACGGAGCTATTACCAGACTCGGAATCCCAAACGGACATCTATAACTCTAAAATGCCTTCCAACCCAAATTTATGAAATTCTTCTAAAATACTAACTTCCACAATATACGCTGAAATGCTCATGGGTTATCAAAAACCAAATCCGACATACGCCCTAGTACGAAATCATCATACAAACATGCTGGAACTTTCTGATCCCAATTCCGAGGTCGTTTACTCAAAATTTCAATCTTAGCCATTTTCTTCAACTTAAGGTTGCCGAAATGAATAGTTTCTTTCTAATTTGACTTCGAATTTCCCGAAATTCAACTCTGACCATACGTACAAGTCAATATACTTGAAATGAAGTTTTTCATGACTTCCAACTGTTGAACGACATGCTAGAGCTCAAAATGATCGGTCGGGTCGTTACACCACAACAAAAACACAATCTATCTGATAACGCCCAACTCTAGTCCTAAAAAGGATAAGCGGTCGCTGCAAATATAACCCGGTCTAAAAGTTCAGAGTCGAATATAACACAGAACTAAGGCTTAGCTATATTTATTTAATATAACTAAGAATACAAGATTGAACAATTTTCTAAAACTGAAAATAAATAAACAGCTGAAAACTAACTATGCTTGAATTGAAAACAATTGGAATTAAGATCTAAGATAGTGGTTTCCCCCGTTGTTGATTTCGTTGGTTGTATATTTCTTATGATTGTGACTTAGTTTCCTCTATCAATCATGAACTCTCCAGCTATCATAAATCCCGCTCAAGCAATTATGATAATTTACTAGACGCACTCTCTCAAGCTACGCTAGCTAGATTCATATTATAGTTCACTTATATCGCATCTGAGGTATTGCTATCTCTAATCCAACCTCTAAATCCTCAGTTATGGCTCTCGCCTATACTCTGGGAGTGATGTTGTTCAAACAACTACCTATATATATACTATCTCTCGAGCAGATACATATTAAATAGGAACTGAGTGAGGATCCTTTCAATTAACCAAAATCAAAACGTAGTTGAACAAATATATATTAACAACTAACTCGAAACTATATTAATTTAACAACCAATTCATCCCCAAGGGGTTTCACCCAAAACCTTAGATTACAAAAGTAAGCTACTCATGAAAATAATAAAAATCACAAAAGGAATTCATATTCAAAGGTAAAAGAACAAAAAATAAGATTAAAGATTGATGCCCAATGATCCTCCTTGCCTCTTGCCCCTCCTTCTAATGTTTTTTACTTCCAAAAAATCCCGCTCTTTGTGTTTTGGCCGGCCTTCCTAATTTAATATAGGGTTTAGTGATTAAAATTCCATGTTTTACACTTTGGTCCCTAACATTTACGCATCCCGCCGCGGTCCTACCGCGGTTACGCCAGGACCGCGGCCAGAGTGGCCTTCAAAATCATCTGCAGCAGTGTTCTGCTGTGGTCCTACTGCGGTTACAGTTTTAACTACTTCCTCACCATGTTTCGTTTGAAATTTGGAAAAACATAAAACAATAACGTTGTAGGTCTTTAAGTTAGCTTTCCAACCATATATTTTGGAGCCTAAATGGAGTTCTGAGCAAACAATTATGTCCATTTTACTAGGACAGTGCGCAATATGCTTACTCGAATCTTCATTTTGTTGTTTTATCATTCGTTGATCCCCGAATACGATTCCGGCTTAATTCCTTAGGCTTTTACTCAGACTTAAAAGCTGCAAATTACTTTAATTCATTCCATAATATTTATATAGCTTGGAATCACTCCTACAAGGCATAAAACACACTGTTAATGCAAAATACTAACGATTTAAGTGCAAACTCAACTAAAGTACAATAAATTAGGGTGTAATAACTGACTAAAATATATAATTATAGCCTATCATCACTATTCCATATGAAAAAAGAAAAAAGAAGAAGAAAACTAGACTTGAAATATTTCAAAATGTGGGTGTTTTTAGCAAAATTACAAGTTCTTTTACCCTAAAAGGTAAATATCAAACCAAAAACTATAGATTGTATTTTTGTTGGATATGCTACAAACAGTAAAGCATGTCGATTTTTGGTCCATAGATTTGAAAATCCCGAAATTCATGTTAATATGGTAATTGAATCAGATCATGCTAAATTTTTTGAAAGCATCTATTCGTATAAAACTGAATGCGAGCCATTAAGTGAAAGACCTAAATAACCACAGGAAGAACGAAAAGAAAATACTCCAATTGAAGAATATCCAAAGCGTAGCAAATGTTAAAGAATATCTACTTCCTTTGGACCATATTTATTGAAATTCTTACTTGAAAATGAGCCTCAAACTTTCAAAGCAGCTATGTTATCTTATGATTCAACATTTTGGGAAGAGGTAGTCAATAGAGAAATTATTTTAATTTTGGATAACCATACGTAAGAATTAGTTGATCTTTCTCCAGGAAATAAGCTTTTAGGTTCGAAATGGATCTTTAAATAGAAAAAGAAAACTGATGGCCCCATTGACAAATATAAGGCAAGACTTGTTGTCAAAGGTTATAGATAAAAGGAAGGCCCTGATTACTTTGACACTTACTCCCCAGTGATGATGTTATCTATTAGGGCGTTAATGGCACCGGTGGTCGTGTATGATCTTGAAATCCATCAAACGGATATTAAAACATCTTTCTTAAATAGAGAATTGGAGGAAGGGATTTACATTGAATAACCTAAGAGTTTTGTGGTTCCAGGTAAATAAAAGAAAGTGTACAAACTTATTAAGTCAATTTTCGGACTTAAACAAACACCCAAATAATGGCATGCCAAATTTGACTAAACAATGTTGGCAACTAGGTTTAAATTCAACGAGTGTGACAAATGTGGTTACATAAAAAACACTCCAGGTCATGAAGTCATTGTGTTGTTTATATGTTGATGACTTGTTGATAATGAGCAAAAATATGGCAGATATAAATACTACTAAGTGCATGTTGGCTAGAAAATTCTACGTGAAAGACTTAGGAGTTGCTGATGTGATCTAAGGAATCATAATTCACAAGACTCCACAAAGTCATTATCACAGTCTCACTACATTGAACAAGTACTTGACATGTTTAAGTATCTGGGTTTCAACATTGCTAAGACTCCAATTTATGTGTGCACTTCAAAAGAATGAAAGTGAAAGTGACTCACAACTGGACAATGCAAGATTATTGGGAAGTTTGATGTATATCACGAATTGTACGCAACCAGATATAGCATGTGGTATTAGCAAACTGAGTCGATTACAAGTAATCCCAATACAATACATTGGAAGACAATGAAATGAGTTTTGGGGTATCTGAAACATGCCCAAGATTATGCTCTGCATTATATCAACTATCCCTTCATGATCGAGGGATATAGTGATGCAAATTGGATTGCCGGATCATATGAAGTTAAATCTACGAGTGGATATGTTTTCACAATTGGGTGGAGCAGTGCCTTGGAAATCATCCAAACAAACGTGCATCACTCATTCTACAATGGAATTTGAATCATAGCTTTATACAAAATTCTTGGAAGATATTCCATTTGGGGAAAACCTTTGCCACCTATATGTATACATTGTGATAGTCAGGCGGCAATAGGTAGGGCAGGGAACGTTATGTATAACAGAAAATCTCGTCACATTCTACGGAAATACAATACCATTAGACAACTACTCTCTAGTAGTGTTATCACGATTGACTACGTATAGTCAAGAGATAACATGTCAAATCCACTTACAAAAGGCCTATCTAGAGAGGCAGTTGAAAAATCAACGAAAGGAATGAGATTAAAGCCTAGTGATGTTTTAGACGTCAATACCACACAAGAGGGGGATGATTTGTATGGTATTCAATCTTTTCTTAACTTAACTATAGAAGGACCTGGTTCTTCTATGTATTCCAACTACTATTGTTTGCGCAATAATAAGTAAGGAAAATAAAGAACACAAAGATTTTTACGTGAAAATTACCTGGCTCAAGAGGTGAAAAACCACGACCTACTACTCGGTAAGATTTTTCCAAATTTTCAGTAAAATTACTGAGCAAAAATAGCATTTAGAAAACTCTTTGTAAACCTAGTGATTAACTCTAATCCCGCTGTGGCCGCAACAGTCACTCTAGGTACCTAATACAATTGCTTCTATGAAAGCTGAAAGGTACAATGTAAAATCACCTACTACAATTGAACTAGAATAAAAGATAGACACTTAAAACCGGTTCTTTTATCTCGTTCAAGTAGCTTCAGGATTGCACACTCGAATCACACATAAATTGCTTGCAAAATCGCCTTGCTCTTTTGCTCTCCATTTAAATTTAACTTCTGCTTATGTGGACTACCCATAAAAGAGAACAATACTGATATTTAATGGATTAGTAATTAGAGATTGACTGGGAATCAAATGCTGCTCTTCTATCATAGAAGAGTTCAAGCTAATATCAAACTCTAACATTATCTTCTTCCTAAATTGTGTTCTTTTTATGTAAGGAGTCTTTCTCTCCTTATCCAATGTGCAACCTTTTCGATCAGTACAGGAGATATTGCTCCTTGATAATTTAGATTTATCTTCTTTACGTGCATCTCAGATGTACAAATTAACCATGACTGTGTTTCATAAGATGGACCTGGTCCATGTCTGAATTCTTTTATCAATCTTCAAAACTTCACATATTCTTGGGCCAACACCTAGGACAAGTCATCATGGAGGTAACTCTACCTAATAGACTGGAGATCCCAAGAGCTAGATTCAAAGAGCTCAAACAAAATTATAAATGACAGTTCAACATTCTCGTGACGAAGACAATATTCAGAAATCAAGGTAAAGCATTAAAGCTCTTTGATGAGCCAGTAAACCTTAAACATTTTTCATGATTTGCTAAGTCTGGAAAAATGACCAGATAGTTTGTCCATAGAATTAAACATTTAGAAATTACCTATGTGAGTGTGAAGTATAAGTCGTTTCAAGGGGAATGAAAGTAAAGACTCATTATCTAACACTCATGAAGCCAAGCGGTGTTCATAGTTGAAACGAATACAGCCGTGAGAACTATAGATGGTCAAGGGTTGATTGTGTGACTTATGTTGTCTAGGTATACAATAAATCTCTATCGTTCAAAGATATCAAATCTACCAATTGACCGAGTATATCCGACATAAGTTCAATACGAAAAGTTAAAAAAAAACATACTATCCAAATACAATTAATCCTTACATGTAAATCACACACTCATCTGTGCATTCCGTTGTCTTATAGCTATTCCCATTTATTTGGGGGATTATTGGGATTAAAAAGATTGATGAATGAGAAATGGAGGGAAGAAAGTGGAGGAAAAGTGAGCTCCCTTTTGCTTTGGAAAGAGTAAATGTCCCTCATTGGTGGTGGAAAGAAAAGTGAACATTATATTTGGGAAAGCACTTCTCTTGGTGTTAAATGATTTGGAAAAAAAGTAACTCTCGCGTCGTCGTTGTCGTTGCTGCCGCTCGTTCGGCTTCGGCTTTGGCCAAAGATGGATTAATCTTTTTGGATAAAATTTCTTTCAATTATTTAATTAATTAATTAATAAAAATTTAACCCGGAATAACCCAGGTCCCGTGACGCGACCTGATTCATTTCTTTCCCGAATTATTTTAAATTCCTTTTCTCGAAATATTTCAAACAGAAAATGTTCCCACCTTCTGAAAGGTTGCATACCTTTTCAGAAACAATGCCAGAAAATGGTTATAAATATGTCTTGATCCTAGAATCTTTCCTTACAAAATTTTTCGAGCTTCTTCTCCTTTTTCTGCACAATAAAAATTCAATGTGGTTTACATCATTCGAATGGTTCGCTATTTCACCGGTATTTTTGGTACCAACACTCTGGTGAGTTAAACTCTTCTATCCTAAGAGGATAATATTTCAATACATCGGGTACTTGAGGAAAGTAATTTCTTTATTTACACACTGTGCATTCAGTGGGCTCGATTTTATGAAATTATATTTCGACATTCTATTGCTACTAATTTTTTGTTTCTGTTTTTTGTTTCGGAAAAATTATTGTTTCATTATATTATAGTAATACTGATTGCCTAACAGCGTACCCATAGGACTGTTTGCTATTTGACTGCTTAATAACCTTTCCATTGATAGTTAATATTTGACTTGCTCCATAAAAATGTATCAAACATATACAACCATTCAACTTGGTATTACTTTTAATTTTGGCACTCTATTTCTATCTTGTTCCATTTTGACCCTCCAACTCTATTTTATTTATTTTATTTTGGCCCTCCAACTCTATTTCTTATATTTCACTTTAACACAAAAGCTGAAACTAGCGCAAAAAATATAGCGCGTGTATATATACAATCTGAAGTGTAATAAATATCCAATTAAATACTACCACCTGGCTTTTCATCCATGTCAAACGGGTCAATACTAAAATACCTGAACCCCACTGTATTTTTTATCCACTATTGCCTCATCTTCATTCTCTAAGTTCCAAAGCTTTCATCTGCCGATTTCATACCTGGCCTATTTAGATGAATAAATTTACAAAAAATATGGTCGGTTCATATATTTTAGCATTAATTCGTTTGATAGGGATGAAAAAATTAAGTGGTAATATTTTATTGGATATTATTATACCTCAAAATTATATATACATACGTTATATTTTTTGCTATGATTTTGGCCTTTAGTGGAATCTAAGAAATAGAGTTGTAAGGTCAAAATACAACATATAAAATAGTGAAATAAAGTGCGAAAATGAAAAAGAATGAGTTGTATATGTATTTTAGCCTTGTTTTTATGCATGTAAGTTACTATGATGTAAATGCAATTAAACATGTGAGTATGGTTGGGACTCGAGTGCTTCTCGAAGAGAAAGAGAAAAAAGGAAAAAAAAAGAAGAAGAAGGGGAAAATCCCGCTTATTAATTAATTTATTATTATTATTATCAAGAGAAAGAAAAAAGAAAAATTTCCACATCAACTGTCCTTCAGTCTTCTGGGTTTCTCCATTTTCACCTGTTTGAGATTTTAACCGGTAATTCCTGCTATTTTGTGTTTGTTTTGCTGCAATTTTTTTGTTTCAATTGTTATTACCCCATCCGCTGTTGAGTATGATGTGTATTTATATTCATGGTCTGAAGCTTATTGGGGAAACAGCCCATTACCTTTTACCATAATTTGATGGTGTTTGTCTGTGTAAATTTTGGTTAATCAAGTTAAAGTAATGATATTTCTTACTAATACTGCTGAATTCTACACAAAGCAGCTTGTTCTACCTTAATTAGAACCATATTACAATTTAGGACATTTAGGGTTTACAATCTCTAGTTTTATTTTAGAAGAATTTGGAGTATAAAATTGTGGTCTAGTCTTTTCCTTAAAGTGGGTTTTAGAAGAATGATTACAACAACAACAATAACAACAACTACCCAGTATACTCCCACCAGGTGGGGTCTGGGGAGGGTAATATGTAGACGAGCCTTACCCATACCCGAAAGGGCAGAGAGGCTGTTTCAAATCGACCCTCGGTGCATAGGATAAAAGGAAAAACAGCTGTAAAACAAAAACAAAGACAAAAACAAAAACAATAGAGCATTAGTAACTCCCGCAGAAATAGCGTAAATAATTATCTAAACATATGAAACATAAATACAATCGCATGCAATAATATCATACAGTAACTACCATAACTAACAACCATTTGGGAGACATAAGCTAAAACACAAATCATCTATGGGTATCCCTGCTGGCCCACACCCAACCCCGGTTGATGCGTACGAAGAACTCTAGGAGCCCCTAACCTACAACCCTGATTCTAGACCTCCAGACTCTCCTATCAAGGGTCATGTCCTCGGAAACCTGCATTCTAGTCATGTCCTGCCTAATCACCTCTCCCCAATGCTTCTTAGGCCTCCCTCTGTCTCGCCGACCGCCAACAATCTCCAGCCGCTCACAGCTCCTCACCGGGGCATCGGGACCCCTCCTCTGAACATGCCCGAACCACCTCAGCCTCGCTTCTCGCATCTTCTCATCCACCGGGGCCACCCCTACCTTCTCTCGAATAACTTCATTCTTAATCTTATCTAGCCTGGTGTGCCCACACATCCACCTAAGCATCCTCATCTCCGCAACCTTCATTCTCTGAACATGAGAGTTCTTCACGGGCCAGCACTCCGCCCCATACAACATCGCAGGTCTAACCATGGCTCTATAGAATTTCCCTTGAGTTTGTGTGGAACTTTCTTGTCACACAGGACCCCTGATGCAAGCCTCCACTTTGACCACCCAGCTCCTATACGATGGTTGACGTCCCCGTCAATCTCTCCGTCCCCCTGAATCACTGACCCAAGATAACGGACACTGTCCCTCTTGGCGATGGCCTGAGAACCAATCATCACGTCCCTGCCTACCTCACTCGGCTCGGCGCCAAACTTGCACTCCAGGTATTTTGTCTTAGATCTGCTTAATTTGAAACCTTTAGACTCGAGAGTCTGTCTCCATACCTCTAACCTTTCACTAACACCGACCCTCGTCTCGTCTATCAATACTATATCATCAGCAAAAAGCATACACCAAGGCACATCCCCTTGAATATGACGGGTCAGAGCATCTATCACTAAGGCAAACAAGAGGGGGCTTAGCGCCGATCCTTGATGGAGCCCCATAACCACAGGAAAATGGTCTGATTCGCCACCCACCGTCCTAACCCTAGTCTTAGCTCCATTGTACATGTTCTTGATTACTCTGATATAGGCTTCCGGCACGCTCTTCGCCTCCAAGCACCTCCCTTGGGACCTTGTCATACGCCTTCTCCAAGTCGATAAGCACCATGTGCAGGTCCTTCTTCTTATCCCTGAATTTCTCCGCCAGCCGCCTGACTAGGTGGATAGCCTCTGTGGTGGAGCGGCCCGGCATGAAACCGAACTGGTTCCCAGATATAGATGCCACGTCCCTCACCCACGCTTCAATCACCCTCTCCCAAACCTTCATCGTGTGACTTATCAATTTGATACCCCTATAGTTGTTGCAGCACTGGATGTCCCCTTTGTTCTTGTACAAGGCACCACTGTACTCCACCTCCACTCATCCGGCATCCTTTTGGTCCTGAAGATCGCATTGAATAACCTAGAGAGCCACTCCCCTCCTGACTTACCCATGCACTTCCAGAACTCCACCGGGATCTCGTTAGGCCCGGTCGCTTGACCCCTACTCATCCTACGCAAAGCCCCCATGACCTCCTCCACCCTAATGCGCCTGCAGTACCCAAGGTCTCTATGCTGCTCTGAATGCCCCAACTCCCCTAGCTCAATGTTACGATCCCCCTCCTCGTTAAGTAGGTCCCGAAAGTACGCCTGCCACCTCTGTTTGATTTGAGATTCCCCCATCAGAACTCTACCATCCTCGCCCTTGATACACCTAACTTGGTCTAGATCACGTGCCTTCCTTTCCCTTGCTTTAGCTAACCGGAATAACTTCTTATCCCCGCCTCTCTCCCCTAGTTCCTCATACATTCGATCGAACGCCGCGTTTTTAGCTTCCGTGACTGCCATCTTTGCCTCTTTTCTCGCCTCCTTGTAGATCACCCTGTTCGCTCTCCGTTCCTCCTCGCTTGTGCTCCCTGCCAACCTAGCGAACGCCGCCTTCTTCACCTCCACTTTTCCTTTGACTACATCGTTCCACCACCAATCACCCTAATGTCTGCCTGAATAACCCTTGGCTACCCCGAGCACGTCCTGTGCTACCCCCCTAACCAAGTTCGCCGTCACTGTCCACATAGCGTCCGCTTCCCAAAACTTCTCCAAGCTCTGCCCTCCACTAACCTTCTTTCCAACTCCTGTGCCTTCTCCTTAGTCAAAGCACCCCATCTAATCTGCGGTTGACCCCGAGCGCCCCTCCTCTTCCTCTTCACCCAGAGACCGACATCCATCACTAGGAGTCTATAAAGAGTTGAAAGAGACTCTCCCGGAATGACCTTGCAGTCCTTACACAAGCCCCTATCGCTCCTTCTGATGAGGATGTAATCAATCTGAGTCCTCACCGCCGAACACTTAAAGGTGACCAAATGCTCCTCCCTCTTCCGGAATGTCGAGTTCGCAATCAGAAGCTCGGAAGCCCTGGCGAAATCTAGCAGCGAAGTGCCTCCTCCGTTCCTGACCCCAATGCCGAAACCACCGTGCACCTCATGATAGCCACCGGCAACAACCCCAATATGACCATTAAAGTCCCCTCCAATAACTAACTTCTCATATTGGGGAATACTACCCACCAGATCATCCAAGTCCTCCCAAAAGAACGATTACTATCCCCTAAATACGTGGTTGCTGAGGATTTGTGTCAGAGATGCTACAAATGATGCAACTTGTTTTTGTTTTGTAAATCTTTAACTATAATGCGAGCTTGCGATTTAGGCATACTAATTTTTGTTGCTTAACTATAATGCAAATATACAGATCACTCTGTGATCCTCACAAGCATTGTTGATCCACCCGTATGCGGAGTTATGAAATAAAGAATTTTTTATTATGAAGCTATAAGACGGAAACAATTTATCCAACAAAAATATAAGAAGAATTTTTCAGGTATTGAATGAATACAAAATGTCAAAACATGTAAGGCATATCCCCTCTTATGACACCACTATCTATAACTTCTCTAAAGTCAAGACGCTAGCACCCAAAATGTTCTTTGATTGAATCTTTTGCATTTTTTCATTTCTGCAGCTAAGACAGAACTCAAAGGAGCGATGCAAATCTAAGTAAGAGCAGTTCATAACATGCAGACCTGTCTCTTCTTGGCTCCCACTTCCATTGATAAAGGTGGTAGGTCAAACCAGAACTTATCTTTTGGACCATGGGCATGGCCTAACAAGCGCGTAGGTATTTTTCAACATCGTAAACGGATTTCAGCATCTGCTATCGGCGGTGGCCTGCAGAACCACTATGCTGTGCTTGGTGTGCCACAAAATGCTTCTTCCACTGATATAAAAAAGGCGTATCGTCTTCTTGCTCTCAAGGTACTATCATGTCTTTTTAGGATACATGTTTTATGGGATATACGAGGATAAAATAAGGTATTTTAGGAGAAGTAAGGAAGTTGTTAAGAGACTGAGACTGAAAGTAGGATGTAAGTAAGTTACCTTCCAACCAATTATATAAACAATAGGAGGAAAAGAACAGCATTCACCTCAACCAATTCTTGCCCCTCTTTTCCTTCTTCCAAGCAGAGTTTGCCATTGACAAACTTTCCTATGAGATGTTATTGCGATTGCAACTACTGCTTTGTCTTGCAAATCTGTCAAAATATCATTTCCAGTATGCGAATATTAGGTTCAGCATAAAAAGGAATGGATAACTATATTTCATGCACGTGGTATGTATGGTTCACCTTCTTGTCTCAAACTTCTGTTGACATAGACGGGGAAAGCCTTCTTGTATGGTTACAAGTTATCTAAAAGCTTGGAACTTTTGCTGCCACCAAATTAAATTTAAGGATTTTTTTATGGAAATTCATCAAAATTCCACCATTTCAACATATTAGGACCCCTACACGGACTTTTTCATCTTCATTTCAATGGATAAATTTCAAGAAGCAAGATTCATTCATCAAGCATTATCAAGGAATTTACTCAAGCACATCATTCCATCGTAGTTCTAGTTTTTCACCATTTCCTGTGGAACGATAAACCTAGAGAAGATCTCCTCTATACAGTCATAATTTGTTTAAGCTTAAAAAAAAGAAATCTTTTCTCAGAAACAGTAATTTCTTGCACTTAATTAAAAGATCATTCTAACCCAACTGAAACTTGACCTTGATGCCATTATTTCGTTATCTAAGCCTCTTCTTTGGTCTTGGCTCGTCTGAGAAAGAAAAGAAAAGGATGTTGCGGGCGAATAATTTGGAGGGGAAATTCGCTGGAAAAATGGGAGGGAAAGTGAGGACCCAGATGTGGAATTTCTTGGTAGTATAAAACTGTTGCGGAAAGACAATAAAGTCCTCAGTTGTAAGAAATGAAGATGTGTTTGTAAGGGTATATTGGAGAATCAAAAGATGTTTACAATGCTAACCTACTACAACCATGTAGTAAGTTAGCAAAAAAATTATTTATATATGTATATATACACACACACACACACACAATTACCCTCGGTCATAGGATGTCGTCAAACCAATTACTCGATCAATCTATACGCCTCGGTCATAGAATGTAGTCAAAGTACCCATGGTAAGCTGGCCAAATCTGGTATAGATCCCACACCAACTCATGTCGTGTCAACACGGGTGCAACAAGGCTTTTGAAGAATCTGCGCTACATAGGTCTGAATAATTCCAGTTTCCTTTCCTGCATTTGTGATATGAAAATAGCTTTGCATTAGATTATCAGTGCTCTGTTACTGACTCTTATTCTATCAATTATTTGCACATCATAAATGCAGTATCATCCTGATGTTAGCAAGGATTCAGGAGCTGAAGAGGTTTTCAAGAAAATCCATCTTGCATATGGTGTGAGTCACTCCTTTGTGGTTTTTGGCATATCTAATTTTTGTTTGTAGAACTTAGAATTCATATCTTAAGCTGTTGTATATGCTAAGGCTGTGAGAGAGGGAGAGTCCCAACAAAAAAAAAAAAAATCCACCCACACACGTCCACACTATTTCCAACCCTGCTCTCTCTTTTTCACACACACTATTTCCAGCACCAGTTGTACAACTTTTATTTCCTATGCTGATATGATCGACTTTGGGATGCAGCAGGAGATTGATATAGCAATTCTTGTTAAGGTAGTCTTTCACAGTAGTTTCTGAGGTTCTTCTGATGCTAGGTAGTCCAAAGTATCCTATGAAATAGCATTTAAGAAGTTTTTATCTGGTATATTGCAGACCAAATAATGGCTTCAGTTACCGGTTTATCACGCACGAAGCTATCGCAGTTCAACTGTTACTATTGAACTTTTCTCAGTCATTTTGAACTTGAAGGAGGAATATGTGTTTCTTGGTTCAGGATCTGGATATTAAGTTGGCCTCGAGGGTTGACTATTCTGTAATCTCTTTTTCCTAAAATGGACTGCAAGCAAATGCACCGCATTATTGATGAATGTGTTTGTCGAGAAGCCACCTAGTGGAATTGTTGTACATCTTTGAGTGGATACTCTCAGATTCAATTCAAGTCTTGGATTGTATTGAACAGGGTTTTCCCAAGGCTTTTTACAGAACGTGTAACTGAACATTGAAAGTTTGAAAGGGATCACCTTAGACCTGTGGGTTATAGGGTGCTGTCATAGAAAAGGTCAAGGTGTGGGTAAGGATACCTTCAAGGAGGGAACAAGTGCAGTTAAGGCATTCTGCTTGGTTTATAAATGGCTGTTTGTATGAATGAGACTGAAAAGAAAGGCTCATTTTAAAAAAATAAAAATAAAAACAGAGGATAACAAGGCAGATTAAGAAAGTCTTATATGGAAGGTCAGAGCTGATGCTGAGCTTATATTACTGGTTGAAGGGCTGATAGGAAGAAAATTGAGATTTAATTATAGTTTTTTGAACTGTTTTTGCTTCATAATATGGTCTTTTTGGTAGATTTTTTCCCTTTTCTTTTAGTTCCCTTTATTTGATTGGTCTTCCTGATTTTTTCGGTTTTCAATAGGTTCGCATTTTGGGCTTTTGGACCTTTGATGAAACTATGGCAGTGCATTACACATTTACACCTTTTCTGATGCTAGTGATAAATTTTAGTTCATTATCAAGATTCCTTTTTGTTAAATTTTTAACATCACGGACAAGTCTGTTTGGTTTTGGCAGGTATTATCCAATGAATCATCAAGAAGTCAGTATGATCAGGCTCTTCGACATCAGTATAATAGTGACAGGCCTTTAGGGGGAGATTGGGAATACGAATATGAATATGACGATGTCATAAGAACCTATAGGTCGGCTGATCTGAGACGAAAATTGCGAAGAGAGAGATATTGGGAAAGGTATCAATATCATACAAGGGAAAACTTCTCCTCGTATTATGATAAAGATGAGGAGTCCGAAGAAGAAACTCCGGATGAAGAAAGAGGTCCATTTGCGGAAGTGCTCAGATCTGCATTTCTCTCTTTATTCCTAATGTACACCGTGGGTATTCGTTTGTCTTTGACATTTAGTAGCCTCAAATCCTTGCTTGATCGAAAGTTGGACGCCGGATACAAGATTGGTTATCTACTTGCATGGATCTTGGGAGGCAGAGGTGGTATTTTACTTACATTATGCCTTTCGTTTGCAAGTTGGCTCTGTGGCAAAACCAGCAGTAGCGTAGTTGTCTTGGTGGTAGTAGCCATGTGGGTCGGATCCAATGTTGCTAGATATGCTCCACTCCCACAAGGAGCCATTCTTACTCTGTTATACATGTCAATCAAACTACAAGTTGATCTTAGCTAAAGTTTCTGCAATAAAGAGACTGCTTTCTTGATATGCCAATCTCTCTGTCTGTAAATATGCTCCACTATAACTTTCAGTTATGTTTCTTATAGTGTAGTCAATAGTGGTGGCTGAAACAGGCCTAGTATGAGACAGAAGTAGTTGGTTCTTGAATGTAAATGCATAATGACAAAATTTAATGGCTACAACTAGTTAATAGTCATCTTTAACCAGCAGAATTGAAAGTTACTATAGCTATTCTTCAAATTGCATTTTCCTTTTCATTTCTCTTTTCAAAAACTAGGATTTTAAATTACATAAAGGGTATGAGCCTTGGCTTGATCTCTAATGGTCTACATACTTCATTTAGGTGCAAAAAATAGAGGAAAACCCCTTGTATATAAACTCTGATTTTCATTCATCTCTGTTGGGTTGGGGGGTGGGGGGTGGGGGTGGGGATGGGTACTTATCAACTGCAGAAACATTAGAGTGGAGCACAAAATTCGTTTCCAAAACCAAAGGAAAAAAGAATCTTCATTGGATAATATGGTGCATTGTGGAATCCAATAGATTCTGTGGTAGGATTTCTATCTCAAGATTCCCTCGCCATTGGAACTATCTTTTTCATCTGGCCTCATTGGAAATATCTACGCTGATAAATTTGCACTTAATTTCAATGAGTAATACATATTCTCATTAATTACTTTTACCAACTTTGTAAACATATTCCTTTCATTTTTGGTACTTTAGCAAAGATCAGAAGTTATATTAATAAATCGTGCAAAACTTGTGCAACTATGGATTAATAACGTAAGAATCTAAATTAAATAAAATAACAATGTAAAGAATTTTTATGTTAGCGATGTAATTATTTGTTATTGAAGTATTACTCTATTTCTCAAGTTGTGATATCAGACAGGAAAGTTCCATCCCATGGTAGATCAACTTTAAAAAAAATCCAAACACGGCCCATCACTCAATGATCCTCATACTCGGGGCGGAATATAACAAGCAATCTTTCTATTTTTTAGTGTAGTTAGCGAATAGAAAGAAGGGATTTTTACCTAAATATGCCATATAGTAAATCTTATTATTATTATTGTGCCTTGTTTGGATATTACCCGCATATTCTATGTTTTCGTTACCAAAAATGTATCAAACCATATTTGGCTGATTTTATAGCCTAAAATAGCGCCAGATTTTAAGCATCCCAATTAATGTTTGATTCTGTCTTAATTAAATGATCTTTTTAAAACCTTAAAAGATCTAATCACAGCGCAAATCTCTCTGCGTGAATCTCTCATACGTAGCCATCAGTTTCGAAAATCTCTCATTCTTCTACATCCAATACCGAAAATCAAAATTTACAGTGTGATAGTCAATCAAATTGTAGTTCTTCCTGATTTCAGTTTCGAAAATCTCTCATTCTTCTACATCAAATACCGAAAATCAGAATTTACAGCGTGATAGTCAATCAATTGTAGTTCTTCCAGATTCCAGATTATTGAAGCTAGGTTTTTTTATACAAATTGTAGTTAAATTGTAGTCAGTTTGTAGTTAATTGTAGTCCGTTTGTAGTTACTTGTAGTCAGTTTGTATTTAATTGTAGTTAGTTTGTAGTTACTTGTAGTCAATTTCTAGTTAATTGTTTGTAGTTAATTGTAGTCCGTTTGTAGTTACTTGTAGTCAGTTTTGATTTAATTGTAGTCAGTTTGTAGTTAATTGTAGTCAGTTTGTAGTTAATTGTAGTTTTTAATAAATATGTCTGAAAATTGAATTTTTTTAGCTACTGACTTGTATGTGTAGCTGAGAACTGCAAATGGCATTTCAAGGCAACGTCAATTCATGATTCTTCATTGTTCAAGATAAGAAGTTTTAGCCGACAACACACATGCTGCCGAATGAACGAAACATTCATACAGCGCAAATGTACTGCAACAATAGTTGGTAGCATTGTCGTTCCAAAGAATTGCGATCCTAAGACTCTTGACAAGCCAAAGGACATACAAACTAACATGTTATCCGACTTCAAAGCAGAGAGAGAGAGAAATCGGTTTTGTAGAGGGTTTCTGGCTTTGATACAATTTTATGGACTGAAAGTATGGTGGATTGAGAAGAACTTCTCGATGTGGAACTGTTCAAGCTTCGACAATGGCGGATGAAATTCAAGCAGAGAGAGAGAGAAATCGGTTTTGGTAAAAAAACGTGGGGGAAGGGTAATTAAAAAATGGGAGAAAATCATGGGTTTTGTTTGTAAGAGAGAGAAGAAACGTGTACAATAAAATCTGAAAAGATTTTCAGTTCCACAAATCAAGCCTATAATTAATAAGTTGATAATTAAACCTTAAATAGAATTTTGGTACATAAATTGAAAGGTGATATACTTAAATATAATAAACACAAACCTTAAACATGAATGGTAATAAGGTTTGCTATATGATATATATACGTAAAAATATATATAACAGATAACTGACACTTTCAGGCTTTATAATCTTAACTTTATTCCAGAAACAACTTGTTATAGTATCCATTGAGCATGGGAGAATATAGCGTGAATTTATAAATAAACTATACCGAAGCAATTAAGATCAAATTTTGTTCTTTATCTGCACTTCATATTCCATTTGGTTGCCTGCAAATATTCCTCTAATTTCAGGAAAATTAATTGTAGATAAATTTAGAAGTTTCTTAAAATTCAAAGATTTTTTTTTTCATGACTTATACCAAGTATATATATCTTTCATCAATCTCCGTTTTCCTTTTCCTATAATTTGGTGTCTACTTCGATACTTTTGGCAAACAAAGTTTAAAATTAAAAACAAAAATTATACGGTCCACACCAAAAAAAAAAACATTTGTCGATTTAATCAACATTAAAGTTTGAGAAAAATATGTATAATGATTGTATTGGTAAAAAAACCTGACAATCTAATGGTCACGAAACCGACTCCGCCCCAATTGGTTACGACCACCGAGCAAAATATTCGATTCCGAGTAATTGTTACCGTCTCCACAACAAGCGCTGGGGCTACGCCCTCCCGCGCCGAGAAGGAGTCTCCTCGACATGGCCACGACAATCCATTGCCAGCTCATGCAGCTCACAACTATAAATACCAAGAAAGAGGACCTTGGAAGGGGCTTTTCTTCGAAAAATACTGTTGACAACAGAGAAAGCAAGACACATCACATGTAACGCTTTGAGAGCAATACGATTGTAAGGGTCTGAACCTCTTAAGTAGAGACAGATCAAGTTATTATGATCAATAAAGCATTGGATCTATGGCCCGTTAATCTCTGTTATTCACATTTTATCTCCATCTTTTGGTCCAATGATCTATTATGGTTTGCTATGATTTACCACATGATTTATTTTAATTGTTTCCACTCATAAAGTATTTAATAACTTTTGAGCCAAACAATTTGGCGCAATCTGTGGAAATTTCATAGCAAGATCGCATAGTTCCTCCCTGGACCAAAGTGAAGAAAACTCAAAGGCCTCAGCGAAATCCAAGATCCTCTGTTCTACTAATCTCAACGGCGCAAACAAGAAGAAGAGCCCCCATAACAAGAGGAAGCCGATGCAAAGCATCTCCCTCACCCTTGATAAGGTGTCCAGCCGAAGCCGGCACAAAGACGTCGTAAACCAGGGATCGATCTATACAATTTCGATCTCGATCGAGGAACAAGCTCAGGCTAAGTGCCTTCGCCATCGACGCTATTAAGTTTGACCTCAGTCGAATTGGGCTCAGGCCAAATGCCATCGCCATCAAAGCTATTAAGTTCAACCTCAGTCGAACTGGGACTCAAGCCAAATGCCTTCTCCATCAATGTCATCAAGTTCAACCTCAGTCGAACTGAAACTCAGGCCAAGAGCATTCGCCATCAATATTATTAAGCTTGACCCCAATCGAACTGGGAGTCAGGACAAGTGCCTTCGCCACCAACGCTATTAAGTTCGACCTCAGTCGAATTGAGACTCAGGCTAAGTGCCTTCGCCATCAACGTCATCAAGTTTGACCACACTCAAACTGGGACTCAGGCCAACTGCGTTCGCCATCAACATTATTAAGTTCAACCTCAGTCAAACTGGGACTCAGGCCAAGTGCCTTCGCCACCAACATTATTAAGTTCGACCTCAGGCGAACTGGGACTCAGGCCAAATGCCTTCATCATCAATATCATCAAGTTCAAACTCAGTCGAACTGAGACTAAGGCCAAGTGTCTTCGCCATCAACATTATTAAGTTCAGTCGAACTAAGAGTTAGGCTAAGTGCCTTCGCTATCAACGTCATCAAGTTTGACCCCAGTCGAACTGGGACTCAGGCCAAATGCCTTCACCATCAATACTATTAACTTCGACCTCAGTCGAACTAGGACTCAGGCCAAATGCCTTCGCCATCAACGTCATCAACTTCGACCTCAGTCGAACTGTGACTCAGGCCAAGTTCCTTCGCGGTCAACATTATTAAGTTTTACCACAGTCGAACTGGAACTCAGGCCAAAAGCCTTCGCCATCAACATCATCAAGTTTGAACTGCGTCGAACAGAGACTCAGGCCAAGTGCATTCGCCACCAACGTTATTAAGTTCGACCTTAGTCGAATTGAGACTCAGGCTAAGTTCCTTCTCCATCAACGTTATCAAGTTCGACCTCAGTTGAACTGGGACGTACGCCAAGTGCCTTCACCATCAACGTTATTAAGTTCGACCTCAGCCGAACCGAGACTCAGGCCAAGTGCCTTTGCCATCAACATTATCAAGTTCGATTTTTGTTGAATTGGGACTCAAGCCAAATGCCTTCGCCATCAATGCTATTAAGTTCGAGCTCAGTCGAACTGGGACTCAGGACAAATGCCTTCGCCATCAATGTCATCATGTTCGACCTCAGTCGAACTGAGACTCAGGACAAGTGCCTTAGCCATCAATGTTATTAAGTTCTACCTCAGTCGAACTGGGACTCAGGCCAAGTTCCTTCGCCACCAACGTTATTAAGTTCGACCTCAGTCGAACTGAGACTCAAGATAAGTGCCTTCGCCATCAAGTTTGACCTCAGTCGAACTGGGACTCAGGCCAAATTCCTTCGCCATTAATGTCATCATGTTCGACCTCAGTTGAACTAAGACTCAGACCAAGTGCCTTTGCCATCAACGTTATTAAATTCGACCTCAGTCGAACTAGAACTAAGGTGAAGTGCCTTCGCCACCAACGTTATTAAGTTTAACCTCAGTCGAACTGAGACTTAGGCCAAGTGCCTTCACCATCAACGTTATTATGTTCGACCTCAGTCGAATTGGGACTCAGGCCAAGTGCCTTCACCATCAACGCTATTAAGTTCGACCTCAATCGAATTGGGACTCAGGCTAAGTGCCTTCACCACCAACATTATTAAGTTCGACCTCAGTCTAACTGGTACTCAGGCTAAATGCCTTTGCCATCAACGTTATTAAGTTCGATCTTAGTCTAACTATGACCCAGGCTACATGCCTCCGCCTTCAAGTTAGAGTTCGACCTCGCTCGAACTATAAGACCGTGTTTTCACCATCACAGTCGGTAGAGCAACGAGGAGCCAATCATCGTCACCCTAATGTGATGGCCCCACCCCATTCATATCGAGTCAAAGAGAAAAAATGGTTACATTAAAAAAGTGACATGTCATGACCGGCCTCGGTCGAACTCAAAGGCAAGTCATCTCTCCAAATATATATTTTTTTTTAAAAAGAGGGAAGATACAAAGTAAACACAAGACAAATAACAAAAAAGAGAATGCATTTATTTACAAATTTGAGTGTGGTCCTTGCCGCTTACATCCCGCCATGATCGGTCAACACAGGAAAAAGAAAAATAAAGAGAAACAAGAAACACCTGAACGCCAACCGACGAACGGAAAAAAAATCAATAACAATTTTTTTCACTTGGAGCCACCCTCGCCGCCATTCACTCCATCGTCAGCCTTGGGCGTCGCCACATCATAACCACAGTCGGCACGGGCCTCACGAGCCTTCTGACATGCCACCTCTAACACAGCCTCGGTCACAGTATGTGCCTCCCACAAGTTCTTGTAAATATCACGTTGGGCTTTAGCATAGACCCAAATTTCATGAGCCTGGTTGGGATTAGCAGTATGTGATGGCCCACCTTGGTCCGGTAGCCCCTAGTTCTCTTCCTCTAAGGCCACTATCCAATTCGACATAACTTAGGCCTCTAGCTCAAAAATGCCGATTCGCTCCTTGAGCCCCGCCTCTCTAAGGGCCGCTGTAGCCCTCTCCGACTCGAGCCGGGACTCATGTACGCGTCGAAGAGGAGCCAATCATTGTCACCCAGAAATGACGGCCCCACCCCATTCATATCGAGTCAAAGAGCAAAAACTATTACAGTAAAAAACTGACACGCCATGACCGACCTCGGTCGAACTCAAAGGAAAGTCATCTCTCCAAACATATTCAAAAAAAGAGAGGAAAGATATAAAGTAACCACAAGACAAACAACGGAAAATAGAATGCATTTATTTACAAAGTTGAGTGCGGGTCCTCCCCGCTTACATCCGGCCATGACTGGTCAACACAGGAAAAAGAAAAATAAAGAGAAACAAGAAACACCTGAACGCCAACCGACGAACGGAACAAAAAATCAATAACAAATTCTTTTTTTTCAGTCGGTGCCACCCTCACTTCCATTCACACCATCGTCGGCCTCAGGCGTCACCACATCCTAACCACAGTTGGCACGGGCCTCACGAGCCTTTTAATGTGCCGCCTCGAACACAGCCTTGGTCACGGTACCTTCCTTCCATAAGTTCTTGTAAATATCACGTTGGGCTACGGCATAGACCCAAAGTTCATGAGCCTGGTTGGGATTAGTAGTATGCGATGGCCCAGCATGGTCTCGCATCCACTGGTTCTCTTCCTCTAAGGCTGCAATCCGATCTGACATAACTTGGGCCTCCTGCTCAGAAACACAAATCTGCTCCTCGAGCTCCCCTTCTCTAAGGGCCGCTTTAACCCTCTCTGACTCGAGCTGGGACTCATGCACACGGATCGAGGACTTTACTGCCTCAGCCTTCGATGAGGCATACCTCTCTAGAAGTTTCAAGGCAGCAACCTCGATTTCCAGTGCCGCCATCTTCCCACTCCATTCTACAGCCGTCTACGCTGCCTCGACCGGCTCTGCTCCGCTGGCAACTTCACCTTCCTCAAATTACCCTGTAGGTACACACACTCAACTGTGATCCCCCTTCCTACCTCAAGCTCCTCATCTTTCTGACGGAGCTGCTCCTCAAGAACACTTTTGCTGCGAAGGGTCGGCAACAGTTTTTGGTCCCGCCTTGCCAGCTCCTCGTCTAGAGCCCGGTTGTGAGGATCATTCCTCAAACTCTCATGCAGCTCTTGGCACCGGTCACGATAACGGTGATACTTTCCCAACAGCTGCAGAAAAATCCTCAAGCGGATATTGGCTCTACAGATACTCTCTACCTCCAACAAGTAAGTCTACAAAACAAAGAGAAGTTAAAGCTATGGCCCAGGCTAAGACAAAAAAAGAAGAAGAACGAACGAGGAATGTACTACATACCCTCAGGCCCATCATGACCACTTCATCCATCACTTCAATAGAAATTGATTCTCCACCTCAGCAGTAGGAACTTGCGATCGAGTCTCCAAAACAGTAACATTTTCTTGTCTTGAACTGACAGGGGTAACTCCGGCCAACTGCCCCTCCCCCAATAGCAGATGCCACAGCCACACCACTCTCTGAGTCCGTCGGGGGAAATCCAAGTTGATCACCATTGGAGGAGCCGCCACAAATGTCATTCTCCGCCTCTGCGATGGCCTCTCCTCTTCTCCATTTGAAGGCGAACACATCCGAGGAAGGATGATACCAGACAGACCATCATCTTGTGAGCGGCCCGTGTAGGAGAAGTGGTCGCTGATGATTCAACTGATGCCGCCCTCTGTACTGGACAAGGTGCAGCGGTGGAGCTAGTCGGGCAACTGCCGCCGGTCGATGGCAACTGAGGATATCTGACATGGCGTGTTCTACCTAACATGATAAACCGACGAGTCAGTAAGCATAGTCAAAACGAAACAAAACATAAAAGAAAGAGAGTTAATATTTCACCTGTCACGGGCCTACGATCATGTCTCTCCCAGAACGACGCCCACGTACGAATCCCCACCGTGTGAGAAAGCACACCCTCAACCCATTCGCAAATCCCCTCTAGAAGAGGCAGCGACATTCTTTCAGCTACAACACATCAACACAAATCAGCTACAAAAACAAAAGCAAATATGTCAGAACAAGGCATTTTTCCAGTCAAAAGACTTACGTGTAAAATTCCAAACTTTTGGCAACCCGGCCGGGTCCGCCATGAGGTGTTCTGTCCTGAAATAGAAGAAATTCTCAAAGAAGCGATGGTTGGTCCTGTCGTCCATTCTAACCACCAAGCCTCTCGACCCGCGAGGGCGCGCATGGATCATGGTGCCGCAGATCTTCTAGGGAGCGAAGAGGTTGAGCACGTGCCTCAGGGTGACCTCCCTACCGGCTAGCTCCGCATACTTGATAAACATAAAAAATAACTTGTAAAGATAGGGGAAAGCTGGGCCGAAAACACCTCATAGTAATGAAAAAAGTCGACCACCAGCATTGGGAGCGGAAGCGTGTACCCCACTAGGAAGGGGTAAGCTTAGAACGAGCAGTACCCTCGACGGTTGATTTGAACCATGTCCTCCCTTCTCACAGGAGCAATGTCACATACCTTGGAATAACCCACTGTTCCCTCATCTAAGATATTCCGACCTCCCCCATCAAAGGGGCATGGTTCTCCTGCTCTTCTCCGCCGGGTGAGCCAAAGTTAGTCACCTGCCTCCCAGGGCGAATTAGAATCTCGTCAACTGATGGAACTTCTTTACTTTCCAACAGTTCCAAATCTTCAGCCGCCTGAACAGGATCCTCAGCCACCGGAGGATCAATCGGAAAATTATCATGAGAAGAAGTTCCTGCCATTGTTAACTCACATGCAACAGAAAGAAATGTTTTGTAGAAGAAACGAGAAAAAAACCGAAGAATGCAGCGGTTAAGGAGTAGAGAAGAATGCGATTAAGTAGACAAGAAGGCTCTTAAAATTTCTCTCAACTAAGCGATGAACTTGCAGAAATGCAAATGAGAATTCTTCTCCATATATAAGGAACAAATCCTGCCATCACGAAACCCAAGGGTCATCATTAAATATATGACCAGGCACGAAACGATTCGGTTCCACAGAAACGTGTGCCATTATAATCGGTCGCGTGAAGCGATGCTGCTTTTACCAACCGGCGTTTCGGTTCTTAAACCATCGTAACGGTACGAAAACGTCGTAATGGCGCCCTTGAGTGGTTGATAGAATCTCAAACATCACCAACAAGCGAAAACGAACCTTAAACTCCTCTCAGTCACGCTCGCCAAATTCGTATGTCGAGGCCGGCAGGGTATGACCCCGACGAACGGAGGGACTAACTGTATTGGTAAAAAATCCTGACCATCTGATGGTCACGAAACCGGCTCCGCCCCAATTGGTTACGACCACTGAGCAAAACATTCGAATCCGAGTAATTGCTATCGTCTCCACCACAAGCGCTGGGCTACGGCCCTCCCGCGCCGAGAAGGAGTCTCCTCGACATGACCATGATAATCCATTGCCAGCTCATGCGGCTCACAACTATAAATACCAAGAAAGAGAACCTTGGAAGGGGCTTTTCTTCGAAAATACTGTTGACAATAGAAAAAGCCAGACACATCACATGTTACGCTCAATACAATTGTAAGGGTCTGATCCTCTTTAAGTAGAGACAGACCAAGTTATTATGATCAATAAAGCATTGGATCTATGGCCCGTTAATTTCTGTTATTCACATTTTTTTTGGTCCGATGATCTATTATGGTTTGCTATAATTTACCTCATGATTTATTTTAATTATTTCTACTCATAAAGTATTTGATAACTTTTGAGCCAAACAATGATCATTAAAAAATGTGGGTGATTTTTGTACATTTGCTTTCTATCGCAAGGAACAGTGAAGAAGGCTGTTTCACTTTTTATCTTTTTCGGTGTCAACTTTTTTGGCCTTCAGCTAATATTCTCATAAAAACTTTGAAACTAATTAAAATTAAATGAGTTACAAGTCGGGAAAAGAAGATTTCTTTCTAATAACCATTTGACTTCAAGGGGCCTAATTACTTCACTATTGGTGTAATATGTGACCTTTCTGGTCATGTAAGGCTTTTCTTTTCTTTTCAAAAAGGAATGTCACCTTCTGTCATTAGATAATATAAAGGCAAAAGATACCATTTATCAATTAGATTGCATTCGAAAAAAATAATATTAATAAATATATCGCATTCCTTTATTGTGGAAGGAATCTCATGAATTATTAAAATGAATTACTAGATATGAAATTTGTCGTGGGATGAATAAGATTTTTTTTTTACTTTCAACTAGAAGTCTCGAATTTGAATTTTGAATATGAAAAACTTCTAATAAGAAATACTTTTTATTAATTATTTTTACGCAATACGAATTCGAATTAGTAATATCGAGCGGTTGGGAAAGGAAGCTTCTATGCGAACAAACTAATTATGAAAAGTGTGGAAGATGGAGATTGCATCGGATTCACGTAGTATGTTTGTTATTCGCGAGGACAAAAGTATATTTGGTTCCACGTTTGAAAGGGATATTATTCTTTATTTTCTCTCTTTTTGAAACAGTTTTTGGGATTTAATGAAATATGATGATGAAACATTAGATTCTCCTCTTCAGCTTCCTCTACCTAGAAGAGTACTGATGCTCATGATGTTATTGGTTGATAAATTATGGACTAGTCCCCCACGCCCCACCCTTCCAACATATAATTCATGTGGATTTAAATAATATATACTAACATCATAAAGATTTTTTTATACTATTAGTCAATGCAACCTTAGCTACAGATAAGATACAATAGAATAAAAAGATTTGTATATGTGGCACCTACTAGTTGGAAATAAAAAGCTTCGGTAACAATTCGACCGGTTGTTTTGAGAATTTGTATCTCGTTCGGTAGTTTAAGGTCTCGAGCAACTTCGTATTGTGTATCATAACTTGCGTGTGTGACCGACTTCGGTTTTCGGATGATTCGGGATTGATTTGAAAGATGGATTCTTGTTTTAGAAGGTTAAGTCGTAAGAGTTGACGGGAGTTTGACTTTTATGTAGACAACCCCGGAATGGTATTTTGACTATTTCAATAACTTCGTATCATGATTTTGGACTTAGGCGTATGTCCAGATTTGGATTTGGAGGTCCGTTGGTTGATTTGATGTACTTTGGTGAAAATTGGAAAGTTGAAGGTTTGAAAGGTTGAGAGGTTTGACCGGGGTTGACTTTGTTGATATCGGGTTCAGATTCCGATTTTGAAAATTAGTACAGCTCCGATGTGTCATTTGGGACTTGCATGAAAAATTTGACATCATTTCGGGATTTTATATAATTCGGCGCGAGTTGTAGAAGTTGAAAGTTCATAAGTTTATTAAGTTTGATTTGAGGGGCAATTCATAGTTTTGATATTGTTAGATATGTTTTGAGGCCTCGATCAAATCCGCATTATGTTATGGAACTAGTTGGTATATTCGGATAGGGTCACGGGGGCCGCGGGTGTGTTTCGGATCATTTGAATCATGTTGAGTGAAGGTGGTTTGGGTAGGGAACTGGTGTGGTCGCACCTGCGGACCATGGGTAAAGATGCGGACGAGAAAGGTGTAACACCCGTAAATTCGGCTTAGGTATGAATGAGCTAAAGAAGTAGTAAGGTTATATTTTGAACAAGTAAAGTCCCATCGGGATGATTAAGGGTGAAAATACTTGTTTCAAAATCAAGATGGAAAGTAAGGTGCATAAGATTTGACAAATCGACTAAGTTTGCAGAAGGTCTATCTTCTAGCAGGCTTTAGTGAAAATGTATAAGGAATTTAGGAAAACTCAAAACACGAAAATTGTAGGCCTTTGAAATAGCTTTCCAACGATATTATGGAACTCTAACAGATCTTTGTGCAAAAAGTTATACACATTCTATAGAACAATATACGATATGTGCGCCCTGTAGTGTGCCCCTAGCGCGGCCGCGCTTTTTTGAGGCAGTGTTACTACCGTTTTGCGTGGTCAGTAGTGCGGTCAGGTCTTCAGGTACGTGGGCATGCTCATGGGGGTCATTTTAAAGTAATATTTCGTCCCCCACAGCCCCAAAACATAAAAACTTGCTCTAGAAAGGGGAACTCTCAAAAACCTAACTCCTTAAGGGTTCTTCTACCACGCAAAGTAAGTTCTAATAGTGATTCAAAGTTAATTTTGATTACCCAACGTCTTATTAACATGGGTAAATCCTCCATATCATTAGATATTCGATTGGGACATCATTGTTGAGAGAAGAAACCCTAGAACTCGAATTCAAGAAGATTGAACGTCAAGAAGGTAATATCTTCACCCTTTAATTGATTCTAACATTGGATTAATGATTATAGACTCTAGTTCATGAGATATGAGTTAATGGGTTTGATAGAAAAGTATGAACGGATTATAGGTTTGAGTTATTGATTGTTGATTATTGGTTAAATGTATTGTTTACCTTATGGGTTACAAAGAATGATGTTGATTATAACCATTTGAGACTTTAGAATTTATCTAAGAATAACAGAATGAGTTATTGGGTGTAGAGACACCATTAATAAGGACCATGAAGCATTATGCCACCAAGTATTTGAGAAAAAAAATACCTAAGTAACCAAAACATGAGTATTATTGCTAATATGAAATTCCTTTGACTTGTATTGATATAGATTAAAGTTGAAAGAGTTGGCGAATGTTGTATTACGCTCAAGAGCAGGAAGTTGATGCAAAGAATTGGACGTAAAGGATGTTAAATCTAGCTAGCTCTCACAGGACGTTCAATTCCAAATTGAAAATTTTCTTTACTATTAACTTCATGACACCCTTTTTCAAGAAATATCAGACCAGCAATAATGCAATGCAAACTGTAATATTCGTCGATGGTTCAGATACCTCTAGGATACACACTTGATGAAATATTTGACCTGGAAGGTTGTCCAGAACAAACTTACACCAAGAAATCTCGAAAAGAAAATGAGCAACAATACTAACACCATCCTCATTCTTTGGGGGAAAAACATAACTTGAAGCAGAAAAGACTCTTTTTGGGGAGGGAGAGTTAGTGGGTAACCCCAGTCTTCCTGCTCCAGCGAAGTTGGCCGGTGCGACCAGCAAGTGCATAAAGTGCAAAATGGCGTAAATCAACAACTCCTGAATTCTCATAAGCCTCCTTCTCAGCAGATAAGTATTTCTTAAAAATAACAGAGACAACTATTTGACAGCACAAATTGAAATACAAACCAAACACTAAGATATGACCAAGTTTGATACTTCATGCTGTCACAAAACTAATTATTCTATATGATCAAATTATCCAACATTTCCCTCAGTCAATCTCATAGAGAATGGAGTCATACCTAGAATAGAACAGGAGTTGTAATTTCTCGGATATTGTAACCGCAAACTGCTATTATAAAAGAAGGTACTGCAAAAATATATCTGCATTGCGAATTTCAATTCTATTAGAGATCCTAACATCACTACATGATTTTGGTTTGGAAAAAGCTTCAATTTACCCCCATCTTTAACAAAGTGAGAATCATCTACATAAGATTGACTCTAAAGTGTACCATATGTAAAAGCCTGAATGATCCAATTTGAAAACTTAATTTTGCACTAGTTATGCAGCTCATAATGCATCACACGTATTTGGCAAAGATATACCAACTTGAAGTTCTATTTGTGCACTGAAATGATGTATGATAGCGTGGGGCATTATGCTGACGATATTAGAGTGTTTCTCCTTGTGTATCTCATACACATTACGTGACTTGTTATGTTGCTTTCAATGAGCTACTCGATGTGTTTGATATTACTTGTTGACTTAGGTTGTACTAGTACACTTGTACAAGCATACACCATAGCATGCCACTTATAGTAGTTCAGAAGTATGAAACTTAATATTTATTATCATGCCTATGTGTTCTTGTATCATCTGCTTTCATGTTGATATCGATCTTGTGACCATACGGGGCGGATTGTGATATTGAGCGTGTGACCATGCCAGGCGGATTGTGATTATGAGCTTGTGATCATGGCGAGCGGATTAGGATATTGGCATGTGAGTTGTCCGTGTGGTTTTGATTAGACATGTGGGCACAAGGTGTCGTGAACATATGATTTGTGACTTGAGACTCGTGACTAGTGATTATGAGATGAGGTATCTCAGAGTAATTTTGTTGCGAAACTTGTGTTAAAACGACTTGATTCATTTGTTATTAATTGTTTCCTTTAGTTGGTTTCAATGGTACTTTCACAGTGTTCTTATTACTTTACTGTTCATATCACATGTTGATTCTTATTGCCATTTACGGATTCCTGCTTTCATTATTAGCTTTATACTTCTATACTGCCCATGTATTTATTGACTAGTAGGTGTGTTTACTTGCACCTTGTTGCTACTCTAATGAGGTTAGTCTTGATACTTACTAGGTATCGGTCGTGATGTACTCATACTATACTTTTGTATTTTTTGCAGATTCAGGTATTGAAGACATAGGATGCAGGCATAGTACCTTATTGATCGCGAAGATTCCAGGTAGAGCTTCTAGGTCGTCGCAGTCCCTTGGAGTCCTTTCCTTTCATTGTATTGTCAGGTTGTTATTTGAACAATATTGTATTTCAATCTTTGAGATCTTTCCATATGTTCAACTAGAGTTCGTGGCTCTATATTACCTAGTCTTGGGAGATTGTTATGATTATTGCATCGTAGACTTATTTCGCTTTCATTTCGGTATTTGATAATAGGCTAAATTGTATAGTGTGAAGTACGTTTTTGCTCTAACTTAAGGATGTTTTACTGTTGTAAGTGTGCAAATAATGTAAAAATAGACTCTAATGGTGACTTTGATGTTTCTAGGAGTTCAATAAACAAATGACGGCTTATGATGGTGATTCGGGTGAAAAATGGAGTTCAAGGATGAAAAGTGGAGCAATAGCCCCAAAACAGCAGGAAACCCCATTAGCACGGGCATTACTGCTGACTTAGCGCGTCCGCGCTAGTCCAGTGGCGGAAAAACTATTTTTAAAGGGTTAATTCCGGAAGTCCAATGAAAGTTACACGAGATATAATAGGTTTAACCAGTCCAAGAGTACATTCAGCGAGAGTTTTGGAGATTACTCAAGAGAGGCAAGGAGGCAACTCGGAAAAACTCATTTTTTACCCGTCTTCTTGTTCTTCCATCAATGACTGTGAATTCTTTTATTGTTTTTGTTATTATTATAAGTAGCTAAATATTTTACTCTAAGGTTTTGTGGAACCCGTTGAGGATGAATTGGTTGTTTTATTAATATAGTTGATTTGGTTCTTAATCTCTAGTTGTTCATCTTCGGTTTGATTGTGGTTAGTTGAAAGGGTCCTCAATTATCCGGTCCTATTTAATATGTATCTACTTGAGACAGAGTGCATATTTAGGTGAATTGTACGAACAACTTCACTCCCAGAGTATATACGAGAGTCATAACCGAGGGTTTAGAGGTTGGTTTAGAGATAACGACACCCCGGGGGCAATCAAAGTGAACCGTATTGGGAGTTAGATAGTGTATCTTGAGAAAGTGCATATCGTAATTGCTTGAGAAAGAATTATGATAGCCGGAGCGTTCATGATTGATAGAGATAGCTAAATCATAGTTATAGGTCATATACAACCAAGAAAATCAACAACGGGGGGAAACTATCGCCTTAGACATTACTCCAATTGTTTACAATCAAGTTTAGTTAGTTTTCTGTTGTTGCTTACTTTCAGTTGTAGTTGGAGATAAACAATCAATATGAATCATAAAGTTTAGGGAAATTAATTGTGTGAATTGAGTAAATCCGACAAGGGTAATTTATAGGTTAATTCTCTGTGGTTCAACTCTGGGCTAAAATACTACGATTATATTTGCAATGCCCGCGTACTCTTTTGCGAGACTAGGTTGAGCGTGATCAAATTTTGGCGATGTTGCCGGGGATTTAACGACGTTATCAATTACCATTGAAAGAAATATTAAAATTCTAAGTGTAATAAGTTTTCTCTATACCAATTTGTTCATTGAAATTCTAACGTTTGAATCTTGTGGAAAGTAGGTATATGCCTAGAAATTCTTCGAGGACTGGAGAACTACTTGAAGGACTTTCAGACCCCGAGAAAACATTTTGGGTATTGAACCGTGCCAACAAAAGACTTCAACAATCTCAACAAACAACCCAATTCAAAATTGACATGGGTGACGTTTAGGACAACAACAACGGAAACGTCAGGGCCATTTAGTGTAGTGCAAATGTTTACAAGTGGTGCTATTGAGATTGAGTCGGAAGATGGAACAAACAAGTTCTCGGTCAATGGGCAGAGGGTGAAACATTACCTAGGAATAGTTTAAGAAAAAGGGATATAGTGGTGACCAATTTAAAAGAACCCCAATACGTAGATGAGGAATGATAGCCCAACTACTTGCATTATGCTGTGATGTTAAATCATGCACTGTGTGGGGGGCAACCCACGAATGTGTTCTAAGTATAGGGTGTAAAAGACTTGGCCCGACGACAGATCCCGTTCAGCTGGGTTTCTTGAGGGACCAAGACAAAAATTTAAAAAAAAGAAAATAAAGAAAAGGGAACCCTGAACTAGCGTGGCAGCGCTATCACATTACTAATGGGGTTGTCTTCTGCCCCAGTTTACGACCAACTAGCACGGCCGCGCTAAGCCCGCGCTAGTTGGGTTTCTTTCTGCCTTGACGGGGCCCGACTACTACTGGATATCCAAGGAAGGAGGATATTCAAAAAAATCAAACAAGGAGGATAGGTGGGAGGTGGTGACACACAACGATCAATCCTGAAAGACCACTCTTTTGTCTAAGGATGCCTAAACCACGACAACGCGTAGCTCGCTCTAGTCCAGGTAATTTCGCATCTTATATTTTTTTCTCTTTTTGTGTTTATTTTTTCTTACCTTCTTTAACATACATTACACAACTGACCCACCCCTCTAAAAACAAATCCCCCAATTTCCTTTTTTTTCTCTATGTGACGACTCGACCCATCGTCTCATGCATTTACGTCCAATTTTCCCCATTTTATGCTTCTAAATGTTTCATCATAGGTGTTTGGTGAATTTGAAGTAATTCAGATAGAGTTTGGTTGGAATGAGACAATTGGTCTCTTTAGGGAAAGTTTGGTTTGGAATAGTCAATCGGATGTTGACTTGATAGTTAGATGGCTCGGAATGAATTTTTGATAATTCAGTTAGTTTGGGGAGATGATTTAAGGCTTAGGAGAGCAATCGGAAGTAATTTTGGAGGCTCCGTGTAGAATTAGGCTTGAATTGGCTAAGTTTGAATTTTGTTGAATTCCGGTTGATAGGTGAGATTTTGATCCGAGGGTGGGAATGAAATTCCGAGAGTTGCAGTAGCTTTGTTAGGTGATTTATGACGTGTGTGAAAAATTTTAGTTGAATCGGAGGTGTTTACGTCAGGTTTTTGATCGAATGTGAGTTTTATAAGAATTTGATAAACTTAGACTTTGATTTGATCATAATTGAGGATTTTGATGTTAACGTTAGTGTTTTGATGATTCGAGCAAGTTTGAATGAATATTAGATTATGTCTGTGTTTTTGGTTGAGGTCTCGGGGGCCTACGGAGAATTTGGAGTTAATGCATGAATTGAAAGTTGCAGGTTTTGTGTTTCCACATCTGCGGAAAAGGGACCGCATAGGCAGTTCCGCAAATGGGGCTAAGGGGCCGCAAAAGCGGTCTGGGAAGGTCTGGCTTGGACCGCAGAAGCGGAAAGTGAGTTGCATAAGCGGCGACCACATATGCGGTCTTGGACCGCAGAAGCGATCCCTAGTATTTTAACTGAAACCTCATAAGCTGTCATTTTGACCGCAGAAGCGGTCCCGCATATGCGGTGGCGGGACCGCAGAAGCGAATAGCACTATGCACAAAAGGGATTAAAGGGTTTATTTCATCCGCGAGTTCTATCATTGTTTCTCCATTGTTGAGCAAGCTTGAGAGCCATTGACGGGATTTTTGAGAGTTCTGACTGGGAATTCATCGGAGGTAAGTCCTGTGGCCTCAAAATATCATTATATTGAAGTAACTGCCATTAATTCTGAGAAATTTGGGTAAAAATTGGAAGAACTAGGGCTTGGGTTTTTAAATGAAAATTAATGATACGAGGGGTCAAATGGAATCTGATTCTTGTGAACTTGATATGTGTAGACTCATGGCGAGATAAGGATCATTTTGATATAAAGTTTTCTGGATTTCGAGAAGTGGGCTCAGGGCTCAGGTTTTGCAAATTTAGTGGTTTTCGATATTTTTCGAGTCTTTTCAATTGAGTATTATTACCTTAGCTTATTTTAATATATTCATTGTGGTTTTGGCCAGATTCGATGTGCGAAGAGGTCAATTCGAGAGGCAAGGGCGTTGCTAGATAGTTTTCAGCCGGCTAGAGGTGAGTAATTGATATAAATGCTGCTCTGAGGGTTTGAAAATCTAAACTTTCATATCGTAGCACTATATTGAGACATGACTTGCATTCCACGATGAGTGCGGTGTCGTAGAATGTTGGGGATTGAGACTTAGTCTATCCCGAGTGTTAATTCCTACTATATTGGCTACTGAAACGCATACTTTATTATTGTGAATTGGGCTTATTGCCATGTTTGGGGCCTTGTTCCGACCTGTAGAATCCTAAGGGGATCCTTATGTTTTTTTTGCTCACTTGTGCGCATAACTTAAATTCTCAGTTATGTTTTCAAATATTAAAAACAATATAATAAATGTGTTTTATACATGAACATTAAATGAAAATGGTATGAGGGCTGAGATCCCTATAATATGTCACGCCCGATTGGCATTGGACTTATTTGACTGAGATGGGTTGGGGGCCCAGTGGTGAGGATGTTTCCTTGATATGGATCGGGCTACACGACGTAGCGATTATATATATTGATATTGAGGCCGAGAGACTGTTTTATGCCAATACCTGGATGATATTGCGCTTGGGCTGTAGCAGCCCCTCCGGAGTCTGTACACACCCCCAGTGAGCGTCGTCGACGTTTAATAAGTGGAGTGGGATGCACGCCGCAGTGGGTACCGGAATGTACCGTTATATGTGTGGTATTCTTTCATGCATTATTACTTGACTGTATTACCTGTTGTTTACTGTTTCCACTGTTTTGGATATAAACTGCTAGATATAGAGTACTTTGTGCATTTTCTGCGTTTTCTTACTTTCAGACTGTAGTTATGTTTTTTACTCACTATGTCGGAGTACCTACTTTACTCCATGCACCTTGTGTGCAGATCCAGGGCAGTCTCAGGCTGAGTAGATCCAGAGTTCATATCTTCGGGAGTATTTGAGGCAGCTGCAGGGCGTTCACAACCGATGATTCTACCCTCTATCTTTATCCTTTATTTCTGCATTTTCAGTTTTTGATGAAATTTGTAGTATGATGTTACTCTGTATTCTAGAGGCTCATGTTCGTGACACCGGGTCCTAGATGGACTGTATTGGTATTTTGTTCGATTTTTCGCATTATTATCAGTATTTCAGACTTTTACTTAAATGGCTTTATCTTTCTCTGTTTAAACAATTAGAGTAACTATTATAAATGGTCGGGCTTGCCTAGTATTGTGTTGGGCGCATCACAATAGGGTTGGGGTCGTGACAAGTTGGTGTCAGAGCCTAGGTTACTTGGTATCGCGAGTAATGAGCCGGCTTAGTAGTCTCTCGCGGATCGGTACGGACACGTCTGTACTTATCCTCGGGAGGCTGCAGATCCTTTAGGAAATTTGACATTCTTGGAATTCTTATCGTGCGACTTTGTTGATCCAAGAACTAAATTCTTTTATTCTATTTGCTCGCAGATGGCGAGAAATTGTGCTATCGGACGTGGCAGACGACCACATGTACTACCTACGGAGGCCACCAAAGGCCATGAACACAGTCGTGGTTGAGGTCGTGGTCGAGGTAGAGCTGAGGGGGCAGCACCTGTTGACCCACCAGTTGCCCCGGCTCAGGAGCAGGCTCCAGCTATAGAGACCCCAACACCACTTGTTCATGCACCAGCTGTGCCTATCGTGATCTCGAGTCTTACGGAGGCCCTAGCTCAGATTCTACCAGTTTTCACTATCCTAGCTCAGGCCGTCTCATCCACTACTGCAGCAGCTACTTCGTAGGCTGGGGGAGGCAATTTGACCCCCGCTGCTCACACGCCTGAGTAGGGAGTGTAGGGTTTGCACACACCAGAGGCACCATTAGTTCAGTATGTTTCCCCAGTTCAGCCGGTTGCACAGGTTCAGGATGATGTGATTCCAACTATGCCAGACGATGAGCGGCGTCATCTAGAGAGATTCAACAGGCTCTCACCTCCTACTTTCAGTGGTATTCCGGGCGAGGATCCCAGGTTTTTCTCGACAAGTATCGACGTATGCTTTGGACCGCGGGGATATTGGAGTATAGAGGAGTGTCATTTACTACATTCCAGTTTTCTGGAGCAGCTTTCACTTGGTGGGAGGCTTATGAGTGGCATAGGCCGAGAGGTACAGTGCCTTCGTCATGGCAGGAGTTATCCACTCTCTTTCTGGAGAAGTGGGTACTTCAGTCTCAGAGAGAGGAGATGCGGAGGCTGTTTGAGTGGCTTTGTCAAGGAGCTCTGACTGTGTCATAGTATGAGGTGAGGTTTTTGGAGTTGGCTTGTTATGCTCCATGGATGGTCCCGACTGATCGGGAGAGGATTAGGAGGTTTGTGGACGGACTTATCTATCTAGTCTGTATTCTGATAACTCCAGATATGATTCTGAGTCATACCTTTGAGAATGATGTGGATATTGCTCGTGATATTGAGACAGCTCACATTCAGGAGATAGAGGAGAGGGAGGCCAAGAGGCCTCGAGTATCGGGTAGCTTTAGTGGTGCTCTGTCTAGGGGCCATGTTTAGCAGAGCAGAGGTCGTTCTTTTAGGCCTCATCAGTCAGCTCGTCCTGAGTATCGTGGGACGTCTTCAGGCCGTGGTCATCAGGGGTTCCAGGTAGGGCCAGTCTTCACTTAGTGCCTTCTCAGCTCATAGCTCTTCACATGCCCCTTCAGCTCAAGGTTCTTCTGCCCAGAGCGCATGGACAGGTCATTCTAGTGCGAGGGGTTCCCATCAGTCCCCTTCTCCAGCATCTGGTATTTGCTTCGAGTGTAGAAAGTATGGCCATATGAGGAGGCAGTGTCCTCGACGTCGTGGTAGCCAGGCTCAGCAGAGGGACCAGCCCTCGTCTTCTGCTCCGGTTTCTTCAGCACCAACCCAGTCAGAGAGGGGCGGAGACCAATCAGGCGGTGGCGGCCAGGCTAGATTTTATGCCCTCCCAGGCTAGACAAATTGCCATGCATCTGATGATGTTATCACATGTATTATTTCAATCTGCCACAGAGATGCCTCTGTCTTATTTAATCTTGGTTCTACCTATTCCTATGTGTCTTTGTATTTTTCTCATCATTTGGGTATGACCTGAAGGTGTCTTGCTTTACCTGTACATGTATCTACCCCGGTGGATGATACAATTATTTTGGACCATGTGCATCGGTCATGTATTGTTACTATTGGGGGTCTTGAGACCCGAGTTGATTTATTGCTTTTGAGCATGGTGGACTTCAATGTTATTCTGGGCATGGACTTTTTATCTCCGCCATGATATTCTAGACTGTCACGCAAAGACAGTCACCTTGGCTATTCTGCGAGTTCCGAGGATCTAGTGGCGTGGTATAACTTACTATGTCCCTAGTAGAGTTATATCTTTCTTAAAAGCCCAGCACATCATTGGGAAGGGTTGTTTATCATATTTGTCCTTCGTGCATGATGTTGGATTTGAGGTTAACAGTATAGATTTTGTTCCCTTTGTGAGGTACATCCCTGATATATATCCTGCAGACCTGCCGGGTATGCCCGCGGATAGGGACATTGATTTTAGTGTTGCCCTAGTGCCATGTACCAAGCCCATTTCTATTTTGCCTTATCGTATGGCACCAGCGGAGTTGAAAGAATTTAAAGGTCAACTTATGGAGCTCCTAGAAAAGGGGTTTATTCAGCCGAGTGTGTCACTATGGGTGCACCTGTGTTATTTTTGAAGAATAAACATGGAACAATAAGAATTTGCATTGACTACAGGCAGTTGGACAAAGTAACAGTGAAGAACAAGTATCCCCTACCTCATATCGATGATTTATTCGACCAGCTTCAGGGAGCAAGGGTGTTTTCCAATATTGATCTCCATTCGTGTTATCACCAGCTGAAGATCAAGGAGTCAGACATTCTTCAGGACTAGATATGGTCACTATGAGTTTTTATTTATGTCTTTCGGGCTGACCAATGCCCCCATCAACGTTCATGCACCTGATGAACAGTGTATTTCGGCCATATTTGGATTCGTTTGTTATAGTATTCACTGATGATATTCTAGTATACTCACGTAGCTAGGAGAAGCACGCAGAGCATTTGTGAGTGGTATTGTAGAGATTGTGAGTTCTATCTTAGTTCCCTGGCCTTCTTGGGACACGTGGTGTCCAGTGGTGGTATTTAGATTGATCTAAAGAAGATTGAGGCAGTTCAGAGTTGGCCTAGACCGTCCTCGGCCACAGATATTCGTAGTTTCCTCAGTTTGGCGGGTTATTATCACCGTTTCGCTTAGGGTTTCTCATCTATTGCCTCATCCTTGACCAAGTTGACGCAGAAGGGTGCTTCGTTTGTATGGTCGGATGAGTGTGAAGAGAGCTTTTATAAGCTCAAGACAGCCTTGACCACAACTCCAGTATTGATTTTGCAATTAGCTTCAGGTTCTTACACCATTTATTGTGATGCTTCGAGAGTCGGGATTGGCTGTGTATTGATGAAGGAGGGTAGAGTGATTGCTTATGCTTCTTGGCAATTGAAGCTCCATGAGAAGAACTACTCTGTTCATGACTTAGAGTTGGCTGCTATAGTTCATGCCTTGAAGATTTGGAGGCACTATTTATATAGAGTATCTTGTAAGGTGTTCACTGATCATCGCAGTCTTCAGCATTTGTTCAAACAGAAAGATCTTAATTTGAGACAGCGGAGGTGGCTTGAGTTACTCAAGACTATGATATTACCATATTGTATCATCCGGGAAAGACTAATGTAGTGGTCGATGCTTTGAGCCGAAAGGTAGTTAGTATGGGGAGTTTGGCATACATTCCAGTTGGGGAGAGACCCCTTTCCATTGATGTTTAGGCTTTGACCAACCGGTTGGTGCAGTTAGATATTTCGGAGCCTAGCCGAGTGTTGGCGAGTGTGGTTTCTCGCTCTTCTGTATATGATATGCATCAGAGAGCGCCAGTATGATGATCCACATTTGGTTGACCTCAGGGACAGAGTTCAGTACAGAGATGCTAGAGATGTGACTATAGGTGATGATGGTGTGTTGAGGATGCATGGCCGGATTTGTGTGCCCAATGTGGATGGGCTTAAAGATTTGATACTTGAGGAGGCCCACATCTCATGGTATTCCATCCCTCCTAGTGCAGTAAAGATGTACCAAGACTTGAGACATCATTGCTGGTGGAGAAGAATGAAGAAAGACATTGCGGGATTCATGGCTCGGTGTCTCAACTGTCAGTAGGTGAAATATAAGCATCATAGACCGGGCGGTTCGCTTCAGAAGATGGTTATTTCCGAGTGGAAATGGGATAAAGTTACTATGGATTTCGTGAGTGGACTTCCTCAGATTCTGAAGAAGTTCGATTCTATTTGGGTCATTATGGATCGACTGACCAAGTCCGCACATTTCATTCTAGTGTGTACTACATATTCTTCTGAGCGGCTGGCAGGGATCTTTATTTGTGAGATTGTTTGATTGCATGGTGTTCCAGTTTCTATTATATCGGATAGAGGTACTCAGTTCACTTCTCAGTTTTGGAGGACTTTTAAACACGAGTTGGGTACTCAGGTGGAGCTGAGCTCAGCATTTAATCCTCAAATGACCGGACAGTCCGAGCGTACAATTTAGATATTGGAGGATATGTTGTGTGCCTGTGTTATAGATTGGGATGAGTTTCTACCTCTTGCAGAGTCCTACAACAACTACTATCAATCTAGCATTCGAATGGCGTCTTATGAGGCCTTATATGGGAGACGGTGTAGATCTCCGAGCGATTGGTTCGACCCAGGCGAGGCTAGGTTGTTGGGGACATATTTGGTCCAGAATGACTTAGAGAAGGTGAAGGTGATTCAGGAGAGACTTCGCACAGCTCAGTCACGTCAGAAGAGTTATGCGGACCGGAAGGTTCGAGATGTATCTTACTCGGTGGGTGAGAGAAGGCCTTACTGAAGGTTTCACCTATGAATGGTGTGATGAGGTTTGGAAAGAAAGGGAAGTTGATTCCGCTGTTCATCGGACCTTTTGAGGTGCCTAGGAGGATTGGGGAGGTGGCATATAAGCTTGCGTTTCCACCCAGCTTGTCGGCGTTCATCCGGTATTTCATGTTTTTATGCTCCGGAAGTATGTTGGGGACCCATCTCATGTCTTGGACTTCAGCACATTATAGTTGGATGAGGATTTGACTTATGATGTGGAGCCAGTGGCTATTTTGTGTCGAAAGGTTCGGAAATTTAGATCAAAGGATATAGCTTCGGTGAAGGTAGAGTGGAGAGGTCGGCCCGTAGACGAGGCTACTTGGGAGACCGAGCACAAGATGCGGAGCAGATACCTGCACCTATTTGAGACTTCAGGTATGCTTCTAGACCCGCTTGAGGATGAGCATTTGTTTCTATAAGGGAGGATGTGATGACCCGACCCGTTGTCTCATGTATTTACGTCCTGTTTTCCCCATTTTATTCTTCTTCATGTTTCATCGTATGTGTTTGGTGAACTTGAAGTAACTCGGATAGATTTTAGTTGGAAATGAGACAATTTGTCTCTTTAGGGAAAGTTTGATTTGGAATAGTAAACCGGATGTTGAACTGTGATTTAGAGGGCTCAGAATGAATTTTTGATGATTAGATAAGTTTCAGGAGATGACTTAAGGCTTAGGAGAGAAATCGAAAGTAATTTTGGAGGCTCAGTGTAGAATTAGACTTGAATTGGCTAAGTTTGAATTTTGGCGAATTCCTGCGGATATGTGAGATTTTGATCCGAGGGTCGAAATGAAATTCCGAGTTGCAGTAGCTTTGTTAGGTGATTTATGATGTTTGTGCAAAATTTCAGTTGAATCAGAGGTGTTTAGGTCGGGGTTTTTGATCAAATGTGAGTTTTGGAAGAATTTGATAAACTTAGGCTTTGATTTGATCATAATTGAGGATTTTGATGTTAATGTTAGAATTTTGATGATCCGAGCAAGTTTGAATGAAGTATTAGATCATGTATGTGTTTTTGGTTGAGGTCCCGGGGGCCTCAGGGTGAATTCGGGTGGTTAAACGGAGAATTTGGTCACCTATTTGAATAGGACTAACTTTGAACTTATAGGAGGTACCATGGCCCCTCGTAAATTCCCAGAATCAAGTTCCTCGTCCCGTCGCTCGGCTACAGCCAATACTGGGGGTCGGCCCCGTAATTCAGTTGATACTAGGCCTTTCAATAGCCAAAAGTTTGTGTCTGCGAAGGCAGAGGACAGGTTTAACAAAAAAGAGGCTAAAACAATGGTACAGGAACAAGCCATGGATCATAATGCTCTGGCTACTACCTGTCCAAATATAACTTTCGAGTTGAGGAGGCGTGGCTTGAGATGTTTTTCAAGGAGCCAATCACTGCAAATATAATGCTTGTGAGGGGGTTCTATTCCAACCTCCCAGAACATAATAACTACACTGTTACAGTGCGCAAGCGACCGGTCAGTGCTTCTGTAAAGACTATCCGGGCCATATACATGCTACCCCAATTGGAGGAGGGGTACATGGATGCATACCAATCATATAACAACAAGCATATTCCGTGATCCACATTCACTAACATCATTTGTCAATCGGGCGCCAATATACAATGATATAAATATGGAAACAAGTTCCACTCCTCAGATCTCAAGTTCGAATCCAAATGTTGGTTGTACTTCATCAATAGCCGCCTCTTTCCCTCCAAGAATCTGTTTGAAGTGAATATCTCTCGAGTGTGTTTTATCTGGTGTTTCATGAATAGAGGGGCAATTGATGTGGCCCAATTATTACACAATGAGATGTTCCAATGGGTTCGGGTTCAACATTATGGGTTATATTACCCGTCTCTTGTCACCCGGCTGTTCCTTCAAGCCAATGTGCAAAATAATCTCGACATAGATGGCCGCCTGACTGCAGCCAATCATTTCACGGCTGAGAGGGTCACCACAGGTAAAGAAGTGGTCGTTGTTGCGGATTTGGTTGGTCACGAGTCTGATGACAGTGATGAGGAGGAGGAACAACAAGAGGGAGCTGATGAGGAGATGGGAGATGATGCGCAACCAGTGCAACCATATGCTGCTGATGCAGCATGCTCATCTAGGGCCAGTCGGAGACAAAAGATAGACCTCACGGAGCAGGAGATAGCTGAAATAAAAACCTCGGTGAATGAACTAGGGACTCGTGTTGATGAATTGGCAACCCATCAGAAGAAAGCGGAAAACCGGATCATGGGTTGGCTCCGTGCTTTGGGTCAGGCGTGCAATGTAGACGCTGGCTCAGTCTCCGACCAGGATTGACCCGTCAGGGTAGTTTCCTTTCCCCTTCTTTTGATTTACTTGGCCATGAGAACATGTCCTCAAATTAAGTGTGGGGTGGGGGTTAGGAATACTTCGTTGTATGTTGTAATTGTAAATTAATTGTTTTTGTTGGATATTTTGTTTTGCTTTATGTTTGTGTTAGAACAATAGTCATTAAGTAGGTAAGGGTAGTAAAAGACTCCGCCCAATAACGGATCCCTTTCGGTGGGGTTCTTGAGGGACCTTGTCGATATAAAAAAATCTAGAAATATAAAGACTCTTCCTAATGACAGATTATTTAGAAAATTCTCTTGAGGGAAGCTAGTCTAGAGAAAATTCCAAAAAAAAAATAAAAAAAATTAGGTAGTGTAGTAACTCCCCCTTGGTTTTTTTTAGGCTACGGTTCTTTTCCAAGGGTTTAACTTGAACCAGACATAGGTAATTTTTTTTGTTTTTTTGTTAGGATTAATGGACCTTAGCGTTTCTACACCCGAACACGACAGACGCTAGAGTGTAACGCCTAACTTAAAGGGTTGAATTTTGTTAAGTACCTGAAAAGAATTGTATGTGTATATATAACTTGAGTACTCAAAAAGAGAATGTCTTGATGAGCTGATCCGGAGTGATTCATGTGCTATGTGTGGTGAGTAATATTGTATTCCATGATGTACATATGATGCCTAGAACTTGCCCTGTGTGTTCAAAGCGAAATAGAAGCTTCATTCGGTTTTTGAAGTGATATAGGCATTTCTTTGTTGAGCAAATAAAAAAGTGAAACCACCTAAATGCATTACCTCTTAGTTAACCCCGTTGAGCTATAAGCATGTTTCTTTGGCAGCCACAACAAATATGAACTTTAACCAAGTATTTGAATAGACTGTTGATTTGAACCAATTTTTCCTCCCTCTCACTTAGCACTAGAATGGTATTGAGATTATGCAAAACAAAAGTATGGGGTGGTGGGTTAGTTTTCAAAGTGGAACCATGGAAATAGAGAAAAAAAAGGTGTGAAATGTGAAGTATAAAAGAGCAGCACCACAAGAAAAAGGTTGATTAATAAGTGGTAGCTTGAATGAAGTATACCTAATGTATGGGGATGTTTGACGGATGTGGTGGAGTGTTTTGCTCACAAAGTAACGAGCTTGAAGTTTAATGTAATTGTATTAAAAGTGCTTAGGGAGGTTAGTCACTATACCCAAATATATCCTACTCGTCCCTTAGCCTATATTACAACCAAATAAAGTCCTATTGATCTTAGACTGAATGGGGCTCGATTAGTCGAGTTCTACACTAAGGGAAAGCCTATGATGCGTCTTTGTGGCATGTGAATGTTCTTTGCGAGAGAGAGAGAATTTATCATCTTATCTTAGTTCATGATTGTCTTGAATATCATGGTAAGCAGAACTACTCTCTTGTGTGACGTGAGGGCATGTGACTCGCAATGGAAAGATAATCTTGACTCTTGCATAGAGTAGCTCGAGTAAGTGTGAATGTGGATGGTACGACTGATTTGACCTGAGAAAGGTTGTTCACTACTAGCTGCAAATCGCTTAAAATGTTCAAGGTGTGAGACGTAAAGGGTAAAGCTTAGAAAAGAAACCTTGTAGGATGTAGTGAATTGCTCGAGGACTAGCAATGGATTAAGTGTGGGGTGTTGATAATAGGCTAAATTGTATAATATGACTTACATTTTGGCTCTAACTTAAGGATATTTTACTATTGTAAGTGTGCGAAAAATATAAAAGTGACTCTAATGGTGACTTTGATATTTAAAAACAAATGACAGCTTATGAAGGTTATTCGGGTGAAAAAGTGAGTTCAAGGATGAAAAGTGGAGCAACATCCTCAAAACAGCCGGAAACCCCATTAGCGCAGGCATTAGCGCGCCCGCGCTAGTCCAGTGGCAGAAAAACTATTTTTAAAGAGTTAATTTCGGAAGTCCAATGAAAGTTACACAAGCTATAATAGGTTTAACCAGTCCAAGAGTACATTCAGCGAGAGTTTTGGAGATTACTCAAGAGAGGCAAGGAGGCAACTTGGAAAAACTCAATTTTTACCTGTCTTCTTGTTCTTCCATCAATGACTATGAATTCTTTTGTTGTTTTTGTTATTATAAAGAGTAGCTAAATATTTTACTCTAAGATTTTGGTGGAACCCGTTGGGGAAGAATTGGTTATTTTATTAATATAATTGATTTGGTTCTTAATCTCTAGTTGTTCATCTTCGTTTTAATTGTGGTTAGTTGAAAGGGCCCTCAATTATCCGTTCCTATTTAATATGTATCTACTTGAGAGAGAGTGCATATTTAGGTGAATTGTATGAACAACATCACTCCTGGAGTATAGATGAGAGTCATAACCAAGGGTTTAGGGTTGGTTTAGAGATAACGACACCTCGGGTGCAATCAAAATGAACCGTATTGGGAGTTAGCTAGCGTAGCTTGAGAAAGTGCGTTTAATAAATTATCGTAATTGCTTGAGAAAAAATTATGATAGCTGGAGTGTTCATGATTGATAGAGATAGCTAAATCGTAGTTATAGGTCATATACAACCAAAGAGATCAACAACGGGGGAAAACCACCGCCTTAGACCTTACTCCAATTGTTTACAATCAAGTTTAGTTAACTTTTTTCTATTGCTTACTTTCAGTTGTAGTTAGAGAAAAATAATCATTGTGAATCATAAAGTTTGGGGAAATTGATTGTGTGATTGAGTAAATTCGACAACAGTAATTGATAGGTTAATTATGGTTCGACTCTGGGCTTAAATACTTAGATTATATTTGTAACGCCCGCGTAGTCTTTTGTGAGACTCGGCTGAGCGTGATCAGTATTCATATTAAACTTTATTTTATATTATCATTGTTAAACTAGCTAAATTATTGTAAGTATTCAGTTTACTTAATGTTAAAGACTAGGTGCCATCACGACGCCTAAGGCTGGATTTTGGATCATGGCTAATATTATTGTTATTACTAGTATTTATATGTATTTAACTCATTTTTTCGCTTTTAGTTTATTTGGTATGATGTTGATCAGCTAAGCTTAACTGAACCAATGAAGATTTATATAATCGAGCTAAGCTTAAATGAACCAATGAAGATTTATATAATCGACCCAACTAGTTTAGACATATTTGTTATTCTTGTTGTTATGTATTTGTATATACGATTAAAGTTAGTCATCATTTTTATTTACTAGATTATCAATAAATGTTTTTTCATGAAGTTTAATTGTAATTACCTATTAAATATGCTAATTATGTAAATATTTTTTATACAATCCGTACCTCTAACTTAAACTCCATTCATATTCGTATTCATATTCATTCATTTATTTAGTCTCTAAAATACCCCCATCTTCTGTTTGAGAACTTAGAAATGAAACTTGAAATATGTCCCTGCAGTTTCTTATTAAAATCGGATCATTTTCATTTTGGGGGTGGTTGGGGGTGGGGGGGGGGGGTCGTCAAGGGGATTATGAGACTAGTATTCTGATAAGAACAAGATATGTATACGTGAAGAAGCTAAAGGGACAATATAGTGGGGAAGCAAGATACTCATCAAAAGGATTTTAAAAAATTTAAACTTGTAAAGAAGATATATATACATATATATATATATAATATTACTTTATCTACGCAGTGTAAATTTTCGGCCTTGCTCCGCCTATGACAGTGATAATCCCACTTACTTATGTTTGGACCTATATATATACAAAGTTGCGTTATACGAGTATAAAATGTAGAAACTTTTGATATTGGGTTACGTTGCAAATTAATTAAGAATGTGTAGAGGGATAACATTGAATCTGATTCTATGGATATAATTAAATTGATAGTATAGGAGGTAAGGAGTAAACCTATATATTCTGTTGGCTTCAGAGGCAGTGGGACGAACGACTTAAACCTCTTCTGTCTTAAGGTACACTAAGCTATTCCTTTTGTGTTTAATGTTGACTTAAACTTCTTCTGTCTTCATTCCTTTTGTGTTTAATGTTGAGAAGCTCTGCACAAGCTTAGTGCTTTCTATTTATTAAGTATTGCCCCCTAACATCGTTACTCCAACTTTGAAATGCCTTCTCCCTTATTTTGGGGTCAGATTAGCTTCCAGTTGAACCCAAACTCAATTGGTGAGGGCTTAATCCAGGTAAGGCAAATTCCAATAATTTTAAGTTTGTGTACTAGCAGAGGCGGATCTAGAATTTGAGGTTGACGAATGCCGTAATTTTCTTTTATGTATACTTTGTAATAACCAATACGAAATTTGTTAGAAATGCTTAATCAATTTTTTTGAGTTGATTTGGGTAAACCTAATAGATATTTTTTTATTTGAAAATTTAAAAATTACATCTCAAATATAAAAAACAAATGTGATTAGAATTTTAAAATAGGATCACATCTTTATTATAACAACAAAAATAAAATCAATATTTTTACTGGGAAATTACATTTTTTCTGTGTATTAAAAATTAAATTACACAAGTAAGATAATATCTGGAAGAGAATTACATCAATCCGAACAAGAAAATTTTAAAAAATATTTTTCACAAATACATTATACCCCATAACCATAAATTAGATAAACTACAATTTATCATAAATCACATATTTTTTAAGCAATGGTTACGAAATTATACTAAAGTGATTTAAATTATACCTAACAACAATCGCATTATATAAATTTTTATGATCTAACAAAAAAGATGAATTTTTTTATCTCAATCCAGAATCTCATTGAGACCCAAGTTTTTCGGATTTGAAAGAAGAAAACTCATAAATTTAATTAAGAGGATTGCTTATTTTATATAGTTTTAAAGTTAGGAGTCTCTTGTTTGAATGTTCTTATTAAAGATCATATACAAAATAAAAGAATCGAGAAATGAAAAGTATAAAAAATAATAAAATGACAAATAAAAAATTCGGTGATGACAAAAAAAAGTAAAAGCACAAAGAAAAGAGAAAGCTTTCAAAAATATCTATCATGACATCTTTTTTTAATTTAAGATTGCGGATAGCAAGATCAAATAATTAACCTAATATAAGAAAATCTCTAACATAAGTATATAAAATTTTTATAATCATAGTGAGTGTCATGGCACCGCTTGAGGGGGTGGATCCGCCCCTTCTGTCAGTCTAAAAGTTTCTTAAATCATTAGGTTACCTTTTTTACGAGAAGCCTGATATAAAAATCAAAGTATAATAAAAACAAACTGATTTAATAGTAATTGGAGTTGACGAAACAAACTTATATCCAATAAAAAATAAATAAAAAGACAGAAAAATGTCGAAACCGGAAATAGCAGGGGAGTAATTATTTAATTTGCATGTTGGAACTATATGAAATATTTAAGAAAGACTTGACGTGGCTACTGGTTAGATAATATTATATATATAAACAGCAACTAGCTCAATTATCAAATCGACCTACACACTCCATTCTAATTATTTTTGCCTGATCAAGAGCAGCTTCCGCTTGTTGAATTCTTGGCTTTTGGGTAAGAAACAAATTAATGTTTTAGCTCTCTGTATAGATTGGATAAGATTAAGACGTGCTGATGACACAGACTGTTTGAATCTTCTGTTTTCCACTTATATGGAAAATTAATTAAAAACAGTTTACATTAAATGTCTGCTGAGATCTTATTGCCAAGTGGAGTTTAAATTTTCTTGCTTCACCCTTTCCTTGTTAAAAATCTAGGTTTGATTGATTCTGATATTTCTTTTCCGTTGGTATATTAGGATATTGACTTTCTCTGGGTTTTTTGAGGAATCATGAATGCTTTAGCAGCAACAAATAGAAACTTTAAGCTGGCAGCTCGACTGCTCGGTTTAGACTCTAAGCTGGAAAAGAGTCTGCTAATCCCCTTTAGAGAAATTAAGGTATGTCACTTGATTCTCTTTATTTTCTTTTTTGATGAAAAGGGATTCTTGAAATAGAAGATAACACCCCTTTTCTTTTTCCCCTTATTTGGGTTGAGTTGATAATAGTAGAGTAACAGATTTTGTTGTGTCCCTACTTATGCTTTGATGACAACAGTTTTTGGTTTTGGACTTTGTACTTAGAATATTGAGCTTGACTTAAATTTTTGAATGTTCAAAAGGTCCCTATAGGATCAGGCTTTGAGGTGGTTAGATTATTGTTCTTGGCACACTGACTTTTTTTGTGTGTGTGTTTCAAAGCAAATGTTCCTGGACTGATTTTCTGCAATCTTTCAGGTGGAGTGTACAATACCAAAAGATGATGGCTCATTGGCATCTTTTGTTGGTTTCAGAGTACAACATGACAATGCTCGCGGGCCTATGAAAGGCGGAATCAGATACCATCCTGAGGTTTATTTTTCTTCTCTATGATAGACCACTACTCATTGCTGATTGTATCAGAAATTGTATTTTGCAGAAGGAGTAGTACTTCTTTTATTGAATATCATGTTTATGATGTTATCAATTGATCGATATAGCATATGTTCATAGTAACTCATTGGTGTCTAATGTAGGTTGACCCGGATGAGGTAAATGCCTTAGCACAGCTAATGACATGGAAAACAGCAGTAGCCAATATACCATATGGTGGGGCTAAAGGGGGCATAGGATGTAGTCCTAGTGCCCTGAGTAACTCTGAGCTAGAACGACTTACTCGAGTATTTACTCAAAAAATACATGACCTGATCGGAATTCACACAGATGTTCCGGCACCAGATATGGGAACAAATCCACAGGTCTGTGAATATGATTTTTCTTGCCTAGCATTTTAGTGGATGGAAGAAGATGTCATTTGCATCTAATGCTTTGTCTTCTTAGTGAAATATGTCTTACTGGAGCTACTACAATTTCTTTGTGCAGACAATGGCATGGATTCTAGACGAGTACTCAAAATTTCATGGTTATTCACCTGCAGTGGTAACCGGAAAACCTATTGTGAGTACACATAAAAATTCAGCAGAGTTCTTATTCCCAACTCATGTTTTTCTACAATCTATGAACTCATTTTACAAATCCAATTGGTGTTGGATATTCACTTTGTAAACTTGACTCTACTACTTTTGTGTTCATCACATCTTTTTGCTCTAGTTTAGATATGCACAAGCTTTGTAGTGAAAATGACTTCTTTATCTATATGAGGGATCGTTGTCAATTTAGCCTAAGAGATGTAACAATTTATTACAGGATCTTGGCGGATCCTTAGGCAGAGACGCAGCTACCGGAAGGGGTGTTCTCTTTGCTACGGAAGCACTGCTAAAAGAGCATGGCAAGAGTATTGCTGGGCAGCGTTTTGTTATACAGGTTAGCATAGTCAAGTATTCACTTCTGTTTTGGGAAGGGGCGGCTGAGGTGGCTAGTAAAGCCTTTGCATTAAGCCCCCAAATTTTGAGGCCCCAAAAATTTTTTATAGTAGATTTTATGATTTTATCTGTTGTTGGTTGTAACTGGACAAAATGCGAATTTGACAATGTTTTGCCTACTCTTAGGGATTTGGAAATGTTGGTTCCTGGGCTGCAAAACTCATCAATGAGCAAGGTGGGAAAATCGTTGCAGTAAGTGACATAACAGGTGCCATAAAGAACGAGAATGGACTCGACATAGCAAGCCTACTCAAACACGTGAAGGAAAATCGTGGAGTTAAAGGTTTCAATGATGCACGTCCAATAGATCCACATTCAATACTGGTAGAAGATTGTGATGTTCTTATACCAGCTGCCCTTGGCGGAGTAATCAGCAGGTACTTTCATGATTTTGCATTGAACTAGTTATCAAGAAGCCTTTTATGTCATATTTGTGATACGTTTGAACTTCTCATTGAAGGGATAATGCAAATGATATTAAAGCCAAATATATTATTGAGGCAGCTAACCATCCGACTGATCCAGAAGCTGATGAGGTCAGTGCAATAATTCTTTTGTTTTTGTTTTTTCACAATGAAGCAACTAAGGCAAAAGTTACCAAAGGAGGTAAAAGTGCGTTAGTTACAGATCATATTTGAAGAACGCACAAGACGACTGCAGCATTTTAACTAATTCTAATCCTCGACAGATTTTGGCAAAGAAAGGAGTTGTCATCCTACCAGACATATACGCTAATTCAGGTGGTGTCACCGTTAGTTATTTTGAGTGGGTTCAGGTATTATACCTTCATATGTTTTTCCGTAGTTTGCCACAAAGCATTGTCCTTGTTCTGTTGTTTCATCTGTTATGCACCAAAACAACAACTACCCAGTATAATCCCACAAAGTGTTTTTTTGGTTATGCACCAAAAGAAGTTAAAACTTCCAAGAGCTATTTTATTCAGTTAGCTTATCAACTTCTCGATGTTTTTGAAATACTAGAACATCCAAGGCTTTATGTGGGATGAGGATAAAGTGAATGCTGAGTTGAAGACATATATGATAAGAGGCTTTAAAGATGTTAAGGATATGTGCAAGACTCACAACTGTGATCTCCGAATGGGTGCCTTCACCTTGGGCGTGAATCGTGTAGCTAGAGCAACTGTTCTAAGGGGATGGGAAGCTTGAGAATGAGACTCATGGTGGCTTGTCTTGTTTTTCATATGATAACATGGAGTTCACACTTGTCTGCATTAAGTTGTATGTTCAGCATAATTTGGCAAAAGCTTTATCCATTTGTATTCTGGGTTGACCACCTTTTTCGCCTTCAGCCATTTTCTTTCTAATGTTCTACCCAAGGACAATGTGGCTTCTGAATAATAATTGAAAGATGCACTTAATATGCAAACTAGTTTGTTGTTTCTTGATCTTATCTTTGAGTATCATTTGTGCCTACATTTTATACTGGTAGTTTTTAGATCATGAAAACTCGTAATAAAGCAACACAGTAAAAGATACAATCAGGACTAGATAACTTATTGAACTGTAAAATTCTTGATTCAAAAATTTTGATCGCTCTCTACTGCCCAATTATTTATATCAAAATGAGATGAAGAATTGATTACCCACCTAACAATCACCTTCAATCGTGTAACCAAATCACTCCACCAAATATTAAAAAAAAGGCAGCACGGTACACTAAACTCCGGCTATGCGGGAGGTTTGAGGAAGGACTAGACCATAAGAGTTTATTATACGCAGCATTACCGTGCATTTCTGCAAGAAATTGTTTCCACGTAACCTCCAGGTTACATGGTAGCAACTTTACCAGTTATGCATCACCCTGCATTTCTGTAAGAGGCTGTTTCCACGGATTCCACGTAACCTCTAGGTCACATGGTAGCAACTTTACCAGTTATACATAGCATCACTCTACATTTTTACAAGAGGTTGTTTACACGGCTTGAGCCCGTGACCTCCAGGTCACACGGCAACAACTTAGACTAAAAGAGTTCGATTGTATGGACAAAATGATGGGGAATTAAATGGGACAGAGATTCTCACAATGCCAATTATCTAAAAAAACAAAGATAAAAGAGGGCTGATTCCATTAACAACAAAAAGGAACTATGATAACATACGTTCACAGCATCCAGAATTACAAACTAAATTGAGAAATCAAAAGTACATTACATTCCTTTTTAAAATCTCCCTCTACCCCTAAAACCACCTCCACGACCGCCCCGAGGAGGACCTCTACCCCCGCGAGGAGCACCCCTACCGCGAAAACCACCTCCTCCTCCACGTCCACCTCTCCCACCTCTTCCTCCACCTCGTCCACCACCTCTAAAAGCTTGTTGCTGTCCCCTGCAACAGTGAAGAATTTTTTTAAGCATTTGCATAACATCAAATAGCAAATAAAATATGGATGGGCGCTTGAAAAGGAATCAAACAATGCCCCCAGGAATCAATTTTTTTCTCAAGCGCTAGTGCAGGAAACTGCAGCTATACAGCAGGTACATCCTTGAGTTCAACTATTTGGATTTACAATATAATACTCCATTTGTATGAAAAGCATTAGATCCCACAAATTGTATAACTGCATCTCCTCCTTTTGCTAAAAGTTATCATCAAGTTGCTTACCTCTTGGGCCAATTCTAATTCATGATATGGTCCAAAAGCTCTCACCATCTTTATCTTATACTCTTCTCTTTTACAAGAGATTCTTGAACATAAACCATAGACATTGTTCCTCAATAGCTTATTAAGCCCATTCAGCATACAAGTATATCCAGAGGGCCACGAATACTAATATCAAACAAAAGGACTAATCAAGTGTGAAGCGTGACCAGTGGCGAAGGTACATAGAGACCCTTCGTCAAAAAATTAGTAAAATATTAGATTTTAATGGTATATAACATATATTGAACACCCTTTATCTGAAATTTTTTTTACTTATTTCAAGTTTGAACACCCTAAATAAAATTTCTGACTTCGCCTCTGAGTGTGACGTAAAGCAGAGAAAACATACTTGGGCTGCGGAAGAAATCTGGCCAGTGGCAAAAGCTTTGCTGGGTCAATGTAGAACTTATCTCCAGTTGCATATGAAGTTGCAATAATTCCCTCCGACATCTTAATTGAAAATAACTGCAATAAAGCAGAACATGAGAACCGCATCATGAGCTGAGCTCTTAATACTAGACGAAAGTCCTGGAGGCCAAATTAAAGCTCACTATTGAGCTACAGAGGTGATAAATTTCCTTTTTTTCTCACAAGAACGGCATTTCCATTTACCTTGTTTCCTCATGAAGCTGTATTAAGAAAGAAACTACTTGCTCCATTTCATTTATACAACACTTTATATTCGGAACATTCCAAAACATTTGACATCATCCCACTTCTATACAAATGCACAACTTTCAAGGATTTGAAATTCACTAAAGAATCAGGTTGTAGGTTAGGGGCTACTAGAGTCCTTCGCACGTCAGTAGGTTTTCTTATAGACGATTTGTGTGTTAGCGTGTGCCCTCCTGTGGCTGTTAGTTATGGTAGTTACTGCACGATTTTATTGCCTGCGATTGTATGTATGTTCTTATTTTTAGTTAATTAGTTTCACTATTTTCTGCGGGAGTCACTAATGCTTTCTGTTTTTTGTTTTGTTCTACAGCTATTTTTCCTTTTGTCCTATGCGCCGAGGGTCGATTGGAAACAGCCTCCTTGCCCTTTCGGGTAGGGGTAAGGCTTGTCTACATATTACCCTCCCCATACTCCCACCTGGTGGGAATATACTGGGTAGTTGTTGTTGTTGTTGTTGTTATGTGATGATTTCTCCATTAACCTAACATTTCAATCATCCCTTCAAATATTTCTGCCACTATCACCAATATAATATGTCGTTTAGCACATTAAAACCTGACAGCAAAAATACTGACATATAAATGATTCGAGCGAAAATTGATTATTGCTCTCAAATAACCACCACAACAAAAAATTAGGGAATGACATCATTTTTCAAAAAGTTTAAGTTATGTGCACTAACGACGGTACAAAAATATTACAAAAGGTAATTATAGAATAAATTTTCAATCACAAGTTAAGCTACAACCTAATAATATTAAAAAAAAGTTAACTGTCAGTGTATATAGCTTAGATCCTTCTCCGAATATTAAATATTAAAGATTTAAAGCCACAACTTTATCCATGAAAATTTAAAAGCTAACATATAGCAATAGAAAATAGTACTAGCAAATAACAAACGGGAAAAGAGATTACTTACAGATTCATTAATAGGACCAAAAATTTCATCAACTTTACCAATCTGGGTCTTGTTCTGAAGGTAAATAGGAGCGTTAAAGTAAGGGATTTTTTCATTAGTGAGCTTTGTTACTGCATCTCCTTCACATGCGTGTACAAATGCTGATACCTCTGCATATATTACCATTCACAAAACACATTTTCATCACAAAAAGATTACACACAGAAGAAGAAGAAAACACGCACGCACACACACACACAAATGGAGAGATTCAGTTCAATGCAACTATGTTTACCTACGACTTCAGAAGGAGGTCCTTCATCGCGAGGAGGAAAGCGGCCGCCTCCACGACCACCACCAAATCGGCCGCCGCGGCCACCGTCTCTGCCGCCCCTAAATCCGCCACCACCACGTCCTCTTGGAGGTCTCATTTTTTTAACAGTGAACACTATGAGCGGCCTGGATGAAAATGGGTTTAGGGTTTTAGGGGTTTTAAAAGTAATACAACAAGGAGACAAGTATTTGCTCTTCCACTTTTGACCCTAGTTTTTTTCTTTTAAAACTTAGTAATTAATTTTGACAAGAAATGACACAAATGATCCTTTATGTTTGGAGGTATGTTCAAAGCTATTCCTTAAGTATATACCGAAGATGTTTTGGTCCTTTAATTTGCGAAAAGTAAGTACTTTGGATCTCCGTCAATATTTAACACAATTAGGTGGTTAGATTTGCTAATATTCCACTTAATTTAGCTGTTAGATTTGCTAAAGTTCCACTTGTTTTCTTTCTTCTTCTTCTTTCTATTGGCAGTAACATTATAAAATATTCGAAAAAGGACCAAATTTACCCTTTACTATTCGAAAAGGATTAATTTTGACCTTCGTTATACTATCGGTCCACCAATACTCCTAACGTTATAAAAGTTGTTCATAATTACCCTTTAATCATTAACCCTTCCACCATGGCCCCACATGGCCGGGCACTTGGTTGAGGTGGATGTCATGTGGCGTGCCACCTTACTACCCCAACTTAATTTTAAAATTGCATTTACTTCTAACAAACCCATTTTGCAACTAAAAAAAGAAAAAAAAACGTAAGCAGTAGTAAAGAGAGAAGGGCCACATTAGCTTACTATTATACAACATCACAAAGCACCTTAAAACATGCTCACAAACACCATAAAATTCACCGTCACCTTTGTTTTCACAATAACTAAGAAGAAGAAAAAGAAAGAAAAGAAGCTCTTAAGTTATTTGTACTTTGGGTACTAACTAAATTTTTTAATAAAAATAGCACAAGTTAAATGAGTGCAACCAAATTGAGAACCTCGTAAAAATTTTAAAAGCGATGGAGGTTCTGTTTCAATTTGGGTCATATTTTGGGCTTTCTCCGTGGTTAGGCTATTCACTCGCTTGAAGTAATGGGCTTTACATGAACATCTTATATTCAAGGTACTACTTGACCTGCATTACGATATTAACTAGGTAGTACTCTGTTTATATTAAATAAATACCATTTTAAAATATTACATCCTATAAATATCTTTTATCCTTTATAGCAAAAAATCTAAATATAGTTACTTCCTATAATTAAGGCACCATGTATGCTAAAAAATATTTCTCTCTCTTGTGATATGTTATATACGATACATCAGAAGTGTTTAATTTATACAAATATGTATATCTATCACTTGATCAATTGATTCGTGGATTCTTCGAGAAGGATGTCGAGCGCATGTGGCGATGGGCAGAGGCAGTGATCGGCGGCGATGTAAGAGGAGAAATCATGTTGTTTGGTGTGAGAGTAAAAGTGGATCCTATGAGGAAGAGCATCAGTTTGAACAATCTCTCACGGCTTTGATCCTATGAGAGAATAAAAGTTGACAGTACGAACAACATTTGTATAATTCATGGCTTCGTTTGTGGGATTTGAGGGCTAGGGATTGTTGTAGTTGTTGTAGGAGGTTGGACAAATGTGTTAGGGGGTTGACCATCCGGAATTAATGGCTGGCCACCGGCCGACGAATCCATAAGGTTATTTCTCTCTCTAGATCGCTCCATTCGCCTATTTGTATTATGTTGTATTCGAATGCATATTTCAGTTGTATTCACATGTATTCAACAACATTCATTTATAATTTTTAGATATATTAAAAAGTTATGTGTATTCTCTTTTATTCAGTTTTAATCAATTGTATTTAGCTATTTTATTTAGCAATAGTTAGTTGTATTCTAGTACTTTATACAACTGTATTCAGTTGTATTCAGCTGTAGTTAGTTATATTCAACTATTTTATTCAACAGAAGTTAGTTGTATTCTGTTGCATTCAAGAGTTCTATTTAGTTGTATTGTGTTGTATTCAAGTGTTTTGTTAAGATGAATTAAGTTGTATTTTGTTGTATTCAACTGTATACAGTTCTACTCAACTGTATTATTCATATGTATTTCTCTTTATTCAGTTATAATTTTTATTATGTATCTTTCAAATACAGATTAATGTGGGATTGTTTTAGTTCGTTGAGTTAAATTAGGAGAATATCATGTGATTTGATTTCCTTCCGCTTTTAGCACAAATACGTTACTGTATTTAACGTTAATGCCACTTGAATACAGCTAAATACATGTCAAACTTAGGTGGAATTCCAGTTTTTATGTCTATTTTTTTGTTGTATTAATGAATACAACAACTTAAATATATGAAATATATTGTATAAAAACATAAAAGGTATTTATAACACATAATATAACAAAAGATATTTATAAATGACTAATTAGACTTAAAAGATGGTGCTTTTTATGAAAAATTCTTTATTAACTAATCTGAAAATCCTCATGGGTTTAGTAACGTTAACTAAGAAGCTGAGTTTGCACTAACGAATCAAAGTAACCAGCAAAAGTACAATTATCAATTCCATCTCCTCACTCACAAAAACAAAATAAAAAATAAAGTAGAATAAGTGCAACTCTAGAAGTTCGGTTACCATCATAATTTTTTGTTTTCCACCAAGTGCTCAATATCCGATTGGAGCCTCCACTAAATCCTATTCACGGCGTGTAAGGCCCATTAGAGAAGAAAAAATGCTTCCTTTAAATAAAAAAAATTAATCCCTAACTATTCTTAGAAAAAACATCTCATTAATCAAATCTTACGAGTTGCATTATTACACATGCAAATTCTCTCAAATGTTCCTCTGCCTAATAAGTTGGTTCCTTAGCTAATTATACAAGTAGCAAGTTCAAAGGCAGATTCATATTTTGAATATTATTCTAGGTTCTGGTTCGAAACTTTATTTATTGTACTTATTTAATGAAATTTTTGACAGACATATATAAAGTGCAAACTCGAACTAGCTATTTAATTCGGATAAACCAGCAAGTACTTAACTATATGCACCCCGTAGCAAACGGGCGGGTCGAATCGAATATGAGTGGGTCAAAACGGATAATTTAAAAAAAAAAAGGTAAATTATCCGATCCAACCCGTATTTGAGACGGATAAAAGCAGACTTATCCGGCGGATAATATGGATATCCATATTATCCATGGCTTCTTAAATATGATCACTTATGAGAGAATTGTTAGTCTTCCAAACTTGAAGAACTCCAATTTTAGGCTTTACAATGTAAAAGTTAAGCATAATAGTTAGGGATTTTTACATATCTATACCATATATCAATCCTTATTACCTTTATTATTTAAGGATTGTGTTAATTACATCTAAGCATACCAAATTACCATTTATATACCATAATTAAAATTAAGGGTATAATTATTGCTTCATCTATTCTAGGTGTGATTTTAGGAGCATATATTCACTTTATTTCGTTTACCCGCCTCTCTATCCTCCCACCCCCATGTATTTGGAATGTCCTTCAGCTGAGTACCACTACCCTGCATTTAAATACACTGATTCATAAAAGAAAATTCGCATCATAACTGAAATTGCAAATCAAATATTTACACTGCCATTTATTCTCTAGTTTGAACCTAAAATCCAAAAAAATACTGCTGAATATTATTTAGGAAGCCATGACTATTAAAAAGAAATGAATCCTTGAATTTTAAAAACAGAACATTCAGAAAGATACCTTCGTGATTGACAATGGCTTAGGCGTCGAACTTCTAGCACTAGAAGACTCGGAGTAACGCTCCACAGTTTTCCGTTCCCTTATCGGCCTTGAGCTCGGTGTCACTGGCTATCATTTGTATCACTAGCTCTCCTCCCACCCTCACACTCCCCACGATTTACCTTCAGTTAATTCCCCTCCTCCCCTCCCACCCCCTTACCCACGATTTACCTTCAGTTTTTTCCTCTATTTTCGTATACATGTGATACATGTGAAATGTGAGTCCACAGACATTGTTCACCTTGGCATGAAGAGGAGCCATTGTCGGAAGTGTGGTAACTATAAGGAATGGAAATGGTTGATGCTTAATCATATATGTAAGGTGCATATTTTGCCATCAAAAGAAAATGACGTGATAAAGGAGTAGTTGGGTTGTGCAATTGTAAAGGAAATAATTTTCTCGTGAAAGACAATAAAGTTGACAGTATGGGTGTAATTATAGTTTATTTTGTAGTTTTTATGTAGAAATTTTGTAGATGAAGAGCAAATTTTGTTGTTAACATTTTTTTTGACACAAGATTGTAGTTTAATTATAGTAATTTTGTAGATACTCTTAAAAACAATACAACTTTATACAATACTTAAACTAATTTGTAGTTTATTTATAAAAATTTTATCTATAAACTGAATACATTGAATTTTTATATCCCAATTCACATTTCAATTGTAGCATAATCGGCATTTTCGACATAATTGTAGAAGACTTGTAGAAGTTTTAGTTTTCTCAATCTACAATTTATCTACAAATTATCTACAATTTATCTACAATTCTACAGTTTATCTACAATTTAACTAGAATTCTGGAAAAATGTCTTTTTCTTCTTCGACGAGTTTCAATCTGAAATTCAGTCAAAACCAAGTCTAATCTTCACCAAAACCCCTCAAAATTTACATATAGACTCCTAAACATATTCCGAATTATTTACAACAACACCCAATCCAAACAAATAACGATTTTTAAAAATTCAAATTTGAATTCAAAGCTTTCAAGCTTTTTAATGACTATCAATGGTGGAAAATATATGGAGAAGGAGAGAATTACGCAGCAATGGAATTTCCTTCCGTTTTAAATTTAGAATTTAATGGTGATAGGATCACACACAGATCTGATTCCTACAAATTTGGCACGTTTTTAGAGGAGGATCTACCTATTTTTGGTTTGGTACAGATTTTGTAGTGAAACTGTGGATTAGGCGGGTAAATACCAAATTATGAACATTTTTTATAATAAAGTTTGGTATATGGTATAGATAGGAAAAAATCTCTTTTAGTTATCCATTTGATTAACCATTTTCTAAGTAGATAATATGATTTTTTATCCATATTCGACCCGTTTTTAAATGGTTCATTATTCAACCCATTTTTTAATGAATAATATGGGTGCATAAATATTTTCTTTTAACCATTTTGTCACGTCTACGCACCCCTAACAAACTTTTGATGCATCTAATTCGTAAAAAAGAATCATTGAGCTTTCACAAGGATAGAAGATTGCATTTGAGAGAACGCTATGAAAATGAATCTTTGACAAATTTATTTAAGTGAAACGTGATAATTAATCAAAAAAGTGATCACGATGATCGATTGAATAAGACAATTTTAATCAATATCACTTCTTTAAAAAGAAAAGAAAAAAAATCTCTACGGCTACTCACGAAAGCCATGATTTCTTCTATTATTTGACTTGGGTAGAGTATTTATTATTACCTCTTATTATCAAAAGGAAAACTATAAAAGATAATTTCCCCTTAGATGTCCAATTCTTAAAATATCAAATATATTGTACTTCCTTTATGCCATATTAATGAACATGAGTATACATGACCCTCTTCCTCGAATCCTCCAAATCTTCATATTTTTATTTTTTTCAATCTCATCATGATTTTCATGGAGTTTAATGAAGAACAACTCAGCAAATTCAGACTAATCCTATTCCCAGCAGACACAGAGAAACAAGATGGAAAGAGGACAACACAACTTCAGTACGTACTGGAATATGGATATATTCATAATTGGACAGTTGTAATATTATAAACTTCTGTACGTACTGAAACAGTATGTTCATTATTTTAGAAAAATCTTTCAGTTTGTCAAATTTATATACTGTATAATGTAAAGTACTTCTAATGCTAAAGAAACGATCTCTTACTTGTTATTTTTGTATAATATTAGATCAAGATCCACTTAAATGGTGTGACTTAGCTAGAAATTTTATTAAGAGTAATTAAGATTTAATATATCATATATAAAAAGTAATAATTCACCCCATATATATTATATAATTTTCCGTAAAGAGTATTCAACTTACCATTCACCTTAAATCATATACGACAGCAAATCGAACCTTACACAAATCTGTTATCTGCCTTCAAAAATCTCTTCATACTTTGTCTATATTAGTGTCGGCTCAGATTGTGGACATGCCAATAGTCTGCCCATACATGTGAATTAATTTTTCGGTAATGTATTAGACAAAAATCCAATGCCACAAATTTACTCAGATGAGATTATGTTTTTTGCCAAAGACAATAAATCTTGATTCGAGCATGAAGAAACGTTTTCGAAGAAATAATGCATTAAATAAAAAAAAAACCCAATCATAACATCATAGAACTTGGAAGTATCATAAGAAGATGTCTTCGTGCATCCATGATATAACAATAACACACCAATAAGGTTGTTGTGAATACTCATAAATATTTATGGTGTAATACATATGGAGATACCTAAAGTTGGCACGATTTTTTACTTGGACATTTAAACTAGGTCTCTTTCCAGTTAGACATGTTTTTTAGGCAATTCTCATACCAATTAGACACATTTTTTACTGGCTTATTAATTATTGTGTAGGGATTTGTTGCAGCTTTAAAATAAGTTTTATCCAATGCTGAATTTAGGATGTGTGCAGGCATATCTGGTCTAATTGGCATAAGAAATGGAAAGGAGAAAACAGTTTTGGAGGTGCTCTAAATCTAAATATGAAGTTAAGTTTATTTGTAAGGACATTTGTAGGGATTTATTATATTATCCAAGAACGTCATGAGTTAGAGCCTAGTTTAAGTGTCTAATTGTAATGAGAATTTCCTAAGAAACATGTCTAATTGGAAAGAGACCTAGTTTAAGTGTCTCAGTGAAAGATCGTGCTAACTTTAGGTGTCTCCGTATGTATTACGCCAATATTTATTCATCCTTAATTATAGGTCTTGAATTCAACTTTTGGGAATGAAATCAAATCTAAATATTCGAGACGCAAATCTAATTTAATTGGGGCCAATCAAAATACCAAACACCAATTGAAGGGAAAATAATAAATAAATTGCCAAGACTATGTAAATATCGAAAATTTAGGATGTCTTGTTGTGAATATCTCTTTTCTATTTAATTAAAATTAAAATGACCATGGAAATTTTAAGCTGTTAATTTCAACCAATATGTGGATAGAATTACTTAATAGCAGAGAAGTTGAAATTTGTAGGAAGAATCAAAGAAGAAGCCGAAGTTTTAGAGAGAGAAATATGAAACTTTTATTCCCTTTTCCTTAGCTAAAGTATGACACTTTACAACCATATATACACGTGTTTAACCGATTACAACTAACTAGCTGATGTGGTTAATTTATCTCAGGACCTAAATGGTTAAACTTAATTCACTGCCAACTCTAGTCACAAGCTTAAGTGGTGTCAACATTCCTAGTTAACTCCCTTACACACACTTATCCCTCCCTCCCCCCTCCCGAAGCTAGGGGAAATGACGACATTCTCCAATCCTAGATTGGAGAGCAAATAACAATGATGACAGACATGAAGACCCTTTGTAAGAGTATCGTCGAGCTGCTTAGAGGAAGATAGATGCAAAATATGAACCAAACCTTGTTGAACTTTCTCTCAGATGAAATGACAATCGATATCAATGTGTTTCGTGTGCTCATGAAACACAGGGTTTGCTGCAATCTATATAGTAGACTTGCTATCACAGAATAAAGAGACTGGCAATTAAAGATAAACACCCAACTCCACGAACAGACCAATCAACCCAGTAATTCCAGCAATTGTAGGTGCCAGACTCCTATATTCTGCTTCAGTATAGCTTATTTAGATGGTGGACTGCTTCTTGGACATCCAAGAGACGAGGAAAGAGTCAATATTAACTAAATAATCAATAACTGATCTCCTGGTATTAGGGCAAGCTAACCAAACAGCATCGCAAAAAGCTGTAAGATTAAAATCTGAGGAAAGGACATCAAAATGCCTTGCCCTCGTGCCTCCTTAACATATCTGATCAACTAGAGCATCCTCCCTATGAGATTGCTTGGGTGAATGTATAAATTGTCTAAGGCATTGCACTGCAAAAGCAATATCACCCCTAGTTATAGTCAAGTATAGCAATCAAGCAAGCAAACGCTGATAAGTTCCTAGATCATCTATGGATTTATCATCAGTTAACCCAAAATAATCATCAAAGCGTATTTTCTTTGATGCATGAGTGTGTCATATTTATTTTGAGCAAATTATATCCAAAGAAAATACCTCGGTAGTCCCAGATCTTTGATCTTGAAACTCTTTTGCAGATTATCTTTGGTCTCTTGAATCAAAGTAGGATTATCACCAGTGACCAGGATGTCATCCACATATAGTAACACAATTATAATGTTGTCTGGTATTTTTTTTTTTGGTAAATAAGGAGTAGTCTAAGTGACTTTGGATAAAGCCAAAAGATAGAAGTGCAGTGATAAACTTAATGTTCCATTTACAAGATGTCTGTTTAAGACCATATAAAGACTTAATCAATCCACATACTTGCCCTTTCCCTTAATTGTGACTGAAACCTTGAGGCAAAGATATATAGACCTATTCATCTAAGTATCTCTGAAGAAAAACATTGTAAATATCCATTTGGTGAATCTCCCAATGTTTAGCTGCTGCAACAGAAACAACTCCTCTAACAGTTACCATTTTAACAACTGGTAGAAATATCATGGTAGTATAGCCCTTCCTGTTGACTGTATGCTTTTGCTACTAGCCGAGCCTTGAGCTTTTTCACCTCCCCAATATCCTTATACTTGATTTTATAAACCCATTTACATCCAATTTCCTTCTTTCCTACAGGCAGGGAGACTACTTCCCAGGTTTGATTGTCTTCCAGTGCTTTGATCTCAACCTGTATAGCATCAATCCATCTGGGATCCTTAATTGCTTGGGCATAGCTTTTAGGTTCGACATATGCTGAAAACCTAGTAATGAAACTATTGTACTTGAGTGAGATGGAACCATAGGCTTGTACATCTCATAAAGGATATAAGCAAGTGTTTGCATCAAGTTTAATGTCAGGAACAATGAAGTCCTTCTGCCACACAGGTGTCTTGGACGTTCTAGTAGATTTTCTAAGCGTAGAAGATTCATCAGAATAAGATGGTGTGGGATGTAGTATCAAAGGTGCAGACGTCTCAGCTAAAGTATTTGTAGGTCCCTACTGAAAATATTATATGAAACTTGACTCGGGAACAAGCACATTAGTAAACATATCCACTGGAAGTACATTGATCATGTCCAAGTATGCTTTATAAAAAGAACAAAGCGGTCATTGCAAATATAATTTAGTTTACAAGTCCGAGATCAAATCCCATTGAGAACTAAGGCTTAGTCACAGTTTTTCACTATCACTAAGAATACAAACTTGAACAATTCCTAACTTATAAGTATTAAAATTCTTGTATTTAACTAACTAACTAATAAATTAAAATAATAAATTAACACTAAAGAAACTACAGGTTGGAAAAAAGATTTAGGAGGTCTAGAGTTATGATCCCCAATTTGGAATCCTTCCCGCTATATCTTCTATAATTTTGCCTAAGTATTCTATACCAATCATGAGAGCTTTGCATGTTATAATTCTCTCCCGAGTAATTACGATAATTTACTAGACAAACTCTCCCGAATTATGCTAGCTGACTTTAATTACAGCTCACTTAGAACGCACCCAAGGTTTCACTATCCCTAATCCTACCTTTAAACCCTTGGTTATTGATTCCTCACATACGTTAAGAGTGATATTTTTAAATAACTACCTAAATATACACTCTCTCCCGAGTAGTACATACAAAACAAGCACAACTAATTGAGGGCCCTTCAATCAACCACAAGAATAATATAGTTGAACATATAGAGAAAATATTACGACTCAATTATATAAAAACATAAAAAGAATTTACCCTACAAAAGGCTCCATCAAACCTATATATAACAAATAAGCTATTCATAATAGTATGTAAAACTATAATACTTAATGTCATAACCAATAATGAAAAATAGGAAGATGAAGGAAAAACTCGTAGAAGAATTCCCCGCCTTGTTCCTATTGTGTCTCTGCCTCCTTTAAGTCAAATATGTGTCAAAAGTATGTCCAATCTCCTAAAAATATCATTTTTCCATGTATATATACCAAGTAGGGTTGGGCCCAATCAATTAAACCTTGTTCTACACGGAAAAGAACATATTTTTCGGATAGGACGTGAGCGGACCGCACATATCCACTTTGATTCTTCCTAATGAGCGCAGCCATGCTATTGACGCACACTTGTTACCCTGTTCCATTTAGAATTTGAAAAACATAAAATATGAAAGTTGTATCCCTTTAAGTTTCTTTCCAATCATATATTGTGGAGCCCAAATGGAGTTCTGAGCAAATAGTTATGTGCATTTTGCTATACAGTGTGCAATATGCCTACTCGATTTTTTGTTCGCTCTTAATTATCATCCGTTGATCCCCGAACACGATCTCATCTTAATTTCTTGGGATTTTACTCAGACTTCAAAGCTCCAAATCACTTGAATTTATTTCTTAACATCTATATAGCTCGGAATCGCTCCTACAAGGCATAAAACACACAGTTAGTGAAAAACACTAGCGGTTAAAGCTCAAACTCAATTAAAGTGCAGTAAATTAGAGTGTAATAAGCGACTAAAATACGTAATTATAGCCTGTCATCAACACCCCACACATAAACTATTGCTCGTCCTCGAGAAATCAAACTGCCATTTATTTAGACACGACCTTTTTTTAAATAATTCTCCTAACTCATCACACTGAGAATATTTAAAATAGACTTAGCACAAAAGCGTAACATCTTCACCTCAAGATTTGACTCACAAGTACCGCACATTATTCATAACTCGCCCACTTACTCTACCATAGAGGTCACTGACATTAGCTTTCCTTCATGAATCAAGTGCCCTCACACAACAAAAGAGAGTAGTTCCATACAATAAAATTTAAGAACATTTAGGAACTCAAGATAGAAAGAATTCACTCACTCTCAGAAATAACATCCATATGCTATAAAAGATGCACCATAGGCTTGACCATAGTGTACTACTCTACTAATCGAGCTTATTCAGTCTAGGATCAAGTAGAAATTTATTTAGTTGTAATGTACGCTATGGTACGGGTAGGATACATTTAGATATAAGAGTAACTACACCTCCCTAAGCACTTTAATATATATACTTTAACATTCAAACCTCATACTTGCTGGAGCGCCTAACCCGGCTCTTACCTCCTTCTACCGTCGCCCACCTCTGATCAACATTCCAATACTCTGAAGCACACATCACATATGCAGAGTAGTAATTGGCATATCCATTCTCTCTAGCACCGGTCTTGACTCTAATACTATTTTTATTTGAGTAGATGTCGGCATAACCACTGCTATTTCATCTACAGCTCTTACCGTTGAATGAATAAGTATTGCTTTGGATTGATTGCTTTCACCAGGTCTAGCTAGGCTGGGAGAGCCGGAAAGGATTGTTCCTGAGGTTCTAGAAAATAATAAACAGGAGCGTGGGTACATACAAACCTGACGGATGGGATATGAATCATTTTTTGGGCAATCAACCAACCCAACCCCAACACTGACTCTTGAAATGTGCAGTTGGTTTACCTAACGCATGAGTTCTCCTAGGCCATAACCCATGCGTTGAAAGAAAACACATAATGCGTTCTGGAGTTGCTGCAGTTCCATTACCGCCTTGTCATCTTGGGTTGGGAAGGATACGACAAGAGATCGAGTTTTTTTTAATCGAAAATGAGAAGGCCGAGGATGGCCAATGGTGCGTCTTATCTGAAAGGAACACGCTTTTTTGACCGTCGTGGTATGTATGTCAAACCAAACTCCACCTTTACCTCAATGTATATTACCCCATGCTTCTTTAAGCACAGGTACATCAAGAGTCACCACTTAGCAAGGAATATGTTTTTTTCACAGTAATACAACTATTTTTTCTTAATTCAAGTGGTTCTTACTTGTTCAAAACAGTGCACATTTCTCCTAATTTTATATTTCCACTCAAAAGCCAAACCAACAACCCCACACTTTAACTTTATCAAGTTCATAACAATTCAAGCGCTCATAAGAGGTTAAAAGTAATAGATGGTTAATTCGAACAAATGGATAAGACTTGTAATGTGATTGCCAAAGAAACAAGATTATAGGTTCAAAGCGGTTAACTACGATACATAACAATTAGGCAGCTAAAATGTACATATCTGGTGATCACTTCTCAGAGTGAACAAAACTACTAATTTGCTTTGCAAACACACGGGGCAAATTCTAGACATCAAATGCAATGCATAGAATAACTCAAAAACCTCACACACATGGCACTTAACTGTCACGACCTGGATTTTCCATCCTCGAGGTCGTGATGGCACCTACTGGCAGGAGCTAGGCAGGCCAACATAATTACTTTTTTTTTCCAATCATCACAATAACATAAAACCTTTTCATTAGAACATTAAAGCAGAAGAATTAACAATTAAAGAAAATTGAAATAAGCTGCGAAATTTCAACACAATATGCTACCCCAAAACCTGGTGTCACGTAACTCACGAACTTCCAAGAGTTTACTAAGTACAAGGTTTTGAAAGAAATGATAAATTATACGGTCCGAAATACAAGGGAAACCCCAGCTAAAACAAGATAAGGGAGACGCCGGGCCTGCGGACGCCTGTGAGGCTACCTCAAAATCTCTCTTTGGAATGAAGGTATGCTCCCGATCTACTGCTGCTCCTGCTGACCAAAGCCTATATTTGTGCAAAAAGCACAGAGTGTAGAACCAGCACAACCGACTCTTTGTGCTGGTAAGTGCCTGGCCTAACCCTGGCAAGGTAGTGACGAGGCTAGGACATGACTACCAATCAAACATTGCAGTTCAATATATATATATATACACACACACACACACACACACATATATAGAACAATGAAAACTTAACCAGTCAAAGAGGGAGGGAGCATGTTGTAGGTGTTGTAACAGTTCAGATAGAGAAACAATAAATAAGGGATGAAACCGTCAACTACAATATCAACGATAAAAAGAAATTAAATAGATACAAATCACCATCCTTCGTGATTTTACTCTTGTTCTTACCAATTCAATCATATAAAGTACAAGGGATCACCCTTCGTGCTTTACCTCACATAATCATGGCACAGAATGATCGTACGTGCATTAACACTCATATCATGGCACAGAATGATCCGTCGTGCATTAGTATTCATATCATGGCACGGAAAATGTTCCTTCGTGCATTAGCATTCATATCATGGCACAAAATGTTCCTTCGTGCATTACCATATTTTCATTACAATCATGTACGGGATCACCCTTCGTGCGTTATCACTCTTCCTCACCCAAACAACAATCAAAAATAATGGGGCGAGGGAATAGACAAAAATAATAGGGATCTTGGCAAGGAAAATCAAGTAAACAATTAAATTCCGGCAAGGGAGCAACAATAACAATAACTTTCACATCCTGGCAAGGGAGATAAGTAATGTACGAAAACAACCCGGCAAGGGTACAGTTAATGATCTTTCTTCTTTCTTTCATTTTCTACACATCCTTTCCATTACCAATCAAGAAAATGCTCTAACAAGTACAATAATTCATAAACTGTCAATTCGTCATATAACATGAGTCAATGCTCTTTCACATTCAAATTCATAATCCTTTTACAATTATTGCAAAACAAGTAGAATTCACCTTTAAACAAGAAATATACATCATGACTCAAATATTCACAATTTATCGACTCACGGTCATGCTAGACACCAACGTATAGATACTCGCCACCCTGCCTACACGTCGTACTCCACATAAAACAAGTAGCTAATAGGACTCAGCTCCTAATCCCTCAAGCTAAGGTCAGACCGAACACTTAACTGAATGCTTCAAACTCAATTCGAGCCCCAAGTATGACTTTACCCCTTGATTCAGCCAGAAATCCGCTCGAATCTAGTTACAAATCACTTTATTACATTAATAAATACTATTAGAGTCAACCCTAAAGCATTAAAATAAGCTTTACAAGGTTTTATCTAAAAAGGTCAAAATTTCCTCAGGTCCTACGTGGTTAAACTCGAGGTTCGGACGAAAATTCAGTTACCCATTCCCCCATGAATTTATATGTATGATTTGTTTCAAAATCAGACCTCAAATTGAGGTCCAACTCCCTAATTTTTAGAAGACCTAGGTTTTACCCAAAACCCCCAATTTCCCCATGAACATCTTTGATTTGAAGTTGAAATCATGTTAAAAGATGTTAAAGAGTGAAGAAATTTTTTTAGAAATCACTTACCAATCGTTTTGGAGAAGAAGAGTTGTTTGAAAAATCACCTCTTACGTTTTGGGATTTTGAAAAGTGTAAAATAACTAAAATTCTCGTGTATTTATACCCCTCCGAAGTTCCCCGCACCGACCGCGCAGGAAGGACCGCGGCCGCACAGGCTTTCTAAAGGCCTGTGGATCACTACCCAGTGCGGACCGCACCAGGCCAATCGTAGCCGCACAACACCCACCGCGGACCACTCAAAGTGACCACGGCCGCGCTGGCCCCTCCGCAGCCTCACACGTTTTCTTGCTGACCATGCCAGAGGGTTCAGAGACATGCAATATTCACTTGAAGCTACAACATCCAATCTTTTAAGCCTAAAGCACCCATAAACCTACTCGAAATTTACCCGAGCCCTCGGGACTCTAACCCAAACATACACACCACCTCAAAAACATCCGACGGACTTACTCTTGCTATCCAATTGCTAAATAACATCATATACATAGAATCAAGCTTCAAAACTCAAGATTTCTTTCAATTTTTGTGAAACACCATTTTTCCATTTTAAGTCCGAAATACGTCAAATGACGTCCGTTTTCAACCAAGCTTTATAGAAAGCACTCAAATCATATATAAGACTTGTACCGGGCATCAAAACCAAAATACGAGCCCGATACCATAGCATTGTGATCAAACTGCTTTTCCATTTTCCATAATTAATTTCAGAAAATAATTTCACACAAAAAATTATTTCTTGGGCTTGGGACCTCGAAATTCTACTCTGGGCGTATGCCCAAGTCCCATATTTTCTTACCGACCCTCTAGAACCCTAAATTGCGGGTCCGCTTACCCAAAATATTGACCGAAGTCAATATTAATCATATGAATATCAAAATTCATTATTTTTCTCATAGAATTCATATTTAACCTTTCTGGCTACGCGCCCGGACTGCACACACAAATTAAGACAACCCTATACGAGGTTTTCAAGGCCTCAGAGACACAAATTGAGTAATAACACAGGTGATGACCCCTTTAGGTTGTCACATTCTCCACCTCTAATACAACCGTTTGTCCTCGAATGGACAAAAGAAAGTACCTGAGCCAAGAAATAGATGAGGATGACGGCTCCGCATATCGGACTCAGACTCCTAGATTGATGCCTAATGAGGCTGACCTCTCCACTAAACTCACACAGAAGAAAAACTCTTCGACCTCAACTATCAAACCTGCCGGTCTTAAATAGCCCTCGGCTCATACTCATAAGATAGGTCCTTGTCCAACTGGAGAGTGCTGAAATCTAACACGTGGGATGGATCGACGTGATACTTCCGGAGCATAGAAACATGAAACACTGGATGCAGGGGTGACAAGCTAGGCGGCAGGCCAAGTCTATAAGCCACCTCTCCCACATGATCGAGAATCTAAAATGGATCAATGAACCTAGAGATAAGCTTACCCTTCTTCCTAAATCTCATCACGCCCTTCATAGGTGACACTCAGAGCAATACTCGCTCACCAACCATGAAGCCACATCTCGGACCTTGCGATCTGCATAACTCTTATACCTTGATTGAGATGTCCGAAGCCTATCATAAATGATCTTGACCTTGTCCAAGGCCTCCTGAACTAAATATGTACCCAATAACCGAGCCTCTCCCGGCTTAAGCCATCCGAATGGAGACCGACATCTCCTACCATACAACGCCTCATAAGGAGCCATCAGAATGCTGAACTGGTAGCTGTTGTTGTAGGCGAACTCTGCTAACGGAAAAAACTGATCCTAGGAGCCTCCAAAATCAATGACACAGGCTCAGAGCATATCCTCCAATATCTAAATGGTCAGCCCGGAATGTTCGTTCGTCTGAGGATGAAATGATGTGCTCAACTCAACCCGGGTGCCCAGCTCTTGTTGAACCGCTCTTCAGAAGAGTGAGGTATACTGTGTACCCCGATCTAAAATGATAGATACCGGCACCCCATGAAGGTGAACAATCTCTCTGATGTAGATCTCAGCTACCCTCTCGGATGAATAAGTGGCTGCAACAAGAACAAAATACACTGACTTGGTCAACCTATCAACAATGACCCAAATCGCATCAAACTTCCTCCGGGTTAACGGGATTCCAGTAACAAAATCCATAGTGATCCTCTCAAACTTCCATTCGGGAATCTCAATCCTCTTAAGCAGTCCATCAGGCCTCTGATTCTCATACTTAACCTGCTGACAATTCAAACATCGAGCCATATACGCAACAATATCTTTCTTCATTCTGCGCCACCAAAAGTGCTGCCTCAGATCCTAATACATCTTCGTGGCACCCAGGTGAATAGAATACCGAGAACTATGGGCCTCCACTAAGATCAACTCTCGAATACCATCAATATTGGGCACACAAACTCACCCCTGCAATCTCAAGATACCATCATCACCTAAGGTCACCTTCTTGGCACCTCCACGCTGTATCGTGTCTCTCAGGACACACAAATGGGGATCATCAAATTGCCACTCAACTATACACTCCAAAAATGAAGAACGAGCACCGTGCAAGCTAACACTTGGCTAGGCTCAGAAATATCCAATCTCACGAATCGATTGGACAAGGCCTGAACATCCAAAGCAAGCGGTCTTTGGCTGACCAAAATATATACAAGACTACCCCTACTGGCGGACTTCCTACTCAAAGCGTCGGCCACCATATTGGCCTTCCCCGGGTGATACAAGATAGTAACGTCATAATCTTTAGACAACTCCAACCACCCCCTCTAACTCAGATTCAAATCCTTCTGCTTGAACAGATACTGAAGACTCTTGTGATCAGTGTACACCTCACACGTCACACCATACAGATAACGCCATTAAATCTTCAATGCATGAACAATGGATTCCAACTCTAGATCATGAACCGAATAATTCTTCTTGTGGATCTTTAACTGCCTTGAAACATAGCCAATGACTCTGCCATCTTGCATCAATACTGCACCAAGCCCAATATGGTAAGCATCACAAGAAACTGTCTAAGGCCTTGAACTTGTGGGCAGAAACAATACCGGTGTCGTAGTCAGAGCTGTCTTGAGCTTCTGAAAGCTTGCCTCACACTCGTCTGACCATCTAATCTAGGCACCCTTATGGGTCAACCTAGTCATCGAGGCTACAATAGACGAGAACCCCTCCACAAACCGACGGTAGTGGCCTGCTAACCTCAATAAACTCTGAATATCTGTAGCGAAAGCTGGCCGAGGCAAGTTCTTGACTGTCTCAATCTTCTTCTGGTACACGTGAATACTCTGTAATGAAATAACGTAACCTAGAAATGTAAACGAACTCAACCAGAACTCCCACTACGAGAACTTAGCATATAACTGGCTATCCTTCAGAGTCTAAAGAACCACTTTGAGGTGTTGCTCGCGCTCTTCCTGGCTGCGGGAGTATATCAGAATATCATCAATAAAGACTATCACAACCATGTCCAAATAAGTTCTGAACACTCGGTTCATCAACTCTATAAACGCTGCTAGGCATTGGTCAACCCAAATGACATGACCGAAAACTCATAATGCCCGTATGGAGTGCGGAATGCTGTCTTAGGGACATCGGATTCCCTAATCCTCAACTGATGGTAGCCAGATATCAAGTCTATCTTTGAAAATACTTTGGTACCCTGAAGTTGGTCGAACAAATCGTCAATCCTCGACAATGGTTACTTATTCTTGATCATGACTTTGTTTAATTGCCGGCAGTCAATGCATATCCATATCGAACCATCCTTTTTCTTCATAAATAACACCGGCGCACCCCAAGGCAAAACGTTGGGTCTAATAAAACCCTTCTCAAGTAAATCCTGCAACTGATCCTTTAATTCTTTCAACTCTGGTGGGGCCATGCAATACAGTAAAATGGAGATAGGTTGAGTGCACGGAGCTAGATCGATACAAAAGTCGATATCCCTATCAGGCGGCATACCCGGCAGGTCTAAAGGGAAAACCTCGAGAAATTCCCGTACAATGGGTACATAATCAATAAAGGGACCTCTGCGCTGGAGTCGCAAACATACGCCAAATAAGCTAAACACCTGTTCTTGACCATGCGTCGAGCCTTCACATATGATATGACACTGCGGGTGGAACGAATTGGAGTCCCTCTCCACTCCAAATGGGGAAAATCTAGTAAAGCCAGAGTCACGGTCTTGGCGTGACAATCCAAGATAACATGATACGGGGACAACCAATCCATCCCTAACATAACATCGAAATACATTATATCTAATAGCAACAAATCAACACGGGTCTCAAGACCCTCATACACTACAACACAAGAATGGTGAACTCGGTCGACCACTAGAATCACCCACCGGTGTAGATACATAAAAAATAATACTCAAAGCATCACTAGTCATGACCAAGTATGATGAAAAATAGGACGACACATATGAATACAAAGACCCATGGTCAAATAACACTGAGGCATCTCTATCACATACCATAATAGTACCCGTAATAATTGCATCTGAAGACTCAACCTCTAGCCTGGCTGGAAGAGCATAACACCAGGGCTGGGCACCTCCTCCCTAAACCATATCTCTTGGACGATCGGGTGAAGGCGCTCAAATTGCCTACGAAGAGCCTCTCGCTGAATAATATGGAGAAACTTCTCCAAGAATAACTTTGCAAACTGGTCCCAAGTCAGGGATTGTGACCCTGCTGGTCTGGCTAAACAGTAGTCCCTCCACCAAGTCTTGGCAGATCAAAATAGACGAAAGGTGGCGAAGTCAACCCTATTGGTCTCCATAATACTTATAGTCCGAAGAACCTCATGGCATCTATACAAGAATTACTGGGGGTCCTATGAAGAACCACCGCTGAATGTGGTGGTGAAGAGGTTGGTAAACCTATCCACCCTCCATAAAGAAACCTATCCAGACTCCACAAAGCATCTACGGACATAGCCGCTCCATCGCCATTCTGAGCCACTGTACCTGGTTGAACTGCCACAGCTGGCTGAACTACTAGAACCTGAGCCGGGGGAGCTACCTGCTCCGGAGTACGTGTAGTAGGAGTCTGAACTCCTCCTCCAGCCTGAGATGTGGCCGGTGCTACTGGAAGCAAATCTGCTCAAGTAACACTCTCCATAAGGCTTACCAATCTGACCAAAGCATCCTGAAGAACTGGGGTTGCTATGAACCCCTCTGGGAGCTGAGCTGGGCCCATCGGAGCTACTAGAGTTGGAACCTCCTCATCAAAATCGATCTAAGGCTCCTCTCTGGGGCTGCTGCACGGGGTTGAGCTTTGCCCCTGCCTCTAGCATGGCCTTGACCTCTATCCCTTGTGGGAGCTATTGCTGGGGGCTCGGGCTGCTGAGCCCCTGCCTCTAGCATGGCCTTGACCTCTATCCCTTGTGGGAGCTATTGCTGGGGGCTCGGGCTGCTGAGCAGTAGAAGAGGACGCACGTGTTCTCGCCATCTCCGAAAGAACAGAGTAGAAAGATATAGTATTTGAGAAATATAACCGCACGACAAGAAGGAACAAATGTGAAGTTTTCCTAACTCTATAGCCTCTGGGCATAAATACAGACGTCTCTATACCGATCCCTCAGACTCTACCAAGTTTGTCCGTGAGTTGTGAGACCTATGTAACCTAGTGCTTTAATACCAACTTGTCATGAACGGGATTTCCCATCCTCGGGGTCGTGATTGCGCTTACTGATAGGAGCTAGGCAAGCCAACTTAATTACTTTTTGTCGAATCATCACAATAACATAAAACCTTTTCGTTAGAACATTAAAGCGGAAGACTTAACATTTAAAGAAAACTTAATTAAATTGCGGAAGTTCAACACAATACGCTGCCCTAAAATCTGGTGTCACATAACTCACGAACTTCTAAGAGTTTACTAAATACAAGGTTTGAAAAGAAATGATTAAGTGACCGTCCCGAAATACAAGGGAAAAACCAACTAAAACAAGATAAGGGAGACAGTGGGCCCCAGACGCCTGTGAGGCTACCTCGGAATCTCTCTCTAGACTGAAGGCTTGCTCCCGATATACTTCTGATGCTGATGACCAAACCCTATATCTGTGCAAAAATCACAGAGTGTAGAATCAGCACAACCGATCCCATGTGCTGGTACGTGCCTGGCCTAACCCCAGCGAGGTAGTAACGAGGCTAGGAGCAATAGAATAGAACAAATGAAAACTTAACCGGTCAAAGAGGGAGGGGAGCATGTTGTATGGGATGTAACCATTCAGATATAGAAACAATAAATAAGCGATGAATCCGTACAACTACAACATCAACGATAGTAAGAAATTCAACAGATGCACGAAACCGTCCTTCGTGCTTTTACTCTCGTTCTCACCAATTCAATCATATAAAGTACATGGCATCACCCTTCGTGCTTTACCTCACATAATGATGGCACGGAATGATCCTTTATGCATTAACACTCATATCATGGCACGGAATGTTCCATCATGCACTAGTTTTCATATCATGGCACAGAATGTTCCACCGTGCATTAGCATTCATATCATGGCACGGAATGTTCTTTCGTGCATTAACATACTTTCATCACAATCATGTACGGCATCACCCTTCGTGCTTTATCACTCTTCCTCACCAAAACAATAATCACAAACAATGGGGCGAGGGAATAGACAACAATAATAGGGATCCCGGCAAGGGAAATTCAACTAAACAATTAAATCCCAGCAAGGGAGCAACAACAACAATAATTTCACATCCTGGCAAGGGGGATAAGCAATGTACGAAAACAACCTGGCAAGGGTACAAATAATGATCTTTTCTCTTTCTTTCATTTTCTACACATCCTTTCCACTCGAGCAAATGCTCCAACAAGTACAATAATTCATATACTCCTCAATTCATCATATAACATGAGCCAATGGTATTTCACATTCAAATTCATAATCCTTTCCACAATTATTGCATAACAAGTAGAATTCACCTTTAAAGCAAGAAATATACATCATGACTTAAATATTCACAATTTATCGACTCACGGTCATGCTAAACACCAACGTATAGATACTCGTCACCATGCCTATACGTCGTACTCCACATAAAACAAGTAGCAAATAGGAATCAGCTCCTAATCTCTCAAGCTAAGGTTAGACCGAACACTTACCTCGATGCTTCAAACTCAATTAAATCCCAAGTACAGCTTTGCCCCTTGATTCCGCCACAAATTCGCTCGAATTAGTCACAAATCACTTTATTACTGTCACACTTCCTTTTTTCTGCACCGCGAAGGAGCAAGGGAGTTTTTCCAATTAAAGGACAATCAAAACGGGATTATTTATTAAATATTCAGATTCGCCACTTGGGAAATTTATGTTGTCCCAAGTCACCGGCTAAATCCCGAATCGAGGAAAAGAATGGCTCTATTTAACAGTTCGCGCACCAGAAATCCGGATAAGGATTCTGTTAACCCAGGAGAAGGTGTTAGGCATTCCCGAGTTCTGTGGTTCTAGCACGGTCACTCAACTGTCATATTTAGCTTATTTATCCAATTTTATTATATGTTTTAACTTCTGTGCCAATTTTAACTTTTAACCGCTATTATTCAAATTATTATTGTTATTATTTTACAGAGAATTGCAACATTGTGAAAACATATCTCGAACCACGTCACAGCCAATGTACCCGTGGTCGTCTACATGTTTCAAATCTGTCAAGATTTGGACTTGGATCGCATAAATGCACAGTCGAGTTTAGGAAGGTAAGATTAATTAAGGCGCAAACTAAAGAGACTAACGTGTCATTATTTTGGGAAAAGGCCGCGAAAATTCACTAAGCGACCCTTCCCGATTTTCTAAGTGTTTCACCCTTTATTGGAGGGCCCCGCAATTTGTAATGTACTGTGGAGAGGCACGACTCCTTTATTTTAAGGATATCCTAAAGTGACTACATTTTTATTTAAATTCATTTCTAAAATAAATAAAGAAAAATCCTAATTAATTACGAGCTTAAAAAAATTGTAACACACTAATTGCTAGATTAAGGCAAATATTAGTGGAAAGGAAATAAATAAATAAAAAATTCGGAATTATAAAATAAAAAAAAAAAATTTCGAAATTATAAATAAAAGATGAAATTTGACAACTAATATTCAAAAGAATTCAATTGTAGCTAGATTAAAACTCGCATTGTAAAAAACCTATTGGAATTAATTATTCATAACTATTTGAAACTAGATTTAACCATAATTACTAAAGCTTATAACAAAATTACTAAACTTAAACGTTAACTCATATTGCTGAAATTTGTGCCTATGGATTAATGCTCTTAGCCTTGCTACGTAGAATCATACTTCAAATACGTCTAGTCTACTGAATCTACTATTAACCAAATATGTTTCTCTAAAATTCGCGGATCTTCATTACTAACAAGATTCAAAGATCACCCATCTCAAGTTGTTTTTATTCTAATTTTTTGCAAATTCAAATCCGGATTTTTACCTATCAATTAAATTAATTTGAAAAAAAAGATCCTGAATTACTTTAAACATGAGAACAAATAAGCTGAAGCTATTATTTATGCGATTCTTGCAAACATACGTCCTATAGTTCAATAATCTAGCAACTTGCTCAAATTAAACAAGAATACCATATTGACTAATATTCACACCATTTCAGGGATTTTAGTTTCGCAATCTAATAGGAAACAATCTTAATCAGGCATACCTCTACCATTCATATAGCAGGAAAGTATATAATTAATGTTTAACTAAAATAAAAATATATTATAACTAACTACATAAATTTCTGCCATTTCATTTCATCTTCAAGGCGTACATCAAAGTGATTCAAAGTGGTGTACCTGGTATTGAAATACAAAGAAGAGAAAGATTAGTAGGAAGCAATAGCAGCACACACAACAACAACGGTTCAACAACACGAGAGTAGCCCAGTAAAAGTGGGAATATCACCAAAACCCAGGAGATTACAACCAAGCAGAAAAACCAGGATTTTCCAAGCCAACCGAAAACCAACAGTAAAAGCAAGCAACACTACTTGAATGCCAGTAGTATTAGAAAACAAGTACAGACCAACAGAGAAATAACCAGCTGCCAAAATAGTCCCTTCTGATTTTTAACACTCAAGAAAAGAAGCTTGAAGCTTCAATGAACAATAAGAATAGATGATGATTTTTAACAGTGAATAAAAGAAACTGATTTTTCCTCCTAGTACTGAATATATTTTCTCTCTCTAGATTCAGTTCTCTCTAAGTGTTAAATGACTTCTATTATATACCCCAAATGGAAGACCCTTTTCTCTACTCTTTTTAACTCTTAACTTTCACTTTTAAACTATTCTTACTAACCCTTTTTTCTCTTTTCTACTTATTCACCCCCAATATTCTTCTACCATCTAATTATTATTTCTACCTCTTTTATTATTACCCTACTATCTCTAATTCCTAATCAACAAAAACAGTCAAACGCGGACTCCATAATCCACTCTTTTTTTTTTACATTAATCATTATGCTCCCCCATGTCTTGTCCCCTCTTTTACTTTACAAAATTATGTTCCCCACTATATTTTTAAATAATTTTTTATTTTTCAATTCCAAAAATATCCCCCCCTCAAACTACTAAAATTACCATTATACCCTCATCCATTTCAATCTGCACCAAGAACGTATCAGCTATAACCAATTTTCCTAAATCAGTTAACCAAAATATAGCAGCTAAACCAATTCTTAATCAAATTCAACCAATAACTTCAAACTATATGATGAAAAACTAAGAACCAACTGAAAATTATAAACAAAATTTTGTAACAACAAATATACTTTCAGATTCAACAACAATAACAAACAAGTAAATTCAAATCACTAATCTCATATTCAAAATTAAACTTAACAAATCAAACAAACAAATTAAAATTTCTAACTTAGATCCAAATTTAGATTTAAATAGAACAATAAAACAAATTAAACTCACTACTCAATTAAACTTCAAATTAAATCTAACAACATCACAATCACGATAAGGATTCAAGTGATTAAACTAATACATTTCTATATTAAAATTAAATAAGAGAAAATGAATAAAACAAACGGAAGAAATAACAAATCAAGAAAATAATCAAACATATAACGATTTTGGATCCGAGAATATAAAAAAATACGGACAGAAATGAAACTTAAACCAACTAACCGGATCGGAACAACGACGAACTAGAACAAAATCACAACCCAAGGAACGGAATACCACTGATTGAGCTACCGACTTAAAACGACTATCGACGACTTCGAACAACAAACTGAAAAGATGACTTGAACAGGCCTCGATGGGTTTGAGGATGGTGATTTGCGTCTGGTTCTCTGTTGAACGTGGGTGACGACAGGGTTGTTTGGACGTTGGTTGCTGGACGATGGTGGCTTGGGAGATGGCTGCTGGTTTTGACGAGTGACAGGGACGACGAAAAGCTGGTCGTTTTCAGTTGGGGTGACGACGGGCACGTTTGGTTGATAAGAGAAACACGATGGGGAAGCCATGGCTGGGGCTGCTTGGACGTGAAGGTGGCTGGCTGTGTTGTTTGTTTTTCACTGTAGATGGAAGATGAAGAAGCGGGCGACCATGGTCGTTTTTGTTCAAGCTTCCATGAAGATGATCATGAAAGCTAGGGTTCTAAGGTTTTGGGTTAGGTTTTGTGTCTAAGAGGTTGAAGAAGCCTCCATTTTTGGCTATGGTGTTGGCGTTTAGGTGGTTATGGCAGTAGGTTAGGTCGTTGGATGGGAGGGTGTGTTTGGATAAGATGAAGAGAGGAGGGGGTGTGTAAGGGGTGTGTAAGGGGTCTGACGGCTAGACAGTTTAGTGTGTGTTTAGGGTTTGGGTTGTTTGGTTGAGTGAAAGAATGGGAAAAGTCTTAAAACCAAAAAGGGTGGGGTGGAAATGGACCGGGTCGGGTCAGGGTTTTTGGGTTGGATTTGTGAAACACTTGGGCCAGGTTAATTCAAATTAGAATAAGAGGTCCAATCCGATTTTTCCTTCTTATTCTTTCAAAATTGAAACTAGAAATCCTAATTAAATTATAAAAATCCAAATTAACTCTTATAATATTAATTATCTCTAAATAATAATTATCGCGTAATTTTTAAATACCAATTAAAACAAAATTGTACAACTTGGACATTAAATGCTAAAAATGCAAACAATGCATATTTTTGTAACTTTTATTCCATAAAATAAACTCAAATACTCCTATTTGTAGAATTAAATCCTACATGCAAGTGCAGCATATTTTATATTTTTTTATTGATTTAACAAATAAACATGCACATACAAATGCAAATAATACAAGGAAAATAATAGAAAATTCCCAACAATTGCAAACAAATAAAAAATTATTTTATTTTGAATTTTCTGGGAGTAATTCATATATAGGGTAAAAATCACGTGCTCACAGCTGCCCGTCTTTGTCTGAAAGCACGAAAAGTTTTCGTGCAAAGATAAAGTGAGCGGTTACGAGCGATTTTTGCCCGTTGAGATACTCCGTGTGAAGCATTTTTGAAAAAGATTTACCGAACCTTTGTTTCAAAGGTTTCCTACATATCCCTGGCTAAAAGGGAATTAGGTTAATGTAGTTCGGGAAGTTTTGGTAGCTGGGACTACCATGGGACTGCAATTCTGTTGTTACTGCTGTTACTACAGCTTACTGATATCCTTATTACATCGTGCTAAAAGGAAAAATAAGAAGCTAGACTAAACTAGGAATTACAAAGTCTTATCTATCTTCAACTTGCTTTGGCTGTCTTGCTTTCTTGTCGGCTTGTGTTTCCTCCGGTGCTTATTTTTCCTCCGCAAACTGCCGGGGATGACAGTGGCCTGTTGCTCTTTCTGAACATAAGCTCCATCATTTCGTTTTATCTTCTGGGGATATTACTTTCTTCATTTAAGCTTGTTATGCTGGGGATTTCTGTTGTAACCCTCCGCATTACTGACTTCTGATTTGATTTTGAATTATATTCCTCTGTTCTGCAAGCGGGCTCTTGATTTCATCACCAACATAAGGATAAACCAGCCTCTATTCTCCAGGCGGCCTCCTGACTCCATCAACTTAAAATAAACACCTTCATTCTCCATGTGGGCTCCTGACTCTATTAACTTAAAATAAATACTTCCATTCTACAGGAGGGCTCCTGACTCCTTTAACTTAAAATAATAACAACCTCCGTTCTATAGGTGGGCTCCTGACTCTTTTAACTCAAAATAAATACCTCTATTCTACAGGCAGGCTCCTGACTCTTTTAACTTAAACTAAATACCTCCGTTCTACAGCCGGGCTCCTGACTCTTTTAACTTAGAATAACTACCTCCGTTCTACAGGAGGGCTCCTGACTCATTTAACATAAAATAAATACCTCCATTCTACTGGCGGGCTCCTGACTCTTCTAACTTAAAGTAAATACCTCTGTTCTACAGGCGGGCTCCTAACTCTTTTAACTTAAAATAAATACTTCCGTTCTACAGGCGGGTTCCTAACTCTTCTAACTTAAAATAAATACCTCCGTTCTACAGGCGGGCTCCTAACTCTTTTAACTTAAAATAAATACTTCCGTTCTACAGGCGGGCTCCTGACTCTTTTAACTTAATATAAATACCTCCGTTCTACAGGCGGGTTCCTGACTCATTTAACTTAAAATAAATACATCCATTCTACAGGCGGGATCCTGACTCCTTTAACTTAAAGTAAATACCTTTGTTCTACAGGCGAGCTCCTGATTCCTCTAACTTAATGTAAATACCTCCGTTATACAGGCGGGCTCCTGATTCGTCTAACTTAAAATAAATACATCCGTTTTACAGGCATGCTCCTGACTCTTCTAACTTAAAATAAATACCTCCATTCTACAGGCATGCTCCCGACTCTTTTAACTTAAAATAAATACCTCCGTTCTACAGGCGGGCTCCTAACTCCTCTAACTTAAAATAAATACCTCCGTTCTACAGGCGGGCTCCTGACTTTAACTTCTTAAAAATAACGCCTCCGTTGTACGGGCTGTCTCCCGACTTCAATGACTTAAAAGAGTAACGCCTCCATTCTATGGGCGGACTCCCGACTTCGACAACTTAAATACTAACACCTCCGTTCTACGGGCGGGTTCCTGACTTCAATGACTTAAAAGAGTAATGCCTCTATTCTACGGGACTTCAACAACTTAAAAATAATGCCTCTGCTCTACGGGCGGGCTCCCGACTTCAACAACTTAAAATAATGCCTCCGTTATACGGGCGGGCTCCCGACTTCAACAACTTAAAAATAATGCCTCTGTTCTACGGGCGGGCTCCCGACATCAGCAACTTAAAATAACACCTTCGTTCTACATGCGGGCTCCCGACTTCAACAACTTAGCCTTCATTCTACGGGCGGGCTCCTGACTTCAACTACTTAAAAAGTAACGCCTCCGTTCTACCGAGAAAATTTTCAACAATGGCAGAAAATTTTCTACCCTAGTTTTTGTGCTTTTCCTTGTGGCGTGTCTTTCCGCCATCAATGATATTTCTTTTTCCTGCTTCAAATAAAGAAAAAATTTGTTAGTTTAAAATGTGGTGAGTGGTCGTGCCACTCCTGTTGGGGATGGTTTTTCCTTCTCTCTGTTCCCTGCCTTGCATTTCATTACGCTATCAAAAATTGCTGGGGATGGTATTATTCGCTGGAAATGATATATCTGTTGGGGATCTATTTTCTTCCCCTATTTTTTTTTCAAAACTACTTCTTTCAAAATTTTATTTTTCTCTTAAAGCTGATGGGGATAAAAGTGTCATCAGCTGGGGATAACGCTGTTGAGGATAACACTGTTCGAGGATTTTCAATCCTTCAAAACTGGTGCTTCATTCCTTCAAAAATTATTGGGGATGACACTGGCTTCTTGCTTTTTCTGAACACAAGTTTCATCTTTTTTGTTCTTTCCACTGGAATACTACTTTCTTTATCAGGACTTGCTATGCTGGGGATAATATTGGTTCAAAGACCACTTCCCTTTAGACTTGTCTTATTTTTCTTCTTCCCCAAAGTGGATAGCTGATTTTCAGAAAATTTTCAAAATGAAAAGAAAATTTTCTGCCCCAGTTTGATAAACCTCCTTGCATCATGCTTCTCTGCCATCAATGATATTTCACGTCCCTGTTTCACATCAAAGAAAAGTTGGGTCAGTTTAAAACGAGGTGGTTGGTTGTGATACTCTAGCTGGGATGATTTTCTTCTTCTCTTTCCCATGCTTTGTGATGTCCAACCATCTTGAAGCTGTGCTGATAACTCCCGACCTTCTTGACGTTTCCTTATGCACAAACTTCTCACCATTATTTCCCATATGACCCATATCGTTTCCGCGACAGCTGATTTTACTTGAAGATTTTGCAATGTTTTGCTGATATACCACTTTCTCCGGGGATATCCCTCTACTTTCGTGGCATAGCTCGGAAATTGGCATACCCGACCCTTGAGTCTCACATGAATTTCCCCAAATTATACTCATCGCTCTCTGCACTATTCTTTGTCCTCAGGCCTTGGCCTTGAGGTCTATTACCTTTGATTCCAGTAGGATATCTGTAACGACCTGACCCGTCGTCCCGTGTATTTCTGCCATGTTTTTCCCTTTTTACGTTGTTATATGTTTCAATATATGCATTTGAAGAATTTGGAGTAATTCAAATGGAGTTTGGATAGAAATGAGACAATTAGCCTCGTTAAGAGAAGGCTAGTTTGGAAAAGTTAACTGAACGTTGATTTATGAGTTAGAGGGCTCGAAATGGATTTCCAATGATTTGACTAGTTTTAGATGGTGATTTGTGACTTAGGAACGAAATCGGAACTGAATTTGGAGTTCCGATGTTGAAATCGGCTTGATTGGCTAAGTTAGAAATTTGGCGAAGACCGGTTGATAGGTGATATTATGATCCGGGAGTCGGAATGGAATTTTGACAGTTGCAGTAGCTCCGTTAGGTGATTTTATATATATGTGAAATTTTTAGATCATTCGGAGGTGTTTAGGTCGGGTTTTGGAGCAATGCAAATTTCAGAAGTTTTAGTTTAACTTAGGCTTGAATCCGTGGTAATTTGAAGATTTTGATGTTTATGATAGTATTTTTATGTTACGAGCAAGTTTGAATGAGGCAATATAATATGTCTGTGCTTTTGGTTGAGGTCCCGAGGGCCTCTGGGTGATTTTGGATGGCTAACGGGGAATTTTGGAATGAAAAAGTGCAGCAGAAATTGCAGACCAGAAATTGCTCTATGCGATCGCGAGCCTGGGGATGCGATTACATAGAAGGTTATGAGGGGTTGCTAAATTGGTCTCCGCGATCTTGTAGATTGATCTGCGATCGTGTAAGCTAGCGTGGTTGGTCAGTGCGATCGCGTAGCAGCGCGTGCGATCGCGTAGGGTCACTGGTCAGAGTTCTGCGATCCCGTGGTCTCACCTGCGATCGCGTAAGAGGAAAATTAAGGGTCCTGAATTTGTTCTTCGCGATCGCGTTCCTTGGTTCGCGATCGCATAGAAGGAGATGACTAGGCAGAACAATTTAAGGGCTAAAATTCAGACGCGACCCTCATAATATTTCCACCATTTTTACTCCGCCGAGAGAGGTTTGTGAGCGAAGTGAAGTGGGTTTTCAGCAAGTATCAATCGTAGGTAAGTCTCTTGGCTTGAAAACATCATTTTTTGAAAGAATCAACCTCAAATTCCATGAAATTGTGTAGAAATTGTGAAGAACTAGGGCTTAGTTTTTAGAAAACGAATTTCGAGAATTTGAAGGGTCAAACGGACCCCTTTTTGGTGAACTTTATATGTACGGACTCGTGGCGAGACGAGGAATCCGAAGATGTAATTTTCAGAATATTTTTGAGAAGTGGGCCTGGGGCTCGGGTTTTTCCAACTTCGCAATTTTTAATGTTTTTCGAATAATTTCAATTGGGTTATGTTTATGTATCCTATAATAACCTATTCGTTGTTGTTTTGAATAGATTTGACGCTCGTAGGAGAAGATTTGAAGGGAAAGGGCATTGCAGACCAGGCTACGACCAGTAACAGGTGAGTAGTTTGTATAGATGATGGCCCAAGGGTTTGAAACCCCGGCTTATCACATCGTGATGCTATGTTAGGGCGTGACTCGCACCCCATGGCAGGTGCGGGGTAGTTGATAACTGGGCTTAATGTCATGTTTTGTGGCCTTGTGTCGATATGTGGCACCCGTCTAGGGTGAGTATCTATGTGATAAAATGATTGCATAATCTTTGATCTCAGTCTTGTGTTTAATCACCGTAATGGAATGCTAAGTCACCTTATTCCTGGAATTGACTAATTAAATTATATACACCGAAAATAATTAAAAAAAGGGAATTTAGATTGAATCTGTTTATGTGACTCATATGCATATTGTGGACTGAGCTTGGGTCAGGCTGCACGATCCGCAGCGGATATATATATATATATTGCGCTTGGGTTGAAGGAGCCCCTCCGGAGTCTGTACACACCCCCAGTGAGCGCCGTCGATGTTAAATGGATCGGGCTGCACGTTCCATAGCGAATTCATGTGCATAGCATCTTTATCTGATACTTGGTTGTTGTTGTGATACTGTTATGTTGTTAGCCTGTAGCTAAGTTATAGTATATTTTGTTATAGCTTTACGTTGTGGTACTTTGTGGTTTCTTACTTTCAATCATTTTCTATACTTATCATTCGCTGAGTCGGTAGTACTCACCCGCAGATTCAGGTACACCGGAGGCTTAGCTAATTCTCGTAGTCTCCAGAGATATTTCTGAGTCGTTGAGGTAGCTGTATGACGTTCGCAGGACCTGGCTGCTCTTCATTATTTCTCTAGTTGTTTATTATTATTATTATATACTTTCCCAGATATTTTTGGTTTGAGTATTCAGATCCTATTATTATCACTCAGTTTTGTTTAGAGGCTCTAGACTCGTGACCCCCAGATCATATGGGTGTGCTTTTGAATTTCGTATTTCTACTTATGTCGTATTATTAATATTTTTGGATTATTATTTTGCTAATTTCTCAGTTTGAGACTTAAACGGTTTTGTTGGAAGCAAATTGTTGGTCAGGCTTACCTAATTTTAGGACTCGGTGCCATCACGACCGGGTTTGGGTCGTGACAAGTTGGTAACAGAGCCTAGATTACTAGGCCTCACGAGTCATGAGCCGGTTTAGTAGAGTCTTGTTTATGGGTGTGTCGTGCACCACACTTATAAGCAGGAGGTTACAGAACTTTTAGGAAACATCTCACTTTTCTTGACATTCATATCGTGCGGTTTGATAACGTGAAAAACTAAATTCTATGTTTTATTCTCTCGTAGATGGTGAGAACTCGTGCTAATGGACGTGGAGGACGACCACCAGTACCACCTGCTAGAGGCCCTGGACGCGGTCATGGTGCAAGGCGAGGCGGACCAGTAGGGGCAGCACCTGCAGACCCACCAGCTGCCCAGGTCCAGGATTAGCCTCAAGCTGTTGATACTCCAGCTACACCTATTCAGGAACCAACAGTGCACATCGTGATTCCTGGCCTCCAGGAGGCTTTGGCCCAGATTTTGTCCGTCTGCACTAGCCTAGCTCAGGCGGTTTCATCCACTACAGCAGCGTCTACTTCTCAGACTGGGGGTGGTAATCAGACCCCCAATGCTCGCACTCCCGAGCAGGTTGTTCAGTGTTTACAAACACCTAGGGTAGCTCCAGTTCGCAGTTGCTCTAGTTCAGCCAGTTCATCCAGTTGCACCGGCTATCCCAGTTGTGCCGGTCGCACCTGTCCCAGCTCATGTCGTTCCAGCTATGCCGGATGATGAGCAAAGGCTGTTGGAGAGGTTCGGTAGGCTCCAGCCTCCGACATTTAGTGATGCTGAGGGTGAGGATGCCAGGGTTTTCTGGATAAATGCCAGCGTATGCTTCACACGGTGGGTATTCTAGAATCTAATGGAGTGGCTTTTACCACTTTTCAGTTCACAGGATCCGCATTTACTTGGTGGGAAGAGTTTAAGAGGCGTAAGCCTATTGGGCCAGCGCCCCTCACTTGCGGCAGTTATCCATGGTATTATTGGAGAAGTATGTGCCCAGTCTCACAGGGAGGAGCTGCGTCGTCAGTTCGAGTGGTTGACATAGGGTGATATGTCAGTGACTCAGTATGAGTTATGGTTTACTCAGCTGGCTAGGTATGCTATGTGGATGATCCTGACAAATAGAAAAAGGATCAGGAGGTTTATAGATGGCCTCAACTATCCGATTCATATATTGATGACTAGAGAGAGGGCTACATCATCTACTTTTGAGGAGGTTGTTGATGCGGCTCGTCTGATTGAGACAGATCATCACCGGGAGCGTGTGGAGAGAGAGGCTAAGAGGCCTCGAGGTTCGGGTAATTTCAGCGGCGCTCCATCTAGGGGCCGTTTCTAGTAGGGTAAAGGTCGTTCCTTCAGGCCTCCTCAGTCCGGAAGCATAGAGTCCAGTGGAGCCTCTTCAGGCCGGGGCCATTAGGGTCATCAACAGAGTCAGCCTGCATTGAGTGCTCTTCCTGCTCCTTCAGTTCAAGTTTCGTCCGCAGCGAGGGGTTCTCATCAGTCCCCTTATCTAACTTCAGTTCATTGCTATGATTATGGTGAGTTGGGTCACGTAAAGAGGCAGTTCCCCCGCAGTAGGCAGCCTTAGTAGAGGGATCAGTCCTCGTCTTCTGCACAGGTTTCTTCAGCTTCCACTCAGACAGCCAGGGGTGGAGGCCAGGCAGCCAGAGGTCATCCCAGGGGTGAGGACCGTACTGGCGGTGGCCAGGACCATTTCTATGCCCTTCCAGATCGGAGGGACGCTATTGCCTCGGACGCAGTTATCACATGTATTATCTCAATCTTCCACAGGAATGCTTATCTTTTATTTGATCCCTGATCTACCTATTCATATGTATCCTCTTATTTTGCTCATCATTTGGGTATGGCCCGTGGTTGTCTTGCCTTGCCCGTGTATGTATCTACCCCGGTGGGGGATGCTATTATTATAGATCATGTCTATAGATCCTGTTTGGTAACTGTTGGGGGTCTGGAGACCCGAGTTGATCTATTACTAATGGGAATATTGGATTTCGATGTAATTTTAGGTATGGATTGGCTATCTCCATACCATGCTATTCTGGACTGTCATGCTAAGACAGTTACACTAGCTATTCCGGGTATTCCGAGGATCGAATGGGGAGGCGTGACTGACTATGTACCTAGCAGGGTGATTTCTTTCTTAAAAGCCCAACGGATGGTTGGCAAGGGGTGTTTATCATATTTGGCTTTTGTGAGAGATGTGGAAGCCGAGGCTTCTAGCCTTGATTCGGTTCCCGTTGTTATGGATTCTCTAATGTATTTCCAGCAGACTTGCCGGGCATGCCTCCGGACATGGACATTGATTTCGATATTGATTTGGTGCCAGGCACTCAGCCCATCTCTATTCCTCCCTATCGTATGGCACCAGAAGAGTTAAAAGAGTTGAAAAAACAGCTTCAGGAACTCCTAGATATTCATTTGCCCGAGTGTGTCACCTTGGGGTGCGCCGGTGTTATTTGTAAAGAAGAAAGATGGAATGATGAGAATGTGCATTGACTATAGGCAACTGAATAAGGTGACAGTGAAAAACAAGTACCCACTACCCGTATTAAGGATTTATTTGATCAGCTCCATGGAGCGAGGGTATTCTCTAAGATTGACTTTTGATCAAGCTATCACCAGCTAAAGAGGGAGTCAGACATTATGAAGCCGGCTTTCAGGACAAGATATGGGCACTACGAGTTTCTAGTGATGTCTTTCAGGCTGACTAATGCCCCAACTGCATTCATGCACTTGATGAACAGTGTATTTTGGCCTTATCTGGATTCTTTTGTGATTGTGTCTATTGATGACATTCTGGTTTATTCGCGTAGCCAGGAGGAGCACGCACAACACCTGAGGGTGGTCTTGCAGAGATTGAGAGAGGAGAAACTTTATGCAAAATTCTCTAAGTGTGAATTCTGGCTTAATACCATGACTTTTCTGGGACACGTGGTGTCTAGTGATGGTATTCAGGTCGACCCAAAGAAGATTGAGGTGGTGCAGAGTTGGCCCAGACCATCCTCAACTACTGAGATTCGGAGTTTCCTCGGTTTGGCGGGTTATTACCACTGATTCGTTCAGGGTTTCTCATCTATTGTTTCGCTTTTGAAGAAATTGTCATACCCCTTTTTTTCAACAAGCCACTACTAAACCCATTTAAATAAATAAAAAGATTTAATAAAAACTTGAAAAGTATTTTCAATTGAAAGTGACAAAGTTGTGTTTTAGAAGGATTAACTCTGAGTCGCCACCTGACATTGGTTTCGGTGTGTCAGGTCACCGTTTTTCTAAAAAATAATAATTTTCCTTTCTAAACACTTTGAACTCCAAAACTAAATCTGCACCAGAGATACAAGTAAGGGGGTTCATTTGACTCGAGGAGACGGTGTTAGGCATTCCCCAAGTCCCGAGAAGTTCACAGTTGCGAACATGATCAAGTTAGCTATTAAAATATTCGATTGAGGTAGAAAACATAGGAAAGAAAAATAAACACACAAGAGGCTCGAGGTCGTCCCCACCTAATGACAGAAAAATAAAAAGTGAAAAATAAAAATAAAGATACAAAGTGTTCTACTTTCCGTCTTCACTTACAAATACTTTGGGGCATACCCCGGATAATAATATATACAAACTTCATGGGGCATTCCCCGGATAAATTTAACTAAGGATAACCTCTCACCTTCAAAATAACAAAATCCTAAGGCTTGACTACCTGAGTGTTGATGAGCCAAGCATACGCCTAACAGTTCAATTAATGAAAGTTGATTAATGACATTTAAAGTTTAATTTTGACCTTACTTACACTAAGCGAAGCTCAAACTACTATCCGTTTCCGTTTAGTCTAAATCAATAATCGAATCTTCCAAGTTAGTTCACGAGCAACTTATTTTGTATCTTAGCTTAAACCATGTTTAATATCTAAAGGATATCTACTCCAATTAGAAAGTTGAATCCAAACCACTCTTCGGATCATCATAAGGCATTCACTCTAGTAAATCAACACCAACAATCAAGTAACATGCCAAACACATAATCACTAAGTTTATACTATCAAAAATCAAGCTTGAGAGGAAGATAAATAAGGAAACAAGGCAAGAATCGAACCTTTAGCCGAGCTTTTAGATTATAAAATGAATTCTTCCAAGAATGGACAACAACCTAACTCAACCATGCAGGAACCTTTGATCGGAAGAGACTCGTCGGCAAACTCGAACTCGATCCTGGCCTCATCTCATCGAGTTCCATCAAATATTTGCAAGAGAGGAAGCTTAAGGACTCTATATTTTTAGTTTTGGATCAGCTTCTACTTGATAGTCTTTCACGGTGCTGCTGCTAAGAATAGCCGTGAGGTCTGGAGGCTTTGACGTGGTGGCACCTATGGAGAATTGGTGGTCGTCAATCTGTTTCTTAGCTAGGTTAATGGTATTACGTGCTCAAGGGTTGAAGAGGAAGAGTTACGGTGGGCTACTGTTTCTCCGGTGGGTGAACAACTGAAGCTGCTCGGCGGAAGGCTGGAGGGCGGCGGCTTTGGTCAGAGTTTGAGCTGGTCGACGGAGATGGTTCGTTTGGTTCACATAGTGAGATGGACGAGGGTGGTTTTGGCGATGGCTGCCATCGCTTTTTTGTGGTAGGCTGGCGGCGGCTGCGTAGAGGTCTCTTAAGGTTTTTCTTGCGTCTTCTTGGTTGATGAAGATATGGCAGCCATGGTCTAGGGTTTTTTATTCTATTCTCTTGTTGGTGGAAGACGAAGATTGTTTTCTAAGGTTTCTTTGTTCTAATGTTCAAGAAGATGAAGGTTCAAAAATATTTTTTTTTGTATTTTTAATTTTATGACAAACATAATGTAAAAGAGTTAAATTTGTTGAAATAACTATATTAAACCTAAATTAAATATTTTACGCTAAAATTGGTAGAAATTTCGGGGAGGGTAAAAAATCACGTGTCTACAGCTGCCCCTCTTTGACTGGAAATACTAAGTATTTTCAGACAAAAGACGACTAGACATGTTTTTTGAACCAACCCTTATTTGGAGAAACTAAACTTAAGGGAAAAGGGAATGTGACCGAGCCATGGTATCTGAGGTGCCTACATATCCTTGGCTACAAAGGAATCAAGTTACGTGTAGTTCAGAAGTAAATGAGAAGATGGAGTGTACCGAGGTGGAGAGCCGATTGAGGTGCCGTCGAGGTTACGGTCCGCGGTCCTGTTATTACATCAAAATCAAAAATGAAAAATACTAACTAAGCCTGTCAACTATGAGTTGTAAAATTCCTATCTATAAGTCTTCTGAAGCTTGTTCTTGAATCTTGAATAGTTCTTCATGCAGACTTCAGATCTGAATCTTGACGCTCACTAGCTGCATGTGCTAGTTCATTCTTCCTCAACTTTTCAGATTAGAACCGGACACGTCATGCTTGTGACTTTAGTCATTTCTTGATCAATCCACCGCTTTCCTTGGCTTCTGCATTTTGGATTCACTTTTTTTTTCATTTTTTCTTCTTTTTCTGCTACTTCTAACTTGAATTGAATTCTGAAATAACTTACCTTTTTCTCCAAGTCGGTGCCTGCTATTGACTTAAAACTTGAAATAACTCTGAAATAAACTCTGAAATGTCTTCCCTTAATTTCCAGGTGGGCGCCTGCAATTAAAACAACAAAACAAACTAAATTTTCTGCCCCAGTTTGCACTAGGAAGATTTATGAGTTGTTAGAAAAATAATAAACCACTTATGCTATTGATGCAATGATGAGAGTAAGCTAAAGAATCGAGTAAGATGTGCGTCTCCTGTGAGTAAAACCAAGAAATTTTGACTAGCAAGTGCGTCTACTAAGAATAGAACCTGAATGACCCAAACTAGGAAGTGCGTCTCCTAGAGATGTAACGTGAATTAACCAAAACTAGGAAGTGCGTCTCCTAGGGGTAAAACTTGAATAACTCAAACTAGGAAGTGCGTCTCCTAGGGATAAAATCTCAATTTAGGAAGTGTGTCTCCTAAGCAGTATAACTTGAAAAACCTAGACTAGGAAGTGCATCTTCTAGGGGTAAAATTTGAATGACTCAAATTAGGAAGTGCATCTCCTAAGAATGAACTTAAATGACCCAAACTAGGAAGTGCGTCTCCTAGAGGTGAAACCTCAATTCAGGAAGTGCGTCTCCTAAAACAAAAATATAACATGAAAGACCCATGCTAGGAAGTGCGTCTCCTAGGGGCGAAACCTCGATGACTCAAACTAGGAAGTGTGTCTCCTAGGAATGAACATAAATGACCCAAATAGGAAGTGTGTCTCCTAGTGGCAAAATCTTAATTAGGAAGTGCTTCTCCTAAAACGAATATAACCTGAAGGACCCAAACTAAGAAGTACGTCTCCTAGGGGGTAAAATTTCAATAACTCAAACTAGGAAGTGCGTCTCCTAGGAATAAACTTAGATCAACCAAACTAGGAAGTGCGTCTCCTAGTGGTAAAATCTCAATGACTCAAACCAGGAAGTGCATCTCCTAAAAATGAAAATACCCAGACTAGGAGGTGCGTCTCCTAGGGGTGAAACTTCAATGACTAAAACTAGGAAGTGCATCTACTAGAAATGAATTTGAATGACCAAAGCTAGGATGTGCGTCTCCTAACAAGTATAATCTAAAAGCCCCTACTAGGAAGTGCGTCTCTTAATGGGTAAAACTTCGATGACTCCAACTATGATGTGCGTCTCCTAGGGATGAATTTGATTGACTAACATTAGGAAGTGCGTCTCCTAAAAATAAAAATATAACTTGAAATAACCAGCCTAGAAAGTGCATCTCCTAGGAGTAAAATCTCAATTTAGGATGTGCGTCTCCTAAAACAAAATATAACTTGATGGATCCAGACTAGGAAGTGCGTCTCTTAGGGGTGAAGCTTCAATTAGTCAAACTAGGAAGTGTGTCTCCTATGAATGAACTTACATGACCCAAACTAGGAAGTGCGTCTCCTAGGGGTTAATATTTAATTTAGGAAGTGCGTCTCCTAGAGCAAAATATAACCTGACAGACCCAAACTAGGAAGTACGTCTCCTAGGGGTGAAACTTCAATAACTCAAACTAGGAAGTGCGTCTCCTAGGAATGAACTTATATGATCCAAACTAGGAAGTGTGTCTCCTAGGGGTAGAATTTTAATTTAGGAAGTGCGTCTCCTAAAACACAATATATCCTACAAGACCCAATCTAGGAAGTGCGCCTCCTGGGGGGGGGGGGGGGGGGGGAGAATTTCAATGATTCAAATTAGGAAGTGCGTCTCCTTAGAATAAACTTAAATGAACCAAATAGGAAGTGCGTCTACTAGTTGTAAAATCTCAATTTAGGAAGTGCGTCTCCTAAAACAAAATATAACCAGAAGGACCCAAACTAGGAAGTGCGTCTCCTATGGGTAACATTTCAATCTAGGAAGTGTGTCTCCTAAACAAAATATAACATGAAAGGTCTAGACTAGGAAGTGCTTCTCCTAGGGGTAAATATGTGATCTTCTCAATAGCCTTTGCGCAAGTAGAATTGGGACATTACACCTGAAAAATTCAAGCTTTGATATGAACATAGCCTTCATTCCTGTTTCAGACAAAGAAAATTTGTGAGTTTAAAACATGGTGGTTAGTTTGTGTCATTGACCTTGAAGGCGGCTGCTTCTGCACTTGCCAAGATAATTTTGATTTCAACTTGGACGACCTTGATTGTTATCGACCACCCGTTTCCTTTCAACCCTTGTCACAGAAAACACCTCTGCTCCATTCAATCCCAATATCCTCTATTTTTTTCCTTTTTGCTCATGAATTGACATTTACCGAACCGTTGCATTTCACATGAATCCCAAAGCATGTTGATTATTACCAACTCAGTGCGCATACTGCCCTTTCCTAAGTTATGCCACTTTGATGTGCTATCCAGACTCTGCTTTGTGCAATTGGAAAGCTGGTAGCAAATTTTGAAGTCATTTCTCATTGGTTCTGATCAAACAGACTCAAGAAGGGACTCAAACAAAACGAGAGGAACAAAATAACGGACAAGGGAAAGAGATGATACCAAATCTAATGACCATGACATGCACCTTTGGATTAAGTGGCCTAATCTCTCAAGCAAGTCTAATATTCCACTCTGATTGTACCTCTTCGTTGTGAAACTGGGCTTCAGCGCTTCAATTGTCCCATTTGATCCACAATCCTCAGTTGACTTGTAGTGCCCTGGAGGGTTTTCACCATCAAGCCTCTCTCATTTTGCTATTTTTCTCAACTCACCGTTGCCTTACGGTGCCCATAAGGGTTTTCACCGATAAGACCCTCTCATTTATCATTTTTTCTCTTTTCGTTGAGAACAAAGTATTACCCATGATGCAAAAAGATTAGACTTTCACCACACACTTGATTTGGCATCCTCAAAGATTGTTTAGAAGGTCTTTATTTGGACCGTAATGTATTGGACAGGGTTGGAAAGAAAGGGGTGGCACGAAGGCTCAAAATAATTTAAGATGAAAGGGTTCAAATTTACAACTTTTGGAATCAGATTTATTTTGCAAAATTAAAACTTCTTCCCCAGTTTCTTGGAGTTTGGGGGATTATTTTCTTCTCTTTTTATGGGATTTCTAAGAAAATCTTCCCCTGTATTGATTTTGGGGAAATATGAAATATTTTATTTCATGCGACCGAACCGTGAGGCTGCTTACGTATCTTGTGGTAACAAGAATCAGGTCAAACGTAGTTCAAAAGACAATGTTATTATTTTTTTCTTTTCTCTTTTTATTTCTTTTTTTTCTCTTTTTTTCTTTCTTTTTCTTCTTTTTCTCTTTTCTTTTTTTCCTTTTTTATTTTTCTTTTCTAGTTCCTAACTCTATTTTTAATTCCAAAAGAGGGGTATGAGACAAAAAATTAAGGCTCAAAATGGGTAGCAAAGGAAAAAAACTGTTTGTGTAGTAGAATAAAATGCCTTCGTCATACCAACCTTTAAAAATCCCAAGTACAAATGTGCAATTGAAGATAAGCAAATAAATCACACATAGTATCTATTGATGGCATCAACACAAACACAAAGTACCAATGGGCAATACCTTTATCCCAATGAATGATCTTTGCCAGTTCGAAGCAGACTTGACTCAAGCTTATCTTGATGTGAAAGAATGCCTTTTAGCACTGACTGATTTTACCTTAAACTTCTTGAGACATTTCCTTGTTGTATGCTCTTATCAACATTTTCCAAATAACTGCCTCAATTTCACTCAAGTCATGCTCAAGCTTTCTCAGAATGCGTGAATCTTTACTTTTTCCTCAAATTCCTCTTTTATCATATTCAAAAATGTGCCGTTGCTTCATGATAAGACTAACTTTCAAAATTAAGCTGGAAATTATCCGTGCATGTCATGTCACTAGAATTACCATGAAAAGAACTATAAAAGGAAAAATGACCTAAACAAAACTTATTAGAACTAACAGAAAATAGGAGGTTGCCATAGACAGATGATGAAAAGGGTTTGAACAAGGCAAACAAAATAGACATGTGTTACAACCCTGGAACAACCCTAAATAACACTAGATGAGTTACTACAAACTAAACGAACTAGACAAAATGAGAAGAATAATATGAGCCATGAGACTATATCCAAATTATAATCCTGAAATAAAATTGAACAAACAAGAAATGGCAACAAAATAAACTACCAAAGCTCCTCGATGGATAGCTGGGAATGGAGTGTTTTTCAATCGCCAAGATCGACGTCTTAGCCACCGTATTGCACATCAAATTGCTAGAACTTTCACCAATTCCAACTTCATTAACTCCACTCAGCAAGTTCCTAATAGGACTCTCATACTTCTCGTCACCACGCATCTCACCCACAAAGTGTGCATCATCATGTGCAGGTAAGAGATTCTGTGCGATATTCTGGGTGCCACTGTCCTGGATCACAATTATCCCTTCTTGAATCATTCTTTCTATCTCCCTTTCAAAGAATGACAATCTTCAATGCTATTCCCTTGGATGTTAGAGTGGTACATGCACCGCATAGTAGGATCAAAACCTTTTGCACATGGGTCTGGGGTATAGCTGAGGTGCGACTCAATTAGGCCAGATTGTTTTAACTTTTCAAACAAACTTGTGTAGGATTCTACAATTGGAGTGAAACAATTTCTTTTCCTTTGTACCCCTCTATGCCCATGTTTCCTAGAGTTTTTGGGTGCTCGAAAATGTTGTGAAGGCGAAAGAGTATAATGCGGTGCTGGTGCTCGCCATAAGGAGTGACCCTTTGGTTGAACAAATGACTGGGCGTTGTTCAGAGCATAATGCTTAGATGGATTATGTGGAGCCCGAGGATAGGTTTGGAGTTAGGGTCGGGGTCGAGACTGAGTATATTGGTGAGGTGGAACCGTCGGGCCATGTCGTGATCCTAAGATAACCATGGAAACATCACCATGTTTCTTCTGGCCTGGCAAGCTTTTTGTGTCATTCTGAATTGCCTGTTTTGTGGCTTTCAAGGTGGAATAACTCATGATATTACTCGACTTGAGCCCTTCTTCCACCATTTCTCCCATCTTCAACACATCATTGAAAGACTTACCAATGGCTGAGATCAAGTGGCTATAGTAAGTGGGCTCCAGGGATCGAAGAAAGTATTTAACCATCTCATCTTCCTCCATCGGAGGAATGACTCGTGCGGCTTGCTCCCTCTATCGGAACCCATATTCTCTAAAGCTTTCACTGGGTTTCTTTCCCACATTGGTCAGATATAAGCGATCCGGGACAATGACTATATTGTACTGAAAGTGTCGGGCGAAGGCCTGAGCCATATTGTCCCATGTGTACCATCCACTGGTGTCCTGGCGGGTTTACCATTCTAGAGCTGCTCCACTCAAGCTCTGGCTGAAATATGCCATCAATAATTCATATTTTTCCCCAGCGCCTCTCATCTTACTGCAATAACCTTTTAGATGAGCTACAGGCTCCCCATGTCCATCATACATGTCAAACTTAGTCATCTTGAACCCGACAGGCAGTTGGACATCGAGGAACACACATAAATCAATATAGGCCACACTTTGATTTCCTAATCCTTGCATATTTTTCGATGATTGCTCCAGACTTTGTACCTTCCTAAACATCTCTTCTTGCTCTGCATTCTTGGGTGGTTTGTTAGTTTCAACAAGAGGCTCAAATTGGGGAGTGTAAGGGCAAGTATCTGGACTCTGAATGTGGGCTCTGTGCATAGTAGTGGACATTTGGAGTGAGGAATGCAGACTCACCAGAGGATCGGTGGATGGTAGCTTCTGGATGGGGTATGAAAATAGGAGCAGATGTCAGAGCAGGGTACGAGGCTGTTTTGGCTGGTGGAGCATGAAAAGTTTTGGCTGAAGGGCCAGGGTAGTTGTTATAAGGGGTAAATCCATGAGCGTGTTGTGAGGAAGGATCAATGGTATTGGGCATTTGGGATTGAGAGGGTGGTGGAATAAAAGCAGAGTTTTCTGTGTAGTTGGCAGGGAAGGAAGGTGAAGGTTCCTCTTAATCAAGGCTTTATACATTTCTGCCATCTGATGTTTCAACGTTTGGACCTCCTCTTTCAGTTCAGATTCCGACTTCTCAATCTCCATCGATGGGTCAAAAACACTTATGTCTAAGTCTTTGCTAGCCATGGGTACCTTGCTCTTTGCTCTCGTGTTGTATGGATGACTTGCCAAAGTGCCACAAACTAACCACCCTCTGCTATGATAACAATAAAAGTAACGAAGAAGAGCAAAACAAAACCAACATGTTAGTGTTAGTACGTTTATCAGACAGAAATATCACATTATGTGCAATGCCCCTTGCAACAATTAACGGTTCTAGAATGGCTTCGAGGGTACGAAGGTCATTTGGCATCATCCCAATTTCACTCTTTTTGCCCCATTTCCTTCTTCATCTTCCTTTCTAACACCGTTTGGTTTTTTATTTCCTGTTCCTCTTTTTTTCTGATTATTGCTCTTTTTTTTTCCCTCTCATTTCTCACATGCACAAATTCCTCTTATTTTTTAAACCTTTTTTTAAAAAATGTATTGATCGAACCATATGTAGGTTGCCTACGTATCATGTCCCTCATGAATCAGATCAAGCGTAGTTCTGAAAAAGGTAATGGGCAAATAAATTAAAAATAATTTTTTTTTGGAATTTTCATTTATAAATTTTTTTTGGTTTCAAATATAAATAGGAAGTAATATAACAAAAGACTCGACAATATTAACTAGACTGATAGACTCGATCATACTGTACAAGACTAAAATTAAAAGACAACATAAGATATACTAAAAAATTAAGAAGTTTCCTCAAGCAGCTCGTGCATGCAATGGTCTTGAGTAGAATGGTCCTGGGGTATTTGTATCCACACCTGAATGGGAAAAATAACATCAAATAGAGTTAGTGACTGAAGACACATGTGATGCTACGACTCCTCCTAGTGGACATATGCAATACACGATTTGGCTATATTTTACAAAATGACTTGAGTGACTGAAAGTGGCTATTAGTGAAAACTTGACAAAATTGACCCCCTATTGCATGAAAAATAATCCATTTAAAGTTTGCATGACTCATTGACTCTAACATCTCAACAATCATGGCCTTAAAAAAATTACTTAGCGAAAATGGCCCGTTTTGCAAAAATGGCCTATATGGCCAAATGTGGCTAAATACGCAAACTCAAAAAGGAAGGAGCTTAAAGTACTATGACACCTAGTTGTGGACCCTAAGACATGGGTAATTAAACTACTTTTGCGAAAAATGAGCCCATTTTGCAATAATGGCTGATGTGGCCTAAAGTGACTAGACATGCAAGATTTGGCTAAGACCCCGCAAAGCCAAGAACCTAAGAATAGGAAGACCGGAAGCTATATGGGTTGCCTACGTAGTTCGCCCCGGAAGACGAGAATCAGGTTCGCGTAGTTCGGGAAGATTGGACATGGGAGAAAGCCATAAAAATGCAACTGATTTGAAAAAAATTATATTTTTGTCTTTATGAAAAATATAAAATCTTTTGGGTTTTCTTTTTCTCCATTTTTTTGAATTTTCAGGAAAAAGATGGAAAATGTGAAATCTTTTTGGATTTTCTTTTTTAATTTTTTTGAATTTTATGAAAATAATGGAGAAGTGCAAAATCTTTTGAATTTTCTATTTTCATTTTTTGTGAATTTATGGGAAAAAGATGGCAAAATGTAAATTTTTTGTATTTTGTATTTTCATTTTTTTCATTTTTTTTGGATTTTCATAAAATGATGGAAAAGTGTAACATATTTTTTTAATTTTCTATTTTTAATTTTTTTATTTTTGAAAGACTATGAAAGGAAAATGCGAGTGAGCCCTGCTTGCTTTATTTTTCATCCTGCTTTCCAAATATCGCTATGCCAAATGACCTTTTTACCCTCAAATATGAAACATGTATCACATAGGGATGATTGAATGTCTTTTTGGGCCACGGCCCATTTTGACAAACTTTGGGCAGGCTCCCTTCAAAGGGACACGGTACCTGGGACCGAGCTCTACTAGGTGTAAATGACATGATGCAAATAGAAATGACCTAAAGGCTGACCTAAGTCTGGGTTCACTAATAATGCAATTTGGGGAAGCGTATGGTCGATGGTGGCTGCTCAAGCTTTCCACCCACTCCATACGTCCAACGCCCCCTCCTAAATTAAGGGTGACTCAAAAAAGAGTTTGTGCACGCGACACGTGCTCCAAGACTTGTTGCAGAAAGAAGACACATGGCTATGCAAGTGATGACAATTATAAAGCAGTAACATATAAAGGAAAGGATGTAAACAAATAAGCAACTAGCAAAAAATAAAATGACATAAACAAAATAAAAATCAAATAAAGCAAACAAAACACATGAAAACTTCAACCGAATATCCTAAAAAGCCAACAAAATCAAGTACTAGCTCGAAGCCGCAACTCCCCAGCAGAGTCGCCAGAGATGTCACGCCCCTTTTTTTTCAATAAACTTTTACTAAACCCATTTAAATAAATAAAAAGATTTAATAAAAGCTTGGAAAGGGTTTTCAATTAAAAGTGACAAAATTATTTTTCAGAAGGATTAACTTAGAGTCTCCACCTGACATTGGTTTCGGTGTGTCAGGTCACCTTTTTTTCTAAAAAATAATAATTTTCCTTTCAAAACACTTTAAACTCCAAAACTAAGTCAGCACCAGAGATACGGTTAAGGGGGTTCATTTGACTCGGGGAGAAAGTGTTAAGCATTCCCCAAGTCCCGTGAAGTTCACGGTTTCGTACACGATCAAGTTGGCTATTAAAATATTCGATTGATGTAGAAACATAGAAAAGGAAAATAAACACACAAGAGGCTCGAGGTCGTCCCCACCTAATGAAAGAAAAACAAAAAGTGAAAAATAAAAATAAAGATACTAAGAGTTCTACTCTCTGTCTTCAATTACAAACACTTGGGGGCATTACCCCGGATAATAATATATGCAAACTTCATGGGGCATTCCCCGGATAAATTTAACTAAGGGACAACCTCTCAGGTTCAAACTAACAAAATCATAAGGCTTGCCTACCCGAGTGTTGACGAGCCAAGCATACGCCTAGCAGTTCAATTAATGAAAGCCGATTAATGACATTTAAAGCTTAATTTTGACCTTACTTACACTAATCCAAGCTCAAACTACTATTCTTTTTCTTTTATTCTAAATCAATAATCGAATCTTCCAAGTTAGTTCACGAGCAACTTATTTTGTATATTAGCTTAAACCTTGTTTAACATCTAATATATATCTACTCGAATTAGAAAGTTGAATTCAAACCACTCTTCGGATCAGCATAAGGCATTTACTCTAGTAAATCAACACCAACAATCAAGTAACATGCCAAACACATAATCACTAAGTTTATACTATCAAAATCAAGCTTGAGAGGAAGATAAATAAGGAAACAAGGCAAGAGTCGAACCTTTAGCCGAGCTTTCAGATTTTAAAACGAATTCTTCAAAGAATGGACAACAATCTAACTCAACCAAGCAGGAACCTTCGATCGTAAGAGACTCCTCGGCAAACTCGAACTCGATCCCGCCTCATCTCATCGAGTTCCATCAAAGAGGAAGCTTAAGGATTTTATTTTTTTAGTTTTGATCAGCTTCTGCTTGATACTCTTTTGGTGCTGCTGCTAAGAATAGCGGTGAGGTCCGGTGGCTTTGACGTGGTGGCAGCAATGGAGGTAGGGTGGTCGTCGATCTGTTGCTTAGCTAGGTTAATGGTATTACGTGCTCAAGGGTTGAAGAGGAAGAGTTACGGTGGGCTGCTGTTTCTCCGGTGGGTGAACGAATAAAGCTGCTCGGGTGAGGGCTGGTGGGCGGCGACTTTGGTCAGAGTTTCAGATGGTCGACGAAGCTGGTTCGTTTGATTCACATAGTGAGATGGACGAGGGTGGTTTTGGAGATGGCTGCCATTGCTTTTTTGTGGTAGGCTGTGTAGAGGTCTCCTAGGGTTTTTCTTGTGTCTTCTTGGTTGATGAAGATATGGCAGCCATGGTCTAGGGTTTTTTGTTCTATTCTCTTGTTGTTGAAGATGAAGATTTTTTTCTAGGGTTTCCTTGTCCTAAGGTTCAAGAAAATGATGGTCTCGTTGGGCAAAAATAAAGAAATTGGGCCAAAAGTAAAGAAATTGGGCTTTAATATTGGGCTAAAAGACAGAAAATCCAAATCTTATTTAAATTCCTCTTAATACAAGGTAGATATACTAATTAATGTTATGATTAATATAATTAATTAAACTAAATAATGTATAAAATATGAAACTATTTGTTGCATTTTCAAGGATTATATTAAAATAAAATATGTTCAAAGTAGTATACGTTTCTAAAATACCTAATTCATGAATTAAATAGAGAAACATAGACCTATTTTTTTTGTTTTTTTAATTTTATGATAAAAATAATGTAAAAGAGTTAAATTTGTTGAAATAATTATATTGAACCTAAATTAAATATTTTACGCTAAAATTGGGAGAAATTTTGGGGAGGGTAAAAAATCACGTGTCTAGAGAAGTTGACTCAGAAGAATGCTCCTTTTGTGTGGTCAGATGAATGCGAGGAGAGCTTCCAGAAGCTCAAGTCGGCTTTGACCACAGCTCCTGTATTAGTATTACCATCAGCTTCAGGCTCTTATACTGTGTAATGTGATGCTTCAAGAGTTGGGATCGGTTGTGTGTTCATGCAGGAGGGTAGAGTTATTGCGTATGCTTCTCGTCAGCTAAAGCCCCATGAGAAGAACTATCCTGTTCATGATTTAGAGTTAGCTTGCATGCCTTGAAAATTTGGTGGCATTATCTTTATGGTGTATCTTGTGAGGTATATAAGGACCATCGCAATCTTCAGCATTTGTTTAAATAGAAAGATCTTAATTTGAGACAGCGGAGGTGGCTGGAGTTACTTAAAGACTATGATATCACCATTTTGTATCATCCCGGGAAAGCCAAGGTGGTGGCCGATGCTTTGAGCCGGAAGGCTATCAGCATGGGTAGTCTGGCATACATTCCAGTTGGGGAGAGGACCCTTGTGGTTGATATTCAGGCCTTGGCCAATCAGAAGGTTAGATATTTCCAAGCCCAGTCGGGTGTTGGCGAGTGTGATTTCCCGGTCTTCTTTGTATGACGACATCAGGGAGAGGCAGTATGATGACCTGCATTTACTTGTCCTGAAGGACAGGGTCCAGCATGATGATGCCAGAGATGTTACCATTGGAGATGATGGCGTATTGCGAATGCATGGCCAGATTTTCATGCCCAATGTGGATGGTCTCCGGGAGTTGATTTTAGAGGAGGCTCATAGCTTGCGGTATTCGATTCATCCGGGTGCCACGAAGATGTACCACGATTTGAGACAGCATTACTGGTGGAGGAGAATGTAAAAGGACATTGTGAATTACGTGGCTCGGTGTCTCAACTGTTAGCAAGTCAAAACGAGCACCAGAGACCCAGTGGTGTATTCCAGCGGATGGATATTCTGGAGTGGAAATGGTAAAACATTACTATGGATTTTGTGAGTGTTCTTCCTCGTACCTGGAAGAAGTTTGATTCGGTTTGGGTAATTGTGGATAGGCTGACTAAGTCCGCGCACTTCATTCCCGTATGTACTACCTATTCAGCGGAGAAGTTAGCAGAGATTTTCATTCGGGAGATTGTATGGTTTCATGGGGTCCCGATTTCCATTGTATCAGATAGGGGTACCGTGTTTACTTTGCAGTTCTGGAGGACTTTTCATCGGGAGTTTGGCACGCAGGTACAACAGAGTGCAACATTTCATCCACAGACGGACGGACAGTCCGAGCGTATGATTCAGATATTGGAGGACATGTTACGTGCCTGTGCTATTGATTTTGTAGGTTCTTGGGCTGAATTCTTGCCATTTGCGGAGTTTGCGTATAATAACAGCTGTCAGTCCTGCATTCAGATGGCTCCATATGAGGCATTATATGGGAGACGGTGTAGATCTCCGGTTGGTTGCTTTGAGCCCCGCGAGGCTAGATTATTGGGGACAGAGTTAGTTCAAGATGCCTTAGAGAAGGTGAAAGTAATTCAGGAGACTTTGTACGGCTCAATCGTGTCAGAAGAGTTATGCGGACCGGAAGGTTCGATGTATCCAATGCCGTGGTGAGAAGGTCTTGTTGAAGGTTTCGCCCATGAAAGGCGTTATATGGTTTGGAAAGAAAGGGAAGCTCAGTCCAAGGTTCATTGGGCCTTTTGGAATACTTAGGAGGATTGGGGAGATGGCCTATATTCTTGCCTTGCCACCTAGCTTGTCGGGAGTTCACCCCGTGTTTCATGTTTCTATGCTCCAGAAGTAAGTTGGGGACCCGTCTCATGTGTTAAACTTCAGCACGATACAGCTATATGAAGACTTGACCTATGATGTGGAGCCGGTGGCTATTTTGGGTCGTCAGGTTCGATAGTTGAGATCAAAGGAGATAGCTTCGGTGAAGGTGCAGTGGAGAGGTTGGCCCGTGGAGGAAGCCACTTGGGAGACCGAGCAGGAGATGCGGAACAGATATCCTCACTTGTTTGATACTCCAGTATGTTTCTTGACCCGCTCGAGGACGAGCGTTTGTTTAAGTTGGGGAGGATGTAACGACCTGACCCATTGTCCCGTGTATTTCTGCCCCATTTTTCCTTATTTACGCTGTTATATGTTTCAATATATGTATTTGGAGAATTTGGAGTAATTCGGACAGAGTTTGATAGAAATGAGACAATTAGTCTCTTTAAGAGAAGGCTAGTTTGGAAAAGTCAACCAAACTTTGACTTATGAGTTAGAGGGCTCGGAATTGATTTCCAATGATTCGACTACTTTCGGATGGTGATTTGTGACTTAGGCTCAAAATCAGAACTGAATTTGGAGTTCCGATGTAGAAATAGGCTTGAATTGGCTAAGTTAGAAATTTGGCGAAGACCGGTTGATAGGTGATATTTTGATCCGGGAGTCGGAATGGAATTTTGACAGTTGCAGTAGCTCCGTTAGGTGATTTTTTATATATGTGAAATTTTCAGATCATTCGGAGGTGTTTAGGTCGGGTTTTGGAGAAAATCCAAATTTCGGAAGTTTTAGTTTAACTTAGGCTTGAATCAGTGGTAATTTGATGATTCTGATGTTTATGATAGTGTTTTATGTTACGAGCAAGTTTGAATGAGGTAATAGAATATGTCTGTGCTTTTGGTTGAGGTCTCGAGGGCCTCGGGGTGATTTTGGATGGCTAACGGGAAATTTTGGAATGAAAAAGTGCAGCAGAAATTGCAGACCAGAAATTGCTCTCTGTGATCGCGAGCCTGGGGCTGCGATCACATAGAAGGTTATGAGGGCTAGCTAAATTTGTCTCCGCAATCGCATGGCTTGGTCTGCGATCGCGTAAGCTACGGTGGTTGGTCAGTGCGATAGCGTAGCAGCGCACGCGATCGTGTACGGTCACTGGTCAGAGTTCTGCGATCGCGTAAGAGGAAATTTAAGGGTCCTGAATTTGTTCTTTGCGATCGCGTGCCTCGGTTCGCGATCGCATAGAAGGAGACGTCTGGGCAGAACAGTTTAAGGGCTAAAATTCAGACGTGACCCTCATAATATTTCCACCATTTTTACTCCGCCGAGAGAGGTTTGTGAGCGAAGTGAAGTGGGTTTTCAGCGGGTATCGATTGGATATAAGTCTTTTGGCTTAAAAACATCAATTTCAGAAAGAATCAACCTCAAATTCCATGAAATTGTGTAGAAATTGTGAAGAACTAGGGCTTAGTTTTTAGAAAACGAATTTCGAGGATTTGAAGGGTCAAACAGACCCCGTTTTTGGTGAACTTTATATGTACGGACTTGTGGCGAGACGAGAAATCCGATGATGTAATTTCAGAATTTTTTGAGAAGTGGGCCCGGGGCTCAAGTTTTTCCAACTTTGCGATTTTAAATGTTTTTTGAATAATTTCAATTGGGCTATGTTTATGTAGCATATAGTAACCTATTCGTTGTGGTTTTGAATAGATTTGACGCTCCTAGGAGAAGATTTGAAGGGAAAGGGCATTGCAGACTAGGCTACGACCAGTTAGAGGTGAGTAGTTTGTATAGATGATGGCCTGAGGGTTTGAAACCCCGGCTTATCACATCGTGACGCTATGTTAGGGCGTGACGCGCACCCCATGAAAGGTGCGGGGTTGTTTATAATTGGGCTTAATGTCATGTTTTGGGGCCTTGTACCTATCTGTGGTACCTATCTAGGGTGGGTATCTATGTGATAACATGATTGCATGATCATTGATCTCAGTCCTATGTTTAATCACCGAAATGGAATGCTAAGTCACCTTATTTATGGAATTGACTAATTAAACTATATTCACCACAAATAATTAAACAAATGGGAATTTATATTGAATCTATTTATGTGACTCATATGCATATTATGGACTGAGCTTGGGTCGGGCTGCACAATCCGCATCGAATATATATATATATATATTGATATTGCGCTTGGGCTGAAGGAGCCCCTCCGGAGTCTGTACACACCCGAAGTGAGCGCCATCGACGTTAATTGGATCGGGTTGCACGTTCCGCAGCAAATTCATGCGCATTGCGTTGCATCTTTATCTAATACATGGTTGTTGTTGTGATATTGTTATGCTGTTAGCCTGTAGCTAAGTTACAGGATTGTTAGTTATAGCTTTACGTTGTGGTACTTTGTGGATTTCTTACTTTCAGTCATTTTCTATACTTATTATTCAATGAGTCGGTAGTACTCACCCCTACTTCTGCACCTTGTGTGCAGATTCAGATACACTGGAGGCTTATCTGATTCTCGTAGTCTCCAGAGATATTTCAGAGTGGTTGAGGTAGCTGCATGACGTTCACAGGACCTGGCTGCTCTTCATTATTTCTCCATTTGATTATTATTATATACTTCCCCAGATAGTTTTGGTTTGAGTATTCAGATCTTATTATTATTACTCAGTTTTGTTTAGAGGCTCTAGACTCGTGACCCCCAGATCATATGGGTGTGCATTTGAGTTTCGTATTTCTACTGATATCATATTATTAATATTTTTGGATTATTATTTTGCTAATTTCTCAGTTTGAGACTTAAACGTTTTCGTTGGAAGCAAATTGTTGGTCAGGCTTACCTAGTTTTTGGGCTGGGTGCCATCACGACCAGGTTTGGGTCGTGACAATATAATTCTTTACAATGGTCAGTCCTTTTGTCAATCTCATCTTACTGGGGATATCCCGACACAGGCCTTGCACTTGTTCCTTCCTGACTCATACCCCTTGGATGCACCAGTTAGATCTCATCTTGCCTAATTGGAAGTTGATGGCATATTTTGAAATCATTTCTCACTTGTTTTGACCAAATAGACTCTACTAGGGAATTTTTCTATGAAAGGAGAAAGGTAAAGAGAAACAAAATAAAAGAAAAGAGATGACTCTCTAACAAGAGAAAAAAAGTAAAAAAAATAAAAACCTACCAAACACGGATACCGACTCTAATGGTCATGACATGCACACGTGGCCTATCCTCCATCGTAAATCGTCTTTCAAGATCTTCGTTTGGCAATTCCCCCTCTGATTCTCACCCTTATTCGACTTGTATTGCCCTAAGGTTTTCACTATCAAGCCTCTCTCATTTTGGATTATTCTCTCATCTTTCATCTCCTTATGGTGCCTATGAAGGTTTTCACCGATAAGACTCTCTCATTTCATTTCTCAGTCGGGGATTGGGGTGTTACCAATAGGACTCTCTCTTGTATCTTCTCTGCAGGGGACCAGAGTCTTTTCTGCTGGGGTCGGAGCCTTTTCGTCAGGGATCAGAGTGTTATGTTCTGATAAGACTCTCCCAGTTGCCTGACTTGGCTTCTTTCGAAGATTGATCGGAAGGTCTTTCTTTGGACCGTAATGTGGGATTTGGATAGGCTAGAAAGAAAGGATATTAAAGGCTAACAAAAATGCATCAATTTTGGGTTTATTATTATAACCTTCGGACTAGATTTATTTATAACAAGCGCTACCTTTGCCCCGGTTTCTTGGATATATTTTAATTTTTGTTATACTATGACCGAGCCGTGAGATGCCTACGTATCCTCTTTAAGGAATCAGGTCAAACGTAGTTCCCAATCCTCATTTTCTTCTGACTTTCTTTCGTTTTTGTTATCATAATTTTTCCTTCTTTTTTTTCTTTTGTTACTTTCTTTTTTATTTGGATAGCAGAACAAAATGCCTACGTCATTCCAGTCTTCAAAACATGCCAAGTGCAAACAACACAATAAAACATTCGCAACATATTGCAATTGTGCCAGACTTGCTAACCATATCCACACATTCGTCTTTTCATTTGTCATTTTAAAGAATCGCTGGGCAACACCCTCATTTCATTACCACGAACGACCCCCACGTCAATTTGGCTAGCTTTCCCTTACGGTTGCTTTATGTTATACTTGCCTCAGTTTCACATGATTCGGGCTCCAAATAATCTCTAACTGTTATGATTTACTTTTAAGACTAGGCCTAGATTGTGCGCGTATGTCACGCCACTAAAATCGGTGCTGAATAAAAGACACAACAAAATGATAAGAACTAAACGAACAGATGATTGAAATAATAAAAGACCGAATTTTGCATTAGAATAACGGTAAAATGGTTTAAATAACAAAACAAATAAGCACAAACCAGAATACAATCCCGAAACAAACTTGGACGAAACTAAACAAACCGCAATGACAGAAATGGAAAGATAAGAGGGTTTGGCACAAGACATTATCCGGATTACAACCCTAAGAATAATCCGGACAATAGAAATGACAACAAAAATAAGACACCAAAAGCTTCTCTCCTGATAACCAAGGAATAGAGCGTCCTCCCATTTATCAAACATGACATCTTAGCCACTGAGCTTTGCATCTTCCACATCTTCCCCTTTAGTCGGTACCCCAGGAGGACTCACATGATTTTCACTACCGTCGTCGATCACAATCACACTTTCGTGAATCATTCTTTCTATCTCTTTTTTCAACGAACGACAGCTCTCAATGTTGTGTCCTCGGACATTGGAGTGGTATGTGCATCGTGTGGTAGGATCAAAACTTTTTCACGTGGATCTGGAGTTGGGGAGTGCCTTAATCAGGCCAGCATGGTTTAGCCTTTCAAATAAGCTTGCATAGGATTCTCTGATCGGGGTGGGAGCCTTTTCTTCTCGTTTTAGCAACCTCTCATTCCTAAACTCCTGACTTGGCTTAAAACCTGATCTAGGATGCTTCTGGTAGGCTTGAGGGGGTGGGTAGGTTTTTATGGAGTTAGGTATTTGGACGTGGAAGTATGTCTTTGAGAATTGCGCGGGGAAAAGTTTTATCGGGGAGGGCTATGTGGCGTCCGAGGATACCCACGGGGATGATATTGAGACTGAGGGCCTTTAGCAAGGACGACCACTGGACCTTGTCGTCGGGGGGGGGGGGGGAGGGAGGGTTTCAACAATGTCTTTTCTTTCCATGGGAAGGCTATTCTGAGCAACTTGCTCACTCCATTTGAGCCAGAACTTCCCAAAATCTTCTTTAGGCTTCTCCTCCATCTGAGTTATGGAGGAATGGTCCGAGATGATGTCTGACGGATGAGTGACAGAGATACCGGGGTGATCAGAAGATGCCAATTTTTTGGGTAATGACATCATCAGAGAATCCAGGTGGTGGCGGTATGGGTGCCTTTCCAGCCCTCCATCTCTGATACATGTCTGCCACATGCCGTCTCAACATTTCACTTCTTCTTCCAAACCATTGTTCCGTTCAACCAGTTGTTGTTGGTCATCGATATCGACCCACTCAGTTCTGAGGTTCTCTGACATTGTCCTTCGAATTTGTTTTGCAGGGAAAAGTTACCACAACCAACCACCTTTCTTATTTGAACACAACAAAGTGAAGTCATCACGTTAGTGTTAGGGCATTTGACAGATAGGTAAACATGTATCAGGTATGTAACACACCTAAGTAGTTAAACCATTATATCATACATTCGCTTCAATTACATGCGTCATTCCGGCTTATTGTGCCCTTTCAAAAATCTCCCGAACTTTTCCTTCCTTTCTTATTCTATTTTTGTTTTTCTATTATTCCCTTTTTTCTTTTCTTTTTTGTAGTGGTGGTCAAATCTTATGGAGATTGCCTACGTATCATGACCCCGCATGAATCAGACATTGCGTAGTTCGGACAAATGAAAGGTCAATAACGATAAAATATTTTTCTTAGAATTTTAAATTTTCAAAATAAAACAAACTTGACTACACATTTTAAAAACTGACCATACTAACAGACTTTGACGAAAAGACGACTTACAGACTTGAAAATTAAACATATCACATATTCTAATATAAATAATTACACACTCAAAAACAAACAGCCAGATTCCTTTCCCTGTTTGACAAATTTAACCAAATGACTTTTTTTGCAAATGTGGCACCTTCCCAGTTTCTCATGAATTTTGAGGCCAGGGAGGATCTATTTTATGACACAATACAAACTTGTCAGTTTTTTACGAAAATAGCCTTTCGACAACTGAAAGATACTTTAATGCTATCTTGGGAAGAACAATTTAATACATTGCTGAAGCTGGCTCGGCTTATTTTGATCAAAATCCAAACGGCATTCACTTGCATGCTGACTCTTTTTTCTCAAATTAAAATAAGAGACCTGGTTTTGCAAACACGGCCTTTCATCGCCTCGGGGACGAAGATTTTAAGGCTGTGTGGGTCGATCGGTCAAAATCTCAAAATGACCCAAAGGTGGTTGTTTATACAAAGTCAGTCTTCCGGCGTCCCTTCGAGAACATTCAGTTATTTATGACAAAAAAACATCACCCGACTTATTTATGACTCTTTTTTTTTGTTTTTCAAAATAGAAGATCCGATATTGCAAATACGACCTTTCAGCGCCTCGACGGAGAAGATTTTAAGGGTGTGTTAGCTAACTGGCCAAAATCCTAAAAATCACTCAAGTTGGTTGTTTATGCAAAGTCAGCCTTCTGGCGTCACCGAACTCATTTATGACGAAAGTTAAAATTTTGACATTTTTGGCCATTTTCGCAAAAGGGGAGGTTGGACCGGATGAGGGTTGCCTACGTATCTCACTCAAACCCGCGTAGTTCGCCCTGGAGAACAAACTATATTTTAAAACAAGACTCTTTTCTTTTGTTTTTTTTTTCAAATAAATTAAACTGAAAACGACTCTTTTTTTCATTTTTTCAAAATTTTGGTAGAGTTCCGCCACCATTTCGAAATTGATTTTCTAAAAACATGTAATTAACAATCTACATTAATAATTTTTTTCTTTTTCTTTTTTTACACAATTTTCCAGTATTCAAAGCCGGTCAGCATGACAGTCTGAAGCAAATAAATGCATAAAACAAATAGGATGCAGCATGATGGTCTTTTTACTTCAGGTTGCTTGTCCTAGACGGACCCAACCCATGTGTTGAGTCCCCTAAGTCAAATGCACATGATGCAAATAAACATTCCTACTAGTAATCCGGTATGAAGTCTTGTCATACTAGGTTTTACTGCTTGGGTGTGAGGAGTATCTAGACTAGCCATAAAACGAGTATAAATACGGGTGACTGGTAATCCTTCACCGGGAGCCCAGGCCCACCGGCTTTATCTCAACAAAGAATAGGGCGCGTATCCGCGATTCCCGAGGTTGTATTCAGTAGATTCAGAGGTGTGCACAAGAAGACGAATTATAATAGAGTTCAACAATATCAAAGCGGCAAAAATAGTCAACTAGCACAGTAAGAACAAATAATATAACAAATCAGATAAAGCCAAACATAACAATTTATCTAAGCTCAAATTTCTAACCCTGAACCAGTGGTTCTGGGTATCTCCCCAGCAGAGTTAGCCAGAGCTGTCACACCTCCTTTTTCGGCACCGCGAGGGCGCAAGGGAGTTTTTCTAATTAAAGGACAATCGAAAAGGGATATTTATTAAAGATTTAGAGTCGCCACTTGGGAAATTTATGGTGTCCCAAGTCACCGGTCAAATCCCCAATCGAGGAAAAGAATGACTCTGTTTAACAGTTCGCGCACCAGAAATCCGGATAAGGAATTCTGTTAACCCGGGAGAAGGTGTTAGGCATTTCCGAGTTTCGTGGTTCTAGCACGGTCGCTCAACTGTCATATTTAGCTTATTTATCCGAATTTTATTACATGTTGTAACTTCTGTGCCTATTTTAACTTTTAACCGCTTTTATTCAAATTATTATTGTTATTATTTTACAGAGAATTGCAACATTTTGAAAACATATATCGAACCACGTCAAAGCCAGTGTACTCGTGGTCGTCGGCATGTTTCGACTCTGTCGAGATTTGGACATGGATCGCATAAATGCACACCCGAGTTTAGGAAGGTAAGATTAATTATGGCGCATCCTAAAGTGACTAACGTGTCATTATTTTGGGAAAAGGCCGCGAAAATTCGCTAAGCAACCCTTTCCGATTTTCTAAGTATTTTTAACCCTTTATTGGAGGGCCCCGCAATTTGTAATGTATTGTGGCGAGGCACGCCTCCTTTATTTTAAGGATATCCGAAAGTCACTACATTTCTATTTAAATTCGTTTCTAAAATAAAGAAAGAAAAATCCTAATTAATTACGAGCTTAAAAATAAAAATTGTAACACACTAATTGCTAGATTAAGACAAATATTAGTGGAAAGGAAATAAATAAATTAAAAAATTCGAAATTATAAAATAAAATAAAAATAAAAATTTGAAATTATAAATAAAAGATGAAATTTGACAACTAATATTCAAAAGAAATCGATTATAGCTAGATTAAAACTCGCATTGTAAAAAAACTATTGAAATTAATTATACATAACTATTTGAAACTAGATTTAACCATAATTACTAAAGCTTATATAAAATTACTAAACTTAAACGTTAACTCATATTGCTCAAATTCGCGTCTATGGATTAATGCTCTTAGCCTTGCTACGTAGAATCATACTTCAAATACGTCTAATCTACTGATTCTACTATTAATCAAATATGTTTCTCTAAAATTCGCGGATCTTCATTACTAACAAGATTCAAAGATCACCCATCTCAAGTTGTTTTTATTCTAATTTTTGAATTTAAATCCGGATTTTTACCTATCAATTAAATTAATTTTAAAAGAAAAAGATCCTGAATTACTTTATTTTAAACAAGAGAACTAGTAAAGCTAAAGCTATTAGTTATGCGATTTTTGCAAACATACGTCTTATAATTCAATAATCTAACAACTTGTTCAAATTAAACAAGAATACCATATTGACTAATATTCACGCCATTTCAGGGTTTTTAGTTTCGCAATCTAATATGAAACAATCTTAATTAGGCAGACCTCTACCATTCGTATAGCAGGAAAGTATATAATTAATGTTTAACTAAAATAAAAATATATTATAACTAAATACATAAATTTCTGCCATTTCATTTCATCTTCAAGGAGTACATCAAAGTGATTCAAAGTGGTGTACCTAGTATTGGAATACAAAGAAGAGGAAGATCAGTAGGAAGCAATAGCAGCACACACAGCAACAACCATTCAACAACACGAGAGTAGCCCAGTAAAAGCGGGAATATCAGCAAAACCCAGGAGATTACAACCAAGCAGAAAAATCAGGAATTTCCAAGCCAACCGAAAACCAACATTAAACCCAAGCAACACTACTTGAATGCCAGTTGTATTAGAAAACAAGTACAGACCAACAGAGAAATAACCGGCTGCCAAAATAGTCCCTTCTGATTTTTAACACTCAAGAAAAGAAGCTTGAAGCTTCAATGAACAATAAGAATTGATGCTGATTTTTAACAGTGAAGAAAAGAAACAGATTTTTCCTCCTAGTACTGAAAATAACTTTTCTCTCTAAATTCAGTTCTCTCTAATTGTTAAACGACTGTTATTATATACCCCAAATGCAAGACCCTTTCCTCTATTCTTTTTAACTATTAACTTTTACTTTTAAACTATTCTTACTAACCCTTTTTCTCTTTTATACTTATTCACCCCCAATATTCTTCTACCATCTAATTATTATTACTACCTCTTTTATTATTACCCTACTATATCTAATTCCCAATCAACAAAAGCAGTCAAACGTGGACCTCACAATCAACTCTCTTTTTACTTTAATCATTATGCTTCCCATATGTCTTTTCCCCTCTTTTTACTTTACATAATAATGTTCCCCACTATATTTTTAAACAATTCTTTAATTTTTAATTCCAAAATTATCCCCTCAAACTGCTAAAATTACCATTATACCCTCATCTATTTCAATCTGCACCAAGAACGTATCAGCCATAACCAATTTCCCTAAATCAATTAACCAAAATATAGCAGCTAAACCAATTCTTAATCAAATTCAACCAACAACTTCAAACTATATGATGAACAACAAAGAACCAACTACAAATTATTTTTACTACACAAAATTTTTAACAACAAACATACTTTCAGATTTAACAGCAATAACAAATAAGTAAATTTAAATATCTAAACTCATATTCAAAATTAAACTTAACAAATCAAACAAACAAATTCAAATTTCTAACTCAGATCCAAATTTAGATTTAAACAAAATAATAAAAAAGACTAAACTCACTAAACTCAATACTCAATTAAACTTCAAATTGAATCTAATAACATCACAATCACGATAAAGGATTCAAGTGATTAAACTAATACATTTCTATATTAAAATTAAATAAGAGCAAATGAATAAAACAAATTGAAGAAATAACAAATCAAGAAACTAATCAAACATATAACGACTTCGGATCCGGGAATATCAAACAAAATACGGACAGAAATGAAACTTAAACCAACTAACCGGTTCGAAACAACGACAAACTCGAATGGAATCACAACCCAAGGAACGGAATACCACTGAATGAGCTACCGATCTAAAACGACCATCAACGACTTCGAACAACAAACTGAAATGACGACTTGAACATACCTCGATGAGTTTGAGGATGGTGTTTTCCGGCTGGTTTTCTGTTGGACGTGGGTGACGACGGGGTTGTTTGGACGTTCGTTGTAGGACGATGGTGGTTTGGGAGATGGCTGCTGGTTTTAACAAGTGACGGGGACGACGAAAAGCTGGTCGTTTTCAGTGGGTGTGACGACTGGCACGTTAGGTTGATAAGAGAAAGATGATGGGGAAGCTATGACCGGGCTGTTTGGACGTGAAGGTGGCTGGCTGTGTTGTTTGTTTTTCGCTGAAGATGGAATATGAAGAAGCGGGCAGCCATGGTCGTTTTTGTTCAAGCTACCATGAAGATTATCATGAAAGCTAGGGTTCTAGGGCTTTGGGTTAGGTTTTGTGTCTAACAGGTTGAAGAAGCCTCCATTTTTGGCTGTGGTGTTGGTGTTCAGGTGGCTATGGCAGTATTTTAGGTCGTTGGATGGGAGGGTATGTTTGGAGAAGACTAAGAGAGGAGGGGGTGGGTAAGGGGTGTGACGGCTATAGAGTTTAGGGTGTGTTTAGGTTGTTTGGTTAAGTGGAAGAATGGGAAAAATCTGAAAAATCAAAAGGGAGGGGTGGAAAAGGACCGGATCGGGTCAGGGGGTTTGGATTGGATTTGTGTAACACTTGGGCCAGGTTAATTCAAATTAGAGTAAGAGGCCCAATCCGATTTCTCCTTCTTATTCTGTCAAAAATTAAAACTAGAAATCCTAATTAAATTATAAAAATCCAAATTAACTCTAAGAATATTAGTTATCTCTAAATAATAATTATCGCACAATTTTTAAGCACCAATTAAAATAAAATTGCACAACTTGGACATTAAATGCTAAAAATACAAATGATGCATATTTTTGTAATTTTCATTCCGTAAAATAAACTTAAATACTCCTAATTGTAGAATTAAATCCTATATGCAAGTGCGGCATATTTTTGTATTTTTTATTAATTTAACAAATAAACATGCACATACAAATGCAAATAAAACAAGAAAAATAACAGAAAATTCCCAACAATTGCAAACAAATAAAAAATTATTTTATTTTGAATTTTCTAGGAGTAATTCATATATAGGGCAAAAATCACGTGCTCACAATTACATTAATAAATACTATTGGAATCAACCTCCAAAGTATTAAAATAAGTTTTACAAGGTTTTATCTAGAAAGGTCAAAAATGCCTCTCGGCTCACGTGCTCGAAACTCGAAGTTCGGACCAAAAACCGGTTACACATTCTCCCATGAATTCAAATGTATGATTTGTTTTAAAATCGGACCTCAAATTATGGTCCATCTGCACAATTCTTAGAAGACCTAGGTTCTACCCAAAACCCCAAATTTTCCCATGAAAATCTTTGATTTGAAGTTGAAATCATGCTAAAAGATGTTAAAGAGTGAATAAAATAGTTTAGAAATCACTTACCAATCGTTTTGGAGAAGAAGAGTTGTTTGAAAAATCGCCTCTTATGTTTTGGGGTCTTGAAAAGTGTAAAATAACTAAAATTCGTGTGTATTTATACCCCTCTATAGTTTCCCGCCCGGACTGCTTAGGAAGGACCGGGGCCACACAGGCTTTCTGAAGGCTTGCGGATTACTACCTAGTGTGGACCGCACAAGGCCGGCCGCAACCGCGCAGCACCCACCGCGGACCGCGGCTGCACTGGCCCCTCCGCGGCTGCACTGGCCCCTCCGCGGCTGTACACGTTTTAACGTGGACTGTGCCAGAGAGTTCAGAGACTTGCAATATTCACCTCCACATGCAACATCTGACCTTTTATACCTAAGGCACCTCGGAACCTACTCGAAACTCACTCGAGCCCTCGGGGCTCCAAACCAAACATACACACCACCTCAAAAATATCTTACGGACTTACTTGTGCGATCCAATTGCGAAAATGACATCATATACATCGAATCAAGTATCAAAACTAAAGATTTCTTTCGATTTTTCATGAAACACCAATTTTCCATTTTTTGTCCGAAATAAATCAAATGACGTCCGTTTCCAACCAAACTTTACAAAGCGCTTAAATCACATATAAGGCTTGTACCGGGTATCGGAACCAAAATACGAGCCTGATACCATAGCCTTCTGATCAAATATTTTTTATATTTTTCCTATTTAGTTCCAGAAAATAATTTCACATAAAAATTTATTTTTCGGCCTTGGGACCTCGGAATTCAATTCCGGGTGTACGCCCAAGTCCCATATTTTCCTACGGACCCTCCGAGACCGTTAAATTGCAGGTCCGGATACGTTTACCTAATATGTTGACTAAAGTCAATATTATTCATACTAATATCAAAATTCATCATTTTTCTCACAGAATTCATATTTAAGCTTTCCGGCTACGCGCCTAAACTGCACATGCAAATCGAGGCAACCCTAAATAAGGTTTTCAAGGCCTTGGAGACGCAGATTGAGTAAGAACACAGGTGATGACCCCTTTGGTTTGTCACATTAAATCACTCAAAATTGGATTTATCAAGATATTCTAGTTAAAGTAGTTAAGCAAATTTAAAATTATACAATTTAAGGTACTTCTACAAGAGTCAAAAACTGAGCCTAAGCGTCACAGGCAAAGTACTCAATATTCCAAACGCATAACAAAGTTAAGAGCTATTTCTTCAATTGAAAACACACAATGGCTCTTATTCCTAAAAACAGACTAACTACACCCGGTTGAAATAAAATCTTTGGGAAAGAACCGTGACACAAATAGTAACAAAAGAGGAATTGCTACACTACCTAACAAAAAAATCATTTTGTTTTTTTAAAACTTAAATCCCTCAAGAAATTATTTAATAGATCCATCGTCTAGAAAATTCCAATCTTTTATATTTAAAAAAAAGATTCAATTAAACTAACATAACTAAAATAGCTTAGAAAATCACCTAGACAATCTCTTTACTCCATACTTAAAATTGTGCATTGTCTCCAACGCACACCCATACATACAAGAGCTTAAAAGAAACTCTCTGGTAGGCCAAAGGTCGAAGCACTAGCATCTCATGGGGTACTCAGACTTCTCCCAGGCCTGGTCCTTCGTGTGGGTACCTCATACTTTGTTCCAATCATCTGGTTTGCTGTTGTATCCTTTTAATAGATTTGCTTTTCATGCTCCTAGAAAATTAAAAATCGACACTATAAAAAATTTAAAAAATAAATATAAAAAAGCAGTAAAGCTGGTTTGTCTCCTGACAAGCACTTGATTTAATGTCGCAGCACGACGTGAATCACTTTCTACCTCCAGTTCAAACTTATGAATTGGACCCCAACTTTTGATTATGCTATGTGATCATGCTCCTGGGGTGGTAGAACATATCTGACTAGCCCAATAAAATAATATAGTATTCTGTACTTATTGGCATTGGATGAGATGTGTATTCCTGACTTTCTGGCATGAAGAATTCTAGAATGTAGGCATCTTGTTCCTTACTACTAAACTCCTCAAGTGGCACGGACGACTCTACTTTCGTATCATCACCCATAAATAATGTGGAAAAACTAAATTGTATCCTCAATATCCTTGGTTGACTCTAGTATTTCTTCTACGACATCGACATCCTCAAAATCTAGTTCGATTGATTGTTGGTGTTCAACTATGGACTTCTCCTCTAGCTCATCCTTGTATTCTTTTTTAATAATCTTCCAGTAAAATGGCAATTTCTGCAGCTAATTCATACTCATATTGGTACTATCTACAATGTCAACTCGTTGCGCTTTACAAGGTTTAATTAATTTATTCGATTGAGCCTCCAAGTTGTGAATAGTTTCCCCTAGCCTTTGTACCCGTAGTTGTATCTCATCAAATTGTTTCATGAGGAACTTTAGCATATCCTCGATCTCTTTCAGGTCCTCATACCTGGGTTCTTTGTTCCTATTAACTTCACAAGAAAAAGAAAACCCATCAAAGTAAGGGGCTGGGGAAAGATAAGAAATATAAGCACAACCATGAAAGTGACCATCTTGACCACCACACATATCACATATATTTCACACATAAGATTAAGTTGGTGCACATAACACGCTCTCGAAAATATTTTGATAATTTTGTCTTGTGTGGTTTCCTCCACAATATGCATAACAAGGATCAAAAGCAAAATTACCAACATCAAAACTTTCATAATTTCAAGTTTCCATGTCTTTCAGATCAAAAAAAAATTTAAAAATTAAAAATAAATAAATAATTAAATACACAAAAAATATAACAGTTCAAACTTACAACCTAGAAATATGTACAGCTACACGGCTAGTTCCCGAACAACGACGCCAAAATTTGATCACGCCGAACTATGCCTTATAAAAGGGACAAAATGATAGTTGCAAATATAATCCGATTTACAAGTCAGGAGTCAAATTCAACAGAGAACTAAGGCTTAGCTACAGTTGTTCACTATCACCAAGAATACAAGCTTGAACAATTCCTAACTTATAGGTATTAAGATTCTTGTGTTTAACTAACCGACTAACTAATATATTAAAATAATAAATTAACACTAAAGATACTATAGGTTGGATAAAAGACTAAGGAGGTCTAAAGTTATGATTTCCCCAATTATCGGAGTCCTTCCCGCTATGTCTTCTATAATTTTGCCTATGTATTCTCTACCAAATGAGCGCTATGTAAGATTTTGCTGTGTTAATTTATTGGTGGCCCAATAATATTAAGCCCATAATTAATTAGCAAATCTCATCCGCCCGATCGGTTATTTAATGGACGTACCATATTAAATAAGAACATTTATAAATTGGTCCTCTCCCCATCTATTAAGGTTACCGTATTTTATTTCTTTCTTCCATCATTAAAGGAGGCGGTAACATAAATTTAAGGCAAGGGGAGGGAAACTAATTTACCAATTAATGCTTCCGCTTCAAGATAATAGATTCCGTTTTAGGTATGTTTTCTATGACGATTATATGTGAGATTATAATATTCAAGATCCTGTATGCAATTAAAGTTTATGCTTACATGTGGTATCATCCCCTGGATTTTGATTTGATAATCTTCTTGATAAAAAAATAACTGTTAAACACATATTTGTATAACATGTTTTCATGTATGAATTATGTGTCTATTTGAGAACATCGTATTCCTGTTGAAATTAAAAAAATGCTATTAAAGGTAATCGTTGATGGGAAAAACGTTTATGAATTTGTTACTGTTGAAACTTGAAATCGCGTTTTCTTCTCAATTACGGAATCCGTGGTTTTATCGTACTTATTAGATCTGCTTTCATGGCACTGAGGGATAATAAATTAACTAATAAACAAGCAATTGAAAATTCTGCTCAATGTCTGTAAGACCAAAACCATGATTATTTACTTTTGTCTAGTGACCTAATTTATTCAAGTACTGACCTCCATATAAGAATATGGCAAAAATATTTTCTTTGTACTTGAACAGTTTTGTATTATATAAGTTGTGAGTGTTATTCGATGTTATGATTGTGTTTATGTGCAAGAATATGATAAATTGTTTATTTTATGTATGTAATTAATGTGTATGTAGTTTGTTAGACGCTGAAGTGATCAAACTAGATTGTTTAAAGTATTCACTGCATAAAATCTTATGATCTTTATTTTGTGTGTGTACTTGTGTCATATAATTTGCTAGTCACCAAAGTGGTCAAACTAGTTTGTTTATGAAAATATGCATATATAAAATTTTAGTTTATTCATGAAATTAATAAAATGCCTATAATTTAAAATTAGTGGATAAATTAATTTTCACTATTGCTAGAACTTAAGGATTCACCCAAAGGTGAATCAGTTATTCTATGAATAGTGAATATGATGAGGTAAATTAATATTATTAGTCAATATATATTGTTCGTCCAAAGATGGCATATATATTTGGTTAAATGTATTTAATTAATTATTAAAGACTAAATGGCACTTAAATTAAGATAGTGTGTCATAGTATTTACCCAAAAGAGAATTGCGACATGCTTTAACGATTTTGTTGAATCCAGATTGATTTGTGAGCATGTATTATCTATGTTGCAGCTATTCCTTTTCATTCGCTTTCTTCGTCTGTTACTGTGTTCAATGGATTGAACTTCTCTGAATGGTGTGAACAAGTTCGCTTCCACTTAGGTGTGATGGATCTTGACTTGGCTCTGCTGAATAATAAGCCCACTGCCGTTACTGATTCGAGCACTGGGGATGAGAAGTCTTTCTATAAATCATGAGATCGCTCTAACATGCTAAGCCTTATGTTTATGCGAATGAATATTGCCAACAACATTAAGAATACTATTCCACAAATAAAAAGTGTTAGGGCATACATGAAGTTTGTGGAAGAACATTTTCGTTCTGCAGATAAGTCTCTTGCTGGTATACTAATGGCTGAACTCACGACCATGAATTTTGATGGGTCGAGTAGTATGCAAAACTATGTCATCGAGATGACTAACATTGCAGCAAGACTTCAGACCTTGGGGATGAAAGTGGATGACTCCTTCTTGGTTCAGTTTATTCTGAACTCGTTACCTCCTAAATATGAACCTTTTCAAATTAACTATAATACTATTAAGGATAAGTGGAATGTTAGTAAATTGTCCAGTATTCTTACTCAAGAGGAGTCAAGACTTAAGAAACAAGGGAGTCATTCAATTAACCTCATAGGTCAAGGAGATTGTAAATGACTTAAAGTGAAGGCCAACAAGTTCAAGATGAAGAAGAAAGCACATGCTAAAGCTCAATAGGATGCTAACAAGCAACATAAGGCAGATACATGTCGTTTCTATAATAAGGAAGAACACTGTCAGAAAGGTTGCCTGAAACGTAAAGCTTCGTTCGAAAAAAAAGGTACAATTAGTGCTTTTGTATATTTCAAACCAAATTTAGTAGAAGCTCCTAACAATAATTGGTGGCTTCACTTTGGTGCAACGGCTCATGTATCTACTACATTGCAGGGATTCCTTACGATCCAAACTACAAATTCAAATAAGGATTTGGTTTCATTTTCACAAGCCATAGAAAGTAATGAGTCTGACAGATGGATTGATGCCATGAAGGAAGTGTTAAAATCCATGCAATACTATAAAGTCCGGGATCTTGTTGAATTGCTAGAAAGTTCTAAAAGAATCGGGTGTAGATGGATCTTTAAGACCAAATGTGATCCAAATGGCAATATCGAGAGATACAAAGCCAGACTTGTTGCCAAGGGTTATACTCAGAAAGGAAGCATTGATTATAAAAAGACCTTTTCAATGGTCTCAAAGAAAGACTCGTTTAGAATTATTATGACTTTGGTGGCTCATTATGATTTAGAGTTACATCAAATGGATGTGAAAACTGCCTTTCTTAATAGAGATCTTGAGGAAAAAGTATATATGGACCAACCAGAGGGTTTCGAAACTAAAGAAAAAGGTCAAATGGTGTGTAAACTGAAGAACTCAATATATGGACTTAAACAAGCCTCACGATAATGGTATATAAAGTTTAATGATACCATAACATCTTTTGAAATATTCAATGATAGATCATTAGGATTATTGGGATTGTCTCAGAAAGGCTATATCAAAAGAATTCTAGAGAGATTTAGTATGAACAATTGTTTCAGCAGAAATTTTTCCAATTCAAAAAGGGGACAAATTTAGTCTCATGCAATGCCCTAATAATTATATAAAGCGAAAAGAAATAGAATCAATTCCTTACTCAACTATTGTTGGTAGTTTGATGTATGCTCAGACTTTCACAAGATCGGATATTAGTTTTGCCGTCGAAATATTGAGAAGATATCAGAGTAACCCAGGAATTGATCATTGGAAGGCTGCAAAGAAAGTTTTGAGGTACCTGAAAGGAACGAATGATTGCATGCTCATGTATAGGAGGTCCAAGAATTTGGGAGTTGTTAGATACTTGGATTCAGATTTCGCTGGATGTATTGACACTACAAAATCCACATTTGGTAATTTGTTCCAATTAGATGAAGGAGCAATATCGTGGAAGAGTGCCAAACAATCTGTCATTGCTACATCCACAATGGAAGAAAAATTTGTGGAATGTTTTGAGAACACAATTCATGCATTTCGGCTGCGAAACTTTACTTTAGGACTTGGGGTTGTCAACACCATTACCAAGCCGCTGAAAATTTACTGTGATAATTCTGCAGCAGTATTCGTCTCCAAGAACGATAAGTACTCCAAAGGTGACAAACATATGGAATTAAAGTACTTTACCGTCAACGAGGAAGTTCAAAAACAAAAAGTGTCACTTGAGCATATTGGAACTGATATCATGATTGCAGATCCATTAGTGAAAGGTTTACAGTCAAAGATATTTAGAGAACATGTACATAGAACGGGTCTTGATTGTATTTTATGATTGATGTATTTGTGATGTTTTGACACTCTGCGCTCATTTATATGTTTCTGATATACATTAGTGATTTCCTGTTTCTCATGATGGTATATACATTATTGTTTTGAGATGTTACAAGATAAGTCTCAGTGAGATGTTATTGTGGACCATAATATTTTATAGCTTATGGACCTGGTACGATGAGTTGCTAATGTTGTAGTATATGAAAGGGTGTATGTAGATAAATTATATATTACCTCCATAACTCACATTTAGTAGTTTATCATATATATGGTATTTATGATGAACATTATAAAAGAGATTTGTTTATGCGCAACTAATGTTCCTATATTAAATATTAATATTATGTGACCATTGGTCCAAGTGGGAGAATGTAAGATTTTCTTACATTAATTTATTGGTGGCTCAATAATATTAGGCTTATAATTAATATTTAATTAACGAGAAAATCTCATCCGTCCGATCGGTTACTTGATGTACTTACCATATTAAATAAGAACATCTATAAATTGGTCATCTCCCCACCCATTAGGGTTATTGTATTTGATTTCTTTCTTCCATCACTAAAGGCGGCGGTAACATAAAGTTAGGGCAAGGGGCGAGAAATCAATTTACCGATTAACGCTTCCGCTTCAAGATAATGGATTCCGCTTCAGGTGACTATTACATGTAAGATTATCATGTTCAAGATCCTGGCATGCAGTTAAAGTTTATGCTTACACGCGTTGTGTGCTGTAATTCTCTCTCGAGTAATTGCGATAATTTACTAGACATACTCTCCAGAGTTGCGCTAGCTGGCTTTAATTACAGCTCAATTAGATCGCACCCAAGGTTTCGTTATCCCTAATCCCACCTTTAAACTCTTGATTATTGATTCCTTAGATATGTTGGGAGTGATGTTGTTTAACAACTACCTAAATATGCACGGGAAAGTTAATTGAGGGCCCTTCAATCAACCACAATAATAATATAGTTTAACAAATGGAGAAAGTACTACGGCTCAATTATATAAAAACATAACAAGAATTTATCCTATAAAAAGTTCCATCAAAATCCTAGATAAAAAATTAGTTATTCATAATAGTATATAAAACTACAATACTGAAAGTCATAACCAACAATGAAAAATAGGAAGAGGAAGGAAAAAATCATAGAAGAATTTCCCTTTTTGCTCCTATTGTGTCTTTGCCTCCTTAAGTCGAATCTGTATCAAAATTATGTCCAACCTCCTCAAAATACTGTTTTCCATGTATATATACTAAGTAAGGTTGGGCTCGAACAATTACACCTTCTCATACGCGTAAAGAATACATTTTCCGGACATGAGCTGCGCGACCGCGCTTGGACCGCGCATATTCACTTTGATTTTGTCTGATGAGCGGACGTATAGAAGCATATTTTTTACCTTGTTTCATTTGGAATTTAGAAAAACATAAAATATGAAAGTAGTATTCATTTGAGTTATCTTTCCAACCATATAATGTAGAGCCCAAATGGAGTTCTGAGCAAATAGTTATGATATTTTACTAGACAGTGCGCAATATGCCTACTCTATTAATTATACTAGACAGTGCGCAATATGCCTACTCTATTAATTATCATCCATTGATCCCCGAACACGATCCCAGCTTAATCACTTGGGCTTTTACTCAGTCTTCAAAGCTCCAAATCACTTGAATTCATTGCTTAACATCTATATAACTCAGAATTACTCCTCAAAGCATAAAACACACAGTAAGTGCAAAACGCTAGCAGTTAAAGCTCAAACTCAATTAAAGTGAAGTAAACTAGAATGTAATAAGAGACTAAAATACATAATTATAGTCTATCATCATTCATCAACAAGTGACCTAATATTTGGAGCATCGTCAGAGAATAAATATGCTTGTTTTGTAGAATTAGAGCTGAAAGGGAATATTAATTCATGAAATACCACATCTCTACAAATAAAGATTTGTTATCCATATCATATAGTTTGTACCTTTTCTAGAAGGATCCATAACCAAGTAATACTTCTCCGACAGCTCTAGCCCCAAACTTATCTTGTCTAGGCAGTTTAGGAGTATAACATAGACAACCTATCCCTCTTATATGCTCCAATGAAGGTGTCCTTTGATATAACATTTGAAAAGGAGACTTGTGTTGATACCCAATTTTTTCCTATGTTTTTTTATACTTTCAAAATAGCATATGTATGCATATATAAGCATGCCTGAAAGTTTTGGTATTTTTCCTTAATTTTTAAGATTTTTAAAAATCAATTTATTGTCTATTTTAGCAGTACAAAATCCAAAATTATTCTTTTTGGTGAATAACTTATTTCATCCCATATTTACAACAAAATATAATTAATATAATCTTTGCATATTTTTACAAATTTATTTGACATTTCTAAAGCTAAATTGCGTGAATTGCAATTATAGCCTATTTTATAATTAACCGCATTTTATAATCATAAAATTATTTCTGGTATTTTTAGATTAATATTTATTTACTATTAATTAGTTCTGCGTCTTTAATTTATTTTCAAATCATTTTTTAACTATTTTATAAAATAAAAAGAGGAAAAAGTGGCTATTTAAATGCTAGCTAGACTTATTGCAAATATAGCCAAAATTGAACTCCCAATTTCAGCCCCATTTCAGACCAACCCAATTCCAATTAATACTACCCAAACCTAATTCAATTAACCCAACCCAGCCTTGATTCGATCTGAGCTGTTGATCAAATGAGATCAACGGTCCAGATTCATTTTCCTAAAATAAGACTAATGACCTCCCCCCCCCCCCTTTGACCTTCATTTTTCAGAGAGACGGTCTCTCTCTTGGTCTTTTCGTCTCCTCCTTCTCTCTAGAATCTTTTGGTTCTTCTCTGATAGTCTTCACCGCCTCTCTGTCCATCTCCATTCTCACTTCTCTCGACCACCAGTCACCATGGAGATGTGTCTCGTTGATCTTCTCTAAGCTTTGAGGCTACAGAGACTTTCACCGTGCAAGACGGTCGCTGGAAGCCTTGCTTGGCTTATCTCCGGCCTTTTCTCCGATGGTTTTCAGTCCGATGGTACTATGAACGCCATTATTAATGGGTTTCATAGCAGGTTCTTTACATCACTGATTTATTGCAAGAACTCTAATTTCTGCCTAAGTCTCTCAATTTTCGTCTTTTAAAGCATTTTTAACCTATTCTTTTTGTATTTTACACTACCCTCTACTTGATTTTTCTTCGACTGTTCAAGCTAGCAACGGTTTGTTCTTTTTCCCAAAAAGCTAGGGTTTTTGAACCCCTTTCAAAATCACTATATCTTCTAATTTTCTTGAGTATTATGTGGTTATATTTGCGTTATGTATTTGCTTGTTTTATCTTTTGGTTACTCCGAGTTTCATGCTTTAAGTTTTCTACTAGGGTTCCAGTCTTCTATTGAAGCTGCGATTTTCCTGCTTAGAGTTCTCTGATTTTCATGCCTATTGTGCTTTAAAGGTCTAATTGTTCATTGTTTACCTAATATCCTACTAATTTTGTGCATCTCTTCGAATCCTTGATATGTATGTGTTTTTCCTTAGAAGTTTTACACTGATTTTGAATTACTTCCTTATTTGTGATATGCTCTCCTTACTTAGAACTAATTCCTTATGATTTTAGTTCTCATCCATAATTCTTTGACTAACTTTCAGAGTTAATTTATTTTTACCTTGTTTATGCGCATAAATATATATTTTCTTTAATTGAGGTATTATGTATTAGGACCTTATTACATGTTACATGCTTTATTACTCCTATTATGGTAGATTCAGGCGTCTAAGGGATTCTTTCCTTGTCTGATATAACTTATACCCATTCAAATCATGGCTCCCTAATTAAAAGGAGTTTGGTCATGTAATTGATTCTAGTTGGTATTGTTTCTATAATTGTGTACTTGTTACCCAATTCTCTACTTATTTTCAAAACTATAAATACTCTGTCCTTTCTTTGGCATATGACACGAACAAAATTCATTATTCTGACTCTCTCTTAGCATACTTAGTATCCTCTTATGTATCTCTACACTACTCCTATTAACTACTGAATACTCAGTTGGCTGAAAGCCAAGATTGAGTAATTTTTGGCTGCTTTATTGTTCTATTATTCTCTGCATTGTTTGTTTACTTGGGTTTGCCTGCTGCTGCTCACTCTTCTGCATACTACTGCTTATCTCTCTTACTGCTGCTCACTTCTCTACCAATTATTGCTCACTACTCTGCCTACCATTGCTCACTATTGTTATATATTACCTTACCTTCAACTGGTATGCCCTCTATTTGATTTATAGCTCTCAAAACAACATGTTTTTATACATACTGCATTTTATTATATTTCTTCTATGCTTTCACTTGTGGTTCTGTTATTCTTATTGCAATAAGTATATCCTATGTTTGGTTCACCCTGCTCCCAACTCACCATGTCTACTGATTTTGATTAATGCATGTCTCTCCCGTCCCTTAGTCCAGTACATGACCAACATGTAATCCTGACCCCTTTTGGTTGAAACCTGTTTGACTGTTTAAGTTCTGAAGTGCTTCTCTTTGATGTCTATGTATGTGTAATTGTGTTCTCACATAGAAGTTACTTATCCCCATTCCTTTTTTCCCTGTTTGTGTTTGTCCTCCCTGATCCATATATGATACTCCAGTCTGATACTGTCTTAGAACTCTATCATACTCTTAAATGTGATTGAGACGTGCTAATTATATTCTTGTTATGGAGGGATTTGTGAGCCTTTTATCTATTTTTTATGATCCCTTTACGTGAAGTCCTATTTGTTATGCATGTCATCTAGTATTTTGACCTTTAAATCTAAGGGTTCATCCCAGTCCTTACCTTATAGGAATAATGATCCTAAATACCTTCTAGGACTATAGGACAGGATCGGTAATAGCACGCAACAAGCATTCGTGACCAATCCACACGTTTAAATAACCTTTACAGGGCGGGAATGGTAGAATATGGAGATGATGACCGGTGCGCTAATATCATATGCGACCCCTCTCCTGAGGAGTTTATGCGGGATATTGCACTGATGTGATCCATATTGTATTTAAACCTATGACATCTTTCCCTTCTCCTTATTTGTAAAAAAATGTTTCTTTCTTAAATTTGTGTTGTCTTCCAATTAATCCTTCTCTTCTTAAGTCATTTATGCCCTTTTCTTCATTTCTGAAAAATTTTAAACTTATTTGTAACTACTATGTGCGGATTCTGTTTGCTTTCTTATATTTCTTTTTAAGGTCACAATTAAGCATGGCCGGGAACCACACTAGTGGATCTTGAGGGGTGTCTAACACCTTCCCCTCGAGATAATCTCAAGCCCTTACCCAAACTCTGGTTTTCTTTCAAAAATATTTTTCTTTCTTTAAAGTGTCCTAATGCACTATAATCATTAGGTGGCGGCTCTTCAAATTTCATAACCCAGTTCTCCAAAAGGGAATACGAGTTGTTTTGCTTATTATATCGTAAACCCGATTTCGCTTTCTTTTAGGGGAAAAAGGGATCGTCGACAACTTGTTTCCTAGAACACTAGAGGGTATTCTATTTATAACATAGGTTGCAGCTTCCACACAACATCTCCAAAATTTAGCTGGCAAATGACCTTGAAACTTTATGGCCCTTGCAGTTTCAAGGATATGTCTATGTCTCCTCTCTACAATATTATTTTATCCCCGGTGTATAAGGCCAGGAGTTTTGATAAATGACCCCATGTAAGCTAAATAATTTACCGCATACTAAATTGAAAAACTCAGACCCGTTAGTTCTAGCAGTTTTAATATTGCATTCAAATTGATTCAGAACCATAGCAAAGAAAGTCTTCAACAAATTGGACATGTCTGACTTAACTCTCATAAAAAAAATTCATGTCCATATAGAGTAGTCATATACCATAGTAAGAAAATACTTCATACCATTATAAGTGTCAACTTTATTGGGCCTCCAATCATCAAGATGAATTAATTGAAAAGGAGCAAATGCTATAGTAGTGTTATGCTAAAAAAATAATCTTTGTCTAGCCAACAAATAAACACTACAATGATACAACCTAAAGTTATATTTATTCTGGAAAATAGTAAGTTTTCTTAAGAATCCCATGGGGATATCACCCAATCTCTTATCCAAGTTTCGGGAAATATTGCCGTTTGGACCTCCATAGACTTGCTTGCAACGACTTGTTTTTTTTGGTACTTCAGCACATAAAGACCTTCTTGTTCCTTACCAATCATCTTCACATTCACCTTTCCACTGGAGAGGTCGTGGAAGATGCAAAATTCAAAGTAAAAGGAAATAAAACATTTCAAATTCATCGTAACTTCAGACACAGATAGCATATTGAACTTAAACTCTGGTACACATAAAACATCTGTAATCACATCATCTTTAGACAAATGACAGTTTCCTACATGTGTGATTTTAGCAGAATCACCCGTTAGCATTTGAACCTTTCCTAAATTACTACTTTAATATCATTCAACAATAAGTGTAAATCACTTATTATGTGATTAGTAGCACCAATATCCATTATCCAGTCAGGAATATTATTAGGCGCTACCATCAGTTGTCTTTAGCATATTCAATATCTGATTGTATTGATCTTGGGTGAAAATAGGGGGAGAGGCATGAGTTTGAAGAATGCCCTTAGATTATGTTTTCACTAATAGTCATACCTTTCCTCTTTGATTTAAAATCCGTCGGGTAACTAACAATCTTATAACAGTTTTTCTTAAGGTATCCTTCATATTGCAGAAATCATATTTCATGAGCTTGTAGCAGATCTCTCACGTGTGACCTCGAAAGTGGCAAAAATTCGCATTCTAAATTGAAGTTATTTCTCTGTTTCTACCCTGTATTTTTAGAATGGAACAAAGTTGTTGGATCTATATTTTCAATTCATTGCAGTTACTACCAACAACAATTTTCTGACTTTGATCCTGGAAAATTATTATTATTGATGAGGTTGAATGATAGTTATAGTCAGGAAAATTATTACATAGACCTGGTTAACAATAGGAATTTTTTACTTTATCAAAATCTGGCTACGTTCCTGACTATAACTATCATTCAACCTCATCAATAATAAAGGCCTCCTGGCATTGTAGGCACTAGAATGGAGCCTTTTATTTTATCAAAAGCTTTCTGACGGGCTTCATCCCATTTTTCTGCTAAATTTTGATTTAGAAATTTATAAGAAAAGGACTATTTAATTCTTTTATGCCTTCCATTCCACAATTTTGATCGAATTAATTGCTTATTTTGTTATAGGAATAACTTTCTAAACTATTTTAAATAATATGAGACCACGAAGGCCACAATCGCTGACATTTTTGATGCTCTACAAAGTTCTTCGATTTATCACAGCGGGTTGGTGGAGGCATAATTAAATCGTATTCATCCCATAGATCCTTTAGCTTGGAATAGTACACTGAAACTGAAGACATACCTTGAGTGAATATAAAAATCTCCATGTGTAGTTAATACATGCGCGAGGTGTTGACCTTATCGAATCGCTCGCGCAAATCAGACCAGATAGCATGAGCACTAGATCGAAACAACACGTCATTCAAAAAATCGCAGCTCACATTACGCATAATCCATGCTTTCACAATCGCATTGCAATGATCCCAGAGATTTACATGTTTGTCTCCTAAGTATCCCTACTCATCGATCCATCAACAAAACCTAGCTTATTTTGAGTGAGCAGAGATACCTCCATAGCTTGTGGCCAGAGAGGGTAATTTTCCATTCCGATCAATTGAGAACTAAGGGATAATGCGCCTGGATTGTCAGATGGATGCAAATAGAGAAAGGATGACTATGATCAATCACAATCAATCCTTGATTTGTAGCTTCATTGATCGCCATCAGTGAATATTATGGCTTCAGAAAAAATTTGTCGAATCTCTCGCTTCTTCACATAACTGCAGTGAGAAGCCCTAGATTCAATCAATTACTATTCTGATACCATGTTAATTTCTATCAATATATGGACAGAATTACTTAATAGCAAAGAAGATGAGATTTGCAGGAAGAATCAGATAAGAATATGAAGTTTTAGAAAGAGAAGTATTGAACTTTTATTCACTTTGTCTTAGCTGAAGTATGACACTTTACAACCATATATACACGTGTTTAACCGACTACGACTAATTATCTGATGTGGTTAATTTATTTCAGCTACACCTAACTGTGGTTATAACTCAACTCGCCACTAACTTTAGTTACAAGCTTAAATGACGTCAACACTCCTATAACTCCTTTACATGAATACGTGATTCTTGAATCTTATGCAGTTCATTCAGGAATCATGATAGGCTCACATTACGCATAATCCATTCTTTCACAATCGCATTGCAATGATCCCAGAGATTTACATGTTGGTCTCCTAAGTATCCCTACTCATCGATCCATCAACAAAACCTAGCTTATTTTGAGTGAGCAGAGATACCTCCATAGCTTGTCGCCAGAGAGGGTAATTTTCCATTCCGATCAATTGAGAACTAAGGGATAATGCGCCTGGATTATCATATGGATGCAAATAGAGAAAGGATGACTATGATCAATCACAATCAATCCTTGATTTGTAGCTTCATTGATCGCCATCAGTGAATATTATGGCTTCAGAAAAAATTTGTCGAATCTCTCGCTTCTTCACATAACTGCAGTGAGAAGCCCTAGATTCAATCAATTACTATTCTGATACCATGTTAATTTCTATCAATATATGGACATAATTACTTAATAGCAAAGAAGATGAGATTTGCAGGAAGAATCAGATAAGAATATGAAGTTTTAGAGAGAGAAGTATTGATCTTTTATTCACTTTGTCTTAGCTGAAGTATGACACTTTACAACCATATATACACGTGTTTAACCGACTACGACTAATTATCTGATGTGGTTAATTTATCTCAGCTACACCTAACTGTGGTTATAACTCAACTCGCCACTAACTTTAGTTACAAGCTTAATTGACGTCAACACTCCTATAACTCCTTTACATGAATACATGATTCTTGAATCTTATGCAGTTCATTCAGGAATCATGATAGGCTCACATTACGCATAATCCATTCTTTCACAATCGCATTGCAATGATCCCAGAGATTTACATATTTGTCTCCTAAGTATCCCTACTCATCGATCCATCAACAAAACCTAGCTTATTTTGAGTGAGCAGAGATACCTCCATAGCTTGTCGCCAGAGAGGGAAATTTTCCATTCCGATCAATTGAGAACTAAGGGATAATGCGCCTGGATTATCAGATGGATGCAAATAGAGAAAGGATGACTATGATCATTACAATCAATCCTTGATTTGTAGCTTCATTGATCGCCATCAGTAAACATTATGGCTTCAGAAAAAATTTGTCGAATCTCTCGCTTCTTCACATAACTGCAGTGAGAAGCCCTAGATTCAATCAATTACTACTCTGATACCATGTTAATTTCTATCAATATATGGACAGAATTGCTTAATAGCAAAGAAGATGAGATTTGCAGGAAGAATCAGATAAGAATATGAAGTTTTAGAGAGAGAAGTATTGAACTTTTATTCACTTTGTCTTAGCTGAAGTATGACACTTTACAATCATATATACACGTGTTTAACCGACTACAACTAATTATCTGATGTGGTTAATTTATCTCAGCTACACCTAACTGTGGTTATAACTCAACTCGCCACTAACTTTAGTTACAAGCTTAAATGACGTTAACACTCCTATCATGATAGTCTCTAATTTCATAGAGATTATTAATGTAAAACTTATACTTATGGTTTAGTTGTTGCTATTCCAGATATGCGAACTTGATATTTCAGTACTATCTGATTTATTCCTGCTTGATTTATAGTGTTTGATTAGGAGAAAAAATAGAAAACAAAAACTTTCCTTGGACTGACGTCTATATGTGTGACAGCATGCATGAGTGCTAAATATGCATCTCGAAGTGACTCACTATCTAATTCAGTTTACAAGGATTGATTAGGACAATTTCGCAGTTTACAATGCTTGGTTTTCTAAGGATAAAAATCATTTGAAAACTACATGTTAACGGTTAATTTTGAACTTGAAGATGATTAAAAATAAATAAAGAATTTAATTAAAAAAAGTTAACGGGTAATGGTAGAATAGTAAGAACTCTTTCATTCTTAATTAGAGCTTTCGAATCCTAAGTATGTAGTCATCTTATTTGGAGGGCTTTACCCTCCTAATAATGTAAAATTTTCCAGCGTAAACTCAAATTTTAGTCGAACTCAAATACAAATAATTGATACCGAAAAAAAACAAAAGAAAAAGAAAGTATTGTCAAGTCATTTTCGTTTGACCACGTAAAATGACAACTCACTTTTGGCGTTTCCACATTAGCTAATTGGTAAATGGTACTATATTATGAAGTGGTTGAGTAATTATACATTTATATAGTGGATTAATACTACTACATAACCAAGACTTTGTTTTGGGAAGCTAACAAGAAGACGGAGTTAGTTGCACGTTAAGGAATACTATTGTTTGGTCTGCATAAGATAATACCAGTTTTAAAATGTTGCATAAATAAAGCATATATATATAATCACGGTTTCATGCTTGAGAAAGCTTGCTTTGCTTAATTAATTCCTTTCTTGCTACTCTTTTTGTATCTTTTGCAACTAAATTTTGAAGAAAGAGAATGTCTTTAGTTCTTGGTATATCTCCTTCGAGCCAAAGGTATAGGATGAGAAAAGTTGTAAAATATTTTAGTAATTTATACATCAATGTGTTTAATCTTATTCTTCAGTCCTAACGTCATTGATTAGTTTTATTTTGGTGTAAATATCTAATACGACCTAATACATTTTTATCTGGATGATATATATTTCTTATTTCTTAACAAAAGATTTCGTGTTTGAGTTCTGAAAATAAAAGAAAAACCTTGCTCTAAGAAGCGCCTTTCCTTTTAATGAACCATACGAGTAATGAATTCATATTAATCGGGTTAGTAGGGTGTGCATATCATAATGTTAAGCAAAAAGAATTTATGACCAGCATTTTGTATTTTAATTTTCATACACCAATTTCCGTGAGAAAATTAAAAAAGAGCATTTTGGTGGATTGAGCTCTCGCTATGTGAAGGATTCGGAAGAGGAGACTATAAAGGTATATTGCACGTTGTGTTAATGAACTAAAAATAGGAGCAATAGTAAATTAATGAATTGCGGCTTTTGTTTTCTTCTTTCAGCAATTTTTAAGTATAATCTCCTAATTATTATTCTTATCAACCTTTACCTTTCTTATAATTTATAACTAAGCATTCGTATTCTAATAATTCCTTTTTCAATCTTCATTCTTAAGCTTTAATTTATTATCCAAATACAAGAAAGGAAGACAACAAAAGGAGATTCAACCACTAAAGTTTGTTTTTAATTCTTTAAAATAAATATTGTGTCTATGGGTTGCCTTTACCGTATTATGTTTAAAAAAGGAAATTAAAGAAGGGAAGATAACGAGAAAATAAAAAGAGAGTGCAATGTACCAAGCAGGATAATCTGATGGTCAGTTCTTGTTTATTTTTTGACACAGGTGCGGACACATCAATTATGTCCAACTCAATTTTAAAAAATTAAAATATGTATATATTTATGCCCAGTTAATAATTATTGTCACAAAATAGAATAGTGAGGGCTATCACATTTTATACCCTTTGATTTAAAAAATTTCATTCGTTTTTACTGGTGACTACAATATATATCAATATTAATGTTATTTGGATTTAAGTTATACTTTATAGAAAAGTGTTCAATTTGAAATCGCAAGTGCATTCCGTTCTATTTTGAATTTAAACTTTTTCCTATATTTTAAACTAGTAATCTAATTGGTTATATCGTATAGATAATCATATAAAATTTACTATCAATGTAAATAAATTAGAAATATATATGGTATTAGTGTCGGTTACGAAATTGAAGAAATGGCATATACCGTACTCATGTCCGGCGGGTGGTGGACCTCCTCCCTCGCCAATCCCACCACTAACACCCCACAACCACAAATCACGCCTACGATATAATCAACTCTCCACCCTCCTCAACCACTCCTCTCTAACTATTTTTTTAGGTATATATATATATATATATATATATATATATATATATATATATATATATATATATATATATATATATATATATATATATATATATATATATATATATATATATATATATATATATAATATCGTGATGTCTGAACTAATTTGTATACATTTAGATTAATTTTACGGAATATCATCTCTTACCAGTATAAGTATTAAATAATTTTGTGTACTGAAACTTGGACAGATGAAAAAAAATGATCGCCTCTTATTTTTCCTTCATTGAATTTTGAACGTGAAACCTTCATGGTTTGTACAAATATTCCTAGACCTTGTAGTTTGACTTATATCTTTATATATATTACACGTGTTACAACATTTGTGTTATAAAGTAGCAAAGTCCCATGTCACATCAAACCCAAACAATGAATCACTAGATTATTACTTAAGCAGTATCATGTTCACTAAGTATGTAACAAGTATGTCCATTCACAAGGATTTAAAATTGCAAAAAGAAAAAAAAAAGTTAATAGCACTAAGCATGATTGGAAGAAGAGGATTATTCCCTTCTATCCATTAGTAGAACTCAACGTCAGACAAAGGAGACTATTTTAGTATGATAGCACCAAAACCGTTAATTTAGTCAAAAAAAAATAGATTGATCATCATTAATTTAAGGTCTTAATTTAACTAACACCTTACATCTCTAATTATTAAAGTGGCAAAGTCATGATTAGGAAACCAAATTGTTGAGTAAAAGGAGTACGGTTAGATGTGGGCTACACTTTCGGTTTAATGAAGTTTTATTGTTGGAAATTTGGCATGCTAAGTGCTAACCTCTGAATAATGGTGAGCCTGGATTTTTTTAATGTGAAAATATTAGTGCCCCCGCTAAAACATTATTCCATATGTTTTCCTTAATGTGATATTTCTTTTGCCTCTTGGTCCGGTTCGAACCAAAGGGGCGCATATACGGTAGTGAAGGGTGAAGGCAGGGATTACATATGTGGTCAGGTCACCGCAGAAGTGGGACCATAATATAATGATACTAATAATTTAAAAAATTAAATTTTAAATTTTTATTATCCTTATTGACATGACTATAGTCATATATTCGGGAAAAGGCAACCGGAAAAAGCGACGAACTTTGGTCGCTTTTTGGCTAAAAAGCGACCAAAGGTACCTGGCAGCTATATTGATGGTCCCTTTTATTTAGATCGCTATTCTCCAGGAAAATTTCTTTTTACTAGAAAAGCGACCAAATAGAGACCAACTTTAGTCACTTTTTGTGTATTATTTTGCCATAAACAACCTGTTTCTGCAGCTACACCACATGTCAGTCATACACATTTCCTAACTAGGCATTTTATGCCAACAACAACAACCATAAAAAGCAATTAAAAGCAACAAAGAATAAACTTCAATAAAACTAATACATTAAGCTAACAAAACTAAGTTAACGCTTATTACAAGCCTATTCGAACTAAAGAGAACTAACACAATAATAAATTGGTATGTAAATTAGTTCTAACACAATAGAACTAACACAATTTAAATTAGTTCTAACACAATAGTAAATTAGTTCTAACACATTAGTACTAACACAATAGTGTATAAAGTACTGAAGGAGTGTTCTTTCAGCATCCTCGTCTGAAAGTTGGATTGCCTCGCTCGGTTCATTAGGTGGTTGACTGCGTATGAATTCCTCCACGTCAGTTGTGAAGCGAATTGAATATATATGAAAAATTATATTGAATTAGCATTTCAAAATATATATAAAAGCAAATCAAAATATTTAATAAAAAGTACAAAACTTACATGTATGTAGTCGAGGCTCGACCCTCCTTTCTGAATCAGTCTCTTTCTTCTTCTTTACAATACGAGTTTCATTGAATAGTTCATCTTGCTTCATTGGCATCGTAAAGTTGTCTGGTAGCTTTGATGATTATCCTCGTAGTACTATTACTCGGGATGAACTTTGATACAGAGTATAACTTGGATACGGTACATGACGGAGTGTGTCTTTGATCAATTATTTATCTCATTAGCTACAATGATAATAAGAAGCAACGACATGTATTTCAAAAACGTGATGGTGTAGCTAGGATTTAACATTTCCTAAGTAGATAAAAGAGGTTGCAGAAAAATTCTTTACTTCACTTTCCATGAGGAAAATAAGTTTGATTGATAGTGACAAGGTTGATGAAGACGGGATCTGTTCCGTTGGTCGTGTCAGTTCCATACTTTTGTCAGTCAAATCAGTGTCTGAATCCGAAAAAATATCACAATTATCACATTAAACTTGGTGGATCAGACTTGAAAGAAAATTTAGAACAAAACTTCCTATAATCTCTGTCATCATAAAGTCTTATGATCCCCATCTAATTGGAACTGCCAGGACCAACGGAACACATTCCGTCTTCATCAACCTTGTCGCTCTCAATCATCAAACTTCTTTTCATCAAGGAAAATGAAGTACAGAATTCCTCTATAAGCTCTTTTTTTATCTACTTAGAAAATATTAAATTCCTACCTACACCATTATTATTTGAAACACATGTCATTGCCTTCTCATCATCATTGTCACTATAATGAGAAGAACAATTAAATGCATATTCCTCACGTATTGTATCTTAGTTATTCTTGGGGGAAGTTCCATTGCATGTCTAATAACGTCATCAACCCCTTCGCTGTACTATTACTCGGGATGACCTTGGATATAGAGAATAACTTGGATACAGTACCTGACAGGGTGTGTCTTTGATCAATTGTTGATCTCTATAGCTACAATAATAATGAGAAGCCAATGACATGTGTTTCAAAATAGTGATGGTGTAGGTAGGATTTAACATTACCTAAGTAGATAAAGGTGGTTATAGAGAAATTCTCTACTTCACTTTCCAAGAGGAAAAGAAGTTTGATTGATAGTGACAATGATGATGACGACGGAATATTTTTCGTTGGTCGTGTTAGTTCCTATAAAGCATAGATCATAAGACTCTATGATGACAGTAATTATAGGAAGTTTTGTTCTAAATTTTCTTTCAAGTCTGATCCACCAAGTTTGATGAAAACGGAATATTTTCCGTTGGTCGTGTCAGTTCCGATAAAGCGAGAATCATAAGACTCTATGATAACAAAGATTTTAGGAAGCTTTGTACTTGACTTTCTTAGGTCAATAAATACAAGCTTAATGTGATATTGGTGATAGTTCATCGGATTCAGACGACGATTTGACGGACAGAAGTATGGAAATTTTGATAAAAAAAAGTTAGAGGTAAAACATTCAACCTCGAGTTGTATATATAAACGTTGTATTCGATACAGTATTACCTCATACACTTATACTTAGTGCATAGTATAGTGTAAGTACATATATTATATATATATATATATATAGGCTGTATTCGATACGGTAATACCTCATACACTAATATTTAGTGCATAAGATAACGTAAGTACACACACACACACACACACACACACACACACACATATATATATATATATATATATATATATATATATATATATATATATGCTGTATTCGATACGGTACTTCTCATACACTTATAGTTAGTGCATAGTATAGCGTAAGTACATATATATTATACATACATATATATATATTATACATACATATATATATATATATATATATATATATATATATAAAAGTTGTATTAGATATGGTAATACATCATACACTAATACTTAGTGCATAATATAGCGTATATATATATATATATATATATATATATATATATATATATATATATATATATATATAAAAGCTGTATTCGATGCGGTATTACCTAATACACTTATAATTAATCTATAGTATAGCGTAAGTACATATATTGTATGTATATATATATATAAGTTGTATTCAATACGGTATTACCTCATACACTTATGCTTAGTACATAGTATAGCGTAAGTACACATATTCTATATATATAAGTTGTATTCGATACGGTATTACCTCATACACTTATACTTGGTTGAGAAGTCACCTCAACACAATGTCAGATGCAGGCAACCCACAGATCTTGCTGCAGTCGAAGGCGAACCCGAGGTCACCGGCGCAAACAATGCGCCCCTTGATACTCGGGTCGACGGTGACGCGCTCACAACCAACCTCAAGAAGATGGAGGAAATGGAAAACGAAAATAGGTCACTCAGTGACCAGATGAAGGAACACCAAGAAAGGGCGGACAAAATCCCTACTGCCCTGAAATTGCTGCTGAAACGTGATGTGGGGAGGTTTGTTGAACAACCCTATACGAAAGAGGCTACACCATACCCCATACCGAAAACCTTCAAAATTCCTCCTTATCAGAGAATGTACGACGGAACTACATATCTTGAGGACCACTTGATCCGCTATGTCACTGCCGTAAAAGGTAACGATCTCTCAAAGGAACAAGTATCGTCCGTACTACTGAAGAAGTTCGGCAAAACACTAACAAGGGGAGCACTGACCTAGTATTTCCAGCTACCAGCCAAAATTATTTCCACGTTCGAGGAAATGGCGGACAAATTTGTCACCGCACATGCAAGAGCTAAGAAAGCAGAAGCAATGGTCAATAACATCTTCGCCGTTCGGAAAACCGCAGGGGAAGGACTCAGGGACTTCCTATCTAGGTTCAACAGGGTAAGGATGAGCCTACCCAATGTATCGGAAAGCATGGCAATTGCTGCTTTCCAAAATGGGTTAAGCAGAAACGGCTCGAGGGCGACCAAAAAACTACTCAGCCGCCTGATGAAGTACCCGCCCACCACATGGGAAAAGATCCACAATGCTTATTGCGCTGAGGCGCGTGCAAACGAGGAAGACCTCAACGGGCCGACCCAACATCTAAGAACGATACATCCAGAAATCAGGAGGGATCGATTCAACAAAGGACGGCGGGAACAAGGCCCACATCCCAGTAGGGAGAGACACCAACCCTACATCAGATCCTCTCACCCACCGCCACCCAGGCACGCGGACGCACTACAGCGACTTGTCGCCCCACTACGAAACAACAGAGGTACGCCCCCTTATTATCTGCCCATAATTTTTGTATGTCCCTTTCATAGATAGTGTATGAACTTGAGAAGTTTGGCAACAAGGTGCAATGGCCGACAAAGATGAAGTCGGATCCCGTCACCAAATGCCTTGTGCGAGTTCTACCAGGAATGCGGACACAAAACTGAAGACTGTATAGGTCTACGACAAGCGGTGGTCAGGATGTTGAACCAAGGGTTCTTGAGGGAGTTACTCGGTGACAAAGGAAAAATCAACTTTGCACGTGGACGGGAGAACCACTATGGGCCACCAAATCCGCCCTCACTAGCCCGTATGATCAACATGATCATTGGAAAAAGCAGCGACTCGACGATAAACCACGTCAAGCTCACCAGTATGCACAAACTGAAGCAAATTATCGCCCACGAATGGTATAACGACTTCGAAGATGGTATCATCTTCGATAAGTCTGATGCCGACGGTTTGTCTTTCCCTCATTACGATACTTTAGGTATTGCGTTACGTATCGCACATACGGATGTTAAAATAATTATGGTCGATGACGGCAGTGGCACCTGTATTATCCACCCGAGGGTCCTCGTACTAATAGGACTCGAGGATAAGATAATACTGTGCTGCATAACACTAACCGGTTTGAATAATGCAGTGGAACGAACATCAGGAGAAATATCGCTACGCTTCATAGCGGGGGAGTCACGCTGGAAATAACTTACCACATGATGAACCAGGAAACAACATACAATGTCATCATCGAACGACAGTGGATACGCGCCATGAGAGCGGTCCCTTCGAGCTTTTACCAAATGATTAAATTTCCCACCCCCTGGGAATATTTACCATTCGAGGCAAGCCCCATACCGCTTAAGAGTGCTATAAAATAGCTCAAGGTTGCGCCCACACCAAACAGCTTAAGGGGGCGAGCGCTAACGCATAACAATCAGGTATGTCGGGGACTAAGGTCTAGCCGACAGAAAATGCCATTGAAGACCGTGATGTCGTAGAAGCCCGTAAGGCTATAGTCGAAGATCTTGACCTGGTCCAACTAGACAACAATGACCCTACAAAGAAGGCTTACATCGGGCACGACCTCTCAAATCCAAGTAAGTATCATAAATTTTTATCTAACCATATAGACCTGTTTGCTTTTTCCCATTCAAATATGCCGGGAATCCCACGAGAAATCACCACTCACAAGCTGAATGTTGATCCATTACACCCACCTCTATGCCAAATGAGAAGAAAATTCAACGCTGCGATCAATGAAGCAATCCGTGAAGAAGTTGACAAACTTCTGGCTAACGACTCCATCAGGGAGTCAAAGTACCCTAGTGGATCGCCAATGTCGTCATGGTCAAAAGAAGAACGGGAAGTGGAGAATGTGTGTAGACTTCACTGATTTAAACCAGGCATACCGGAAAGATTCTTTTCCACTGCCCCACATTGACCAACTAATAGACGCAACCGTGGGGCACGAGCTGCTAAGCTTCCTAGATCCATACTCTGGTTACAACCAAATCATGATAGCCGAAGAGGACAAGAAGAAACAACTTTCATCACCTACTGGGGAACATACTGCTACAAAGTAATGCCCTTCGGGCTCAAGAATGCAGGAGCCACGTATCAGAGGATGGTAACAAAAATGTTCAAAAAGCAACTCGGTAAGACCATGGAAGTCTACATTGATGATATGCTAGTAAAATTGGATAGGAAAGAGGACCATATCAGCCACCTGAAAGAGGCCTTCGAAATACTGAAGAGGTACATGATGAAGTTGAACCCCGAGAAATGCGCCTTCGGCGTAGCGTCAGTAAAATTCTTTGGATTCCTCATATTGCAATGAGGCATCGAGGTCAATCTAGACCAGATCAAGGTGATAGACGCAATACCTGAGGTGGTGAGTAGCAAGAAACAGGTACAAAAGCTTACGGAGCGTATAGCCGCCCTATTCCGGTTCATCTCACGGTCCTCCGATAAGTGCCATAAATTTTTCAATGTACTGAAAAAATATCAAGGACTAAAATGGAACGAGGAATGCGTCAAAGCCTTGAGGAAGCTGAAAGCATACTTATGTTCGCAACCCTTGCTGGTCAAAGCAAGTCCGGGTGAACCCCTGCTGGTATATTTGAACGTATCAGAGGTCCCTGTCAGCGCCGTCCTAGTCCGCGAAAACAAAGGTACACAATCACCTATCTATTACATTAGCAAAACCCTAGTAGACACCGAAACTCGGTACCCACACCTCAAAAGGTTAGCATTGGCACTGGTCGTAGCTTCACGAAAGCTACGGCCCTATTTCCAATGCCACCCCATGAAAGTGATAACGACCTTCCCAATAAGAAGCATTCTACACAAGCCCGAATTATCGGGCCGGCTCACAAGAAGCGCCATTGAGCTAAGTGAGCACGACATCTCATACCTTCCAAGAACCGCTATTAAGTCGCAAGTCCTCGACGAATTTATAGCGGACTTTAGCGCAGAAATCACACCAAAAGCAGAACTTGAGAAACAACTTGCCTCTGCCAATAATGACCTATGGGTCCTCCACACTGATAGCGCCGCCAATGCATCGGGATCGGGACTGGGACTTGTCCTTGAGGTCCCCACAGGAGAAACGATTCACCAATCCATATGATACCCCGAAATGACTAACAACGAGGCCGAGTATGTCGACGTTATTGCAGGCATGAAGCTGGCATCAAAATATGGCTCCCGCCGACTCATCCTTCACTGCAATTCCTAACTCGTGGTAAACCAAGTCACAGGGACTTACCAGATCAAAGAACAAAGACCGCAAAGATACCAGTCAGAGATTTGCAGGTTAATAGCCACGTTCGATGAATGTCGTCTGGAGCAGATCCCAAGGGCACGAAATATCGACAAAGACAGTTTAGCAAAACTGTCTACGGCCACTAAAAACTTCGACAAAGAGAGCATAGCCACTCTCCTCCACCCCGCCATCGATCACACTGAGGTACTCTCTTTAAATTTGATTTGGGACTAGTGCAACCAGTTTATATCTTATCTACAAGACGGGATGCTGTCATCCGACAAGAAAGAGGCGAAGAAACTCCGCATGCAAGCCACTCGGTACTTCTTAATAAACAAAAACCTCTACAAGAGAACGTTTGGTCGACCCTTGGCTAAGTGCCTAGGGCTGCACCAAACAAGGCCGATACTCGAAGAAGTACATGAGGGTCATTTCGGTGCTCATACAGGCAACCACGCCCTCATACGATGCATCATGCGGGCCGGCTACTACTGGCCCACCATGAAGAAGGAGGCGGCAGAATACATTCGCTAATGCGAGCAATGCAAAAAATACGCCCCCATGATACACCAACCAGGAGAGCCCCTCCATTCAGTCACCTTCCCACGGCCTTTCATCAAATGGGGAGTGGACATAGTCAGCCTCCTACCCGCAGGACAGGGAAAGGTACGATTTCTATTAGTATTAACTGACTATTTTTCTAAGTGGGTAGAAGCAGGTGCGTACGCACAAATACGCGAACATGAGGCAATCACCTTCATATGGAAAAATATTATATGCCGCTTCGGCATCCCCAAAGAAATTAGTTGTGACAACAGACGATCATTGGTCAGAAAACGACCCAATTCTTCGAGAAATGGCGCATCAAGAGGATACTTTCCATGCCATATCACCATGCCGCCAACGGCCAAGCGGAATCCTCCAACAAAACAATATTTAACATACTAAAGAAGGAACTCGAGGACGCCAAAGGGCTATGGACCGAGCTGCTACTCGGGTATTATGGGCATACCGGGCCATACCCAAATCCAGCACAGTGGAAACACCATACTCGCTGGTCTACGGAACCGACGCGATCATACCCGTTGAGGTCAGGAAAACCAAGCCTAAGATATTCACACACCAGTGGAACAGAAAACGATGCTAATAGACTCCAAGACCTCGACGAAGGTGAGGAAAGGAGAGAAATGGCCCACATCAGAATGGTTCCTTATTAAGCTAAGTCTATTTTTATCACCCATTTACAGATCAATGGAAACTTTCGAAGTAATAATCATCGCTGGGCTTATTATATTTGATTATGATTTACCCCAATATATTTTTAATTGCTTTTAGGCTTACAAAATACGAATATAATTTTTGAGCTAAACAAAAAAGATTTTTTTTCCCTCAACTAAAAAAACTGCGGTGTTCACGATAACAGTCCAATAAAAATAATTATAATTTGCAGTTTCCAAATATGAATCTGGTGGCTTCACCATTACTTAGTAAACTTCCAAGTCCCCAATTATTTTTTATATTAATAATATTTTTTTTAAAATTAAAAAAATGGCTAGAGAAGAAAACCAAATAGTTGTGGTCCGACAGCAGTATGTTGATATTGGCCATTTTATTCCCTCCTTTGTTCAGTCAACTGATTCGTGTATCGAGTTTTTAATTTTTTATTCAAGAAAAGGGAAAGAATAATAGTTTAAAAATATTTCTTTATTGTAATATGGCTGGTTGATATAGTAGGTCTCTGAGCTTATCAGTGCCTAATTTGGCGGTGTCCCCATTTGGGACAGCATAAAATATCGTCTTTGATATGCTCTCAAATCCTTTACAATTTGTAAATGTCGATTTTGGAATTTTATGTTTTTGGCTGATTTCAAGTGTGAGTGAATCGTCGGTGATAACTGAAGCTACCACGAAATTGGCACTAACCGCTACTTCTGCTATTTCATTATATTCACGTAGCATAACGTCAATTAAGGGGAGTGTTTTTTTATTAGTCTTTTTTTAAAAAATATATTTTGTTATAAACTATTAGTAAAAGACAAGAACAATAGAACAAGAACAATAGCAATAGAGAGAAGAGTAGAGAGAGTTCTTCTTATTGAGTTGAGAGTGGTCTCAAGGGATGATTTACAATGGTAGGGGGCACCTCTATTTATAGGGGAGAGGAAGATTTAGCTACCACTAATAGAACTATAAAATCTCTCTAATTAGATACATTAAAGACATTCACCTTAAATAGAAGTGTAAGAATCTTCTATTTCATAACACTCCCCCTTGAATGTCTATTCAATGATGTGCCTCATAAAACCTTAAAACCAAAACCCAATGGGAAAAATTAAAGTAAGGAAAAAGAGTACACATGTTTGAATATGCGCCTAGTGGTTGCCTCGTTAAAAACCTTGCAAGGAAAACCCAGTGGGACAAAACCTTGTAAGGGAAAAAGAGTGCAACGCGCATTGACTCCCCCTAATGAGTACATCGATTTATATCCTTGAGCATTTGCATTCCAATCTTGTGCATCATCTTCAAAACGATCTTTGGTAGAGATTTGACAAATCAACCATATTGACTTGAATAAATATTCCATACCTTGAAATCATCATTCTTGATAGATATGAACATCTTCATATAATGTCGTGGAATAGCTCTTCAATATCTCCATAGATGCATTCTCAATGCCATCATGCTTATAGTTATAGCAAGATACATATGTACACAAATTGTACTAAGGATGTGGTACTTCAGGACCAAGAATTGCATATGCTTCAAGCAACTTAAATCTTTCAAGTTAAGTCATGTAAGTCGCATAATAGACTTTAGCTGCATATCAAAGTTTCATGTCATGCTAAACAAATAAGATATCGAAAATTGACTATACATACCTTTGCCTTTATACTTTCAAGCATTTGAACTATAGGTTCAAAACTACATGTCTTTCATATGGAATCAATTCTTCTTGAATTGTATCTCTTCCATTTAGTTACTTTCTTTGAGTCAGCAAATGCGTATAGCATGCTTTGCAATATGTTGCAATTGCATTTCCCTTTTATGAACTACAGGTTCATATCATGATATTCGGGGATATACATATACAAATGAAAATTCATCCCATGTAACACTTTCTCAAGTGTTTATCATGTCTCCCCCTCATGTTAGTAAAGCTAACATGTTTCCTCAACTTTGGGAAATCATCTTTGTGCATTATGTCAATATACACAGCACCTTAATATAAGATGAAATTATTTGGTTCCTAACCTTGAACCACTTTTGAGGGGAGAATATACTCTCGTATATAACTTATATCAAACTGATATATACAACTTCGTTCTCATAAGGAACAGTTTAGCTATTAAGTGGAAGCACTCAATAATTATCTTGCTAAACCAACTTTGATATAAACCAACTTATCAAGATTAACTGTCTTGAGTAGAGAATCTGGAAACTATGCTCGAAGTTAGATTACTGAGCGTTTTACCTCGCAAGCACGGCCAGGCTGCGGGTTAATAACAATTGCGCATGTAACCATTCCATAGATGCATCATATGTGGTATACATGGCGGGTGAATGGGCCCATATTCACCTTTGATATTTCCAGAATTTAGGGGCTTCAACCCGAACTCTTTAGTTGGTCAGTTCATTACTGAGAACAAGAACTTCTAGTTCTTTGATATTCACCTATGTGAATTTGCACATCATACTTCAAATGAGATGGCTAACATAAATTATCAATATTGGTAAACTTCAAATTTACACCATGACATGTGCACTTATCAATAAACTTCGGGTTTATTATGACATGGGTTTTATACCAATAGATATCCACTTTATTGTGGCATTCTTTCGTTTGTGTAGTACAAACTGGAGAATAAAGCGGGTAGCTTTTCATATACAAATTACCCCGCTACAAGTTGTAGTAATAGGAGAATCAAAGCCTTCCTTTATTTATAGTCTCAATATCATCAATCGCCTTCGCGTGTACTTTTGGAAACTGAATAAGTTTCTTTGAGACTTACTACAGCACAATACTCAATTGTGTTTCTCCAACATAGTAATAATTGGCTCTTCGAGAGCTCTCAATTAATTTTGTACTACCACAGACTGAGGTTCGAGATCCTCACATTCTTGCATTCCGTATTTTCAAGAGTCTCAGGCTCAATAGATTCTTCGTGAATCTCGGAATTAATCAAATCATGAGCGTCCTCATGTGATTCTTTCATATTGTCATTTAGATCGTTCTTTTTCCTCTTTCTAGGATTTCGATCTTTGGAACCTAATGGTCTGCCACGCTTCTGGCGTGCATTTGACTCATTGGATATGACACTAGATATTTGTCCAATAGGGACTTCAATACGGATCGGAACATTTTCCGCGTGAATGTGGGATTTCGTTATCCTCTTCAAGTCCGTAAATGCGTCAGGCATTTGATTTGCTATTCTTTGCAAATGGATAGTCTTTTGTACCTCTTTCTTTCAAATAGAGGTATGTGGATCAAGATGAGATAATGATACATTTTTCCACAAAATTTCCCGTTTGGTTTCACCAACTTCTCCCCCTAATTTTGGGAAAAGTGTCTCATCAAATTGACAGTCTGCAAATAGTGCAGTGAACAAATCTCCTGTCAATGTTTCGAGGTAGCGAATAATGGAGGACGCGTCAAACTCAACATATATTCCTAACCTCCTTTGCAAACCCATTTTGGTGCGGGATGGCGGTGCTACATGCACATATACTGCGCATCCAAAGCTTCTTAAATGGGATATATTGGGTTCATGACCCAAAACCAATTGCAATGGGGAATATTTGTGTCAATTCGTCAGTCAGAGACGAACTAGCATTGCTGCATGCAACATGGCGTGACCCCAAACCGAAGTGGGCAGCCGACGAACTAGAATTGCTTCATGCAAAATGGCGTGACCCCAAACCGAAGTGGGCAGCCGACAAACTAGTATTGTTGCATGCAAAATGGCGTGAACCCAAACCGAAATGGGCAGCCTCGTTTTCATGAAGAATTCAAGATTATTCTCATCTATTGTCTCAATATGATATCCATTTTGAATGATATCTTTAAAACTCAACAAGTTCTTCTTAGACTTGGAGGAGAACATTGCATTCTCTATGATTAACGTCATGCCTTTGGGCAGAGTTACAATTGCTCTTCCGGAGCCTTCAATCAATTTACTACTTCCATAGATTGTAGTAATGTTTGCCTTACACAATTACTCTTCTTTTCTTTGAGTATTGTATGTGTAGTACATGAATCAACTAGGCAAATACTTGTACAATTGGACGTTGGTCCAAGTTCGCTTTGTGAGATATCCATATTTGCTATCCCATAGTTTAACATACAAAAGAAATACACGAACATAAGAATAAACAAGTTCAATTCTTTTGTGTCACATAATATTTTCAAGATCTGCTACTAACAGTTGACTAACAAAATCAGATATGTTGTCCATAATCAATTACTTTGCAGTTTGAAAATTTCAGCGTTTTTCATAAGACAATCGATTATTAAACCCACACAATCGATTGTTGGAACATAGACAATCGATTGTTATACATAGACAATCGATTGTGGATGATTTTTGAAAAATTCCAGATTACACTGCCTAACGACAATCGATTGTTAGATATAGACAATCGATTGTGGGTGATTTTTGAAAAATTCCGGACCTGTTTCAAGACAATCGATTGTTGGCTATTTTTGAAAATTTCCAGACCTCACTGTTTCAAGACAATCGATTGTTAGACAAAGACAATCGATTGTTGGCTATTTTTGAAAATTTCCAGACCTCACTGTTTTAAGACAATCGATTGTTAGTCAACGACAATCGATTGTTGATCAATTGTTTTTCAACTTTAATGCGAAAATAGTTGATAATCGACTAGTTTTTCAGGCTAGTCGATTACCCCCACTGGAAAATAAAAGTTTTATTGATATTTGAGCATATTGAGAACTAATACAAATATCATATCATGAACTAGCTAATACGAGCTAATACTAATGACTATTAGTTTATTCATTAACTAATACAAATAAATCAAACAGCTCCATCTTCTTTCATCACCGATCCATCATCGATTAGGTGGTCTATCTTCCCATCGGGTTGCTTAAAGAAGTCTGCCACATCCAGGTGGGTGAAGTCAAAGTTGTCGTCAGAGACAAAATTCGTTTCAGGGCGTTTACTCTTTCGAGATGCTTAATAAAGGTCAACCAAATTTTATGGTATACGGCAAGACTTAGACCAGTGCCCGTTTTCACCGCAACGATAATATATAGTTTATAAACTATTTGCTTTTGGATTCTTATCGTATCGTGCTTGTGGCAGAGTGACCAACTTCAGGTTGTCATCTCTCTTCTTTAAGCCTTTCCACAAGATGGGTGAATCCTTGATGTTGAGATATTCAATCTTCAAACTTTCATCAAGGTGATGGCGCAAGTAAATCAAGGCCTTCGTATAGTTTTGGGTGGATGCATTATTTCTGTCTTTAATGGCGTCTCCAAGACCCATAGCATCTAAGTGGATTTCATCATCCAACACCCATGTCATATAGTTCTTGCCCGAAATTTCGAGGGCAACGAACTTTCTTTTCATATGACACAATTACATCAAGAGCGTGTTCATACTTACGGGCTCTATTACAATTATCACATTCACTTCAGGGAATGGATCAAAATCATGTGCTTTACACAATCTTATGTCAAATATTACTTTCATAAAGTGAAAGATTATTTTGAGAATCCTTATTGTTCTCACAATAATGACGATTATAATTTCGTCTATTGCCACGTCCATGGTAATGCTTTTGTCTTCTTTCAGACTTACCATATACTGCATCCACATTCTCTAAAGGGAATAGAGCAACTTCAATGGGATGGGATTCTTTGCCCATAATCATACATGAATTTAATCATGGCAGGACATAGAGATTTTACCACTTCGTGTGGTTATAATTTCTTACAAACTCCATTAGAGTTATAATCAAACTTTGTATATAAAATTTATAGAATTCTAAGAATTTAAAAAGGAAAAGTAAATTACTTACCTCTAAGGTATATCAAATATATTTTCAATATTTTCTCCTTTCTTCCTTTTTCGTTTCTGTTTCCCTTCTTTCTTTAAATTTTCTTTTCAACTTTTTTCGTTTTTCTCCTTTTGCTTTCCTGTTTCTGTTTCCGTTTCTTTTCCTTTGTTTTTCGTTTGTCCCCTTTTTTTTTTTTCATTCTTTCTTCATTCTTTCTTTGAAGCAAAACCCTGTACAAACAAAAGTTAAGACAATCGAAAATTTCAATTGGTTAGAGACTCGTGCTGATAACGTGTTATAAACTATTAGTAAAAGACAAGAACAATAGAACAAGAACAATAGCAATAGAGAGAAGAGTAGAGAGAGTTCTTCTTATTGAGTTGAGAGTGGTCTCAAGGGATGATTTACAATGGTAGGGGGCACCTCTATTTATAGGGGAGAGGAAGATTTAGCTACCACTAATAGAACTCTAAAATCTCTCTAATTAGATACATTAAAGACATTCACCTTAAATAGAAGTGTAAGAATCTTCTATTTCATAACATATTTTTAATATTCGGGCACGAGTTATTTAAATAGAAATAAAAAAATTATATCTATCCCGTAATAATCCTTGCTATATTTAGTCTGACCAGGACATGCTGCATATCCATACTCTTCTAAGTTTTATTTGCTTGCTCACTATAGAGCAATATATTAAAGTTCCAAATTTAAGGACGGTAAGTTTTTAATGAGAAAACGGTTTAACATAATATGTCTTTCTAAAAAATTGAGCAACTGTGACGTTGGTTAGACTTTTGGTTTAATTTTATGCCGTTAAAAAAGAGTTTCACTTTTGTTCTTGATGAGTACTAATGGAGCTTCAATATAAGAAAATTTTAAAATATACTAGTCAAAGTAAAGAGTGTACACTTTTTACCCGAAGAATTTAGACAAGCCAAGTCCACAATTTTACGCTGAAGCTCCGTTAAAGATAAATAATAATATGAGACAGTCTACGAAGGACAAAGTATTATAGACAATATATATTTAATAGAGGATAAAATCGAGCAATTTCAAATAACACGCACCGATTGAGAGAAAAAGTATCACATTAATTTTTGGACTAAAACGGACTAAGAGAAAGTTTGGCTAAACATATAAGCTGGTCAAACTACCTTATAAATATTTTTTGACTTATTTACGCATTTGTTTAAATTAAAAGTACTTATTAGTTAAGTGCTAATAACCCAAAAATAAGCCAAAAGCCATAAGCTGGTCTCCCCCAACTTATCAAATTTCAGCTTATAAACACTATAGGTTTGACCAAGATATTTACTATTCTATCCCTAAAATACTTTTTTTAAAACAAAACTCTTTATATACCCGGTACTTCAGCTACTTATTATTAATTTCAGCACTTTTATCCAAACATATAACTGCTTATTTTTAAATCAGCTTCAGCAATTAAAAGTGATTTTCAGCACATAATACTTATCAGCTATTCTAAAACAGCTAAGCCAAACACGCTCTAAAGATACTTTTATTACGGGACTACATTAGACCAAGTCTGCACAATTTTTCCCAAAAAGTCTCATACTCTTAACGAAGTTCTACGTTCCATATAGGTTTTTTTCACACACAACCAACATAGATATCTATAATTTTTGTTTGCATGCATAAACTTAGAAAAAAATGTATATTTAACCCCCACACCTGATCTTCCTCTAATTAAGCAGTGTTCTAAAAGACATATGTGTATTGATCAAAATCTGATCACCTCGACCGAGGTGGCCACGACCCCGTCCTTACCGTCTTACAAAGGAAGTCGATAAAGTTAACTTCATCCCACGACACAGCAACGAGAGCAAGGCCTCTCCACGACCAGAAAACTCCCCTGACCCAGTCACGCCAAATCATGTTAAAGGCAAGAGGGTTTTAGGCTATATATACCAGCACAGGAAAACCTGAAAAGGGCTCTTCTCCTCTAGTACTCTGACAGATCGAGATAATGAATAGAACTTCACTTTCTAAGAAAGGAGGAAATAGAGTTATTCGCCTATGTAAGGAAAATGGGAGCTCCGTCTCTGTATTTGAAAAGAAGGCGAAACAATTGTAATTCTCCTTACCCCTCCTAGGAGGGGGAAGGCAGAACTCTATTATACATAAGATCTTTTGACATTTTACTCGTTCGATATATGCAATTGCAGCTATTTTATCTTTCGATCCGGTATTAATTAAGGTTAACTATGATATATCCCTTTATCTTTTGATTGATTTGCTTAAAAAGAGTTAAAAAATTTTGAATCAAACAATTTGGCGCCGTCTGTGGGGATTTCCTAGTCAAACCCTCTAGTTATTCCTGGATCGAGGCCAGAGAAACACGAGAAGAGAATCTAACTCTCACCAGATTTGGGGACAACGCGTTGAGGAAAGAGAAACCGAATGGGTTAGCAAGGTCCAGAGTTCCCTGCCCTATCGGTTTCGAACATCATGAACAAGGCAAAAGATGCCGCAATCTGTCCTCCTTCCCTCCAAATCACCGGGCACATGCAAGGAACATCCCATCCTCATATCTTATGCTTCATCAAACCGGGAATCGATGCAGGGATATAGATGTTGAGGAACCAAAAATCATTTCAGTGCAGTCGAAACACTCTAGGACGCTGGTGTCTTTAACACAAATGGCCAAAGTCGGGCGAGAAACTGCAACGAGTGCAGCGTGAACCTGCACGAAACATTGGCACCTCGTGCCCATGGCATTGAACCCTCGATACGAGCAATGCCAACAACACTATGACTTCCACCAAAAGCGTTCTCCATCAAAGATAGGTTCGACCTCCATCGAACTTAGACAAGTTGTTATTTCGATAAGTTCGAAATAACACCCTTAAGGCCAAGGGCCTTCGCCATCAAATATAGGTTCAACCTCATTCGAACTCAAACGTGCTATTATTTCGCCAAGTACGAAATATAACCCTTAAGGCCAGGGGCCTTCGCCATCAAGGATAGGTTCGACCTCTTTCGAATTCAGACGGGTTGTTATTTCGATAAGTTCGAAATAGCATCATTAAAGCCAAGGGCCTTCACCATCAAAGATAGTTTCTACCTAGTTCGAACTCACATGGGATGTTATTCCGATAAGTTCAAAATAACACGCTTAAGGCCAAGGGCCTTCGCCATCAAGTATAGGCTCGACCTCGTTCAAAATCCAACGGGCTGTTATTTTGATAAGTTCGAAATAGCACCCTTAAGACCAAGGGCCTTCGCTATAAAGGATAGGTTCGACCTCGTTCGAACATAGACGGTTGTTACTTCGATAAGTTCAAATTAACACTCTTAAGCCAAGGGCCTCAACCATCAAGGGTAGGTTCTACCTCGTTCGAACACAGACGGGCTGTTATTTCTATAAGTTCGAAATAGCACCCTTAAGGCAAAGGGCCTTTGCCATCAAAGATAGGTTCGAGCTCGTTTGAACTTAGATGGGCTGTTATTTCGATAAGTTCGAAATAGCACTCTTAAGGCAAATGGCGTTCGCCTTCAAAGATTGGTTCGGCCTTTTTGAACTCAGATGGGTTATTATTTCGATAAGTTTGAAAAAGCACCTTTAAAGCCAAGGGCCTTCATCATGAAAGATAGGTTCGACCTTGTTCAAACTCAGACGGGCTATTATTTCGATAATTCGAAATAGCACCCATAAGGCCAAGAGCCTTCTCCATCAAAGATAGGTTCGACCTCGTTCGAACTCACACGGGCTATTATTGTGATAAATTCGAAATAACACCCTTAAGACCAAGGAACTTCACCATACAGGATAGGTTCGGTCTCGTTCGAACTGAGACGGGCTATTATTTTGATAAGTTGAAAATAACACCCTTAAGGCCAAGCGCCTATGCCATCAAAGATAGGTTTGACCTAGTTCGACCTCAGACGGGCTGTTATTTCGATGAGTTTGAAATAACACCCTTAAGGCCAAGGTCTTTCGTCATCGAGGATAGGTTCGACATCGTTCGAACTCAGACGGGCTGTTATTTCGATAAGTTCGAAATAGCACCCTTAAGGCCAAGGGCATTCGCCATCAAAAATAGGTTCGGCCTCATTCAAACTCAGATGGGTTGTTATTTCGATAAGTTTAAAATAGCATCCTTAATGCCAAGTGCCTTCTCCATCAAAGATAGGTTCGACCTCGTTCGAACTCAGATAGGTTGTTATTTCGATAAGTTCGTAATAACACCCTTAAGGCTAAGGGATTCCGCCATCAGGGATAAGTTCGACCTCTTTCAAAATCAGAAAGGCTATTATTTCGATAAGTTCAAAACAACACCCTTAAGGCCAAGGTCCTTCACCATCAAGGATAGGTTTGACCTCGTTCGAACTCAGATAGGATGTTATTTCGTTAGTTCGAAATAGCACCCTTAAGACCAAGGGCCTTCGCCATCAAAGATAGGTTCGACCTCGTTTGAACTCAGACGGGATGTTATTTTGATAAGTTCGAAATAACACCCATAAGACCATGGGCCTTCGCCATCAAATATAGGTTCGAACTCGTTCGAACTCAGACGGGCTGTTATTTTGATAAGTTTGAAATAACACCCTTAAGGCCAAGGAACTTTGCCATCAAGGATAGGTTCGACCTTGTTCAAACTCAGACGGGCTGTTATTTCGATACGTTCGAAATAGTACTCTTAAGGCGAAGGGCCTTCACCATAAAAGATAGGTTCGACCTCGTTCGAACTCAGAGGGGTTATTCTTTCGATGAATTCGAAATAACACCTTTAAGGCTAAGGGCCTTCGCCATCGAGGATAGGTTCGACCCCGTTCAAACTCAGACAGGTTGTTATTTCGATAAGTTCTAAATATTACCCTGAAGGCCAAGAGCCTTCGCCATCAATGATAGGTTTGACCTCGTTCAAATTCAGACGGGCTATTATTTCGATAAGTTCAAAATAGCACCCATAGGGCCAAGGGCCTTCACCATCAAAGATAGGTTCGACATCGTTTGAACTCAAACGGGCTGTTATTTTGATAAGTTCGAAATAACGCCCATTAGGCCAAGGGCCTTCTCCATCAAGGATAGGTTCAACCTCGTTCAAACTAAGACGGATTGTTATTTCGATAAGTTCAAAATAACACCCTTAAATCCAAGGCCTTCGCCATCAAGGATAGGTCAGACCTCATTCGAACTCAAATGGGTTGTTGTTTCGATAAGTTTGAAATAGCACCCTTAAGGCCAAGGGCCTTCGCTATCAATGATAGGTTCGACCTCGTTTGAACTTAGACAGGCTGTTATTCGGATAAGTTCGAAATAATACCCTTAAGGCCAAGGGCCTTCGCCATCAAAGATAGGTTCGACCTCGTTCGAACTCAGACGAGCTGTTATTTCGATAATTTTGAAATAGTCCCCTTAAGGTCAATGGAATTCACCATCGAAGGTAGGTTTGACCTCGTTAGAACTCAAACGGGCCATTATTTTGATAAGTTCAAAATAACACCCATAAGGCCAGGAGCCTTCGTCACAAAAAAAGAGGGGGAGGAAAACCGGGACTCTCCTGACAAGACTCCGTCTTGCGATGAGACCGCAAATACTGAAGAATAAAATTCTTTATTTCATGAAGTCGTAGGTGCGGGCTGTTGCCATCACATCCAGCCCAGGCCAGTCAAATAATGTAAAAAAACAAGAAACAAACAAACGCCAACCGACAAATGAAATGAAAAGAAAATTAGAGTACAACTGCTTTTTAGTCACTCGATGTCATCACCGCCGTCGTCATCATCATCTCCATAAGGTTCATCGCCATCACTATCTGCACCCCCATCAGATTTGGGTATCACAACATCATATCCAGAGTTGGCACAAGCCTCGCGAGCCTTCGCTCGTGCTTCTTCATAGGTAGACTTTGTTATAGAGCCTGCTTCCCATAAGTTCTTGAATATATCCCGCTGAGCTTTGGCGTAGACCCAAAGCTCATGAGTCTGGTGGGGAAAGGCAGAGCGGGATGATCCGGCCTGAGCCCTCAGTGACTGATTCTCTGCCTCCAAGGCCACGGCTCGATCTGCCAGGACTGAAGCCTCCTGATCAATCGTGCCAATTAGCTCCTCAAGCCTCGCCTCCATAAAGGTCGCAGTCCCCCTCTCCGATTATTGATGGGATTGGAGCACGCGAATGGTATCCTCTAGAGCCGCCGCCCTTGAAAAAGCCTTAGACTAGGATCTTTCAATGCGCTCTAAACCAGCAACCTTACTCTCCATCACAGTCAACTACTATGCGCTATTCTCCTCAACCCGAACCCAACTCTGATCCATCACCAACTGCACCGATCTCAACTTGCCTTGCAGATACTCGCATATAGCAACGCCCTCTTTACCTAATTCAAGCTCCTCATCCTTGAGGCCGAGCTGCTCTTCAAGCTCGCTCTTGCTACGGATCATCTGCAGCAGCTCGTGATCCCCTTTCTCCAATTCTTTGCATATAGCCCGGTTACAGGGGTCCGTCCTCAACCATTCGTGTAACTCACGCCACCGATTACGATAGCGACAATACTTCTCCAACATCTGCAAGAAAATCCTCGACCGAGTGTTGGCCCTACGGATGCTTTCCACCTCTACCAGATATGTCTGAAAAATAAGAAAGCAATTAAACTAATACACTTTCACGTAAAGGGAAAGGCTGTAATAAGAGCCAAAGACAACATACCCTCAAACCCGTGATGGCCACTTCTTCCCTCAATTCGGCATCAGGGATATTCCACAGGGACTCATTCTCAACTTTTGAACACAGCAGGCTAAACTACGACACCAAGTTATCCCCATGTGCTAAAAGATTCACGTCAGAGGGAATCATAAGAACATGAGCCGACCGCTCTGCATGAACCACCAAATGAGTGAGGCCCTCCTCGAACATCCGGACATCATCAGGATACAAGTCAGACTCGGACTCATACTCAGCAACCAGCACACTCTTCCCCTTTTTTCCGCAGAGGGGGGAATGCGACCTGTCGCGGATGAAAAAGGAGCACTCGAAGTCACGATGGCGGCAGTAGGGGTCTGGTTCTCTACTCTGGTAGGACGTCTATTATCACCAGCAATGGGAACTCCGGGCTGAGTCGTTGTAACAACCAAATTTTTTGGGCACTGACTGTCAGCACCAACTTCAACAACTCGCTCCGCCTCTGCGGTGGACGCCGTAGAAACTCCTTCCCCTGGGGTCGCCGGGGAGAATCTAAGTTAATCAATGTCGTAGGTGCCATCTCAAACTTCACCCTCCATCTCTTAGACGGTCTTTCATCCTTCCTGGTCGATGGTGATTCATTCTTAATGCGGATAGCACTAGATGGAACCTCATCCTGAGAGGCAATCCGTACGGGAGTAACCAAGGCCGCAAATTCGACCGATGTAGCCCTCGATGATGGATGTGTAGCGAGAACCACGACGAGATGAGAAAATGCAGTCGGCTGGTGAAAGGCTAGTTGAGGAGCTCAGTCTCTCTGCACCCTCCCTGACAACGAAACAAATGCATGAGAAGCGCAACAATGACAACTAAAAGAAAAACAGCAAAGAAAAAGAAAAGGGGATGAGGCATTATCTCACCTATAAGAGGCCTACGTCCAAATCTCTCATGAAAGGTCAACCAGGTATGAACTCCCACCGTGCGGGGGAGGATGACTTCCACCCATTCACATATCCCTTCAAGGGGCGGTGAGGAAATATCTCAGCTGCAGAAAGACAAAGCAATTTAATATCCACAACAAAAGACAAAAAATCGAACATTCCACTAATTAAGGGCACAAACTTACGTGCAAAATTCCACCTCTCAGGAAACCCTGGCGGGTCCATCACGATGTGCTCGGTCCGTACATAGAAATAATTCGCATAAAAGCGACGATTAGTTTTGTCGTCTATCCTCCTCACCAAACCTTTCAACCCCCGAGAACGCGCATACAGCATCGTGCCTCGAATCTATTGGGAAGCAAAGAGACTGAGCACGTGGCCCAAAGTGACCTCCCGAATGGCGAACTATGCATAATTTAGTATCATGAGGAACAACTTGCATAAGTAAGGAGAAATCTGGGCAGGGCACACCTCGTAATAATGGCAGAAATCCACCACCAACATAGGAAGTGGGAGCGTGTACCCTACGATAAAGGGGTAGGCATAGAGCATACAAAATCCGGGACGGTCGAACTTAACTATGTCATCCCTCCCTGCCGTTACATCTCGACGAAACTAGGAATCCCCCATCGCTCCCTCAATTCTGCGGTTCCTTCTCTCGTTTATCGTGGGAGCTATGTCCTCGTCTCTGTTCCACCACCGATAGTAAAGTCGGTCGCGTCCTTTTCGGGGCAGGGCAAGATTTCTTCCACCAAGGGAACCTCTACCTCTTCCTCTTCCTCTTCCAGCGCATCGACTCCTCCAGTGGCCTGAACAGGATTCTTAGTTATCAGAGCTACAACATGAAATGTGTCACGAGAATAACTGTCATCCATTTTTTGGCGAAAAAAGGAAAACTTCCCAAATAACTAAAAAGATTAGGTGTTGCGATAAGCAGAAAAATAAGCTAAAACTCGAGTTATCGGAAAAGGAGATATCCCGGAAATTCTCTCAAGATGAACAATGAAGTGTGAGACGCAGATGACAAGGTTTCCCCATTTATAAGAGGCATAAATTCCTAGAGCACGAAACCTAATAGATCCATTTAAATCCGACGGGACATGAAACGTTTCAGATCCTCAAAAATATGTGTCATAATGATAGCTTGCACGAAGTAACGCGTCGTTTACTAACTAGCGTTTCGATTTTGCAACCATCGTAATGATGCACGAGTAATGAAAAGACACCCCCAAACAATCCCAAAATCCACAATGCAATTAAGGAACAAAATGGGGGTTAGATTCCCCTCGACTACGTTGTACACATGATCCGTCCGTCGAGTTCGACGAAGCACGACCCCGACGAATGGAGGGACTAACTGTATTGGTCAAAATCTGACCAGCTCGACCAGGGTCTCCATGAAACCGTCCTTACCATGTTACAAAGGAAGTCAATAAATTAAACTTCATCCCATGACACAACAACGAGAGCAAGGCCTCTCCACGAACAGGAAACTCCCCTGATCCACTCACGCCAAATCAAGGCAAAGGCAAGATGGTTTTAGGCTATATATACCAGCACAAGAAAACCTGAAAATGGGGCTCTTCTCATTCAGTACTCCGACATATCGAGAGAATGAATATCTAAGAAAAGTGGAAATTGAGTTCTTCACCTATGGAAGGAAAATGGAACCTCCGTCTCTATATCTGAAAAGAAGGCGAAACAATTGTAATTCTCCTTCCCCGTCCCATGAGGGGAAGGCAGAACTCTATTATACATAAGATTTTTTGACATTTTATTCGTGCAATATATGTAATTGCAGCTATTTTATTTTTCGATCCGGTATTAATTAAAGTTGACTATGATTTACCCCTTCATCTTTTGATTGATTTACTTAATACGAATTAAAAAATATTTTGAGTCAAACAATATAAGTCAATGACGAACACTTGTACAGTTGATTACTAATGTATTTTTATAATCATTGTATAAGGTCAGTTTATGTTGAGATCTCATGACCATTAAATTACACTATCTGTGATATCGTACGTAATTTTTCTACGTCAATGATGTTGGTATATTTTTGTATGTTTTTATGTTACTTCATCCATGTTTTAACCATTTTCTTGTGCTATTTGGCATTTAAAATGTCCAACATGTGTTAATTATTAGTTTTATGGTTAATTAAGTTGTGTATGCTGATTTAAAATATTTGAAGTGTAAAAATATGAAGAAACGATGCTCCAACTATAGGAGAAGAGGGTGAATGCATCGCATCCAACCTTGGATAGAAGGATAGTTAGTTCAGCCTTAGCAGTGAAGTCGGGAGAAGGCATCCGCATCTGAGCACAACAGAGATAAAGGAACAGAGGGTGGATGCATGCGAACCTGAGAAGTTGAAGTTAAGCGGATGCGAAGTATCCACCCCAGCATCAATCCCTGAAGCTGATTCGGAATAGGAAACGAGAAACTTTGGCCCACGACTTTTGTATGCAATATATAAACCAAAAACGCCTCTTTTAGGTCATCAACACCCTTTTTGAAGGAGATTCGACCTAGGGAGAGCATGGAGCTGCCGTGGAGGTCGGATTTTATCTACTCCCGCAAAACTTAGTAATTTTTGTATCTCTTTGTACGATTTATTGTTTGACTACCATGTCTATGTGGAACTAAACTTTTCTTTTTAGGGTTGTGGTTCTTTCATGATTATTGTTATTTGAATATTGATTTTGGTTTCTTGATTTATCATATTAGTTTATTTATTCAATACTACGCTTAATTATTTGATTGATTGGTCACCAATTAAATACTATCTCGAATATAGAATTGAACTCGAAAGTGGGAATTCTACGTTGCATATAGAATTTAGTAGAGCAAGTTCTTGAACCTGGACATCGGGCAATGGATTCGCGGTTAGGATAGACACATACGTAATTGTCTTGCTTGGTTGATTTACAGGAATCACAACTGTGTTCTTGTTAGATCTAATTCCATAGACATATAGACGTTATGTTAGTTTAAATAGGCGAGTAAGAACTCGACAGATTCTTATGAGCAATATTAACCATGTTAACCAATAAACTAGATAAATTAGTTAATTCAATTGAAGAATACAATAGAAATGTTAGATAGCCCATAACCCTAGATCGTTTTCATCACATTAATAATATAAAAATCTATTGTTCCTTCGTTTGAAGTTCATTAGTTCTTTTCTTTTTAGTTTAATTACCTTAGCATCATTACTTTTGGGTTTAATCTTTGTTTAGATAATTAGGATAGCCTAATTTAGTTAATAGTTGATAACAAGTTCCCGTGAATTTAATATTTCCTTAATATGCTTGACGATCGCGTATACTTGAGTGTGTTTGGCCGCAGCAGCCGAACATTTTAAGAATCTTCCCCATTTGGTATGATGTTACTTGAGGAAAATATGACGAAGTCAAATCGATATCACAAGAATTTCTAAAGGAAAGGAAGAAAAAATTAAAATCTGTTAGAAGTACTACAATTTATAGAGATAAAATAAATGACAAACAAATATATAGTTGGGGGTCACAAAATCATAAGCATTAGTTGATTTTCAAGAAGATAAAATGTCACAATTCTCCAGCTTGCTTATTATTATGGAGGAGTACGTACAAGTATATTTGGACGGTGGCCTGGGCAGTACTTAGTAAATGACAGTGGGAGGTCCCTACAACTTAATTTGTATCTACTGGACCATCCATATATTAAGCTACATTTTTGGCAGCAAAATATCATAAGAATATTATGGATGGGAAGGAGTAAAATTAGTGAAATAATCTGGAAGTACATATCTGCTTGCTCATTAATTGCTGGGGGGTCCTAGGTCATTTATATTCGTGGGGAGGTGTACATTATTGTTGGAAAAGTATCAAAACATTTAATGAACCAAGCTCGAATCTTGAGTCATTTAACTTTACCTTAGCTAGCTGTACAATAATAGTAAATGAAATGTAGTATTCCTACTAATCGACAAAATATATAGAGCAGTAATAGACATATTGAAATAGATCTATTCACATGTCGGTACATGAACCGTACAACCAAGAACCAGGCAATTCTTTTTCTTAAAATAAAAAGATAGAAAATGTAAAATATTTGAGTTTGACAAGCTAAAGATTAAAATAAAAGTACTTCAACAGTTTACATATATTCACGACCCACAACATCTTTATAAGTCCCTACCTCTGGATTTTGTAAAGTTTTTCACCCTACTTTTTATTTACTTTTACTCGTAGTAAAACTTTCACTGTAAATATTGCGAGTCCTGTTAACATCTTGAATCATTTCAGTTCTCATGATTACAATTAATTACCTTGAATCTCGGGTTTTTTTTTCCATAAATTAGAACAGAAGGAGTATTTCCTTTTACTCATTTATGACAATTGGGGATTATATTGGGTATATTATTTTTGTTGTTGTTGTTATGATAAAAAAAATAGTAGTAGGAACATTTGTTAAATGTAAATTCTCGAAAACCGTAAATTTCATTTTTAAAAATTTAATCAATAATGACACCAAAAATTCGTAGTGTTGACTATATAATCAAAATTCCACCGCTTTATTTAGCATGGAAGGAATAGTACTGTTATCAAAAGGAAAAGTGAAATGCTTTATCCTATTCTAATATATATATATATATATATATATATATATATATATATATATATATATATATATATATATATATATATATATATATATATTTGTTGTCTAAAACGAATACTCATAAAGTTCAAAGTAACCATGAAAAAGCCGCATACCGTTGAAACCAACTTGTCATTTGTAGAGTAGTTTAGTCAAACAAGTTCTCTTCAATGGGCGGAAGAAACCTACAATTTTAAAAGTTGTGACTAAATATATTGATTGAAAAAAAAATGGACTTGGATTATTTCTGGAATAGTTGTTAGTTATGTTTTAACTATTCTGAGTAATCCATAAATGAGAGCCTAATTATAAATGTGAAATAGCTATTGGGTCGTACACATTAGGTGTTTGATGGGTTTAGTAAGACGATAAGCTACGCAACTGAATCTAATGAAACCCATAACGGAAAAGGCATATTATTTTTTATTTGCACAATTGAATTTATATGTGGTTTTAAAAATACGTGATATAACTAGATACAAATTAAGAAAATAGATTAATATTGAAATTGACGATAAGAGAATAAATGTAAACCACACGAATCGAATAGATTTGGCCCTCGAATTCAGTCACCCTTGAACCAAAGATGTTTCCACTGACATATAAACATTGTAACAAGATAATAAAAGCTAGAAAATGACAATATATTGCTTTATGTGGCGTAAAAATTATGTGTACATGTTACAAATGATAAGATCACCCTCCCCCCCCCCCCTTTATATAGTAGGGGTATCCAATGTTTGGTATAATTCTATACAGGGTAAAAAACCTTATGATTTGCTAATTACTCGGCCTCTCCTTGATATGTGGCGAGATTTTCGCCATGATCCTCGACTGATCGAGGATATTTTAGCTTTCCGTTATTTGGCCCGATAAGTTTCCCTCGAACTTGCTCAATCTCAATCTTGATTGGTCTTCTGATCATGAGTTCGGCGATCTAATTTTGCATCATGGTTCGATATAATACGATATCTTACCTCAAACTATCGCATTCCAATCTCGATTAATGACACAAGGGACGAACCTGATTGTGACCATATACACATTTTTACCATAATAATAAATCATAGTTTCAATTTAGTCATAGGATACGTTTAAAGAAACTTGAAAACAGAAGAGGAATGTCAATGTATGAATGACCTAATGAGGTTAATAATTAAAGGACATTATTTTCAAATTTATGTTATAATTCAAATTGTTCTTTGTTGATCACTACTCTATCTTTGTAGCAAAGAAGGTTAGAGAATTTGAATTCAAATCTAGAAAAAGTTGCAAACCAAACAAAACGTTACATATGGTCCATACTTATACTCCTTTCGGTCCAAAATAAGTGAGTTTTTTGAATATTTTTACACAGATTAAGAAATTCATATTTTAACCTTAATTAGTAATAGAATTAACCATATTAATCTTTATTATTTTACATAAACACCCCTAATATATATTTGAATAGTATTTACTTCAAGGACAATATAAAAAAAATTAATTAATTCATTCTTAAAATCTGGAAAAATTACTTATTTTGAAGCACAAAAAAAGGACCAAAAAATTACTTGAGTATTACTTTAAAGTAATGGAATCTAAAGACTTTCTTTAATCTTAAAACATTTAGCCGCCAGTTTCCTTTTTTGCCTCTCTTCTCTTTCAAACTAATCCTCCCTTTCCAATTTAATCTCCTATACTCCATAGCCTCAAGGAATGTTCTTCGATACTCATAACTACTCCCCCCCCTCCCCAAATTCCCATCCCACCCCACCCCAACCCCACTCTACCCCACACACCCCCACGCTTACAATTCTTAACATCTCTCTCTATATATACACTTGTATATCATCTCTATAACTCATTCATCTATTCTAAAACCATTTTCTTTGCTCATATATAACAACAAAACAAAGAAAGTTCATTGGTTTATATCAAAGAACGGGTTTTGTAGCACCACGATTACTGAAAAATGGCAGCTGCATCAGTTAATGCCACAATTTCAATGCTTGACTCCAACATGGAAACAGATAAGCTCACGTACGAAATTTTCTCCATTCTTGAAAACAAATTCCTCTTTGGCTATGATGATACAAAAACTTTAGACAAAAATTCATCATCTCCTTTAGCCGGAAACAAGAATGCCGGCACCGGAAAAGTTAGAATTTTGACAATTGATGCTGGTGGGTCCACTGATGGTGTCCTTGCCGGAAAATCTTTGACCCATTTGGAAGCTACCCTTCGCGAGAAATCGGGAAAACCAAATGCTCATATTGCTGATTTTTTCGATGTTGTCGCTGGCTCGGGCGTCGGCGGTGTACTCGCCGGTCTTTTGTTCACACGTGGGAATGATGGGGTACCTATGTTTACTGCAAAGGAAGCTCTTGATTTCGTTGTCGAGAATGGTCGGAAAATTTCCCGGGGTTTGAAGACAGGAGTTTTCCGGCGAGTTTCCCGACCGGCGAAGGTGTTTAAGAAAGTATTCGGGGATTTAACGTTAAAAGATACGATGAAAGCGGTTTTAATCCCATGTTACGATCTTACTACTGGGGCGCCATTTGTTTTTTCGCGCGCTGATGCATTGGAAATGGACGGCTGTGATTTCACGATGGCGGATGTATTTGGGGCCACGATGGCTGATCGTGCGGTGGATATAAAGTCTATTGATTGTAGGACGAAGATCACAGCCGTGGGTGGTGGAATTGCGATGACTAATCCAACGGCTGCAGCTATTACACATGTCCTCAATAACAAGCAAGAGTTCCCATTTGCTAATGGAGTTGAAGATTTATTAGTTGTTTCTTTGGGAAATGGAGATTCAGATTCCGGCACCGGAAATGTGATGTCATCGCCGGCGGGGTTCGTTAAGATTGCCGGAGATGGAACTGCCGACATGGTATGTCTTCTTGGTTCATGCAAATTACTTTTAGTATTTTAATTTAATCAGTGGAAGGAGTAGTAATAATTGCTATCTTTAAAATACTTCCTAATTAGAATAGTAGGTACTCTGGAATTAATGAGATTTATTGATTAAAAAAAACCTTCTTTTGGCATGGGACCTCACATTATTTAGTGGCATTTAGAGAAAAGTAGTACACATTAAATGTTTCAACAAAGTCACCCAACTTTTTACTATAAAATTAATAACTTTAGTTTTGCAATCTTTTTTATAGTAATAAATTTTGTCTTGACTTGATATTCCATATATGGACAAAGGCATAATAATTTTTTATGCTAAAAATGCAGGTAGACCAAGCTGTATCAATGGCATTTGGAGAAACTAGGAAAAATAGCTATGTAAGAATTCAAGGAAATGGAATTATTGGGAAGAGAAATCAAATGATTAAAGAGGAAACCATAAAGAAAGGTGAAAGAATGAGGAAAATGGTGGTAATTGCAGAGGAAATGTTAGGGCAAAAAAATGTGGAATGTGTTTTATTTCAAGGGAAGAAATTGGTTGAAAATTCAAATTTGGACAAGTTGAAAATAGTTGCAAGTGAATTAATCAAAGAGCAAGAAAGGAGAAAAAACAGCATATTACCCCCTGTGATCTTGAAACATGCACCATCATCTCCTAGAACATCTTCGGCAACAACTCTTTCATCCAACTCTTCATGTTAATTAACTCGATGGTGAAATAGTTGATGTACGCGCAAAGAATTATGATAGAGTCGACGTGTGCGTAAGCTAATTCAAATATCAAAACAACTACCCAGTATAGTTTCACAAAGTGGGATCTGAAGTTCAAATATCAAAAGAACTAGCAATTACCAGGATGGGCAATTGTGAGTTTTTGAGGTTAGTCAAATCGAGTCGAATCGAGTTAAGCCAATGTCTTGAAATATGAGTGTGAAGCCACTCGTGATGAACTTAGGACATCCGAGTTTGAGCTGAGCTGCTAGAATAGCCCAACAATTTTTAAAATTTTTTTTTTCAGTTCTTGGGTTTATTTGTAGTTGAAATGTATATTTAGGAATGAATCTTGATGAATGTTTATATGTATATGATTTCAGTAATATGAATGGATTGCTCATTAGAGGGACTTGCTAGATCAAATTCTTTCATTTAGGGATGTCAATGAGAAGGGTTAACAATATTGTTGCATCCACTTAACTATATACATATATATGTATGACCAAACTAGAACCATTTACCATAATTCATATGAGATAATTGTGTATGACAATTGTATTTTTATAATAGTAGTGTCCGAGTTAGTTTATGTGCAATTCAATTGATCTTGCAGATTAACTCTATCCCACCATACTCGGACTTAAAGTTGTTCTTTAAAAAGAAAAGTTTCACTAAAATATTTCATAAAATGTGATATTGTGATCCCCATATTTTTCTTTCAAAGTTTATCGCCGATAATAATAGATTATTAGTGTTCGCTGAAAAAGACAACTTTAAATTTCCAAAAAAATATATTATATTTTCTCAAGAAACGAAGAACCAAAAAAAGATAATAAAATTAATCTTAAACTCCTTATATAATCAAAAACTAATAATGCAAATCGTATATCTACATAGAAATAAAAGTATATAAAAAGATTTACATAATAGGATCGAATGAAATTTTAAATAGTACTTTTTAGCTTGCTATATATAATGTAAGAATTTTAAAACGGTAAGCAATGATGCTATTATTGATAGTTTTTAAAGTGTAAAAACTCGTCGAGAACATACATAATGCTAATAATATTAACTAGAGTTTCCTCGTCAACTTAGGCCTTCGAAAAAAAATTATATTACCCAATCATATATTTATCTAAAAATAGTGATGCAGACATATTTTACTCCCTTAATTCGCATCAAACCGTCAAACATTAATTTGATGAGTTTAAAGAGAGGAAGGAGCAACATTCTTCATGTAATGACTTTGAACACAAAGTTGTCTCACTTCATTAGAAAGTACTTTAATTAAGACATCTTTAGAGCATAAGATGTTGAAAGAGGCATTGAGTATGTCCAGTAATAAATTTGTAGCGTGATACTTGGATAATTATTAACCTTAATTATGTCTTACTACCAAAAAGTTTAATTCAATGGCATAATTGCCATGACATAATCCTTCGAAGCTCCCCATCTTTGTCTCACGTTTCTAGGTGGGAAAAAGTTAACTAAACACGGTCTTTGTCTGATTTAATGGAAGTTAGTATTGACATGCTTATCAGATTTCAAAGAAGGTATGCATGGATGATTGAGAAAAGAGAAATGATTGCAGAAGCTTCATTGACATTAGCGATTGAAGAAGAAAGGAAAAACTTACAAAACTAACTTTTATACCTTAACTATATACAGTATTAACTAACTCTAGTAGTTAAGATAGGTACTAACTTCTAACTTGTACACTTTAGTCCCTAAACCTTCTTTCTATACAAAGTACTACCCTGACTCAATACTCCCCCTCAAGCCGGAGGGTAGAAAATTATTCTTCACTCCAAGCTTGCAAAGTAAGTACTGGTGTTGTGTTCTTCCCAAACCCTTAGTCAACATGTCTGCTACTTGCTCCTTAGTATTCACATGTTGTCTTGATGGTACAAGCTTTTATTTTCTCTCTAATAAAGTGGCAATCGGTATCAAAATGCTTCATACGTTCATGAAAGATAGGCTTTGCTGCGATTTGGATTGCTGTCTTGCTATCACAGTATAGGGCCACAGGCAGTTGTAACTTCACATCAAATTCACCAAATAAACCAATGAGCCACACAATTTCTACTGCAGTAGAAGCCATGCTTCTAAACTCAGCTTCAGCTGAACTTCTTGCCAATGTGTCTTGCTTCTTTGATTTCCAAGAAACTAAGGCATTGCCAAAGAATACACAGTAGCCAGTGACTGACCTTCTAGTTTGGAGACATGCTCCCCAATCGGCATCACAGTATGCCTTTAGTGTCCCATCTCTTAAAGATGGTAACAAAAGTCTTGCCCAGGTGCACCTTTAATATATTTGACAACTCTCATTGCTGCGTCTAAATGAGACTGTTTGGGAGAATGCATGTACTAACTCAACGTTTGTACAGCAAATGATACATCCGGTCTAGTCATTGTTAAGTATAATAGTCTTCCTACTAGTCTTTGATATTCACTAGGATCATTCAAGAGAGGTTCTTGAATATTGGCATCAGAAGAAATTAACCTATCAAAATCTATAGAGGTCAACTTCTGATTTACCTCTAATGGTGTGCTTGAAGGTGTGGTTTCAGCTAATCCAAGTTCTGAGATCAGCTCCAATGCACACTTACGCTGGCTCATGTATATCTCTTTTTCAGATCTAGCAAACTCAATCCCAAGGAAGAATTTTAATTCTCCAAGGTTCTTCATTTTAAAGCACTGCTGCAGTTCAACTCTTGTCCCGCTAACTTCTGTAATGTTGTTCCCAGTCACTATCAAATCATTCACATAAATGAGCACTAGAACAAGAGATGTGTCAGTTTTTTTAGTAAATAGAGAATGATCATAGTGGCTTTGAGAAAACCCCATGGTCTGTAGTGCCTCAGACAACTTTATATTCCATTGTCAAGATGTTTGTTTAAGCCCATATAAGGACTTATGTAGCCTGCATACATACTCCCCCTACTTGTCAATACCTTTAGAGAAACCAGGAGGGACAAGCCTATAAACTTCTTCAACTAAGTCACCTTGCAAGAAGGCATTATAAACATCCATATGATAGAGGGGCCAACCATAGAAAGCTTCTATTTCCACAACTTATTTGACTGTCACCATATTAGCAACAGGTAAAAAAGTGTCCGTGTAGTCAATGCCCTCCTTCTGTCTGTAGCCTTTTGCCACAAGTTGAGCTTTGTATCTCTCAATCTCGCCTGAAGCATGATACTTAATTTTAAACACTCATTTGCATCCTATAGGTTTCTTCCTAGGTGGTAATGGCACTAAGCTCCATGTGTGATTATCTTCCAAGGCTTGGATTTCCTATTGCATGGCTTCATTCCACTTAGAGCCCCTAACAGCTTCATCAAAAGTTTTTGATTCTGCCTCAGAAGAGTAAGTGGCTAAGCATTTTGAATAGTAGGGTTTCAAATGGAGATAACTGACAGAGTTAGAAATGGGATAGACAGTTGTTTGGTGACCTACATAATCCTGCATCCAAATAGGAGGTCTAGAAGTTCTAGAGCTTCTTCTAGGTTCAAAATTGCTTTCATTCTGAGGTTCGGGGTTTTTTTCATGTTGAGATAATGTTGCTGGTGAGTGCATAACAGCATCATCAGTAGATAGTGTAGGGGAATTTATATTATGTGATACATGAGAAACAACATCACTAGGACTATTGAGGGGAATGTTCTCTTGTATATTTGGAGGTGGTGAATCTATAGGCATTACATCAGCAAAGTCATCATTTGGAAAAGTGGTTGTTGGGAACAGATCATCAGGATTATGGTCCTGATCTATGAATGGAACAATTAAGTTTGGAATGGACTCACCTGGCTGCTGCATAAAAGGAAAGCTATCTTCCTGGAAAATAACATCCCTGCTGTCAAAAATGGCTCGATTTGTTAGATCAAAGAGTTTATACACTTTCTGAGTTAGGGAATAGCCCAAGAATACTGTAGGAACAGCCCTAGCAAAATATTTGTCCCTCTTCTTCAAGTTCGCAGCATAACAAAGGCACCCAAACACCCTGAGATGATCCAGTGATGTGACCTTGTTGAACACTAGCTCAAATGGACGTTTTCCACTTAATATCCTAGAGGAAATTCTATTGATCAGATACACTGTAGTCATAACACACTCTCCCCAAAACATTAAAGGTACATTAGCTTGAAACCTTAAGGATCTAGCAATGTCTAGTAGGTATCTATGTCTTCTCTCCACTACCCCATTTTGTTGAAGGGTATAGGGACATGTACTTTGATGAGTAATACCCTCTGCACCAAGGAACTCTTTGAGCTGGTTGTTGAAAAATTCTCCTCCATTATCAGTTCTGAGAATTTTGACAGTAGAAAAAAACTTTGTTTTAATCAAAGCAATGAAGAATTTTAGTACAACAACTGATTCATCCTTATAGTTCATAAGGCACACCCATGTGAATCTGCTGAAATCACTTACAAGAGTTAAGAAATATTGTTTGCCATCATAAGTAGGAACTCTAAAAGGACCCCATACATATGCATGTATGAAATCACCCAATGCATAGCTCTTTGTAGTGCTATCTGGGAAAGGCAAGCGAGTTTGTTTTGCCAAAGGGCATATAGAACATGGATCATTATAGTCAACAAGATTTGTGTTTCTAAACATATGCATTCTTTTCATAGTTTCCATTGGCACATGTCCTAATTTTTTATGCCATAAAGCAGCATTTATTCTATTAATAGGCAATATAAAAGAAAAGAGACCAACAGGCAATCCTTCATGTGTATTGACTTTGATACTTTGATCCAACACATATAATCTATGCTCCACTCTACCAATCCCCTTCACCTTGCCACTGCAAATGTCCTGGAATATACAGCAAGCAGGAAAGAAGGCAAGAAATAAGCCCAGGTCCTTGGTCAGTTTAGCAACTGATAACAGATTATACCTAAACCTAGGTATAAAGAGCACATTCTTGATCACTACATTATCTAATATGCTGGAAGTCCCTGAGTGTGTGATTATACTTGTCTCTTTAATGGGTAATTGTACCTTTCTTGAATTACTCTTAGATAACTCCATATAGTCAATGTATAGATGTAGGCTAGACACCATATGATTTGTAGCTCTCGAGTCAATAATCCATTTGTTTTCTTTGATCATACTCAGAAGAGACAATGGTATACCTATGACCTTGGCATGGTTAGTTGTATCAGCTGGAGTGTTGGTGTTGATGTTGGCCTGGTTGAGCATTTTCAACAGCTGAAGGTATTGTTCATTTGTGAAGGAATGTCCTGCAGGCTCAGGTTTTGTCCTCTCCATATGTTCTTTGGAGGCTATACAATTGTCCATCTGCACATGTGTTGCAGTTGCATTTCTTCCAAAATTCTTCCTCCTTGGTTTGAAATTTGCAGGATAGCCTACCACTTTGTAACAGACATCCCTAGTGTGCCCCTTGTACTTGCAGTAATCACAATACAACTGATTTTTTTGCTTGTAACCTCCAGTATGTGCTTGTCCTGTGTTATAGCCCACAACATTAGCTCCATAACCTACATTGGAAGCCAATGAGTTAGCTACATGACATGTGTTGTAAGTCATTGCTTGTGCTCCTATTTCCAAATTGGTGATACTGCATGCCTTGGATATTTGACTCTCATCCTGCACGGCCATTGCATATGCTTCATTGATATTTGGAGTTGGAATCATCAACATAATCTGACCTTTTGCTTGGGCAAATGATCATTTAGACTACTCAGAAACTGTAGTAAACGTTGTTGCTGAATGTGTTCCACAAATATCTTTGACTCAGGACATGGACATGAAGGAATAGGTGTCATGGAATCATATTGATCCCATATGTCCTTCAATTTAGAGTAATAAACAGAGACTGGTGCAAGACCTTGCTTGAGAGCTATAATTTCATGTGACAAATTGTAGATCCTAGAGATGTTTCTCTTATCAAAGAGTTCCTTCAGATCTGTCCAAACATTATACGCAGAAGATCCATAGACCACAGTGCTATAGAGCTCTTTGATAACATCATTCATTATCTAGGATAGCACAAATGCGTTACATCTTTCCCATTGAACATGCAAATTTTGCTCAAAATTCTCCTTCTTACAGGTTCCATCAATGAATCCAATTTTGTTCTTCGCAGACAGTTCAATTCTCATAGATCTAGACCATAAATTGTAGTTCTCTGTCCCTATTAGCTTGAATTCAATCAGATACTCTCCCGGCGTATCTGATGGTCGTAAGTACAAAGGATGAGTGTGTCCTAGTACCGCTTCAACAGGATGAGTGTTTCCCTGTCCAGTCTCAGCATTTAACCGATCATTCGCCATTTTTGCTCTGAATGAAGAAACCTAGCTTTGAGACGACGACCTATGACGAGAATGAACAAATTGAATTGTGAAATTGATAGAAAGAAGAGGAAAACAGCGGAATTAGATCGTCCGCTATGATACCATATCAGATTTCAAAGAAGGTAGCCATGCATGGATGATTGAGAAAAGAGAAATGATTGCAGAAGCTCCATTTACATTAGGGACTGAAGAAGAAAGGAAAAACTTACAAAACTAACTTCTACACCTTAACTATATCCAGTATTAACTAACTCTAATAGTTAAGTTAGGTACTAACTTCTAACATGTACACTTTAGTCCCTAAACCTTCTTTCTATACAAAGTACTACCCTGGCTCAATAATGCTCGCATCCAAAATATTTTATTAACAGTACAGGTCTTAGGTTCAAATTTAGCGGAGAGAAAAAATATTATGTGATTTCTTTTTATTTGTATTTAAGTTTTGGTGGACAGAGTTAACCAATATTTGCGCTGGTAAAAATTAATCAGTATCTCATGAAATTTAATTAGTCAAAGTATATGTAAGTTGACCCGAATATCACGATCATGAGAAAAAGGCTAGAGAGTGTAGACACAAGACAATTGTATGTGTGGACAGAAGATTACAAAAGGCAGATTTGTGAAAAAGAAGATGAAATTGATAGTGGAGAGAGGGGAAGAGAAACATATTACGAGTCGCTTTAATATTTAAAGATGATCTCTGTCTCCACATGTCCGGTTTAAGTTTTTCTGTCGGTGTTAAGTAAAACTTATTACAATCACTTGCTGAATTTGGGAGTGGGCATAGTAGATGCGATATTTCAGTTTTGGACAGTTCATAAATATGATCAGTGACACCGTACATATATTTTTATAATATTACGTCTTAAATTGACCTCCAACAATAAATTTTTTATGGTATGGTTATCTGAAGAATCTAGGACAATAGCTAGTTAAATTGTGTAAAATCTTGTATTTGATATTTGTGTAGCTACGTTTTGGGTCTGTCTGTGACCACAATACAAAGACAGGGTAGAGAGAGTAGGACAATGAGCATGTATGGGTTAAAACTTGACCTCATGATAATGAATGAGATCAACACATTTATTAAAGCCTATTTATGACTAATAAATGGTATGGCCATTTATTCATAAAATTATCGGGTAGTTATCCAATTTGACAACTAAGGCAACCGCCTGGCTGTCCTTACAAGGGCATCCCCTCTGTGTGGTCCCAACCCCTTGGCGCCAGCTGGCATATCTCCTAGCTATAAATACTAAGAGAAAGAATCCTAAAAGGTGGTTGCTTCTTCTTCTTCACATCTACTTCTAAAAGAAGGGGAATACATCATTGTAAGGCTCTGAACCTCTCCATGGAGAGGCAGACCAAACCAATATCATTAATAAAAGATCTCCATCCTCTCCCCTTTATCTAATATCTATTGTCTCTCATATCTTATTCCTTTGGCTTTTGGATTTATTACGACCTGCTATGATTGACCCTCCATTTATTTCGATTGTTTTATGCTTATAAAGTGAATGAAAACTTTGAGCTAAACAAATTGACACCGTCTGTAGGGATTTCATAGCAGAATCGCGTAGTTTATCCTTAGACCGAAAAAGGAAAATGAGCAACCCATCTCGAACGAGCCCAAGCGGCATAGCGGATCGTAGGAAGTCAGAAACCTCGAGATGAGCTTGATTCCACATCCACACATCTCCGAGCAAAGGGAAGAACAAGAAGAAGCAAATCCCCCAACCCTACGGGGAAAATAGGCCTAAGGTACCTCACCCCCTTTCACATGGGATCTTGCCACAAGAGAGGACAGCACGAAAGCATCTTTCTAACAGAGATTTGTAATGGGGTGACCCACGCGAGTTAGTCAAAAAGACCACAAGCGCAAGTTAGGCAAGATCTAAAACAAGAAGCAAATTCCAACCCCCAGCACGAAGCGGGTTATGCGGGAAAAGTCACTAAGGTTCAACTACGGTTGAACGGCTATTCAGGCTACGTGCCTTCAACATCAAATATTCCAAATATTCAACTACGGTTGAACTGGGACTCAGGCTGCATGCCTTCGACATCAAATATTACAAAGGTTCAACTACGGTTGAACTGGGACTCAGGCTACGTGCCTTCAACATCAAATATTACAATGATTCAGCTATGGTTGAACGGCAGTCCAGGCTATGTGACTTCAGTTCAGGCTATGTACCTTCAGATATTACATGGTTCAACTACGGTTGAACTGGGACTCAGGCTATGTGCCTTCGACATCAAATATTACTATGATTCAACTACGATTGAACGGCAGTTTAGGCTATGCGCCATCATTTCAGGCTATGCTCCTTCGAATCAGGCTACGCGCCTTCACATATCACAATGGTTCAACTACGATTGAACGGCAATTTAGTCTATGCGCCATCAATTCAGGATATGCGCCTTCGACTCAGGCTACACGCCTTTAAATATCACAATGGTTCAACTATGGTTGAACGGCAGTTTAGGCTATGCGCCTTCATTTCAGGCTATGCGCCTTCGACTCAGGCTACACGCCTTCAAATATCACAATGGTTCAACTACGGTTGAACGGCAGTTTAGGCTATGCGCCTTTATTTCAGGCTATACGCCTTCGACTCAGGCTACGCGCCTTCAAATATCACAATGATTCAACTACGGTTGAACGGCAATTTAGGCTATGCACCTTCAGTTTAGGATATGCGCCTTCAGTTTAGGCTATGCACCTTAATTTCAGGATATGCACCTTCGACTCAGGCTACGTGCCTTCAAATATCACAATGATTCAACTACGGTTGAACGGCAATTTAGGCTATGCGCCTTCAGCTCAGGCTATGCGCCTTCAGTTCAAGCTATATACCTTCATTTTAGGCTATACGCCTTCGACTTAGGCTACGCACCTTCAAATATTACGATGGTTCAACTATGGTTGAACGGCAGTTCGAGCTATGCGCCTTCAATTAAGGCTATGTGCTTTCAGTTCAGGCTATGCACCTTCGACTCAGGCTATGCGCCTTCAACTCAGACTATGCGCCTTCAAAAATTACATAAGTTCAACTACGGTTGAACGACAGTTCAAGCCACGGGCCCTCACCCAAAAGTTCTAACTACGGTTGAACCGGGACTCAGGCTACGTGCCTCACTACGATTGAAATGAACGAAGGCTATCCACCTTAAAAAATTACATAAGTTCAACTATGGTTGAACGTTATCTAAGGCTACGTTCCTTCACCCACAAGTTCAACTATGGTCGAACTGGGACTCAGGCTATGCACCTTAAAAAATTACACAAGTTCAACTACGGTTGAACGATAGCTCGGGCTACGTGCCTTCACCTAAAAGTTCGACTACAAATCAAACTAGGATTCGAGCTAAGTGCTCCCACCATTATGAATTATAAAAGAATTCAAATATTGGGCGAACCAGAACTCATGCTACATGCCTCTGTCGCAAAAGCCGCAAACTCAACCACGGATGAATCGAAGCCAAGGACACACGTCCCCAAGGCTGTGAGCCGGGCCACAATCAGATGGGAACAAGCATCCCCAAATGTCCAACCACGGACGAACAACAGGACGGGCCAGGCGCCCTCCCGTTCAAGTAAGTACGACTAACTCAAACTAAAGTATTGACCCACGCAAAGTTCGGCCCAAGTCGAACTACAAGGCTGTGTTTTTCACTATCACGGCCAGTAGTTCGACTAAGCCCGAACTGGGACTAAGGCCATGCTGCGCCACTACCCAAATGCGACTGCGATCCACTCCCAACAAGTGGAGGAAGGTGACGACCAAAAGCATCTATCTATGGCCAAGGCCACCTACAACAACTTTCCTTAAGGCAAGGAATCAGTTCGACAATGGTCAAAATCACCTAACCGGTTGAGACTGTTAACATGCTCACTAGAAAAACTCTAAGGCAAGGCCTTCCCAAACAGCTCCCTCGGAGCCATCATCGCCCCCGGGCGTAGACGGGTCAAAACCGCAGTCGAGGCGAGCTTCACGAGCCTTTTGGCGTGCCTCCTCATAAGTGGCCTCAGGCACGACGCCGGCTTCCCACAACCGCCTGTACACGTCGATCTAGGCCTCGGCATACGTCCAAAGCTCACGAGCAGGACCAAAAGAAGCGGCCCCTCAGGCGCTGGTTCTCGGCCTCCAAGGCCGCAATCCGGTCCGTTGCAGCACGGGCTTCCCAATCACAGACGGCAATGCGCCACTCTAACGACTGCTCCCGAAAGGCACCGGCGGCCCTCTCTAATCCACGCTCCCTTTCCTGGGCGTAGTTGGTCGCCTACAGTGCTTTAACCCTCGCCACGGCGTCCTCTGCTTGCCTTCTTGAAGTGGCGGCCTCAGATTCTAGAGCAGTCACCTGCCTGGTATAAGCCTCAACGACCATCTCTAACAGAAAAAATGGCTACGGTCATCTCCAAAGTAAAAATGGCTACGATCATCTCTAAAGCAAATATGGCTACGGTCATCTCTAAAGCAAAAATGGCTACGGCCATCTCTGAAGCAAAAATGGATACATCCATCTCTGAAGTAAAAATGGCTACGACCATCTCTAAAAGAAAAAATGGCTACGGTCATCTCCAAAGTAAAAATTGCCACGGTCATCTCTAAAGCAAAAAATGGCTACGACCATCTCTAAAAGTAAAAATGATTACGGCCATCTCTAAAGCAAAAAAGGCTACGGCCATCTCTAATGTAAAAATGGCTACGGCCTTCTCTAAAAGAAAAAATGGCTACAGCCATCTCCAAAGTAAAAATGGCTGCGGCCATCTCTGAAGTAAAATACGGCCATCTCTAATGTAAAAATAGCTACGACCATCTCTAAAACTATGAATGGTTACAGCCATTTCCGAATAATAGAGGGCTACGTTCATCCCCAACGCATAAACGGCTACGGTTATTGGCGGAATCCGCTCATCGAGCTCGACCCGAGCCCGACCTCAATAAGCGGAGAGACTATCTGTATGGGTCAAAACTTGACCTCATGATAATGAATGAGATCAACACATTTATTAAAGCCTATTTATGACTAATAAATGGTATGTCCATTTATTCACAAGATTATCGGGTAGTTATCCAATTTGACAACTAAGGCAACGGCCTGGCCGTCCTTACGAGGGTGTCCCCTCTATGTGGTCCCAACCCCATGGGGTCAACTGGCAAATCTCTTAGCTATAAATACTAAGAGAAAGAACCCTAAAAGGGAGCTGCTTCTTCTTCTTCTTCTTCACATCTACTTCTAAAAGAAGGGGAATACATCATTGTAAGGCTCTGAACCTCTCCATGGAGAGGCAGACCAAACCAAGATCATTAATAAAAGATCTCCACCCTCTCCCCTTTATCTAATATCTATTGTTTCTCATATCTTATTCCTTTGGTTTCTGGATTTATTACGACCTGCTATGATTGGTCCTCCATTTATTTCGATTGTTTTATGCTTATAAAGTGAATAAAAACTTTAAGCTAAACAGAGCACACTCCAAATTAGCCCCTACACCACGCGGTGATCACTTAGCAAACAGAATACTTTTTCACATAAAAGCATATATTTATTTTGGGACCTATGAGAAGGAAATGACAATGGTGGTCTCAACTTTCAAATATTACTCGTGTTTTGTTTTTCAGTTATATTGCTTCGTCATGAATCAATGAAGCATTGAATTTGAAAATTGGCCACCATTCATATAGGGATCCCTTTCTGGCACTCCAAAGCTGACGCCCAACACCCACTTCTTGAGTCCGCGTGGGTGTAACGAACTCATTTTTATTGGTCATAGGTTGGTCCAAGATAAAGAGACGGCTTTCTTAAATCTTAATCAAGGGTAGACCCATCAATTGTACCATACATATATGGTGTGGCTTTCACAAAATGTTCATAGAGATCACATTTATTAATGAGTTTGAGTTGTATACACCGATAATATAAATAAATTTTATGCTACTAGTATGGTTTATACCTGCTTTAACATGCTATTTTTCACGTTTGCAGACTACAAATTCATGTTTGCTATAAATAAAAATTACTCATGTAATTGACTTCTAAATGACTTGATAGTATGAATTTTTTTTTTCAGACTGATGATGTATATTAATTAAACTCTTTGTTGATATATGCAATTAAGCTTTCATATATGTCTTTGTCTTTCATAAGTCATTGGAAAGTCCCACTTCTTATTAGCAGCGACAGATGTAAAACTTCAACTATGAGTGCATTTACAACCACTAATTTCGAGTTAAATTATATATATGTATAACATACATATTTATTTATACTAGATTTGCATTCATTACTGTGAATGCAAAATCCAGTAAGCACGAGTAAAAACTTGATTGAACCTGTATTTCTGACTTCAGTATTTGAATCTGTATGAGATGGATCAAATAAGAGCAAAACTTATCCCGACAAATGTACTCCATGCAATAAACCATGGCATTCGTATATTTAAGTGATATATTAAGATGAAAATACATATTATTTACCATTATTAAGCAATAACACTCATGTAACTAGCATGTGCCATGCTATCGCTGTCCTGTTTGTTATTCAAAGAAGAAATGAAAAGGCATTCACAAACAAACAGCAACACTTGGAGTTACATGTACAAAGCAATCTCATCCCTCGACTGTAAAACCAGGGATCATGAGATATAAGCAAACAGACTGATGCACTTATCTGACCACCCTTTCTTCTGTCTCTCCCTTATGCACATATCTAAGGCACCAAATTTGACCATTAAAAGAATAGGTACATTTCTTTATGAAAACGGACACTAGGAGAGCATAACCTATCGAAGATCCCTTCAAAAATTAATGTGGAAGGAATTATAGCACACATAAAATTGGTGTACTTGTAATCAATGTGGTAATTGTCTACAGGTCGGACAGTACCACTTCCCTTTAAATCTTGTCTCCGGTGTGAGCCCAACACATGAGTAGTGAAACCATTCACCTCCTTGGCACTGTCAAGAAACCCCCAAACTCAGATCAATAATGGGAAGATAATTGTTATAGCAAGAAGAAGTGACTCATCCGATAACATGAACACGAATACTCCGCATTATGCAGAACCAGTGTTAAAATTATGAATTTAGTAAGGTTCTGCAATTGTTCAGGGATCTACTTCAAATGTAAGGCTCTGCAATTGTATACATGTAATAACTTCCAATATAATGCAAGTATTTGAAGCCCCCCATATGTATATCATGTAGTACATTATCAATGCTCATGGAAAGGCTTTTGAAGAATGTCTAATGGGGAATGCTCCAGGCGTAGGCTAGAATTTGGGTAAACATGATACGGAACTAAGCCAGTCCATGGCAGATTCTGTAAAAACCAAAATATGAATAAGACTTGAGGTGTAAGATTTATCTTGCCATGAAACCACACAATCTCTTCTTTTTTTTTTTTTTGATGACCGAGAAATCAGTCTGAGCTGATCCTTTGGATCAACCGCAGCCTTCGAAACTCGCTGGATAATGGCCCCCAACCTCTTAATTTTCATAAGGTAATCTTCTTTTTTACCATCTGTTCTACTAGCCTTCAAATTATTTCACCAATAATACTTGTCACGAGCTAATAGACATGCTTTTTATTTTCTAAAATGAGCCGAGATGCATTAAAAAATACAAGGCAATTAACTCACGTTGGGTTCTAGCAAATAGCAACAAATTCACCATAATCCCTAATGAAAGAGGTGTATAGGGAAGATAAATGAAATGGTGCGATCAAGTGAAGGTCACAAACAATAACCATTGCACAAAGGGGACCTACATTTTCATTGTCGCAAGCAATCATATCTCCAAAGGATACCTGAAGAATCAACAACTTCAGAAGTTAGCAAAACATTTATCCACAATAATACAATGAATGATAATTGTTGATCTATAATTGAACATCAGCTACTTGACCACATAAAAGCAAATTGAGCTATCAGAAATTGAGACCTGATGGCACACACAGTAGGTGGGTTCATTTGGATCAATGGGTTGTTCAACACCAACAGGAGAAGCAAAATCTTTCTTATGACTGCCAGGAGGAGGCATAAGATCGTAATCTCTGTCGCGTTCTCGGTCCCAATCCCAGTCCCTGTACTCAAGCCTCTTTGATTGAGGTGTTACATACGGTCCTTTGCGCTTCTCAGTCTTAAGGACCAAAGGTAATGGAGGAAGGATAGGAGGTTCATCGGCAGGTAGCTTTCCCTCTGCAGAAGTCCAAAAGTCAAAAGACGGACTACAGAATAAAAAGAGGGAAGTTGAGCCTTGCGCTCAACTGTTTAGAAAAGATATAATGAACCTTGTGTTGCTACGAAAATCAAAACTCTAAGGGGCAACCGCTACCTAAAAAATCCCAGTGCCCAGTGTAGAATATATCAAACATTATATTTACTATGTTCAGCAGCACGGAAGGTAAATCCATGGTGCTCTCTGAGGAACCCGAAAGAACTTTTGCTCAAATGAAGAGTGCTTTATTACAGCAAAGTTTTGAACACAAATCAAATATTGATGAAATGCAAAGTGCAAATCTTGATGAAACCCACAGAACATATTTTGATGTGTCTCCGAAGTTTGCTGTAATAAAGTACTTTTCGCATCAACTTTTGATAAAACCCAAAAATCACTTCCAAGAGAATATTGGAGCACATGCTAAGACTTAGAGCTCGGAAACATTTACTGCACCTTGCTTAAGATCTTCAGCAAAGTTGGTAAGATCTTCATCTAAGCGCTTGATGTGGCTATCTATCTGAAGAAGAAACCAGAATAAGTTAGGAGCAGTCTTACTATCAGAAAGAAAGCATTATAGGTAAACAAATGATCAAATTATTCAACTACTAAGTTTAGCAACAAAAACTGAAACAGATGCAAGTACAATCATTACAAATTTCACAATGACAAGGTACAGTGACAGCAAGAGGCTATTATTAGTTTCAAGAGAACTTGATCTTTAATTATGCAAAGAAAGAGGAAAACTAATCTGACAATTAGTCCACTTCTAACAAAATTAATTTTGTCTTTAGATCAATGTTCAAGGAGGGGTTGCTCTGATGGTAAGCAACCCCCACTTCCAACCGAGAGGTTGTGAGTTCGAGTCTCCCCAAGAGCAATGTGGGAAGTTCTTGGAGGGAAGGATGCCGGGGGTCTATTTGGAAACAGTCTCTCTACCCAAGGGTAAGGGTAAGGTTTGCGTACATACTACCCTCCCCAGACCCCACTAAGTGGGATTATACTGGGTTGTTGTTGTTGTTGTTGTATCTTTTATGACAAGAGGGGTTGCTCTGATGGTAAGCAACCCCCACTTCCAACCGAGAGCTTGTGAGTTCGGGTCTCCCCAAGAGCAAGGTGGGAAGTTCTTGGAGGGAAGAAGTGTTTTGGATAGCGCGCGGAAATAGCGACAAGGGCTCGCTTCAGTGAGGCGAGAGGCGCGCAGCGAAGCGCTCGCCTTTTTGATGTGAGGCGACAATTTATAAAATAAAATAAAATATTATATATTTTATATATATATATATAAAACTAAGAACTCAATAATAATAATATGTTAATAAATATATCAATTTAAAAATTAAAATTAAAATTATAGACAAAAATTATCAAGTCATTACGCAATTAATTCTACTATATAAAGAAGACAAAAATAAATAGAGCAACAAAAAATCTGCTTTTTGAGTTAGGGAAAAAAACAGTACACTGCCCAGTTTTTCCTTGACAAAAATAAAACAAAAAAACAGGGGAAAAAAATAGAAAAAGCAGCAAAAATACAGAGCCACTGGAACCTCTGTCAAAATTCAAAAAATAGAAGAAAAAAAACTAGGGCGAGGCAGAAATACAGAAGAAGAGAAGAATAAAGAAGCAGAAATAAGAAAGGGGAGGCAGAAATACTGAGCCAGAATTTTTTTATTTTAAGAGAAAAGAAAACCTCTGTTTTTGCTCGGAAAAAACAGCACAAAAACAGACCTCTGTTTGTGTTCTTTTCGACAAAAACAGAGGAAAAAGAATAGAAAGAAGAAGAGAGGAAGAAGGAGAGAGAAGAAAGGGGAAAGGAGAAAGGAGAAAGAAGAAATAAGAAAGAAGAAGCATACCTGGTCTGTTCACTGTTGCAGATGATGAAGAATAGATGAAGAAGAGATGGCAGACGAGACCTAATCGTGACTTCAGAAGCCTCTCATTTGTTTTGTTCGAAGTTGAAGAAGCTCTGTTGTCAAAAGAACCCTAAATCGCGACTTTAAGTCTTTGCCATTTTTCTTTTTCTTTTTTAGAAAAGGCGACGCTACAGTCGCTTCTCGCCTCACTGTCGCCTCTCGCTAACATAGCAGAGGCGGTCGCTATTTTCAAACACCACGCTACAGACACTTTGTAGCGACACTGTCCCGGTTCGCCTCGCCTCACGCTAAAAGCGCTGTGGCGAGCGCTATTAATAACACTGGAGGGAAGGATGTCGGGGGTCTATTTGGAAACAGCCTCTCTACCCCAGGGTAGGGGTAAGGTCTGCGTACATACTACCCTCCCCACACCCCACTAAGTGGGATTATACTGGGTTGTTATTGTTGTTGTATCAATGTTCAAGGAAAAAGATAATTGTCATACAAATTGCCTATACCTGAGAGAAGTTAATAAGAATAACCTGCAAAAGATTAAGTAATTTGAATTTTGGCAAGCAAGAGAGGAATCTGTTGTGCAATTATGAGTTATTATGGCCAGATGAAATTGTTTTTATATCATGCTTTCACAGTATATCTTGAGCAACCTTTTTATTTTTCCTTACTGTTTAATTTATTTATTAATTTCCTATTTCTTTCTGCAATACTTCATATCAAAGATGCAAATTTATTTTATTTCCTAGTCTCACACAGTGGATTCTTCATCCTTAAGTCCAGTGGCGGATCTAAGATTTTAAAGTCATGGTGCTCGTCGGAAAGAGTTCCGGAAAAAGACAGTAAAAGATATAAGCTATAGGTACTCACTCATTACTTATCTAAACTTTTTGCTAATTGCCAATGTAAATATACTAAATCCGGATAAAGACAATGGGTGCTTGAGCACCCATAACTCTCTATGAAGATCTGCCATTGCTCAAGTCTTGGTCCCTCTTAATAAACTTTTGATAAACCACAAGGAATTTGCCCAAAAAGCATTTTCCAGTGAAAGGGAGACTGGCAGCAACGACATGTTACACTCAAACGAAAACAATCATAGCTAAAATGCTATGGAAGACATAACCTTCAATAAAACCACTATGAAGAACAAAAAGAGAAAAGCATTCAATTATTCTTGCCGGCAAGAAGATTAATCACAAAAAGCAGAAAGAAAGAATGCAATAGTTGCAAGAATCACGAGAGCAGCAAAAGGTCAAGTTCCATAAAACTGGGACAAGAAAACTATGAGGAATACAACACGTCAGTGAGAGGCCGAATACAATAAGAAGCTTACAATATCGTGAGCCTGTCGAGCAAGTAAAACCTTCTCAGTGCAGAGACTTAAGGCATTGTCCTGGTTTGCTTCAATCTCCTTCCTCAACTTCTCAAAAGCCTCATCATCATCATAATTGTATTTCCTTGATCCCTGATTCTGAGAAGCTAATCCTAGGCAGTAGTTGGTCTGCTGCCTAGTCTGATTTATTATTCCTTCATTTTCCATTTCATATTACAGATTGTACACCCATTACATTACTAAACTTAGAAAACTTTTAAAAAGTGCAACTAAGAATGCAGAAAGTAAATCCATTAATACATTTTTTCCTGGGACTCTTTCTTTTTTTCTCTGTCCGGGAAAGATAAACACATTCATATTTAGAAAATATTTAATTTATACAATCCAATTTTGCCCTTCCTTGAGATGCTCATCCAACTAGCATGACTTCTTGTAAGCCTCATTGGAACTAGAAAAGAAAGAAAAAGACTAGCTTCCAACAAAACGTACTTTTAGCATTTTATGCATATTTAGCTGTCAAAATTTTCCTTTTTCTTTTTTAGATAAACTCAGTGCCCAGTCAAACTAGGCCGAACAAATTGGGGACAGTTGGAGTATTCCTATGTTCTGGTTTATCTTATACATTGATAGCTTTATATATTGGATTCAAGCAGTGTTATCGAAGGCGAAAAGCGTAAAAAGGCTCTAAGGTCCGTTGAGGCTTTAAGCGCAGAGCGCAAATAAAGCGTGGGCTTTAGAGAGAAAAAGCGCATGTAGTCCAAGACTAATCATATAAGCATAAACAACCATTATATGAACAAAAAATGGAAAATAAAATTCACGATAAAGTGAAATATTAATTGTTTAAGGTCGCCTTTTCAAGATTACACTCATTGGCAAGGAAGAGTATGTCTTAGAGCTTTGATGCGACGCTAAACGAGGCGAAGCGCTCAACGAATTTTGAGCCTCGCTTCAAGGCTTACGTGCGCTTTAGGTACGCCTTTGACAACGCTGGGTACAAGCAATTACAAGCAGTGTTGTTAAAAGCTCACTAAAGCCCTGAAGCTCAGGTTGTACGTTGCGTCTCACTCAATTGGCACTTTGGTCTGGGCTTTAAGGCTTCACCGACTGGCAGTGCAAAGCCACATGGTTATAAGGGCGATCAACTGACCACCCTTCATCGAAAAATTGAACTGTATATATAGGTAAATATTATATTTTAGAGATATATAACACAAATTGAACAATATTTGTCGGGAATTTTTTTCACTTGTCTTAAATTTGAAATTTCTAGCTTCGTCACTGCCGACACAGTTCGTTCTTTAAGGACACAACATGATATATAAGGTTTTTAAGTATAGCTTTTCCATTCTTTTGTGCAAATAAATATTGTTTATGTTCATAGTTACGTTTCTTCCTCTCTCTTTTTCCTTAATTGGCGCTTTCCTTTGATAAAGAAAGCCCACCATTTAATTGAGCTATGCACTTAAAGCTCCAACAGCCTTTGGCACTGTTTTGTGCTTTCCTCTTTTGACTACTCTGATTAGAAGTAAATGTCTACAATTACATGTTGACAACCAGGAAATAAAGGGGGATCTTTACACAAATAGCTGTCCGGATTCACCGTTTAGTTTTCCTATCCGATATACGTATATTATATACTGATTATACATGTTTATACAGATATTACACATGAATTATACATATATTAAACATCCATAGGCTATTTTAAGTTTAAGTAGTTTAGCGAGCGACTATTTAGGTTAATTTTAAACAACCAAAATCAACTGACCTGCTATAACAAATTAAATATAATGATTGCGTGTTTTTTTTACACTGTGAGTATATATAAGTTAATTTCTTAGAAAGGAAATACCTTGAGAACGCTCATCGAGTTCTCTAATGGTGTTAAGAAGCCGCTGAAGCTCAGCAGGCAATGTGCTTGAATCTGTTTTTTAACACAAAATTTTCTTAATTATTGACGTAAAAATTCAAGTCTTTCAACTTTAAATTGAACCAAAAGTAATGCAGAAAAAAAAAGGATTAACTCGAAATCGGAAACTTACATTCCAAGTAATCATCGACGAAAACTCCGGTTCTGGCGATCGCCATTTGTCGTCGTGATGAATTTGATTTTACGATATTAGGGTTTGAAGAGTGAAGGGAAATTAGGAATTAGGTTTAACGACGTTGTTTATTCGAAAGTGTTCTTCTCCGCACCTTTTCCCAATTTTTCCTTTTTCCTTTTTCCGAGGGAAATATGAAAAGAATACAGCTACGCCATAAATTCCTTAATTTGTTTCCAAAATATGATTTGGGTGAAGTTTGATTTGAAAATGAAAATGTGTTGGAATATTAATTTTTAAATTATATTTTTAAAATTTATTTAAAAAATATGAAATATGACTTATACCCACAAGTTCCAAAAATTATCACAAATACATAGGAGTACCATTATAGAAAATATTTATTATATTATCGTAAATCATGCAATTTTTACAACGAACCACATGATACACTATCAGAGACGAAGCAACATTGTAAATAAAATAATAAATGATGGGCTATTTATATAATAAAAAAAATTGGGGAAATTTTTGAAAAATGTAATAATGATATTTTGGCGGATTTGAGATATGGAATTTTGTCAAAATCATGTTTGTCAAATAAAATCTAAATTTATTTTGGCAAAATTTATAGCCAATCGAATCGTTAGCCTGCGAGGCCGTGGATTCAGTCAACAATGTAAGATATATGGACTTATATCTACATACATATGAACAATATATGAATAAATTATATGTTATGTGCTATCTTTTGGTTTAGCCTAATTTTGTGGTCTTATGGACATTATGTTAAGGGGGCCAATGTATTGTCATATAAAGTGTAGGACTAATGTGTAGATACCCAAAAGGGTAATCTTAGTTAATGATGGGCTAACTAAGGTTACATATATGTAACCATGGTTACATGCTTGTGACTCTTGAGTTATGTAACTCTTGTAACTCTTGTGACTCTTGGGTTATGTAACTCTTGTGTTATAAAGTGGGGGTTATGGTTCCCACATTAGTGCAAGACAAGACTCTTCTTCCTCCCATTGAATCAAGAGCCAAAATACTCCATTGTTGTCTTGCAAATAGTATGGAAAACCATAAACCATTTTGATCATTGTCATAACACTATTATTGTGAACCTTTCACATATTGTTTTAGTCTTGTGGATTCATATTTGTGGTGATATACAACTTCAAGAAACCTTGAAGAAAGGCTATAGGAGTTCACAAGAACATAAGAACAATCATCAAAAGGAGGTTCAACATTTCCACATATGGGTTCAGGTTAGCTTCCGCTCATGTAGTTTAATTCCGGTTTATTCAATATGAAGGTTGTTATATTTAGTTGGAATCATAATCCTAACAATTGGTATCAGAGCCACCCTTCATTTTTGGATAATTTGGATGTTCATAAGATTCATGTTATGTTAGGATTCATGTTTTAGTTTTATCAGAATTTTGTTTATGAAATTCTACCATGAAATAGCATGATCTTATGAATGTTATGTTTTGTTGTAATTTGATGTTTTATATCATGTTAAAACATTGTAAATAGCATGATTTTAGTTGGTTAACAACATATTTTTTTTATGTTTAAGATTCATGTTGAAAATCATGAGTTATTCTGGAAAAAAAAAATTTGGTCACTGCCTTAAGACAATCGATTGTTGCCTTACACAATCGATTGTCTATGACGTTAAATTCTGGCAGTTTTTTGGAACACCAGAACAATCGATTGTTAAAACCAGACAATCGATTGTTCTGGTCCAGTGAGTTGAAACGTTTTTTAAATTATACCATACAATCGATTGTCTATTGTAGACAATCGATTGTCATGGTCCAGTAACTTAAAATTTTTTCTTAAAACCAGCATAATCGATTATATGGTTTTGACAATCAATTGTGTTGGTCCAGAAACTTAAAAAATTTTCTTAAAAATCAAAACAATCGATTGTCTGGTTTTGACAATCGATTGTGTTGGTCCAGTAGATGAATTTTTTTTTTTCAAAGATAATCGATTGTCTATTGCATACAAATGATTGTTTTTGTCCAGTAAGGTTAAAAACGTTTCAACTCTCTTCAGTTTCAGTGAATGTTAATTGTTATAAAGTCCATCAATTCTAATATTATATGGAATTGTCCTATAAAGTAAACAACAATTAATATTCAAGTGTTACATATCAACATATGTCACATATTAAGTTGAGATTCATAATAAGGCTTAAGGAACTAAAGTTTATAGCATCTAATATTTTAATTATTCAATTGAAGCATTATGTTGCCAAAGTAACCTCTATTGTGTAGATTGATTAATTTTAAAATATAAGATGACTGTGGATGTTAGTCTTCCATGCGTTTAACACCGGCCCAAAGGAAGGTGTTATTTGGCAGGAATTCGAACATGCTTGTGGTGGTAAATATGAGACGATTATTTGGTTTTCCATGTGAATATTAAATCGGCCCAAAGGAAGGTTTAATATTTGACAGGAGTTTATTGTCTATGTTTGATCACTACACCAAGAGTACCACTTACAAGTTATTTTTCTGTCCAAAGACTAAAATCAATGTTGTGCTAGGTATCTTGTAATGGGAAATGCCTAATTTTGAATCTATAAAGTTAAAGTTCAAATATTTGTAAGCATGTATTCAGTAATCCTTTTGTTCTATTTTCAGTAAATTCTTCTGCTTCTACGATCTCTGCCAACATCAATAGCATCCCTGTGCTTAACGGCACAAACTTTAAGGAATGGAAAGAGAACGTCATGATCGTTCTCGGTTGCATGGATCTTGACCTTGCTCTTCGGATTGAGCAACCTACTCCTCTTGAGGATACATCATCTCCTGATGACAGGAGGGCGATGGAGAAGTGGGAACGCTCGAATCGCATGAGTCTAATGATCATGAAGCGTGCAATTCTAGAATCATTCAGGGGCACTATGAATGATGAGCCTAATGCCAAAGTTTTCCTTGAAAACCTTGAACAGCGTTTTATTCAAAACGAAAAGGCGGAAACAAGTACACTATTGAGTAAACTTGTTTCCATGAGGTATAAGGGAAAGGGAAACATTCGGGAGTACATTATGGAAATGTCTCATCTTGCTTCGAAACTAAAGTCACTCAAGCTGGATTTACCTGAGGAACTGGTTGTGTACTTTGTTTTGATATCTCTTCCTGCACACTTTAATCAGTTTAAGGTCAGTTACAACTGCATGAAGGAGAAATGGACTCTTAACGAGCTCATTTCACACTGTGTGCAAGAAGAGGAAAGGATAAAGCTAGATAAGACCGAAAGTGCTCATTTGGCATCCTCTTCTAAGGAAACTAAGAAGAGGAAGGGTAAGGAAGTTGCGGTTGCAAAGCCCAAGAATAAGCAACATAAGGAACCTAAGGTTGAAATCACTGAATTAGGTTGCTTTTTCAGTAAGGGGACTAATCATGTGAAGAAGGATTGTACCAAGTACCATGCCTGGCGTGCGAAAAAAGGTACACTTCTTTCTCTTGTTTGTTCTGAAGTTAATTTAATTTCGGTACCTAAGGATACTTGGTGGGTAGATTCTGCTGCTACTACTCACATAAGTATATCAATGCAGGGTTGCCTGAACTGCCGAAAACCAAATGATGGTGAAAGATACATCTATGTGGGTGACGGCAAGAAGGTGCCAGTTGAAGCTATTGGCAAATTTAGGCTGTTGTTTAAAACTGGTTTTCATTTAGATTTGGATGAGACTTTTATTGTACCGTCTTTTAGACGGAACTTAACTTCAGTTCCCCAATTGGACATATCTGGTTATAAATGTACATTTGGGGATAATAAAGTTAGTCTCTTTCGGAATTCAAATCTTATTGGTACTGGTGTTTTATCAACATTTGATAGCTTATATTTGGTTGATACAATAACTTCAAATAAAGAAACTTTGCATACAAGTTTAAGTGGTACTAAAAGGAAATTAACTAATGAGAATTCTATTTCACTCTGGCATAAACGTTTGGGTCACATATCCATTCAAAGAACTCAGAAACTCGTGTCAGATGGAATTCTTGATTCTCTTGATACCTCAAATTCGGAAATTTGTATTGAGTGTATCAAGGGAAAACAAACAAACAAGACCAGATTAGGTGCTAAGAGAGCTTCGGACGTCTTAGAATTGATACATACGGATATTTGTGGGCCATTTCCTACTCCTTGTCGGAATGGTCAACAATACTTTATCACATTCATAGACGATTACTCTCGTTATGGGTACCTATATCTTATTCACGAAAAGTCCCAATCTATAGATGTGTTCAAATCATTTAAGGCTGAAGTTGAAAATCAACTAAGCAAACGAATTAAATCCGTTAGATCTGACCGTGGTGGTGAATACTATGGTCGATATGATAGTTCCGGTGAACAACGTCCAGGGCCTATTGCTAAATTCCTAGATGAGTGTGGGATCGTCCCTCAATATACTATGCCAGGCAGTCCTACGATGAATGGTGTAGCTGAGAGACGAAATAGGACCCTTAAGGATATGGTAAGAAGTATGATTTCTCGTACTTCTTTGCCAGACTCACTCTGGGGTGAAGCATTAAAAACTGCAACTTATATTCTAAATAGAGTTCCAACTAAAGCTACAATCAAAACCCCTTATGAACTTTGGACTGGGCATAAACCCAGTATTCGGCATTTTCACATTTGGGGTTGTCCAGATGAGGCAAGGCCATATAGGCCGAATGAAAAGAAACTGGACGCTAAGAGGGTTAGTAGCTATTTTGTTGGATACTCTGAAAAATCCAGGGGTTTTAAGTTTTATGATCCAACTTCTAGAACTATTTTTGAGACGGGTAATGCTAGGTTCTTTGAGGATATTGAGTTTGGGGGGTGGGGAGATAAAGTTGTTAGAGATTTTGTCTTTGAGGAAGAACATGTGTCTTTCCCTCAAGTTGTTGATCTTGGTCTTCCTGACTCGGATCACACAACTCCAGTTCAAGACAATCTCGAAAATCTCCCCCATCAGGAACCTGATATAACTAATGAAAATCAAACTCAACAACCTCAAGTAACTGAAATGCCATTAAGGAGATCCACTAGAGAGAGGAGAAGTGCAATTTCGGATGATTATGTAGTATTTCTCCAAGAACAAGAAAGTGATATTGGACTTGAGGAAAATGATCCAATCAACTTCCGTCAAGTCATTAAGTGTTCTAACTCCCAAAAGTGGATTGATGCCATGAATGATGAGATGAAGTCTATGAGCGATAATGACATTTGGGAGCTTATTACATTGCCCGAAGGTACGAAACCTATTGGTTGTAAATGGATTTTTAAAACCAAAAGGGATTCAGGGGGCAATGTTATTAAGTACAAAGCTCGTCTTGTCGCAAAAGGCTGCACTCAGAAGGAAGGCATTGATTATAAAGAGACTTTCTCTCCAGTTTCATCGAAAGACTCTTTCAGGACTATAATGGCATTAGTAGCACATTTTGATCTTGAGCTTCATCAAATGGATGTTAAGACAGCTTTTCTCAATGGTGACATTGAGGAAACAATTTATATGGTGCAACCTGAAAACTTTGTTTCGGATGAATCAGAGAAGAAGGTTTGCAAATTAAAGAAATCCATCTATGGGCTCAAGCAAGCTTCTCGTCAATGGTATTATAAGTTTCATGCAGTCGTTACATCTTTTGGTTTTGAACCGAATGTTGCTGATGACTGTATATACCATAAGTTCAGTGGGAGTAAGTATATTTTTCTGGTTTTATATGTCGATGACATACTGCTTGCCTGTAACGATATAGCATTATTACTTGAAACTAAGAAATTTCTTTCAAAGAAATTCGAAATGAAAGATCTTGGTGAAGCTTCTTTTGTATTAGGAATTCAGATTCTACGAGATCGCTCCAAAGGCGTTCTCGGTCTGTCACAAAAGGGCTATATCGATAAGGTTCTGAAAAGATTTGGCATGCAGGATTGTAAACCAGGCAACACCCCTGTTGCTAAGGGAGACAAGTTTAGTCTCAAACAGTTCCCAAACAATACTTATGAAATTTCGGAAATGCAGAAGACACCTTATGCTTCGGCGGTAGGTAGTCTGATGTATGCTCAGGTATGTACACGACCTGATATAGCATACATTGTTGGGATGTTAGGCAGATATCTAAGCAATCCGAGAATGGACCATTGGAAGGCAGCCAAACGGGTCATGAGGTACTTACAAAGAACAAAGGATTACATGCTTACATACCGGAAATCGGACCAGCTTGAGATCATTGGGTATACCGATTCCGATTTTGTTGGATGTCAGGATAGTTTGAAGTCTACTTCAGGCTATATTTACATGCTTGCGGGTGGTGCTATCTCTTGGAGAAGCATTAAGCAAACTCTTACAGCCACTTCCACCATGGAAGCGGAGTTTATGGCATGTTATGAAGCATCTAATGAGGCATTATGGCTGCGGAATTTTGTTGGTGGACTGTGAATTGTTGATAGCATCAAAAAGCCGCTTAGGCTATTATGCGATAACAGATCGGCGGTCCTTTATGCTAATAACAACAGTAGTTTGACGAAAGCAAAACATATGGACGTCAAATTTCTTGTTGTTAAAGAAAGAGTACAAAATGGATAATTGTGCATTGAGTACATTAGTACAAACTCCATGCTTGCGGATCCACTCACTAAGGGATTGACACCAAAAGTATTTCATGAGCATATTGCTTGTATGGGTGTCAAATCAGATAAGGATTATGTATTTTAGTGGGAGTTTGTATTGTACATTTATGTAATTGTTCATTATATTCAGAAATTCAGTAATTCAGTTATATCTGCAGATATTCAGTTTTAAAGTTTTTGTACTCTTACAGTTTATGATTGATCTCAATAAAGAGAACCAGTTGGAAATAGACATTCTATTGACCACACTTTATGTTATTTCCATGCTACATACCTACACTTGATCCATGTCGTTGGTTATATTGATATACGTGATCTATGATTGGTTCTAGTTACGCATGAGAAACGACGAGCACTTAGTTCCTATGTTGGTATGATTGATGGACCGGATTGTTCATGACAATTTTATTGTGATAGCAATTTTGCGCAACTAAGGTTATTTTGTAACATATAATGCTAAGGTTTGTACATATGTTTGTGTATCTCGTCCAAGTGGGAGATTGTAAGATATATGGACTTGTATCTACATACATATGAACAATATATGGATAAATTATATGTTATGTGCTATCTTTTGGTTTGGCCTAATTTTGTGGTCTTATGGACATTATGTTAAGGGGGCCAATGTATTGTCATAAAGTGTAGGACTAATGTGTAGATACCCAAAAGGGTAACCTTAGTTAATGATGGGCTAACTAAGGTTACATATATGTAACCATGGTTACATGCTTGTGACTCTTGAGTTATGTAACTCTTGTAACTGTTGTGACTCTTGAGTTATGTAACTCTTGTGTTATAAAGTGGGGGTTATGGTTCCCACATTAGTGCAAGACAAGACTCTTCTTCCTCCCATTGAATCAAGAGCCAAAATACTCTATTGTTGTCTTGCAAATAGTGTGGAAAACCATAAACCATTTTGATCATTGTCATAAACTATTATTGTGAACCTTTCACATATTGTTTTAGTCTTGTGGATTCATACTTGTGGTGATATACAACTTCAAGAAACCTTGAAGGAAGGCTATAGGAGTTCACAAGAACATAAGGACAATCATCAAAAGGAGGTTCAACATTTCCACATATGGATTCAGGTTAGCTTCCGCTCATGTAGTTTAATTCCGGATTATTCAATATGAAGGTTGTTATATTTAGTTGGAATCATAATCCTAACAAACAACTCTTAAAAATTGTAAGGTTGGACAAAGAGGTAATCCTCTCATCCTAATCTTGTATGTTATACTTCCCATGCATAATAGAATAAATCTATCAAGAAAAATTTAGATTTAAACAACGATTATGAAATTTTGAAAACTATATTTTGAAATTGGATAGTTTGTTGGTAGAGAAGACGAATAGTGTTGGATTTGGTTGAACATATCGTTTTGAGTTTCTAATGGATCGACTTGATTTTATTACACGTTTAACGGATAAATAGAAGCTAAAACTTGAGAATTGACCTTCGAATGGTAAAATATGAATTTTCGCTAAACTTGTGAAGTTGGACCTAAATATTTATATACTTAATTGGCTTAGTTGGAATTGTTATGACGCATTATTCATTTATATGAGCTCGTATTTGTAGATTGTGATCAGCGACGTCGTTGGAACATTTTGTTATTTTTAGAGCGTCGTAATGTTATTTTGGAGCTTGGACTTGAGATAAGTTTATTAGTTTTATTCTTTTCGAAATTTTTTCTCTTAAAGCATGATTTGAGTCTACATGTGAGTTATTTGTTGATATACGATTGTGCTTGTGGGGATAACTAAGTAAGGATATGACCATGTATTTTGAGTTGTGTTGCATATGAAGTTTCATATTATTCAATAAAAATTTTATTTTCAAACTTGTTTGGAAATGACACTTGAAACAAAAGTTGTAATTTTTATTAAAAACTTATGTTCTTAGTAAAGGAATAAATTATTGTTGAAGTTTTTATAAAATGTGAAGTGTAACATTTTTTCCGAAACCTCTACATATTGAAATAGCACTTGTTAAATATTTAAGGATTGAAATTTGATTTTGTTAATCATTTTTACGTGAAATGTGAAAGGATTTCATTTGATTTTTGTTGAAATGGTTGGATCGGTTATTAATATCGTAATTTGATAAAAGTAGGTCCTTTGAGGCTACTAAGCTATAAAATGAGAATTCCACCACACTCGAGGACATCAAGTCTAGCTCCTCCATCAACCCAAGCATGAGTATTCATAGAACAATTGTCTTTCCTTTGTTGGAATTAAATGCTGAACCTCTAAGCCACGAACTGAGAAAGCCTCATTTCAAGTCATTCATTGAGCGATCTATAAATAAGCATCCAACCATTACTCTGATACTGTGCGATAGCAACGCACGAATCATCATAACAATAAGTGTCCAACCTCAAACTATAGGCAATACTGATATTGAGCTGAAACGACAGAACATCCTTCCGCAAGTAGACGATAGTGACTTGCTCGAATGCACAGGGAGAAACATCCTGCCCACGTTTGTAGTACTACTACAACTCATCGATGCTCAATTGACACGAGCGTTGAACATCGTGTAAGAATTAGGAGGAAGGATATAAAGGCATAAGTCTCAAAGGAATCAAATCGCACACATGTAGCCTTTCGAAGATAAGTACAGACATCTTCGTACCAATCCGCAAGATTCTACTAGGCTTGCTCATGACTCTTGAGACCCAATGAACCTAATACTCTGATACCAAGCTGCCACGACCAAAATCCACTAAAGGTCGTGATGTCGCCTAACACTTTTGTCAGGCAAGCCAAAAGTGAATGATTATCTTAATTACTCATTTTAGTACTTTTGAAATTGTAATTTGATCATAAAAAGATTAAGAAGTAAAATTTACAGGGTAAATAATGATATTTTCACAACTACAATACTGAAGAACTCGTAAGCACACCCAAAATCTACTGTCACAAGTGTATGAGCATCAACTAGGAAATATTATAAAATACAACCTTTATCTGGAATACTAATTTGACGGGGAAACATAAATAACTCTGATGGAAACTCTGCACGCTGCGAATCATAACATGAAATGTAGCTTATAGTAAGTCCCCAAAACATTCGGGCCTCTATGCTCAAAAGACCACCATACATATATGTACATGCAAAAAAAAGTGCAGCAAGTATAGCATGAGTACGTAAATCAAAGCGTACTCATTAAGTATCTAGCCTAACCCCAAAGGAAATAGTGACGAGGGGTCAACATCGACACTTACTAGTGGTTCAATAATATCAGGTATAGTAAAGAGGCAAACAAATATGAAGCAGAGTAAATAAAAGAAATAAATAAATATAAATACGTGGTGCAATCCTCCTCTCCCCAATAGACTCAAGCTTTCATTTAGCAATTCCTCATCAACCAAAGCATATATACATATATAGAATGTACCTCACTAAATATGTCGTTATAATTCAAATTAGAAAAAAAATTCACAGATACACTTGCCAAATATTATGCATGATTCCATGAGGATATATTATAGAAATTCCAAGGCATACTGTCCGATGCCATCATAACTTGTGCACTGCCGAGGGTCGAATGACACGAACCATAGATGCATCTATTACACTGTTGAGCGCGAACGACCAGCTCCCATGAGAGTGTGGCACATAATCCTGCCGAGGCAAACGGCCCGATCCTATTAGAATAAGAAGCTTAAAAGTGTCCTTGACCTCCACTCACGAATAAACGTGTGAGTTATAATAATTTTTAAGGAAAACCTTTTGATAAAAACGCATAGCGCATGAGAAATCCGCAAGAGGACACAATTATTGGTTGCAAGTCATGAAACTCGTAAAATCTCTATAATAGCAAGTCTAGTTTCAAGTGGTAATGTGAAGTAAAAGAATTTAATAGACAAAAGATAACTCAAATAGTACAATTATAACATGGCATGAACCTTGCTCTACCCCGACAATAACATGAATGTAGATACCTACGGGCTCTCGTCACCACGTGCGTACGTAGCCCCCACAACAGGTAGCACATATCAATTATAACACCTAGGGGTATTTTCCCCCTTACAGAGTTAGACAGGAGATTTACCTCGCTCCGAAGTTCCATAATATGAGCTTAATAAACATTAGAACTTCAAACAACGCTAGAACCACGAATCACACCCAAATATGAGCTTAATAAACTTTAGAACTTCAAACTTCTACATTTGACGCATCAAGTTCGATTGATCTCAAATTTTACACACAAGCCATAATTGATATCACAGACCTACTCCCACTTCTGGAATCGAATCCGACCCCGATATCAAAAAGTCCACTATCGGTCAAACTTCCAAAAACCTTCAACTTTCGTCAAACCTTCAAATCTACATTCGGACACGCTTCTAAGACCGGAATCACTTAACAGAGCTATTCATAGGCTCAAAATCCCAAAAGAACATTAATAATATTAAAATACGCTTCAACCCAAATTAATAAAATCTTTCCAAAATGTTCTTTCCACAATAGGCACCAAAATATTTCTGGATCATCCAAAACCCGATCCGAACATATGCCCAAGTCCAAAATCATCATACGAACCTATTGGAACTTTCAAATTCTGATTCCGTGATCGTTTACTCAAAAACAAACCTTAGTAAATTTTTCCAACTTAAAACTTCTGAAATAAGAATTTTCTTTCCAAATCAACTCCAAACTTCCAGAAATTCTATTTCCTCAATGCGTAAAAGTCATAATACCATAATAGAAGCTACTCAAGGCCTTAAACCACCGAATGACGTGCTAAAGCTTAAAATAACGGGTCGAATCGTTACAAAGTCGTCTTGCAAGGTACTACGAAAAGTCGCCCTGACAAGTAGGAATTCAATACTTGTGTCTAGGTTGATCATCTAGTGATTATTCTTATGTTGGTGTCTTATAGTGCTCCCCGTGAAAGGTAAAAGATGATTTCTTATGTTTAGGTCTAAATAGCCAAAAGTGATTTTAATGACTTAATGAGATTGAAATGATTTTATACGATTTTTTATTGAAATCGTGTATTGATATAATTTTTTTAAAAGTTTATATCATGGCTCATATTCCACTCATCATTTTATTTAAAATGATAAAAAATACGATTGACTTAAATATTTATCATTTTATATATGTCACTTTCTACTGTAATGGATGATGTACTCTACTTTATGCATTTCAGAATGAGGTGTGGTATGTGCTGAACATACAAGGGTAGGATGACTCTCTTCCCGCCGTATATGATGAGACATCACTTCTATTGAGTGGTAACTATCATGTTATTTCCTACTTTGTTTTAAATAAAAAATTATCAGAAGTTTTTATTTTATTCTCGTGTCATAAAGATTTCATAGACAATTGTTATTCTTTTGAGATTGTAAATAACGGTCGTTCATATGACATGTATGGAAGAAATATTCCTATCTTTTTTACGTTTAATTATTGAAAAAGGTTTTAAAGATTGTGTTTAATTGACGATTTTAATCATTTAAAAATAATTCTATATGAAAAAGGCTTCCACGTGAATTTATTAGATATATAAATGTGTATTCTTGAACAGGTTGGTCCATTTGAGTCGGTAGTATATCGGGTGCTAGTCACATAATTTTGAATAAAAATTATATAAGGTAGCCACTATTCAAAGATGTATTTATTTTTTATTTAGTATTTTTAGTACTTAATAAAAATAGTCAATAATTTATTAAAATTAATATGAAAGTACCTTCTCCCAAAAGGAAATACAATGGTATAGATGCACCATTTTCAGATTCTCTTTCTGAGCTATTCTCTCTGCATATTCTTCTTCCATTCCCATCCTCCATTTTTTGTCTTCTTCCTGTATATTTTGCAACTATGTATTCCATTAAGGATTTCTTGTAAAAAGCCTGATTTCAGTAAGCGTAAAACTCGGGAGATCACGCACTGCCTCTTTAGCCTCAAAAAGAGAGGGAAAACAAAGATAATTACAAAGAGAGAGTGTGTGTTGTTGGCTTGTTGCGTGGTTTCATAGGCAAAAACGAAAGGAACAAAAAATTAAGGCAAGAGAGTTATAAGAAACTCAGAGAGAGAAAAAGATACTAAGAGTTAATGGAGGGGGTGGTTCTGCTTTCGTAAAGCTTTCTTCTTAGTTCCAATTTCAAAAGTTAACTCACCTTAAAATTTCAAGTTCGAAATTTAAGTACACTTGGTCCTAAACTTAGACTAACACAACAAAAGTTAGGGACAATAGGTCCTGAAGTCCTAAACTTAGACTAACAAGTTCCAAATTTAAGGACAATATGCTAAGAAGCCCAAAAGTTAAGGATAATAGGTCCTGAACTTAGACTAACACGCTCAAAAGTTAAGGACATTTGGTCCTGACTTATAGTTACAAGTACAAAAGTTTAGGACAGTTGGTCCTGAACTTAGACTAACAAACTCAAAGTTTAAGGACAATAGGTCCTGAACTTAGACTTACAAGTTCAAAATTAAGGACAAGTAGTCCTTAACTTAGAGTTACAAGCACAGAACTTAAGAACATGTGGTCCTGAACCTCGAGTTTCAAGTTCAAAAGTTAAGGACATGTAGTCCTGAAGTCCTGAACTTAGAATTGCAAGTTCAAAAGTTAAGAATATGTAGTCCTAAACTTAGAGTTGCAAGTTCAAAAGTTAAGAACACTTGGTCCTGAACTTTATGAGCAGAAGGTGTTTTCGTCCGGGCAGGTAAAGTTTATTAAAGTAGTGGTTAAAGATTAAAGACATTATCAATAATAACTTAGAAGTAAATACATGTATTATTAGTGACTAACTGTGCACTTCCCCGTCAAAAGTGGCATGAAAAAATCGTCAAGAGTTTTTTCAAATTGGACTAAGGCTGTACCATGTAACGGTTCCGAACCGGAACCGTGACCGGAACCGCAGTTCTGGCGGTTCCGCGGTTCTAAACGGTTCCGGTTATACGGTTCCGGTTCCGCGGTTCCGGGCTGGTTCCACCCTTTAGAACCGTGGAACCGGAACCGCCAGAATCGGAACCGGACCGGTTCAGGCGGTTCTAAACGGTTCCAAACGGTTCCGATATTAAATTTTTTTATTTTTTTTAATATCGGAACCGTTTGGAACCGCCTGAACCGGTCCGGTTCCGGTTCCGGTTCTATCCGATTCCCAACGGCCATATTTTTAAAAAAAAAAAATTTTTTTTTTAAATTCTGAAAATCAGAACGTTGGTATTGCAGAAATAGCCGTTTGGCATTTTTAAAATTTAGCCATTTGACCCCTCAAATTTAATTTAACCCCAAACTTTATATAATTACACAATTTCCCATTTCTCAACTATAAATACCCCCTCATTCTTTCATTTTAATTCACCAATTCATCAATCTTACTCAATCTCTCTCAAGCTCTCTTTCAATCTTTCTGTGCAAGTGCTTAATTTTTGTTGCAAATTCGTGAAACATTGTGAAGTTGTTGAATTGAAGTTTTCAAGTGTTCAATTACAACGATTGTCAATTTTCAAGAAGTTGTTCGTCAATCCGGTAAACTCGTTTCAACTCTTACGTGCTAAGAATATTTGTTGTGTGTTGATATTTTCCTTAATTATAATTAGTATGGCATTTTCATTGAAAAAAATGTTCGGAAAAGGTACATCTAAATCCGGTGAAACTAGTCGCCAAAATCCCACCCCTCCCCCGGCTCCCGGACCTAGAAAAGATAAACAAGTTCAAACTAGTAGCCAACCTAGAAATACTAATGAAAACTTAGGAATACTTGATAGTGATCACCCGTGTTTTTAATTTAGCGATGTTAATTTTCTACATGATATAGTAGTCGGTGATAGAATAGATGATGATATTATGAATTTGCTTTATCCTAATGCACCAATATCAGAGGGAAATGAGAGTGATGATGATGACGAAACCCAACCTCCGGTAGATTTAGATGATACACCTACTAGTCCTGCTCCTAATGACCCAGAACACCCACCCGTACAAACTCCCACTTTTAGTAGACAACCTCGGAAACGTACAGAAACTTCATTAGTTTGGCATTTTTTTATTCAACTAAGAGATAAAGATAGGGCTAAATGCAAAACTTGTGGTAAAGAACTTGTTCATAGGTATACGGGTGATCGTAGCGGAACAGGTAGTTTAGTTAAACATATATATATACATCCTAGCGATAAGGCTAGATATTTTCAAATGAAAGCGGAACAAGAGGGGAAGTCAAGTCCTGATACTACAATTAACCAAAGTACTGGTTCTAACATGGTTCAACCAGGAATAAACACTGTCACCGGAAGTATATTGTACTACGATCCTAATAAGGATCGTGAAGAATTAGCTAAAATGATTACTGTTATGTGTTTACCTTATTCTTTTGCTTCTAATCCTGCTTGGATTCAATATATTAGACGAGTATTTAATCCTACATATAAAGGTTGGCCTCGCGCCACAGTTAAGGCCGACATTTATAAATATAAGCATGAATATGAACAGTACTTGCGCTATTTATTTACTCATATAAATAATCGTATGTCTATTACAACTGATATTGGTAGAAGTGGAAATGATTGTGATTATCTAACCGTGACCAGTCATTGGATAGACGAAGACTGGACCATGCAAAAACGCATTATAGCATATAGAATAATTAATTCACGGCACACAGGTAAGTTTATTGCTAGCACTGTTTATGATGTTTGTAGATATTTTTGTTTTAGTGATAGAATAATGTCAATTTCCATGGATAACGCTAGTAGTAACACAACTGCAATAGGTATTTTAACTAGAAAACTTAATCATGCTTTTACAAATATTTTCCATGTTAGATGTATATGCCATATTTATCATTTAATTGTTGGAGATGGTATGAGAATTTTGAACATAGAAATTGAAAAAGTTAAATTCGCTCTTAATTGGCTTTTTTATTCAAACCGTAGAAGTAGACTTAGAGAATATTATAAAAAATGTGACGAAAGTGGCCTTAGAGAAAGAAAGGTTCCTAAACTTTGTCCAACTAGGTGGAACTACATGTATGTCGCAGGGGCTAGAGAATGATAATCCAGACGGATCTTTCGACCTTTTGGATTGGTGGAAGACAAGGGAAAAGCATTTTCCCGTTCTTGCAAGGATGGCTCGGGATGTTCTGTCCATTCAAGCGTCAACTGTTGCATCGGAGAGCGTATTTAGTCAAGCCAGACTACAAATAGGAGATCATAGAGCGTCGATGCGGGACAGCTTGGAAAAATCAGTGCTCTTCCGAGATTGGATCCGCTCTGAAAGAAGAAACTTTGGGCTAGCTGAATCTCAACCCGAAATAGATGAGTGCTATGAAGAAATGCTAGCAGAACTTGCTCAAGAATCATCTTCACCCGGAAGTGGTGATGAACAAGCTTCATTTCCACCACCGCCAACACAACCACCTCCAAACCTTGAAGGTTTTATGAGATTTATTAGAAATAATACATAAATTATGATGTAACTTGTACATTGGCATGTCTTCTTTTAGTTTTTTTTCCTTTTAATGGTGGTATTAGTACCATGTTGTGCTCATTCCATTGGGGGAAGGAATACTAAGAAAGATATGCCATTTTGGTCAATAAATATGCTTTTTATCATATACTTGAATATATTTGTCTCAATATTTCTTTGTCTTTACTTCTATATCAATCCTTGAATATAAAATATTTATATAACATATAATATATAACATACAACACATAATACTATTAATACTAACTACTACACAATATACATTATTTATATACAATATATACTACTTTACTACAACATATACTACTTATATACAAAATATACACTACTTATTTTGAATATATACTAATTTCCAAACACAATATATGCTATAGTATGAAAATAGTACACCATATAAAAATATATTCTACAATATACTAATCACAACTATACAAGATATTTAATTATAAAAAAAAAAGGTCGGAACCGCCGGGAACCGCCTGGAACCGCCAGACCCGCGGTTCCGGAACCGCCAGAAACGGAACCGGGTGGTTCCGGAACCGTATGGTTCCGGTTCCGGCTCCGGAACCGCCAGAACCGGGAACCGCCAGAACCGGAACCGCCAGAACCGGGAACCGCCAGAACCGGAACCGTTTACCCAAATAGACCCAGAACCGGAATCGGATACAGCCTTATTGGACGGGCATTAGTGGAGAAATATATTTTTGGACCCTTAGGTAACGTTGGGAGACTTTTTGGTCCCAATAGTATAACGAAAGGCAACTTTGAGGCTTTGAGCTGACATTTCAATCACAAAAGAAGCTGAGAATTGGAACGAAAAAACACAAATCCTGTAAACTTTTATTGAAGGGTGAGATACCCAATATTATTCTTGAATACAATTCTGTAATGCAAATAATTTTATCAAAAATAGCACATGTAAATTTATCTACAGTAAAAGAAATGTGAAGCCACTTAGCAATACAACAATCCCTGGCAAAACCTTGGAAGAGACAGAGTAAATACCTGTCTGAATAATAAAATTACACGTTCCTTGAGATATATTCTTGTCAGTGACCATTGCCAATCCTTGAAAATCACAACTCAAATCTAATTGATTCTGAACCTGATAATACATATTAAATGCATATGATGCATTTCCATTAGCATCTAAATTATTGCAAGAAGAACCATATCCTAATGCTGTACAATCTGAGAATGTGCAAGCATAGTCAATGTTATTAGCAAGTATGCTCAAATTATTAGCATTTGGATTAAGCATGCACCATCTTTTAGGTAGATATTGCACATTTTTTGCAGCAACAAGATGCTTATCTTGTCCCTGACCTGAAATGTCCATAGCAAACTTTGGCTGCCCATCGTATCGAAAAATTCCCCAGTGTCGCTCGAAATTACCAGGAGCAATACTTTTAGCATCCTCGTCAATTAATCCAAACAAGTAAACTTCAATGTATCCAGGTCTAAGGGGTGTTCCTTTGTTAGCTGCAAGCCTGGAAAACAGTCCTTTATAGAATCGATACGCGTTGTTTGAATTAGCATTCTTGTCACCATCTGTAGGCCAACCAACTTCTCCAACTAGAATGGTCATGTTACCATAACCAACTGCTTTTAAGGCTGAATAGAGGGTGTCAAAGTTGGCATCAAAGACATTGGTGTACTCGACCCCGTTATCGACTACAGGGTTGCTAGCACCGTCAAAGAAAGCAAAGTCAAATGGGAAATGTTCATTGGCATAAAGACTTAGAAAGGGGTAAATATTTACAGTAAAGGGTGCTTCGTTCTTGTTCATGAATTGAACAATCTGTGTCATTAGTTCAGCTATATCGGGCCGGAATCTACCAGCAGAAGGTACAGGATTAGACTCTGGTGAGAAATAGACATCAGCATTTAGTGGTACAGTTGCTTTTATGTAGTCCCCTACTCCTGCTTCATTTAGTGCATTTTGGATGTTCTGTAGAGCTGGAAATGTTAAGTTAACAAAGGAGTTGTTGTAGGCTGTCAAGAAAGGCTCATTGCCAACTGCCACATATCTGTAGACAGATTAAAATGCATCAAGACTAAGACGACGACAACAACGACAACAACAACAACAAACTTAGTATAATCCTATAAATGGGGTCTGGGGAGGGTAGTGTGTACGCAGACCTTACCCCGACCTTATAAATATAGAGAGAGGATGTTTCCGATAGACCCTCGACTCAAGGAATAGTAGTGATAAGATAAAGCAACCAAGTAGCAAACAATAGTGACAATAATGAAATACGGTGATGAGCGTGAATGCCACATCATGTAATAATAAGGAACCATGACTAAGATAACACAAGAATAGTTCTAGTACCACTGATAAGTCTAGGAGGGACACACTACTAATTGTCAACCTACAATCCTAATGCTCGACTTCCACACCTTCCTATTGTGGGTCATATCCTCGGTAAGACTAAGACTAAGAAGGCAAACATACAAATTGAATTCGAGTTCAACTTATATAAACTGACAGTGTAAAGAATTTCACAGTAAAAATGTAGAGGTTATTTTGACATGTTATTAATCCAGGCTTGCTAAAATAGTTAGCTGTAACTGGCTTGTTTAATAATACTACACATCAAGACACGGCATTTATAAGAAAAATTTTAGAGCATTGAGAATCATAAAATTATTGAACCAATAAAGATGAGTACTCAACTCCCTGCACAGATCCACATATCTTGCATTTACATTTTTGAAAGCTACGCAAAGAGGAACAACTGCACATGGAAGTATCATGATACGTTAAAGGAAAAAGAAATTATATCAAGTTCATACCATTTGAATTTTTAAAATTTTTGCCCACCTTTTAAGAGTTTAATTAATAGTCTTAGTTATACCAACATTTGTTTATTAAACCCAAGGGTACATTCTAATGATCAATAAAAGATGTAAAAATTATGGAAGATTGAGGGTTCAAGTCCTAATGAAAAGAAAAAAAATATACTAGTATTAAGTTTTCTTATCTACCTAAGCCTTAAGTAGTTAACAGAATTATCATGATACACCCTCTATTTCAAAAAGATCGACACTGTTTAGTTATTAGTCTGTTTCAAGCACCTTTCAATATTTCCTTAGTAGAAAGTATTTATAGTCACAAAAATGATATGTATGACCACAAGTTATATCAACACAAATGATATGAATTATTTAAGATCACATATTTCAAAAGTCTGTCCTTATTTATTAAAGTTTGTGTCAAGTCAAACTACGACAATATTTCTGAAACGGGCGTATTTTTATCAATTAAAGGTAACAGGTATGGGATAAAATAAATAAACATGGAATTGGACAAAGAGCAATAATGGAAAGAAGAATGGGAAATGAAAGTAGCAAAATAAAAGAAGTAATTAATATATCTTACCTGATGTTAACACCTGATTTGATATTGTAGCGAGTGACATTGCGTCTAACCCAATCTTTAGCTCGATCATTATCAGTCATAGTAAGAAGTTGATCATTAGGAATGGCGACCATAACTTCAATATCAGTACCTGCTAGTGCGTTCATCGTTGTTTTATCTGCATCAAACAGCTTCACTTTCTTTATACCATTGTCCTTCAGCATTTGCACCACTATTTTTGGCTCCAATGGGTGGCTTGCCATTGTTCCCCAGTTTACTCCTAGCCCTTCAACACTTTTTCTATTATCACCCAAACATACCAGGAAATATAATACTACTACTAAAACCCCAAGTTTCAACATGTTTCTCCAGAGGAGGGCAATATTCTCAAGGCAGAATCTTGGAAATTCAAGTGACTTATTGTTGAAAAAAAATTTGTATCTTATTAGCTAGTAGTGAGAAAAGAGAAAAGGAGAAAAGATAGGATTTTTGACAAATATAATACTCCGTACAAGAATGAAGGAAAGGGCGAATCAGTAAAAGAATTGTGAGAGGAATAAACAGACTGTATGATGAGTTAAGTACTAACCGTAGGGGATAATTCTGATGAAAAATCTATTAATTCCAGGAAGAAACAGAGAGAGTTTAGGCTTTGTTTAGGGGTTTATCATTTATGGTTAATATTTGTTATTGAAGCTAAGCCATTGAAATGAAAGAAGAATGGCTGAACGTATTATAAATGATTCGTTAAAATATCTTAAATAGTGGATGGAGTCAAAGGCAGTAGTGTGATATATATATATATTGATAGATGAAAGAGTAAACGAGTTTGTAGGCGCCCATATTGGATCACATCCATTCACTTCAACAATCAATGGGGACTTGCAAGTCGGTTGCCGACTCACCATATTTAATATTATTATATTTCTTTCATCTCATTTTCTTTGACATTATTCCGTCTTTTCATCCAACACTTGAGACATGCAAGCATCACCAGTTCAGATTCACTCCAAGCGAAGTGTTCTTAACGGAAAGATTTCTAAGCGCGTATCTTTGTGTATGATATTTTTGGTGGACTAGAAGTGTTCTTTTTTATGTTGCCTCTGTGCGACAATATTTGTTTATCCATAAAAAAGGTACAATTGAATTTATACATAATTTATAATCAAATAAATTAATTTGATCCTAAAATAATAAATAAATTAGACAAAAATATAATACTTAACCTTGAGATGGAAATAAAATAACAGAAAGTGTAATTCCGGAGCAGGGCTTTCGGGGACAATAGCAACAATATCAGTAAAAAAGAAGATAAAATTATATTGAGCTTATAATAGAGTGTAGTGTATGTTTGTCAGAAATTTGGTGTCCTTTACAATGATAATAGGGCTTACTATTCATAGCTGCACCTATGGGACAAGGTCCTAAGATCAAGCTCATCTTTAATGACAATTATGGGGACCACTGAAGAATGTGTAACGGTAGACAGTGAATGCCATATTCCTTGTAACATGCCACGTACTTAATGCTGTAGAATATTCCTCATTAAACGTTACGGGGTGGTAGGCATTTTACTCATCTTTATGAATATCATTCTCTTTGGTAGCAGATGGGATCGTTGCCTCCGGATTCGGCTATCTTATGTCTTCGGCTCCACGTGTCATTTCCTCATACAATCATTTATATTTACCCTATACATATATTTTTCCTATTTTCCGGCGGCATAGTTTTGTGTCACCGGAAAGTTGGTAGAAATACCTTTTTTGGTGGAAAATTCACTGACCCCTCTGAAAAGTTTCTGACGGTTGATTAGACGTGCGTCTCTCCGTATTTAATTCACCGAACACGCATCATCCATGATTTGGCATTATTTTTCCGGTTATCAAGGTAACTATGGCCAGAATTTTAGCCGCATATACCTTTACTTATACACATCAACCTCCTTCATTTACACTTCATAATACTCTAAATTTTCTCAAGCTTTCTTTTCTCAACTCATACTTCATCTTTAACCTTTCTTCAACTTTCTTCTTTGAAATAAAAACCTTTCTTCTGATAAAAAATGGTTTCTTCTTCCAGAAATCTTAAATCTTCTAAGAAAAAAGGTAAAACTATTGATGCTGCTTCTCCTACGCTGAGCACCATCATCCCAAAGAGTCAGTCACTACCAAAGATTTTGAAGAGAAGTATCCTTCTGGTCACCCTCGTACGTTGGCCGTTAGCTTATACCATTCTTCCATCCGTTCTTGCAGTATTCCTGCTGTGAAGGAAGACTGCCACTATCAAGATTTGGACATTATCGCTCCCGACCTAGGGTAGGGGAGGATAACCTTACCCGAGAAGGGTTTTACGTATTTTTATATGTATCCCCTCACTTTGGAAGCTTCTCTTTAAGTGGAGAGCTTGACTCTATTATCGTAGAGGTCTACCTCAACTACCAAGTGTTCTTGGCACAATTTAGTCCTTTCATGTGGAGGACAATCGCTTTTCTTCGGTGCCTGTGACAGGGGACGAGAGAATAGCTAGCCCTATCTCGAGTGATGAACCTCTATTCTCCTAAGATCTTCCGCGGAGGAATAATAAATTTTAGCAAGCTGGACCACTATGCTCTGCTATCCAACATGGATGATGACAATGACCGTGGGTGAATGGAACGGTTCATTTCGGTCGCCACCAGTGATATCATCAAGGTCAAGGCTCTAGCCTTTCCGGAATTATGGAACCGCACTCGTAAGTCTACCATTTGTTTTTTTTTCTTATGTTGAAGATCATTCCACATCATTATTGACCCTTATTCTTTTACTTATTTTAGCCACTCAATGAGTTCCACCTAGGTTTGAAGGCTTGGACCAATGGGTCCATAGAATTTTGGATGTTGCTACGCTTGAAACCAGCACGTGGAAAGAACTGTCCCTTAAATACGGGTGGAAGGCCAAAAATCATGGTAAGTCGAAGTCATCTTGTTCTTACCTTTTCATATAAATAAGTTTTTGACCTTTCTCTCCTGTTGCATTTAGGTCTACCCTAGGGCTCAGTTGTCATCCCCGCGGAGGATAATTTGGCTAATTCTGCTGATGTGGTGAGGCTCCTACAGGAAGCTTTTACACATAAATGTCTCTGACCTTGCTTCTTGTGCGAGTGCTTCTTCTTGGAGTTCCCGACGGGAGAATAACAACCAAAGAAAAGATGTTCCTTCACGACCGGGAAAAAAAAAGAGACCGAAGAATGTCGCTCCCGAGTCATCTCCAGAAGTTATGGTTGACGAGCACCCCTGCCCGAGCTGCCCATAGACACCATGATGATTGACGATGATAGGGATGCCAACGAGGAATGGGATTCTCTACATAGGAGATGATGACCTTCCTCAGCTCAATAGAGTGCTCAATCTATTGAGTTAGTTACACCAACCGAGGATGATTCCTCAGTACTCTAGGGAGAGTTTGAGATGGTGGAAAAGGCCAAACCCCTCTTTCAGATCCAGTCGTTATGCTTGGTATAATGAGGCTGAGTACCGGGTCCCCGTCGTCTTCGTTTTACTAGCAACCAACAACCAGTACTCCGCTTGCGATAGCCACTTCTCATTCTTCAACACTATCAGCTTCATCTCCGTCTTCACCAACTCTTCCTTTTCTACCAACAACTGCCATATCGTTTTCACCAGCCGCAACTATCTGAGAAGAGGATGTCCCTTTCCCCAGTCCCTAGTTCATGGGAACTTGGGCGAAATTAAGCCTCCCCTCAGAAGATCTGCAAAGGAGGAGGAGCGTTACTCTCTTGGTCTATACCGATGCAACCTGTTGTCCCGGCCGGTGGAACTTGCTAAATATCTAAATCCTCTAGCTTTATAAAAAGGTATGGAAAAGATACAAGCTCTCTCTCGAGAGAGAGTTTTTTGAACAATTCTATGCACAACGTTGCAACAGTACATTCTTCATTTCCTTCGTCATTTCTTCTATCTTTTCTATAATAATATTTTGAGTTTGCATTTATCGTTTAGCATGCTAATTTTCTTGCTTCTGGGGGGACTCCAAAGGTTGATTCGAGATAAGGAGGAACTTACCTCCGAGAGGGATCAAATTTTGGACAAGCAGGACCAAACTGCTACTCGCCTTTCAGAATTAGAAGCTAAAGCTGCTGAGGCTATTATGTTGGAGGCTCGGTTACAACAAAACGAGCAAGAAGTAGAGAACCTTAACCCAAGAGATCGCCCGTTGAGGGTTCAATTTGAAGAAGCTAGGGCCAAATGGGCTGAAGTCCACTGTGTTGTTCTTGCTACATCCGATCACGAGGCTGCCTCCACTGAAAGATTAAATAATTTAGAGGTGGCCTTGAACTCCAAAATTGAAGAGCCTTATGAGGTGAAGTATGCCCAATTGGAGGATAAGTTTTTTCCTCCTGACTCATGATCAACTTGATATTCCCTCCTTCTGTAGCACCATAATGCCTCAACCCAGGCATACCACACGAGACTCGAATATAAGACCATACTGTCTAAGACCCATAAGCCACTGAATGCTCTCTCAAATGTTCCTAGAAATACCACATTCCAGAATACTTTGAATAACTTGCCGCGAATCCGAATTTGTTACCATGACTTCCCCGATACCGATACATAGGATCCCATAATCAACATAAAAATACCACATTTCTCGACTTTTTCCAGTGAAACTCAGTCTCTACTCACATACACAACCTTAAGGCACCAGATTGTTACATGTAGAACCTTGAACACAATAAAACCAATCTCTAGAGTCATTTACTTCATATTCGATATGAAATTTACCTGACTTAGCGAACAGAACCACTCGTGCCTTAATAGCACCCTGACACCACAGGATATGATCTCATTCAAATACCAACAAACATCTTTCTCCTCAATACACTAAGCATTCTTTATCCACAACAGCTCAAGACATCCTATTCTTTCCACACATCAACAAGTACCATATAACTCTTGTCAAAATTTTGCTTCATTCGTGCCATCCTCGGCTCAATTTCTGCAACTAGAACTGGTCCACCAGCATATCTCGAAACGAAACCAACATAGCACATGACCGTGCAATCAACTAACCTCCCCAATTTGGCTCGAAGCCATAGACCAAAATATTTCAATAGCTCATATCTCTTTTACTCCATTGATGCCACAAGAACATAGTGAGGATACGACTCAATCGTTTATAAGTTGTGAAATATTGATTCTTCTAACATGCACACAACGACCATACCACGCTAGAACACTCCGCATGAGATAGCCCACCTGCTTCGCCTCAACATAACATATCCATATACCTTCCACAGTCATACACTTTACACAGTCGACCAATTTTTCTGAGTTTGAACTCGACCGCAACACGCTATTTACTTCACTACCAATTAGGAGACTTGAAAAGATTCTTTATGCACCCAAAACTCGAGGTAACACATCCAATCATGTTTTAGCTTTATAAATGTTAAATAACCGTTAAAAAGGGAGAATTTGTTTTGTTGACCGGCCTCGTCTTCAAAGAGGAAATCAAACATTTAATGGTTCGTCTATCATCCAGCAGACATTCTTCGACACCTCCAATTCATATAGGAACATCTCGCAGTACCAACATACGCACCACATAGTTGTCCAGCTGCCATTACCACAATTTGGGACAATAATGAACATATAAATTCATAGCACCAGCTCGTAAAATCAGCACCTCGGTTCTCAAGCCATAAGCAAAGATCTGGCCTCAAGTCCCCCAGAATAGTCCAACATCAGCATATAGAATTCACATCTTGCCCCTTGATCGGGGAATCACAATCCGCTAAGGCACATCTGATAATGAGCTCTCGCGTGCGCATACAATTGCGTGGAAGAAAATTCAAGAGTTTTCTTTTCAAGCTGAATCAAGGACGCACGATAAGAATTCAAGAATTTGAAGTTTTTCCTAAAGGTTCTGAAACCTCTCAAGGATAAATATAGACGTCTCCGTACCGATCCGCGAGACTCTACTAACCTGCTCATGACTCGTGAGATTAGTAACCTAGGCTCTGATACCAACTTGTCACGACCCAAATCCCAAACCCGGTCGTGATGGCGCCTCTTTGAAGACGAGGCCAGTCAACAAAACAAATTCTCCCTTTTTAACGGTTATTTAACATTTATAAAGCTAAAACATGATTAGCGAAAACAAAAGTGTGGAAAACAACGATAATGACAAGGAACCATCCCATAACAGCCCGACATCGGGGTGTCACTAGTCATGAGCTACTACAGAGTTCACTAAAGAACTACAAGTCTGAAAATAGGAACAAAGTCTGAAAAATAACATGGACAACATAAAATAAGGGAGAAGATCCGATGCCGCGGGCGCTAGCGGTCATATGGCTCAGCTACGATAACCACTCTTCACTCCGCTAATAACCCGCTACAGGGCGAACAATACCTGCAACTGTACGCGAGGTGTACGGAGTAAATTGAGTACTCCAATTCAATGAGTAATAAGAGTAAGTAACAATTGAAAGAAAGAAATCATGTAAAATCACTCCAACATGCAATATGGGACATCACAACCATTCGAGAAAATAGTAAGTTCGAGAAAATCCTTTAGAAAGTATCTGACTCAGTTTAAAATCACTTTTAAATATATCTTTTACCAATAGTTAAGCAAGTAAATGCAGGACAAGTAGTGAAATAAGCACAAAAGTCAGCCTCTCGGGCATAAGCAAGTATGCATAATTGAGCTCACATCTCGCTCTTCAGGCAATATTCTTATCTCTGGTCAACCACTGTTACCTGACCCATTTACATCATACAGTGTCATTGTTATCACTGTCTCAAAGTTATCCACTTTGAAAGTGATCAGACAACATCAGAACAACAAATGAATATCCCAAGAAATGACACAAACAACAAATAGGGCACAAATGTATGAATGCAATGCAATGCATACGACGGTACGCTTTAGTACCCACTGCGGCGTGCATCCCGCTCCACTTATTTAACGTCGATGACGCTCACTGGGGGTGGGTACAGACTCCGGGAGGGTCCCCTTACGACCCAAGTGCAATATCAAACCATCTCATGGAATCAATCAAATCCTGGCTAGTCATTGTCACCTGGCAAAGTGGATACCCGCACTCACTATGGGTGTGCACACTCCGGAAAGTCTCATACAGCCAAGCGCAATATCAGCCATGTCTTGGCATCAAATAGGATCTCGGCCTCAATATCAACATAAGCCACTTGCACAATATCAACATTAGCGCAGTCCGATCCATACTCAGTCATGAAATACACATAAGCCACTTGCACAATATTAACATGATAATCCTCAGCTCAAAATGTCAATAAAATATTGTTTAGTTTTCAAGTCTTAGAAAAATGGCTGAGTTTGCAAAACAATATTAAAACCTTGGATCGAGATCAAATAATATACAAGTAATGCAAAAATAGTAATATCATTCCACGAAGGGTTCACATAGTTGGTACGAAGCCCAAGCATGGCAATCATTCCAACTTTATGATGATAACAACTAATTTCAATCAAATACGCGGCAAAAAATCAACAATCGGGAGGACCAAGTCATACTCCCTAATGGTGCTCTACCCCACGCTCATATCCGGCGTGCAAATTACCTCAATACAGTGCTATGTGTGCAAATCCGGGGTTTCAAACCCTCAGGATATCATTTACAAGTATTACTCACCCCGAACCGGTGAAATCTCTAGCCCGCGATTCCTTTGCCCCTCAAATAGGCCTCCACACGCATCGAATCGAACCAAAATTAGAACGAAAATGTTACTATAGGCTAAGGGAATATAACCCAATCAAAAAGACTCAAAAATATCAAAAATTGCAAAATTAGCTAAACCCGAGCCCCGGGCCCACTTTTTGAAATCTAGCAAATCTTACACAAAAATGATTATTATCTCTCCACGAGTCCGTACATATAAAATTCATCAAAATCGGAGTCCAGTTGCTCGCTCAAATCCCAAATTCTCATTCAAAAACCCAAGCCTTAGTTCTTCCCTTTTAAACCAAATTCCATGAATTTAAATGTTGAAATCAAAATTAGATGATGTTTCTAGGCCATAGGAAAAACCTCCAATCGATTCCCTGTAAAATCTCTCTAAAATTTTCGTCAAAAGCACTCAAGGTCGCTTAATAATGGTGAAAAATGAAACCAAGTCGCGGATGAAATATTCTTAGAACATTCTGGCCAGGTGCGAAATAAACTTATGCGATCGCATCACTACCACTCGATCGCATAGCACAAAACTCCAGCATCCACAATTCTCTTACGCGATCGCACTTAAATCACCGAGTTCGCATAGAACAAAACACTGCTATGGACCCCAAGCCCAAATTACACTAAGCGATCACCACCACCCGTATGCGAACGCACTGACCCATCTTCCAAATCTATGCGACGCATAGCCTTTACTACGACCGCATAGAGAAAAATAGGACCCTTATCCAAACCTCCTATGCAATCGCAATGCACCATATGAGATCGCATAGAGCACATTTCTCTGCAATAATTCAGCTGATTTCTGCAACTCCCAATAGTCAAGATTGGTCCGTTTGACCACCCGAAATCACCCCGAGGTCCCCGGGACCTCAACTAAAAGCACCAACACTTCCTAAAACCTCATTCAAACTTGCTCGAACCATAAAAACACTAACGTTAACATCAATCCTCAATGTTTATCCAATCCAAGCCTAAGTTTATCAAATTCTTCCAAAACTCACATTCGATCAAAAACCCGACCTAAACACCTCCGATTCAACTGAAATTTTGCACACACATCGTAAATCACCTAACGAAGCTAAAACAACTCTTGGAATTCTATTTGTCCCTCGGATCAAAATCTCACTTATCAACCTGAATTCGCAAAAATTCAAACTTAGCCAATTCAAGCCTAATTCTACACCGAGCCTCAAAAATTACTTCCTACTGTTCTCCTCAGCGTTAAATCATCCCCCGAAACTAAACGAATCATCAGAAATCTATTTCGAGCCCTCTAACTCACAAGTCAACATCTGGTTGACTATTCCAAACCAAACTTTTCCTAAGGAGACTAATTGTCTCATTTCCAACCAAAATCTATACAAATTACTTCAAATTCACCAAACACATATGATGAAACATGTAGAAGCATAAAACGGGAAAAATGGGACGAAAATACATGAGACGACGGGTCGGATCGTCACACGGTGCTACGCAAGAGAATCCGCAGTCATGGTAAACGGTTGTTAGCACGTTATTTACTTTGAGAAAATTACAAAATTCGAAGAAATTAGTTTTGAACATTACTAAAACAAATCAACTTTCGCTTTGCGCAAGCGAATCCGCATTCTTAACAAAAAAGATTAACTAAATTTAGAATTAACTAAAATTAATGGACATGATATGAGGTTATTGAATTAATTAATCGAATGTTAAAATATCACGCTACATAAGTGTTTTCGTGATTTAAATCGTACGTACTAATTGCCTAGCGGTTAAATTAATTAAAATAAAACGAGTTAATTAAAATTGGTAGAAAATTTTGATATTATTATTATAATTCTAGCTTTATACTTGGAAAAAATAATGAAATAATAGTTAGACCAACTTAATCTATTTTAAAAGAAATGAACAAATGTTTTGTTAAAAAAATGGGCCAGCTTGTAAAGAGCTCTTGGGCTGTTGGAATTTATTATTAAAATGGCCCAAGAAATGAATTTTAACTGGCCCAATCCTATATAGAAGAAAAGAGGTAATTTTATTATTTATAGGTAAATGGGTCAGCTTTTATTTATTGAGAAAGTGGACCAATTTGCTTATTTAGTTATTGGGAAGGAATGGTGCCTTGTGAAGTTCAGATCTGGACAAAGGAGATGTACTTGCAAACTGAATATGATTTTCCTGCTCATTGGAGATACAAAGAAGGCGCTTGAAAACACTCTTCTTTTGTAAATCAGATGGTAGAGTGGGCTCGTTAGGTTGTTATCTATTAGTCACCCCAAGAAAAGGGAACGAGCATCAACTACAAAAAAAAGAGGAACGGAGACGACAGAGTTTGGGGCTGAGCAGCTTGAATTTCTGTTAATATATTTCAATGTATCTCGCTGTATTTTCATCTAGTTCATTGTATTCATTGTCTTTTTTATCATAGTGTTTCAATGTATCTCGTTGTATTTCATGTATTTTATTGTATTCACTGTCTCATTGTATTACAAGAATGTATTCATATATTTTTTTAATTAATATAATTTATGTATTCAGATGTATTATATAATTTCTCTGAAGATTGCTATATTTTCGGGTTATTTTTCGGTTGAGAATATTTTTTATAACTAGAAATACAAAATTTGTGTGTTATAATTGAGTTTATTGAGTTATATTAGGAATCTATTATGTTAATTGATTCACTATAAATTTTTAAAAACAGTATAGTCCCCTATTTCATACCGTAAATACAGTCGAATATAATAATCTGTCCAGCTATAATCCCATGTTTCACTCCATGAATACAATCGAATACACTCGAATACAATAAGTGATTAGCTAGACTTCCCTGATTCACGCCTATTTTTGCTACTGTATTCATGAATACAATAGCTTAAATACATCAAACACATCTTATAACCACAAAAAAGGTATCTATAATCCGTAATATAGCAAATGGTATCTATAGATGCCTAATTACTATTAAAAGATAGTGTTTTACGAAAATTTCTCTAAAATAAATGGACAAAATATTTATAAGCTTCTTAAAGGCATTGGGCCTATTGGATAGAATCTGCCTTGGCCCATTATTGGGTTCCAAAAATGGGCACAAGCTGAAAGCCCAATGGATTTCAAATGCTGGTTTACTAAGACAGTCCACCCTGGCTAAATTGCGAGTCCGGCCTCTTTTGCTCTAAGCCATTAACCCTTATTTTTCACTAGCAATTTCAAATACCTATTTAGATCTAGCCACTTTCTACCGAAAAAAATCTAAAATCCTAACAGAGATGGTCACATGTAAAATCTGAATCTTATCAAAATAAATAAAGGTTTCAAGCATGGCTCTTTTGTTATTTTTCCATAAAAAATAGCCTATCATAAAATGGCCAGAATTGCAAAGGTGTAAAATGAGTCTTTATGCACATTGCAACCTACTTGGAACATCTCATTTTATATGGAAATAACTATAATAGATGGTAAAGACAAATAACACATGAATAAGAGTGTGTGATCAACCAAGGATTTATTTTACATGTGAACTACAACAAGATATATTTAAACAATAAAGAAATTTAGCTAAGCACTCACTATTTAAATAAATATGCTCCCAACAATCATGATGAGTTCAAATCTTCTTGTTAATGTGAAAATATCTGCAATATAAGATTAAAAAGTTACTTGAGTCGCAGAATAATAAATTCAACAACGAAGAATGGAAGCTTAGCAACTAAGGTAGCATAAAAACAGCAGCAAAACAGCAAAAAATTAGCAGCAAATCCGTGTTAAAACAGCCCGAAAACTTAGAAAAGAAACCTAGGACTTATACTTTTCTAAAAGTTTTCACTCTAAGATTCACTCTTAAACTTACAATTTCAGCTTACTAAAGGATGCTTCAGCTGCTGAATTATTTTTGTTTGTTCAAAGCATAAATAAAATACTTTATGGAAGTGTGATGGATTCCCTGTATAAAGAAGAAAGGGAAGCCCTTAAATAGGCAAAGAAAAGCCAACTTTTTGGACAGATTTTGATTCACCAAAAGTCTGCCCGACAAGGACTGAAATTGTATGCTAAACACTATTTAAAATATGTCGAAAAGGTGAAAGGAAATCTACTATGTCAGAAGCAAGGCAAAAAATGTCATTTCAGCCACCCTACTAGTAAAAGTAGGCTACTGGCACCCTATTTTGTGATAAAATAACATAAACTTCAGATTTTTAACAACATCTATATCACCCTGTTGATTCAAAATAAACCAAGTATTAAAACATGTAATTAAACTTCAACACATGTGTTATGAACCAACCGTAAGCAAACAAAAATTAACTATTAAAGCCAAACAGAACGCACGTTATCGCTGAGGCGATTTAACAAAATCAACTAGACAAACATAATAAAAAATGGATTTCATGAAGAAACAATACATAAACTAGCTCTAACAGAAAAAAACCCAAAAAAATCAGAAAATTAATAAAGGGGCAGAGGATTACGTTTTTATCACATACTCGAGCATCCCGTAAATGACGATAGGCAGTGGTACGACTTCGAGCAAGTTTCTATTGTTGATATTCTTGAAACCAAAAATTCCGACGAATCTGAGTTCGGTTTCAATGATATCAATGGCACAACCTTGCTCAAAGTCGGTTTGAGAAGAGAAGCGAGAGGCAGTGGCGGTAGAGGGGCGACAGATCAGTGGCAGTGGGGGCGGTTGCCGACGGTGGTTGGATTTTTTCTGATTTTGAGTTGGAGATATGGAAAACGGGGGAGAAGGCAAGTTTCTGAGTTTCGAGCGCCTTTCACAATTAGCGTCACATCACAACTTGGAATTACTTCCGAACTTGTTCCTTCTTGAATTGCTCCCAATGTCATTTTTGCTTGACCGACCAGCTTGTATTCTTGATCTCGGCCAATCATTCCCACAAAATGAACATCATTGTGTTCCGACAATGGGTTGTTTGTTACATAACGAGAGTCCTCGCCATTTGTCACTACAATCAATTTTTCAGAAATGAGTCTCTCTATGGCTCTCTTACAAGTCCAACAATCATCAGTGCTATGCCCCAGAGCACCTCAATGATATCACATCTAGCATTTTCTTGAAATCCATATGAATCGGGATGTATATGGTGGGGAGCGATGGGTCCAATCACACCCATTTGCTTCAGTTTCTAGAATAGACTATAGTCGGCCAATGGAGTGAGTTTTTCTGTTGGCCTCTGCTCTCAACCATAATCCTGCCTGGGACAAGCGTTGTAAGGTGCCCAAAAATTTTGTAGTTGAGGTCGAGGGGCCTTGGAGATGGTTCCTGTAACTGCTGATTGAGAGGCCGAGCATATGATTGAGTATTGAACATTGTATGTTGTGGTGGGCCTATGGAGTATTGAGGAATTGGTGGGGGATCGTAATGATGAGTGTATCTGGATTGCCCCTGCTGAACTTGCACATAAGGGTCCGATGCCCCTATTTAAACTTCCCTAAAAACCGAAGCCATCATGAACCCTTCACCTCTCTTCTTTCTATTTGCCAAACCTCCCGGCCCATTTAGGATAGCTTGGGTGGTGGCTTTGAGAGCATCTTGACTTATAATTATGCCAGTTCTTGAGGCTATTTTCGACCATCTCCCCTATTTTTATTGCTTCTGCAAAAGGTCTACCCATCCCGGACATCATGTTTTGAAAGTAATCAGTCTCTTGAGACTCTAGAAAAAACAGTGATCAACTCGTGGTTATCCATGTGTGGCTTAACTCTAGCCGCTTACTCCCTCCGTTTGATGGTATACTCCCTAAGACTTTTGGTCGGCTTTTTCTTCATATTGGACAAGGAATTATGTTCCGGCGCAATATCAATGTTGTACTGAAATTATTTGACGAAAGCATGGGTAATGTCATCCCAAACATGCCAATGAGAGATGTCTGGTCAGTGAACCATTCAGAAGCTACACCTACACGGCTTTCCCCAAAGTAAGCCATCAGCAACTCTTCCTTTCCTCCTGCACCACTCAAGTGGGTGATAAGGTTGATGTGCCCTATATGAATTACTCCTAGAAAATTCAAAACAAAATAATTTCTCTTAGTGTTTGTAATTTTGTGGATTTTCGTGTCATTTTTTGTTAATTGTGTGCATCTTTGTGTCCATTTTTAATTGAAAATAAATTCATAAAAAAATACAAAAATATGCATTGCATTTAGGATTTCATTTTATATATTTTTAAAATTAATTAGTAATTAGGAGTTTACAAAAATGACAAAAATGAGTTATTTTTGCTTTATCTAATTTTTAGCTTCGAATTTTGTGAATTTTCTTCAAATTGGTATTTTATTAATATCATTGATTGTTCATTGGAGTTTAACATGATTTGGTAGGTTAATTTTTGTTTTAGAATTAATTTAGGGTTTTTAGTTTAATTTTGAGAAAAAAGAGAAAAAGAATGAATTGAAAAAGGAAAAAAAAAAGAGAAGAGGAAATTGGGTATGCTTTAATTAAAATGACCAAAAATTTGGCCAGTTCTCGTCCTAAAAATCCTAGACCAAACAATTCTGGACCCAACCCTAGTCCCCTCCCTTCAGACGACTAAATGACGTCGCTTCCTTTCCAATTTGATCTGAGCCCTTGATTCTTTCTAATCCGACAGACCAGAACTCAACACCATTAAGTATATTAGTGTCCGAATGAGACGCTACCCCTAAACCCTTCTCTTTCACCCCACCCCTCCAAGAACTCCCATCGTCTCAGCCGTGTGCCGCCTGCGAGAAATCGCCTCCGCCACCGGCGTTATGTAGACACGTGATTTTTTACCCTCCCCGAAATTTCTCCCATTTTAGCGTAAAATAGTTAATTTAGGCTTAATATAGTTATTTCAACTAATTTTGGCTCTTTTACATAACTTTGTGAACAAAATTTGAAAATTACAAAAATAGTTCTATATTTCTCTACTTAGTTCGCGTGCTAGAAGCTTTTAGGAGGATATATTACTTTAAGCCTATTTTTTATTATAATCCTTGAAAATACCAAAAATAGTTCCAACTTAATTTTCTGTTTTAATACAAATAATTTATCGAAATTAATGTAGAGTTTTAATAAGTATTAAATTTGAATTTTTAGTTATTTTTGCATAATTTTACATAGTTTTAGAGACCGATTTTGAAGTCCAAGTCTTGATAGACCACACCCCATAAAATTTTTGAAGACTAAAAAACCTTAGTCTTCTTCTTCTTCTACACCAAGACATAAGACCAAGACTACAACAATGGAGGGAAAAACCTAGGAACTCAACTTGAAAAAACCCTAGCAGCCATAATCTATCTCCTTCAACCCTTGAACACAAGAGAAACCCAAACATGGAGAACAAAATAAAAACACCTAGAACACAAAGCATAGCAGCAACCACCATCCGCCTCCAGTTCAGCAGCCAGCCTTCCATCAGCTTCCTCACGCTAACGATCACCCTTCGGCTTCTTCACGTCGAGAAACGCCACAACACCACCGTCCAGCTGAACTCGAACGTGAAACGACGACCATGGCTGCACTTCTTCTTCAACCTTAAGACCATAGGAGAAGCCATCTGAACTTACGCCTGAAATATACCGGAAAATAGCCTGCTCCAACCAATTGTCGCCGCATCGACCTTCCCCACTACCCCCTCACACCAAACGACCACTTGGACTAGCCACTCTCAACCTTCGCAGCAACAGCCAGACCTAAGAAGACCCCATTACAGGGCCGCTCCTCATCGAACCAAGCCAAAATACATCAGCTCTCAAGACTTTTAAAATCCCAAAAATCATTTCATCATATAAAGTCTTTCAGAATTTAACTCAAGATCAGTTTTTGGATTAAAAATCAATAGAATTGAATACAAGAATTAGAAAAAATAGAGAACAAAGGCAGAGTCTTGAAGCTCCATTTCGCTGGAAATAAACTAACCAATTCTCACCAGAAGCATACTGGATTCTTTCCCAGAAATAGTTGATCTTAATCAGTAAGAGTCGAGGTGGGTATTCAATTTTTTTGAGCTTCCGTCGAGATTCTGTCCGATCTTTAGCTTCCGGTGCCGATTCGAGGTGCGGTTTGCGGTGCCGGTTCGAAGTTCGTTGTTGAATATTGTTCTCGGTTCCTTGCTCGAAATTGTTTTTGTTTTCCCGTTTTCAAGGTTCGCCCTCACTTTACTTTTGTTAATTGATGTTGCAGTAGTTTAGTGTGAAAAAAGCTTATTATTGATTCCGTTCCATACGCGCTAGATAAAATATGACAATGCTTGTGTATGTTTGTTGGAGTTACTCGACTGAGATTGTGAATCTAGTTATCCCTTTATGACCTAGGTTAATTAAGAAGTGGAATTGTTTGTTGGGGCAAGGAATTTGAGTATTAAAATGAAAGGAGATTTGAGCTTAAATCTTGCCTTTGTTATTTCCTTTATCTGCTAGGAGCATGCTTAGGCCGGCAACACTTGGGTAGGCAATTTTAGGTTTTTCATTTGCTTTTGGTTTTGAGGTGAGAGGTCGTTCTCGATAGTTAAATTCGTCCGGGGAATTCCCCGAAGTATTTGTATATATTTTGAACCGGGGAATGCCCAAAAGTAAATGTAAATGGAGGCCGTGGCATCATCGATGGAGCATTAGCTTAGCGTAGTATTGGACTTTTAGTACTTTTATTTTTATTTTTATTTCATTAGGTGGGAACGACCTCGAGCCTCTTGCGTGTTTATTTTCCTTTTTTATGTTTTCTATCTCAATCGAATATTCTAATATCCATGTAGATCGAGTACGCAACCGTGACCTTCACGGGACTTGGGGAGTGCCTAACACCTTCTCCCTACGTCAAATGAACTCCCTTACCCTTATCTCTGGTGTAGACTTGGTTTTAGAGTCTGAAAAGTTTTAAAAGGAAAAATTATTTTAGAAAATGGTGACCTGGCACATCGAAATCAAATGTCAGGTGGCGGCTCTGAGTTTATTTCCTTTTGAATCAATTTTTGTCACTTTACAAATTGAAAACGCTTTCCAAGCTTTTACTAATTTCTTTTTATTTATTTAAATGGGCTTAGTAAAGTTTGGTCTAAGAAAGAGGGGTGTGACATCTCTGGCGATACTTCTGGGTACTTGCGGGTTCAAGCTAGTACTTGATCTTGTTGGCTTTTAGGATTTTCGATTGAGGTTTTTATGTGTTTGTTTGCTTTATTTGATTTTTATTTTTGTATATGTCATTTTATTTGCTAGCTGCTTATTTGTTTATAGTGTTTTCTTTATGTGTTACTGGTTTATAAATTGTCATCATTTTGCATAACCATGGGTCTTCTTTCTGCAACTAGTCTTCCAGAGTACGTTTGAGCGCACACGGTCTTTTGTGTGTCACCCGTGTCTTTAGGGGGGTGGCGTGGGAGCATGGAGTGGGCGGACAGCTAGAGCAGCCGCCATCGACCATGTGCCGCCCCGAATTGCCTTGTCTAGTGAACCCCAACCGCAGGTCAGCCTCTAGGTCAGTTTTATTTGCATCATGTCATTTAGACCTAGTGTCTTTTGTAGGAAGCTTATCCAAATTTTCTCAAAATGGGCCCGTGGCCCAAAAAGACATCCAATCATCTTCACGTGATACATGTTGCATATTTGAGGGTTAAAAGGTCATTTGGCGGACCAATCTTTGGAAAGAAGCGTGAAAAATGAAGCAAGTAAGGCCCACTCGTATTTGTCTTTCATAGTCTTTCAAAAATAAAAAAAAAATTGAAAATAGAAAATCAAAAAATATTTTACACTTTTTCATCATTTTCCAAAAATTCAAAAAAATAAAATGAAATGAAAATAGAAATAAAAGATTTTTACATATTCCCATTATTTTCCAAAAAATCCAAAAAGATTTTACATTTTCTATCATTTTTCAAAAATTTAAAAAAGAAAAGGAGAAAAAGAAAATCAAAAAGATGTTGCATTTCCATAATTTTTTTCAAAAAAGACAAAAAATAGTTTTTTCAAATTAGATGCATTTTTTGAATTCATCTTATATTTAACTTTCCGAACTACGCGAACTTGATTCCCGTCTTTCGAGGCGATATACGTAGGCAACCCACATAGGTTCAGGTCTTCCTAGTCTTAGGTTCTTGGCTTTACGGGGTCTTTGCCAAATCTTGCATGTCTAGCCACTTGTGGCCACATCGGCATTCTTGCAAAATAGGGTTATTTTCGCATAAGTGGTTCAACAACTCATGATTTAGAATTTTGAGTCCACAACTAGGTGTCGTACTATTTTAAGGTCTTTCCTTTTGAGTTTGCATCTTTAGCCACTTCTGGCCATATCAACTATTTTTGCAAAATGGGTCACTTTGCGCAAAGTAATTCATAGGGTCATAATTTTTGGGAGTTTGAATCCATATAAGTCTTAGGGGGTTTTCCGTGACTTTGGGGTTATCTTCGTTGAGTTTGCGCTAATAGCCACATTTTGGTTACGTAGGTCATTTCGCAAAAATAGCCCTAATCATGCCTTGCATGTGTCCAATAGAAGGTATCGTGGTGTCACATGTGTCTTGAGTTTCTAACGCTTTTTGATCTTATTTTTCCCATTTAGGTATGGAGCAATTTGCTAGAGTTTGAGCATGACAATCCCAGGGCCTTTGCATTTAGGAGCTGCTTATAGATATTTTTGTGTTTGTGTCTGTCATTCATGTTGTCTTTTAATTATTAGTCTTGTACGGTAGTATTTAGTCTTTTGTTATAGTACTTCCCATTTTGTATTTGAAAAACCAAAAAATTATTATAAATGAAAAATCCAAAAAGAGTTTTATTTTTAGTTTAATTTATCCATCAATATTTCAAGAACTACGCTTGATCTGATTCATGAGGGACATGATACGTAGGCAACCTACATAGGGTTCGATCGAAGCATTAAAAAAAAGAAAAAAAAGAAAAAAGAGAATGAAGTTGTAGGACGTGAGAAATGAGAGGAAAAAAAGAGATCAATAATCAGAAAAAAGAAAGAAAGAGGGAAAACGAAATGAAAAACCAAGCGGTATTAGAAAGAAAGATGAAGAAGGAAATGGGGAAAAAAGAGTGAAATTGGGATGATGCCAAATGACCTTCGTAGCCTCGAAGCCATTCTAGAACCATTAATTGATGCTAGGGGCATTGCACGCAATGTGATATTTCTATCTGCTAAATGCTCTAACGCTAACCTGTGGCTTTGTTTTGCTTCTCTTTGTTACTTTCTTTGTTATTATAGCAGAGGGTGGTTGGTTTGTGGCACTTTGGCGATTGATCCGGACAATACAAAGTCAAAAAAGTAAGTGGCCATGGCTAGCAAAGACCTGGATACAAGAGTTGTCGACCCCTCGAGGGAGATTGTGGGATCGAAATCTGAATTGAAAGAGGAGGTCCAAAGGTTAAAACAACAGATGGCAGAAATGTTTCAGTCTTGGATCAGGGGTCATCCTCCAACTTCATTCCCCGCTAACGACACTTATAATCCTGCAACTACCCTGCCACTCTCACAATCCCAGATGCCCAATACCGTTGATCTCTCGCCACAACACACACCATGCTTTACCCCTTACCAAAATTACCTTGGCAAAACAACCGCATTCCCAGCTCTAGATACCCAATATTGTGCCACGGAACCCATTTTCAATGTCCCAGATCCTTATTCCTACACTTCCCACCTTGAGCCTCATGTTGAAACTGAGAAACCGCCCAAGAACGCGGAGCAGGAGGAGATATTTAGGAAGGTAAAAAGTCCGGAGCAATCATTGAGAAACATGCAAGGGTTAGGAAGCCAGGTGAGTGTTTTTTATAAGGATTTATGTTTGTTCCCTGATGTCCAATTGCCTGTTGGGTTCAAGATGCCCAAGTTTGATTTGTATGATGGACATGGGGATCCTACAGCCTATCTGAGGGGTTATTGATGTAAGGTGAGAGGTGCTGGGGGAAAAATGAATTCCTGATGGCATACTTCAGCCAGAGTCTGAGTGGGGCAGCTCTAGAATGGTATACCCGCTAGGACACAAACGGATGGTACACATGGGACGATATGGCTCAGGCCTTTGCCTGGCACTTTCAATACAATATAGACATTGTCCCGGATTGCTTATCTCTGACCAACAAGGGAAAGAAACCTAGTGAAAGCTTTATAGAATATGGGTTCGATGGATGGAGCAAGGTGCACGAGTCATTCCTCCAATGGAGGAAGACAAAATGGTTAAATACTTTTTTCTAGCCCTGGAGCCCACTTACTATAGCCACTTGATCTCGGCCATTGGTAAGTCTTTTAATGATGTGTTGAAGATGGGAGAAATGGTGGAAGAGGGGCTCAAGTCGAGTAAGATCATTAGCTATTCTGCCTTTGAAGTCAAAACACAGGTAATTCAGAAATACACAGGAAGCTTGCCGGGTCAGAAGAAACATGATGATGTTGCCATGGTTGTCTCAGGATCACGACATGGCCAAACGGTTCCACCTCACCAATATACTCAGCCTCGACCCCAACTCCAAAGCTATCCTCGGGCTCAACATAATCCATCTCAGCATTATCCTCTGAACAACGCCCAGTCGTTTGTTCAACCAATGGGTTACTCCTTATGGCGAGCACCAGCACTGCATAATACTCTTTCGCCTTCACAACATTTTCGAGCACCCAAAAAACCTAGGAAACATGGGCATAGAGGGTAACAAAGGAAAAGAAATTATTTCACTCCAATCGGATAATCCTACACAAGTTTGTTTGAAAGTTGAAACAATCTGGACTGATTGAGCCGCTCCTCGGCTATACCCCAGACCCATATGCAAAAGGTTTTGATCCTATTGTGCGGTGCATGTACCACTCTAATGTCCATGTGCATGCATTGAAGATTTTCGTTCTTTGAAAAGTTAGATAGTAAGAATGATTCACGAAGGGATAATTGTGGTCCAGGACAGTGGCACCCAGAACATTGCAGAAAATCCTTTACCCACACATGATGATGCACGCTTTGTGAGGAAGATGCATGTTGACATGGAGCATGAGAATCCTCTTGGAAACTTGTTGGCTGAAGGTAATGATATGGAAATTAGTGAAGGTCCTAGAAATTTTTGATGTGCAATCCAGTGGCTAAGACGTCGAGCTTGGCAATTAAAAAGACACTCCTTTCTCGGCTAGCCAACGAGGAGTTTTGGTAGTTTATTTTCTTGTCATTTCTTGTTTGTTCAGTTTATTTCAGGATTGTAATTTGGATATTGTCTCGTGGCTCAAACTCTTCTTCTTATCATTTTGTCTAGTTCTTTAGTTTGTAGTAACTCGTCTAGTGTTATTTAGGGTTGTTCCAGGGTTGTAACACATGTCTATTTTGTTTGTCTTGTTCAAACCCTTTTCATCACCTGTCTATTGCAATCTCCTATTTTCTGTTAATTATAGTCAGTTTTGTTTAGGTCATTTTTCCTTTTATAGGTCTTTTCATGATAATTCTAGTGACATGACATGCACGGATAATTCTCAGCTTAATCTTGAAAGTTAGTCTTATCATGAAGCGAGGGCACATTTTTTAATATGATAAAAAGAGGAATTTGAGGAAAAAGTACAGATTCACGCATTCTAAGAAAGGTGGAGCTTGAATTGAGTGAAACTGGGGCAGTTATTTTGGAAAATGAAGATGTTCATAAGAGCATACAACAAGAAAATGCCTCTCAAACAGTTTGATGTAAATCACACAATGCTGAAATGCATTCTTCCGCGTCAAGATAAGGTTGACTCAAGACTGCATTGAACTGGCCAGGGTCATTTGTGAGACAAAGGTATCGACCGTTGGTACTCTTTTTTTGTGTTGATGCCGTCAATATATACGATGTATGATTTCTTTGCTTATTTTCAATTGCATGCTTGTATTTGGCGCCTTTAAAGTTTGCTATGTCGAAGACATTTTATTCTGCTACCCAAACACTTTTATCATTTTCTACCCATTTTGAGCCTAATTTTTATTTCATATCCCTCTTTTGGAATTACAAATAGAGTTAGGAACTAGAATAAAAAAGGAAAACATAAAAAAAAAGAAAAAGTGTAGAAGAAAAAAGGGGAAAAGAGAAAAAGAAAAAGAAAGAATAAAAGGAGAAAAGAAAAAAAGGGAAAAAGAAAAAAAGATAGAAAAGGAAAAGAAAAAAAAAGAAACAAACAACTTTGTCGTTTGAACTACGTTAGACCTGATTCTTGTCACCACAAGATACGTAGGCCGCCTCACGCTTCGGTCACATGAAATAAAATATTTCATAATTCCCCGAAATCAATACTGGGGCAGATTTTCTTAGAAACCCCATAAAAAAAGAGAGAAAAAATAATCCCCCCAAACTTCGAGAAACTGGAGCAGAAGTTTTAATTTTGCCAAAAGGCCTGATTCCGAAAGTTGTAATTTTGAACCCTTCTATTTTTAATTATTTTGAGTCTTTATACCACCCTTTCTTTCCAACCCTATCCAAACGCCTACCTTACAGTCCAAAGGAAGACCTTCTAACCAATCTTTGAGAGTGCCAAATCAAGTGTATGGTAAAAGTATGATCTTCCTACATCATGGGTAGTACCTTGTTCTTAGCATAAAGAGAAAAAATAATAAAACGAGATAATCTGATCGGTGAAAACCCTTGTGGGAACCGTAAGGAAACGGTGAGTTAAAAAAAGAGAAAAATGAGAGAGGCTTGATGGTGAAAACCCTTCAGGGCACTACAAGTCGACTGAGGATTGTGGATCAAATAGGACAATTGGAGTGATGAAGCCCAATTTTACAGCTTAGAAGCACAACAAGAGCTGAATATTAGACTTGCTTAAGAGATTAAGCCACCTAATCCAAAGGTGCATGTCATGGTCGTTAGAGTTGGTACCCACATCTGATAAGATTCTACTTTGTAATTTTCTTATTAGGTGTCATCTCTTTCCATTGTCCTTTATTTTGTTCCTCATGTTTGTTTGAGTCCCTTCTTGAGTCTGTTTTTCAGAACAAGGAAAAAAATGACTTCAAAATCTGCTACCAGCTTTCCAATTGCACAAAGCAGAGTCTGGCTAGCATGTCAAATTGGCATAAGTCAGGAAAGAACAGTATGTGCGCTGAGTTGGTAACAATCAACATGCTTCGGGATTCATGTGAATTGCAAAGATTCAGTAAATGTCAATTCATGAGCACAATAAAGGGTATTGGGTTTGAACGGACCAAATATATTCTTGTGATAAGGTTGAAAGAAAATGATTAGTCGATAACATGCAAGGTCTTCCAAGTTGAAATCAAAATTATCTTGGCAAGTGCAGAAGCAGCCGCCTTCAAGGTCAAGGCCACAAACTAACCACCATGTTTTAAACTCACAAGTTTTCTTTGTCTGAAACAGCAATGAAGGCTATGTTCATAGCGAAGCTTGAATTTTTCAGGTGTAATGCCCCAATTGTTTCTTACTCAAAGGCTATTGAAAAGATCACACATTACCCATAGGAGACGCACTTCCTAGTATGGGTCAGTCATGTTATATTTTTGTTCTAGAAGACGCTCTTCCTAAATTAAAACTTTACCCCTAGGAGAAGCACTTCCTAGTTTGAGTCCTTCTGGTTATATTTTGTTTAGGGGACGCACTTCCTAAATTAAAATGTTAACCCTAGGAGACGCACTTCCTAGTTTAAGTAATTAAAGCTTCACCCTTAGGAGACACACTTCCTAGCCTGGGCATTTCAAGTTATATTTTGTTTTAGGAGACGCACTTCCTAAATTGAGATTTTACTCCTAGGAAATGCACTTTCTAGGCTGGTTATTTCAAGTTATTGTTTTATTTTTAGGAGAATCACTTCCTAATGTTAGTCAATCAAATTCATCCCTAGGAAACGCACATCCTAGTTGGAGTCATCGAAGTTTTACCCGTTAGGAGATGCACTTCCTAGTAGGGGTCTTTTAGATTGTACTTGTTAGGAGACGCACATCCTAGCTTTAGTCATTCAAATTCATTCCTAGGAGACACACTTCCTAGTTTGAGTGATTGAAGTTTAACCCCTAGGAGACGCACTTCCTAGTATGGGTCTATCATGTTATATTTTTGTTAGGAGATGCACATCCTAGCTTTGGTCATTCAAATTCATTCCTAGGAGACGCACTTCCTAGTTTGAGTGATTGAAGTTTCACCCCTAGGAGACGCACTTCCTAGTATGGGTCTATCATGTTATATTTTTGTTCTAGGAGATGCACATCCTAGCTTTGGCCATTCAAATTCATTCCTAGGAGACGCACTTCCTAGTTTGAGTAATTGAAGTTTCACCCCTAGGAGACGCACTTCCTAGTATGGGTCTTTCATGTTATATTTTGGGTTTTAGGAGACGCACTTCCTTAATTGAGGTTTCGCCCCTAGAAAACGCACTTCCTAGTTTGGGTCATTTAAGTTCAATCTTAGGAGACACACTTCCTAGTTTGAGTTATTCAAGTTTTACCTCTAGGAGACGCACTTCCTAGTTTTAGTTAATTTAGGTTACACCCCTAGGAGACGCACTTCCTAGTTTGAGTTATTCAAATTTTACCCCTAGGAGACGCACTTCCTCGTTTGAGTTATTCACGTTTTACCCCTAGGAGACGCACTTCCTAGTTTTGCTTCATTCAAGTTACACCCCTAGGATACGCACTTCCTAGTTCGAGTTATTCAAGTTTTATTCCTAGGAGACGCACTTCCTAATTTTTGGTTCATTCAAGTTTCATCCATAGGAGACGCACTTTCTAGTTTGGGTCATTCAGGTTCTATTCATAGCAGACGCACTTGCTAGTCAAATATTATTGGTTTTACTCACAAGAGATGCACATCCTAGTCGAGTCTTTAGCTTACTCTTCTCATTTCATCAATAGCATAAGTGGTTTACAATTTTTCTAACAACTCACAAATCTTCCTAGTGCAAACTGGGGCAGAAATTTTGTTTGCTTTGTTGTGTTGATTGCAGGCGCCCACCTGGAAAATAAGAGAAGACATTTCAGAGTTCATTTTAGATTCATTTCAAGTTTCAAGTCAGTAGAAGGCACCCACCTGGAGAACAAAGGAAGTCATTTCAAAATTCAACTCAAGTAGAAGTTGTCTCAATCCAAAAAAAAGAGGAAGGAGCTGAATCCAAAATGCAGAAGCCGAGACAAGAGGTGGGTTGCTCATGGTATGTCCGGTCTCGATACGAAAAAGCTGAAGAAGAATGAACTGGCACCTGCAGCTAGCGAGCGTCAAAATTCAAATCTAAAGTCCGCATGAAGAACCATTCAAGACTCAAGATCAAGCTTAAGAAGACTTATAGATAGGAATTTTTGTAACCCATAGTTGACAGGCTTAGTTAGTCTTTTTCATTTTTTTTTTGATTTTGATGTAAAATCAGGATCGCGGACCGGAACCTCAACGGAAAGGCACATCGATCGGCTCTCCACCCGGTACACTCCATCGTCTTATTCACTTCTAAACTACACGTGACCTGATTAGTTTATTGCCAAGGATATGTAGGAAACTCAGATACCAGAGCCCGGTCAGACTCTCCTCATTTCTCTTAGTTTTTGGTTTCACCAAATAAGGATCAGGTCAAAAAACCTGGCTAGTCGCTCTTTGTCTTAAAACACTTTGTGCTTCTAGTCAAAGAGGGGCAGCTGTAGACACGTGATTTATGACCCTCCCCGAAATTTCTCCCATTTTAGCGTAAAATAGTTAATTTAGGCTTAATATAGTTATTTAATCTAATTTTGGCTGTTTTACAACTTTGAGAACAAAATTTGAAAATTACAAAAATAGTTCTATATTTCTCTACTTAGTTCGCGTGTTAGATATTTTTAGGAGGATATATTACTATAAGCCTACTTTTATTTTAATATAATCCTTGAAAATACCAAAAATAGTTCCAACTTAATATTTTGTTTTATTTTTGATACAAATAATTTATCAAAATTAATGTAGAGTTTTTATATGTATTTAATTTGAATTTTCAGTCATTTTTGCATAATTTTACACATTCTTAGAGCCCAATTTTGAAGCCCAAGTCTTGATAGCCCACCCATCAAATTTTTGAAGACTAAAAAAACCCTAGTCTTTTTCTTCTTCTATGCCAAGACATACGACCAAGACTACAACAATGGAGGGAAAAACCTAGGAACTCAACTTGAAAAAACCCTAGTAGCCATAATCTATCTCCTTCAACCCTTGAACACAATTGAAACGCTAACAATGGAGAAAAAAATAAAAACCCTAGAACACCAAGCATAGAAGCAGCCGCCATCCGCCTCCAGTTCAGTCGCCAGCCTTCCACCAGCTTCCTCACGCCAATGATCACCCTTCTGCTTCTTCACGTAGAGAAACGCCACAACCCCACCGTCCAGCTGAACTCGAACGTGAAACGACGACCATGGCTGCGCTTCTTCTTCAACCTTAAGACCAAAGGAGCAGCCATCTCAACTTACGCCTGAAATCTGCTGGAAAATAACATGCTCAAACCAATATCCGCCGTATCAACCTTCGCGACTACCCCCTCACACCAAAACGACCACTTCGAATAGCCACTCTCAATATTCGCAGCAACAATCAGACCTAAGAAGACCCCATTCCAGCGCCGCTCCTCATCGAACCAAGCCAAAATACATCTGCTCTCAAGACTTTGAAAATCCCAAAAATCATTTCATCATATAAAGTCTTTCTGAATTTTAGCATGGAAATCAAGTTTTTCAAGATCATTGTTTGAATTAATAATCAATAGAATTGAATACAATAATTTAAAAAAATATAGAAAAAGTCAGAGTCTTAAAGCTCCATTTTCGGTGGAAATATACTAACCCATTCTCACCAGAAGCATACTGGGTTCTTTCCCAGAAACAATTGATCTTAATCAGTAAGATTCAGAGGTGGGTATTCAATTTGTTTGAGCTTCCGTCGAGATTCTATCCGGTTTTTAGCTTCCGGTGCCGATTCAAGGTGCGGTTTGCGTGCCGATTCGAAGTCCGTTGTTGAATCTTGTTCGCGGTTCCTTGCTCTAAGTTGTTTCATTTTTCTCGTTTTCAAGGTTCTCCCTCACCTTACTTTTGTTAATTGATGTTGCAGTAGTTTAGTGTGAAAAATTCTTATTATTGATTCTGTTCCATACGCGCTAGATAAAATATGACAATGCTTGTGTATGTTTGTTGGAGTTACTCGACTGAGATTGTGAATCTAGTTATCCCTTTATGACCTAGGTTAATTAAGAAGTGGAATTGTTTGTCGGGGCAAGGAATTTGAGTATTAAAATGAAAGGAGATTTGAGCTTAAATCTTGCCTTTGTTATTTCCTTTATCTGCTAGGAGCATGCTTAGGCCGGCATCACTTGGGTAGGCAATTTTAGGATTTTTCATTTGCTTTTTGTTTTGAGTTGAGAGGTCGTTCTCGATAGTTAAATTCGTCCGGGGAATGCCCCGAAGTATTTGTATATATTTTGAACCGGGGAATGCCCCGAAGTAAATTTAAATGGAGGCCGTGGCATCATCGATGGAGCATTAGCTTAGCGTAGTATAGAATTTTTAGTACTTTTATTTTTATTTTTATTTTTCTTTCATTAGGTGTGAACGGCCTCTAGCCTCTAGCGTGTTTATTTTCCTTTTTTATGTTTTCTACCTGAATCGAATATTTTAATAGCCAGCTAGATCAAGTACGCAACCATGACTTTCACGGGACTTGGGGAGTGCCTAACACATTTTCCCTGAGTCAAATGAACTCCCTTACCCTTATCTCTGGTGCAGACTTGGTTTTAGAGTATGAACGTATTAAAAGGAAAAATTATTCAAAAAAATAGTGACCTGGCACACCGAAATCAAATGTCAGGTGGCGACTCTGAATTTATTTTCTTTTGAAATATTTTTGTCACTTTTCAAATTGAAAACCCTTTCCAAGCTTTGACTAAAATATTTTTATTTATTTAAATAGGATTAGTAGAGTTTGGTCTAAAAAAGGGGTGTGACACGCTACTCCAATTGACCCCACTTTTACACCATCGATTCCTTCCTTTCCCCTCTTTCCAAAACTCCAAATCCCCTCCCTCATATCCCAGTTGAACTCATCGAATCTGGAATCAATGGGAATGACTAAAAACCCTAAATTGTACAAACTGCCGCAAAATCACACCCCACAATCTCCTCATCCCCTTATCCTAAGTCCATATTCAATTACCCTCAAATACCTCCAAAATTACTCGAATGTAAAATCTAGGATTCCAGAGTGTTGAACCCTAACTCGATGCATACGAGTTTGTCTCAGGCATGTGGTTATTTTTAAGTTCTATTCCCTCAATTATGATACTTACTTTCTCTTACAAAGAACAAGTGGGTAACATTATTGAGGACGAAACCAACAGTGTGATGTCTGTCTCAATTCTATCCTAATAGGTAAGCATTTTTCACTTCTTTTAAGTTTTCTTTCAAGTTCGACTCATCTTATTCCTCACCTCTCTACTTTGATTTTAAGTTCATGTTCAGATTTTAGACTTGAATTATTTTTTTGTTCTTGTTTACTCCTGTTAAATCTCGACCGTTCCGTTTAATAAGCTAAGTATTCTGTTGCTTAATTTAGTGTAAATCAGTATTTAGCTTAGTATTGATAAGTTTTATGATTGAATGTTCTTATTTAAATGTAGGTGTGAATGCTTCAAGATTTGATTCATGTTTTTATTTGTTTCCAGTAAATTTTCGGCATTTTCTTTAAGAATTGTTTCATAGTTTGATCTGTTCGAAGCCCTGTGTGTTTAGTCAGTCCTGTTTGTCACTCTTTTTAAACCTAAGATGGGGTAAGTTAATAATTGGGAACTTCAGGGGGGATCTAGGGGAAGGGAAAGGTTAGTAATAATTGGTTGGGCTGAGGGTAATTCAGGCATTCTAGGAAAGAAAGGAATCAATTATGTTAAGAGGAAAGGATCTAGAAGATAGGATAAACGTGAGTTTGCTAGCGGGCATAAATTTTCAGAACATTAGAGGGGTAAAATGGTAAAAATAATTTGTTTTGAGAGGGTTAAAATGGAAAATATCTAGCTAAAATATGGTTGCATTATATGGGCCTATATAAGGACCTCTTTCTCCTCATTTGGAGCAGCTGACTCATTTTGAAAAATTTGAGAGAGAATTTCAAAAAACAAAATACAAAAAAGCTCCAGAAATTCCGACTGTTACATCGACAAATTCAATTGTTTTCTGAAAAACAAATGCCTTTATTTTGATACTCAAAAATGAATTGATGTTTGGTTGCTAGTGGCTCTGATTCAAGCTGTTTGAGGGTTAATTTTTCACTGATTTTTGCTGGGTTAATTTCTAGGGTTTTCAATTGCTGGAACTGGTGTTGCTGGTTTGCTGATTATTGTTCTATTGCTAGTCCCTCATTTCTCTTCCTTTTTGTACAATTTCGTAGTACATATTCTAAAATTTGAACAATGTTATCTTCAAGGTTAAGAGTAAAAAATAAAAATACAAGTTTGGAGTTGATGTTTCAGTCTTGTATGCTACCCATGTGATTAGTTTGTTATTTGAATGCTTTTCCTCCATTTATCTTTGTTTGTTATGCTGAACAATAAACTTGCTTAAGCTCCCATGTATCTAATATAGATAATGTGTGGATTCTGTTGATTAGAGTTAATAGTGGATTACCCAGTTTGAATGGATTCCTTGTTTACTGAAGTTACAAGAACTTAGTGTTGTTAGTATAAGCTGCAATGCAGATTTTGTATGCACTTTCAGGTTTTATGGTTAAATGTAGGTTGGACGTTAGTTTCAATAGCTGATTTTTATCATTATTAATGTGAATGTCATTAGGGACTAAGGTATAGGTTGTGTGATAGTGTTGAGTTTATCTTCAAATGCAAATGAAGCTTACTGTCATGTTTTGATATATAAGTAAAGGCGAGAAGGGTGATGACTGTCACAGTTGGACACACTAATCCTGCACTTTGGGTTCGATTTTGTATTTATTTGACCGGCAGCTTATTCTTTCTTATGTGAGTTTGAGATCAGGACGATCCATTCTAAATTACAAAATTGAATAAAAATGAATTTTGGGCAATACGCCCCTGTTTGTTTGCATATGAAAGCACGTTGGGCCTTGGGTACATGTAATTAAATTTCTCAAACTATTTTCTCAGCCGAATTCTGATTTTCCTTGAGGTAGTGATGTTCTTGTAGATTACATGTGACAGACAACGTCGTGTTAATTTTATATTCAATGTTGATTCATGGAATTAATATTTAAGTAGGTACATTGGGCTACCAGATTTTATCCCAATTGTGTTAGTTTTCCTTTTCAATAACTTGGTCCCTGGGCTGGGGTTCACTTGGAGCCCAGTGTCTTCACGTATTAACCTTGCAGCAATGGTTATTCAAACCAGGCTTTATCAGTTGGGATTTTGGTCCATTTTGTGTTGGGCTGGTTCCTTTGCTTAAAAGAATTAATCCTTCATCATGTGATCCGTAAGTTAGTTCAAGTAAAAATCGCATTTAGCTCTAGCAAATTAAGCCCATTGATTAAAGGAGGTGTGCCATATTAGATAACACAAATAGTTGTGGCCTTCCGAATATTAGTTAGGACATCCTTAATATAAAGTTGAGGTGCGTCGCGCCAAATAAATCACAAATTACGTGGCCCTCTCTAATTATGTCTTTAAAATCCTTAGAACTCGAGACGTGCGATTTAGCAAATTTTCATGGCCTCCCGCAAAGTTATCAACGCGAAATTGCTTTACGCGCGTTAGTTTAATAATATTAATTTCCTAAATTCGGGTGCGCATTTATGTAACCCAAATCCAAATTTCAACGATGTTGAAATATGTCAAAAGCTACGGGTACATTTATGTGACGCGGTTTGAGACATTTTTTAACAATATTGTAATATTCTTAAAAATTAAATAAAAGTGGGTAAAAAGTTTAAAAATGTACATAGGTTTAAAACTTGTTTTAAAATCAGATAATTAAGCCGAATATAATAGTTGAGTGACCGTGCTAGAACCACAGAACTCGGGAATGCCTAACACCTTCTCCCGAGTTAATAGAATTCCTTATCCGGATTTCTAGTTCGCGGACTATTAAACAGAGTCAAACTTTTCCTCGATTCGGGATTCAACCGATAACTTGGGAGACCATAAATCTCTCAAGTGGCAACTCTGAATTAATAAATATAATTTCGTTTTGATTGCCCTCTAATTGGAAAAACTCCATATCCCTTTATACCCTTCGGGGGGTAGGAAAAAGGATGTGTGACAGCTCTGATGACTCTACTGGGGACTAGAACCCAGAATCTTTGGTTCGGGGTTCAAGAATTCGAGCTTAGAATAATTGTTATATTTGTCTTTATCTGTTATTTGATTTTATTACGTGTTTGGGCCTAATGTGCAAAATGCTTCTTTTACCGCTTTGATATTATTTGAACTGTATATATAAACTGCTAAGAAACCTCTCTCTTCTAATATTGTGGGATGTGCTCGCTGGTCGAGACCCTCTATTCTGTTAGTGTCATACTTTAAAATAAGAAAGAGGCTCGCACAAGTTACAAAGCCGGATGGCCTTTTGGTTCCCGGTGCGTAGCCCCTTCCTCGGCTCGAGTTGTTCGCTCAGGTACACAGTCTAGAACAAATACCCATGTTTTGAACCTAGAATAATTCAGCTCCATGCCGTATAACTATTAGGAACATTTGTTTGCATCATGTGCATTTAACTTTGGAGGCTCAACACAGGAGTTGGGTCTGTCTAGGATAAGTATACCAAAAATGAAAAAGACCATCTTGATGCATCTTACTTGCTATTGTGCATTTATTTGTTCGGACTTGCATGCCGACCGACTTATGAATATTGGGAAAGGTTGAGAAAAGAGAATAGTAGTGTAAGGGACAAGTGAGATAATTACCAGTTTTGAAAAAAACCAATGTCCAAGTAGTGTCGAAACTCTGCCAGATTTTTGAGTAAATGAAAAAAAAGAGAGAAAAAAGAAAATTTTGTTTTCAAACATAATTTGTTTTATTTGCCATTGAAAAAAAAAAGAAGAAAAAAAGTCTTGTTTTCAGAAATAGTTTATTTTATTTGCCCAAACTACGCTAGTTTGATTTTCACATGGTGTGGGATACGTAGGCAACCCTCATCGGGTTCAACTTCTTTTTGCAAAAATAGCCCGAAATGAACAAAAATTTTATTTTTACTGTAAATAGGTAAGGTGATGCCGTTTTTGTCAGAAATAGCCGAATGTTCCCGAAAGGGATACCAGAAGGTTGTTTTTGCATAAACAGCCACCTTTGGTCTTTTCTTCGAATTTTTGGCCAGTTAGCATGCACTGTCTTAAAATCTTTCTCCGGAAGTACTGAAAGGCCGTATTTGCAAAGCTGGCTGTTTGTTTTAGAAATAAAAAATCTGAAAAAAAGGATCAGTTTTGATATTGATTCAAAATAGAGTAAATTATAACTTTTTTGGCTTAATCACCTTAATAAATGTGCACAATGAGCACAAGTCAGAAATTACCAGTAACAATTATCAACAATATTCCTTTGGAGTTGCACATGTAGTGGGATGACTTGGGCGAATCAGAGAGAGACACAGTCAATCTATACTTGGGAGGCCTCACTGGGTTGCTAAAGATTAATCCTAAGGGGATATCATAAAGGTATTGGTCACATTCTGGGACCCGGCTCACAATGTATTTCACTTCTCAGATTTTATACTTACCCCCACTTTGGAAGAAATTGCCGGATACACTAGGGGTCCCAAAGTTCCTCTGTGACACCAGTACCTGATTGCTCGAAGGGTCGTAGCGTACACAGGTTCCTAGACTCTTTGAAAATAAGCAGAGGGTCCACAACCTAGACTTGGCAGCTGGATTTTGTACTTTGATGTTTATATAAAGTAGATATGGTCATATAGAGGGGTTCAATAAGCGGAGAACAAAATCTGTAGCAAAGGAAACTGCGTTAAGTGGGAAGAACATATGTGTTTTGCATTCATGGTAGCCTTTTTTGGGACTTCTTGTGTTTCCTAGAAAAGACAGAAATATTGACATACGAGTAGGTAAGGTTGTCAGCACTTTCCTCACTCAGGCCAACAGCACCCTCGTGCATATGATAGTAGCCAAAATCTTCCGCGCTATCACTGCCTGCAAAGCTGGGGGAGACATTTTTTAGGGTTGCAACGTGTTGCAGCAGATGTGGATGATCGAACAACCATGCCATCATCCTCAATTTATGAGGTATGGGTCGACAGAGAAAACATGTATAGAGAAATTTTCAACAAGAGTTGATAGGATTAGTTTGCCAGAGGGGGTCATGGATTGGGTAACACGCCTCCGTTCCGTCACTACAAGCCAAATAGAGTGGACATTTGGATGGCTTCATGTGGAAGAGATCATATACATGCCAGCCACCGGACCTCATTTCCTATTAATGGGACTTAGGAGTATCCAACCTAATGCCTCGTATTAGGTTTTGAGGCTGTTGGGGAGATGTCAAATAGTTCCAATGGATGAAGATCTTAGTATCCAAGTAAAGATCGAACCTAATGCCAGTTTCATGAAGCAACAGTTCACCAAATATGGAGCGAGGGTCAGTACTTAACAGCAAATACATGTGTACGTGATCGGTCCAAAGGTGAGGTTTCACCGGGGTACCTTGCTTGGTATAGAAGAGAAATTGAGTTTGGGAGTTCGTCCAAAAGACCCCACCTTCAGGAATTCATCGAGGCATCGCAAGAACAATGGGCTTGGTTGGCCACAAAAAACGAGTACAGCAAAATAATCCTGTTGGAAAAGCGGGTCATGGAGCTTCAGTTTGAAATTGGGGTTCAAGCTGCTGTAGACGAGGGAGAAAGGAAAAAGTTAGCTAAAGAAAATGAGGCCCTTTGAGCCCAAATTCAGAATATGAAAGTAGCGGCAGAATACTCTGTCAGAAGTGCCAAAGATGCAAAACTTATAGATAATCTAAGGCAGAAAGTGACTGACTATAGTTTTGATCTGAACAAAGAAGAAAGAGAACTAGTCGAAGCTCGGAAGAAATTGGCTAAAAACACCAAAGAACGAGCATGCCTGGTTAAGTAGTTGAAAGAAGAGTACGACAATGAGGTTGCGGGATTAAAGAAAAGGTTCATCACCACAGAGAACAAAATGATCAAACATGCGAAAGAATTCAAGGCTGAAAGAGAACATTGTTACACAGTATTGGCACAACTAGAAATGGATTTGCAAAAACTTTAGGAATAAAATCAAGTAGCCGAGCAGACTTTGGAGGTCAGGGCCCAACAGATTGGGTGACTGTTGTAAGAAAAAGGTGTCATCAGAGAGAAAATAAGAATTATCGCAGACTATATTATTATGATGTACCGAGCCTGTGAGGACATGATCCGCACCACCTTTTTCATGGCAGTGATGACGTTTGTTAAATAGATACGGAGTGACTTGGATAGAATTCAAATGGAACTTGCATATAAGCCCGCGGCGAGATTGAATGATGTCCCGTGGGCATTAGGAGCTTTAATGTATTCATGATTGTTCTTTGAGTCTGCATTTCCTTTTCTGCTAGAGTCTGTAAGTTGTTTGAGTCTGTACTTTCTTTCCGCTGGAGTCTGTCAGTTGCTTTCGAGACTATATTTCCTTTTGTTGAAATATGATAGTTTATTGTGGGGTCTCTATCTCGTTTAGTCATCAAAGTACTTTACTTTTTTAGTTTTGAGTCTTTGTAATCAAAGCATTTGCTCTTTATAAAAATTAAAATCCCAAAATATTTTGTTATATATTTTGCATTTATTTTCAAAGAACTACGCTTGGTCTGATTTATGTAGGGTTGTGATACGTAGGCAATCTCCATAGGATTCGACTGTATTCAAATGAAAAAGAGAGAAAGCAAAGGGAGGAAAAACAAGAGAGAAAAGATAAACAAAAGAGACAAAATAAGAAACTAAAAGAAAGAAACAATGGCAGAACAAGGGGGAATGAGAGAATAAAAACAAAGAGAAAACAAAGGCAAAAATGGAAAAAAAGAATGAAAGAAAAGAAGTTTGCAAAAAGGAATAAGGAAAGTCGGGATGACGCAAGTAGCTGAGCAATTGCATAATGGAAATGGTTAACTGCTTAAGGTGCATTCATTCCCCAAACATACGGTTATCAAATATGTTAAAGCCCTAACCATTAACCAAGTTGTTGTTGATGTATTGAGTTCAGGCAGGTGGTTAGTTGATTGGCTTTCTGGCAACCCATTCCTACACTACTGGTCAAAAGACAAGCTGAAAATGACCAACAAGAACTGGAGGCAAGTATTATTGACCCATCAAAAGAGGTGTAAGAAGTGGATGTTGCTGCAATGAGGTAAGAAATGAATAAGTTAAAGCAACAAATGGCTAAGATGTTCCAGTCTTGGTCAAAGGGGAATCCACCACCGGTTTATCCCATCAATCCTTCTTATATCCCACCATTCGCCCAGCCTCCGGAGCCTCCCACTGTGAACTCATCCGCTGCCTTCCCCCTCTACCAATAGAGCTATGGCAGCACTTCCCACACTTCCTAAGCTCCACCACCCAAACAAGTCCCATACCCCCCTCCACCAGTCACTCCTGTGTTTTTGGCACCCCATCTTCCACATTTCAACGATCTTCCAGTGAGCCTCTGTTCCAGACTCATGAAAACCAGTACTACCCTCTCGAGCCTACTTCAAAGTGCCAGAACCATATTCTTACAGCCCTTATTTTGATCTCCCGACAGAAATTGAAAAGCCACATAAGAAACCGGAGCAGGAAGAGATGTTTCGGAAAGTGAAGAGCTTGGAACAATTGTTCAGAGTTATGAGATGGTTGGGAGGCCAAGTAAGTCTGGCTTATAAGGACTTATGTCTGTTCCCAGATGTTCAACTACCAGCAGGATTCAAGATGCCTAAATTTGATTTGCACGACGAGCATGGTGATCCAGTAGCACACTTGAGAGGTTTTTGCAGGAAGATGAGTGGAACAGGTGGAAGAGATGAATTACTGATGGCATACTTCAACAAAGGTTTAAGTGGTTCAGCATTGGAATTGTACACGTGACGGGACCATGGTAGTTGGTACACCTAGAATGATTTGGCCCAAGCGTTCGCCTGCCACTTTTAGTACAACCTTGAATTATCCCAGACCGCCTGTCATTGAAAAATTGAGAAGAAGCCCGGTAAGAGTTTAAAAGAATATGGATTCCGCTGGAGGGAGCAAGCCGCAAAGGTCGACCCCCAATGAAAGAGAGTGAGATAGTTGATTACTTTTTGATGGCTTTGGAGCCGACGTATTTTGGTCATTTGGTGTCAGCGATAGGCAACTGTTTTAATGAAGTTGTAAAAATGGGAGGCATGGTTGAGGAGGGACTTAAGTCCAAAAAGATCATGAGTTATTCAGCAATCAAGGCAACTACCGAGGCCATTCAAAATGGCACTGGGGATGTACTTGGGAAAAAGAAGAAAAAGGAAGTTACGATAATTAAGTCTGGAGCCTGGTTCGGATCTAGAGGCCCATCACCTTGCTATAACCAACCCCAACCCCACCACCAAAATTACCCCCACACTTCATATAGCCCACCACAATGCTACTAACAACCGCCAAATCCTTATGTGTCCGTCCATCATTCACAAACTTATACCCAACCCTCGACTCACGCACAATAGCATATGCCAGCTCCACAAAACACATATCCACCCCCAAGATCCTACACAAATCCCCCCGGAGCAGGTTTCCGGCCAAATCAAGCCTTTAAAAATGAGAGATTGATGAAGCAGAAGACTTTCACTCAACTGGGAGAATCATATATCAGTTTATTCCATATGTCGGGCAAGTGGGCATGTTGAATCCAATTGAGCCTAAAATTCCAAATCCCTCTCCAAGAAATCTTGACCACTCGATAAGTTGTGAGTATTGTTCAGGGGCTCCAGGACATGACACAGAGAAGTGTTGGAAATTGAAAACAGTTTTTCAAGAGCTTATTGATACCCATCGGATCGAGGTTCATGCCCTCGAGGCACCAAACATCAATCAGAATCCATTGCCAGCTCACCATGAGACCCATATGATCGAGTTGATACGCAAAGGAGGGAAGCGTAAGAAACCCTCACACACGGTTTTGTTGATCCATTCCAGCGAAGTCAGGCCAAACAAAAAGTCAACCAGTGGGAAATCAATAGTCCAGTTGAAAGGAACAGATAGTAAACCATCTATGGTAGTCGAGAAAGAGTCGTCAAGTATTGTTGCAGTGAAACCAGAGAATGCTAAAGTGGTGGTACTAGGGGTAGCAAGTAAGCCTATTGTAGTCGTGAAAGGTGCTCGTGCAGGCATGTTATTTTAAAACCGGTAACTCAGCTACCAGTAATCAACACTAAAGTCATTCCTTGGAATTATATAAAGTGATAGTGACGTATAAAGGGAAAGAAGTTAGAGAAGAAATTTGTGAAGCTCATGGCCTAACTCGTTCGGGAAAGTGCTTTGCCCTCGAAGAGTTAAGAAAAGCCAGAACCCCTAAAGATTACCCGGTATTGGTAAAGAAGGCTGTGATAGAAGAGGAAGCGGAGGAGGAATTCACAAGGAAGATAAAAGTGCAGGATTATTCTATTATAGAACAATTGAATAAGACACCCGTCCAGATCTCATTACTCTCATTGCTGATCCATTCAGATGAGCACCGTCAGGAGCTGATGAAAATATTGACTGAGGCCCATGTCCCTGACAAGATCTCGGTGAATCACTTGGAAAAGATAGCAAATAAAATATTTGAGGTGAATAGAGTTACTTTCTCCGACGATGAGTTGCCCGTGGAGGGCACTGAGCATAACAGAGCCCTTTATCTGATGGTGAAGTGCGAAGATTATGTAGTCATCCGAGTTCTGGTTGACAATGGGTCTAGTGCAAACATCTGTCCTCTCTCCACATTGAACAAGCTGAAAGTCGACGATGATAGAGTCCATAAGAACAACATTAGTGTGTGGGGGTTCGACGACAGGGGCAAAGATTCAGTGGGTGACATAATACTGGAATTGACAATAGGTCCAGTGGAGTTTACTATGGAATTCCAAGTGCTAGATAAGGTGTTTTCTTACAATATTCTGCTGGGGCGACCTTGGATTCATGCCGCTAAGGTAGTGCCATCTACCTTGCACCAAATGATTAAATTTTAGTGGGACATACATGAGATTGTGGTACACAGTGAAAATAATATGCGTGCTTTGAGAGATGCCATTATGCCTTTTATCGAAGTTGAAGACGATAAAGGACCATGGGTGTATCAGGCCTTTGACACAGTATTAGTTGAGAAGATCCCCGAGGGGAAAAGCATCCCGGTTCCTATAGAAATGGCCGTGAATATCATGGTGGCCGCTGAGATATTGAAGAATGGTTTCATATCGAGCAAGGATTTTGGCTCTACTCTTCAAGGCATTGTGCATCCAGTTTCTCGTCCTAAGAATCTGGATACATTTGGATTGGGCCAAGGATTCCTCATGCATGTCATGAAACTGATACCAGCATAAAAAGAACTGTACAAGAAAGACAAGAAAAACAAAAATAATATTATCAGGAATGAAGAAGAAAAGGGAAATTTCATTTCATTGAAATTAAAAGATAACAAGGTTTAACACATCCAAATGGACGGAACATAGTATCTGAATTACAACCCTAAAAATAATCCAGACAGAAAATAAAATCAAAGCCCACTACCAAAACTCCCTCCAAATAAGAAGAGGAGTAGATTCCCAATTGTTGATATTTGCACGTGGTCCCACAAACTACACATCCTTGTTTCTTAGACCCTTACCAGCTTCTACCATGTTAACATCGCTGAACAATCTCTCAAACCCCTTATCCAAATCTCCATCAACATCAATCAATGAACGGGGAACCGTTGTTGTTGGACACTTCTTGGCACTTGGCTTGACAAATGACCTGCACAAATATGGGATGAGCTTTGGAAGGGCCCACGCCCACTTCTTTATTTTTCGGTCTCGTCTCACATCTATAGTCATGTGCTGAAACCCTAATCTTTAAAGCCAATCTAATTTAGAAATAGTAATAATAATAATGATACAAGAAATTGAGTGTGATGATGAGTTGGAATCTGACGATGATGAGGCCTTTGAGGAGATTAATAAGGAATTAAGCCATTTTGAAGAAAACCCCAAGCCTAACTTGAACGATACAAAATCGATCAATCTAGGGGACCAAGATAATGTCCAAGAAACTAAAATAAGTGTCTATCTTGAACCGCAACTTAGGAAGGAGATAATTAAAGCATTGTTCAAGTATACAGATATTTTTGCATGGTCCTCTGATGACATGCCGGGTCTAAGCACTGACTTAGTGGTTCACAAATTGCCCACTGACCCGGCATCCCCCTGTCAAGTAGAAGCTGAGGAAATATAAAACTGATATACGTGTAAAGATCAAAGAAGAGGTTACCAAGAAATTTGAGACAAAAGTCATCCGAGTCACGCGGAATCCCACCTGGTTAGCCAATGTTGTGCCTGTGTCGAAAAATGATGGCAAGACTAGGGTGTGTATTGATTATAGAGATCTTAGCAAAGCAAGTCCCAAGGATAACTTCCCACTAACAAACATCCATATATTAATTGATAATTGTGCCAAACATGAAATTGGTTCTTAGATGGATTGTTATGTGGGCTATCATCAGATCTTAATGGATGAGGATGATGCATAAAAGACGACATTCATCATGCCATAGGGACGTATAGCTATTGGGTCATGCCTTTTGGTTTGAAAAATGCTGGGGAAATCTACAAAAGGGCGATGAGAACAATATTCCATGATTGATACACAGGGAACTCAAGGTGTATGTGGATGATGTGATCGTAAAGTCTAGAAAGCAGTACAACCATGTTAGGGATTTGAGGAAGTTCTTCCAAAGGCTTCGTAGGTACAATTTTAAGCTCAATCCTGCAAAGTGCGCTTTCGGGGTGCCGTTTGGAAAACTGTTGGATTCATAGTCAGTCGCCAAGGTATTGAGTTGGACCTGTCAAAAATCAAGGCTATCCAGGAATTGCCACCTCCAATGAACAAGACCGAGGTAATGAGTTGTTGGGGAGGTTGAATTATTTCAGCAGGTTCATAGCTCAGCTCATGACAACCTGCGAGCGTATCTTCAAACTGTTAAATAAGGACGCTGCGGCCAAGTGGACAAATGCATTTCAGTAGGGATTTGATAAGATAAAGGGGTATTTGTCGAACCCACCTGTGTTGGTCCCGCTAGAACCAGTGAGACCTTTGATTCTATATTTGACGGTTTTGGATAATTCAGTTGGCTGTGTATTGGGTCAACATGACATCACTGGTAGGAAGGAGCAGGCCATATATTATCTCAGCAAGAAGTTCACATCTTACGACATTAAGTATACTCATCTTGAGAGAACATGTTGCGCCCTAACTTGGGTACATAAGTTGAAACATTATTTGTCATCTTATACTACTTACCTCATATCTCATTTGGATCCATTGAAGTATTTTTTCAGAAGCCTATGCCCACAGGGAGGCTCGCAAAATAATAGATCTTGCTCACAGAGTTTGGCATCGTCTACGTGACTAGAATCGCAATGAAAGCCTGGGCATTTGCTAACCATTTGGCCGAGAATCCGGTGGATGAAGAGTATTAAACTTTAAAGGCTTATTTACCTAATGAAGAGATAATGTATATTGATGAGTTGGAACAGGTTGAGAAGCCTGGATGGAAACTTTTCTTTGATGGGGCTGCTAACATGAAAGGCGTTGGATTACGAGCAGTACTTATTTATGAAATAAGGCATCATTATCCTGTTAGCTTTGGTTCTATTGTACTAAAAACATGGCTGAGTACGAAGCATGCATTCTGGGTTTGAGGATGGCTATAGATATGAGTGTCCAGGAAGTCTTGGCCTTGGGTGACTCAGACCTTCTGGTGCACTAGATTTAGGGAAAGAGAGAAACATGAGATTTAAAGCACATACCGTACTGACAGTGCTTGCATGATCTCTATCACGGTTTCACTCAGTAAAGTTCAAGCACATTCTAAGGATCCATAATGAGGTTGTCGATGATTTTTACGTTGGCATCAATGTTACATCATACAAATAAGGCTTATGTGGACCATTTACAAATTCAGGTCCACGATCTACATGCTTATTGAAATATGGTGGAAGAAGAGCTTGACGGGGAACCTTGGTTTCATGATATTAGGAATATATTAGAATGGGGGTGTATCTAGTACAAGCCACAGGTGATCAAAAAAGAGCAATAAGGCGGTTGGCAAGCGGGATTTTCTTCAGTGGTGGGGTTTTGTACAAAAGAACTCCAGATCTTGGATTGCTGAGATGTATAGATGCTAGACATGCCACAACTATTATGAAGGAAGTACATTCTGGAGTCTGGGGGCCGCACATGAGCGGGTACATGCTGGCCAAAAGATCCTCTGATCAAGTTATTATCGGCTCACTATGGAACGGGATTGTATCAGTTTCGTATGCAAATGTCATCAGTGCCAAGTGCATGGAGATTTGATTCATTCTCCACCGTCAGAATTGCACACGATGTTTGCGCCACGGCCTTTTGTTGCGTGGTGCATGGATGTCATTGGGCCAATTGAACAAGCTTTGTCAAATGGGCACAGGTTCATTTTGGTGGCCATAGATTATTTCACCAAGTGGGTAGAGGCCAAAATGTTCAAGTCCGTAACCAAGAAAGCTGCGGTTGATTTTCTGCATTCAAACATCATTTGTCGGCTTGGGATACCAAAGGTGAACATTAAAAACAATGGGGCTAATCTCAATAGTCATTTGATGAAAGAGGTATGTGAGCATTTCAATATTATCCATCGCAATTCTACCCCGTACCTCTCTAAGTTAAATAGGGCAGTTGAGGCGGCCAACAAGAATATAAAGAAGATACTTCAAAAAATGGTGGAGGGTTCTAGACAGTGGCATGAAAAGCTGCCTTTTGCATTTCTGGGGTACCACACCATTGTTCGAACTTCAGTAGAAGCGACTCCTTATTTATTGGTGTACGACACCGAAGCAGTGATACCCGTAGAAGTGGAAATTCCATCCCTTTGAATTGCCGCAAAGTTTGAGATCGATGATGATGAATGGGTCAAAACCCGTTTGGAATAGTTGAGTTTGATCGATGTGAAAAGATAGGTTGCGGTGTGTCATAGCCAATTATACCAACAAATACCGACGAGAGCATATAATAAGAAGGTGCATCCATGGAAGTTTGAGGTAGGTCAGCAAGTATTGAGACGTATCCTTCCACATCAGGCAGAGGCCAAAGGCATGTTCGATCCAAACTGGCAAGGGGCGTTCGTTGTATTTGACTGATGTAGAAGGCAAATGTGTGTAATGGCTATCAATTCTGATGTAGTCAAGAGATACTATGTATGATTTCTTTGTTTAGTTGTATTTGTTTGTACATGAAGATTGTATTATTTCTTTGCATTGTATTTTGAAGATTAGAATGATGAAGACATTTTGTTCTGCTATCTAAACACTTTATCATTCGTTACCCCCTTTGCGACTTATTTATTTTCTTTCATACCCCTCTTTTGTAATCAGTAATAAAGATCAGAAACACAAGCGCAAAAGTTAAGTAAAAGGAAAAAGGAGAAGAGAAAAGAATGAAAAGAGAGAGAATAAAAAAAGAAAAAGCAGCAACAAAAACAGAAAAAAAAAGAAAAGAAAGAAAAGGAAAGAAAAGAAAGAGAGAAGAGAAAATCACAACAACAGAGTAAATTTTATGACATGAACTACGTTCGACCTGATTCCTTTTAAGGATAAGTAGGCAGCCTCACGGTTCGGCCCCATCAAAATAAAAATCCAAAAGTCCCCAAGAAAGAAACTGGGGTTGAAGTTGTGGTTGTTGTAAGAAATATAATTCCGGAAGTTCGAATTTTAACCCGTCTGAGTTGTTTTGAGCCTTTATACCCTTTCTTTCTAACCCTGTCCAAAAGCCCACGTTACGGTCCAAAGAAAGACCTTTTGATCAATCTTCGAGAAAAGCCAAGTCAAGCAGGTAGAGGTGATTCATATCAAGGACAACACTCTGGTACGAGCAGGAGAAATTAGAAATGAGAGAGTCTTATTGTTGAAAACCTTCACAGGCACCATAAGGTGACGGGAGATGAGAGAAATAAAAATGAGAGAGTCTTAGTGGTCAAAACTTTTAGGGGCACCGTTAGGCGACGAGAGCTAAGAGAAATAAAAGTAGAGAGCCTTATTGGTGAAAATCCTCATGGGAACCTTGAGGAGAAAGTAAGCTGAGAGATGAACAAATGAGAAAGGTCTGTGGGTGGAAAGCCTTTCAAGGCACCATAGGATGAACAAGGTCAATGATTGGGTGAAGAAATCAGGTTATGGAAATTCCGGGGAAACAAAGTATGGCAACGGAAAGTTGATTGGTTGGATAGATTGGGCTGATTAGTCTGAAATGCATGTCATGATCAGTGGCACCAGCTGTTCCACTCAGATAAGTCTCTTGTCCTTTTCTTTCCTTTTAGTAAGTTGTCCGGTTTTGGATTTTATTTATTCTTTACTCTCAAGGTCATTTCATTTCATTTCTTTTGAGGGTTGCCTCTCTAAGATATTTCAATGCCAGTTTTGTTCAAAGCAAATAAGAAAGGATTTTAAAGCTCACTACTCGATTCCAAAATTTCAAAGCATAGAATTGCCGGAGCATACCAAAGATAGCATGATATAAAGTGGGATACAAAGAGTCACAGGAAGTTTCATCAGTGGAATTATTGGGTAATTTAATGGGAGATACAAAGGTTTAGATAAATGGGTCAGAGGTGTAAAACAACATCATGGTCATAGAGCACTCGGGTCGTCAAAGGTCATGGAGTTTGAAAGTCAGTCAGAAAGTCAAGCGGTTTAGGGCCAGTTCGGGTAAGCCAGTCAAAACAAAACAATGCATCGGAAAGATCTTCAGAAAGAATTCCATTAGCTAACCACCATTTTAAATTGATAAAATTTTGTTTGATTGAAGAAAAAATTGTTTGTTCTGGAGGAACTCTCTGTAAGGGAAGAGCAAGCACTAATCAGGTTTGACCGTAAACTCTCAGGACCCTCCTAGAAAATGGGACTTAGTTTAAATTTCAAAACAATCATGAGTAGCATAATTTAGCATAATATACCCCAAAGGAATATATGTTAGTTTCAAAGCTTGCATGTTTGGGATATGATTCAATTTGGAGTTTTCAGGACCATCCTGAATAATGGGACCTAGCTTTAAGATTGTTGTTAGATAACAAGATGCAGTGGAAATAACACCTTCAGAAGATGTAACTTAGGGTGAAAATTATCATTTAACTATGCATTGTTAGGGCCCTCCTAGATAATGGGGAGTAGTTGAAGACTCTCTTAGATAACAAGATTTAGCAGAAGTCACACCTATAGAAGATATAACTTAGATTTAAAACTGTCATTTAACTAGTTGTTGTCAGGACCCTCCTGGATAATGTGATCCAACTTTCAAATTCATAGCAATATTTGGCAATATGATTCATGTTTAACACTCACATATGTGCCCAGCTACCAAACTGGGGCAGAAAATTTTCTTTGTTTTTGTCTATTTTGTTGAAGTCAGGAACCCGTCTGGAGAGCATAAGAATACATTTCAAGTTTTGAAGTCAGGTGCCCCCCTGGAGAGCATGGGAACACATTCAAGTTTAGCAGACAAGAGCCCGCCTAGAGAGCATGAGAATACTTTCAAGTTTAGCAGTCAGGAGCCCTCCCGTAGAGCATGGGAATACATTCAAGCCCAATAGTCAGGAGCTCTCCTGGAGAACAAGGGAGTACAATTTAAGTTTTAGCTTTCAAATTATTTGTTTTGTCTATTTTGAAGTCAAGAGCCCGCCTGGAGAGCATGGAAATACATTTCAAGTTTAGCAGTTAGGAGCCTGCCTAGAGAGCATGGGAATACATTTTATGTTTAGCAGTCAGGAACCCGCCAGGAGAGCATGGGAATACTTTGATGTTTAGCAATCAGGAGCCCACCTGGAGAGCATGGGAATACATTCATGCGCAACAGTCAGGAGCCCGCATGGAGAACAAGGGAGTACAATTTGAGTTTTATCTTTCAAATTCTTTGTTTTATCTATTTTGAAGTCAGAAGACCTCCTGGAGAGCATGAGAATACATTCAAGTTTAGCAGTCAGGAGCCTACCTGGAGAGCCTGGAAATACTTTCAATTTTAGTAGTCAGGAGCCCTCCTAGAGAGCATGGGAATACATTCAAGCGCATCAGTCAGGAGCCCGCCTGGAGAACAAGGGAGTACAATTTAAGTTTTAGCTTACAAATTCTTTGTTTTGTCTATTTTGAAGTGAAGAGCCCGCCTGGAGGGCATGGGAATACATTCAAGTTTAGCAGCCAGGAACCCACCTGGAGATTATGGGAATACGTTCAAGTTTAGCAGTCAGGAGCCCTCATGGAGAGTATGGATACATTCAAGTTCAACAGTCAGGCATCAACCCGGAGAAAGGCAAAACATCCCATATTACAATTCAAGGCGGCAACAAAGGAATTTCACCGAGAGAATACAAGACACCAAGGCAACAAGAAATACAAGTTCAAGCTTGAAGATATAGATATGACTTTTATAATGAATAGATCACAGCTTAGTATAGATTCTTCTTATTTTGACATGGTGTAATAAGGGGGTTCAGTAAGCAGTAGTAGCAGCAACAACAACAGTGAAATCACAGCTTCATGGTAGTCCCAGCTACTAGATATTCCCAAACTACACTGGCCTGATTCCTTTTTACCCAAAGATATGTAGGCAACCTCAAAAGCAGGGTACGGAAAAATCTTTCAAAACGCTTCACACAGAGTATTCAAACGGGCAAAAATCGCTCGTATCCACTCACTTTATCGTTGCCCGAAAACTCTTCGAGTTTGTGAGCAAAGAGGGGCAGCTGTGAGCACGTGATTTTTGCCTTATATGAATTACTCCCAGAAAATGTAAAACAAAATAAATTCTTTTAGTGTTTGCAATTCTGTGGATTTTCCTGGCACTTTTTGTTAATTGTGTGCATTTTTGTGTGCATTTATAATTGAACATAAATTTATAAAAAATACAAAAATATGCATTGCATTTAGGATTTAATTTTACATATTTTTAGAATTAATTAGTGATTAGCATTTTACAAAAATGATAAAAATTGAGTTATTTTTGCTTTGGCTAATTTTTAGCTTCGAATTTTGTGAATTTTCTTAAACTGGTATTTTATTAATAGCATTGATTGTTCATTGGAGTCTAATATGATTTGGTAGGTTAATTTTAGATTTTAGAATTAATTTAGAGTTTTTAATTTAATTTTGAGGAAAAAAGAGAAAAAGAAGGAATTGAAATGAATTGAAAAAGGAAAAAAAAGAAGAGGAAATTGGGTTTGCTTTAACTAAAATGACCCAAAATTGGGCCAGTTCTCGTCCTAAAAATCCCAGCCCAATCAATTCCGGACCCAGCCCAAGTCCCCTTTCAGACGACTAAACGACGTCGTTTCCCTCCCTATTTGATCTGAGCCCTTGATTCTTTCTAATCCGAGAACCAGAACTCAACACCCTTAAGTATACTAGTGTCTGAATGAGACCCTACCTCCCAAGACCGTCTCTCTCACCCCACCCTTCAGAGAACTCCTATCGTCTCCGCCATGCGCCGCCTGCCGGAAATGACCTCTGCCGGCGGCGCTTCTCCAATCAACCCCACTTTTACACCATCGACTCCTCCCTTTCTCCTCTTTCCAAAACTCCAAATCCCCTCCTTCTAATTCCAGTCAAACTCATCGAATCTTGAATCAATGGGAACGACCAAAAACCATAAATTATCCAAACTGCCCCAAAATCACACCCCACAATCTCCTCATCCCCCTTATCCTAATTCCACATTCAATTACCCTCAAATACATCCAAAATTACTCGAATGTTAAATCTAGGGTTCTAGAGTGTTGAACCATATATCGGTGCATAAGAGTTTGTCTCAGGCATGGGGTTATTTTTAAGGTGTCTTCCCTCAATAATGCTGCTTACTTGCTCTTCCAAAGAAAATGTGGGTGGCATTATTGAGGACGAAACCAACAGTGTGATGTCTGTCTCAATTACGTTCAAATAGCTAAGCATTCTTCACTTCTTTTAAGTTTTCTTTCAAGTTCTACTCATCTTCTTCCTCGCCTCTCTACTTTGATTTTAAGTTCATGTTCAGATTTTAACCTTGAATTAATATTTTTTGTACCTTTTTTCTCCTGTTAAATCTCGACACTTCTATTCTATTTTAATGGTTAAAAAGCTAAGCATTCTGTTGTTTAATTTATCTTAAATCACTGTGTAGCTTAGTATTTATAAGTTTTATGATTGAGTGTTCTTGTTTAAATGTTGGTGTGAATGTTTGAAGATTTGGTTCTTGTTTTAATTTGTTTCCAATAGAATTTTGGCATTTTCTTTAACAATTGTTTCAGAGTTTGATCGGTTAGATGCCCTCTGTGTTTAGTCAGTCCTGTTTGTCACTCTTTTTAAACCTAAGAACGGGGTAAGTAAATAATTAGGAACTTCAGGGGGGCTCTAGGTGAAGGTCAAAGTTAGTAATAATTGGTTAGGCAGAGGGTAATTCAGGGATTCTAGGCCAGGAAGAAATCAATTCTGTTAAGAGGAAAGGCTCTAGAAGATAGGATAAACGTGAGTTTGTTAGGGGGCATGAATTTTCAGATCCTTAGAGGGGTAAAAGGGTAAAAAATAATTTGGTTTGAGAGGGTTAAAATGGGAAATATCTAGCTAGAATAGGACAGCATTAGATGGGCCTATATAGGGACCTCTTTCTCCTCATTTAGAGCAGCTGACATATTCTGAAAAATCTGAGAGATAATTCCAAAAAAAATACAAAAAAAGCTCCAGAAATTCCTACTGTTACATCGACAATTTTAGTTTTAGTTTCTAAAAAAAACAAAGGCCCTTATTTTGATACCCAAAAATAAATTGATGTTTGGTTGCCGATGGTTCTGATTCAAGCTGTTTGAGGGTTAATTTTTCACTAATTTTTGTTGGGTTAATTTCCTGGGGTTTCAATTGCCAGAACTAGTGTTGCTGGTTTGCCGATTACTGTTCTATTGCTAGTCCCTCACTTTTTTTTTCTTTTTTGTACAATTTCCAGGTACATATTCTGAAAACTGAACAATGTGATCTTCAAGGTTGAAAGTGAAAAATAAAAATAGAAGTTTGGAGCTGATGTTTCAGTCTTGTATGCTTCCCATGTAATGCTTTTCCTCCATACATCATTGTTTGTTATGCTGAAAATTAAACTTGCTTAAGCTCCTATGTATCTAATATGCATAATGTGTGGATTCTATTGATCAGAGTTAATAATGGATTGCCTAGTTTGAATGGATTCCTTGATTACTGAAGTCACCAGAATTTTAGTGCTGTTAGTACAAGTTGCAGTGCAGATTTGGTATGCACTTTCAGGTTTTATGGTTAAACATATGTTGGACGTTAGTTGCAATAGCTGAATTTTGTCATTATTAATGTGAATGTCATTAGGGACTAAGGAATAGGTTGTGCGATAGTATTGAGTTGATCTTCAAATGCAAATGAAATCTTACTATCCTATTTTGATAATATAAGTAAAGACGAGAAGGGTTTTGATGACTGTCATAGTTGGAAACACTAATCCTACACTTTGGGTTCGATTTTGGCTTTATTTGATTGGTAGATTATTATTCGTATGTGAGTTTGAGATCAGGAGTGATCCGTGCTAAATTACAAAATTGAACAAAAAAATAAATTTTGGGCAATATGCCCCTGTTTGTTTGCATATGAAAGCACGCTGGGCCTTGGGTACATGTCAATAAATTTCTCAAACCATTTTCTTAGTTGAATTCTGATTTTCCTTGGGGTACCAATGTTCTTGTAGATTGCATGTGATAGACAATGTCGAGTTAATTTTATATTAAATGCTGAATTATCAAATTAATGTTTTAGTAGGTACATTGGGCTACCAGATTTTGTTCCAATTGTGTTAGTTTTCCTTTTCAATAACTTGGTCGCTGGGCTGGGCTTCACTTGGAGCCCAATGTCTTCACGTATTAAGCTTGCATCAATGGCTATTTGAACCGGGCTTATCAGTTGGGCTCTTGGTCCATTTTGTGCTGGGCTGGTCCCTTTGCCTAAAACACTTAATCCCTCATTATGTGATCCGTTACTTAGTTTAAGTAAAACTTTTGATCGCATTTAGCTCTAGCAAATTAAGCACATTGATTAGAGGAAGTGTTCTATTTTAGATAAAACAAATAGTTGTGGCCCTCCGAATATTAGTTAGGACATCCTTATAAGAAAGTTGAGGAGCACCGCACGAAATAAAATCAGAAACTACGTGGCCTTCTATAATTATAATTTTAAAATCCTTAGAACTCGGGACGTGCCGTTTAGCAAATTTTTATGGCCTCCCGCAAAGTGATCAACACGAAATTACTTTAGGCGCATTAGTTTAATAATATTAGTTTCCTAAATTTGGATGCGCATTTACGTGACCCAAATCTATTTTTCAACGATGTTGAAATATGTCAAAAGCTATGGGTGCTTTATGTGACGCGGTTCGAGATATTTTTTAATAATATTGTAATATTCTTAAAAATTAAATAAAAGCTGTTAAGAATTTTAAAAATTCACATAGGATTAATATTATTTTAAAATCAGATAATTAAGCTGAATATAACAGTTGAGCAACCGTGATAGAACCACGGAACTCGGGAATGTCTAACACCTTCTCCCGGGTTAATAGAATTCCTTATCCGGATTTCTGGTTCGCGGACTGTTAAACAGAGCCAAACCTTTCCTCGATTCGAGATTCAACCGGTGACGTGGGACACCATAAATCTCCCAAGTGATGACTCTGAATTAATAAATATAATCCAGTTTTGATCGTCCTTTAATTGGAAAATTGCCCTATCCCTTTATACCCTTCCGGGAGTAGGAAAAAGGAGGTGTGACACCCTGGTGGTAGAATGTGATTGCTCGTTACATGGAGCGGTGTTTGAGAATCCTGGGATATTGTGGAAGTTCCATCGGAAGGACCCTGTGGTGGAGGTCGACCGGAGACCCAAGCTTGAAATACATCTGACAGTTGCTCTCTCAATTTTCTTATCTCCTCCGACGCTTGCTCAACTGACTAACCCTACGGATTGTCACTGACCAACTCGATTTCATCACTGTTATCGATTATCACTGCTCCCTTAGTTCTTGTGAAGTAATGATTAGTTTCCAGTTTCACCACAAACCGACCACCTTAAGCTTACTATATAAGAGGTAACGAACGGGTTAGGTTTAAGCAATTTATAGATAGGAATCACATGTAGATATGCTATGCTACTGAAAATATCACCATCTCTAACATGCTTTTGGAAGGCTTCATGTTTCATTCCGACTAATCAGCTTGTTGCTTACTGACACTATTCTATTTTTTTATTTTTTTTTTTACTTTTCACTCGCCTTATTTTGATCCCTTACTATAAAGTCATTAAAAATACATGATCGAATCTTTTGTGGGTTGCCTACGTGTCATGTCGCCGCGTGAATCATATAATTACGTAGTTCATGTGCATAACCATTTTATTTTTTACAAAACAAACATCTTTATGGTTCATTTCGAATTTTTCTAAATAAAATCTTTTTTATTGAATTTTAAATATAATTTATTTTATGCAAGACTAAAAAAGGAGTAATTACATAAAGACAAACAAGACTAGACTTGACTCAAATAAACTTTTTAGGAGTAAAATGCAAAACAACAAGACAAAACACCAAAAGACTCTTACAGACTAAAAAACAACAAAAGAAGAATGAAAAAGGACTGATAACTGAAAGAAGACTTTGATCTCTGCTGTAGAATCAACCACCAAAACTGTAATCAAGGCGCTTGTTCCTGCGGCTAACCCCCAACATTGTGGTGTATCCTCTCCAAGTCTGTAGATATATGACGAGAAACATTCAATGATACTTCTGCAAATTGCTCAGGCGTCATTCCCTGACAACTCCTGCATGCTCTTGAGGTATATGTGTCTACCTCGAGGATCTTTCCCTTAATGTATTCTTGAGCCACATGCAACTCTTGATTTTACTGATCAAGGGTCTTAGCTAAATCCAGCGCATCATGCTCACGGTCCAAGGCCACATCTTTCTGGCGGTGATTTTCTAGTAACTCCGCCTTCAACTGATTGATCATACTTTGGTAGTGATGTCTTTCTTCTTCAAACTTCACGATCTGGCTCTCCTTGCTTGACTGCTCCCTTAGACCTTGGATTAATGGAGCAAAAACTCTACGCTCATGATCACAGACCACCTTGAACTAGACTTCTCTTTCTTGTTGTTGTTGAGCGGTAGTGATCATGTTCTTCTTTCGAATCTGGGTTTTGAGTGCTTGCTTCTCTTGTGTCCACTCAGCCTTTTCCCGCTGAATATCAGCATGTTGTATATCCATGGTTGTCTCAAGAATACTCTTATCTTCTTGTAAAATGTCAATACAAGATTGGAACTCTTGTGCCACGTCCCTTATTGTTTCTCTAACTCTGAACTCGATCTCCTCCTCCCAATTAACTACATTTCGTATGGATCTTTCTGGGCTTTACTCAGGGATAGCCTAGTTGTGAAACCACTCAAGGTATGCGAGGCTTACCTCCCCACGTTCATGATTAGCTACCATCTCATCCAAATCAGAAAATTGACCACCAAACCAAACCTTTTGTGCATAAGACTCCCTTGTAGGTTCCTTTCCCTTGAATTCCCATACGAACGGATGCATGTCCTCAATCAGGGTCCTCTTTTGCTCTTTCCTGAGATGGCGCATGATGTGTAGGGGTGCGTAGGGTTGGAAATCTTTGAAACCCATGAGTATGAAGAATGGGCGATACGTTGACATATGTATGACCTTAGCAAAAGGGAACCAATAATAGTCCCAAGTGATTCTATAAGCCCTCAATGAACCAAGTGATTCCGCCAGTCCCTTACCCCCTATGGAATATTAGAACTTGCAGCCCCGTTTGGGTGACATCCAATGTAATTCTGCAGCAGAAAGTTGCATCCCTTGAAGTGATTTTCACCCTCTTGGCAACGGGTCAAAGCTCGAAAAATATCTCCCACAACCATGGGAATATTGGTATGATCCTCGTTTGTTTGCAAATACGAGACTACCGCAACCAATCGAATTCTGATGCGCCCACCACGCTCTAGAAAGACCATGATCCCTAGAAAATATATCATGAACGCGAGGATTCTCAACCATTTCTTGTCCCCAAACCTATTATAGAGATATTCCAATGGAACCCAACATTCGTTTAAGCAAACCATTGGAATTCAACGGAGGCATAATTTCTTTAAAAAATTGTTCGCACCAATTTTTCTCGGAGCAGCAGGCTTTTTTCCCACAAAGGGCTCTCCCCATTCTGGTGAACCTATCTAATTCTTCCAACGTGCGCGTCATTTCACAATCATTGAACCTGAAGACATTGTTTGCAGGGTCCCAAAACCCACTAGAGCCTCAATCAAATCTCTGTTAGGCTTAATTCCCATGATGTTTATGAGGAACTTGAGGTGCTTAAATACTCGATTTCGTTCCCATGTAGCAAAACTAGCCCACCAATTACAAAGACTAATCGGGATCTTTTCTCAGATCAAGAACATAGGAGGTGTCTCGTCCCTTACCCTTTTCTGACTGCTTTTTTTTGGGGGAAGTCATGGTGATCCTAAGAATAAGATAAAAAGAGTTAGGACTTACCTAAACTATATGCAAATAATGATCATTTATTATTTTTTATTTTTTGGCCAATTTAGGACTCGATCTATTTTTTTATTACAATATATTTTGAATTTATCGAACACAAAAGTTGACTTGGCAAAACACCCGGAACATGAGGGCAAGTCAATAAAAAGGTAACAAAAATAGGCTTTTTTTTTCCGAACATTTTATGCACATGAGGAATTTTATGCTCTCCTTTTTTGAAATATGTGGGCTGAACCCGATGGAGGTTGCTTATGTATCTCACAATACAGCAAGTAGCACATAATTTCACATGATGGTCTCAAAGAGGATACCTGTCTTATAAGAACTCGGCCCCTGTGCCGAGTTTCGCTAAGTCAAATGCCCGTGATGCACATAAAGTGAACCTACAGGGAATACAACATGAGGTTTGTTCTTCTAAGTTTAAATCGTGGTGGAGAAGGTATCTAAACTGGCTTACTCGAGCGGACAACTCGAGCCAAGGAGGCTCAGTGTACCAGTAGCATTGCTTTCCGGCTTAACTGGTGGTGCTCCCCTCTTAAAACATATGTGACTAAAATCCTTCACCGGGTGACAAGCACCTCGGCTATCTCAAAGAAAGCGGGCTATGCCAAGAAAATACCCGATTTTAATTTCAAGAAGACTCAGAGGGGTGCGTGAGAAGATAGTTTATATGTACAATTCAAAAATATCAAAGCGGTAAAAAGCAAACAAGTAGCACATTATTCCAAAATAAATCACAGTATACACAAAATTAATAAAGCCAAATTAAAGTCAATATGTACAAGATCGAATTCTAGTTTTTTCTAGCGGAGTCGCCAAAGCTATCACACTCATCTTTTACCCCCACAAAATATATATATATGTTTATGGATTGTGATGGGTTGAAAAGTTTTTCCAATTAAAGTGACATTTTTGAAATAGGGATTATTTTTGTTATTCAGAGTTACCACTTGGAATTGATTATTTGGTGTTCCAAGTCACCTTTTTGAATACCTAGTCAAAGGAAGGTTTGACTCTTTTATTATTGATTTGCAAAAATAAAGTGCGGATAAAGAATTCTGTCGACCGGAGAGAAGGTGTAAGACATTCTCCGAGTCCCATTCTAGCACGGTCACTTTATTGACTTGAACTTGGCTTGAATTAATTTTGGACAAATTGTGATTTATATTATTTTCATGTTTTTACCTATCCGCTTTTATCTCTTGATTATAATAAAAATTAGAGAATACTTTTGAATAAGAATATGTCATAATCACACTACGCAACGCGTGATCGACCAAATTTATTATTTAGTTATAACGGCGCTACACAAGCAAATCCGCAGTCATGACAAACGATTGTTAGCACGTTATTTACTTATGAGAAAATTACTACATTCGAAAAAATTAGTTTTGAAAATTACTAAAAAAAATCAACTATCGTGCTACGCAAGCGAATCCACATTCCTAACAAAAAGATTAACCAAATTAAGAATTAACTAAAATTAATGGGCATGATATGAGATTATTCCAAAATCTATACAAAAAGGAACTTTTTCAATGGGTATAGTTGAAATTCGTTGAAAATATATAGATAAGTCAATATACAAAATTTGAGGAAAATTGGAGGTGATTTGGGCTGGTTTTGTATCAAAATTCGTAATTAAATCGAGTTCAGAAAAGTCTTCTGCACACATATATCACACACACATGTATACATGGATGTACATGTGATATATAATTGATACGAATATGATACATATGTGATACACAAATGATACACAGTGTGATACACATTTTTTTCATGTTCAGCTTTTACTTCGAATTTTCAATTTAAACCACCTCAAAACTTCACTAAATCATTCTAAAACTGAGATTCAATCTCCTTAAATTGTGTCCAATCTATTCTAATAACACCCACTCAAAATAAAGTAAAAAATTGATTTTTTCCTACAAATAGCTAATTGGCTAATATTAGTAATATTTTATCAATTGGCCAAATTTTGTAATGAGCTACTTATAAATGAACATAGCTGGTAATTTCTCTAAAATAACAACAATAAATACTACTACTACTACCCTGTAAAGTCCCACATAGTGGGGTTTGGGAAGGGTAATGTGTACGCAGACCCTACCCTGCCCCAATAGGGGCAGAGAGGCTGTTTCCAATAGACCCTCGGCTAATTTTCCTAAATAAATGGACAAAATATTTATAGGCTTCTTAAAGGTATTGGGTGTATTGGACAGAAAATATCTGCAACATAATATTAAAGAGTTACCTGAGTCGCAGAATAATAAATACAACAACGAAGAATGGAAGCTCAGCAACTAAGGCAACATAAAATCAGCAGCAAAACAACAGAAAACCAGAACAAATCTGTGTTAAAACGGCCCGAAAACTTAGAGAAGAAACCCAGAAAGTGAAATCTAAAGAGGACTTATACTTTCCTAAAAGTTTGCACTCTAAGATTCACTCTTAAAAATTACAATTTCAGCTTATTAAAGGATGCTTCACCTGCTGATTTTTTTTTATTTTTTATTTTTGTATGTTCAAAGCAAAAATAAAATGCTCTATGGAAGTGTGATGGATTCCTTGTATAATGAAGAAAGGGCATCCCTTAAATAGGCAAATAAAAACCAACTTTTTGGATAGATTTTGGTTCACCAAAAGTCTGTTCGACAAGGACTAAGATTGTGTGCTAAACACTGTTCAAAATATGTCCAAAAGGTGAAAGGAAATCTACTATGTCAGAAGCAGGAGAAAAAATGTCATTTCAGACACCCTACTAGTAAAAGTAGGCTACTAGCACCCTATTTTGTGATAAAATAACATAAACTTCAGATTTAACAACATCAATATCACCCTATTGATTCAAACTAATCCAAGTATTAAAACATGTAATTAAACTTCAACACATGTGTTATCAACCAATCGTAAGTAAACAAAAATTAACTATTAAAGTGAAACGAAACGCACATTATCGCTGAAGCGATTTAACAAAACCAACTAGACAAACATAATAAAAAATGGATTAAATGAAGAAAAAAGACAGAAACTAACTCTAACAAAAAAATCAGAAAATAATAACGCGGCAGAGGATTATGGTTTTACCACATACTCGGGCATCCCAGAAATGACGATAGGCAGTGGTACGACTTCGAGCAATCTTCTTTCGTTGATATTCTTGAAACCAAAAATTCTGACGAATCCGAATCCGGTTTCAACAATATCAATGACACAACCTTGCTCGAGGCCAGTTTGAGAAGAGAAACGAGATGCAGTGGCGACAGATCGGTGACAGTGGGGTGGCTGCCGGCGGTGGTCGGATTTTTACGGATTATTAGTTGGAGATATGGAAAGAGGGGGGGGGGGAGAAGGCGAGTCCGGTGATATAAATATTCAGAGTTTGGAGGTGGTGGGCGGTGGCTAAGGTGTCGTTTAAGCTTAGATCTACTGAGATTGAGAAGGTTATGTGATTTTGGGGTTCGGATTCATGGTGAGGAGGTTGAGCAAAAGAAGTGGTGAAATTTTGGGGCGGATTGGAGATCTGCCGCCGCCGGTGGGTGATTTCCAGCGGCTGCATCGGCTTGGGGAAGAGACAAGAGAGAGTGATGAGAGGGAAAGAAGAGAGGAAATAAGGGGAAAATGGGGCAAGTTTTTTGGGGATTTTAGGCTTTAAATACCTAGGATGAAGATCAAACTAAAACCGTTGGATCAAATCAAGATGGGTGGATGAGAATGAATCTTGTCACTTTACCAAAATGATGTAGTCAAAACTACGTCGTTTTAAGCTCTTCTTGCCATCCCCCTTTTGGACCGGATTTGGGCTCTTTGGGCTCACAATTTGGGCCAATTTCGGCATAATTTTAATTAAATTAACTAGCTCAATCCCTACCCTATTTATCAAACCATTACTAAACTCTTAAAACCTATACATACCCAAATAAGAACAAAACACACACACACACACATACACACATACATACATATATATATATATACATACATATATATATGTATGTATGTATGTATGTATATATAAATATATATCTATATATCTATATATATATATATATATATATTTCTATATATCTATATATCAATACATATAAATATATATCCATATATATATATATATATATATATATATATATATATATATATATATATATATATATATATATATATATATGTATGTATATATAAGGCAAAAATTAAGCATTTATTCTAACTAATTGAAACATCAGCTTAACATATTATATACCAACTAATTATTTCATTAAAACAACTCTGACTAAATAACACACTTGATTAAACAGAAATCGAACAATTAACAACTAAATATCCCTAATAAAAAAGAGAGAAACAACTGCTAATCAAACTAATAAACAAGTGATCATACAAAATGACTCCGAACAGAGATGAAATAACAACGAATTTTATATTATAATAAAATCTATAATCAAACAGTAGGAAGCAACAAGAACAACAAAAAAAAGAATCAAAAATATGGGGAAAAGATAAGGGGTTGATTTTACCAGATTCTAGGGACATTCTAGATCGAATCGAGCGATTAGACAATATCGAAACCTTCAAATAGCGGTCGTCCGACACCGAAATGTGCATTTCTTTCAGCTAGATGCTAAAACAAATGAGTTTCGGTGTCTTGCGGAAAAGAAACGAGCGTCTTTGAGTCGATAAGTGGACTGAAATAGAGACGCAATGGTTGGGTGCTACGACAACGGTGGTTTTAGGTTAGAGATAAGAAAAGAAGAGTAAAAGAGAAGGAAGAAGATATAAATTTTATAGAAGTTGTGGCCATCGATTGGCGGTGGAGAAGCGGTGGGAGTGAGGTTGTCGGTGGTGGTAGACAACGACGTTTATGGGTGAAATTAGGAGGAATTGTAGGTATCGTGGAGCTCTATCCATTCATGTATGTGTTGTAGGTAGTAGTGGTTAGAACTTCACGAATTTGGACAAAAAAGGTGGCGGCTAGGGTTTTCTAGATCTAAAAATCATGGAACTTGAACGGGTTTTGAGGTATTTGTGTTGGAGATTTGAAAGAGGAGGTTGAGGGATTGTATGTGTGCTTTTGGGTTTATTTGGATGAAGGTCGCCGCCGGTTGGCTATTTTCAGCGGTTGAGAAGAGGCAACAGTGGCGGGTCTGGCAGAAAGGTAGGAGAGTGAAAATAGAGGAAGAAGAAAGGAAGTAAGGGATAGGGGCAATTCTCAGGGATTCTAAGCTTTAAATACCTAGGGAGGGAATTGAATTTGAGCCATTAGATCATGAAGGAATGGATGGGTGAGATTGAGTCTTGTTTTAACTTAATGAAACGACTTAGTTTTATCATGAAACTATGCCGTTTTGAACCAAGCCTTGGCCAACCATCAACTGGACTGGGTAGGCCAAATTGGGCTAAAAATTGGGCTTGATTTGTGCATAACTCAATTGAAATGGGCATTAATCCAATCCATTAAACCCCATGACAAATTAATGAATAATCTAATGCTAAAGTCCATTACTAAACGCAATAAAACTAGAACAAATATAATGTAGGAGAAATAGAAAGAGCAAAAATTAGATATTTACAACTTAATCATAGTTCGAGGTTTATATTCTATTTTAAATTCACTCACTTCGATGGCCCGCTTGGCCAACCTACCAAAAAAATTTGGTTTATGAAAGATATTTCTAAGGGTAAAGGTGGTCGCCACAACTATTGGATGACATTGGAAGTGAGGCCTTAGCATCTAAGCGGCGACCAACTTCTTCAGATGTGGGTAGCGAGTTTCTGCTCGAGTTAAAATTTTACTAATTTAATAAATGATAGATTGCGTACCTTCTTCCTCACGGACCACAACGACACTTATTACTACCTTCGAGAATGCTAGGTAGATTAACAGTTTTTCTCCTTCCTCCGGCTTCAATTGTAACGAAAGACTTGACAAATAACTTTTCAAATCCCTCAAATCCTGCTGACATTTTGGGGCCCATTCGGAACTGTTCTTCCTTTTGAGTAACGAGAAGAAACAATGACATTTCTATGAAGACCGGGAAATGAACAAGCTCAAAGCGGCCAATCGCCCCATGAGCCTTTGCACTTCTTTTACGCTTGATAGCAGGTCCATGATGTCTTTGATTTTATTGGGGTTAACCTTAATCCCCCTTTGTGATACCAGGAATACAGGAACTTGCCATAGCTAACCCCGAACGCACACTTCTCGGGGCTAAGCTTCATGTTATGCTTTCTTAGAATGACAAAAATTTCTTGCAAGTGTTTAAAATGATCACCTACGTTCAAAGACTTAACAAGAACTTCTTTGATATAAACTTTTACGAGTTTTTCTATTTATGTTTCAAACAATTTATCTACGAGCCGCTGATAATTGGCTCTAGCGTTCTTTAACCCGAAGAGCATCACATTATAGCAATATGTGCTGAAATTCGTTATGAACAAAGTTTTTTCCTAATCTCCCGGGTTCATCTTAATTTGGTTGTACCAGGAGTAAGCATCGAGGAAACACATAACTCATGCCCGACCGTTGCATCAATTATTTGATCAATATTTGGCAATGGGAAAGTCCTTTGGACATGCCTTATTTAAGTCCTTATATTCTACACACATACAAAATTTATTATTCTTCTTTGGAACTACTACTATATTAATTATCCAGCCAGAATCCATTACCTTTTGGATTGAACCGCTATTAAGTAGGCGAGTTACCTCTTCTTTGACGAATTTGTTTCTGGCCTTTGCAATAGGATGTTTTTTCTGTCTTACTGGAGGAATGCTTGGATCCAAGCTTAGCTTGTGTATGGTCACTTCCGGCGGGATGGCTGTCATATCCACATGCGATCATGCAAGACAATTGACATTTAAGAAATTCAATAAATCTAGTCCTAAATGTAATTGTATGATAAAAACTGTTCAAATAATGCTCTCGGCGCACATTAGCTGTTCAATAAAACAGTGACTGGCGCACGATAGCAAGGTTGTTATCGACGTCGAAATGGCTCGTCGCCGGCGGAACGTTCCTCCCTCTGATACGCAACTAGTTACACCTGAGAATGGCACAACCAAGGAGCTGAAACCACTGACTTTTGGTAGTTTTCTGCCTTAGAAACTTCAATCGATGACCCATGCAGAGACAGTTACTCGCGAGATACCAATGACGGAGACTGAAGCAGTATCACCTGTTGCTGTAAAGCGCTTACAATTCACTAATCTCGTTGCTGAGGAGAAATCAAAGGAGTTGCATGCGGAGAAACCAAAACTCGTTGCTGAGGAGGTATCAAAGGAGATGCATGTGGAGAAGCCAACAGTTGCGGATGTGGTGCGAGGTAATCGCAACATTCAAATGGGCAAGCAACTTTCATTTGTTCCTCCCGTTGAACGAGATGGAAAAAAAGTTCTTAAAATCAGTGTTGAAGATTTACAACCACAAATGGATTATTGGCAAAATGCATTGATCGAGTTCGTAATTGGAGATCGACCTAATGAGCAATCTATGGAGAATTTTGTCATTCATATGTGGAATTTTGTTACCAAACCTCAGGTATTAATTCATGCTGATGGTTACTGTATTTTTAGATTCAGTAACTCTGAGGATAAGGATTTAGTCATGCAGTCAGGGCCCTATTCATTTAGAAATAGGCCAATGGTTTTACGACCATGGGAAATTGATTTCAATTTTCAGAGTGATGTGCTTAGTACTGTGCCTATTTGGATTCGATTCCCAGGGCTCCCTGTTGGGTACTGGTCTGCTGAAGTACTTAGTAAATTGGCTAGTGCTATTGGAAGACCTATGTATACTGACAAATTTACTGCTTAGTATGAGAAAATTTCATTTGCTAGAGTCCTTATTGAAGTGGATGCTGCCTACAATCTCCCGGATCATTTGGAAATTGATACTCCTTATGGACCTAAAATTCAGACAATTGAATATGACCGGAAACCTTCCTTTTGTAATCACTGTCTCAAATTTAGGCATGATACAATTGAGTGCTGGTATGATACCCAATCAGTGCAGAATAAGGAGACTCAGGTCAATCCTAAAAGACAAAGAGGAAAAAGGAATCAGCAGGGGAAGCAAACCAAAACTGAATGGATTGTTAAGCAGGTTGTTGTTGAGCAATCTGATCTTGTGGAGCCTATTAACACTGCAGAGGTACAGCTAATGCAGGAATCTCATATGATGATTGATACTCTCTCAAGTATGGCTCAGCAAAATACTCATACTGGTTCTGATGCTATGGTCAGTTCAGAAGGTACAATCACTAATGTTGATGCTGCTACTGAGAATAGTGAACAGCAGATTGTGTATGGTAATAAAGGTAAAGCTATCATGAATGAGATTGGAAGTAGAGGCTACAAAATTGATCCTGGTCCATCCTGTAGGGGAGAACCTTATTCCAAATGATCATAGTAACTTGGAATATAAGGGGGCTTAATCAGCCTCACAAGCAAAAGGAGTTGAAAAACTTCTTAGCTATTAATAAAGTAGATGTCATAGGAATACTTGAAACCAGGGTAAAGGAGCCTAAATCAAGGAAAATATTGGGAAAGATTGCAATAAACTGGATGGTACAGTGTAATTACTTACATGCTACAAATGGAAGAATATGGTTGATTTGGAAGCCTCATATCCAACTTCATATACTAGCTATGTCTGATCAGCTTATTCATTGCTGGTTGGAAGATACTAGGAGCTAGATTAATCTTCATTTAACTGTCATATATGGCCATAATACTGTCTTACTTAAGAAACAATAATGGAGTGACCTTAGATCAATCCAGATCCCTAATCAATCTGCTTGGCTGATTAGTGGTGACTTTAATAGTGTATTTAGTTCTGATGACAGAATTGGATCTATTGTAACTGATGCTGAAGTGAAGGATTTCAAAGAGGTTGTTTCTGACCTCCAGCTGACTGCCATCAGAGCTAAAGGGTGGCATTTCACATGGTCTAATAAGCAAGACACATCTACTAGAGTATACAGCAAAATTGATTGGGCATTGGGCAATTTTCAGTGGTTGCAGTAGTTTGGTCACTTGGAAGCAGACTACTTGAACCCTTCTATTTCTGATCACTCTCCTATTCTTATTAAATTTGGTGTGCATAAGCCTCTGCATCCTAAACCTTTTCGATTGTACAATGTTGTTATGGAACATCCTCAATTTTTCAACATAGTCCAGCAGGTATGGCAGCAGGAGTATGTGGGCAAACCCATGCAGCAGATATGGCAGAAATTGAAGAGTCTAAAACAACAATTAAAGGAGATCACCTCTTACATGGAAGCTTACAAGCAGAATATTATTCAGGCCAGGGAACAGCTTGACATCATACAAAATCAGTTGCAAAACAGCCCTTTCACACAGGAGCTTATCCAGAAGGAAAGGAAGACACTAGAGGAACTTGAGAAATGGAATAATATTGAAGAAAAAGTACTGAGGCAGAAGTCAAAAGCTACATGGATTGAATGTGGTGACTCAAATACTAAATACTTTCATGCTCAATGGAAGATTAGAACTGGACAAAACAGCATTAATTCCATTTATACAGAAACTGGAGTGAAACTAACAGATCCTGTACTTGTGGAACAGGAATTCTTGAAGATATTCCACTCTTTAATGGGAGAATGTGCATCTGAACTTTCTTGTGTGAACTCTCAGATTATGATTGATGGCAAATGTCTTACTCTTGAGCAACAAAGACTTCTCATTAGAGAGATAACCATGGAGGAAGTTACTGCAGCAATCAAGGATATGCCTACAGATAAGGTCCCAGGGGTTGATGGATTTCCAGTAGAGTTCTTTACAAAAAACTGGGAACTGGTTAAAGATGACATTCTTTCTGCTACTAAAGATTTCTTCTACACAGGTGACCTGCCCTATATGATCAATACAACAGCCATAGCTCTTGTTCCAAAAGTCAGATCACCCTCTACTGTTAAAGATTTCAGGCCTATTGCATGTTGCACTACATTATACAAAATTATCTCCAAAGTTCTTACTAGAAGGATGAAGGATGTCATTGGGGAGTTAGTGGAATCTGCTCAATCAGCTTTTATTGAGGGGAGATGTATTGTAGACAACATCATGTTAAGTCATGAAATATTCAAGGGGTACTCAAGGAAAGGCATCTCACCTAGGTGTTGTTGGAAACACGTTCTCAAGGCTTTATACTAAAACGTGTGTTCTTATGTGTAGGTTTTGATGAATGACAAACAAGCGCAAATTGATATATGACGAAGTTCAAGTACAAGCGCACAATTGGTGGATTACGAGATTCAAGCACAATACAAAGTTTTATAGTTTAAATGAGTCGTTCTTAATTGTGATCTTGATCCGACAACTTGACTCATGACATGGCTTCTCTCGTAAAATTATTTTTACAAAATCATGCATATTAAATTTAATGCTAAATGATTTTAAATCATGCATATTTACTTTAGTCAAAATGATTTTTAAACATGCCTCTAAAATCTGGACTAAGATAATCGATTATGTTAAGCCAAGACTGCATGACAATCGATTGTGAACTGAATGACAATCGATTGTGTTAAGGTAGTGAGCATCAGGTTTTTCAAGCCTGCATGACAATCCATTGTGAACCTTATGACAATCGATTGTGATGAGGCAGTGTACATCAAAGTTTTTCAAAACTCAGAATAATAGATTGTGAAGCTAATGACAATCGATTGTGAAGAGACAGTGTCCATCAGATTTTTCAAAGTCACAAAATAATCGATTGTGAATATATGACAGTCGATTGTGTTGAGGCAGTGTCTTCCAGACTTTTTCAAAGTTATTAAATAATCGATTGTGAATATATAACAATCAATTGTGACGAGGCAGTCTCTAAAATGATTTTCAAAGTCTGATAAATAATCGATTGATAACATTGCACAATCGATTGTGAAGCTGACCGTTGTCGTAAAGTTTTCAAATACCGTCAGGTAATCGATTGTTGATTTTGTACAATCGATTGTTGAAATTAAAATCTGGAAAGGATTTTTTGAACGTTGCTGAATAATCGATTATTGATTTTGTATAATCGATTGTTTTGCGTAAAATCTGAAAATGTTTTGTTGAACGTTACCAATAATCAATTGTTGATCTTGGACAATCGATTGTTAAGCGTAAAATCTGGGATTGATTTCTGGAACGATTGGCAAACAATCGATTGTGGATTCTTGACAATCGATCGTCACTCAGTAAAATCAGCAACTCTTAATTGGCAATTAGGCAACGGTAATGCCAAGTTTTTCAACTATAAATACAGCTTCATTTCAGTGTTTTAAACACAATAATATACAACAACTGATCATTCTATTGCTATAAGCTTGCATACTATTGTTTATCATTTTATATTCATTTCATAAAGCTTTTGAGAGCCAAAGTCTTGTCCATAATTGTTGTGATCTTGAGCTTACTTCTTTTACTCATATCTACTCATTAAGGAGTGTATTGTTTGAGTGTTTAGTGTTTTGTACACTTGTAAGAGAATTGTGATTCTCTTGTTGTAAGGAACTTGTGTTTCCTTGGTTGAAGTCTTGGAGTGTTGTATCTCCGAGCAAAGGTGTTAAGGCGTGTGTCCTTAAGTTGTAAAGGTTTCTTGAGCACCCGTAAGCTTGACAAGTTAGTGGAAAATCTCGAGAGAGTCTCTCGGGGACTGGACTAGCCACGTGTTGTGGTGAACCAGAATACATCGGTGCGTACTTTATTATTTATCGCACTTATTTACTTCCTGCAATTTTTGAATTCCGCAAGTTTACGCTAATTTCTATTTTAACGCTATTCACCCCCCTCTAGCGTTAAGCGTATTATCTAATAGGTGTGTTCTTAAGGTTGATTTGAGAAAGGCATATGATAACTTAGAATGGACCTTCTTGAAACAAATTCTCACTGACTTGGGTTTTCCAGCAAAATTTACACATTGGATTATGGCTTGTGTTTCTTCTGTATCATATTCCTTAGTAATGAATGGTGGTTTAACCAAGCCATTCAATTCTAGGAGGGGTATTAGACAAGGGGATCCCATGTCACCTTATCTCTTTGTGTTGGCCATGGAATACTTGAATAGATTATTGCAGCAACTCCATAAGGATGGAAACTTCAATTTCCATCCCAGGTGCAGGAAACTCAACATTTCTCATGTGTGTTTTGCTGATGACTTGCTTATGTTCTGCAGAGCTGATGAGATGTCTATTCAAATTCTGCATAACACCTTTGCCCAGTTCTCAGCAGCCTCTGGACTCCAGGCAAATGTTAGCAAGAGTGCTATTTACTTGGCTGGGGTACATCAACATACTAGAGAGCAGTTACTTAATGTCCTGGGATTCTCTGAAGGACAACTGCCATTTAGATACTTAGGAATTCCTCTGGATTCTAAGAAACTAGCCATACATCATTATCTGCCCCTCATTGAGAGAATTACTTAAAAGATTACTTGTTGGTCAGCCAAGCTTCTTTCTTATGCAGGTAGGAACCAATTGATAAAGGCTGTGATCTTTGGCATCCAGTCTTATTGAGCTCAAATCTTTATTCTGCCTAAAAAAGTCCTAAAAGTCATTGAAGCTATCTGTAGAACCTATCTTTGGACTGGTAAGGCAAGTATTTCAAGAAGAGCATTGGTGGCTTGGGATAAGGTATGCAAGCCAGTATCTGCTGGTGGGCTTAATCTCCTGGACTTGTCTATGTGGAACAAGGCTGCCATATCAAAGCTGTTGTGGGATTTGGCAAACAAAAAAGACTGCTTATGGGTTCGATGGGTTCATGCTTATTACATTAAGCAAGGCAACATCTCTTCTGTTAACATCCCTAAAACAGCATCTTGGGTGATCAGGAAAATATTGGAATGCAGAAACTTTATCTTGGAATGTCCTCAGTTGCATGGTGATCTTACTGTTCGATTGAATAGTGTATGCAAGCTTAACAAGTTTAGCATACAGAAACTTTATACATCATTGCTTCCCAGCTTTACAAAGGTTACATGGAAGAATTTGTTATTAATTGGTAATGTCCTTCCTAGACACAAGTTCATTGCCTGGCTTGCAGCTCATCATAGCCTTCCTACAGTGGATAGACTGCTGGTAATGGGTGTTCAAATCCCAGTGGACTGTGTTTTTTGCAAGCTTCATGTGGAAGACTTTAACCATCTGTTCTTTGGTTGTCCTAGCACAAACAGTTTATGGAAAAGAATTTGCAATTGGTTGGGATATTCTCGAACTGTAGGATGCTGGGAATCTGAACTCAACTGGATATGTAGTATAGCCAAGAGCAGGCAATGGCACAAGGTGACAACAGCTGCTGCATTCATAACCACAATTGCACTCATCTGGAAAGCGAGGAACCAAATGCGATTTGATGGTGTCACATATGTGGAAGATTTGTTATGTCGAGAGATTGCCCTATTGATACATATGCGAGGCAGTAAACATAAGAAATGGCAAATTGGTCTTAGCAAGCTCAACTATTTTCCTTAGCCTATGATTTTACATACGATAACACAGATTGTATATACATAGCAAATAGAGTAATGAGATTCTTGTATTAGCATAGTAGTTAGTCCAAAACTACTATCATGATCTTTGATGTACATATACTTTGTTATCAATGAAAGCTTAATTTTACTGTAAAAAAAAAAAGAAATCTAGTCCTTAGTTCGGGATGCAGTCCCATCCCCAAGTGGAATTTTTTCTCCAATTTTTTTTCAATAATGCGACTTGCTCAAGATCTTCCTCTATAGATTTTATTGCGTCAGTCTCTTATGGTATCTAGAAATACCTTGGCACCTGATAAGATTCTTTCATCTCTTCCTCCTTGGTTGACTTTGTTGACCAGAGAGCAGGCGCTGATTCCTGTAATTGCTATGCCGCATGCCTCTTTCCTTTGCTACCGGAGACCAAAATTGCCTTCATCTCCCTTTTCGTCTGTTGATTGCCTTTTATTTGTTTAATTCCCTTGGGAGTTGGTAATTTCATCAAATGGTGATATGTCGATGGTACAACCTTCATCTCGTGCAACCATGGTCTTCCCATGATAATATTTTAGACTCATATCACCATGCACCACCTTGAAAAGGGACGTCTCCATCACTCCATCGACATTCGTAGGCAGCTAGATCTCTTCTCGGGTTGTCACTCTTTCTAGGTTAAACCTAGCAAGGAGCTTTATGACTAGAATGGTGCTTCCAATGAGCTTGGCTTACTCCAATACCCTCTATTGTATAATATTGGACGAGCTTTCTTTATTTACCAAAATACGATTGATTTTAAAATCTAATACATTTAAATAAATTACCAATGCATCGTTGTGCAATAGCAACAATCCATCTGTGTCCTCCTCCACGAAAATGATGTCATCTTAAGTGAATTCCCGGAGCCTCTTATTGTGGGTCACATACACCTTCGTCTTTTTTGTCGCTGAGAATGTAACACAATTAATCTCGTTTACCCTGAAAATCATGTTGATCATCAGGTGTGGGAGAATTCTCCTGCTTTTGAGGGCTCCATGTTATGACGATTGCGACCGTAATTGTTTTTAGCCCGGTCACTTAAAAATTCCCTAATATGGACATTTTTCAGCAGTGTCACCACCTCTTTGCATAGATACCGACATTCCCCAGTCTCGCGACCGTTGTCCCGTAGGATCCCTCTAGCTGGGATCATATCTAATTGGCTTTGGGAGCCATGCCTCTTTAATGTTCCTCAAAGCCAATATCAACTCTATTACACTGACATTGAAGTTATATTCTGAAAGTCTAGGGTAGGAATAATCTCGAAAACCTGACATTTCCTTGTCTTGTGATAACCTATTATTCCAGTCGTAGTCAGTTCTTCTATCTGTACCCAACCTATCCGCCAGCTGGAAACCTCTTCCGCATCCTTTGACCTGTTCATAGGGCAAAAACCAGCTCCTCGAAGACCGTCGATCTGTGTTGAATCGTCTTTTGATTTCTCTTTGTTCTTTTCTCGTTCCCGACCTTAACCAACGCCGGAAAACCGAGCTGATCATCCTCAATCATTATCTTTGACTCGTACTAGTTGTAAACATCCACCCAAGTTATCACTTGGGACTCAAGCAAGATTTCTTTCAACTTTTGAGAAGCATCAGAACTTCTCGGGTTCAGACCCAGGTGAATGCTTCAGCCGCCCATTTAACCAGAATGACCTGTAGCAACATACTATCCTTTGGAACCTGGCTACAAACTTCCGCAACACTCAGACTCTCCTTGTACAATCCTAAATATATCGAACTTTTGAGCTTGTACCTTTCTTACCCCAGCATGAGCCTTAATGAAAAAACCCATAAGCATCTTGAAGGAGTCTATAGAATTCTCGGACAAAAGCGAATACTACGTCAAGGCTCCCTACGTGAGAGTCTCTCTGAATTTATTTTGGTAAAACTGACTCGATCTCGTGGGGAGCTAATCGTTCCCCTTCACCGCCATTGTATAGGTGGTTATATGTTCCTGAGGATCTGAAGTTCTATCATATTTCGGCACGTTTGGAATTTTAAACTACTTCAGAATCGATTCTGGTGTCGCGCTTGGTTTGTACGGAAATTGAGTGAACTTCTTTGATTCCGGCTCTTTCAGAACTAGTGGTGCGCCAGGAATTTGGTCCATACAATCATTCACTTCCCTCATAAACTATATGAGTTCGTTTTTGAAAGGACCAACCTCGTTGTTGCGACTAGATCCGCTACGCCCAATCCCATCGAAGCCGACCTCGCCACTCGAGGTGTTGTTGTTGACCCCATGCATATTTTTGAATTGTGGGAGCACCGAGAGGAACTGGACCTCGTCCATTCGCGTTACTGGAAGCACCCAACAACTCCTGCTTCAATGTTGTCATAACTTTATCTTGCCGTGTGAGATGGCCTAAAATGGCATTTAGTTGCTCCTGCAAGACCCTTACCGCTTCGGCGATATGCTCTTCTTCAGCATCATCAGGAGTCACCTCTCGAACATAATGCGGGTACACCTGCCGTGGATTGGTGTGGCGTTGTTCCCCTTACTGCGGGTATCACTGATTGAATCTTCGTGCTGAGGCTGATTTCCTTGGGCCTGAAGGTTGTATGTGTTTTTAATACCATTATCTTCCATTTTCTTATGTTTTTTTGCTAAAAACAAATAATCAAACACATTAGTAAAAGAGGCAAAGACCAACTTAATTATACAACTATCTAAACCCCATGATAGACGCCAAACTGTTTACCAGTAAAACGGTACAGCTGAATTTATACATGGTTTATAGACAAGTAAATTAATTTGATCCTAAAATAATAGATGAATTAGACAAAAACATAATATTAACCTTGAGATGGAGATAAAATAACATAAATTGTAATTCCGGGAGCAGGGTTTCCGGGGACAATAGCAAAGATATCAGTGAACAAGAAGATAAAATTATATTGAGCTTAGAATACAGTGTAGCATATGTTTGTCAGAAATTTCGGGTCTTTTACAATGATAATAGAGCCTACTATTTATAGTTGCACCTAGGGAACAAGGTCCAAGGATCAAGCTCCTATTTAATGACAATTATGAGGGTCATTGTAGAATGTATAACGGCAGACAGTGAATGCCATATTACTTGTAACGGGCCACATACTTAATGTTGTAGAGTATTCCTCATTAAATGCTACCGGGTGGCAAACATTTTACTCATCTTTATGAATATCATTCTCTTTGGTAGGAGACGGGATCGTTGCCTCCTGATTCGACTATCTTATGTTTTCGGCTTCACGTGATATTTCCTCATAAGATCATTTAATATAAACATATTTTACCCTATACAACTTTACGTCGTAATGTTTATTGTGTACTCTTTTATGTGACTTACAGAGGAATGTTGTTTCAACATACTTAAGAGGATTCATTTCTGTACACATACTTGTACACACTGATTTTGAGCTTCTAGTGGGAGCTGTAGACTTCTTACACTATGGTGCGTGCTTCTCCTCCCTTTTTCCACTTGAACAATCTGTAATTTTAAGAGTTTGAACCAATTTAATCTCCAGACAAGTGAAGTAGTAATTATTGTGCAAGGAAGGTTTTCTTAGCCCTTTATATGTATGAGCTAGTGAATAGGTTCACCATAGCAAAATTTTGCTATAGTGCAGCTTTCTGCTACTCAACATTATTTGCTACAATGGACCTTTCAAAATCTAAATTTGTGCCAATTGGAAAAAAAAAAGTGCAGTTTTGTTATGAGGAGATAAATTGGAAAATTATGAAAAGTTAGCAACCTTGAACCCAAAAAACCAGCAACAGCGGAGTAAGCTCCCATATCCGTGAAGGACTGCTTTCCAGCAGAGGAAAACTTCTCGTTGCTGAGCTTGCCGTTAAAGAGTAAGATGCTGGGATATGTGATCATGTCTTTTCTTAAGGGAGATGTAGCTCCTCTGATCTTATGCCTGGTCCAAGATCAAGTACAGCCAGTAGCAGGCGTGCTCATGTCACTTCGAGATACTGCAATTAAAAAAATACACCAAAAAGGCCTCTCCTGTCGGTCAAGTGCTTTTACTTCTCAGATCGACAAGTATACCTTCCCCAAAAGTAAATATCAAAATAGTCAAAGATACCAAGATCAAAAATATATTAATAAAAAGAATTTTGGTGAATGCATTCTGCAGCCTCAATTAACCTAGTCTTCCTTACACTTTATTTGTTGGCAAATATGGAAGATGGCAAAAAACTTCTAGGTAAAACGATGAAGGTTAATTGAGAGGTGCAGGTGGTACTTGTAATGCAATCTACTTGACTATACTAAACACTTACAAGAAAAACATATGTGATGGAATATTTATGCCTGACAGAATTCCACAAAATTGTGACGTATTTTGACAGTACGATGACAAAATTTAGCATGTGGTCAAAACAATTTTTTTTGAATTTTTTACTATTTTATTTTCCGTCACAAATTCTCTCCCATACTCTTGATATTATGTTTAATGAAAGCTGTTCTATATCAACATAATTTGGTCATCCATTGCCGATAATCTGCTTCAAAACCTGTGGAGTGAATTCAGTTCTATTTTCAGGTAACCTCGTCAATACTTAAGCGCTCAAAATGATAGATTGGAAATGGAGCTAGCACTAATTTCTTGTTCCACCCCTAGCTCTCTCATATTTTTCTCATTAAAGGTATCCCTCTTACTGTCCAGGTGAACTCATACAGAGAGCTCTTGAAAACTCTTGAAAATATCTTGTAGTCTTAACCTCTAATAATTGTTCATGGCCAAATATGACAAATTGATGTACACATTAATATATAATATATGTGCTTTTATAAAGTCATCTTATCACCTTTGAATTCCATTTGATTTATAATGTTAGGCAATTGTAAAAAAATTAGTTTTTTAATATAAAGTCATATTTTCATTACAATACTTAACACGTTTTTTTTTTATATTTAGGTCATACACCCTAAGCATATATAATAATGGAGAAGAATAACAAAGCAAGAGGGATATGTATTTTCTATAAAGGTGTGCTGCGCATAGAATGTGTATTAAACAATTCGCAATATATTAGACTGTATTTTCTTGAACTTAAGTGATATCCTAAAAGTTTTCGCATTTTAAGCACGGAAGCAATATTAGGAGCTTTTGTCCTTACCATTTATCTTTTGCATTTGCATGTATTAGGTGAAAGAATAAATGAGAGGTTGTATAAAGCAAAACAGAAAAAAGAAAAATACTGGTAAAACGGCATATGAAGAAAAAGCTTATAAGAAGTATATTCGCACATGTTTATATCTGTACAATATAATAAATGTAACTATGTGATAATTGAGCATTCTGAACGAAATGCATTAATCTTGTCATGTAGTTTCATATGTATTTATCTATATATAATGTTCATGCCATGTTATTTTAGGGTACACCTAGACATAAACAATTATGTCTTATCGGATTTTTGCAAATTAAAAAACTTGATTCTTTAATGTATTTTATACACAAATCAAAAAAGAAGAACGAAATCGAGCCCAACTAAAAATGGTCCAAGTTCTCTCGCCGCATGATAACTGAAACGCTCGGCGCATGATAGCAAGGCTGCAATTGTGCCCGGAAAATGGCTCGCCGCCGGAGGAATGTCGGTGCTACTACTGCTCAGATTGTTACCCCAGCTCATGGTGTTACAAAGGAGTTAGAACCGCTGACATTTGGTAATTTCCTCCCTCAAAAGTTCCAATCGAGTGAGGCGATTCATGAAGATGGTTGTGCTGAGAATGTAATACCTCCTCAGATGAGTAAAATTGAAGCAAATACTAATCTAGCTGTGAGACGCTTACAATTCTCAGAAGCTAGTGGGTCTGAGAAATCTATTCTGTCTGCTGCCGAGGTTGTGCGAGGTAATCGCAGTGCTCAAATGGGTAAACTATTTTTGTTTGTGCCTCCTATTGAAAGAGATGGTAAGAAGATTGTCAAAATAAGTGAAGATGATTTGAATTCTCAGGTTGATTATTGGAATACTTCCTTAATTGGTTACATAATTGGAGAGAGTCCCTATGAGAAAGCTATGGAAAATTTTTGTGTTGCATGTGTGGAATTTTGTCTCTAAACCTCAGATTTTGATCCGTTCTGAGGGCTATTGCATCTTCCGATTTAATAGTATAAAAGACAGATACCAAGTCATTCAATCTGGACCTTATTCATACAGGAATAAACCTATGGTATTGAAGCCTTGGGAAATTGATTTCTCCTTCCAGAATGATTTACTGAGTACAATTCATGTGGGGATTAGATTTCCTGGGCTACCTGTAGGCTATTGGTCAACTGAAGCATTGAGTAAGATGGCTAGTGCAGTGGGTAAACCATTGTATACAGACAAGTTTACAACTCACTATGAGAAAATATCATTTGCTCGAGTACTAGTGGAGGTTGATGCTGCTCATCCTCTCGCTGATCAGATAGAGATTGAGACTCCATTTGGTCCCAAGATTCAATTGATTGAATATGATTGGAAGCCTCTTTTCTGCAATCACTGTCTGAAATTTAGACATGTTTCTATTGATTGTTGGTATAATGCTAACAATGGTGAAGAACAGGGAATGGAGGAAGAGGGTAAGCCAAGGAGACAGAGGATCAGATTGAAAAAGCAGGCAAAAGTTGTAAAGCAGGAGTGGCTTGTTAAACAGCCTCTAGGTAGTACAGAATCACAGGAGAACTTGCCAAAGCAATCAGATCATAACAAGGAGAATGAGAGGTTGGGGAACACCACTACTAGTGTGGTGATCACTCAATAGGATGCACAGTAAGGTCCTGACATTCAGGAAAGGAATGAGATTGTAAACAAGGAGCAATGGCAGCATTGAAGTAATGGTAGATATATGCAATAAGGGTAAGACAATTGTTGATGTGTTAGATGATGGAAGGAAGGGACAGCAGATTGATCCTAGGCCTTCTCAAAACCTATTTCCTATGTTACAATGATTATTGTCACTTGGAATATTAGGGGGCTAAACCTAGCCCATAAACAGAAAGAGTTGAAGACCTTTCTTGCTGTAAATAAAGTAGATATTTTGGTATGTCTTGAGACTAGAGTGAAGGAACATAAAGCAAAGAAGATTCAAGGAAAGATTGCAAAGGGATGGAATGTCCACTGCAACTACTCTAAGGCTGTAAATGGGAGGATTTGGCTACTCTAGAAACCTCACATACAGGTTCAAATTTCCTGTGTGACTGACCAGTTCATTCAGTGCTTTATAGAAGATTCTATAAGTCAAGTCAAAACTCACTTAAGTGCCATCTATGCTCAGAATACTGTTAACCAAAGAGACCAGCTGTGGAGGGATTTGAGAAAAATATATATACCCAGTCAAGACACTTGGTTGTTAAGTGGGGATTTTAACACTGTTTTATGTCTGAAGATAGAATTTGATCTCCTGTTACTGATACTGAAGTTAAAGGTTTTAAAGATATTATTGCTGACCTTCAACTTACTCCTCTTAGAGCTAAAGGGTGGTATTACACTTGGACTAATAAACAAAATACTACAACTAGGTTGTATAGCAAGATTGACTGGGCATTGGGCAACTAACAGTGGATACAACAATATGGGCACCTAGAAGCTGACTTCATGAATCCATCAGTTTCTGACCACTCTCTAGGTCTTATCAAATGTGGAGATCAAACATTGTTACATCCTAAGCCTTTCAGACTATATCTTAACATTATGGAGAGTCCTCAGTTCCAAACCATACTACAAAATGTCTGGAGACAAGAATATGAAGGAGCACATATGCAACAGATATGGAGTAAAATAAAAACCATGAAACAACAATTAAAGGAGACAAATGCTTATATGGCTTCATATAAGCAAAAACTTGCACAGGCTAGGGAGACACTGGGTATTATCCAGAATCAATTGCAGCACTGTCCACTATCACAGCCTCTGTTTAATGAGGAAAAAGCAGCATTAGAAGAAATTGAGAAATGGAGTTTTGTGGAGGAACAAATTATGAGACAGAAATCCAAGGCCTACTGGATTGAATGTGGTGATGCCAACACAAAATATTTTCATGCTCAGTGCAAGATCAGAACTTGCCAGAATAGCATAACATCTACATACACTGATACAGGTCTGAAGCTCACAGACCCCTTATCTGTGGAACATGAGTTTATAAATATTTTCCAATCATTGATGGGAGATTGTGCTGGGGAGCTGCCTTGTGTCAACACAACTATTATTAAAGGAGGAAGTTGTCTTACTTTATCACAACAAAAACTGCTGATCCAGGAGGTTACTATGGAAGAGATTGCAGAAGCACTAAAAGAGATGCCAAAGGATAAAGCACCAGGAGTGGATGGTTTCCCTGTGGAGTTCTATACTAGAAACTGGGAGATAGTAAAGGATGATATACTTGCTGCTACAAAGGAATTCTTCTCCAGTAGCAGAATGCCTCACATGATCAATACTACTGCTATTGCACTTGTACCTAAAGTCAAAGCTCCTACAACTGTTAAAGATTACAGGCCCATAGCTTGTTGCACTACTTTGTATAAGATCATCTCCAAAGTCATTACTAGGAGAATGGAAACTGTGATTGGTGATTTGGTTGGGCAGGCTCAGTAAGCTTTTATTGAAGGGAGAAGCATTGTTGATAACATTCTACTCACCCATGAAATCTTCAAAGGTTATTCTAGGAAAGGAATATCTCCCAGATGTGTCTTGAAGGTGGATCTTAGGAAGGCTTATGATACTCAGGAATGGAGGTTTCTTAGACAGATCCTCATTGATCTTGGGTTTCCTGCTAAATTTGTTCACTCGATAATGTCATGTGTCACAACTGTTTCATACTCCCTAGTTCTGAAAGGTGGATTAACAAAGCCCTTCACTGCTAAGAGAGGTATTAGACAAGGTGATCCTATGTCACCATATCTATTTGTGCTGGCTATGGAATATCTCAATAGGGAACTGGGACAGTTGCACAAGAATGGGGATTTCAATTTTCACCCAAAATGCAGAAAGCTTAATTGTACTCATGTATGTTTTGCTGATGATCTATTAATGTTCTGTCGAGCTGATCTTGTTTCCATTCAGATCTTAAAGGAGGCTTTTCAAAAATTCTCTGAAGCATCTGGATTGCAAGCTAATGTTAGCAAAAGTGCAATATACTTGGCTGGAGTGCAGCAGTGTACTAGAGAAGAAATTCTGGAGGCATTGGGTTTTGCTGAGGGTCACCTTCTATTCAAATACTTGGGGATACCTCTTGATTCCAAAAATCTTGTTTTCTATCAGTACCCTCCTTTGATAGAGAAGATTGCAGCTAAGATTACATGTTGGTCAGCTAAACTGCTCTCTTATGCAGAGAGATGCCAGTTGATCAAAGCTGTCATCTTTGGCATTAAAACTTACTGGTCTCAAGTTTTCATTCTGCCAAAAAAAGTGTTGAAAGCTATTGAAACAACCTGCAGAACCTTTTTGTGGACTGGAACTGCTAACCTCTCTAAAAGAGCACTAGTTGCTTGGGAAAGGGTTTGTAGACCAATTACAGCTGGAGGACTCAACATATTAGATATGAGTGTATGGAATAAAGCAGCTATCAGTAAGCATCTCTGGGATTTAGCTAGAAAGAAGGACTACATGTGGATAAAATGGGTGCACTGTTACTATATCAAGCAGGTTGACATTGAAACAATGACCCTTCATAAGTCAGCCTCTTGGGTTGTGAGGAAAATATTGGACAGCAGAACTGCTATCATGGGAAATCAGGTGCTTCAGGGGGATCTTCTTGGCAGATTGAAAGGAGTCTGCAAACTGGATCATTTCCAGATTTAGCAGTTGTATCTAACAATGATTCCCAGCTTCAGCAAGGTTGAATGGAAGAGTCTGATGATGACTGCAAATGTTCACCCTCGGCATAGAGTCACTGTGTGGTTAGCTGCACAGCAAAGGCTACCAACAGTGGACAGACTGCAGAAATTTGGCATACAAGTTCCTGCAACTTGTGTGTTTTGTAATCAGAGTACAAAAGCCTTTAATCATTTATTTTTTGAGTGTTCAGTAACTAGGAGTCTGTGGTCCTGACTCTGTCTCTGGATGGGGCACCACCACAGATCTGTTGGTGATTGGGATACCGAATTGAAATGGATTTGCAGCAAAGCAAAGAACAAACTGGGGCTTAATGCTATAACAGCTTGTGTATTTGTCAACACTGTTGCACTTATCTGGAGGGAGAGGAATAGCATTAGATTTGACAGGAAGTCTATGTGGAGAATCAGATATGCAGAGAAATTGTACTACTTATTCATATTCCAGGAAGGAATTGTAGTCGATGGCAAAATGGCTTGCGGTAACTTAGTAGTTTTCCATAGATATAGTCTATATTATATACTGAGTTGTAATTAGTCCATATTGGTAATTTTCTTAGTATAGATGATTTTGATGTAAATGAGTAGTAGCAAGTCAAAGCTACTACAAATACTTCACCTTGTACATTTTCTGATATTAATGAAATATAACTGTTCAATCAAAAAAAAAAAGAACGAAATCTAAGAACACAATCAATGTTATGCGAAAAACCTCCTTGCTCAAGGAAGTAAAATTTATGACCTACCCTCACATAATTTGTCTGGTAACTTCAACTAACTTAAAAAGATTGGTTTTAGGTCACAACCCAGTAACCCCATACAATCAACTTAATTGTAGTTACTCTTTCAAGACTATAGACACTAGCCTAGAAAAATAAATAATTTCCAGAATTGTTTACTTACGATTACACTTCTCAACAAACAAAATAGATTCCAATTAAAGAACAGTAACTCCATCTAAACAACTAAAGAACCTAAGCAATTTAGCCTTTAGGAGCAGGTTCTTGCTGTTAGAATAAGTGCTTAACGCTAGAGGGGGGTGAATAGCATTTTATAAAAATTCGCAGTAAAAAATAACTCAAATGCGGAAATAAAAGAGTAAGGAAGAAGTGCACCGAATTTATACTGGTTGACCACAAATGTGGTTACGTCCAGTCTCCCGAGATACAATCTCGAGGTTCAACTAATCCTGTTAAGCTTGCGGGTGCTCAACAAACCGTTACAACTTGAGAACTTGAATCACACAAGCCTCAACAACCTTGCTCGAAGATACCGCACTTCAAGACTTCAACAGAAGGAATAAAAACGTTCCTTCTAACAACAACAAGGGATTATAAACTTCCCTTCAAGTGTATACAAAACACTTACACTCACTTAAACAGAACTCTCTTTATAGAGTAGATATGAGTAAACAAGTACGCTCAAGAACACAACAATAAATTCAAGAAATGGCTTCTCAAAAGCAATTAAAAATATGAAATGAATGTAGAATATTTGGAAGCTTGTATATGATGTTTGCTCATATTGTTGTGTGTCAAATGAGGGGTTTTGGGGTGTATTTATAGCCTCAAAATCCCTTGTATCCGTTGCTAAATGATTGAATAATTTGTCAAAAATCTGCAACGATAATCGATTATCGCAGGACGATAATCGATTAACCTTTCAAAAATATAGACGTTGAAAGGCAACGGATACTAAGATAATCGATTAACTTATGTCAGATAATCGATTACATTAACGATAATCGATTATCGCACTTAGATAATGGATTATCTCATTCGAAATTATAGTCGTTGATAAACAGCAGGTATACGATAATCGATTATCGTTGGTAAGATAATCGATTATCTCACCTTGCGTAAAAACGTCCAGTTTAATGAAATATTAGATAATCGATTATCTCCTCACGATAATCTATTAACTCAATAGAAAAATGATTTCAAGACGTTTTTCATTGTTTACTTAAATACCAAAAATATAAAATATGTCTTAAATATTAAAGACACTTTTAAAAACCTTTTTGGTTCAATTTAAAACATGAAAATCAATTTATTCCAAGAGTATAAAAATTATTTATGATATGCATATGGTTATGAAAATAATTTTTGGAGAGAAGCCAAGACTTAAAATTAGAGTAGGATCAAGATCACAAATATAAATAAGACTCAAAATAAAGGTCTTCATTTATTTTCATTGCTTCATTGCTTCTCTTGATCTTGTCTTGAACTTCTTGTTTTTGTACTCCAATTTTGGTCCGCTAATTGATTGCATATCATCTCTACAAAACAAATATACTTTAGTATAAACAAAAGTATATTTCAATAATAACTTACGATTATTTGGCATGTATAATATTTTCCATCTTCATCAGTTTGTCATTTATCAAAACCTACAAATATGAACACATTAGTTTTAACAACATAATGAATGTGTTCTAACAATTTCCCCCTTTTTGATAATGTCAAACCTATATGGGGATATGCATTAAAAAAATGTTACAAGTTAATTATGCCAAATACAAGATAAGTTATAATTGAGTTCCCCCTCAATTTATGCCAAAGTAATAAAAAAATTTATTTGAAACCAAAACACTAAAAATAAAATAATGTAAATGCACAAATGCATATACCCTTCTCTTCCCCCTTTTGACATTATCAAGAAGGCAATTTTATTTATGAAAGGAAAGAGTACAAAACAACAAACAAAAAAAAAATACATTTAAAAATCATCATCAAATTCGTCGCTTGAATCATTGGAAGAGTGGACTTGAGCATAGGGGTAGTTGACATGGTCAAAATACCCGTGAAGTTCATTGCTCAATCTTCGCACATGCCTTTCCGTGCGGGATACATTTCTATCAATCCGATCTATTGAGGTTGATAGAGTAGTTGAAAGTGAAGCTATTTGCTCAGAAATACTTTCAAGTGTAATATCCGAGCGACGACTTGGTTGAGGAGTTGGTTGAGTAGGCGGAGGAGGAGGAGGAGCGGGATGATCTCCGCTACGAAAGGATGTTTCTTGAATCTCCCAAATTTTGGTGCGATTTTTCTTCGGACCAATATTGGTGTTAATTTCCAATGCTTCAAGAATGATCATAATGAGAAAAGCATATGGAAGAGGTTTGTCATCACCTATGGAATCATGCATGTGAGTGAGAATAAACTTGCACCAAATGATGTGCGCCCCGTTAATGATAGCATGCATAATTTTGGCAAAATTGACAAATTGGCTTTGAAGAAGGATAGTTGAATGAGCGGAGTCGGAAAGATATCTACCCGTTGTAAAACGGGGTGGAAGAATTTCCCTATTTTCAAATTTTTGAAGAAAGCGTCGAAGTTCACTTTCTTGTTGAAATCTTAGAAAAGAACCATCTTGATAGCAAAATACATTTTGAGGGATATTTGAAGAAGAAGCAACGTTCTTTTCGGCACGAGATCGCTTGGTATTTCTATTAGCCATGTGAATGAAATGTAAAACCAAGGAGAATTTTGAAGACTTTTGAAGATTTTGGAGAGAGTTTTGTGAATAGAATAGTGTTGTGAGTGAATAATTTGAGTGGAAGACTTCCCTATTTATAGAGGTGAAAAATGAGAGAATTTTGAGTGAAAAAATCTGATTTTGATAAGGTACAAACGACTCTAAAACGGTAAAATTTTTGAAATCTGGCCGTTAGTTAATCGATTATCGTGAACGATGATCGATTATCTTGAGCTACGGAGGTACGATAATCGGTTATCGGTTTAAGTTAATCGATTTTTTTAAGAATTTCAGAAAAGGTCGGTAAAACAGACTGGAACGATAATCCATTATCTTCCTAAGTTAATCGATTATCTAAAAATAAAATGAAATAAAATATGATCGATTATAATCGATTATACTAAACTCGACCTTAAACACACAAGACTTTATGAAAATTAACTCAGTTCCCCCTGCCTTTAGGGCGATACCTGCAAAAGAAAATAAACGTCTCCGACGCTCAAGTCAGTAATTATTCAAAAAAATAAATGCAACCTAAATGTATGCATTAGATCAACGTAGAGTCAAGGATTCCGAGTTCACTACGAATACGGAAGAACGACTCTCTATCTAAAGGCTTGGTGAAGATGTCGGCTAATTGATGTTTAGTTTCAACGAACTCAATTTTGACATCACCTTTAAGAACGTGATCTCTTATAAAATGGTGCCTAATCTCGATGTGTTTCGTTCTTGAATGAAGAATAGGATTCTTCGTCAAGCTTATGGCGCTAGTATTGTCACATCTAAGAGGGACATGATCAAGACTAAGACCATAGTCCAAGAGTTGTTGCTTCATCCAAAGAATTTGTGCACAACAACTCCCCGCAGCTATATATTCAGCCTCGGTTGTGGATAACGCAACACTTACTTGCTTCTTACTAAACCATGAGACTAATGAACTTCCGAGCAAATGGCAAGTGCCACTAGTGCTCTTGCGGTCTAATTTACAACCCGCAAAGTCGGAGTCGGAATAGCCAACAAGTTGGCATGAAGAGCCTTTGGGATACCATAGTCCCACATTTATAGTATCAACAAGATACCTCATTATCCGTTTTACCGCAGTTAGGTGAGACTCCTTCAGACATGATTGAAATCGAGCGCATAAACAAACGCTAAACATGATGTCCGGTCTACTAGCAATTAAATAAAGTAAGGATCCGATCATACCTCTGTATTTCTTCACATGTACCTCCTTACCTTTTTCATCTTTGTCAAGATGGTCGGATGTGCTCATTGGAGTAGCCATTGCTTTGGCATTGCTCATTTCAAATCGATTAAGCAATTCCTTGCAATATTTAGTTTGACAAATGAAAGTTCCCTCTTTCATTTATTTTACTTGCAACCCCAAGAAGAAATTAAGCTCACCCATCATTGACATCTCAAATTCACTAGTCATAAGATTAGAAAATTCCTTGCACAAAAACTCATTAGTTGCACCAAAAATAATATCATCAACATAAATTTGAACAATTAGAATGTCATTGTTTTTATTCTTGATGAACAGTGTAGTATCGACTTTCCCCCTATTGAATTCATTTTCCAAGAGGAATTTGCTCAAGCGTTCATACCAAGCTCGTGGAGCTTGTTTTAGACCATAGAGTGCTTTCTTGAGCTTGAAGACATAATCCGGAGATTTAAAGTCTTCGAACCCTGGGGGTTGTTCAACATACACTTCCTCTTGAATAAATCCGTTGAGAAATGCACTCTTGACATCCATTTGATACAATTTAAAATTCATTGATGAAGAAAATGCAAGTAATAAACGTATAGCTTCTAAACGTGCTACGGGTGCATATGTTTCTTCATAATCAATACCTTCTTCTTGATTATAACCATTAGCAACTAACCTAGCTTTATTTCTAGTGATTATTCCATTTTCGTCTAATTTATTACGAAAAACCCATTTCGTACCAATTATGGTATGATTATCGGGTCTTGGCACCAATTCCCAAACGTCATTACGTTTAAATTGGTTAAGCTCCTCTTGCATTGCCAAGGTCCAATGCTCATTCCCAATTGCTTCGGAAATGTTAGTAGGTTCAATTTGAGAAACAAAAGCCATTTGACCTACGGTGTCTTTAAGGAGGTTTCGTGTACTTACCCCTTTTTCGATGTTGCCAATTACCTTGTCGAGAGGATGGTCTTTAAACGTCCTCCAAGCTTTAGGCATCATCGAATCTTCCTCTTGTCGTGGTTCTTCTTCCGATGGTTGTTCCATGACTTCATCTTGTCCTTCCGTTGGATTCTCCTTTTCTGTTTTGTCTTGAAGGCTTATTTTGTTTAGAGAATCTGCAAGATGATCACAAAAATCCTTTCTCGCCAAGCGAGCATCATTTTCACAAAATACAATATGAGGGGATTCCTCAACAGTTTTAGTACGATTATTGTATACCCTATAAGCTTTGCTCCGTGATGAGTAACCAAGAAAAATACCTTCATCAGATTTAGCATCAAATTTTCCCAAATTGTCTTTTCCATTATCATGGATAAAACATTTACAACCGAAAACTCTAAGGTGGGAAATATTAGGCTTTCTTCCCTTGTAGAGTTCGTATGGAGTTTTCATGAGTATCGGTCGAATGACTGCTCTGTTTAGAACATAGCAAGCGGTACTCACGGCATCCGCCCAAAATTTCTTGGAAACCTTTGTCTCATCGAGCATGGTTCTAGCCATCTCTTCGAGGCAACGATTTTTTCGTTCCACCACACCATTTTGTTGTGGTGTACGTGGAGCCGAAAAGGTATGTTCAATACCGAGTTCGTCACAAAAATCCGCAAAGAGATTATGATCGAACTCTCCTCCATGATCACTTCTTATGGAAGTGACGGTCGTGCTCTTTTCATTTTGCACACGTTTGAGAAAAATTTTGAAGGCTTGAAAAGCATCGCTTTTATGAGCAAGAAATAGAGTCCATGTAAATCGAGAGTAGTCATCAACAATAACCAAAGCATAACGATTTCCACCAAGACTTTCAATTCTAGATGGTCCAAAAAGATCCATATGAAGAAGTTGTAAAGGTTTAGTGGTTGAAACAATATTTTTCGATTTAAAAGAAGCTTTTGTTTTTTTCCCTTTTTGGCATGGTTCACAAATTGTATCCTTTTCAAATTTGATTTTTGGAAGGCCAATAACTAAATCTTGGGAAACTAATTTGTTTAACAGATTCATATTAATATGAGCTACTCTTCGATGCCATAACCACATGTCGTCTTCCTTACTCATAAGGCAATTTACATAATTTGATGAGTAATTTTCTAAATCAACCATGTAAATATTATCAACTCTAATTCCACGAAGAATGATTTTAAAATCACTGCGACGAAAGACTAAGCATTCTTTGGAATCAAATAACACAAGATTTCCCTTGTCACATAATTGACTTATGCTCAAGAGATTATGTTTAAGACCTTTAACAAGTAATATATGCTTAATAGAGGAGGATTCATCCTTACCGACCGATCCAATGCCGATAATCTTTCCTTTGTTATTATCTCCAAAAACAACATTTCCTCCTTCCTTGTGTTCCAGTTGAAGGAACTTAGATGCATCCCCAGTCATATGTTTGGAGCATCCACTATCAAGGTACCAAAGTACACTTGATCCCTTCAAACATACCTACAAAACAAATTAATGAGATCTTGGTACCCAAACCATTTTGGGTCCTTGTGTGTTAGGTGCGACATAGTGTTGTTGTGGTTGACTTGCATTGAAATGCCTATGTCGGGTGAAACAAGCAGGAGCTATATGCCCTACTTTATTGCAATAGTGACAAATCACATTAGGATTATGCATTCTTCTAGGATGATAGTAATTAGGAGGTCTATATTTATTCACTCTATTTTTAGAAAAATTGTTTTGATGCAATTTTCGAAAATCTTGCCTAGGTGGTCTATATGTACCAACATTTCTTCTAATATTAGTTCTAGGATAATTAGCAACTCTAGGATTAATATTTCTAGGTTGTGGGTTGGCATTTATTTTATTCGGCCTAGGTTGAGTCTTAGGCGGTTTATGAATGGACTCAACTTTTTCTTCATTTTTAAAGCTTATGCCGTGCTTAGTGGATTTCAAGTTAACAAGCACATCATTGAGGTTTTTGTGTGAAGAATTGAACTTGTGCAAAGTGCTTTTAAGTATATCTACTTCTTCTTTTAAAGATTTGCAAGAAGAACAACTTTTGTTTGAGCTTTCCGGTTTATCGGCACTTCTTTTGCCGTAAAAGCGGTTTTCCTCTTTCAATTTCTCGTTTTCAAGAATTAATTTTTCAAATTCTTTTTCTTTTACGGAATGTTGATTTCTCAAATCTTTTATTATTTTTGAAGCATTTATAAACTCATCGTAAAGCTCATCAAAAGCATCTCGCATTTCTTCTAAAGAAAAGATATTTTTGGAAGAAATACATACCTCGTTTTGAGATTCTTCATGTGCCATTAGACACAAGTTTGCGGTCTCTTCTTCTCCGTCGCTTGACTCGTCTCCGGAGTCACCTCCCCAAGAAATGTATGCCCTTTGCTTCTTTTCGGGTTTCTTCTCCTTTTTGATGTTTGGGCAATTTGGTTCGATGTGCCCAAGTTCTCCACATCCGTAGCATTTCAACGGTCCTCCTTGCCGCTTTCCTTTTCGTTCATACTCCTTTCGCATGAACTTGTGAAACTTCTTAATAACGAGCCCGAACACGTTATCTTCGTCACTTGAGTCCTCATTAATTTGAGGTTGAGCCGTGCTAGCTTTTAAGGCAATTTTTCTTTGCCTTTGATCACCTACAGGAGGGTTAAGAATAGTAGACTCATATGTTTTAAGGTTACCTCTTAGCCCGTCGATTGTGACGTTTGTTACGCCGATTGATTCCTGGATAGCATCGGCCTTTGAACGCCATTCCGGATTAAGACTTCGGAGAATTTTACGGACAAGTTCCCGATCCGTAAATGTCTTCTTGAGGGCGTGTAGATCATTAACGATTTTTGAAAATCGTTCAAACATGTCGTCTATTTTCTCACCTTCCTGCATACGAAATAGCTCATACTCATGGGTTAGAAAATCAATTTTTGCTTCTCTAACCTGGTTAGTGCCTTCGTATGTAATCTCCAGTTTGTCCTACATTTGTTTGGCAGTGGAACAACATGAAATCTTTCGATAGTCAGTTGGATTGACTGCACAGAACAACATGTTGATTGATTTGGCATTATTTTCCACCTTTTTGATGTCGTCCGTAGTATATTCTTCTTCCAGCTTTGGGACAAATTTATCACCCTCTGCTTTGGTGGGAACCTGTTCGCCATTTTTAATAATTTTCCAAATTTGAAAATTATTAGCCTGGATGAATATCCTCATCCTTTCCTTCCAGTAGGTGTAGTTTGTTCCATCAAACAATGGTGGCCTTGAGGTGCAAGATCCTTCACCCATTCCTGCATATGCACTACTAGTAGAAGCCATAGAAAAGTTTCTCTCAAACTGTTAAGTCTTATAAAGAGTTAGGCTTTGATACCAATTGTTAGAATAAGTGCTTAACACTAGAGGGGGGGGGTGAATAGCGTTTTATAAAAGTTCGCAGTAAAAAATAACTCAAATGCGGAAATAAAAGAGTAAGGAAGAAGTGCACCGAATTTATACTGGTTGGCCACAAATGTGGTTACGTCCAGTCTCCCGAGATACAATCTCGAGGTTCAACTAATCCTGTTAAGCTTGCGGGTGCTCAACAAACCATTACAACTTGAGAACTTGAACCACACAAGCCTCAACAACCTTGCTCGAAGATACCGCACTTCAAGACTTCAACAGAAGGAATAAAAACGTTCCTTCTAACAACAAGGAATTATAAACTTCCCTTAAAGTGTATACAAAACACTTACACTCACTTAAACAGAACTCTCTTTATAGAGTAGATATGAGTAAACAAGTACGCTCAAGAACACAACAATAAATTCAAGAAAGGGCTTCTCAAAAGCAATTAAAAATATGAAATGAATGTAGAATGTTTGGAAGCTTGTATATGATGTTTGCTCAGATTGTTGTGTGTCAAATGAGGGGTTTTGGGGTGTATTTATAGCCTCAAAATCCCTTGTATCCGTTGCTAAATGATTGAACAATTTGTCAAAAATCTGCAACGATAATCGATTATCGCAGGACGATAATCGAGTAACCTTTCAAAAATATAGACATTGAAAGGCAACAGATACTAATATAATCGATTAACTTATGTCAGATAATCGATTATTTTAAAGATAATCGATTATCGCACTTAGATAATTGATTATCTCATTTGAAATTATAGTCGTTGATAAACAGCGGGTATACGATAATCGATTATCGTTGGTAAGATAATCGATTATCTCACCTTGCGTAAAAACGTCCATTTTAATGAAATATTAGATAATCGATTATCTCCTCACGATAATCGATTAACTCAGTAGAAAAATGATTTCAAGACGTTTTTCATTGTTTATTTAAATACCAAAAATATAATATATGTCTTAAATATTAAAGACACTTTTAAAAACCTTTTTGGTTCAATTTCAAACATGAAAATCAATTTATTCCAAGAGTATAAAAATTATTTATGATATGCATATGTTTATGAAAATAATTTTTGGAGAGAAGCCAAGACTTAAAATTAGAGTAGGATCAAGATCACAAATATAAATAAGACTCAAAATAAAGGTCTTCATTTATTTTCATTGCTTCATTGCTTCTCTTGATCTTTTCTTGAACTTCTTGTTTTTGTACTCCAATTTTGGTCCGCTAATTGATTGCATATCATCTCTACAAAACAAATATACTTTAGTATAAACAAAAGTATATCTCGATAATAACTTACGATTATTTGGCATGTATAATATTTTCCATCTTCATCGGTTTGTCATTTATCAAAACCTACAAATATGAACACATTAGTTTTAACAACATAATGAATGTGTTCTAACACTTGCTGCATAGCTTGAATCCTTGAAAGTATTGCTATGAATTCCTTTATCAATTATTGTGTTAAACAATATTAATTGTTTGGCTCAAAAGTTATTTGTATACTTTGTAAGCTTTAAAATAATCAAAAATGAATAAGGGTAAATCGTAATAAAGAGATAAGAAATGCGATATAGTAGAGGCAGATCTCCTAACGCAAAGATAATATTTAACTTAAGAGAGTTGCAATTGGTAGAGATAGAACATGTATAGTGAGAGAGAAAGAGAGAGAAGTATTATCCATAACAACACTGATACCCATTACAATGTGAATGTCTCCTTTAAATAGTAGGAGACCTTTCTCAAAATAATAAAAGAAAAAGTATAAAAGTAGGTGGCTTCTTCTTAGTAAAGAAGTTAGGTCCTAAATGACGTCACTTTCATCCCCACGCTCGGGTCGTTCCCTCACTCTAGTTGGCGCCTACTCATTGGGTGTACTCGTTGGCGTGAGGACGACGAGGGCCAAATTTTACCCTATACACTTAGTCCCTCCGTTCATTGGAGACGTGCCCGATGGGAGTCTTCAATGGATGGAATTACAAGCCTCATCTTATGAGAATTTGGCCACATCCTTGGACATTAGCACAAATGATACAAAAATTCAATTCACGATTGAGCCATTGACGTATGGCCTCTTTTCGGAATGAAGTCATCGGTCGCACGCACCATCATTACACCTATTTTCGAGGCAGTTTAGATGATGTGACGTTTCTATTTCCCACACCCGTTTTGAATCATGCCCCTTTTCCATGTAACCTAACTCTATATATATGGGCAAGGTTCAATTTGATTTACCTTTCGAACCTTTGGAGAATATTTCCCTATTCCCTTTTCTTCTTTGCTTTCATGCAATTTTTATCTTGTGGGAGATGTTCTCCGTTTCTTTGTAGTTATATTTCCCGTCTCCAGTATTTAATACTAGTTCATATGGTAAAACGCCGTCAGAGAAACAAAAAGACCAAAGATACCGCTCCATCTAGGGTTCCGCCTTCTTCCGTCAGTGAAGAGGAAGAGATGGAAAGGGCCCTTGTTCCTTTTTCAGTAGATGACGTGCTCCCAAAAGAGATGCACGTTCGAAATGACTTTACGATGAAAATCTCATTTATTCCCTAGGAGCATAGTGAACTGCAGCAATCCCACTTAAACACAATTCGATCAACATACAATATTTTGAATGGTTCCGACGGAGAAGGACTATGCTAATGTGCATAGGACTGAGTTCTGTACATTATATGAGTATTTGTTTAGGATTGGGTATAGCCTACCATTTAACCCTTTAACAGAGGAGCTCTGCCACGTCTATAGGGTGTGTCCGGCTTAGCTTACGCCATATACTTTGAAGGTGTGTATAATCCTTACTATGTACCCGGCCAAGGCGGGGACCGAGGTTTCTGTTCGCCATCTTTTGCAGATGTTCGACCCAAGCTACTTAAGGGGTACCATGCTTCATTTGAAGAGCTGTGGTACAAAGAGCTTTGTAGTGAAGTTCGATGATAAAACCAATCGCGGCTTCTGGAAAAGATACTTCTACATTAGGACGGAGCACCTGGTGCCTGATCCCAAAGGGTTCCTAGAGAGGTGGAACTTAGAATGCATGTATCCTTGTGTGTGGATTGCGTGATTGTTTGGGGTCTTGACTCTTCAGCCGTTGTGACTTCCTTTTCTCTTTTTTGTAGTGGCGGCTTCTCCGCCCTGATTTATTAAAAATATTACATCATAGGTGGAGAGGTTGATACCTTACGCGGAGGAGTGCCACACTTTGCCCGCGTTTCGCAAATAGTACGGCCCGCCCGGTAATTTTTTGGCTTCGGTTTCAAAGATCCCTTTAATTTTCGTAACCAAACTCGTTTGTGCTGGCAGGTCGAGTTGTTTCCAGAAAGAAGAAGGCCGTAGTTGCCCCGTCTAGGGCTAGGTTGACTATGATGATAAAGTCATATCTTGTGGCGCGCCCAGTGACAATGCCCCTGGGGTTTCTCAGCAGGGGGCTATGCCGGTGGCGGCATTCGAGTCGGCGCCTGAGGCTGTGCAGTGATAGAACCTGAGGCTGCGCTCGCTAATGAAGTGGTTCCTTCAGAGCCCTCCTTGAAGCCTGTGGAGGAGGCTTCTGAATGTGAAGAGCCTCTAGAGAGAAAGAGGCAACATCTGATCACCGGTAAGGGGATTGTGACTAAAGACGCGAGGACTAGCGAGCCCAGTAAAGAGCGAAGGCTAGTTTTCATGGCCGAGGCCATCCGTTCCGGGGGGCTGGCTCCTCGAAGGAGAAACGCCGCCACTACTATCTCAGCCCGCGTTGCAGAGGGCGGTTCATCATCTGCAGTTGGAGAAGCGGACATTGAGGTTGAGCAGATGAGGACTGAGGCTACCGTTGGAGATACATACGAGGTGGTGAGGGCTTCTGCTCGTGTGGAGATGATGGTTGGCAGGTCCAACTGCCGCATCGGTGATCCCTGGCGGCTAGTATTTGTTAGAGAACAGTGAGCAAGACACAGCGGAAATGACCCTGTTATGCGCGGCTGCGGAGCATGAAACGTTGAAAAGTGTTAGTGACAAGGATCTTTCTAGGAGGGTCGTTGGTGCAACTCTGCAGGTAGCTTTCAGATTTTCTTTTATGGATCATGAAGATGACTTTGGTATGTACTAACTCATACTTCCTTTTTTTCCTTTCCTTTTCAAACTATCGTTTTGGAGGTAGAGAGGAGGCGGCGCGAGCAAAAGAAGGCAGCCACCTTCAATAAAATAGCGAGGAAGTACAAACAATGTCGTGCCAAGCATCAGGCATTGGCGGATGTGTTCAAGAAGGACCCTTAATTTTGGGTGTTACGTAAGGGTCTTGAACAATCGGAGGCTCGGTTGAAGCGTAGGGTGGCCGAGTTGGAGGAAGTCGATGAGGAACTGATGGCTGTTTTGGCTCGGAACATCAAGCTATAGACTCTCCTCCAATCAAAATAAGAGGAGTTGGAGATTAGCCGCAGGGTAGCGGCGAAGGTGGCTCAGTTGCAGACTAGAGTCGCCGCTTTGACCGCCGAACTTGATACCAAGGCGGCTGAGGTTGAGTTCCTCAAGAGGACTGCTTCGTCAAAGCCCGAAGATGACGCGCATCGTGAGGCGCATGAAATATGGGTGTACGCCTAAGCTAGATTGGTCGTACTTGAGGATTACTTCTCTGCAGGACGGGCCACTGAGGCGGAGGTTGAAGAGCAATTGCGCTTAGCCTGTGTCGCCCGTGCAGCTTGTAGTTATAGCTCTGATTCCCCTGATAGGGCGGGCTATAACTCTGAATAAGTCAACCGTCTAGAGTCTTGCTCCTGGATCTCTAAGACTTCCCAGCCCGGGGGCGATGATGGACCAAATAATGGCCAAGCACGGCGTGATGGACGAAGCGGCAAAGGCTCTTAGGACTTGTGTATATATATATATTTTTTTATTGGATATAACCGGGGCCTTTTTTAGGGTCGGATGTACATGTATTTTTTTTAGAGATAATGAAACATAGCTTTTGCTAAATTATTCTTTCCTATGCTCTTTTATTTTTTGGTGCCCCGTCTCCGCAGAGCGGGTGCTCGTTTACTTGTTGGACTTTTATTGCGTTTCTGCTTGTTGTTCAAGTGCTTTGAACCGCAGTTGAACTAGGTCGGTGATCAGTGGAGAATGATCGAACTAGGTCGTTGTTTTAACATCGATAGCCTTAGCCATACATGTGTCTTCGGCCTATGTCGGGTCATTAATTTTCCATAGCCAATTTCAATGGCCTTGACCAATGATAGTGCGGATGGCTTTATCCATATAATTTCGATGGCCTTAGCCGTGAGTTTGACTTCGACTGTCGTCGAGTCACTCACTTATTTGTCGTGGTTGATACGGGTCGATGTTTGATGGCGATGGACTTGGCCGTATCATGTTGATGGCCTTATAGGGGACTTCGACTGTCTCCAAATGACTTGCTTGTCGTAGTTGAACTGGGCTGACTCTTGGTGCAATGGCCTTAGCCATGATGAAGTCAATGGCTTTGGCCAGAATTAAGTTGATGACCTTGGTCATATCTTGTTGATGGCCTTGGCCACATGGGTGACTTCTACTGTCGTCGAATCACTTGCTTGCCGTAGTCGAACTGGGTCAACTGTTGGCGGTGATGGCCTTAGCCATGATGAAGGGGATGGCCTTGGACAGAACTAAGTTGATGACCTTGGTCATATCTTATTGATGGCCTTGGCCATATGGGTGACTTCGACTGCTATCGAATCACTTGCTTGTTGTAGTCAAAGTAGGTCGATTGTTAGCGGTGATGGCCTTAGCCCATCAGAAATGGAAATACTTGAGGTGGGCAACATTCCAATTGTTTTGTAGCATTTTTCCTTCCATTGTTTCCAACTAGAATGCTCCTTTATTGTCTGTTGTCATGATTTTGTAGGGTCCGTCCCAATCAGTGCCCAATTTTGCTTCGCTTGGGTCTTTAGATGACAATGTCTTGGCATTGAGGACATACTCTCCCAGTTTGAGTAGTCTTATCTTGGCCCTCTTGTTGTAGTATGCTTCGACCTGTTGTTTTTGGCCACCATTCTTGTGTGGGACATTTATCTTGTTTCCTTGGCTTCGTCGAGGTTTTGGAGCCTGTTCATGTCATTTTCAGTTCCGCTAATGTGCGAGTACCTAAATCTTGGTTCACCGACCTCAACTAGTGTAACCGCATTGGTTTCGTAGACCAGTGAGTATGGTGTTTCCCCTGTGCTAGATTTGGGTGTTGTCTGATGGGCCCATAATACTTTTGGCAGTAGCTCAGGCTATAGCCCTTTGGCCTCCTCAAGTTTCTTTTTCAATATATTTAGTATTGTCTTGTTGGAGCATTCTGCTTGACCGTTGGCGGCGGAATGGTATGGCATTGAGAGTATTCGCTTGATATGCCATTTTTCAAAGAATTCTGTCATTTTTTGACTGATAAATGGTCGTCCGTTGTTACAGCTGATTCTATTGGGGATGCCGAAGCGGCATATGATATTGTTCCATATGAAGGCGATGACTTCCTGTTCGCGTATTTAGGCGTAGGAACCTGCTTCCACCCACTTGGAGAAATAGTTAGTTAAAACTAGTAGAAATCGTACATTTCCTCGTCCCGCGGGTAGGGGTCCGACTATGTCCATTCCCCATTTGATGAAGGGCCATGTGGAGGTGACCGAGTGGAGGGATTCTTCCGGTTAGTGTATCATGGGGGAATACTTCTGGCACTGTTCGCACCGGCGAACGTATTCCGCTGCTTCTTTCTTCATGGTAGGCCAGTAATAGCTGACCCGTATGAGGAATCGTCTGAGGGCGCAGTTACCCGTATGGGCACCTTAGTGACCCTCATGCTCTTCCTCGAGTAATGGCCTCGTTTGGTGCGGCCCTAGGCATTTGGCCAATAGTCCGCCAAACATCCTTTTATAGAGGTCATTATTTATCAGGCAATACCAGGCAGCTTGTGCGCAGAGTTTCTTTACCTCTTTTTTGTCAAGTGGCAGCGTTCCATCCTGCAGGTAGGATGTAAATTGGTTGCGCCAATCCCAAGTCAGATTTAAAGAGAATACATCATTATGGTCGATGGCTAAATGGAGGAGGGTGACTATGCTTTCTTTGTGAAAATCTTTAGTGGCCGTGGCTAGTTTTTCTAGGTCATCTACTTTGATGTCCTGTGCCCTCGAAATTCGCTCAAAGCGGCGCTTGTCGAACTCGGCCATTAGCCTGTGGATTTTTGACTGGTATTTCTGCAGCCTTTGTTCTTTTATCTGGTAAGTCCCAGCAACCTGGTTGACCATGAGTTGGGAGTCGAAATAAAGGATGATTTTTCGAGCCCCATACTTGATGGCTAATTTCATACCTGCAGTGATGGCCTCGTACTCGGCCTCATTGTTAGTCATTTCAGGGCATCGTATGAATTGGCAAATTGTTTCGCCCGTGGGAACCTCGAGGACGAGTCCTAGTGCTGATCTCAATGCATTGGCAGCACCATCAGTATATAGATTCCATAGGTCAGTATTGGAGGAGGCACGCTGTGCCTCAAGTTGCGCCTCTGGCAGGATTTCTGCGCTGAAACCGACTATAAAATCTGCAAGTACTTGCGACTTGATGGTGGTTCTTGGGTGGTATGAGATGTTGTGCTCGCTGAGCTCAATGGCCCATCTGGCGAGCTAGCCTGATAATTCAGGCTTGTGTAGGATGCTTCCCAACTGGAAGGTCGTCGCCACTTTTATAGGGTGGCATCGAAAATAGGGCCGGAGATTCCGTGAAGCCACGACCAATGCCAGAGCTAATCTCGTAAGGTAGTGGATACCGTGTTTCGATGTCCACTAAGGTTTTTCTAATGTAATAAATAGGAGATTGCGTACCTTAGTTTTTGCGGACCAAGACTGCGCTAATGGCAACCTCGGATACAGCCAGATACACCAGTAGGGATTTAGCTTTCTTAAGGCTTCAACGCACTCCTCGTTCTACTGTAACCCTTGGTCTTTTTTTAACACATTGAAAAATTTATGGCACCTGTCGGAAGACCGTGAGATGAATCTGGATAGAGCGGCTATCCACCCTGTCAGCTTTTGTACCTGTTTTTTGCTGTTCAATGCCTCAGGTATTGTCTCTATCGCCTTGATCTTGTCTGGGTTGACCTCGATGCCTCATTTTGATACGAGAAACCCTAAGAATTTTCCTGAGGCCACGCCGAAGGCGCATTTTTCGGGATTCAGCTTCATCCCGTACTTCCTCAATATAAGGAAGGCTTCCTTCAGGTGGTCAATGTGGTCTTCTTTCTTTGGTGATTTTACCAGCATATCGTTGATACAGACCTCCATGGTCTTATCGATTTGTTCTTTGAACATTTTTGTTACCAGTCTCTGGTACGTAGCTCCTGCGTTTTTGAGCCCGAAGGGCATTACCTTGTAGCAATATGTCCCTTTGTGAGTGATGAAAGTTGTTTTCTCCTGGCCCTCCTCGGCTATTATGATCCGATTGTAGCCGGAGTAAGCATCTAGGAAGTTTAGCAGTTCGTATCCTGGGGTGGCGTTAATGAGTTGGTCAATATGGGGCAGTGGGAATGAATTCTTTGGGCATGCTTTGTTCAGGTCGGTGAAGTCTACGCACATTTTCTACTTTCCATTTTTCTTTTTGACCATGACAACATTGGCGACCCATTGGGGGTATTTCGATTCCTTGATGGATCCGTTGTCCAGCAGTTTGTCTACTTCCTCACTGACCGCTTCGTTGATGGCGGCGTTGAATTTCCTTCTCATTTGCCACACGGGTGGGTGTAATGGGTCAACATTTAGCTTGTGAGTGGCGATGTCTCGCGGGATTCCTGGCATATTTGAATAGGAAAAAGCAAACAGATTAGCATGGTTAGTTAGAAATACATGATACTTACTTGGATTAGCGAGGTCGTACCCGATATAGGCTTTCTTCGCAAGGTTGGTGTCGTCCAGTTGGACTGGGTCGAGATCTTCTACTGTAGCTTTACAAGCCCTACGCTATCATTATCTTTAATGGCATCTATTGTCGGGTCCACCTTAGTCCTCAACATAGCTGATTGCTAGGTCTCTGCACTTACCCTCTTAAGCTGTTTGGTGTGGGCGCAATCTTGGGCTATTTAGTTGTATTCCCTTGCGGTGCGTGGCTTGCCTCGGATGCTGAATATTACCCACAGGGTATGGAATTTCATCACTTGATAAAAGCTTGACGGGACCACTCACATGGGTGGATGACGAAGATATCGTTAGCCCTTGCTTCTGCCTTCTTTACTCCTGCATGGGTAGTGACGAACTAGTCTGTCATTTCCTCGAATGTGGAAATGATCTTAGCCGGTAGCTGGGAGTACCATGTCAGGGCTCCTCCTGTTAATGTTTCACCGAACTTCTTCAGCAACACAGACGGTACCTGTTCCTTCGATAGGTCGTTGCCTTTTACAGCTGTGACATAGTGGATCAGATGATCCTCGGGATCTGTGGTTCCGTCGTATACTCTTAGGTAGGGTGACATTTTGAAGGTCTTCAGAATGGAGTACGGGGAAGCCTCCTCAGTGTAGGGTTGTTCAACAAATCTTCCCACATCGCGTTTTGGCAGCAACTTGAGGGCACTAGGGATCTTGTCTACCCTCTCCTGGTGTTCCTTCATCTGGTCATAAAGTGACCGGTTTTCGTTTTCCATATGCTCCATCTTCTTTAGAATAGCTGTGAGCGTGCCATCGTTGGCCTGTACCTCGCCTGGCATGTCATTTGCTCATGCAATTTCAGGTTCAGCCATGGCAGCGGTAAGGTCCATTGTCGGTGCATATATGGTATTACCTTGTACATTAACCTTAAATAGCAACAACATGATGCTTTACATAGCAGTGAAGTTGGCCGAGATCTTCTTCAGTTAATACTCTAAAATCTAAAATATATCGGTTAAGAAATATAATCCCTCTAGGATTCAGTTTTCTTATTTGTTTCCAGTTCCACATGACATTCTTTACCGTCTTTTTCTTTTATGCAAGTACAACAATAATAATGGAAACCTTATTGACCATGAATTCCTCGCGGTACGATGCATGTAGCCCACAAAATAAAACTTTCAACAAATTTGACTTTCACTAGGAATTAGCTTTCAGCTCCTCATCAATGTACTCCAAGGGACCTTATTCTTTTGATATTTACATTGATATATACACAATCCAGTTAGTAGTTATAATGAAATCTTCAAGAGATTTGGTTCTTTGATAATAGTTTGTTAATAATCAAAATCAATATAAACTCAATTCAACAAATTCTCCTATCGATGATGACAAACCCATATGATGTTGAAACAAAAATAGTTTTAATACCTCAAAAAGAATTATTTAAAATTATGTCTAGATTCATTCTCTTAAAATAATATTAATCGGTATTAATATAATATGTAACTGATGTCATAATTTTCTATTACAAATTTAAAAATTCTATAACTGATGAATGATGATTGAAGGTAATAACTATGTTTTAATATTTGGTATTTAATAGCTTTCAAAGATTTAACGTTATGGACTTAAATGATTGTAACGGTTTCTTTTTGAATTGAACTCTTGGTATTGAACTCTTACTGATTCATTTTGGCATTGAATCCTCAGTGGATTTTACCGCTTTCTATTTCAGATGTCCACCCTATTTGGACTATATATATAAAAAGCTTTCTGCTTATGTTCACGAGAAAAGTGTGGAAAAATAGAAAACATTTCACTTCTTCTTTTCTTTGTGCTGGGTTTCCTTCTCTTACAAATTTTTGTTGTTTCTACTCCTATTTATTCTAGAAGAGCTTGTTGAATTTTGAGGAATACGCCTAATATTATTTATTTCGATGTGGGCAAAATATCCTTAAAGACAGTGTCATTGACACGCCTCAAGCTAAACCGTTTATTCTCTATATTCATCAAACATTTTCCAACAATCTTAAAGATATTTACACACTATTCTTATGGAGAATACCGATTGCAATATTTTGGTTGATGCTCTTACACATGTTGTAAAACTAGTTCAGCTATAATTCAACTCAGTGACATGTCAATTTTTTCTTCCATCTTCTTTTCTTCAAAGGAGGTAAAGGTAAGATTTACATTGGGTAGTCTATTACTTGGGCTCAAAGTGTACAACCTCATTTTGTGCATATGAATTTTAATGTATGCATCGAGTAACAAAGAATTTCAATTCATATACAAATAAGCATGTTAAACCGGTAGTGATTGAAATAAGTGAACTTATAATTTTGTACGTATATTGGTAGTGATTTGAATACTTGATTCACTATAATAGAATTAGTGACTTGTGTGTTGTCAAATTTTTTTTTTAATTGGTGAATAAGAGAGTAGTCTCATGTTGGAGTATTTTTATCTCCTAAAATTATTACATTAGCACTCCATTATTTTATTTAATTTGTTGGAGTAAAACACCTACCAATATATATATATATAGTAAAACACCTACCAATATATATATATATATATATATATATATATATATATATATATATATATATATATAGTGAAATTGCTTATCTTTCCGTTATTAGAACTTGCAATTACCCTTTTCAAAGGCTTAAATAATGTTGATGAATTCTTCGTTTTGAGAAAGCTAGTAGATCCATGACTTTGGGTTTTTTGACAATTTATTTTCAGTTATCGATTAGTTTCTCAATGCCTTAGCTTTAAGAACTCCTTGGTATTTACTTTTCAATCATAAAGAGTAAGGTGATGGAATGACAAAGGAGTTCTCCACAAGATGATACTTATTTTATAAGTTCGATTTCAAGTGTGTCAAACGGTATGACTCCTTTTAATTTATGAAAGAAGATGTCACAACTTGGCAAGGATTTCGGGTCACGTTATTATTTGGAGAAATTGAAACCATATGTTGTTGATGTTACTTATAAAAATGTTATTACTATAATTGATGTGGTTCAATTTTTTGTGCCGTTGGATTTCAAATATTTTACTGGTTTCTTTTGAAGAAAATCAATCAAGAGCGTTGATTTGAATTAGATAGAATTAATTGATTTTCTTAGAACAAATTAGTAAAAATCTTTATGAATTGTGAAAATGTTATTTCCTCATTGGTGGAACTCTTTATGAGTTGTGAAAATATTATCTCCTTAACTGAAATTTTCAAAAAACTAGGAAATCATGGTGTCTTGAGTTATCTAGCTTGATCCTAAGAAGAGGGGAGAGAAGTGCTTATTAAAATTATAACATTGAAGCCTTACAAAAGTGAGATGTTTTTTCTGAAAAAAAAAATTATATTGGAAGATCAAAAATATGTTGTATTTTTTGCTATGAAAAGTTATTTCATTACGGATATCTTAGTCATTTGGGTGATGAACAAATCATTGAATTATGATCCGCTTCCTATTGATTTGAGATATTTTATTAGAAGTTAAAGTTGATTCTATATTTTAGAAAAATTTATTTTGGTGCTTGACTATGGAAGATGCATATAGAAAATAAATTTTCACGTGTTGAAATATGTTTCAAAAGGCATGGGTACAGAAGTCAAGATTTATTTCATTTGAGATGGATCCATGCCTTATTTGAGAAATACTATGAGTCAGTATTTTGTGTGTGAATCTTCCACTGTATTAGAAGGATACAATGATAATATTGAATTTTTGATTCAAATGAGAAAAAACTAGCCTGTGTGATCACCTTTTGGTAGTTGTTATGATATTGGGATTGTCTGAAAATGAGGTTGATTAAGCAACCTATTGGTGAGTTAAACCGACAATAATTTTGTCGATGAATTGTGATTGCCGAGGCGCAATAACCATTGTAAAAAAAAAATCCCTCGATGGGAAAAGTAGATACATTCTCTAGAGACATTATGTGATTAAGCAATTGCTTAGATATGAGAATTTTTTATACATATTATGTATAATCAAAAGAGGATTTGGCCGATCCTTTAACTTATTAATGAAACAGGGGTTGAGATTTTTGCCAATTTGAGATGTATCAACAATTATGGTAACCCAACCTATGTCATCGGAGATCCTGTGAAGTAGGTTCATATGGGTAATAAAAAGTCATTAGTTGATCAAATGTACACAATTAAAATATGTCTCTTCCTATGGTGTGTATATATATAGTGTAGTACTGCAATGAATGGGAGGTTGAGTTATTAAACTCTTAATCTAATAATCCGTAGCCTTTATAAGTGGTGTATTATGCTGCAGAATACACTTGAGGGATGTACCTATATAAGTGTGGAGTGGGGCCGCTCCTATGAAATTTGTAGCAAAATTTCTAGAGCACTCATGAAAATCAGGCGCGCGCATGGCCTATTAGCGCAAAATCACGACAAACAACAAAATGTGTGCGGGTATAATGTGATAGATAAGAACTAAACTTACAAAAGAATTCTTGGTTCATAGAAGTTCTAAACTTCACCATTTGTTATGTAAGTGTAATCTTATTTTATTTAGATCTGGTTCATAGTCCAAGAGACACCAGATTCGACGCATTATGCTCATTTGTGAAACCCAACAAATTATTTTATTATGTTTTATAATTTTCTTTTTGAACTATGTGGGGATTGTTGAAACAAAAATAGTTTTAATACCTCAAAAAAAATTATTTAAAATTATGTCTAGGTTCATTCTCTTAAAATAATATTAATTGGTATTAATACAATATGTAACTTATGTCATAATTTTCAATTACAAATTTGAAAATTTTATAACTGATGAATGATGATTGAAGGTAATAACTATGTTTTAATATTTGGTATTTAATAGCTTTCAAAGATTTAACGTTATGGACTTAAATGATTGTAACGGTTTCTTTTTGAATTGAACTCTTGGTATTGAACTCTTACTGATTCATTTTGGCATTGAATCCTCAGTGGATTTTACCGTTTTCTATTTCAGATGTCCACCCTATTTGGACTATATATATAAAAAGCTTTCTGCTTATGTTCACGAGAAAAGTGTGGAAAAATAGAAAACATTTCACTTCTTCTTTTCTTTGTGCTGGCTTTCCTTCTCTAACAAATCTTTATTGTTTCTACTCCTACTTATTCTAGAAGAGCTTGTTGAATTCTGAGGAATACGCCTAATATTATTTATTTTGATATGGGCAAAATATCTTTAAGGACAGTATCCTTAATACGCCTCAAGCTAAAAACTTTTTCCAACATATGATACTTCACCATAAGAACTAGCTTCATTATCAATACTTTTCCTATATAAGTTATAAGAGCTTGCTAAAATTGTCACAAAATATATTAAACCAGCCGAGTACAAAAAGATAGCAAAAATAAGACTTATTTGGCAAAAAAAAAATACACAAGACTTCACTCTATACAGTATTGAGTTTGGACCGGGTTTAAGAAGGGACCCTAACAACTTGATAAGAGCAGTATCACCTTCTTAATCTATATATAAAGTTTTGAACATCCTTAACACAATTCAAAAGTGTAGTTTAGTGGTTAAGGGGAAGGTCATGAATTCAATTCCTATTAGTTGCAAAAAAAATAAATTTGAACCCCCTTTGTGGAAATCTTGCCTTTGCCACTGATTGTAACGATAAGTGGTGATATATTTTTATATTTACACCAATATTTTAATTTTATTTATTACTAAAATATATAAATTATTTTTAAAAAATGACGAAGTGACGTCATGTGACACCGCTTCAAGTGCTTATGCCCCTACATACAATAACTTAGACCCGTCAATCGGGCCGTGTTGACCCGGGATCGGTACAACCCGGGACCAGACCGGACCGGTAGGGGGGCCGGGCTGGGTTCAAAGGGGGTAGGGGTTGGTCCGTTAATAATTTTTTTATTTGAAACCGGACCGGACCGGCCCGGTACGGTGAACAGTACCGTGAACCGGTACAGCCCGGACCGGACCTGCCCGGTTCAACGGTAACTTTATTTTTTTTAAAAATTTTTGAATTGATGGGGCCCACATTTCCGTTGGCAACGGCTACAGATCCGTTGGCCAACGGATTTCTTGCAAAAATGGCCATTTTTCATTTTTTTTGTATTTATTAAATTACAATATTAACCCTTCTTAAAATCTATAAATACCCCTCATCTCTTCTTCATTTCTTCACTCAAAATCTTATCTCAATCTCAATTCTCAAATTACCAATCTATCTCTTCCCAATTTGCAAAATTACATATTTTATTTGTTACTCTTTTCCCGAATTTAATTTATCACAATTTGTCATTCGGAATTTGAAGCTTGAAGTTCAAAATTGAAATACTTGCTTGAAGTTTGTTCGTGGTAACACCGGATTTGCGTAATCAAGTGCTCAATTTATTGTCAAATTCGGTGCACTCCCTCCAACTCTTTCTCTTATTTAATATTTTAATTGCATATTTGATTATATTTTAATTTTTACAATATGTTTAATGCTGCTAAAAGAGCGTGTAGAAAAGTTACTGGTAGGGGTGGAAGTAAAAAAAGAGGTAGTCCTGTAGCTTCTGGTAGTAATAGTAATGACCCAATAACACATGTTTCTGAATCATCGCCTAATTTGCAAGATGTAGAGATTGATTATGAACAATTACAAGAAGATTATGGAATAGAAGATAATGAAATTGGAATAGAAGATGAGATACCACCTACACCTAGTAGTGAAAATGTTGGTAGTATTGGAGTTGGAGTTGCTAGTGCTACAAGGGGTAGAAGACCACCAGTTGCTCCAACTTCTACTCGTAAAAAAAGAAGTTCGGTTTGGAAATTTTTTGAAATAATAGAAGGTACTGATAGAGTTAAGTGCAAACTTTATAATGAAACTTTTAAACATTTGACCGGAGGTAGTTTAGGGGGGACTGGGACACTTACTAGACATATGTCGGCTATCCATCCTATAGAATGGGGAGTTAATGGGGATGGAAGTCAAACAACTATTAACCCTACTACTGGAGGTCTATTAAAATATAATAAAATGAGGGATCGGGAGGAACTAGCAAAAATGATTACTTTGGGTTGTTTACCTTTTTCTTTTGCTTCTTCATCGTATCTTATTATGTATATTCAAAGGATTTACAATCCTTTATTTAAAGGTGTCCCTAGAAGTACTTGTAGAGCAGATATCTTTAGACTTCATGGACAATATCAAACATACATACGTTATTTGTTTAGTCACCTTCCTTCTAGAGTATGTCTAACTTCTGATATTGGTCATGCTGTTAATGGAAATGATTATTTGACAATTACATGCCATTGGATAGATGATAATACTTGTATGCAAAAACGTATTATCGCTTTTAAATATGATGAAGATCAGAGTCATACTGCTACGTTTATAAGTAGTACAATTGTTGATGTTGTTGAATTTTATAATCTAAACCAAAAAGTTTTGTGTATGTCTTTTGATAATGCTTCAAACAATAATGCTGCAGTTTCAATTTTAAAATTGCATTTGCAACTACCTCTTGACGATATTTTTCATGTTAGGTGTGCATGTCATGTTTATAATTTAATTATTAAAAGTGGCCTTGATTTATTTTCAGTTGAGATTACTCATGTTAGAAGAGCAGTTGGTGTTATTCAGGGAAATAATAGACAATCTAGAATAAAAGAATTTAAAACAAAGTGTATGCAGTATAACCTTACACCTAGATTCATGCCAGATGAAGTTGTTCCTAGATGGAATTATACATATATGTTTTTAAAATGTTGCTACAAATATAGATTTCCTATAACTGAAGTTGCTAATGCACATTGTACTGATCCTAGGCGTATGTTAACAAGTGATACTTGGGATGTCATGATGTTGTTAAATTTTTACATAAATTTTATACTGCTACTGTTGTGTTTTCTGGCGCATATTACCCAACTGTTACTACGGCTTTAGTACATATAGCTGAAATTTCTTTGCTACCTTATGAATTTAAGAAGAAAGAAAAATATATGGATGTTATTGTAAGTATGCAAGCAAAATTTAAAAAATATTTCTTTCCAATTCCTCCAGTTTACTTAATTGGTGCAGTTTTAAATCCTTCTATTAAAATGTCTGATTGTCACCTATTAATGAATGCTTTATATACTTATATGGAGATTGGAGAATCTGAAACCCCAAATTTATATGATTCTATGAACAAACTAAATGAATATTTACAATAACTATATAATTATTATGCAAATGAATGTGATAATACTGCTCGTGCTTCTGACAATGTTAATCCCGCTATGCAATGTAGCAGCTCTTCTAATGTGGATGATGAAGGCCTTGATAGTTTTAATATTTTTTCTACATTTTCTAACACTCAAACCAGTAGCAAGAATATTGATGAGCTTCAATTCTACTTGCAGAAGCAAAAGGAGCCTCGCACAAAGGACTTTTCACCGTTGGGATGGTGGCATGAAAATGCAAAGCAATTTCCTGTTCTTTTCGCTATGGCTCGTGACGTGCTGAATGTGCCAATTTCTACCGTTGCATCGGAGAGTGCATTTAGCCAAGCAAGACAACAACTTGGAGACACCCGCCACTCATTGGGAAGCAACGCTTTGGAAGTTTTAGTATGTTTAAGAGATTGAATTAGATCGGAACGAAGAAATCAAGGAAAGGAAGATGTTGATAGCCAGAAGACGAAGAAATTGGAGATATATTAACCCATGGAAACCCATCGGAATTTAACTCCCCAAAAGAAGGTCAATCAGTTCATATTGATTATGATGAACTTGCTAAGGCGATGCAAAACATTTGAAATTACTACTTCACTAGTTTACTTGTTAGAAAAAATGTAAACATTTTATTTTCTACTTATTAATTTGAGAAATAAAGTAGCACTTGCAATAAGTGCAAATTTTTCCCATCTTATTTGTATTATGATTTCATTCAATGATTACAAAGTATTAACATAATTATAACTTAATAGTTATACTTAATTTTTAAAAAATTGAAAATATACTAAACCCGGCCCGGCCCGGCCCCTTTCAACCCGTAACTTGTATGGTTCAATATTAATCCGAACCAACCCTGCCCCTTAAGAACCCGGTACTATTCGATCCGGCCCGGACCAGAACCCGGACGGGTCGGACAAAATCCGACCCGACCCCGACCGGTTGACCCATTAGCCACCTTTACAATAACTTATGAACCGGATTTATTTTACGTTTGTACACCTTCCGGTCGCAATCACACAATTCTCACCAAGTTATATATAATAATAACATACTCAAACAGTTGATTTGTTTGGATCATTTTGTACAATTTTAACTTGTTCGTATACTGTTCAAGATGAAATACTGTCCAGTAGCCAAGACGACTAATTATAAGTACAAAATTGGCATTTTCTTCCTTCCCTTTTTGTTTTTTAACATAAACATGAGGGGAAATAAATTTTTTAACCTATTCAAAACTTTATTGTTCGTTTACTAGTTAAAAATAAAAATATAAATAAGTCCCCCCATGATGATAAGATTGTTCAGGCCGTCAAGTCAAGGAGCATAATGAACATTATCAGATAAAATAAAATTGATAGAATATTTAAAACACTAAAAGCAGCCAATACTGTTATAAAATATAAGTCTATTTAGAGTGAATGTCTAAGAGTTTTAGCTTGAAGCTAAGTCATTCCTCTTCCTATAAATAGAGGGGTCTTACCCCATTGTAAATCACCCCAAGTATTAATAAGAATACTTCTCTCTCTCCCTATTCTCTCTCTATATTGCTCTTGTTCTTGAGTTATTGTTCTTGTCTTTTACATTATTTCATAACACGTTATCAGCACGAGACTCTACGGTCTCAAGAACCATTCTCGAGAAATCTAAGGTATTTCCCTCTTCCTAATTTAATTTTCGATTATGTCTGACATTACGAAAAGAAAGTTCGTTGCCCTTGAAATTTCGGGCAAGAACTATATGACATGGGTGTTGGATGCTGAAATCCACTTAGATGCTATGGGTCTCGGAGACACCATTAAAGATAGAGAAAAAGCATCCACCCAAGACTGTGCGAAGGCCTTGATTTTCTTGCGCCATCACCTTGATGAAGGTTTGAAGATTGAATATCTCACCGTCAAGGATCCACTCATCTTGTGGAACGACTTAAAGGAGAGATATGACAACCTGAAGTTGGTCACTCTGCCACAAGCACGATATGATTGGGCTCATCTGAGGCTCCAGGACTTTAAGTCCGTTTCTGAATATAATTCTGCAATGTTCAGAATTACTTCTAAATTGAAGCTATGCGGGGATAATATCTCCGATTATGATATGCTTGAGAAAACGTTTACAACGTTTCATGCCTCCAATATGGTACTGCAACAACAGTACAGAGAGAAAGGCTTTACAAAGTACTCTGAACTGATTTCTCTTCTACTAGTGGCTGAGCGAAATAATGACCTGCTCATGAGAAATCATGAAAATCGACCCACTAGGTCTACACCACTGCCTGAAGCAGATAAGGTGCACTCTCATTATGCCAAACATGAAAAGGACCATGGTCATGGTCGTAAACGGGGTCATAGCCAGGGACGTAGACAAGGAAGAAATTCCAATGAAGTCCGTCAACCCCCAAGGAGAGATAACCGCCGAAAGCAGAAACGGGGTCATGAAGATCCTAAGGCAAATGGTTCAGAAACTATATGTTATCGTTGCGGTGGGAAATGGCACTGGTCAAAGACTTGCCGTATACCAAGACACTTGGTTGACCTTTATCAAGCATCTCGAAAGAGAAAAGGCCCTGAAACAAATTTAGTCTATGACGACGATGAGGACATCACCCACCTGGATGTGGCAGACTTCTTTGAGCAACCCGAGGGGAAAATAGACCACCTAATCGGCGATGGGTTCGTGATGAAAGAAGATGGAGTTATTTGATTTTATTCTACTTATTTGTATTAGTTAGTGAATAAACTAATAGTCATTAGTATTAGCTCGTATTAGTTAGTTCATGATGCAATGTTAACAGTAGTTCTTTAGAATATCTTCAATATGCTCAAATATCAATAAAAAATTTTATTTTCCAGTAGGGGTAATCAACTAGCCTGAAAAACTAGTCGATTATCTACTATTTTCGCATTAAAGCTGAAAAATAATTGATCAACAATTGATTGTCTTTATCTAACAATCGATTGTCGTTGAGACAGTGTAATCTGGAATTTTTCAAAAATCATCCACAATCGATTGTCTTTGTCTAACAATCGATTGTCGTTAAGACAGTGTAATCTGGAATTTTTCAAAAATCATCCACAATCGATTGTCTATGCATAACAATCGATTGTCTTAAAACAATGTGTTCTGGAATTTTTCAAAATAGCCAACAATCGATTGTCTATACTTAACAATCGATTGTCTTAAAACAGTGTGCTCTGGAATTTTTCAAAATAGCCAACAATCGATTGTCTATACTTAACAATCGATTGTCTTAAAACAGTGTGCTCTGGAATTTTTCAAAATAGCCAACAATCGATTGTCTATGCATAACAATCGATTGTCTTAAGACAGTATGATCTGAAGTTTTTTAAAATAGCAAATAATCGATTGAGTGTGTTTAACAATCGATTGTCAATGTTCAACAATCGATTGTTTGTGTTTAACAATCGATTGTTTGAAGAAAACGTTTAAACTGAAATTTTCAAACTGCAAAGTAATGGATAACATATCTGATTTTGTTAGTCAACTGTTAGCAGCAGATTTTGAAAATATTATGTGACACAAACGAATTGAACTTGTTTATTCTTATGTTCGTGTATCTCTTTTGTATGTCAAACTATGGGATAGCAAATATGGATATCTCACAAAGCAAACTTGGATCAACGTCCAACTGTAAAAGTATTTGCCTAGTTGATTCATGTACTACACATACAATACTCAAAGAAAGGAAATATTTCTCTCAACTAAATATGTGTAAGGCAAACGTTACTACAATCTCTGGAAGTAGTAAATTGATTGAAGGCTCCGGAAGAGCAATTGTAACTCTGCCCAAAGGCACGACGTTAATAATAGAGAATGCAATGTTCTCCTCCAAGTCTAAGAGAAACTTGTTGAGTTTTAAAGATGTACGCCGGAATGGCTATCATATTGAGACAATGGATGAAGATAATCTTGAATATCTCGTCATCACAAAGAATGTCTCCGGCCAAAAGAGGGTTATTGAGAAATTCCCGTCTTTATCTTGTGGCCCGTATTGGACAAGAATTAGTGCAATTGAGGCACATTCAACAGTAAACCAAAGGGTTACTGATTCCAATACCTTTGTACTTTGGCATGATCGATTGGGACACCCAGGATCGGTCATGATGAGACGGATTATAGAAAGCTCATATGGGCATCCGTTAAAGAATTTCAAAATTCTTTCGAATAATGAATATCCTTGCACTTCGTGTTATCAAGGCAAGTTGATTATCAGGCCATCACCAACAAAGGTTGGGACTGAGTCACCCACGTTTCTGGAACGTATACAAGGGGACATTTGTGGACCTATTCACCCACCTAGTGGGTCGTTTAGGTATTTCATGGTCTTGATAGACGCATCCTGTAGATGGTCTCATGTGTGCCTGTTGTCATCACGCAACCTTGCGTTTGCGAAATTAATGGCACAAATAATTCGACTACGAGCACAATTTCCAGATAATCCAATCAAGTCCATTAGACTGGATAATGCTGCTGAGTTTACATCCCAAGCATTTAATGATTATTGCTTATCAATCGGGATAAAAGTTGAACATTCTGTAGCTCATGTTCACACTCAAAACGGTCTTGCAGAATCGTTAATTAAACGCCTGCAGTTGATTGCAAGGCCATTACTTATGAGAACGAGGCTGCCCACTTCGGTATGGGGTCACGCCATCTTACATGCAGCAATGCTAATTCGTCTCAGACCGACGAATTACCATAAGTATTCCCCGTTGCAATTGGTTTTGGGTCATGAACCCAATATATCCCATTTAAGAATTTTTGGATGCGCAGTATATGTGCCTATAGCACCGCCATCCCGCACCAAAATGGGTCCGCAAAGAATGTTAGGAATATATGTTGGGTTTGAATCGCCCTCCATCATTCGCTACCTCGAAACATTGACAGGCGACTTGTTTACTGCACGATTTGCAGACTGTCGATTTGATGAGACACTTTTCCCAAAATTAGGGGGAGAAGTTGGTGAAACCAAACGGGAAATTTTGTGGAAAAATGCATCATTATCTCATCTTGATCCACATACCTCTATTTGTGAAAGAGAGGTACAAAAGATTATCCATTTGCAAAGAATAGCAAATCAAATGCCTGACGTATTTACGGACTTGAAAAGGATAACGAAATCCCACATTCCCGCGGAAAATGTTCCAATCCGTATTGATGTCCCTGTTGGACAATCATCTAGTGTCATATCCAATGAGTCAAATGCACGCCTGAAGCGTGGCAGACCATTAGGTTCCAAAGATCGAAATCCTAGAAAGAGGAAAAAGAACGATCAAAATGACACCACGAAAGAATCTCATGATTTAACAAATTCTGAGATTCATGAAGAATCCATTGAGCCCGAGACTCTGGAAAATACGGAACGATCCCTAAATCCAATTAATATTGAGGCAAATATTAATCGAGTGGATATTGTGGTGGATAATGCCTTTGCTTATAATGTAGCATCTAGCATTATGCAAGAATGTGAGGATCTCGAACTTCAAGCTGTTGAAGAATGTCGAAAAAGACAGGATTGGCCAAAGTGGCAAGAAGCAATTCAATCAGAATTGAATTCGCTGGCAAAACGTGAAGTTTTTGGCCCTATAGTTGAAACACCTAATGGTGTTAAGCCTGTCGGCTATAAATGGGTCTTTGTACGCAAAAGAAATGAGAAAAACGAGGTACAAAGATATAAGGCACGCCTTGTTGCACAAGGTTTTTCTCAAAGGCCTGGTGTCGATTATGAAGAGACATATTCGCCTGTAATGGATGCGATAACCTTTCGTTATCTCATAAGTTTTGCTGTCCATGAAAAGCTGGACATGCACTTAATGGATGTAGTTACTGCCTACCTTTATGGCTCACTTGATAATGAGATATACATGAAAATTCCCGATGGACTCAAGGTGCCAAACGCGCACAACTCAAAATCTCGGGAAATGTTCTCAATTAAATTGCAAAGGTCCTTGTATGGTCTAAAGCAATCAGGACGAATGTGGTATAATCGTCTTAGTGAGTACTTGTTAAAAGAAGGCTATATAAATGACGCCATTTGCCCGTGTGTTTTTATAAAGAAAACAACATCGGAGTTTGTTGTACTTGCAGTATATGTTGATGACATAAACCTTATTGGAACCCCTATAGAACTCCAAAAGGCAATTGATTATCTAAAGGATGAATTCGAGATGAAAGATCTCGGAAAGACTAAACTATGTCTTGGTTTGCAAATTGAATATTTGGCAAACGGAATTTTTGTTCATCAATCTACCTATACAGAAAAGGTATTGAAACGGTTTTACATGGATGAAGCACATCCTTTAAGTACACCGATGATTCGATCACTTGATGTGAAAAAAGATCCATTCCGACCACAAGAAAGGAATGAAGAGCTACTTGGTCCTGAAGTACCATATCTTAGCGCAATTGGCGCACTAATGTATCTTGCAAATACTACAAGGCCTGACATATCCTTTTCAGTTAATGTCTTAGCAAGATTTAGCTCGGCTCCTACGAGGAGACATTGGAATGGGATCAAACACATATTGCGGTACCTAAAGGGAACTACCGATATGGGCTTATTTTATGGCAAGAATTGCAGCCGGGATCTTGTTGGTTATGCTGATGCTGGATATTTGTCCGACCCACACAAGGCTCGATCTCAAACGGGTTATGTGTTTACCTGTGGAGAAACCGCCATATCTTGGCGATCGACTAAGCAATCAATTGTGGCTACTTCATCTAATCATGCCGAGATAATTGCTATTCATGAAGCAAGTCGGGAGTGTGTGTGGTTAAGGTCGATAATACATCATATCCAAGACAAATGTGGTTTGAAGTGTGATAAACTACCCACAACTTTGTATGAAGATAACGCAGCATGTATAGCTCAATTGAAGGGAGGATTCATAAAAGGAGATAGAACGAAGCATATTTCACCAAAGTTATTCTTCACACATGATCTTCAAAAGAATGGTGATATCAATGTTCAACAGATTCGTTCAAGCGACAATATGGCTGATTTGTTTACAAAATCTCTACCAAAGTCAACCTTCAAGAAGCTAGTTCACAAGATCGAGATGCGAAGACTTAAGGACATAAATTGATGTTCTTATCAGGGGGAGTTTAATGCGCGTTGCACTCTTTTTCCCTTACAAGGTTTTGTCCCACCGGGTTTTCCTTGCAAGGTTTTTAACGAGGCAACCAATAGGCGCATATTCAAACATGTGTACTCTTTTTCCTTTCTTTAATTTTTTTCCCATTGGGTTTTGTTTTAAGGTTTTATGAGGCACATTATTGAATAGACATTCAAGGGGGAGTGTTATAAAATAGAAGTCTATTTAGAGTGAATGTCTAAGAGTTTTAGCTTGAAGCTAAGTCATTCCTCTTCCTATAAATAGGGGGTCTTACCCCATTGTAAATCACCCCAAGTATTAATAAGAATACTTCTCTCTCTCCCTATTCTCTCTCTATATTGCTCTTGTTCTTGAGTTATTGTTCTTGTCTTTTACATTATTTCATAACAAATACCATGTTAATGTCCTAATCTTCACCAAACTCTCATCAATATTAGTTTACATAGTCACGGATTCATTCTCTATATTCAAAATTAAAAATCAGAACCTCACAAATTAAAATATAATTTCTCTAATAAATGATCTCGTGGAATCTCTATTACATATAAGCAGTTTAGATTTGATTTTACAATATAGCAAAAGTAACTGAGTCAATTTTGTAGAAGTGTTTAGAGTAATTTACTCTTGTTTTAATTATAAATCTATTGATTGTAAAAGAGTAAATGCAAACCAAAGGAACCAAATAGCCTTGGCCCTCAAATTCGATCACCCTTGAATCAAGTGAAGTTTTAGTTGATACAAGAACAAAATAGCAAGATAATGAAAGTTTAATAGAAAAATAATATTTACAAATGGTCAGACCTTTTTTTATAATAGGGGAGTCCTACTCTTGGTACAATTCTAAATATAGTAAGAAATTGCATAATTGGCTAATTAATTAGTCTCTTCTTGATACGTGCCGAGATTTTCATCGTGATCCTCAACCCGTTGCGAATATTTCATCTTTCCGTTATTCGCTCCAGTAATCTTCCCTCGATCCGCATCTTATTCGATCTCGATCTTGGCGGATCTCAATCTTGATCAGTTTTGATTTTGGTCGATCTCGATCTTAATCGTTCTTTGGGTCTCGAGCTCGGCAATCTGACTTTACACCATAGTGTGATATAAAACGAAGCTGATCCTTAACTTATCATGATCCAGCTATGGTCAGTAGCATAAAAAGTACATGCCCGAATTTAACCGGATGCAAAATCAATTTTTAATCAGAGTAAAATAGCCATATTAGTGAATGCCGAACATCAAATTTAAATCTAAAAAAAATAAAAAAAAATCCACGTACCATATGGTTAATAAAAAGAAAGAATACTTTTAGTCCCTAGTTTATTCCAGCGAAACTCCAGCGGACAAATCATTATCCAAGTCAACAAGATAAACCCAAAAGAGAATATGAGTATTATTATATATAAAATAAACAACCATAACAAACCAAATTTCCTACCAAATATACTTCTAATGAATCCCTCAATTTATATTTATATGCGTCCTTATCCCCTATTAGGTTGATCATCATCTTAGAATTCAGTAGCATCGACAAAATTCTACAGTCGATTGATTGATTCATTGAAAATGGGTGCTGTAAAAGCAGCAGTGGCTGATTTTGTGTTAACATCGATGTGGGTATTTTGTTCATCAACACTTGGGGTTTTCACTTACCTAATTGCTTCTGCTTTTGGAATTGCTCAAGGATTCACTACTCTCTTTATTACTACTGTTCTTCTCTTTGTCCTGTTTTTTGTTTTTGGGATTATCGGTGATACTTTGGGTGGTGCCGCTTTTAATCCTGCTGGTACGGCCGCTTTTTATGCTGCTGGCGTTGGAAAGGACTCCCTCTTCTCTGTTGCCGCTCGATTTCCTGCTCAGGTTTTTTTTTCTTTTTGTTACGTATTTGAATTTTGAATAATAATGAAAGTATAGTGTTAATTTCCATAATAATCAATCCCTAAGCCCAGTCGCGGAGCCAGGAATTTACATAAGGGGATTCAGCGTTTTTTTTTACACTAGAATGTCAAAGTTGGAATTTGATATTGTGACATAAAATATCTTTTGAATCCTCTTTATCACTAGGCTAGAATTTTCCCTGATGGCAATGGGGTTCAACAATTTATATATAATAAAAAAAAATATTTATGTAGTATAATATTTCGAAGAGGATTCAATTGAACCCCCTTCCCTCTTACTAGCTCCGCCCCCTGCCTCAGCCTCAATTTGAACTCGTTGGGATTGGCTATATGAAGCCTTAAAAGATGTACTTACCTCTAAATGATGAATATGCATTATTTTTTTTATAAGTAATTGGCAATATGAACTGCTTCATTCTTAGTGTAGCCATACCTTATAAGAGTGAAAATTTTGGTTTAATTGGAGAATATTCTCAACCAAGCATTCCAGTGAAAAAATACTTTTACAATGGGCTCTGCCCGAGAACGGGTATACTTGACTTTCTACAGAGAAAGAAATATCTGCAAAAAAGAAGCTCTTTCTAAACCTGATCTCGGATAGGCTAAGCTAGGTGTAGCCCGCTATCTATATGGTTTTGCTAAACTTTGTCAGCCTGGGTGCCTATAGTTATGGCATACAGCTATTGTACTAGTGGATGGTGGAAAGAAATCTGTTTATTTAGAAAGTTCCGTAATTGTCTAAAGTTGGCCGTCAACCTACCTCTTCCCTCCTTTTTATTTATGCATGAGACTTCTGACGCTAAACTCACATTAGCGGCGTTTGATTTTCCTTTAAGAATATAAATTATTATTTTTAGAGTTCAATAAGATAGAGCACCTAAAATTGCTTAATTTCATGGTACATTTAACACTTTTTATTAAAAGTTGAAGAATTCCGTGAAATAGCTGCTAGAACTTTCAGTTCAAGAATGCATTTGCTTCAAATTGACACCACAGAAAAATTATAAAGGAGAAAAAATTTACCAGTAAGAATGACCATCCGATTCTTGATATTTGGAAAATATTTCTTAACTGTCTTGGGTACCGTTACAGGCAGCTGGCGCAGTTGCTGGTGCATTGGCGATATTGGAGGTTATTCCTACGCAGTACAAGCACATGCTAGGTGGACCTTCATTGAAAGTTGACCTGCATAACGGAGCCATTGCTGAGGGGATCTTGACTTTCATAATGACCTTTTTGGTCTTTCTTATTGTACTGAGGGGTCCTAGAAATGCACTTCTAAAGAATTGGTTACTTGCAATGTCAACTGTTACCATGGTAGTTACAGGTTCAAAATACACCGGACCGTCTATGAATCCCGCCAATGTAAGTACTAGCTCTTGTTTTCCATTCTTAAATCTTGGAACTTATTGTCTGTGTATGGAGGTTGAGAATAAAGGTATGAAGGTTGAGACTAAAGGTAAAGGGTTATGATAGGTAGCCGAGCATTCCTCTGTCTGTGTATTTTTGTATTCCCTTGATTTCTGTTGTTACTTGTTGTTGCTTTTGTTTCAGCTTTCTGATTATAGTACCTATTGTCAGTTTTGTATTTTTGCTTCGGTTTTCGATTGGTATGCATGTTGTTGTCATTCTTAACCTTTCCTGATCCGAGGGTCTACCGAAAACAGTCTCTTTGCCTTCTTGAAGGTAGGGATAAGGTCTGCGTACACTCTACCCTCCCCAGACTCCACTAGTGGGATTACACTGGGTTGTTGTAGTAGTAAATCCTGGAGTTTATTGTATTATTTAACCTTTGAATTTCTCTGCTGCTCTAGACTGACGTAGCACCATTTGTTTGTCCCTAATGTATGCACAGAATGTATAACTTTTTGGTAACTTCCCTTGTGCATTTGTCTTTGAATGTCTTTATTCATGAAGCCTACTTATTATCTCGCTTGTTCTCAATCGGAAAGTTACATCTTCTCTTGACATTAGTGAGCCAGAATTAGTTCCTGTGATTTGAGGTAAAATTGGTGGCATGCTTGCAATAGAAGAGGTAGAAGTTCAATCTAATTCTTCTAAACTAAGCTTTTAATTTCTCTATAAACTCTTTTCATTTTACTCAGTATTTCATATCTTTACATTGCAAAGAATGCCTTCTTTGGTCATAGTCCCAAAAAAAACAAAATATTAGGAACATATGTGTTTCAATATGGGACAAGAGGGGTTGCTCTGAAGGTAAGCAACCCCCACTTCCAACCGAGAGGTTGTGAGTTCGAGTTTCCCCAAGAGCAAGGTGGGAAGTTCTTGGAGGGAAGGATGCCGGCGGTCTATTTGGAAAAAGCCTCTCTACCCAAGGGCAGGGGTAAGGTCTGTTTACATACTACCCTCCCCAGACCCCACTAAGTGGGATTATACTGGGTTGTTGTTGTTGTTGTTGTTGTTATGTGTTTCAATATGAACTGTTTTAATTTATGGAACATTAACTATTTGAACCCTGTGTATGCATGTATTTGCTTAACTGTCATGGAATAATATAATGATGGAAAATGGATTTAGACAAACATTACGTACCATTTGTCCTCTAACCTAAACTGCGATATGGGTCGATCTAAGCAATCATATTTCTTTGCTGTACTGGGCTGTGATTTACTCTTGCCTTCTTTAGGTATCTTTGTCATGCAAATCTTAGATCTCTATTTGCATTGATTCTACTGGCTAACGACTAGTTGCAATCATTTCTGCTGTTGCAAATCTCAAATGTTTCTTTTTTTGTGGGATGGGTATGAGTTCAATCCAAGAATCTAGTAAAGATGACCAACCAAGCTAACGACATGACCCTGCATTTTCTGTAATAACCGTTAGTTTCCTAATTGGGTATCTTGTGCCTTACCTTGAACTTAAATAGCTCTCCTTGCATATAATACACTTTTTGCATGTTAATTTGTGTAGCTTGACGACTAGCTGTAGGACACTGAATTTTAGAAGAGATTAGCTTTTGCAGGGAATGAAGTTTTTGTTTTCTTCAATATCAATGTCATATGCAAGTAATCATCAAATTATCCCTTTCTGTACTATTTTTGATACTCCAAAGTAATAGCTACTGGTGGCTGTTAGATGAGATATTGTTAGCTCTATTCTTTGATAAACTGAACACTATCCGTATTTGTACACTAAATTTAGTTTCACAGAAGCTCCCCCTATATCATTTTTTGAACCTTATTTTTATAATTACAAATATGTAAAAATTGAATTTTTAGAGAGGAACTCAAAGTGTGTCAAATCTTTTGGAATGTTCAGAAATGTTCTCTTTCACGTCAAGTCCAGGGGTAGTAAATGTTTTGTTGAACACATGCTGCTATACATATAGACACTGTTGTAGCAATTTATGCGCTTTTCCTTTTTTGCCTGCATATTTTATTAATGGGTTGGTAACTGTGCTGATTATTTGCAGGCATTTGGTTGGGCGTACATAAACAATTGGCACAACACATGGGAGCAATTTTACGTCTACTGGATCTGTCCCTTCGTAGGAGCAATAATGGCTGCATGGACTTTTCGTGCTCTGTTTCCACCTCCAGTAAAGCAGAAGAAGCCTCAGAAGGCAAAGAAGAAGTGAGAAAGAACACCTTCGTGCTGCTTCAATTACTTCACTAAACTAGGTTACAATGTGGTTGAAGTATGCCCTTAAAGTTGAAAGCCATTTTTAACTTATAAGGTGGGAATCATAATGGATTCCTTTTGGATTTTTTGTTGGAATTGTTAAAAATCCCCTTTTTCACATTGATCCAAATTCAAGCTACTATTAGTGCAAAAAATGGGTTGTCCAAAAGCTGGATGCCCCTGAATATATTCTTATGCTTTTTTAGATGCTTCCTTCCTGCTGTTTGAATGGTGTGCTTGTGAATTAAATTGGATAATTCTTTCAATAGTGCTTACATAGTTTATCAAGTCTAACAAGGATCGTATCTGGACATTGCCCTTTTGAACTGTTATTGAAAGCAGAGTTTCCATGGGAACAGTAAATCAATACATCAGTAATTGCGATTGGCTCATGGAAGCAATAAAAGGAATAGTTTCTATCTTTTTCTAAGACAAGTTAAGAGTCTATTTTTCTCTTTGCTATTGTTTATCCTAAAAACGGATAATAATTGAAATTATATTGTGGTTTTAAGAACATGAGATTTACTTAGCACAAATTGAGAGAAAACGACAAAGAAATTAATTGCGAATATAAACCAAATAAAATGTATAGCTTTAATTCTTGAGCTAGACTGCCCTCGAATCAAGTGAATATCTCGCCGGTAAGTATGAAAGCAGTAACAACGTGAAGTAGGGGAGTCCTACTCATAGTACAATCCTAAATATAGTAAGAAATCTCATGATTAACTGATAAATCAGTCTCTACTTGATACGTGCCGAGATTTTCGTCGTGATCCTTGCCTGATTGCGGATATCTTGGGTTTACGTTATTTGGTTCGACATACTTCGTGTCACGATCCAGTATGACATGGGGTCGAACCTTGACCTGTAAATAATTAGCAGTTACCAATTTCTCTACACCACACGAATTTTCAATGCAGTTACCTTTGCAGGCATTTAGCCATAGTAAAAAAGGCAAGTCCAATTTGACTGTATATAGATATGTATGGGTCAAATTTGGCCCTCAACGTCCCCACGAGTAATAGGTATGCCCAATAAGCAGACGCCGACCGAAGTGAAGGCACGACCTGGACGTGAGGGTGAAAGCGACGCCGTTTAGAGCTTAACATCTTCACTAAGTGGAAGCCACCAACTTTTGTATCTTTTTGATTATTTTGAGGAAGGTCTCCTACTATATAAAAGGTACCTTCACATTGTAACAGACATCATGATTATTCTCCAATAATACAACTTCTCTCTCTATCTCTGCTCTTATTATTGCTTCTCTCTTAAGTTAAGATTATTTTCTTTATCTTTGAGATCTAGAACGACAATATCGTTTACGATTTACCCTTATCATTTTTTGATTGTTTTCTAAACTTGCAAAGTATATCGATAACTTTTGAGCTAAACGGTTTGGCGTTGTCTGTGTGATTTCAAGAATCAAAACCATAGTTTGCACCTATAGAACAACCGACAACTATTCTCTACACCACACGAACAAAAATGGCAGAAACCAACACAAGAATGAACGCAACAGCAAATGTTGCAACCAACCTCATCGATCCTCTCAACGAAGCCGGTGAAAAGAGGTGTTCGATCACAACCCCTAGCACCACAACAAGTGGGAGATCCAACCTCCCCTACCTGGAGATCTGACGATCTTGCAGGAAAAGGGTGTTTCTACATCTGTAACCAAAGAAGTACCCTCGAGGTCAAAGATCTACTGGAAGAGTGGCTAACAGGTACCCTAAGTGGCTTGATCGAAAAGTCACCACAAGGTAACATTGGGTGTGCACCAACAGTAGATCTTACCGCCACCATGGTCGAACCTGAAATGGGACGAGCAAATGATATGCCAGGCGAGGTACATGCTAACGATGGCACCCTCACGACCATTCTTAAGAAGATGGAGCAGATAGAAAACGAAAACCGATCACTTCGTGACCAGATGAAGGAACACCATGAGAGGGTAGACAAAATCCCTAGTGCCCCCAAGTTGCTGTCAAAGCGCGATGTGGGAAGGTTTTTTGAAAAACCCTACACTGAGGAGGCCGCCCCGTACTCCATTCCGAAGACCTTTAAAATTCCGCCATACCTAAGAGTATACGACGGAACCACAGATCCCGAGGATCATCTAATCCACTATGTCACGGCTGTAAATGGCAACGACCTGTCAAAAGAACAGGAGCCGTCAGTGCTACTGAAAAAGTTCGGTGAGACGCTGACAGGAGGAGCCCTGACTTGGTACTCCCAGCTACCGGCTAAGATCATTTCTATGTTCAAGTAAATGGCGGACAAGTTCATCACCGCCCATGCAGGAGCAAAGAAAGCAGAAGCAAGGGTTAACGATATCTTCGTCGTCCTTCAAACCGCAAAAGAAGGACTTAGGGACTTCCTAGCCAGGTTTAACAGGGTAAGGATGAGCCTACCCAACGTATCGGAAGGCATGGAGGTGGCCACTTTCCAGAACGGACCAAGCAGAGATGGTTCGAGGGCGACCAAGAAGCTACTAAGCCGTCTCATGAAGTACCCTCCTACCACATGGGAAGAAATCCATAACGCCTACTGTGTCGAGGTAAGAGCAGATGAAGACGACCTCAACGGGCCGACCCAATGGTTAACAACGATACATCCAGAAACTAGAAGGGATCGACGCATAGAGGGATGGCGGTAACAGCCTTATGTCAGATCCTCTCACCCACCGCCACTGTGACACACGGATGCACTACAGCGACATGTCGCTCAATTCCAAAATGAAAGAGGTATGCCTCATTTATTATCCGTCCATAACTTCTGTGTGCCTCCTTCAGAGATAGTGTACGCAGTGGAGAAGCTGGGTAGCAAGGTACAATGGCCGACGAAGATGAAATTATACCCCACCACAAGGAAATCAAACATCATATGTGAGTTCCATCAGGAACGAGGGCACAAAACCGAGGACGGCATAGGTCTACGACAAGAAGTACTCAGAATGCTAAATCATGGGTACCTGAGGGAGCTGCTCAGCGACAAAGGGAAATCAACTTTTCACACGTACGTGAGCAACCCCATGGGCCGCCGAAGCCGCCCTCCCCATCACGTTTGATTAATATGATCATCGGAGGTGGTAACAACTCAGCAATCAACCACGTCAAACTCACCACCAAGCACAAACTGAAATGAACCATCCCCTATGAACGATATGATGACCTAGAAGATAGTATCACCTTCGATAAGTTCGATGCCGACGGTTTGTCTTTCCCTCACTATGATGCCTTAGTTATCACTTTACGTACAATAGATACAAATGTTAAAAGAATCATGATTGATGACGGAAGCAACGTCCGTATTATCCACCCGAGGGTCCTCATAAAAATAGGACTCAAGGACAAGAAAATATCGTGCTGCATAACACTAACTGGTTTAAAAAATATAGTGGAACGAACCTCCAGAGAAATATCCCTACCCGTTTTAGCGGGAGGGGTCATGATGGAAACAACTTTCCACGTAATGAACCAGGAAACGACATACAACGCCATCATAGGACGCCCATGGATACACGCCATGCGAGCAGTCCCGTCAAGCTTTTACCAAATGATCAAATTCCCTACCCCATGGGGAATATTTAGAATCTGAGGCGATCCACGCATCGCAAAAGAATACTACAAAATAGCACAAGATTGCACCCACACCAAACAACTTAAGGGGGGCGAGTGCAGAGGCATAGCAATCAGCCATGCCGAGGATTAAGGTCGACCCGACAAGGGACGCCATTAAAGATCCTGATACCGTAGAGGCATGTATAGCTACGATCGAAGATCTCGACCCAGTCCAACTGGACGACGCCAATCCCACAAAGAAAGCCTACATCGGTCACAGCCTCACTGATTCCAAGTAAGTATCATGAGTTTTTAACTAACCATGAAAACTTGTTTGCTTTTTCCCATTCAGATATGCCAGGGATCCCGCGAGACATCACCACTCACAAGCTAAACATTGACCTGTTACACCCGCCGGTGAGGCAAATGCGGAGGAAATTCAATGTCACAATCAATGAAGCGGTCAGTGAGGAGGTAGACAAACTACTAGCTAACTGCTCCATCGGGGAATCAAAATATCCCCAATGGGTCACCAATGTTGTCATGGTCAAAAGGAAAAATGGGAAGTGAAGAATGTGCGTGGACTTCAGTGACCAAAACAAAGTGTGGCCAAAGGATTCATTACCACTACCCCACATCGATCAGCTGATTGACGCTACCGCATGACACGAGCTTCTAAGCTTCCTAGATACTTATTCCGGCTACAATCAGATCATGATGGACGAAGAGGACCAGTAAAAAACAACTTTCATCACCCACCAACGGACATATTGCTATAAGGTAATGCCCTTCGAACTCAAAAATGCAAGAGCTATGTACAAGAGGCTGGTCACCAAGATGTTAAAAGAACAACTCGGTAAGACTATGGAAGTTTACCTCGATGACATGCTGGTAAAATCAGCAAAGAAAGAAGACCACATCCACTACCTGAAGGAAGCCTTCGAGATATTGAGGAGATACAGAATGAAGCTGAACCCTGAGAAGTGCGCCTTCGCCATGGTCTCAGGGAAATTCTTAGGATTTCTCGTATCATAACGAGGCATCGAGGTCAACCCAGACCAGATAAAGGCGATAGACACAATACCTGAGGTGTTGAACAGCAAAAAAATAGGTACAAAATCTAGCCACTCTATCCAAATTCATCTCGCGGTCCTCCGATAGGTGCCATAAATTTTTCAATGTGCCGAAAAAAGACGAAGGATTACAATGGAATGAGGAGTGCGTCGAAGCGTTGAGAAAGCTGAAAACGTACCTATCCTAACCGCCATTGCTAGTCAAAGCTAGCCCAGGCGAACCCCTGCTGGTGTATCTGGCCGTATCCGAGGTTGCCATTAGTGCAGTCCTAGTCCGCGAAAATAGAGGTACACAATCTTATATTTATTACGTTAGCAAAACACTTGTGGACACCAAAACACGGTATCGACACCTTTAGAGATTAGCTCTGGCACTAGTCGTGGCTTCACGGAAGCTCCGACCTTATTTTAAATGCCACAACATAAAAGGGGTAACGAGCTTCCCATTGAGAAGCGTCCTACACAAGCCTGAATTATCAGGCCGGCTCGCCAGATGGGTCATTGAGCTCAGCGAGCACGACATCTTGTAGCTTCTAAGAACCGCTATCAAGTCGCAAGTACTTGCCAATTTTATAGCGAATTTCAGCGCAGAAATCCTACCGAGGGAAGAACTTGAGGCATAACATGTCTCCTTCAATACCGACTTATGGACTCTCATGGTGCCTCCAATACATCGGGATCGGGACTGGGACTCGTCCTCGAGGTTCCCACGGGAGAAACGATTCACCAGTCTATACGATGCCCCAAAATGACTAACAATGAGGTCGAGTACGAGGCCGTAATTGTAGGTATGAAAGTAGCCATCAAGTATGGAGCTCAAAAAGTCATCCTCCATTGCAACTCCCAGCTTGTGGTAAATTAGGTTGCTAGGACTTACCAAATAAAAGAACAAAGACTGCAGAAATACCAGTCAGAAATCCATAGGCTGATGGGCGAGTTCGACGATGTGTCGCCTCGAGCAAATTTTGAGGGCAAAGAATCTCGAAGCAGACGGCCTAGCAAAACTTGCCATGGTCACAAGAAATTTTCACAAAGAAAACGTGGTCACCCTCCTCCATTCGGACATCGACCATACTGAGATATGCTCTTTAAATCAGACTTGGGACTTGCACAACTAATTTGTATCCTACCTTCAGGATGGAATGCTGCCACTCGACAAAAAAGAGGCAAAGAAACTCCGTGTACAAGCTGCTCAGTATTGTTTGATAAACAACGTCCTCTACAAAAAGACGTTCAGTGGGCCCTTGGCCAAGTGTCTAGGGCCGCACTAAACGAGGCCAGTGCTCGAAGAAGTGCATGAGGGTCACTGCGGCGCCCATATAGGTAACTGCTCCCTCGTATGATGCCTCATACGGGCCGTCTACTATTGGCCTACCATGAAGAAGGAAGCAGTGAAATACGTTCGCTGGTGCGAACAGTGCCAAAAGTATGCCCCCATGATACACCCACCAGAAGAACCTCTCCACTCGGTCACATCCCTATGGCCCTTCATCAAACGGGGAATGCGCATAGTCGAACCCCTCTCCGAGGCACGAGGAAAGGTACGGTCTAGTTTTAACTGACTATTTTTCCAAGTGGGTGGAAGCAGGTGCGTACACTCAAATACGCGAACAGGAGGTCATTGCCTTGATATGGAAAAATATCATATGCCCCTCTGGTATCCCCAAGGAAATCAGCTGCGACAATGGACGGCAATTCGTCGATCAAAAAATGACGGAATTCTTTGAAAAATGGCATATCAAGTGAATACTCTCAACGCCATACCATACCGCCGCCAATGGCCAAGCAGAATCCTCCAACAAGACAATACTAAATATACTAAAAAAGAAACTCGGGGAAGCCAAAGGGATATGGCTCGAGCTACTACCAGAAATATTATGGGCCCATCGGAGCACAATCCAAATCCAGCACAGGAGAAACACCGTACTCACTGGTCTACGGAATCGACGCGGTCATACCAGTTGAGGTCGGTAAACCAAGATTGAGGTACTCGCACACCAACGGAACTGAAATGACATGAACAGGCTCCAAGACCTCGACAAAGCTGAGGAAATGAGAGAAATGGCCCACATCAGAATAGTAGCCCAGAAATAACAGGTCGATTATACTACAACAAGAGGGCCAAGATAAGACCACTGAAGGTGGGAGACTATGTCCTCAAAGCCAAGACATTAGCATCCAAAGACCCAAACGAAGGAAAGTTGGGCACTAATTGGGACAGACCCTGCAAAATCATAGCAGCAGCCAACAAATGAGCATTCCAGTTGGAAACAATGGAAGGGAAAACACTAGAAAACCATTGGAACGTCGCCCATCTCAAGTATTTCCATTTCTGAAAGGCGTCTCCCGAGTCACACTCTTTTTCCCTTACCCGAGTTTTGTCCCAATTGGGTTTTCTCGGGGATGTTTTTAACGAGGCGATAGAGGGGACACCTGGAGATATTCGCAGAACAAGTTTATCATATAAACCTCTCCATACGCTCTCTAGGCCGACATGATAAAGGGACTGGACTAGCATGATCTCCAATGTATAAACGGCTACGGCCATCTACAATGTATAAATGACTACGGTCATCTCTAAGGTATAAATGGCAACAGTCATCTCCAACACGCAAGAAGCTAAGGCCATCGCCGCCAACAGTCGACCCAGTTCGACTACGACAAGCAAGTGATTCAACGACAGTCGAAGTCACCCATATGGCCAAGGCCATCAACAAGATGTGACCAAGGTCATCAACTCAATTCTGGCCAAGGCCATGGAATTCATCATGGCTAAGGCCATCGCCACCAATAGTGGACCCAGTTTGACTACGACAAGCAAGCGATTCGACGACAGTCGAAGTCACCCATATGGCCAAGGCCATCAACAAGTTGTGACTAAGGTCATCAACTCAATTCTTGCCAAGGCCATCGAATTCATCATGGCTAAGGCCATCGCCGCCAACAGTCGACTCAGTTTTACTACAGCAAGCAACGACAACAATTAAAGTCACCAATATGGTCAAGGCCATCAAAAAGTTGTGACCAAGGTCATCAACTAAATTCTGGCCAAGGCCATCTAATTCATCATGGGTGGTCATCAACTAAATTCTGGCCAAGGCCATCTAATTCATCATGGGTAAGGTCATTGCCGCCAACAGTCGACCCAATTCGACTACGAGAAGCAAGTGATTCGACGAAAGTCGAAGTCACCCATATGGCCATGGCCATCAACATGTTTTGACCAAGGTCATCAACTCAATTCTGGACAAGGCCAATCGAATTCGTCATGGCTAAGGCCACCGCCGCCAATAGTTGATCCAGTTCGACTATGGCAAGCACGTTATTCAACAACAATCGAAGTCACCCATATGGCCAAGGCCATCAACAAGTTGTGACCAAGGTCATAAACTTAAGTCTGGCCAAGGCCATCGACTTCATTATGGCCAAGGCCATCGCGTCAAACATCAACCCAGATCGACCACGCCAAATAAGCGAGTGACTCGACGACAGTCGAAGTCACACTCACGGCTAAGGCCGTCAAAATTATACAGCTAAGGCCTAGTTTGGTTGTAGCATAAAACACGTGAACGTAAAGCAAAAACGCAACAAAAGTCCAACAAGTAAACGAGCGCCCGCTCTGTGGAGACAAGACACAAAAAAACAAAAAAACGAAGGAAAAATTAGCTGAAAGCTATACTTTATTATCTCCAAAAAATATACATCTGACCCGGAAAAGGTTTCCAATTATATACAAAAAAAATATATATACACAAGCCCTAAGAGCCTTCGCCGCTTCGTCCACCATGCCCTGCACTCCGCCATTTGGTCCGGCATCGCCCCCATGAGGATAAACCTTAGAAATCCAAGAGCGAGACTCTAGACGGTTGACGTCTTCATAGTTACAGCCCATCCTATCAGGGGAATAAGAGTGATACCACAAGTATCACAGGCGACACGGGCTAAACGCCTTTGTTCCTCAACCTCCTCTAGCACTACTAATCTAGCCTCGGCATACACCCACATTTCGCACGCCTCACAATGCGCATTATCTTCGGGCTCTGATAAAGCGGCCCGCTCAAGGGTCTCAACTTCAGCCGCCTTGGTGTTGAGCTCAATAGTTAAAGAGGCGACTCTGGCCTGCAACAGAGCCTTATCCTCCGCTACCCCACGACTTTTCTCCGGTTCCTCATATTTTGATTGAAGGAGAGTTTCTAGCTCGATGTTTCGAGACAAAGCAACCATCAATTGCTCGTCGACCTCCTCCAACTCGGCCACCCTCCTCTTCAATAGAGCTTTCAATTCTTCAAGACCCTCACGGAACACCCGAAAGTGAGGGTCCTGCTTGAGCACATCTTCCAATGCCTGATGCTTGGCACGACACTCCTTGTACTTCTTCGCTATTTTGTTGAAAGTGGCTGCCCTTGCTCACGCCGCCTCCTCTACACCTCCAAGACAAGGGTCTGGAAAGAAGAGGAAAGAGAGCAAATACAATTTAGTACATACCAAAGTCGCCTTTACGACCCATAAAAGAAAACTGAAAGCTACTTGCAAAGGTGCACCGGCGACCTTCCTAGACAAATCCCTATTACTAACGCCCTTCAGCGTTTCACACTCCACAGCCACGCATAAAATGGTCATTTTCGCTGCGGCTTGCTCGATGTTTCTAACAAGTTATACCCGTGTGGGATCACAATTCTGCGGATAGACCTGCCCCCCTCATCTCCATACGGGCTGAATCCCCCGTTGCATCTCCAAGAGCGGCCTTAGAACCCGTCCTCCCAATTTCTACGTTCGCTTCCCCAACTGCATAGGACGACCCGCCTTCTGGGATGCGGGATGAACTAGCAATGGGGCAATTGTCCTTCGGGGAGCCAACCTCCCTGAACGAATGGCCTCGTCCATAATAACTGGTCTTGGCTCTCGAAGGGGTTCGGCAGGCCTCACGTCCTCAGTCGCAATCCCCTTATCGGTAATGAACCGCCGCCTCTTTCTCTCCAGCGGCTCTTCGCCTTCAAAAGACTCCTTCACCGGTGCGGCCTCAGGCACCATCACAGGCACAGCCTCAGGTGTTGACACTGGCACAGCTTCAGGCACCGACTTAAATTCCGCCACTGGCGAGCCCCCTGTTGGGAACCCGCAGGAGCGCTATCACTGGGTGAGCCGCGTGGCACGACTTCGTCATCTGAATCGACCTCCTCCCTAGATGGGCAACTGCGGTCTTCTTCTTTCTAGAAACAACCCGACCTGCCAACACGAACGAATCAGGTAACGAAAATTTAGGAGGCTTTCAAAGCTGAAGCCAAAATAAAAAATAAAAACTACCTTGTGAGCCGTACTGATTACGGAACGCGGGCCAAGTATGGCATTCCTCCATGTATGGTATCAACCCCTCCACCCACGATCTAATATCTTCGCCGGGATGAGGCAAAAAGGCCGCCACTACAAAGAAGATAAAAAAAAGTCACAACGGCTGAAAAGTAAGAACCCTAATTGATCACGAAATTCACACAAGGATACTTACATTCTGAGTTCCACTTCTCTGGGAACCCTTCAAGATCAGACACCAGGTGCTCCGTCCTGATGTAGAAATACCTTTTCTAGAAGCCGCGATTGGTCTTATCGTCAGACTTCACTACAAAGCTCTTCGTACCACGACTCTTCAAATGGAGTATGGTACCCCTCAAGTAACTAGGGCTGAACATCTGCAGGAGATGATGAACAGAGACCACGCTCCTCGCCCTGGCCACTTATGTAGTAAGGATTATACACTCCTTCAACGTACAGGGCTTAAGTTTGGCCGGACACACCCTGTAAAAGCGGCATAGATCCTCCGCTAAAGGATTGAATGGTAGGGTGTATCCGATCCAAAATAGATACTCGTAAAAGGTACAAAACCCAGGCCTACGCACATTGGCATAGTCCGTTCCGGTTGGAACCATTTCTACATGGCCCGGAATATCGTACGTTGATCGAAAGTTTTCTAAGTGGGATCGCAGCAGTTCACTGTGCTCCCCAGGAATAAATGAACTCTTCGTTTTAAAATCACTTTGAATGTGCATCTCCTTCGGAAGCACATTCTCCATAAAAAGAGGAACAAGCACCTTTTCGGTCTCCTCCTCTTCGTCGCCAGAAGAGGGCGGAACCCAAGATGGGGCGATACCCTTTCTTCTCTTGCTACTTTGACGTTTTACCATATGAACTGGTTTTGAAATAACTGGCGACGGAAAATAAAACTACACAGAAACAGGAAAGATCTCACGCAAGATATTGAGGGCAAAAGAGCTAGACATAAAAGGGAATAAGAAAGTATTCTCAAAGGTTCGAAAGATGAACCAGTTTGAACCTATCTCCTATTTATAGGATGAAGTTACGCGGAAATCGAAAAAGTATGATCAGAACGGGCGAGAGAAACCAGAACGTCACATCACCAACAAAACTACCTCAGGTACAAAAGTAATAATGACACATGCGACTAATGATGTCATTCTAAAAAGAGACCATACGTCAACGGTTCAACTGTTTCATGCATTTTTGTCTCATTCGTGTTAAAGTCCAAGGATGTGGCCAAATTCTCTTAGGACGAGGTTTGTGATTCCGTCCATTGAAGGCGTCCATCGAGCACGTCTCCAACGAACGTAGGGACTAACTGTATGGGTCAAATTTGGCCCTCAACGTTCCTACAAGTAACGGTTGTTGAAACACGTCCTCAAGTCGATATAACTAAACGTGTGTTCATCCTTGTAGGTTTTGATAAATGACAAACCAACGCGCATGGTATATCGACATATGCCAAAGATCAAGCACATGAGAAATAACGAGCAAGATCAAGAAAATCAACAAAGTTATAGTTGAGTCGTTTTATATTTATGCTCTTGATCCGACAATTGATTTAAGACTTGGCTTCTCTCGTAAAATCATTTTTAAACAAATCATGCATCGTTGTGTTAAAACAAAATGATTTGCATTTTAGTCAAAATGGTTTTTAAACATGTCTTTTAAATCTGGACCTATATAATCGAATATATGAACCATACAATCGATTATATTAAGACCGCCAAAACTGGATTTTTCAAAAACAACGAAACAATCGATTATATTGAGACAGTGTGTCCCAGATCTTAAAAGACAGCTAAAAAATCGATTATCCACTTCCAAGTAATCGATTATTTTAAAACAGTATGCACCAGATTTTTCTAAGTACCAAAATAATCGATTATGTCCTTACAGGTAATCGATTAGGTTGAGGCAGGGTGCATCAGATTTTTCAAAGTAAGAAAATAATCGATTATGTGTTTTCAAGTAATCGATTATGTTAAGACCGTTGCCAACGATTTTTGAATCACCGAAAAACAATCGACTATATAGATTCTTATAATCGATTATATGAGCGTAAAATCGGTGATTATTTTTTAACGTTACCAACTAATCAATTATTAAGTCAAACATAATCGATTATTTAGCGTGAAATCTGCATATCATTTTTGACTGATCTTAAATAATCGATTGTATAGAATCGCATAATCGATTATATGAGCACAATTTCAGCAATCACTAATTGGCAATTAAGCAACGGTCATAGTGATTTTGAACACTATAAATACACCTCAAAATCACTTGTTTCTGCATAACAACTGATCATTATCATTGCTTAAAGCTTACACACTCTTGCTTATCATTTTATATTCATTTCATTACATTTGAGAGCCAAAATCCTTGTATAAGTTGTTGTGATCTTGAGCCTATTATTTTTACTCATACCCACTCTATTAAGAGAGTTTTGTTTTGAGTGCTTAGTGTTTGTAAACACTTGAAGGGAAGTTGAAATCCCTTGTTGTAAGAAAGAAAGGTCAATTCCTTGTTGTGAAGTCTTGAGGTGTGGTATCCTCGAGCGGATTGAATTCTTGTAGAGGGTATATCTACGAGCACTTGTAACGGTTTGTTAGGCACCCGTAAGCTTAACAAAGTTAGTGGAAAACTCGAGAGAGTCTCTCGGGGATTGTACTAACCACACGTTGTGGTGAACCAGGATAAAATTGGTTTGTTCTCTCCTTGCTATTTTTATTTCCGCATTCACTTTATTCTTGCAAGATTAAATTCCGCAAATTTACATAGAATTTCATTTAAATGCTATTCACCCCCCCTCTAGCGTTAAGCGTATATTCTAACAATTGGTATCAGAGCCTATCTCTCTGTAAGACTTAACCGTTTGAGAGAATCTTTCCATGGCTTCAACTCGTAGTGCTTATGCGGGAATAGGTGAAGGTTCATGCACCACAAGGCCACCACTTTTTGATGGCACCAACTACACTTATTGGAAGGAGAGATTCAGGATTTTCATCCAATCCAACAACTTCCAATTGTGGAAAATTATCAAAAATGGAGAACAACAACCCACCAAAAAGGTTGGTGAAGAACTCGTCCCAAAATCGGAAGAGGAATATGACGCGGACGATATTAGAAAAGTGGAGAACAATGCAAAGGCAATCAATATAATGTATTGTGCAGTGAACCCCGACGACTATAGAAAAATATCATGCTGCACCACTGCCAAGCAAATGTGGGACAAACTAGAAATCACCTACGAAGGTACGGAATAGGTAAGGGAAGCTAAAATTGATTTCCTAACCCACGAATATGAATTATTTCGTATGAAGGAAAATGAGAAGATAGACGAGATGTTCGAACAATTTTCAAAAATCGTTAATGATCTCCACGCCCTCAAAAAGACGTTTACGGATAAGGAGCTTGTCCGGAAAATTCTACGAAGCCTCACTCCGGAATGGCGGTCCAAAGCCGATGCAATCCAAGAATCAATCGGCATCACAAACGTCACCATCGACGGATTGCGAGGTAATCTCAAAACTTACGAATCCACTATTCTTAACTCTTCTTTGGATGATCAAAGGAAAAGGAAGATTGCGCTCAAAGCATCAACAACTCAACCTCAACACAATGAGGAGTCAATCGACGAAGATGTCGAGCTTGGACTAGTAATCAAGAGATTTTAAAAATTCATGCGGAAGGAGTACAAAGGAAAGCGTCAAGGAGGACAATTAAAATGCTATGGATGTGGAGAAGCTGGACACATCAAATCAAATTGTCCCAATAGCAAAGGCGAAAAGAAATCCACAAAAAAACAACGAGCCTACATCTCTTGGGGAGGTGACTCCGGGGATGAATCAAGCGATGGAGAAAAAGAGGAAACCGCCAACCTATGTCTCATGGCACATGAAGAAAACAAAGAAGAGGTATGTGAAAATTCTTCCAAGAAATTCTTTTCTCTTGATGAAATGCAAAATGCTTTTGATGAACTATATGGTGAATTTATAGGAACTTCTAAAACCATAAAAGATTTAAAGAAACAATTATCTTCAAAAGAAAATGATTTTGAGAAATTGACTCTTGAAAATGAGAAGATAAATGAACTAAAGAAACAATTATCTTTGAAACAAAATGAGTTTGAAAAATTGACTCTTGAAAATGAGAAACTAAAACACGAAAATAAATTTTATGGAAAAATAAGCTCCGATAAGCCGGAAAGTTCAAATAAAGATTGTATTTCTTGTAAAGCCTTAAAAGATGAGGTAGAAAGTCTTAAAGGTACCTTAAATAAGTTCAATTCCTCTCACAAAAACCTAAATAATGTTCTTGTTAATTTAAAGTCTACAAAACATGGCATAGGTTTAAAAATGAGCCTAAAGAAAAAGTTGAGACTATCCCCCAACAACCTAAGGCTCAACCTAGGCAAAATAACATAATGCTAGAAATAACAATCCTAGAACCAATATGCATCCTAGAAGAAATGTTGATCATTTTAGAACATCTCGAAATGGCTTTCAAAGATCGCAACCTAGACATACTCAACCTAGAAACAACTACCCTAGGACCACTACAAACACTAGAAGAAATTTTGAGCAATTTAGAGCACCTAGAAGAGACCTTCGAAATTTCAATGCTCCAAATAGAGTAAATGAATTTAAACCCTCTAATTACTATCAACCTAGAAGAATGCATAATCCAAATGTGATTTGCCACTATTGTAATCGAATAGGACATATAGCCCCTGCATGCTTCACTAGACATAGACATTTCACGGCTAGTCAATCACAACACTATTTTACACCTAACGCACAAGGACCCAAAATGGCTTGGGTACCAAAAACTCATTAATCTGTTTTGCAGGTGTGTTTGAAGGGGTCAAGTGTACTTTGGTACCTTGATAGTGGATGCTCAAAACATATGACCGGAGACGCATCCAAATTCCTTCAACTAACACCCAAGGAAGGAGGAAGTGTTGTTTTTGGAGACAATAACAAAGGAAAAATTATCGGCATCGGCTCGGTCGGTAAGGATGAATCTTCTTCCATTAAGCATATCTTGCTAGTTAAAGGTCTCAAACATAACCTCTTGAGCATAAGTCAATTATGTGACAAGGGAAATCTTGTATTGTTTAGAATGCCTAGTTTTCCGTCGTAGTGATTTTAAAATTATTCTCCGTGGCATTAAAATTGATAACATTTATATGGTCGATCTTGAAAATTCGTCATCAAGCTATATGAATTGCCTTCTAAGTAAAGAAGATGACATGTGGTTATGGCATCGTAGAGTAGCTCACGTAAACATGAATCTATTAAACAAATTAGTCTCACAAGATTTAGTGATGGGTCTTCCGAAGATAAAATTTGAAAAAGACTCTACTTGCGATTCATGTCAAAAGGGAAAACAAACAAAAGCCTCGTTTAAATCTAAAAATGTTGTATCTACCACTAGACCCTTACAACTCCTGCACATGGATCTCTTCGGTCCATCTAGAATTAAAAGTTATGGTGGAAATATTTATGCTTTCGTTATTGTTGATGATTATTCTAGATTTACATGGACACTATTTCTCGCTCATAAAAGTAATGCATTTCAAGCTTTTAAAAGTTTTCTTAAACGTGTGCAAAATGAAAAGAATACAACCGTCACTTCCATAAGAAGTGATCATGGGGGAGAGTTCGATCATAATCTCTTCGCGGATTTTTGTGACGAACTCGGTATTGAACATACCTTTTCGGCTCCACGTACACCACAACAAAATGGAGTGGTTGAAAGGAAAAAATGGATGTCTCGAAGAGATGGCTAGAACCATGCTCGATGAGGCCGATATTCCCAAATCTTTTTGGGCGGATGCCGTGAGTACCGCAAGCTATATTCTAAATAGAGCTATTATTAGACCGATACTCTTGAAAACCCCCTATGAACTCTACAAGGGAAGGAAGCCTATCCTATCCCATCTTAGAGTCTTTGGTTGTAAATTCTTTATTCACAACAATGGAAAAGACAACCTAGGAAAATTTGATGCCAAATCGGATGAAGGAATTTTTCTTGGCTATTCATCACGTAGCAAAGCATATAGAGCTTTCAATCATAGAACCAAAACTGTTGAGGAATCTCCTCATATAGCATTTTGTGAAAATGATACTCGCTTGGCGAGAAAGGATTCTTGTGTTGATCTTGCAGATTGTTTAAACAAATTAAATCTTCAAGACAAAGTGCAAAAGGAAAATCCAAAGGAAACCCAAGACGAAACCTTGGAACAACCAACGGAGGAAGCACCATCACAAGAGGTAGATTTTGTAATGCCTTAGGCCTGGAGGACATCTAAAGATCATCCTCTCAATAAGGTAATTGGCGACATTGAACAAGGGGTAAGTACTCGTAACCTTCTAAAAGACACCGTAGGTCATATGGCATTTGTTTCTCAAATTGAACCTACTACCATTTCCGAAGCAATTGGGGATGAACATTGGACCTTGGCAATGCAAGAGGAGCTTAACCAATTCAAACATAATGATGTTTGCGAATTGGTGCCAAGACCCGATAATCATACCATAATTGGTACGAAATGGGTTTTTCGTAATAAATTAGACGAAAATGGAATAATCACTAGAAACAAAGCTAGGCTAGTTGCTAAGGGTTATAACCAAGAAGAAGGAATAGATTATGAAGAAACATATGCACCCGTAGCACGCTTAGAAGCAATTCGTATATTACTTGCCTTTTCTTCATCAATGAATTTTAAATTGTATCAAATGGATGTTAAGAGTGCCTTCCTTAACGGATTTATTCAAGAGGAAGTATATGTTGAGCAACCCCCCGGGTTCGAAGACTTTAAATCTCCGGATTATGTCTTCAAGCTCAAGAAAGCACTCTATGGTCTAAAACAAGCTCCACGAGCTTGGTATGAACGCTTGAGCAAATTCCTTTTGGAAAATGAATTTAATAGAGGAAAAGTCGATACTACGCTTTTTATCAAAAGGAAAGGCAATGATATTCTAATTGTTCAAATTTATGTTGATGATATTATTTTTGGTGCAACTAATGAGTCTTTATGCAAGGAGTTTTCAAAACTCATGACTAGCGAATTTGAGATGTCTATGATGGGCGAACTTAATTTCTTCTTGGTGTTACAAGTCAAACAAATAAAGGAAGGAATCTTCGTTTGTCAATTGAAATATTGCAAGGAATTACTAAATCGCTTTGAAATGAGCAACGCCAAAGCGATGGCTACCTCAATGAGTATATCCGACCATCTCGACAAGGACGAAAAAGGTAAGGAAGTCGACACCAAAAAGTACCGAGGTATGATCGGCTCTCTTCTTTATTTAACTGCTAGTATTCCGGACATCATGTTTAGCGTGTGCTTATGCGCTCGATATCAATCATGTCCTAAGGATTCGCACCTAACTGCGGTAAAACGGATAATGAAATATCTCGTTGGAACCATAAATGTGGGACTATGGTATCCCAAAGGTTCTTCATGCCAACTTGTTGGCTACTCCGATTCCGGTTTTGCAGGTTGCAAATTGGACCGCAAGAGCACTAGTGGCACTTGCCATTTGCTCGGTATCTCTCTAGTTTCTTAGTTTAGCAAGAAACAGGTAAGTGTTGCGTTGTCCACAACCGAGGCTGAATATGTAGCCGCGGGGAGTTGTTGCGCTCAAATCCTTTGGATGAAACAGCAACTCTTGGACTATGGCCTTAGTATCGATCATATCCCTCTTCGATGTGATAATACTAGCGCCATTAGCTTGACGAAGAACCCTGTTCTTCATTCAAGAACGAAACACATAGAAATTAGACATCATTTTATAAGAGATTACGTTCTCAAGGGCGATGTCGAAATTGAATTTGTTGAAACCAAATATCAACTAGCCGACATCTTCACAAAGCCCTTAGAGAAAGAGTCCTTTTTCCGTATTCGTAGTGAACTCGGAATTCTTGACTCCACGATGATCTAATTCATACATTGCATTTTTTTGAATAATTACTGAATTGAGCATCGGAGGCGCCTAATTCTTTTTTGCAGGTATCGCCCCAAAGATAGGGGGAATTTTCAGTCACTGGTGAAATATAATCGATTATTCATACACTATAATCGATTATCTAACGTATCGATTTTGCAGGAATTTGGGCATCAGGCAAAATAATCGATTATTTGAAACTGGCTAATCGAGTATTGAATGTTAAGTTTTGCAGGTGTTAAGTAAACAATCGATTATTAAAAACTGGCTAATCGATTATTACATTACCGTCTCGTATGTTTTGTAGGTGTTCAGTAAATAATCAATTATGGGACACTAGCTAATCGATTAGTATGTTACCGTCTCGGATGTTCGTAACTCACTGCCTACCATATAATCGATTATTTCCTGTGTCCGCAAAACTCTGAGCTCACTGTCAAGCAAAAATCGATTATTCCCAAATCCATAATCGATTATCTCCCAGATTCCGAAAAACGCTAAAGTCTCTGTCACGCAATAATCGATTCTCATATCTCCACAATCGATTATCCAACGGTCAGCTTTCAAATTTTTTTACCCTTTTTTTACCGTTTGAGTCTTCAATTTTACAGCTGTTTTCACCTTAAATGCTGTCCCATCCTCCACATTATAAATAGGGGTCTCCACTCTTCAAATTTCTCACTTCATCTTCAATCTTTGCTTCAAACACCCTTCTCAAAGCTTCAAATCAGTTGCATCAGCTCTTAAATTTTCATAAAAATGACGAGTAGGCAGTCCAAACGTTCTCATGCCGGCAAGAGTATTGCCTCCTCTTCCGCCGCACCTCCACCCGTTTTTCCTTATAAAGACGGTTCTTATTTGCGTTTTGATTCTCAATCCGAACTCGCTCGATTCCATGAAAAATTTGAAAGTCGAGAGATACTCCCACCTCGTTTTTCCACTACAAGATATCTCCTCAATAGCGCACCTCCCACAACAGAAAATATTCTTACTCAATGTCAACTTATTGACTTTTTATATCTTCAATACTCCTATACACACCAAGATTTAATTCGTGCCTTCTATTCTAATCTAAAGAAGTACGACGATGATGAACTTGTCTCTACAATCAATGGAGTTCAAATTTTTTTAAATGTGGAGAACTTGCAATTCCTCCTAAACTTCCCCGAAATGGTGAAGATACTTCTCTCTACACTAGAGATGACGGCGCATTATTTGACGAACAACTTTTTTTTCACCAAATTGGTATTGGTGACATTCCGGATAGTCGTCGCCCAACTATTACTCATATGCTCCCCGAATATCGCCCAATTTTTTATTTCATCACACGAGTCCTCAAACCTCGCAAGTTCAATCACACCACTCTATCAAAAGAGGACGCAAAAATCTTACATGCAATTATGACCGGGGCTCGCATAAATTGGTGCCGGTTCGTCATGACACATATGTATGACGCTATTGGAAACGGTAGACCACTCCCTTATGCCTTACTCATAATGGCTCTTCTTGAAGCCGCCGGCATCGACACCTCCGTCGGTCCTCATCAAAAAGCTACAAAGCATTAGGAGATTCACGAATCTTCGCTTCCCAATATTGGCGAACATCGTCCTCCTCCTCCTCCTACACAATTACGACGTCCTCAAGCTCCCACTCTTCAAACCATTTCGGACCAACTTGCTTCCTTGTCCACCTCAGTGTATCGTATTGATCAAAACGTCACTCGTTTGACCACTGAGCTTCATGGGTACTTCGATCATGTCAACTATCCATATGCCCAAACTATACCTCAGGAAGGAGTTTCGGATGCCGAGACGGATGTCAATGAAGAATAAATTATTTTTCTTATTATGTGTCGTTTGATTAATCTATTGTCTATTTTTCGTGCCTTCTTATGTATGCTTATTATCGTTTAATGAAAACTTCATTATTTTTTGCTAATGTCAAAAGGGGGAAGAATAAGGGCTATGCATACTAATAATATTGGCATAAATTAAGGGGGAATTCATAAATTGAGGGGGAATTCATTCACTTGTCTTCAATTGTCGTTATCTAATATGCATATCCCGATATTGGTTTGCCATTATCAAAAAGGGGGAAATTGTTGAAACACATCCTCAAGTCGATATAACTAAACGTGTGTTCATCCTTGTAGGTTTTGATAAATGACAAACCAACGCGCATGGAATATCGACATATGCCAAAGATCAAGCACATGAGAAATAACGAGCAAGATCAAGAAAATCAACAAAGTTATAGTTGAGTCGTTTTATATTTATGCTCTTGATCCGACAATTGATTTAAGACTTGGCTTCTCTCATAAAATCATTTTTAAACAAATCATGCATCGTTGTGTTAAAACAAAATGATTTGCATTTTAGTCAAAATGGTTTTTAAACGTGTCTTTTAAATCTGGACCTATATAATCGGTTATATGAACCATACAATCGACTATATTAAGACCGCCAAAACTGGATTTTTCAAAAACAACGAAACAATCGATTACATACTTTTAACAATCGATTATATTGAGACAGTGTGTCCCAGATCTTAAAAGACAGCTAAACAATCGATTATCCACTTCCAAGTAATCGATTATTTTAAAACAGTATGCACCAGATTTTTCTAAGTACAAAAATAATCGATTATGTCCTTACAGGTAATCTATTATGTTGAGGCAGAAAATAATCGATTATGTGTTTTCAAGTAATCGATTATGTTAAGACCGTTGCCAACGATTTTTGAATCACCGAAAAACAATCGATTATATAGATTCTTATAATCGATTATATGAGCGTAAAATCGGTGATTATCTTTTAACGTTACCAACTAATCAATTATTAAGTCAAACATAATCGATTATTTAGCGTGAAATCTGCATATCATTTTTGACTGATCTTAAATAATCGATTATATAGAATCGCATAATCGATTATATGAGCATAATTTCAGCAATCACTAATTGTCAATTAAGCAACGGTCATAGCGATTTTGAACACTATAAATACACCTCAAAATCACTTGTTTCTGCATAACAACTGATCATTATCATTGCTTAAAGCTTACACACTCTTGCTTATCATTTTATATCCATTTCATTACATTTGAGAGCCAAAATCCTTGTATAAGTTGTTGTGATCTTGAGCCTATTATTTTTACTCATACCCACTCTATTAAGAGAGTTTTGTTTTGAGTGCTTAGTGTTTGTAAACACTTGAAGGAAGTTGAAATCCCTTGTTGTAAGAAGGAAAGGTCAATTCCTTGTTGTGAAGTCTTGAGGTGTGGTATCCTCGAGCGGATTGAAGTCTTGTAGAGGGTATATCTACGAGCACTTGTAACGGTTTGTTAGGCACCCGTAAGCTTAACAAAGTTAGTGGAAAACTTGAGAGAGTCTCTCGGGGACTGGACTAACCACACGTTGTGGTGAACCAGGATAAAATTGGTTTGTTCTCTCCTTGCTATTTTTATTTCCGCATTCACTTTATTCTTGCAAGATTGAATTCCGCAAATTTACATAGAATTTCATTTAAACGCTATTCACCCCCTCTCTAGCGTTAAGCGTATATTCTAACAACGGTATGCCCAATAAGCAGACGACGACCAAAGTGAGTGCACGCCCTGGACGTGAGGGTGAAAGTGATGTCGTTTAGAGCTTAACATCTTTACTAAGTGGAAGCCTCCAACTTTTGTTCTTTTTTATTATTTCGAGGAAGGTCTCCTACTATATAAAGGGAACATTCACATTATAACATGCATCATGATTATTCTCGAATAATACAACTTCTCTCTCTATTTCTCTGCCTCTCTCTCTGCCTCATATTATTGCTTCTCTCTTAAGCTAAGATTATTTTCTTTACCTTTGAGATCTAGAACAACAATATCGTTTATCTAACTTCTAGGTCAGATTATATTTGATTACAATTAATCCTGATCATTTTTTTAATTGTTTTCGAAGCTTGCAAAGTATATCGATAACTTTTGAGCTAAACAAGGCATATAGACAAAATAGGCAAATATGAATTTCTCTCTGTCAAGAGAACTTAGTGGAAGAGGTATATAATTTTAGGGGAAAGGGACTAGATTTTTTTTTTTTTTTTTTGGGTTGAAGAAATTAAACAATTTGGTCTAGAAGAGGAGAGGGTAATAAAAATAGGGAAAGGATTTGCTTGAATGTTTTCTGCAATAGAGAATGCTTGTGAGCCCTTGATCATGGCTTGATGAGCGGCTGTGCTTAGATCAAATATTGGATCTGCCGTTTGATCTGAAAAATAAGATTAATACACTTGAAATTCAGAATTAGACCTTTCGTTTCTTTGTTGTGACATCGTCAAAGGTATAAAATCTTAACAAGAAGTTACTAATATCTATAATCCTGGCATATTTCTTTTATAATTCACAAAAGGAAATAATTTTATTATATTTAAAAATTCTTAATTTACTCTTTAATGAGATAATTTATAATCACACAAATATCTAATTTATGTTGTATATCATAAACTAGTTAATTAACCTGCACGATTGAGCATTTCTTTTTGTAAAATTAGCTGAACATTAACGTCGTTATTCCCTCCGTTACAATTTAGTTGACCAACATTTTAAAATTAATTTATCATATTGACATGAGAAAAGTTACAACTTATAATATTTCTTGAATAGCATTTTGAATATTTAAATTTAAATTTTAAAATATTGAGTTGAATTAATCCAATTTAGTTTCAACATTTAGTCTCAATAAACGAAATATATTATCTAAGTTGAAACAGAGATAGTATATGATATACTAACAGTATGATATTAGACATTAATAAGGAAATTTGTACAAATACAATATATATAAGGAGAAATAATCCAATAAAAAAGAAAAAGGAAAGGGAAGCATGCAAATATTCAACAAACAGGTACTGATCACAATGAGTTTGATACAAGAATCAACATTGATGCCCCACTTAACAAGGTAAATCCAGATATTGCCCTACTTTAAGTTGCAAATATGTTGTCTAATCCAGCTTTTTACTCTTAACAAAATCACTAATAAGTTGCAAATATTAGGCACACAACAACTACTATCACCTTTCTTGTATCTGCTCTTTTAAATATCCTCATCTTTTCAATCTCAAAATACCTCAAACTTCAATTTAATTTTCTCAGTTCACTTGTGCTATGCTCCATTTAAGCTTCAAGAAACAGGTGAACAAGTATAGCACAGAAGTTGTTGCATACTTAGCCACCTAATGCCAAATGGCTAGAGTAAAAGCAATGGCTAAAAGTAGTAGTAGCACACCATCTCCTCCTGGCAGGATGCCTAACCTGTTGAAAAGTTAACACCATATAAAATATGTTACTAGTAGAATTTCATGCTATTCTTTTTGCACTGTATTAGACAACATGTACTGAGTTGATATCATAATTGTTTCTTTTTTCTTCCTTTTATCCATTCTCTTATCTTTGTATAAATACTAGCGGCATACCTGAGCTTTTTCCTGGACTGATAAATGTATGTCATCACCGGTGGAAGGATGCCAAACAGAAAGCAGTTTGCATAAATCCCAGCAAAATCAAGAGCTCTTGAAAATGCAGAGGGAAAGAAAGAACCAATGAGAACTGGCAAAGCTAGAACAAACGGCATCACAATGCTTTGCAAAGATTTGAAACCATGTTTCCCTCTAATTTCCAAACCATTATCGCTCTTGATTCCACTATAAGAAACTTCTCCTGCATTTCCAAGATTTTTCCTGAACTCGAAACTGGCTGATCCAACTTTGCCTACATCACCTTGAGTTGTTACTCCTCTAGGACTACTGAAGATCAAATCCAATGTGTCGACAACCTGTTTCGGAAAACTAACTGCATATCCTATCAAGGTAGTGGCCAGTGCTGAAAATGCAAAACCTTGAACTCCTGGTAGTGCAGAGGAATTAACAGAGAGCAAGAGTGAGATCGGATCGCTTGAGACATATGAAGCATTGTTCCCAGAAAGTCCCAAAAAAATTAAATTCCACGATACAACCATGACTAAAGGAATAGTCCCACCCAAAATAATTGCTTTTCTTGCATCATGTACAGTATTCCCAGCAATTTTACAAATGAAAGGTGTGATTACATGGAACCCATTGTAAGCACAGCTATAGGAATAGCAGGCAAGATTGAGGAAAATCTCCAAGAAGCAAATCCAAAAGAAGTTACAATATTCATTCTCCCAACAAACAGTCCAATTACCACAAGTGATGTAATGGAGACAAGCATCATAATACACAGACACCTATTGGCTACATCAATAACCTTAAAAGGTAACAAACATAAAACTAGTCCAACCAGTGATGGAAGTCCATTGGCAATAACGGGATTAATTTTGCAAAACCACTGAGAAATAATTGAACCAATTCCTGAAACACAGGCTACTAACAAAGCAAAAGTTAGTGAAGCATAGACCAAAGCAACAAAAGAATCAATTTTACTTCCTAATGTCTTGGTTGCAAGACTAGTAAACTTCATCAACCCCATCTTCCTCCATTGCAGCAAAACTTAGTTCAGCCACAAGAATAATTGAGGAAATGACATATACCCAAGTCAATAATAGAGCTATAGTTGATGGAAGAGGACCAGATTTTACAGTTGCTGCAGGTAATCCCAACAATCCAGGACCTACAGCAGTACCTACAACCAAACTTACGGCACCCCAAAAGCTTTTTTCCTTAACCACTTCAATCTTTTCTTCAACATTTCATTGTTCATCTGAAAAATTAGCCTCATTTGCATTCAAAGAGACAGCTAAAAGTTTGTACTTTACACACCTAACTGTAAATGATTCCAGAGTGGGCTTATAGAGTAGTTGCTTAAAAGTTGGAACTTTTGAGCTTTTGCAATGCGTTATACGACAAGTATTGTGGCTGAAAAATTGAAACTTGAACTGATGTGAAAGAAGCATTGTTTATATACCACCAAAAAAATGTCAAGATCCCTTCAACTTTCCACCTTTGATTCAGCTCTGCATTGGGTTAAAAAGGAAGAATCCTATTTCCCTTATCTATCAGCGTAAAAATGAGAGAATTCTTGGTTACATTTGACAAGTACCATAGAAAGTTAGTACTTAAAATGGATTTTTTTTATGGGCAATCAAATACAATAAATGGGGTTATGAGAGGGAAGAAAAAGAATTATGTAAAAAGTTGTTTGTGTGCAGAAAATGAAAAAAGTTGGAACTGAGTAGTGACTGACTAGTCCAGAAAGCAGGCGCCTTACAGTTGAATATTAAGCGGCGGTGAAAATTGATAAATGGATGTGAGGGTTCCCTTCCTGCCTAAGCACTTGTTTTAAGGAATCAGTTTTATGGAGTACTAGCTTTTTAAGGAGAATCTTATATGATGATTCCTAGACCCTACCAAAAAGAGCATTAAGGCTAAATCAATGTTTCGCCAAACTTGTTACCAACAAAAATCTCACATATTAGTGATGGCAGCTATTGGAATACTAGGCAAGCTGATAATCATAATTAACCACACATCTTTAAATTAAAAACATAACGAAATAAGCTTAATAGTGAAAATCACATAAATAACTTATAAGAAAATATCGCGACTTATACAAAATCCCTCAAAATTCAGATATCACTGAGTACATGAGCATCTAAATGGCAATATCTTCTAATGGCTAAAACAACTGTCTAGGAATATAGAACAGTGCTAATAAATTGAAAAGAATGAGAGTTAAGTTTGCGGACGTCAAAGCAACTACCTCAAAAGTCTCCAAGCAGATGAAATACAAACCTGGCAACCGCCGTGTCCAAAAGTACCTAGATCTGCACTTGATGAGCAGGGTGTAATATGAGTACAACCGACCCAATATACTCAATAAGTAACAAGACTAACCTTGGGCTGAAAGTAGTGACGAGCTCAAACAGATACAGTCCAAATCTGGATCATAACAGTAAAGAAATATATACATGCCTTCAAGTTTAACAGTTTAAGTTCAACAAGGATAAAATGCCAAGTGTGACTGATATTCGGAATGTTACATCTCCATATCTACGTGTGAATTATGCATGCCAACTGTAACGCAACACAGTAATAAAGTCATATATATACTCTCGAAATATTCAATCTCATTCAGCACGCTCAATCACGCAGTACTTTTAGTCAATCACTACTCCCAGTCACTCCGCACTCTTAATTTATCAGCGTTCTCAATCACTCGGCACTTACGCTCAGTAGGTACCTGCATTCACTGCTGGTATGTCATACTCCGGAGGGACGAATCCTGTCCAAGCACTAATATAAGCCAATCATGGCATGAATCAACAAAGCCTGCAGCGATGTACAACCTGATCTCATATATATCACTCAAAATAAGGTCCTTGGCTCACTTAGTCATCAATCTCTCCAGGCTCCCGGGCTCACAAATCTCATCACAATCAGCCCAAACAATGATAATGTGATGTAGCAATAAATAACATAGACTGAGATATGATATGCAAATGATATATGTCATTGAGCACATAATTGCAATTTAAGCAAATAGTCCAATAGCAGAAGCGACCTCTGTGGGTCCCAACACAACAAGCATATAGTTTAAGCATGATTTCTAGCATGAATTGTAGCTCAATTACTCTAACAAGTAGGAGTTTTATGGATAGCAACATGGTATGATAACTATACAGTTCCACGGACTCAACCGAGTCACAATCACTGTGGTGTACGCCCACACGCCCGTCACCTAGTATGTGTGTCACCGAAACACCAATCACATAAAACATAGTTCGGAAATTCATACCATTAGAACCAAGTTTAGAAGTACTTATCTCAATCCACGTAAATCTCTACTCCAACAGGCCCTTGCCTCAATAATCGGCCTCCGAACGACTCGAATCTAGCCATAAACAACTCAATACAATCAACACAAGTTACTAGAATCAATTACATATGATAAAGCTAGGGTCTTTAACAAAAGTCAAAAAGCCAACCTCGTGCTCGCATCTCATAATTTGATAAAATTTATAAAATTCGAATATGCATTCAATAACAAGTCCAACCATACCAAAATAACACAATTCCGATATCAAATCGTCACTCAAATATCCAAATCTTACCCACCAATCCCTAGTCCAAAAATCCTCAAGTTTCACATTAAAAACACATAATCTAGATGGGAAACTCAATGGGTTCAATATTAATGAATAGAAATTATTAAAAGTGGCTTACTTATTGAAAACTCGTGAAGCCCCACTCAAAAATCGCCTCCAACCGAGCTCCCAAAGACCAAAAATGAAGAAATCACTAAGCCCTTTGAATTTAATACATTGCTAGTGGTTCCGGTTATGCGGTCCATTTAGCTGCTTCTGTTGTACCACTTTTGCGGTTAAAAATCCGCTTTTACAGAAAAACACTCAATAGACCTGCCGCACCTACGACCCCTAGCTCGTTTCTACGGTCGCGCACTTGCAACTAATCCTTCATCGGTGTGATGGCACCAGACATCAGCAGCATTAAAAATTCTTCTAAGTCCAATTTCAATCCGTTAGCTATCAGAAATCCACATGAGTCCCCCGGGACCTTAACCAAACATACCAACAAGTTCTAAAGCATCATACGAACTTAGTTGATGCCTTAAATCATATCAAACAACATCAAAAACATGAACCGTACCCCAATTCAAGCCTAATGAAACTAATAAATTTCCAGCTTCCACAAATCGATACCAAAACCTATCAAACCACTTCCGTTTGACCTCAAATTTTCCACACAGGTCATCAATGAATCAATGTACCTATCCCAACTTATGGAACTAAAATTCGATCTTGGTAGCCATAAAGTTAACTCTCCGTCAAACTTCATAACTCTCAAAACTTTTATTTTTCCAACTTTCACCAATTCAAGCAAAGCTATCAGAATCGTCAAAGCTCTATTCCGAAGCCATTTACACATATGATAATATCCGGTCAACTCTTTAAAATTAGGCTTCCAACCTTGGGACTAAATGTCCCAATTTTTCTAAAATATTTCCGAAACCAAACCAACCACCTCGGCACGTCACATAACGACAAAAAAACACAGAATATGTAATAAATGGAGGAATAGGGCTATAATACTAAAAACGATCGGCCGGATTGTTACCTTATAAAATTTACTTGTTTTAATATATATATATATATATATATATATATATATATATATATATATATATATATATATATATATATATATATATATATTCTCAAATGATATTTTAATCAGGGATTTGAAAGAAAAGGTATTGTGTAGATATTGCACTAAGTACAAGTCTTTTAAAGATTTCAATTAGACACTGGAACTTGATATTAAGTGTATCTACAAGCTATAGCCTTAATTCTAACTAGTTGACACGACCTATGCTATGATTCGGATGTGTTCTATGTTTTGCTAAGTGTAGTTGATTTATTTATGGTGAATGTGTATTTTAGAGAGATTTTGGAGATTATTACTTTGTAACTAAGTCACTTTTCCCTTATAAATAAAGAGATTCTGTTCCATTGTTATTCATTTCAAATCAATAAGAATTCTCTCTTTCTATTTTTCTCAGCTATACTCTATTTATTATTTTATAACACCTTATCAGTACGAGACTTTAACCATTTGAATAGAGGACTATTGTTTTAATTTGTGGATATATTATTAATTAGTTGCCTAATATTTGAGAAATTTAACAACTCGTGAAGAGAAGATACAGGAAATTTCGTGAGGCTCTTGCGTGAATGCATTTATATTCATATACTAGGCATCTACTTTGATCATAGGCTTTGGGACACGTGCATAGAGCTCAACTTGTACATAACATTGAGCATAATGATTGTCAGTGTTCCATGAACTCTATTCATAAATAAAGTTTGGATTTAAGGTAAGTATTTTACCTTATTTTTCTCTTTTGAAATCGTAAAATTCTATTATTTGAATTTAAATATGTGACGACCCAAATGGTCATCACCTGATTTCTCACGCATTCCGTGTCTCCGAGGCCTTGAAAACCTCATATATGGTTGCCTTGATTTGTTTGCGCAGTCCGGGCGTGTAGCCGGAAAGCTTAACTATGAATTCTTTGAGACAAATGATGAATTTTGTTATTAATATTTTTAATATTGACTTCGGTCTATTTTAGGTATATGGACCCGAACCCATAATTCGACAGTCCCGGAGGGTTCGTAAGAAAATATGCGACATGTGCGTATGCCCGGAATCGAATTCCGAGGACCCAAGCCCGAGAAATGAACTTTTATGTGAAATTATTTTCTGGAATTAATTAAGGCAAATAGAAAGGAAATGTGATTACAAGACTATGGTATTGGGCTCGTATTTTTGTTCCGACACCCAGTACAAGTCTTATATATGATTTAAGTGCTTTTTGTGAAGTTTGGTTGAAAACGGATGTCGTTTGACGTATTTCGGACATAAAATGGAAAATTCGTGTTTTATGAAAAATTTGAAGAAAAACATGTGTTTTGAGGCTTGATTCGATGCATATGAAGTTATTTTGGCAATTTGATCGCACGAGTAAGTCGTAGGATGCTTTTGAGGTCATGTGTATGGTTGGCTTGGAACCCTGAGGGCTCGGGTAAGTTTTGGATAGGTATCGAGCTGCATTTTTGAGCTTTGGAGTTGCAGATTTTCAATTAGGTGCTTCAGACGTGCAATGCAAAGCCCGTTTCGCAAATGCGATATTCGCACATGCGAAGACTTCTCACAATTGCGATGTTAGCCCAGGTCTGACCCTTCTCACAAATGCAAGGAATTTCGTCGCAAATGCGAAGGTGCTTCTGTTGGCCAGAGGTCACAAATGCGACCAAGAAGTTTGAAAATGTGAAAAAATGTCTTGCATTTCCCATGCCTGCTGGGTTCGCAATTGCAAACTCATGTTCGCAATTCCCACATCTGAGGCCTGCACTTTCCATACTTAGAAGAATTTTCAACCTATTTCTTCATTCTTTCAACTCAAACTCTCCATTGGCGATTTTCCAAGAACACTTTCTTCCCCAAATCATTTGTAAGTCAATTTTTACTTAATTCCTTCAATCTCTAACATCATTAAACATGTTTTCATCTTAAAATCATATAATTTAATGGGTGAAATGAGAATTTTGGGTAGAACTTAGGTTTTCTTAAAATTGGGGATTTGGACCTCAAATTGAGGTTCGATTTCAAAACTAATCATAGATATGGATTCATATGAGAATAAATAATCGGATTTTGGGTTGAACTATGAGTATTGATCACGTGGGCCTGTGGGCGTTTTGGAAATTTTTGAATAAAACTTTGGAAAATTCATTTTATGCATTCAAATTGATTCAATTAGCATTTGTTGATACATTCAAGAAATTTGTTAATAGATTAGCGCAGTTTTGTGGTGGAATCGAGGGGGTAAAGCTATACTTGAGGCATGAGTTGAGTTTGACGCATCGAGGCAAGTGTTCGGTCTAACCTTTGCTTGAGGGATTAGGAGTTGAGTCATATTTTCTATGTGTTTCTTGTTGGGTACGACGTATAGGCATGGTGATGGGTATCTATACGTTGGTGTCAATCATGACCACGAGTCTTAATCTGATAAGTGTGCATTCTTGAGCAATGTTATGATTGAAATAGTGAGAGAATCTGTGGTGTTGAGCAAATGCTTGGTTATATTCATAGAAGTACCTAAGGGATGAGAGTAATGACAGTTGTGATAAGCGGAAGTTGAATTGAGATTGGTTATAACTGATTCTCCCTTGCCGGGACGTTTATACTTGTGCCGTTTAGTTCCCTTGCCGGGATAGTGTAATTTATGGTTAGTCCCTTGCTGGGATTGTTGTTGTGATCACTGTAAGCTGTACTTTTAGAACGGACTGTGCGCCGTAACATCCTTGTTAATGAAAATATATATATGTTGGATCGGGTTGCACGCCACGACAGATATTGTATTGGATCGGGTTGTACGCCACAACATATATTGTATTAGGTCAGGTTGCACGCCGTGACAGATGTTATATTGGAATGAGTTGCACGCTGCAACATATTATACATGACGGGTCAGGTCGCACGCTACAACAATTAAAATATTCACATGGATTGGGTTGGTGCCACAACAGTAGTAACTTTACATAGTTTTAGATACAGTATAGTTTCTTCTTATTTACTTGGTCTCTTTTAAGTTAAATTGTTTCCTCGAAGCATGCACCCCCTCCCTTTTACTGCTTATTTCCTATTTACATTTCCGCCACATACTATATATAATTGCATAGGTTTATCTAGAGTTTGGTCCTAGCCTCGTCACTGCCTCGCTGGGTTAGGCCACACACTTACCTACACATAGGGTCGGTTGTGCTGATGCTACACTCAGCACTTATATGCAGATAACGGAGCAGCGTACGGAGAGCAACAGTAGCTAGGGAGCCATCCTTTAGTCCATAGAGGGATACCGAGGTAGACTCGCAGGTGTCCGCAGGCCCGGCATCTCATTATCTTATTTTCAGTTGTTATCTCTTATATTCAGGATAGAAACTCTATAAATTTCTTTCAAACCTTGTATATAGATAATCTTAGTAGTTTGTGAGCTTGAAACTCTAGTTCTTGGGTAGAGATTCTTATTTAGATTTCCGCATTTATTTTAAGTTATTTAAATTGAAGACTTCCGCTTATGATTTTGTCTCCGTTGTTTTATTTTAATATCATTAATTGTTGAAAAGGAATATGTGAAAAAAAGGAAAATTTATCAAAGGTTGGATTGCCTAGCTCCTATTAGTAGGTGCCGTCACGACCCCCGAAGGTGAGGAATCCGGGTCGTGACAAGTTGGTACAGAGCACTAGGTTACATAGGTCTCTCAACTCACGGACAAACTCGGTAGAGTCTGAGGGATCGGTATGTAGAGGTGTGTATTTATCCACAGAGGCTACAGAGTTAGGAAAACTTCACTTTATTCTTTCTTGTCATGCGATTCTATTTCTCAAATACTGATTGTCTTTCTACTTTGTCCTTTCGCAGATGGTGAGAACACGTGCTTCGTCTTCTACCACTCCGCATCCTGAACCACCAGTAGTAGCTCCTATGAGGGGCAGAGAGCAAGGGCGAGGTTGAGGCAGGGGTAGAGCTCAGCCCCGAATTGCAGCCCTGGTGGCAGAGCCTCAGGTTGATTATGACGATGAGATTCCAACTCCAGCAGCTTCGGTGGGCCCAACTTAGGTCCTAGAGGGGTTTATAGCCACCCTAGTTCTTCAGAACGCTTTAGTAAAATTGGTAGGCGTTATGGAGAGCGTCAGCCCAGCGAGTTTTCTTCCAGTAGCACCAGCCACTTCTCAGGCTGGAGGAGGGGTTTAGTCATCTGCTATATGTACCATGGAGCAGGTAGCTCCCCAGGATCAGGTTCCAGTGGTTCAGTCACTTGTGGCAGTTCAGTCGGGTACAGTGGCTCAGACCGGCGATGGAGTGGCTATGTACGCGCTTTGTGGAGTCTAGATAGGTTCATCAAACACTTCATCACCACATTCAGTGGTTCTTCTTCAAAGGACCCCCAAGATTTCTTATATAGCTGCCATGAGGTCCTTCGGACTATGGGCATTGTGGAGACCAATGGGGTCGACTTTGCCACCTTTTGTTTATCGGGATCCTCCAAGACTTGGTGGAGGGACTATTGTTTAGCCAGACCAGCAGGGTCGCCATCTCTGACTTGGGACCAGTTTGGAGAGTTGTTCTTGGAGAAGTTTCCCCTGTTACTCAGCGAGAGGCTCTTCGCATGCAGTTTGAGCGCCTTTAGCAGGGCTCCATGATAGCCACTCAGTATGAAACCCGGATTATTGATCTATCTTGCCATGCTATTATCATATTCCCCACCGATAATGAGAGGGTGCGGAGGTTTATTGATGGTTTGATTCAGCCGATTCATCTCCAGATGGCTATGGGAGCCGGAAGTGAGATCAGTTTTCAAGAGGCGGCCAATGCGTCCTGCCGAGTTGAGATGGCTCTGTCACAGGGAGGTGGTCATTGGTCGAATAAGAGGCCCTATCCTTCAGGCAGATTTAGTGGTACCTCGTCTGGAGGTAAAGATTCTTACGGTAGAGGCCATCCTCCTAGGCCCTTTCAGCCAGATCTACATGTCTCTCATGGTACTTCGGGTGCTCGTGGTTCTCAGCTGCATTATTCTGACCAGCAGCCTATCGGTGCACCACCACTTAAGAGCTTCCGAGGTGGTCATTTAGGTCAACAGGGTCTGTCTCAGTCTTCTCATCTGCAACATTCAGGCGGGTGCTATGAGTGTGGTGAGTATGGTCATATCAAGAAGGCTTGCCCGAGGTTAAAGGGTGCTCAGTCACAGCAGCAGGGTCCTCGTTCTATGATTCAGGCGTAGGTGCTCCACAAGCCGCCCAACCAGCTAGAGGCGGGGGAAGAGGTGTTAAAGGTGGAGGTAGGGGTCATAGAGGTGGAGCTCAGACCGCCATAGGTAGAGGTCAACTAGCAACTGAACGTCCTAGAGATGTAATTTAGGGATGTGGGGCCCAACCTCGGTGCTATGCTCTTCTGGCTAGACCAGAGGCTGAGTCTTGAGATGCAGTTATTACAGGTACTATTTTGGTCTATGATAGAGGTGCTTCAATGCTATTTGACCCAGGTTCTATGTATTCGTATGTGTCATCCTATTTTGCACCGTGCGTGGTTATGCCTAGTGATGTATTGAGTATTCTTGTTTATGTGTCTACACTGGTGGGTCATTCTATTATGGTCGACTGAGTGCATCATTCCTGTGTGGTAGTGTTTGAGGGTCTTGAGACCAGTGTTGATTTATTGCTCTTAGACATGGTGGATTTCAACGTCATATTAGGGATGGATTTGTTGTCCCCGTATCATGCCATCTTGGATTGCCACGCCAAGACTGTGACATTGGCTTTACCAGATTTGCCCCGTTTGGAGTGAAGAGAGACCCCATGTCAAGCCACCCACAGTTTTATATCATATGTGAAGGCTCGACGCATGGCCGAGAAGGGCTGTTTAGCTTATTTGGCATATTTTCGCAACTCCAGCGCAGAGGTCCCTTCTATTGATTATGTTCCCATTGTTCGGGAGTTCCAGAGGTTTTCCCTTCAGACCTGTCGAGTATGCCGCCCGATAGGGATATTGAGTTTTGTATCGATCTCGCTCCGGGCACTCAACCCATTTCTATCCTGTCGTATCACATTGCCCCTCCAGAGTTGAAAGAGTTAAAGGGTTAGTTGCAAGATTTTCTTGAGAAGGGTTTCATTAGACCCAACATTTTTCCTTGGGGTTCGCCAGTGTTATTTGTGAAGAAAAAGGATGGTTCGATGAGGATGTGCATTGATTACCGGCATTGAACAAAGTTACGATCAAGAATAAGTATCCGTTGATGAGAATTGACGATTTGATTGACCATCTTCAGGGTGCAAAGGTGTTTTCAAAGATATACTTGAGATTTTGCTACCACCAGTTGAGTATTACGGCATCCGATATCCCTAAGACAGCATTCCGCACTCGGTACGGGCATTATGAGTTCCTGGTCATGTCATTTGGGTTGACCAATGCCCCAGCAACATTCATGGAGTTGATGAACTGAGTGTTCAAGCCTTATTTGGACTTGTTATTAATAGTCTTTATTGATGATATTCTGATATACTCCCTCAGTCAGGAGGAGCACAAGCAACAACTCAGAGTGGTTCTTTAGACACTAAAAGATAGCCAGTTATATGCTAAGTTCTCAAAGTGTGAGTTTTGGTTGTGTTCGGTTGCATTTTTGGGTCACGTCGTATCAGCAGAGGGTATTTAGGTGGACCAGAAGAAAATTAAGGCAGTCAAGAACTCGCCTCGACCAGCATTAGCTACAGAGATTCAGAGTTTCTTGGGGTTAGAAGGCTACTATCATTGGTTCATGGAGGGGTTTTCATCTATTGCAACCCTAATGACTAGATTGAACCAGAAGGGTGCCCATTTTAGATGGTCAGACGAGTGTGAGGCAAGCTTTCAGAGGCTCAAGACAGCTGTGACTACTGCACCTGTATTGGTTTTGCTAACAGGTTCAGGGCCTTATACCGTTTATTGTGATGCTTCCCGTATTGGGCTTGGTCCAGTATTGATGCTGAATAGGGTCATTTCCTATGCTTTGATGCAACTGAAGATCCACGAGAAGAATTATCCAGCCATTGTTCATGCATTGAAGATTTGGAGGCACTATCTATATGGAGTGATGTGTAGGTGTACACCGATCACAAGAGTCTTCAGTATCTTTTCAAGCAAAAGGAGTTGAATTTGAGGCAGAGGAGGTGGTTGGAGTTGCTGAAGGAATATGATGCTACCATCTTGTACCATCCGGGGAAGGCCAATGTGGTAGCCGATGCTTTGAGTAGGAAGTGTGTCAGCATGGGCAGTCTTGCGTATATTCCGGTCAGCCATAGATTGCTTTCTTTGGATGTTCAGGCGTTGGCCAATCAATTCGTAAGATTGGATATTTATGAGCCTAGCTGAGTGTTGGCTTGCACGGTCGCTTATTCTTCATTATTGGAGCGTATCCGTAATCGGCAGTTTAACGATCTATATTTGTGCGTTCTGAGAGACACGGTGCAGCGTGGAGGTGCCAAGGATGTGACCTTAGATGATGATTGTGTCTTGAGATTTCAGGGGCGAGTATGTGTGCCCAATATTGATGGGATTCGAGAGTTGATCTTTGTGGAGGCCCATAGTTCCTGATATTCTATTCATACGGGCACCACGAATATGTATAGGATTTGATGCAGCACTATTGGTGGCGCAGAATGAAGAAAGATATTGCTCGATGTTTGAATTGTCAGCAGGTTAAGTATGAGCATCAGAGGAATGGTGGACTATTTCAGAGGATTGAGATACCCGAGTTGAAGTGGAAAGGATTACTAAGGATTTTGTTACTGGACTCCCATTGACCCGGAAGAAGTTTGATGCGATTTGGGTCATTGTTGATAGGCTGACCAAGTCAGGGGATTTTGTTCCTGTTGGAGCCACTGATTCATATGAGAGCTTAGTTGAGATATACATCAGAGAGATTGTTCGCCTTTATGGGGTGCCGGTATCTATCATTTTGGACCAGGGCACGCAATTTTCGCGCTTCTGGAGAGCAGTTCAGCGAGAGTTGAGCACCCAGGTTGATTTGAGCACAGCATTCCATCCTCAGACAGAAGGATAGTCCGAGCATACTATTCAGATATTGGAGGATATGCTCCGAGCCTATGTCATCAATTTTGGAGGCTGGTGGGATTAGTTCTTGCCTTTAGCGGAGTTTGCCTACAACAATAGCTACCAGTCCAGCATTCAGATGGCTCCTCATAAGGCTTTATATGGTAGGCGGTGTCGATCTCTGGTTGGGTGGTTTCATCTGGGAGAGGCTCGGTTGTTGGCTACTGATTTAGTTCAGGAGGCCTTGGATAAGGTCAAGATCATCCAGCCTATGCTTCGGACAGCTCACTCCAGGTAGAAGAGTTTTGTAGATCTCAAGGTTTGAGATGTGGTTTTCATGGTTGGTGAGCGAGTATTGCTCCGAGTGTCGCCTATGAAGAGCGTGATGAGATTTGGGAAGAAGGGCAAGCTTAGACCTAAGTTCATTGGTCCATTTGAGATTCTCGATCGTATGGGAGAGGTGGCTTATAGACTTGCCTTGCCGCCTAGCTTATCAGCTGTGCATCCAGTGTTTCTTGTTTCCATGCTCCGGAAGTATCACAGCGATCCATCCTACATATTAGATTTCAGCATTGTCCAATTGGACAAGGATCTGTCTTATGAGAAGGAGCCGGTGGCTATTCTATACCGACAGGTTCGACAGTTGAGGTCGAAGAGTTTTCCTTCTATGCATGTTCAGTGGAGAGGTCAGCCTCCTGAGGCATCGACTTGGGAGTTTGATTCTGATATGTGGAGCCGTTATCCTCATCTACTTCCCAACATAGGTACTTCTTTCTTTTGTCCGTTCGAGGACGAACGATTATCTTAGAGGTGGAGAATGTGACGACCCAAAGGGTCATCACCTGATTTCTCACTCATTCAATGTCTCCAAGGCCTTGAAAACCTAATATAGGATTGCATCGATTTGCATGCACAGTCCAGGCGCGTAGCCGGACAACTTAAATTAAATTCTATGAGAAAAATGATGAATTTTGATATTAATATGATTAATATTGACTTCGGTCAACAATTTGGGTAAACGGACCCGTACCCGTTATTCGACAGTCCCGGAGGGTCCCTAAAAAAATATGGACTGGGGCATATGCCCGAAATTGAATTCCGAGGTCCCAAGCCCGAGAAATGAATTTTTGTGTAAATTTTTTTTCTGGAATTAATTAAGAAAAATGGAGATAAAATGTGATTAGAATACTATGGTATCGAGCCCGTATTTTGGTCTCCTTGCATGGTACAAGTCTTATATGTGATTTAAGCGTTTTTCGTGAAGTTTGACTGAAAACGGACGTCATTTTACGTATTTTGTACGTAAAATGGAAAATTACGTCATTTTACGTATTTGTTTTCTGGAATTAATTAAGGAAAATGGAAAGAAAATGTGATTAGAAGACTATGGTATCGGGCCCCTATTTTGGTATCCGTGCATGGAACAAGTCTTATATGTGATTTAAGCGCTTTCTGTGAAGTTTGGTTGAAAAATTTTGTACTTAAAATGGAAAATTAGTGTCTTACGAAAAATTTGAAGAAAACATGTGTTTTGAGGCTTGATTCGATGTATATGATGTTATTTTGGCGATTTGATCGTACATGTAAGTCCGTAGGATTTACGTTCGTGTGTATGTTTGGCTTGGAGCCCCGAGGGCTCGGGTGAGTTTTGTATAGGTGTCGAGTTGCATTTTTGAGCTTTGGATTTGCAGGTGTTCAATTAGGTGCTTCAGACCTGCAGGCTTCGCATTTGCAAAGCCTCTTTCGCAAATGAAATATTCGCAAATGCGAAGGCTTCTCGCAATTGCGAAGGTAGCCCAGGTCTGACCCTTCTCACAAATGCGAGGAATTTCATCGAAAATGCAAAGGTGATCCTGTTGGCCAGAGGTAACAAATGCAACCAAGTAGTTCGCAAATGCGAACAAATGTCTCGTGTTTCCCAAGCCTGCTGGGTTCGCAATTGCGAACCCATGTTCGCAATTCCCACATCTGAGGGCTGAATTTTCCATATTTAGACGAATTTTCAACACATTTCTTCATTCTTTCAGCTCAAACTCTCCATAGGCGATTTTTCAAGAAAACTTTCTTCCCCAAATCATTTGTAAGTCAATTTTTACTTAATTCCTTCAATCTTTAACATCACTAAACATGTTTTAAGGTCCGATTTCAGAACTAATCATAGATATGGATTCGTGGGAGAATGGGTAATCGGGTTTTAGTTCAAACCTCGGGTTTTGACCACGTGGGGCAAGGGGTGTTTTTTGAATTTTTGAGTAAAAATTTGGGAAATTAATTTTATGCATTCAAATTTATTCAATTAGCATTTGTTGATACATTCAAGTAATTTGTGACTATATTCGAGCGGTTTTGTGCTGGAATCGAGGGGTAAAACTATACTTGAGGCTTGAGTTGAGATTGAAACATTGAGGTAAATGTTCGGTCTAACCTTAGCTTGAGGGATTAGGAGTTGAGTCATATTGCTATGTGTTTGTTGTTGGGTACGACGTATAGGTATGGTGATGAATATCTATACGTTGGTGTCGAGCATGACCGTAAGTCTTAATTTTATAATTGTGTATTCTTGAGCAATGTTATGATTGAAATAGTGACAGAATCTGTGGTATTGTGCAAAGGCTTAGTTATTTTCGTAGAAGTACCCAAGGGTTGAGAGTAATGATAGTAGTGATAACTGCAAGTTGAATTGAGATTAGTTATAGATGATTCTCCCTTGCCGGGATGTTTATTCTTGTGCTGTTGAATTCCCTTGCCGGGATAGTGTAATTTATGGTTAGTCCCTTGCCGGGATTGTTGTTTGTGATCACTGTAAGTTGTACTTTTAGAATAGACTGTGCGTCGTAACATCCTTATTAATGAAAATACATATGTTCGATATAGTTGTACGCCACAACAGATATTGTATTGGGTCGGGTTGCACGCTGCAACAGATGTTATATTTGAACGGGTTGAATGCCGCAACTGATGTTATATTGGAACGGGTTTCACACCGCAACAGATTATACATGACGGGTCGGGTTGCATGCTGCAACAATTGAAATGTGCACATGGATCGGGTTGTGCGCCGCAACAGTAGTAACTTTACATGGTTTAAGATACAATATATGTTCTTCCTGTTTACTTTGTCTCTATTAAGTTAAATTGTTTCCCCGAAGCATGTACCCCCTCCCTTTTACTCCTTATTGCCTGTTTACTTTTCTTCCATATACTATATATAACTGCACAGGTTTATCTGAATTTTGGTCCTAACCTCGTCACTACCTTGCGGGGGTTAGACCCGATACTTACCAGCACATGGGGTCGGTTGTGCTGATGCTACACTCTGCACTTATGTGCAAATAGCAGAGCAGCATACGGAGAGAAGCAATATCCAGGGACCATCCTTCAGTCCATAGAAGGATATCGAGGTAGACTCGCAAGCGTCCGCGGGCCCGGCATCTCTTTATCTTATTTTCAGTTGTTATCTCTTGTATTCAGGATAGACACTCTATATATTTCTTTCAAACCTTGTATTTAGATAATCTTAGTAGTTCGTGAGCTTGTGACTCCAGTTCTAGGGTAGAGAATCTTATTGAGATTTCCGCATTTATTTTAAGTTATTTAAAATGAAGACTTCCGCTTATGATTTTGTCTCCGTTTTTTTATTTTAATACCGTTAATTGTTGAAAAGGAATATGTGTAAAAGGAAAAAGTTATCTAAGTTTGTCTTGCCTAGCTCCTATTAGTGGACGCCATCACGACCCCCGAAGGTGAGGAATCCGAGTTGTGACAAAATACAAGCAAAGATAATAAATTTTAATTACAATTCTAATATTGTTCGTAAGAAATTATAACCACTCGGAGTGGTAAAATTTTTATGTCTTGCCATGATCAAATTCATGTATGATTTGTGAGAACAAGAAGTGCAAACTCATTCCATTAAATGTGTTCTTGTTCCCTTAAGAGTGTGGTAGCAATAAATAATTATGAAAGAAGACAATATTATTACCGTGAAGATATTAATGCATGTAGACACCCTAGTAAACGAAATTAAAATCGTCATCAGTATGGTAATGAGAACAATTGGGATTCTCAAAATAATTCTTTACTCTATGAAAGTAATGTTTGTAATCGATTTGACATTAGATTGTGCATAGCACAGTTAGATGATTATGATTCATTCATGATGTGGGTGTAATAACATGTGATATATGAATCCATATTCTTTCTTGAAAGAATATGAACATGCTAGTGGTAGTGAATATACAACACTCAGCTCTAGAAGGATATTTGAGAGAAAATAAGAAAATAATTTTATTACTATTGCATGAATGATCATTGATCACCTACCTATTGTGACTATGCCAAAATATTTTGGTAATGTTATTATTACGGGGTAAAAGTAGTTTAAGCAACATATCTTGCCTATAATAATTTTGACCATGACCATAATGGTATAAAATTTCTCCTTGAAAAAGATATTCACCATATGAATATTGACGAATATGCGGCATTAAAAACGTTATTGAGAGCTATGAAAGAGAGAATTATACTATTTTGGGAGAAATAAAATTGATTATCAATAAGGTATTGTACCGTAGTAAGTCTCAAAAAACTCATTATATTTCTAAAGTATTCGGAAAGCGATTGGTTATATTGAGACTATAAATAAAGGAAAGATTAAATATCTTCTATTAGAATAACTTGTAGCAGGGTAATATGTATGTGAAAAGCTAACCATTTTAGTTTTTAATTTGTGCTACACAAATAAAAGAATGCCACAATAAAGTAGCAGTTTACTGGTATAAAAGTCCATATCATAATAAAATTAAAGTTTATTGATAATTGCACACGTCATGGTGTAAACTTAAAGTTTATCAATATTTATAATTTATTCAGTTGGAATAATTTATTTAGCCATGTTAATTTAAGTATGATGTGCAAAAATAAAAGAGAATTCACAAGGGTAAATATTAAAGAACTAGAGTTTTTTTATGAATTCTCATATGTTGCTTGTTCTCATTAATTAATAGACCAACTAAAATTAGGATTAAATCCCATGAATACTGAAAACACAAGTTGAATATGGGCTTATTCACCTGTCATATATACCACATAAGATGCATCTATGAAGTGGTTACTTGTGCAATTATTATTAAAACGCAACCTGGTATTTGTGAGGTAACTTGCTCAATAATTTAATTTGGAGAATAATTTTTAGATTTTCTATTCAAGACAGTTCTTTTTGATAAATTGGTTTACGTCACACTTGGTTTAGCAAAATGATTTATTGAGTACCTCCACTTAATAGCTAAATTATTGCTTGTGATAATAACACATTCTCTCCTCACAAGTGGTTTAGGGACATGAACCAAATAATTTTATTTTGTTATTACTAATGTGTAGTGTATATTGTGATTAGCACCATAACGCACAAAGGTGGATTTTCAAAAATGTAGGAAGCAAATTAGTTTTTCTAACATGAGAGGAGACATGATAAACAATTGAGAAAAAGTTATGTGGAATGAATTTTTATTTGTACATCTAGATACTAGAATAAGATTATAAACTTGAAGTTCATAAAAATATAATTCATGTGCAATATATTACAAAGCATGTCAGACGCATTTGCTGACCCAAGGAAAGTAATTATATTCTTACTGCAAATACTCCTATTAAAATAAGTCTTAGAAGGGCAAAGCCTATAGTACGCTTAAAGCGTATAGAAAAATCAGTTTCAAATAAAATTCTTGATAAAGAAGATGAGCAAATGATCATAATAAGAAAGCAAGTGATCTAGAATATCACATGACATAACACCTCATAAAATCTCACGAGAGATTCAGGTACCTGAAAATATGAATGAAGATATCTCTTTGTTATGTCTTTATGAAAAAATAGAGGTTGCAACCGATATAAAATATTCGTCGGCTATATCTATGATAACGCTAAATATATATATGAGGATCTCAAGTACGGGAGAAAAAATTCAAGTAAAATTGGTTTCATATATGAAAGAAATGTAGTTTTGGACATGCAGTTCAAATACTTGAAAGTATAAAGTCAATGGTGTGTGCAATCCCTTTTATCTATCTTATATCTCTAGCATGACATGAAAACTTGATATACATCTAGATTCTATTTATACGGCTTATATGACTTAACTTGTACGGTAATCCTGAAGGATTTAACTAGCTTAAAGCACATACAATTCTTGTCCTGAAGTATCACATACCAAGTGCAATTTGTGCACATATGTATCTTGATATAACTATAATCATGATAATAAATTTTTTTTACCTCTATGGAAATATTGAAAAGGCTATTCAACGACATTATATGAAGACATTAAATATCTATCAAGAATGATACTTTCAAGGTGAAACATATTCATTCAAGTTAATATGGTTAATTTGTTTGTAAAATCTCTACCAACGATCTTTTGAAGACCGTGCACAAGATTGAAATATGAAGGCTCAAATATGTGAATTGATTGTGTTATCAGGGAGAGTTAATACGCATGGTACTCTTTTTTCATTACAAGGTTTTGTCCCAGTTAAATTTTCTTGCAAGGCTTTTAACGAGGAAACGAAAAGGTATATTGTTAGATATGTGTATTCTTTTTCATTCACTAGAACTTTTTCCCATCGAATTTTATTCTAGTTAAGATTTCAATGAGGAACATTATCTTTTGAATAGTCATTTAAGGGGGAGTGTCATAAATAGTATTTTATTTGGGCAGAATAGCCTGGGAGACACCTATACTTTTTTTGGTTTGTCATCCCGGTCCCTATATTCCATAATGTTTCATCCAAACACTTTAACTTAATCAGATTAAGACATTTAAACCCTTTTGACCGTTGACCGAGCTTATGTGGCATAAATATAACTGAGGTGGACAAAATATTTAGTATGCACGCGCTAGTGAGCGTGAAATGTTGGTTAAATCAGAAAAATAGAAAAAAAATCAAAAAGTGATGGAAACAAAATGTATAACAATTTATATCATCTTCTAACCTAGGAGCCTCTTCCATTTTGGCTCCGGCACTGCTTCCTTCTTCCATTACACCGCCAAATAATACAGAGAAATAAAAGAACATGATGTGCTTATAAATCGAAGAAGAAAAAGAGCTTGTCCTTTTTTTTTGAGTAATCTCTGTAGTGGAAAAAAATCGATTTTGTTTTTGCTCTTTGAATATCAAGAAAATTCTCAAAACCTAGTAAATAAATGGTTTGACTACAGAGATATTCTCATGTTTGACAAACGATAAAGAGGAGAAACCTCCTTCTACTCTTTCACCATCACCACCACATTTGAATTGTTGCATTGGATGGATTTGGGGGGTTTGCGTTTTGGGGAAAACTAGGTAGAAAGAGGAGGTTAAATAGAGAAGGAAACTTTGAATGATAGAAAGAATAGTTTGTCACCGTGTAAGAATTTGTAAGTGTCACTACCCGGATTTCCCACCATCGGGATTCGTGATGGAACCTACTAATAGGAGCTAGGTAAGTCAAATATCAGATACTTCTTTAGCGAACATCAACAGATATAACAACATTAAAACATCTAACACTAAAATGGAAGTCTCAAATATAATTCTCTGAAAGAAATGCGGAAGTTTAACAAATCCTCTACCCATGATTGGTATCACATTACTCACGAACTTCTAGGATTACTAAACAAATCCGACTGAAAGAAATCATAACAGCCTGTCTCAAAACAAAAAGCTAACAGAATGAATAAAGATAGAAGAGACTCCGGGCTTGCGGGCATAAGCAAGGTTACCTCAAGAGTCCCTAGACAGAAGGTCTGCTCCCGGTCTACTACTGCTGTGGTCCGAAAGCTGCGTCCTGATCTATGCAAACGAAATGCGCAGTGTGTAGCATCAGCACAACCGCCCCTATGTGTTGGTAAGTGCCTAGCCTAACCCCGACGAGGTAGTGACGAGGCTAGAAAAGACCTTCCACAAATAACCTGTACAGATATATGTGCAAGAACAGGAATTAATATAAACAATTAAAGGGATGGGAAGCATGTTATGGGGTACGGCAGCCTAAACATAGAAATCATCGGTAAACAAATGAATCTGAACTATAACTACTGATAAGGGTAACGCAGGAAGTATCTACATACGAAAATAATACACCCAGTCCATACTCCATTGCGAAGTGCAACTCGATCCTCAATATTCATCAACACCGTTATGGCGTGCAACCCGATCCTCAACAATTAATATCGTCACGGCATGCAACTCGATCCTCAATATTCAATACCGTTGCGGCGTGCAATCCGATCCTCAATATTTAACAATATGAACTCACCCAAACAACAATCGCAGCTCAAGTGCGAGGGGAGTAACAACAATATGCAAGGAGTCCCGACGAGGGAACACAATTAGCATCTCAATCGCCCATGCAAGGGAGGAAACAATAAATGCTTAAATCTCGGCAAGGGAATAATCACAACAATTCCTTATTAATTATTTACTCCTCGAATAACAAATTCTAGTCCGATCCAATGCTCCAGATGACAAACTAATCACAAACTTTCCTCAACTATTCACTTTCATATTAAGCTTATCAACCAAGCAAGAAAGACGGTCCATTAATTCTGAATCAAAACACAATTAGGAAGCTAGACTCCAGTGCATAGATAACCATCACCATACCTATACATCATACTCCACATTTAACAAGTAGCAAATAACATCCTAATCCTACTCCCTCAAGCCAAAGTTAGAACAAACACTTACCTTGGTCCGAAAATAGCAATCAAGTCTCCAGCACCGCCTTTCCTCTAGAATCCAACTCCGAAACAATGATATCTAGCCACAATTTAGTTCAATATTATCAATAAGGGCTCGAAGACACAATTCCATAGCCTAGAAATGAGTTTCCTATCATTCTTCCAGAAATACCAAAATCCGACCCCAGGCCCACATAGTCCAAACTCGAGGCTCGGACAAAAATCCAATCACCCATAACCACACCAGTTCAAATATATAATTTGTCTTAAGATTCGACCCCAAAATGAGGTTTAATTGACCAAAATCCCAAAAGCCCTAACCCTACCCAAAAACCCTTATTTCTACTTTGATTTCATGATTTAGGGCTTAGGAAATTAGTAATTAGATGAAGAAATAATGAGGAAATGATATTAAGATTACTTACCAAAGAGTTATGGAGGAAGGAGATCTTGAATTTCGTCTATGGAGGGTTTAAGAGAGGAGTTCGTGTGAAAAAGATGGCAAAATCTCGTAATAAACACTGTATTAATTTAAAAATTCACTGGGGTAAAATACTATATGCGTTCGTGACACCCCGATCGCGATCGCATAATGAAATCTAGCTGGGTATTCTATGCGAACGCGGAAGTACTATGCGTTCGCATATAAGGAAACTGGGGGTCCAGGTTGGGGTTACGCGTTCGCGGGGGAAGCATGCGAACGCGTACAAGGACATTTTTGGGGACTTAATTATGAACTATGCGAACGTGTAGGTGCAACCGCGAACGTGATGAAGGAATAGGTCTGAGCTATGCGAATGCGACGAGGGGATGCGTTCGCGAAGAAAAAAAGTTAGGCCTGCAATAATTGGAAAATCTGCTGCATTTTTCTAAGTGTAAACCACCCCGAACCACCTCTATATCACTCCCGAGCCCTTGAGGCTTCCAACCAAACACACACGCTGACTCAATAACATCCTACGAACTTAGTCGAGCGACCAAATTGCCAAAATAACATCAAACTCAATGAATCAAACCCCAAAATCCTCATTTTTCATTTAAAACTTCATAACCTTCTATCTTTAGATATTTAGGTCCGAAACACGTCAAACGACGTTTGACTTTGACCAAATTTCACAAAAAGCACTTAATGCTCCTTTAAGACCAGCACTGGGCGTCAGAACCAAAATACGAGCCTGATACCTATATTTTCTAATTCATTTTCTTTTCAAAATTCCATATCATTTTCAAGAAAACAATTTCTTTCAAAAATTCCATACTCGAGCTTGGGACCTCGGATTTTGATTCCGGTAATACGCTCGAGTACCATATTTTTCTACGCACCTCCCAGGACCGTCACACCTCTGGTCCGGGTCCATTTACCCTAAATGTTGATCAAAGTCAAACTATAACAATATTAATGTAAAAATTCTTCAAAGTTTCCACAAAATTAACATATTTTAACATAAACATATTCTGGCTTCGCGCTCGGACGATGCATGCAAATCGAGGCAACTAAAAGCAAGGTTTCCAAGGCCTCAGAAGCACGAAGAAAGGGAGAATTACGGTGATGACCATTTGGGTCGTCACATCCTCTACCTCTAAAACAACCGTCCGTCCTCGAACGGACAAAAGAAAGAAGTACCTGAGTCGGGGAATAGATGGGGATAACGGCTCTGCATATCAGACTTGGAATCCGAGGTCAATGCCTCAAGAGGCTGACCTCTCCACTGAACACGCACTGAAGGAAAACTCTTCGACCTCAATTGTCGAACTTAGCGGTCTAAAATAGCATGGATACATGAAAAACTGGATGCACAGGTGACAAGCTAGGCGGCAAGGCAAGTCTGTAAGCCACCTCTCCCACTCGCTCAAGAATCTCAAATGGGCCAATGAACTTAGGGCTAAGCTTTCCCTTCTTCCCGCATCTCATCATGCCCTTCATAGGCGATACATGGAGCAATACTCACTTACCAACCATGAAAGCAACATCCCTAACCTTGGGATCTGCATAACTCTTCTGCCTAGACTGAGCTGACCGAAGTCTGTCCTGAATGATCTTGACCTTATCCAAGGCCTCCTGAACTAGATCTGTACCCAATAACCGAGCCTCCCCCAGCTCGAACCATCCAACCGGGGACCGACGCCGCCTACCATACAACACCTCCTACCATACAACACCTCATACGGAGCTATCTGAATGCTGGACTGGTAGCTGTTGTTGTAGGCAAACTCTGCTAAAGTCAAGAACTGGTCCCACGAGCCTCCAACATCAATAACGCAAGATCAGAGCATATCCTCAAGAATCTGAAATAGTCCTCTCGGACTGAGCATCCGTCTGGGGATGAAATATTTTACTCAACTGAACCTGGGTGTAAATCCTGATCTACCGCTCTCCAGAGAAGTGAGGTAAACTGCGGGCCCCGATCCGAAATAATAGATATAGGCACCTCATGAAGGAGAATGATCTCCCTGATATAAATCCCAACTAATCTCTTGCACAAATAGGTGGTGGCAACTGGAATAAAATACGTTGACATGGTCAGCCTATCCATAGTAACCCATGTAGCATCAAACTTCTTCCGAGTCATCGGAAGGCCAGAAATCAAATCTATGGTATCTTCTCCCACTTCCACTCGAGAATCTCAATCCTCTGAAATAAACCATCGGGCCTCTGATAATCGTACTTAAACTGTTGATAGTTCAGACAATGAGCCACATATGCAATAATGTCTTTCTTCATTCCGCGCTACCAATAATGCTGCCTCAAATCCTGATATATCTTTTCGGCGCCCGGATGAATAGAATACCGAGAACTATGAGCCTCCGCTAAGATCAACTCCCGAATACCATCAACATTGGGCACACAAACTCGTTCATGCAATCTCAACACACCATCATCTCCCAAGGTTATTTTCTTGGCACCTCCACGCTGCACCGTGTCTCTCCGGACACATAAATGGGGGTCATCAAACTGCCACTCACGAATACGCTCCATCAATGACGAACGAGCAACCGTGCAAGCTAACACCCTGGTAGGATCAGAAATATCCAACCTCACAAATCGATTGGCTAAGGCCTGAACATCCAAAGCAAGAGGTCTCTGGCTGACCGGAATATAGGCAAGACTACCCATGCTTGCGGACTCCCTACTCAATGTATCGGGCAACCACATTGGCCTTCCCCGGGTGGTATAAGATAGAAACATAGTAGTCTTTCAGCAACTCCAACCACCTCTTCTGCCTCAAATTCAATTTCTTCTGCTTGAACAAGTACTGAAGGCTCTTGTGATCCGTGTACACCTTACACGTCACACCATATAAATAATGCCTCCAGATCTTCAACGCATGAACATTGGATGCCATCTCTAGGTCATGGACTGGATAATTCTTCTCGTGGATCTTCAACTGCCTCGAAGCATATGCTATGACTCTGACATTTTGCATTAACACTGTGCCAAGCCCTATACGGGAAACATCATAATAAACAGTATAAGGCCCTGATCTCGTGAGCAAAACCAATACCGGTGTCGTAGCCAAAGCTGTCTTAAGCTTCTGGAAGCTCGCCTCGCACTCATCTGACCACCTGAACTGGGCACCCTTCTGGGTCAATCTAGTCATCGGGGCTGCAATGGATGAAAACCCATCCATGAACCATCGGTAGTAACCAGCTAACCCCAAGAAACTCTGGATCTCTATAGCTGATGCTGGTCCAGTCCAGTTCTTGACTGCCTCAATCTTCTTCGGGTACACCTGAATACCCTTTGCTGAAACCACGTGACCCAGGAATGCAACAGAACTCAACCAAAACTCGCACTTTGAGAACTTGGCGTACAACTGAATATCCTTCAGAGTTTTAAGAACCACTCTGAGGTGTTGCTCATGCTCCTCCTGACTGCGGGAGTATATCAGGATGTCATCAATAAAAACAATCATGAACAAGTCCAAATAGGTCCTGAACACTCGGTTCATCAACTCCATAATGCTGTCGGGGGTTTGGTCAACCCAAATGACATGACCAAAAACTCATAATGCCCATACCGAGTGCGAAATGATGTCTTAGGGACATCAGACGCCCTAATCCTCAGCGGATGATAACCAGATCTCAAATCTATCTTCGAGAACGCCCTAGCATCTGAAGATGGTCGAATAAATTGTCAATCCTCGGCAGTGGATACTTCTTCTTTATCGTCACCTTGTTCAACGGCCGGTAATCAATGCTCATCCTCATCGATCCATCCTTTTTCTTTATAAATAACATTGGCGCACCCAAAGGCGATATACTTGGTCTAAAAAAACCTTATCAAGAAAGTCCTGAACCTGCTCCTTTAACTCTGTCAACTCTGGTAGAGCCATGCCATACGACAAAATGGAAATAGGTTGAGTGCCCGGATCCAGATCAATACAGAAATAAATATCCCTATCGGGCGGCATAGCCGACTGGTATGAAGGGAAAACCTCGGGAAACCACCCCGAACCATCTCTGAATCACTCCTGAACCCTCGGGGCTCCCAAGAAAACAAACACTGACTCAATAACATCCTACAAACTTAGTTGGGCGATCAAATCACCAAAATAACATCAAATTTAATGAGTCAAACCCCAAAATCCTCATTTTTCATTTCAAATTTCATAAGCTTCTAACTTTAGATATTTAGGTTCGAAACACGTCAAACGACGTTCAATTTCGACCAAATTTCACATAAAGCGCTTAACACTCATTTAAGACTTGTACCGGGCGTCGAAACCAAAATACAAGCCCGATACCTATATTTTCTAATTTATTTTCTTTTCAATATTTCATATCATTTTCAAGAAAACAATTCCTTCCAAAAATTTCATACCGGGGCTTGGGACCTCGGATTTCGATTCCGGGAATATGTTTGAGTCACATATTTTTCTATGGACCTCCCAGCACCGTCACATCTCGAGTCCGGGTCTATTTACCCAAAATATTGATCAAAGTCAACTATAATAATATTAATATCAAAATTCTTCAAACTTTTCACAAAATTCACATATTTTAACATAAAAAGTTTTTCGGCTTCGCACCTGGATAGCACACGTAAATCGAGGTAACTAAAAGCATGGTTTTTAAGGCCTTAAAAGCATGAAGAAAGGGAGAATTACGGTGATGACCCTTTGAGTCGCCAGAGTAAGATTTTAAGGTTAAAAATGGTGGTGATGGGTGAAGGAGAAAGCGTTGGGAACGTGGAGAGAGGAGAAAAGATGTGGGATTCTAATTTATATTTTTATTTTTGAATTTTATAAACTATAATTTTTTTTGTAAAAATAAATTATGATATGGATATTATTTATCTAGGTGGCGCCGATGTGTCATCCATATCAGCGAGAGTGAACAGCACACGGTGCGGAGGTGTTTAAAATATTAGTTTTGATCGAGTTCAGGTGTTTGGCTGAAATTTTATGAAATACAGGGACCGGAATTTCAAACCGAGATAAGTACATGTGTCTCCTAGGCTATTCTGACTTTTATTTATGATCAATGCCCAGTTTTTAGAGAGATTTTAGAGTTTATTACTTTGTGGCTAAATCACTTTTTCCTATAAATAGAGGAATTCTATTTTATTGCAATTCATTCTAAAACAATAAGAATTCTCTATCTCAACTTTTTTATGTCATATTCTTTTCTTCTTTTATTGCATATTACACTTTGAGAGTTCTCTCAATGCGATTATTAGGTTTATTTTGTATCTCTTTCACATTTTCAATGACGATGGTTTCCCATTTATAAATTAGTGCATAAAGAGGTCTAGTAAACATAATTAAATTATCTCAAGCAAGTTTTTCTTATTTTATCTGTTATGTGTACGCTAGTTAAACTGTCCCGCGGTTGCGATTATTAGTAATTTTGCCTAATTTTTATAACATTTCTCTTTCTCTAATACTCCTTTTTATGAATATGTCGACCATTAGAGGCTCAACATTCACTCATATATTGTTGCTATTCTTAAGCTTGTTATAGAGCTTCCTCCTATCGCGTTACATTTTCGTAGAGCTTCTCTATTTGCAATAGACCTATTTGTTACATCATTTATCATACAAAAAGGGTCTGATACATTCTTGTACTATGGTAAATTATTTAAATATGTACCCCGTTATACTATCGGGTCATTAATATCCCTGCCGTCCAATTATCCTTACACATCTATCCTTACTTTAACGGAGGTTCCACGTGGCATTAATTCGAGCCCCCTTTTAAATCTTGTCTTATAATAGACGACTCGCCCCAAATAACCCATAAACCCATAACCCATAAATAAACCAACCTCTAGCACACCCAGTGATTTATAACTCAAATTAAACACCAACCCTAATTTAGAATCAAACTCCCATATCCATCTTTCCCTCTATGATATTAGCTTCATCAAGACAACCCATTTCAACAAATTAATTTCATAAATGTCGGAGTCTAGTGTTACATCAAAGAGGAGGCGCAATATTCTGAGAGATTTCCAACCAATTCCGATCGACCACACCTCAAAATCCCGGAAGAAGATCCTATAAATGTACAAAATCTGAGGTAATTTTGTTCATTGCTTGTACAAAACTGAAATTTTTATTTCTTCTAACCTAATTATTGTTCATTTTCGATAGAATGAGCCGTGTGGATATTGGGAGTGACAAGACGAACCTTTTTTGGATTGAGATTTGGTAGAAATCAATAAGTTGCAGTGTAAATTGGATGTTGCTAATGTTACAATCAATATCTTGAAGCTATTATTGGAGTCGTGTACAATGGAAAGAGACAAGATGTTGGAAAAAGCTGAAAATTTGGATGTTTCAAAAAATATTGAAATAAACAAAGTAAGGGATATCAAAGATAAAATGGTTAAGATGAAGATGTGGATTTGGATTTCAGTTGCACTTATTGTTGGTTTTTTTTTTTGGCAATGTGGATGAAGAAAATTGTGTTTGTTCAAGATGGCCAATGGTCGATATTTCACTCGTTAATGTATGTTCCTAAGCGTTAGAGTTTATTTTGCCATTGTAAAACAATTACAACAACAACAACAACCCAGTATAATCCCACTTGGTGGGGTCTGTGAGGGTAGCATGTACGCAGACCTTACCCCTACCCTTGGGTAGAGAGGCTGTTTCCAAATAGACCCCCGACATCCTTCCCTCCAAGAACTTCCCACCTTGATCTTGGGGAGACTCGAACTCACAACCTCTCAGTTGGAAGTGGGGGTTGCTTACCATCTGAGCAACCCCTCTTGTCATTTTAAAACAATTACATCAAGTATTAATGTATGTTTTGATGTTCCAATTGCTAGTGTTTTTTCCAAGTTAATGTATGTTCTTAAGTGCTTGTTTGAAGACAAGTTAATGTATGTTCCTAAGTTCTTGTTTAATGTATGTTCCAAAGTGATAGTTTTTTTGTCCAAGTTAATGTATGTTTTTATGTTTCAAGTGCTAGAGTTTCACAATGAAATTCTGCATCAAACTAAGTTCACAGTAAAACAAGTCATAAACTTACCTAAAAACAAGTCATAAACAACTCATACAAGCCGTTAATGTATCCACTTGAAAAATAACTGAGCAGTTGACATCAATTTCAAATTGAGGTTCAACTTGAGCAGTTGGCCTCTTCCTTTGCTGCCTTCCTTTTGATTTTTTAGCAGCAGGCGTTGAACTGTTGGCTACCTGCTTAGTGGTGGCAGCAGCCTGCTCAGCTATGGCATTTCCCTTGATTAAAATAGTTAAAAAAAGACAAGTTAGATCCTTCATTTGAGTTGCAAATGTAATATGTAATACTTTGAAGTTAATGTAAATTATTTACCTGACCTCAAGTCCTTGCATTATGAGTTGTTTCTCCACATTTGCTACAAGTCATGATTCTTCCTTTTCTGGATTGTGACCTCACTCCTTGTCTTTTATTTGCCTCATCCTTCTGCCTATCCCTCTTAACCTTAGGTTTACCAGCCAATTTCACAAGCTCTGGAGGCTCCATAGCTTGAGATGGTTCAATCTTCCAAAATTTTTCACCCCTGCAGGGTGTATTTTTTGCCTATAGGTCACCAAAAATGCCTCCTTGTTGTACCACCAGTTGATTTCAGTCATTGCATCACCAGAGTCATGAAATATAGCTCTAATAGCATGTGGACATGGGATCCCTGTAAGGTCCAATGACCTACAAGTGTACTTCTTCACAGACAAATTAACACAATGCTTGTTAGATCATTTTGTTACTTCATAGCCATGTTGACCATTTGCATTTACTTCACAAGCATTTTGTGCAATCTGTAGGTACTTATTATACAAGTCCATGCGTTTTGGACGGTAATCATATCTCCAGCTCCTAACTTCTTCTTCATGTTCCCTTAACAAGTTCATGGTCTTGATACTGATGTCCTCTAGCATTTTGATTATAGGCTTATGCCTTGCATCCACAATCCACTTGTTGAATGACTCAGTCAAGTTGTTATCAACTAACTGATTCTTGCATACAGTGTCCATATATGCTCTACACCAGGACTAGAGTGGGTACCTCAACAAAGCCTCTGCAACATCTTTGTTCAAGTCACCTAATTTTTCTAGCTGATCCTTGAAATTTTCTGCATATGTGCACCATGCACACCACCATAAAAGCTTCTTGTTTTCCCCAGTGTTGAACTGTTTACACTAGTTAGCCTCAATATGTCTGACACAGTACATGTGATGTGCCTGAGGAAGGACTGTTTTGACTGCATCAAGCAGTAGAACAAGTAAAATTTCAGAAGTCAGTTCATAAATTTAAGAAACCAAGAATTTCAGAATTTCAGAAACTAAAATTTCAGAATATAAGAATTTCAGAAGACCTCACCTTTTGCATATATGACATGCAGGTGATTCCTTCCCCTTACTTGAGGTCCAAAGAAGATTGCAGCAGTTGTAGGAACCAATTCCAAGTATTTTTGTTCTCCTTATCAACAACTGCCCATACCAAAAGGTAAAAATGATTATATGAATCCTGTCCAACTACTACTAAAAGCTGGCCTTTGGCTTTGCCCTTAAAAAATGTACCATCCAAACCAATAAAAGGTCTCAATCCTAGATTGAAACCCATCTTCAAAGCATGAAAACAAACATACATTATCAAGAACCGTCTCCTTCCTTCTTCAAGTGCACTCTTTGAAAGTGTAACAACCACATCACTACTAGGGTTACTTTCCCTCAATTCATTAGCATAAGCCTCTAGTTTATTGTACTCATTAGAAAAACTACCATCTAGTGACTCCAATACCATACTATTTGCCCTCTTACACTTCCCATAACTAACATTTAATTCAAAGTTTCTCTTCAAATGTAACATCATATCCCTAACTTTGTAAATAAGATTATCTTGTAACTTCTTTTTGAAATATTGTGCAATGGTACTATAATCAACAGTCTTGTTATCAAATGCAATGCCATAATCATGTTCAGAAAATATGACTTGATTTTAACCCCACCAAACTTTTCTTTTGACATTAAGCACATAAAGGGACAACCAACAATATCAAAACTATACCTAAGCCTTTCTAGGTCACTCTTCTCCAGTTTCAATCTTTTTTTGTTAGCTAGAGAATATAACTTCATACACTTCCTAGCTTTTGGTATGTCCTTAAAGGAGATACCTTTGTATAACTCTTTAAAGTCAGTAAGTTTTTCACTTATTTTCCTTTTCTTTTGTGCTTTAAGTGCTTCTAATTCTTCAGAATTATATCCTTCAGAATCAGTACTAGAGTCGGATCCTACATCACTTAAGCTACAATCAGTACCAGCATCATCCACAATTTTATTACATTATTCTTCATATTGTTTAATATTGGGAATAGAGTAAATAGGAGGATCACATTCATCTACACCATATAGGTTCACTACATTGAATTCATTGCATAATAACCTTTGTAAATGTCTAATACCATCATCCCCCTCAATCATATAAAAAATTAACAGATGGGGCAGCAACTACAAGTTGTTGAACCCCCTAAAAATCCTAGCTCATTTGTGTATTCATTGACTATGTCTATGTATAAAAGTGTCTTCACCAATTTTTCCGTGTAGACAACTTTCGGGTCAATAACTTAATCACCGTCATAATTGAATATCAAGTCAACTAGCACCATCTCCAACAACCTATAAAACACAACATAATAAGACAAAAATTAATATAAAAGGTCATTAGTGGGAATGAATAAATAATTCAAAAAAGAATCATTTTTTATGACAAGAGGTCCCCATAAAGAATCCAACATACCCGAATACTTTAATCAAATGGCCATACAATTGGAGACCATTATTGTTAATAAAGAAAGGAAAAAAGTTCAAAATCCTCAGAACCCAAAAAACCCCATCAATTAAATAACGGACAAAGGACAAACAAACAAACCTCACATAACCCTACAAAATCCCAAAAAACCCCAGTAATAAAATAACGGAAAAAGGGGTAAGTCATGCATGCATACACTAGAAACAAACAAGAAATAAGGATATATCAATAAAATCTCAGAAACTTTAGTTAGATGTAGATGAAACCTAAGAAATCGAAACCCTAGCATAAAAATCCTAAAATACGAAAAGAAAACTAAAAATTGAAACCCAGGGATGAATAATATAGCAAGACGAATCATTTTTTTGGAGGAAAGTATTACCTTTATGGAATTTCTTCACATCAAATCAGTTAATGACAAAGCTGTTAGAGTATCTTCATCGGTTGCTTTGTTACAGAGAGAAAACGAAAAAGGGAAATGAAATGGGAGAAATGGGTATTATTTTGTTTATTGGTTATGGGTTTATGGGTTATTTGGGGCGGGTCATCTATTATAAGACCAGATTTAAAAGGGAGCTCGGATTAATGCCACGTGGAACCTCCGTTAAAGTAAGGATAGATGTGTAAGGATAGTTGGACGGCGGGGATTTTAATGGCCCGATAGTATAATGAGGAACATATTTAAACAATTTACCATAGTACAAGGATATATCATACCCTTTTCCATTTATCATATTATTTTCCGGAGACGTTATTCACATATATTAATTGCTCGTATTTAGACACCTCAATAATACCAACAAGGACTAAAGTTGTTAATGTGTCTATCTTGTATTACAGCTCCACCACCCCCCCCCCCCCCCCACAACACACAAAATGTGTATTCTGGGATAAATGATCGTTCTGGGACACAAAATGCATTCTGGAATATGTTGCTGGATAACTGATCATTCATAGCCACATGTTCAGGGTAAGGAGGAAAGAATTATATTGATGAGCGAAGTCAGCTTACAGAATAGTTCACAAAAGAACATTCACAATCTTTCTATTAACTCTACCTGGCCAATTAATCTATTATTAGTTTACATTAAAAGTTTTGCTGTTCTCTGTTCTTTCAAGAAAAACAGTAATCTGGGGGGTGTTTGGGGGTTGGGGGGGAAGAAAATTTCACTGCCTACGCCACCCCACTTACCACTCAAAATTGCAGGCCTATTTCTTCCCTAATACAGTGTATGTTTTCCAAACAACGAAGTTAAACTACTAAGAAGAAAAAAGAGAGGTCAAGGCAAGTGAAACCTCAAGTGTATTGTGGCCACTTCTACAGCTATACAACTACAGTTCTGACAAAACCAAAATAGAAATATGTGACTAATGATCCTAATAGCGCAACAAATATTGGTTGCTCTGCGTAGCCTGGGAGGGGGTGGGGGTGGGGTAGCAGGGACCCTCTTTTGCTCGGTGCAGCCCAACACTATGTGAGCGTATAATTTCCAAAATCCTTGAGAAACGCGGGATAATAGACATTGGAGTTCTGAAATTTTCACTTTGAAATCAGCTCGAGTTCTCAAAGATAACCTGCATAACTAAATACCAGACTGTTAAGAGTAGTGCACAACTAGAACATTTTTTTGGTTAGAGTTTAGTTATATCTGAATACTGCATGCCGAATGGTGTGTTTAGATGCCATTTAAATACATGATACCTAAATGCCATTTGCGACACAATGAACAAGACCATCTTACTACAGAGGTGGAAAAAAGAGACGCAAAAAATGTATGCAAAAATCTACTTGCCCTGGATATTAAGGGTTTGGCATTTTCTTCCCATTCTGTAGCCCAATTAACAGAAGATCTGCTTGCCAATACTCCCTGTCTCAGCGACTTCAACTCATCACATTCACCTGGGAATCCCTTAAACAGCATCTGCACAGGTTTTCACAGTTAAGCAAATAATATAGAATATTCTCAGGAAGTAAGCTCACTGATTAACTCTAGGAACTGCTAATGCTAGAATAAGGTATATAACAAGCCCAGACATGCAAGTATGAAGCATAAACCGTTTGAGGGGATCGATACTTGATAATGTTCACTGTGCCAATATCTTTTTTTATTACCGAGAAATCCGGAGGGCCAGTGACGCGCAGTTCGAAACTATAATGGGCCCCCCCTCTACCCTTATCCACTTAAAAAGCAGGCTTCTATCTGCAGCAGCGGTCAAACCCATGCGCCTAACCCACTCATCACATGTTGCGCCCTTACTACTAGACCAAAACCCTGGGGGCTTTACTGTGGCAATATCTTGAGTCTCACTGAATCTAAGAAAATCTACAATGTAAAACTAACATAAAAGAACAAAGAAAGAGGAGATAGAAGGTCCATTTTTGCCTATTTAGGAGCTTACCAAAAATTGATCAGCCAGTTCTGATGATGAAGAGAAGAGTAGGCCGTTCTTGTCAACTTCGACCAGCTCGTTTATACTTGATAAATGGCAGTGAAGAAAGGTCAACACGCAACTTTTTATGATATATAACTTTAAGGACTTTCAAATGTCAAGGCCATAGGAAATGAAAAGGAAAAAGGGGAACGCATGTTCATGCATCTTACCAAGAGTAGGAAACAGCACAGACAGGTAATCCACAGCCAAACATATCCACAACCTGAAAGGAAAATTACAGTAATGAGGCCTACAGAAGTTTTAAGAAGCACGGGAAAAAATTGACTTGTGCTCGACAAGAATTCGGAAACCAAACCTTCATTGGAAGATCCAAACCAGAAGAGGAAGTATGCAAGCAAACACCAAGGTCTGCTGATCCTATACAAGGGAACCAAGGATTTGAAACAATCTTAAGGTGAACACAAGAAGATGACAACAGGTCGGTAGCTGTAGCTCTCATACCAAGAAGCAATGGGTAATCCTCTGGCGCCAACCACATAGTACGAAATGCTACACGTTTAAGGTTGAGTTTTGCTATCTTCTGTTCATATTTTTCCTTTTCAGGCCCTTTACCTTTAAAAGAACCCAGAGTAAGAATAACATGTCTGCTAAAGTAAACCAACAAAATAAGAAGTAAAATCCCTCTTTGACACATGAGGGCAGCTACCTGTTATTATAAATAATAACCTAGGGTATTGCTTCCCACCCTTGATTTCCTGCCAGAGAACTTCCTCCCTCTTTAGGTCATCCTCGTTCAGTAATGCAGAAACCCTTCTGTCATACATTAGTGCTGCCTCTAGGAGAATGCTAAAATCTTCATCCGGTGTCCTACAAATCAGTACTATAATGTCATGTATCTATTACCGATAGCCGAAACTGTTTTACCATCTTTGCACTTTGAAATAGGAGCATGACCGCATGGTTCAAATAAGAAACAGAATTTTCCAGCACATGGTACAAACAAGAGACAGTAACTCTTCCATTATCAGTTTGATTTTTGTTTAGACCAATCATCTTTGACCCATAATTTCTTGATATCAGAAACATTGAACCGATAGCGATTAAGTTCAAGTTTGCAGTATGTTAAAGCATGGATATTGGGCGAAACTCAACCAAAAAAGCTAGCTCATGAGGTGAGGATTGCCTAAGACCATGTAAGGAGACCAACCCCCACAACCTATGTGAGACAACTAACACTGTAGATCACCACTATCAAGTTTTGAATTTCTGAAAACCAGGATGAAGATTAGGGCAAAAGGTATCCAAGAAGAATGGTCATGCTCACGTTATATGAGGATAAAGTTTGTGATTAAAAAAAGAAAAGGTTCACTGTGTCGGAACACAATAGGATATTAAATTAAGTTTACAAACAACTCACCAGCTTGTACTGCTTACGATGAGCGCTGGTCTGTTCCACTTCAAGGAAATATCTGAGCCAGTCTGAGTTGTAAATAGAGTTACATTAGGATTGCCATTGTCTGTTGTTAGTACCTCTGCAAAAATGCCATATTCATATCAATTCTTCATCAGAAACAATACATCAGTTGGAAATTCTCATTACAGTACCATTGCTAAGACAGTCTTGAAGACTGTAAGACGTTCTCAGACTCTTATCAATCCTGCAAAACAACTGCAATTGACACTTGAAGATTAAATTATAAAGTATGTATAATCTTAGGGAAGTTTTGGACTAGATAATTCACCTTGTGCTTCTCCTCCAAAGAAGCAGGTCGGAAAAATTCAGGAGGCTGATCATACAGAACAGTGGCACTGGAAATCCAGAAAGTACAAAAGATGACGCACAAGCCAATAAACAAAGAAAATCAGAATGTTAGATATTCCAAGTAGCTCAATGGCCTACCTAATTCCCCAGTTTTGAGCCAATTCATGTTGCATTGCCTTCGTCACACACAAGGAACCATTAGCCACTTTCCCAAAATGCTTCTCGATCCTATCCAAATATTCAAATTTTGTTTTGGTTGCACAGTTCACAAACCAGATGCTAAACCCAAATGGAGTTTTATAACTTACGAGGATGAACAAATTACCAATGATACAGAGCCACAAACCGACTATTTCTCCCGAGAGACAATGCTAGAAGAGTATATCCGAAGTTATGCCAATCTATAATGAATGCGGAACGTCTAATCCAGCTGGCCAATTTTACAGCAACCAGTGTAGGAACAGAAGGTGGATTCTGGAAAAGGAGAAATTCTGTATTAGTTGATGTAATTAAAGCTCAAGCATGCCAAATCAAGTGGCCTGAACATCTCACTGAACATATAGGCCATGAAGACTTAGTTTTGTGCCAGATGAATCCTCAACTACTAATTAGACATGCCTTAAGCACTTGGGTGGATAATAATAATAAAAGCCAAGCTCAGCACCCACCAGAATATGTTAGAAAACTAAGGAAAAACCAGCAGTTCAAGCACCAATGAGAATGCAACCTTATTGTTGACAAGGGTTCTGGTTAACTTTGAGAAAGAAAACAAGCCTTCACCTTAATGCTTGGCTCGCAAAATATCAAAAACTTCGTTCTGTTTTTTTTTCTCTTAAAAACATAAAAGACACTATAAATGTAATGTACATATTTAATAGCTGTAGCAGATATATGAAAGCAGCTAATGCAATTTCATAGCTCACCTGAACTATGAAAACATCAGGTGCCGGAATTTTAACACACAAGTACCATAGAAGCATAAGAAACTGGACCAACGGCTTAAATATGAGCAATAAAGGACGGAGTATTTTTGGCAAGCTTCTAGGATTTGATGGCCACTGTGTCTGCATGATTGCAAAATAGTTGAAGTCAAACAACTCATACACAACCCAAGAGGATGTCTTTCATGAGTTTTTCACTCCACAACGACAGCTAGACGATTCAGTAATTACCATTTCATGGATGTGAACAGACTTGTGCTCTTTTACAGCAGAATGAGGGTCTGAACCTACTCAAGATTAAAAACTGACAATCAGAACAACTAGGTAGAATAAAGTCAAGGAAACATATAATGTTTGTACTGGATTATTAAACCAAGCACTTACGTCAACTAATACAAAATTATGCACAATGACTGGAAATTGGTTTCACATCTTTTCAAAATGTTCTATAGATTGCAATGATAGAAGAATAGTAATTCTGAAGAAAGATTGATCAAGTAGAGCCAGTAATGTTAGAATATTATCTAGGACAATGAAATGGAAGGAAAAAAAAAATCATTCATCTTCTCTAAGAAAGACTCCAATAAGGCTTCTCTAACTTTTTTTCACACTTCATTACGCAGATAAAATTGTTCTTTTAAACTGGGTTGTTACATGACACTTACCTCCATATGCAACAATGTCGACCTCTAGATGAGCCTGCAAAAGATAAATGAATAAACATAAGAATGTAAAGGGCCCTGGATCAATGAGGCGTATTAACCACAATTTTGAAAAATAAAAAAGTGGTTTTCTCATGGTCACTTGTATATATAATCACTTAATACAGATAAGAGATTTTACTATTCTCTCTTTTTTAGTATCATGGATGCAAATTTTCTATTGTAAGAGAGAATAGTTTTTTACTATTCTCTCTTACAATAGAAAATTTGCATCCATGAGACTAAATAACATTAGTAATTACTGGAAGCATAGGCAACAGCACAATGTTAACCTCCAAATAAATAAGATTGGAAGTCCAAAACAAGAAAATCAGTCTACTTATTGTGATATCAAAGATTTCTACAAGTCTCACGAACGACAGTTCCAGAGTATGTTAAAGATAGCCTTTTTGCAACTAAAATGAACTCGGTCAACATAAATACAACTTAAATCAATGACCACTTTAACTAAGGGTCTGTTTGAAAAGGCACCTGGTAAATGAAATTGGTGTAACTACTAGGGAATTACACAACCTAGTAATTACGACGATATGTTTATTTGTCATAACGTAATTACAATGTAATTACAAGCATATTGTTTGGTTGCACAAGTGTAATTACACAATTAAATTAAATTTTAAATGAAATAATAATCAAAACTTAAAAGTTAATATAATAAATATATGCCTATAAATGATTTTTCATCAGTATAAATGATATTAGATTTGGTATTTAAGATTCATATTTTTTTTCTTGAATATACACTAATTATTAATCGTATTTTTATAACTAATATTGTAAAAATAATTTATATATATATTTCAAATTAATAATATTTACTTTAATTAATTATAAAAAATAAAAACATATTTTTTGTATAATGGCCGTCATGGAATGCATGTTTGATAAAATAAATTAATATATATAAATATAATGTCATAATATTATGCAATATTTGACAAAACTAATCTATCATTTCTAACTAAAAAATGAACAACATGCAATGTTAAATAATAAGTCAATACTATTAAAACAAAAAAATTGGAACCATAAATACAAAACAATTTCAAAATCCCTAAAAAATACTTTAAACATAATAAAAACAAGTTTCAATACAACTTAAGATTAGGAAACATAATAAGTTTATAACCTCATACAACAACAAAATTCTACTTTAATGGCATCACTCATTATATGTCAAGTTTGTTAATAACTCATTATTTCTAATATTAGGAGGTATAATTGGAAAAACTAGATAGTAACGCAGTTACGCTAAATGAAGAGAATATAACAAATAAGAAATAAAATAAATGAGAAATTACATGGAATCATAAAAGGTAAAGGTAGAGAAATAAAAATAAATAATGTACAAAAAAAATATTTTAAAATTAAAAAATAAAAATAATGTAAAACAATGGAAATAAAAAGTTAGAAATAAAGTAAATTAAAATAAAACAAAAAGGAAAGAAATTAAAAAGTACCCTTGTAATTACACAATGCAATTACCAACAATTCTCACCTCCTCCTTGAGAATTGGAGAGCGTAATATGTTGATATAGGTCTTCTTCCACATCGGATAAATTCATTATAGATGATTAATATAGTTTTGCCTCTAGTTATTTGATTATTTATATTAACTGTGCAACTGAATTACATGTTGATTCAATGAAACTAGAGTTTATAAAAGTGATATTTACCTATCTTTAATTAACATTTTACTTTCCATCTAAGTTGGTCCTGTTTAAATTAATGGGGTAAATATCTTGTATCGCTCATATATTTTGCATGAATAGTTAAGTTTCCCTAATGAATCTAACTGTTCAATGAGCATGGTTATATGTGTAATGTGATATCTTGAATTTAATTATTCTAAATATATAGCTATTGATCTATTTAATGTGAATATCTCTCAGATTAACCATGTTTTCATTCAACCCACTTATCTCAATTTTGAACCAAAACAAGTTAGAAAGACTGAATTATGTTCACTTGTAAAGGAACCTTGATATAGTCCTAACTGCTGAAGGTTACAAATTTGTAATCACTTAGGAATGCCCAGAAAAACCTGAAAATGTTACTAATGATCAGGTTAAGGCCTATGACAAATGGGTTAAGGATGATGAGATGGCGCAATGTTACATTCTTGCCTCTATGGCGAATGTTTTGCAGCATCAGCATCAGTCTATGGATGCTCGAAAGTATCAAAGAGATGTTCGGTGAGTAAAATCGTGCAGCTAAGCAGACAGCCATGAAAGCCCTTTTGAACACCAAGATGGCTGAAGGATCATCGGCCAGGGACCATGTTCTGAAGATGATGAGTCTTCTGAATGAACTGGAGGTGCTTGGAGCTGTGATTGATAAGGAATCTCAAGTTGAGATGGCCTGCAAACCCTGCTTGACAGTTTTCAACAATTTCGCTTGAACTATAATATGAACAAAATGGATTTGTCACTAGCGAAATTGTTGAATGAGCTGCAAGCGGCAAAATCTATTATCAAACAACAAGCTCCAATTGTGACACTCAATGTTGAGAAAGCTTCAGTTTCTAAGTCGAAAGACAATAAGAAAAAAAAAAGGCTCAAAAGGTTTTTGCACCTAGAGGTGCGGCTGGTGTGAAAAAGCCCAAAGGCAAGTGCTATCATTGCAAGCAACCCGGGCATCACAAAAAGAAATGCCCTGCCTAGTTGGCAAAGTTGAATAAGCAAGATAATTCAAATATAAATGTCGTAACCCTCAGGGGTTGTCATGGTGGCAATTGACTTGAGCCTTGGAGTTTGATCCCTTTCAAGGTCTCAAGTTCGAAACCTATTGGGTGCAAACAATTTCTGAGTGCCATCGGACTAGGTAAAACCTGAATTAACCGTGGGGCACTTGCGGAAAACTCCTTGCCGAGGGCCTGTGCACCCCGAGATTAGTCGGGGCTCATAGAGACTCGGACACCCGGTGCAAATAAAAAAAAAATATATATATATATATATATATATATATATATATATATATATATCTATATATATATATATATATATATATATATATATATATATGTCGTTGAAACTTGTTTAGCGGCTGTTTCTACCATGTTTTGGTGTGTAGATTCGGGAGCCACTAATCATATCTGCACTACTTTGAAGCGTTTCAAGAAACGCAACGGCTAAGTGAGAATGAAGTTTGCATTTTTCAAACCAATGGCGAGCCAGCACCAACTTTAGCATTAGGAGATATTAGCGTTTCGTTTAGTAGTGATACAATTTTAGTTTGAAAAGATATTCTCTACGTACCTTCTATTTGAAGGAATTTGATTTCGGTTTCGAATAAGGGATGCTGGTTATAATGTTTATTTGCTAATAACTCTGTTGTTATTAAGTTTATAAACGTTTTATCTACACTGCTGCTAGAGTACATGACCTTTTTATTTTTGATATATCTCCCCATATGCTACAACAACCAAAAGAATTAAATAACATTAGTCTGACACTTAAAAAAAACGTATTTCTAAATTGAGTCAAACTTATTTGTGGCACTTATGTCTAGGTCATATAAATCCAAATAGGATTTCGAGATTGGTCTCTGATGCACTTTTGAGTTCATTGAAAGTGGAGTCACTGCCAACATGTGAATCCTGTTTGGAGGGTAAAATGACCAAGAGACATTTTCCCTCAAAAGGAAATAGAGCCGGCGATAAGCTAGAATTAATTCACTTTGATTTGTGTGGCCCTATGAATATATAAGAAAGAGGTGGTTTTGAGTAGTTTGTGACTTTCACAAATGATTGCGCAAAATATGGATACATTTATCTGTTGTGGCGTAAATCTGAATGCTTTGAGAAATTCAAAAAATTTAAGACGGAAACGGAGAAACGACATGATAAATTTATCAAAACATTGTGATCTGATCGTGGTGGTAAATATCTTTCTGCGGAATTCATTAAATACTTATCAGACAGTGGAATTGCATCTCAATTATCTTCCCCGGGAACACCACGACAAAATGGTGTGGCAGAAAAAAGAAATAGGACCCTTATGGAAATTGTTAGATCAATGTTAAGTTATTCCGATTTGCCTTCTTCCTTTTGGGGATATGCTTTAGAAACAACAAACTACATTCAAAATTTGGTTCCTTCAAAGTCAGTACCTTCAACTCCAGTAGAATTGTGGATTGGGCGCAAGCCATGTTTACGACACATTCGAGTTTGAGGTTGTCCAGCACATGTGCTGAAAGAAAGCGGATAAATTGAAATCAAGGACAAAAGTATGCATTTTTATCGGATATCCAAAATGAACTAAAGGCAGTTTGTTTTATTGTTCCAAAGAAAAGAAGGTAATTGTTACGACAAATGCTAGATTTTTAGAAGAGGACTATTTAATGAACCATATTCCTAGAAGTAAATTAGTTTTACAGGAATTAAGTAATGGAGTAACTAAAGACATCTCTATAACGTATCCCGAAAGCCAGTATTGACATACCACTACATTATCATAGTGGGAGAAATGTCAATAGGCAACAGATTGCACAAGAGCAATTGCCTGACATCTCACTACCCCAAAGTAGTGGGAGTAATATTGAGCAACCTCAAATTGGTGAACAACCTGAAATTGTTCTGCAGCCTGCACTCTGGGAAGAAAATAATATCCCAGCACCGCAAGGTTTGGATGATAACAATGAGGCTTCAGTTCCAGAAACTGATGTCGTCATTCAATAATAAAATCAAGCTCCACCTGTAGTGACTAGTCGTAGTGGGAGAATTATTAGAAACCTCTCCGGTTTGCGCTCTTGGGAGAATCTTATGATAGAATCCTGAAGAGCCTAATACATAACCTATTAATTACGACGAAGCACTATAGGATACAGATGATGATAAATGGGTTGATGCTATGAAATCTGAAATAGAGTTCATGTACTCCAATAAAGTATGGGTTCTTGTGGAACCACCTACTGGAGTCAAACCCAAGGGTTGTAGATGGATCTATAAGAAAAAAGAGAGGAGTGGATGGAAAAGTGCAAACTTTTAAAGCTAGGCTTGTTGCAAAGGATTTACCCATAAGGGATCGATTATGAGGAAACCTTTTTGCAAGTAGCCATGCTTAAATCCATTAGGATTCTCTTATCCATTGCTGCTCATTACGATTATGAGATTTGGCAAATGGATGTCAAGATGGCTTTTCTAAATGGAAGCCTTGATGAGTGCATCTATATGGCACAACCAGTTGGTTTCGTAAAAAGTGGTAATAAGCACATGTTTTGTAAATTAAAGAAATCCATTTATTAATTGAAACAAGCTTCTAGAGCATGGAACACTTGTTTTAACGCATCGATTAAAACCTTCGGTTTTGATCAATGTGAAAATGAGTCTTGTGTCTATAAGAAGTGGAATGGAGATAAAGTTACATTTTTCGTTTTGTACATAGATGATATTTTGCTCATAGGAAATAATGTGAGCATGTTGAATTCAGTAAAGGAATGGTTGTCCTCACGTTTCGATATGAAAGACTTGGGACAGGTAGCACATACCCTTAGGATCAAGCTTATGCGAGACCGCAAGCAAAGGATATTAGGCTTGTCCCAAGCACTTTATATTGATACTATTCTCATCAAGTTTAGCATGCAAGATTCCAAGAAAGGCTTTCTCCCTTTTAGATATGGAATCTCTCTGTCGAAAGATCAAACCCAAAAACGACTGATGAGATAGAAAAGATGAAGACGGTCCCTTATGCTTCTGTTGTAGGGAGTTTTATGTATGCTATGCTATGTACTAGACCTAATATTTGCTTTGTTGTTGGCATGGTTAGTAGATTTCAGTCTAACCCTGGACGAGAACACCGGACTGCCATTAAGCATATAATCAAGTACTTGAAAAGGACTACGGATTATATGTTGGTGTATCACTCAGGTGATCTTGCACCCATTGGCAATACAACAACAACTACTATAGTCCCACAAAATGGGGTCTGGGGAGGGTAATACGTACACAGGCCTTACCCCTAACCGAAAGGACAGAAAAACTGTTTCCAATCGACCCTCGACTCAGGAAAGGAAAAGAAAACAAAAGTAAAATAACATTAATAACTCTAACAGAAATCACATAAATAATTATCTAAACATAAAACCATAAATAAAATGGCATGCAATAATATCAACCAGTAACTACCATAAGGGGGCACAATACAATATACAAATCATCTATGGAGAACCCTACCAAACCCCACCCAGCCCCGGAAAGAAGTACGAAAAATTCTAGAAGCCCCTATCCTATAACCCCGATACTAGACCTCCAGACTTTCCTATCAAAGGCCATGTCCTCGGAAATTCGCATTCTAGCCATGTCCTGCCTAATCATCTCACCCTAATGCCTCTTAGGCCTCCCTCTGCCTCGACTCGAGCCAACCACTGCCAGCCGCTCACAACTCTTTACCGGGGCATCAGGGTTTCTCCTCCGCACATGCCTAAACCACCTGAGCCTCGCTTCTCGCATCTTCTCACCCATTAGCAATACTGATTCAAATTTCCAGTCAGATTGAGATTCTAGAAAATCTACCTCAGGATATGTTTTTACCTTAGGAGGTGGAGCCATAATTTGGAGGAGCATCAAGCAATCATGTGTTTCCGATTCCACCATGGAAGCCGAATATGTGGCTGCTTCTGAGGCAGCTAAAAAGGTTGTTTGGCTCAAGAACTTTCTAAAAGAGCTCTTGAATATGCGGCTGCTTCTGAAGCAAATAAAGAGGATGTTTGGCTCAGGAACTTTCTAAAAGAGCTTAATGTGGTTCCTTCGATTCAAGCACCGATTGTACTTTATTGTGACAATAGTGGTGGAGTTGCAAACTCGAACGAATCAAGAAGCCATAAAATGAGTAAGCATATTGAGCGTAAATATCACTTAATTCGGGACATAACTCGGATAGGTAATGCAAGAGTATTGAAGATTGCGTCAGAGGACAATTTGGCAGACCCGTTTACAAAGAGTTTGACACAAAATATTTTTAACAAGCATGTAGAAAGGATAAGTGTTAGAGTAGTATACGCATCGTTATGAGCCTAAGTGGGAGATTGTTAGGATATACTATTAACCATGCGGTTTAGACATAGTATTTTAGTTAATTCTTTATGGAAAATTATTTATTTAATTTATTCAATTCAATAAAGTACTATTTTAAATAGATCATTTGTTACATGTGTGTTCTTTTAGTTATGTAGTAGACAATTTAATGTATGGAGTCTTAGCTCATGCACAAAAGATTAAATTGTTGGTTCTCATAATTAATAAATTATGTTCACAATCAAAGATATTATTGGACAAAATATCTTGATGATTGTAGCACAATATTATAGAATAATTTGTCTTGATTATAGGAGTGATTTTACTCCGACTTCTTGTGCTAGTATACTTAATGTATATTGAACGGACCAAGTAGAAAAAAGATGTTTTGTATATATATATATATATATATATATATAATATTTTCTTTAATTCATTAAATGAGCTTATACTCCTATTCTTGATATAATTATTATGATCAATGTAATTTGTTTATTGTTTTGATTTATCAAAAGGTACGACTCTATTCAAAGTTAGTGTATGCCTAATAGATTGGACAGTAACGAATAACATTTGTGAATAATAATTAATTGATAGAATCTATGACTCGATTTTGAGTCTGATGATACCCATTTATGTAAGCTTATAAGTTTGCATGTGAAAACCCGGCCGGTGGATTTTGTATCCATCACATGAAATAGTTTAAGCCGCATTATAAAGGATTTAATTAGTTGGTTAAATTAAATTGGTATTTTAGATCTTAACAAAGGAGTTAAAATAAGTGTCATTGAATTTTCGAAATTCATATTGAGGAGTTCAATTGCAGTTTTTTAGCAGAATAAATTGCAATTAATTATAGTAAGAACTAATTCATGCTAATTTCGAATTAATGCTATAATTGGTAGCCTCTTATTATTTTTGTGGTCCCTGCTATACCTATTAAAAACCTGAACTTAACTTGGGTTAAAAGTGACTTAGGAGAAAAGTCATCTGGTAGAGCTGGAGTAGGATTCTACATGAGAAAGCAGAATCCTACACGTTTTTGGAGCTAATTTTCGGCCAAAAACTAGTCTACTTAAGGAAGACTAATTTCACCCAATAATTCACCTTTTAGAGTTGTATTGTTCTTGCCCACCCAAAAAAAAATATCGTCCAAGGTTTTACCAAGCATATAGCAGAAGACTGCAGCCCTAGATTCTTGTTGTGTGAAGGATTTGTGCAGTGATTTCAAGAGTAAGTTGGTGCTTCTAATCTAGTAATTATAGCATTGTCTAGTTTATATGTATTTGATGCCTGAATTGTATGCTTGCTTCCGTTGGGCATGTTCTAACAAGCAAACAGATAGCAGACCACAATGGTAGAGCTAGACGAAAAATCTGTAAATGTCACATCCAGTATTTCTGAACCACTTTTGCGAGTACATTAAATGTTTTTTATTTATTTCAAGGAGATTCAAAAATTTATATATACACAGAAATTACTTTTACTCTGTTGCACAGTGTTCTTTGGATGAATTTATAGCTAACGGTCATTATTCCACCTAACTAGACATTTGATCCTAATGGAAGCAAATAAACTACAGAAAACTAGATAGCACATAATTTATAGCTAAAGGGCATCATTCTAGCTAATTACACTGTAAACCTAACAACCAGCCAGAAACCATTAAACTCAGGTTCAGAGGTTAAAGCTCAGCATTAATTCAAAACAGAACGTTAAAAATAATGAATTAATTTGGATGGATGTGCGTATGTGCGTGTATTAAAAGGTGCATTTTAAATCTGGAATTGGGATACCTGACGAGCAAGGGAAAGAGCGTGATATTGCATACGAGGGCTACGTCCAATGTCGCCGAGGACCACCACTGCTGCCCTACCACTGCGGCGAATCCTCCCTCCATTTTCTCCTAAAATTCATCAAATTTTCCTAGAATTATCATGATCTGAGAATTTGGATATTTGTAAGCAAATCAATTGGATATCGTACCTGACATGGTTGCAAATGAAAATTCTTCGTCGAAACAGTTTTGATTTTAGGAACAGAAAACCAAATTTTTGGCTGAACGTTTCTTATAAATCATTCCACTGATTTATAGTGGAGTACTAGACGGGGATAGAAGGAGATCCGGAGAGAGAGAGATCGGTGAAGAAATTTGGGGTGTGTTTGGTACTTTGGGGAGACGAAAATTCTTTTTTTTTTTATTAGTATCATGTTGCAACTATTTCTCATCTTAATTACCACTTAATTTGGGTGTGTTTGGTACTTTGGGGAGACAAAATTATTTTTTAAGGCAAAATACCTTTAATCACCCCTAAATTTGGCTCACATTAATAGTATCATGTTGGGACTATACTTGGTCATAATTACCGTGTCAACTTGGGCTTTTGAGAGTCATTACCTAGACGCTGATATGACAAAAAATATATATGCACTCACCTGCCACATAGATTTTTCTGTATATGATTATAGTTGAGGCCCAAGAACAGCTCATATCGAAACCCGGGAGGGAGCTCGATGTAGCTAAGATCGGGCACAATGAAGTAACGGACCTAGAACAAATATAGCCTCTGGACCTCGAAAAATGAAGAGAACGATTATACATCACAAGTAGAGGGCTGTAATGTTCGTCCTCAACCGGATATTACGGTGCAAATTCCGCCCAGTATCAACTGCAGACCGGCATTTACCAATTTTTTTTATCTTATTTAGACTTGTACCCGAACTGAAATTCACCTACTATATAAAGGGGAAGATTTCTTTCATCTAGACACACTATAACACGCAAATCAAAGCAATAAAAAGTTTACTTTTGTCTTTTAGCTATTGCTCATAGTGTTTTTCATTCATTCTCTTCTTTATTCGCGACTGAGCTCATACCAAAGGTCCTATCAAAGATAAATTCTAATGTACAACCTAAGATTAGGCTTGGATATCACATTGCGATTGTTTGATCATTTATTTTATCGTTAGCTTATTTACTTTCTGTTCTTAACCATTCGTATTGAATTAAATCACATATCCTTTAAACTGCATATAAATTTAATTGTTACTCATTTCTACAGAAACACAGTTTAGGCCCACTGTGGTGCTAAGAATAATAACGGTAGTTTGATACGAATCTCTATATCACACCCTATTTTATGCTTGTTTTTTGAAGTTTTGATTCTAGGTTAGCCTAAGTATGTCAAACTCTCAATCTGCTCACTAGAACGTTGACGCTAAGTCAGGCCATCGACGAGAATACTAACATCATGCCTAGTAATGATGTGCCTCCCATCGATCCCAATGGTGTCCCTGTAGCCGACCTGGTTGATGCTAACTCGCAGGTGGAAATCAAAATCAATTTACCAACTGATCCCAAGAACAATGCTCATATGGTACCCCGGCCAACGGCTCGAGAAACGCCAGAATGTGAAGGTGATGAGCTGAGCCTGTGGCTGATTTTTGAAATATTGCATGCTCAAAAAGCGGCATAGCACAGGTACAGAACCAAAGCCATGCCCCTAATAGGTCGAACTTGAGCAGTTCTGGGAAAATACTCGAAGGGACGAACAAGTTGTCGTGGATCCGGGTGAGTCAGACCCTGGGAAATTTTTGAGATGATGAAGATGCGCGAGGCACTGACAAAGCGGGTGGTGTAAAGATCGACATATCCCAAGAGCGCCTCCGATATTGAATGGATCGGACTTTAAAAAGTCTATTTAGCAGCCTTTCCCCCCGAGCGCAACTCAGAAGCCAATCCCGAAGAGGCTACGAATGCCCGTCATTCCCAAATATAATAGAACTATAAATCCAAATAAGAATGTAACCTCCTATACATGTTCCATCAAAGGGAACGACTTAGAAGACGATGAAATTGAGTTAGTGTTGCCGAAAATGTTTGAGGAAACCTTGTCCAAGGGAGCAATGATATGGCATCACAACTTGCCTCCGAGTTCTATTGACTTGTTTGCTATACTTGCAGATAATTTCGTGAAGGCTCATGTCGGAGCCATCAAGGTCGAGAATAAGGAGTCAAACCTATTCAAGGTCAAACAAAGGGATAACGAGATGCTCAAGGAGTTCGTATCGAGATTCCAAATGGAACGAATGGACCTACCACCAGTTGCGGATGATTGGGCTGCTCTGCCATTCACTTAAGGGCTCAACCCTCAAAGTTTCATGGCCTCTCAACAGTTAAAAAAAATTTTGGTGGGGTACATGATCACGCCCAACTATGGCTTATAAAAAGGACAAAACGGCCATTGCAAATATAATCCGGTTAACAAGTCCGGAGTTGATTCCCACAGAGAACTAAGACTTAGCTACAGTTTTTCACTATCACCAAGAATACAAGCTTGGACAATTCCTAACTTATACATATTAAGATTTTTATGTTTAACTAACTAATTAAAAAATTAAAATAATAAATTAACACTAAAGGTGCTAAAGGTTGGAGAAAAGATTAAGGAGGTTTAGAGTTATAATTTCTCCAATTGTCAAAATCTTTCGGCTATGTCTTCTATAATTTCGTCTAAGTATTCTCTACCAATCATGAGTGCTCTGAGTGTTGTAATTCTCTCCCGAATAATTACGACAATTTACTAGATATACTCTCCCTAGTTATGCTAGCTGGCTTTGTTTACAGCTCACTTAGATCGCATCCAAGGTTTGGTTATCCCTAATCCCACCTTTAAACCCTTGGTTATTGATCTCTCTCAACCGAGTCTCGCAAAAGACTATGCGTGGCGTTGCAAATATAATCTGAGTATTGAAGCCCAGAGTTGAACCTCAGAGAATTAACCTATCAATCACCCTTGTTGGATTTACTCAATTCACACAATCACCTTCCCTAAACTTTTTTATTCACAATGGTTGATTTTTCTTACAATTAAAGATTTAAGGTAAAAACAGGAAATTAACTAAACTTGATTTGTAAGCATTTGGAATAAGGTCTAAGGCAATGGTTTCCCCCGTTGTTGATTTCATTGGTTGCATAAATCTTATAACTACGATTTGGTTATGTCTATCAATCATGAACACTAAAGCTATCATAGGTCTTTCTCAAGTAACTATGACAATCTACTAGACGCACTCTCTCAAGTTACGCTAGCTAATTTCACAATACAGTTCACTTAGATTGCATCCGAAGTATCGTTATCTCTAAACCAATCTCTAAACCCTTGGTTATGACTCTAGTCTATACTCGGGAGTGATGTTGTTCATACAATTACCTAAATATGCACTCTCTCTCAAGTAGATACATATTAAATAGGAACGGATAATTGAGGGCCCTTTTCAACTAACCACAATCAAAACACGTACGAACAAATAAAGATTAACAACCAAACCAGATTATATTAATCAAAACAACCAAGTTATTCCCAATGGGTTCCACCAAAACCTTAGATTAAGGTAATTATCTACTCATGACAATGGGGGAATAAACTAAGAAACTATTCATAATCATACTTTCAAGAAAATAAAAGAGAACTAAGATTACTAGTGTTGTTGTATGATCTCCCAAGATTGTTTCTTCTCCAAATTGAGCTCCAAAAACTAGCTTGCCTAAAAGTGGCCGAGTTCCTTACAAAATATAGGGTTTTTACAAAAGCTTTCTCGATTTTTACACTTTAGTCCCTCATTTCTTGGCTGTTGACAGAAGCTCTCCGGCCGCGGCTCCAGCAGTGGCGATATCTGTGGCAAGCCACAGCGTGGACCGCGGCTCAGACCGCGGGAATCCCTGTAGTGCATCGTCATCTTTGTTTCACTTCTCTCAATTGCTCTTTTGAGTTGGGGTGCTTCATGAGTGGGAAAATCCGTTACGTTCTTGCCTATAAACATTTCATTTATGCTTCCTCAAATCTTGTATTCCATGCGAAACCAAATAGCATTAATCCAAGCATTTTAGTAGCACTTTATTACAAGACAACAACAAAGCATGGGTAATTATGGTATAAATAGCAACTATATAGCATGTTATCAACACCACATACTTAAATTATTGCTAGTCCTCAAGCAATTCACCATACTCCATATACAATCATTCCCTATGCTTCTCCTTAACGGCTTACACCAAGAACATTTTCTCAATTGTTACTTCTAGAGGTGAGTAGTTTTTACCTCGAGAGTCAAGAACATTATGCCCTGCAACACTCGCACTCACTCGAACCACTTTACACAATAGTCAAGATGCATTTTTCCTTCGTGAATCACATGCCCTCACATCCCACAAGAGAGTAGTTCCATATGTTTAATGATAGTGATAACTATTAGGAAATTAATTAGAAAGAATTCACTCATTCTCTGAAAGAAACATTCACATGCAACAAACATGCACCATAGGCTTGCCCCTAGTGTAGTACTCGACTAATAGAGCATCACTCAGTCTAAGATCAATAGGACTTTATTCAGTTGTAGTGTAGGCTAAAGGACGCGTAGGATATATTTGAGTATAGTGACTAGCCTCCCAAAGCACTTTTAATACACTGAAACTTCAAAACTCATCATTTTGTAAGCCAATTTCCACCACCTCTATTTAAACATCCCCATATATTAGGTGCAATTTATACAATCTGCCACTTATTAATCAACCCCTTTTTTTCATGGTGCTTCTCTTTTATACTTCACATTCTACAGTTTTTTCTCCATATCCATGGTTTCCACTTCAAAACTAAACCACCACCCCACATTTTTTTTTGTTGCATAATTTCAATACCATTCTAGTACTTAGTGATCGGGAGGAAGATTGGTTCAAACAGCAGGCTATTCAAACACGTGGTTAAAGTTTACCTTGTGGTTTGCCAAAGAAACAGGTTTATAGGCTCAACGGGGTTAACTAAGATGTAATGCATTTTGGTGGGTTCACTTTTTATGTGTGCCTCAACAAAGAAATGCCTATACCACTTCTAAAACTAGATGAGGCTTCTATTTCGCTTTGCAAACACACATGGCAAGTTCTAGGCATCAAATGTATAACATGGAACACAAATAATACTCACTCTCAATTGGCACATGACTCACTTCGGATCAGTTTATCAAGAAGTTCTCTTTCGAGTGTTCAAGTTAAGTGCAAGTGTACAATTTTTAAGGCACGTAAAGCAGGATTCGACTCTTGAAGTTAGATGCTGCACTCTAGTGTTTATCATTTTCAAGTGTAAGAACGCTAAGGATCGTTCAACTTTAGCTCGACGCCCATTAGTCCTAAGTTAAGAACATAAGAAAAACTACCTATACCCGGTTCAAGATAACCCTTGGAAAAGAACCGTGGCCCAAAAAAACCAAGAGGGAATTACTACATTACCTAACAAAAAAAATCTTTTTGGTGTTTTCTATAGACTGACTTCCCTCAAGAAAATCGTCTAAATAATTCGTCATTAGGGAGAGTCCTCTTTTTTTCTCTCTCGACTTGGTCCCTCAAGAACCCCCCCGACAGAGATCCATCGTCGGTCCAAGTTGCTTCTATATATAATTTCCTAAAACACACTAACTGCTACTCAATTTCTAAACAGCTAACACAAAATACAAAGCAACACAAAAAACAAACAAACAAAACAACTAATATTCAAAATTACAACAAATAACGAGAAACTCCCCCACCCCACACTTAAACATAAGACATGTCCCCATGGATTAATAGTCTAAAATGAATTAGGTAAAGGTACTTCCCTGAGTGGTCATTCCTGGTCTGAAACGTTGCCTAGGTTCACGCCACAGGCACGACCCAATGCTCTAAACCAGCCCATGAACTTCTTCTCTGACTTTATTTGTCTATCTTCAACTATGTCAATACGTGTACCCAAGTGATATACAGAGGTTCTCAGTCCAGTCATTTCCCACTCCAGTGCAGACAAGTGAGTGCTTCGGCGAGGTTGTGAAGGACTTGCCTCGTCCCTTGTAGTGGGTGATGTGATCTCAGGAGCACCAACATCATTAGAGTCATCCTCAGACCCAGACTCGTCAGACGAGTTGTTGTGGTAATCTATTGGACCTCTTCCTTATTGGCTAATTTTACTTGCCAGGAATGGTTTCTTTATCTTCAATTTTCCATCAACTTAGGGGTCCTCATGAACCTCAGCAAGGTGGAAAAACCGTGTGATAAGTGAAGGGAAATAGAGGCCTTTGCCAATTTCTGGCGATCGGATGAACATCTCTTCCAGGAGGGCTCGGGCTATGTCAAACCCTTGGTGGGTCATGAAACAGTAGTTCATCACTGCCCATGGACCATTCACATCCGTTGTATTACTAGAAGGTAACAACCTATTGTTGATCACCGTTAGCCAAAATTTAGCCTCCCAAATCAGAGATTGTGAATGCAAGTTGTCGATTGTGTCACCCATCTTGGTTGTTTGCCAGTTATAGCAATGACTGGCATAAATCTATCCCAATTGCTTCTAGGTGACTGATCAGAAGATAGTGACCAGTGCCTGTGAATTCTAGAATGCGATACACCCTTCGGATGACTTCTTTTGATGCATTTATCGGGGTGTTGCACACACTGAATACGTTGCGCTTATGGTCGGGCAGGTTAGCACAAAATTCCCTCACAAGCTGAATATTTGTTTCCTCGGGGGTCTCAAAGAAGATGTCTAATCGACACCTGCGGAGCTCAAACATGGGTTTCAATCCTCTACCAAAGAATTCTTATGGATGTGCACCTCATGTAGTAACTGTCTCGTCAGCTTTGCAATGTACCTCGTCTCAGCGGATTTAGAGACAAACCGCGAGCTATCAAAATCTTCAGCATTGAACTAGGCTCTAGCTCTTTAGGGCCCTGTGTTCTATCTTTTTCGTGCAATACTCATACTACCTGTCAATGGGGACAAACATGTATTAGTGTAAGCCTGACATGGTGACTATGGGTGGTTACTCAGTCTTCACCACAACAAATCACAACAACCTCTGATATTTCCCATCATTGAGGCATTCTGACAAACACCTTGTGAGCAACACTTTTTTTGTCATATTCATGTCCCATTTAAAGCAAAAACAACATCCACACTTCAACTAAACACACACCCATACACCCCACACTGGCTCGAAGCCATCAATCCGAAACAAAACCCATTGAACAATGAAGAACACATCCCATTTACCAACCATATGCAAAAATTATATTATCTTCTAACTAAGAAAAGAAAACTCAACACAGATACAATCTTGAAGTACTACAATACATTTAAGCTACTAACATTGACATATAATACAATAAAAATTGAAAGAAAAGAGAAGGGGCTGAAATTAAACCTTGAAGTGAAGACTAGGATGGTCTTGTGAAATAATAAGAAGAAGAATAGAGAATGGGGGAATGTGGTTAGGGTTTAAAGTGAAGGAATTTGGGAAGAAGGAGAATAAATGGGGGGTGTCGTTTGTACCGAGGTTGGAAAGGGGGGAGGGGGGTTGTTTTATTTAGGTTAGTTTTAATTAGTTTTGAAGAAAAAGAAATGAATAAAAATGATATAAAGAAAAAAAACTAAAAGTTTTTATTTGCTGCAAACAAACGACCGCGGCCGTTCCCGCGGCCGCGGTTTTAGTCAGAGAGCTCCGCGGTCACTTTCGCAGGTAATAACCATTGTCCTATGATTTTTGCGGTCTAAACCGTGGTTATCCCTAATCCCGCCATTAAACCCTTGTTTATTGATCTCGCTCAACCGAGTCTCGCAAAAGACTACGCGGGTGTTGCAAATATAATCTAAGTATTGAAGCCCAAAGTCGAACCTCAGAGAATTAACCTATCAATCACCCTTGTCGGATTTACTCAATTCACACAATCGCCTTCCCTAAACTTTTTGATTCACAATGGTTGATTTTTCTAACAATTAAAGATTGAAGGTAAAAACAGGAAATTAACTAATTTGATTTGTAAGCAGTTGGAATAAGGTCTAAAGCAATGGTTTCCCCTGTTGTTGATTTTCTTGGTTGCATAAATCTTATAACTACGATTTGGTTATCTCTATCAATCATGAACACTCAAACTATCATAGGTCTTTCTCAAGTAACTATGACAATCTACTAGACACACTCTCTCAAGTTACGCTAGCTAATTTCACAATACAGTTCACTTAGATTGCATCCGAAGTATCGTTATCTCTAAACTAACATCTAAACCGTCGGTTATGACTCTCGTCTATACTCCGGGAGTGGTGTTGTTCATACTATCACCTAAATATGCACTCTATCTCAAGTAGATACATAATAAATAGGAACATATAACTGAGGACCCTTTTCAACTAACCACAATCAAAACACGTATGAACAAATAAAGATTAAAAACCAAACCAAATTATATTAATCAAAACAACCAATTTATCCCCAACGGGTTCCACCAAAATCTTAGATTAAGGTAATTAGCTACTCATGACAATGGAGGAATAAACTAAAAAAATATTCATAATCATACTTGCATGAAAATAAAAGAGAACTAAGAATACTAATGTTGTTTGATGATCTCACAAGATTGTTTCTTCTCCAAATTGAGCTCCAAAAACTAGCTTGCCTAAAAGTGTGCGAGTTCTTTACCAAATATAGGGTTTTTAAAGTTTTCCTGATTTTTACACTTTAGTCCCTCATTTCTTGGCTGTTGACAAAAGCTCCACGGTCGCGACCGCGGATCCAACCGCGGTGAGGTCTATGGAAAACCACAGCGTGGACCGCGGATCGGACCGGGGGAATCCCTGGAGTGCATCATCATCTTCATTTCACTTCTCTCAATTGCTCTTTTGAGTTCGGGTGCTTCATGAGTGGGGAAATCCGTTACGTTCTTGCCTATAAACACTTCATTTATGCTTCCTCAAATCTTGTATTCCCTGCTAAACCAAATAGCATTAATCCAATTATTTTAATAGCACTTTACATTACAAGACAACAACAAAGCAAGGATAATTATTGTATAAATAGCAAGTATATCGCCTATTATTAGTTATTGATTCCTCACATACATCAGGAATGACGTTGTTCAACAACTACCTAAATATACACTTTCTCATGAGTAATACATACTAAATAGGCACAGCTAATTAAGGGCCCTTCAATCAACCACAAGAATAATATAGTTGAACAAATTGAAAAAATACTACGGTCTCAATTATATAAAAACATAACAAGACTTTATCTTACAAAAGGTTCTATAAAAACCCTAAATAACAAATTAGTTATTCATAATAGTATGTAAAACTATAATATTAAAAGTCATAACAATAACGATAACAACAACAACAACCCAGTATAATCCCACTTAGTGTGGTCTGGGGAGGGTAGTGTGTACGCATACCTTACCCCTACCTTGTGGTAGAGAGGCTGTTTCCAAATAGACCCCCTGCATCCTTCCCTCCAAGAACTTCCCACCTTGCTCTTAGGGAAACTCGAACTCACAACCTCTCGGTTGGAAGTGGGGGTTGCTTAGCATCAGAGCAACCCCTCTTGTCTTCATTAAAAGTAATAACCAACAATGAAGAATAGGAAGAGGAAAAAAAACTCGTAGAAGAATTCTTCGCCTTGCTCCTGTTGTGTCCATGCCTCCTTAGGTCCAATCTGTGTTAAATATTGGTCTCGTCTCCCAAAATACCATTTTCCATGTTTATATACCAGGTAAAGGCGGTCCCAAAAATATAATTTCTCCTACACAGAAAAGGACAAGTTTCCAGTCCTGGACCTCCGCGACCGCGGTCCGGGTGCGGTACTTTCCTAGTGTACTGGCTCAGTCCGACGTCGTAGTTTCGATTGCATTTTTCATCCTATTTCGTTTGGAATTTGGAAAAACATAAAACATGAAAGTTGTAGCCCTTTGAGTTAGATTTCCAACTATATATTGTGTATCCTAAATAATGTTCTGAGCAAAAATGTATGTGCATTTTACTAGACAGTATGCAATATACCTACTCGATTCTTCGTTTTGTTGCTCTATCATCCGTTAATCCAAGAATACAACTCTGGCTTAATTTATTGGGATTTTACTCAGACTTCAAAGCTCCAAATCGCTTAAATTCATTCCATAACATCTACATAGCTCGGAATCACTCCTATAAGGCATAAAACACACAATTAGTGCAAGACACTAGTGATTAAAACATTGCTCGTACTCGAGCAATCGAACAACACTTTTTTTTTATAAACACAACCTTTTTAAAATAATTCTCCTTACTCATCACACCAAGAGTATTTAAAATAGACTAAGCACAATAGCATAACATCTTTACCTCAAGATTTGACTCACAAGTACCACCCATTATTTTCAATTCACCCACTTACTCTAGCATAGAGGTCATTGGCATTACCTTTCCTTCATGAATTAAGTTCCCTCACACAACAAAACAAACTAGTTTCACACAATAAAATTTAAGAACCCTTAGGAACTCAAGATAGAAAGAATTCACTCACTCTCAGAAATAACATTCATATGCCCCAAAAGATGCACCATAGGCTTGACCGTAGTGTGCTACTTCACTAATCGAGCTCATTCAATCTAGGATTAATTAGGACTTTATTTGGTTATCATGTAGGCTACAGGGCGGGTAAGATACATTCAGATATAAGAGTGGCTGCACCTACCAAAGTACTTTAATACATATTAACATTCAAACCCCATACTTATGTCAAACCAAACTCCACCTTCATATCAATGTATATTACCCCATACTTCTTTAAGAAGAATTACATCAAGAGTCACCACTTATTAAGGAATTCTTTTTTTTCACAGCAATACTACTATTTTTTTCAATTCAAGTTGCTCTACTTGTTCAAACAGTGCACCTTTATCCTGATTTCATTAATTCCACTCAAAAGACAAACCAGCCACCCTACTCTTTAATTTTTACACAGTTCATAACAAGTCAAGTGCTCATGAGAGGTTAAAAGATTTAAATAGATGATTAGTTCAAACAAATGTGTAAAGCTTGTAATGTGGTTGCCAAAGAAATAAGATTACATGCTCAAAGGGGTTAACTACGATACATAACAATTAGGTGGGTAAAATATATCTGTTTCAACAAAGAAACACCTATATCACTTCCAAGATTGAACCAAACTACTGTTTCACTTTGCAAACACACAGGGCAAGTTCTAGGCATCAAATATAATGCACAGAATATAACAAATCCTTACACACATATGGCACAATCGAGGGGAAGGTGTTAGGCATCCCTCAAGATCCACTAGTGTGGTTCCGGGCCATGTTACACTTGTGACTTTATATAATCAAGTAAGCAATTCTTAAAAATAAGTTGAAAACTTTTGAAGGTAAGTAGGGAGGGCAGAAATTTATGAAAAAAAAAGATTTGAATAGTTTTACAAGAAGAGGTGAAAGCAAATAAAAGGAGAGAGGTCCTAGGTTTATGATTAATATGGATCACGTCAATGCAATATCAAGTAATCACTCCTCAGAAGAGGGGCTACATGAGATATTAGTGCATCAGTCATCATCTCCATATTCTACCCTTCCCACCCCGTAAGGTTATTCAAAATGCGTGAGTTGGTCACGAATGCTTATTGCGTGCTATTACCTATCCCGTCCTATAAGTTGTGGAGGGTATTTAGGACCAACTATCCCTACAAGGTGAGGACAAGGCTGAACCCTTAGGTTTAAAGGATAAAATTCTAAGCGAAATACATAACAAATAGGACCACACATAAGGCAACATACAAAGACAAATAAAGGCTCACAGATCCCTTCATACATGAACATGTAATTAGCACGTCTCAAACACATTTAAAGTCTCAAAGATAAGAGTTTAAAAATAGGAATGTTGAAATAAAAACAGTAAGTTTCAAGAGGGCAGCTTAGCAGTGAAAGCAGAAGGCTCAATTAAGATTGAGCAACCGGAAGAATGCTCGATTTACAACTAAAGACAGCAGTAAGATTTAGAAGTATACAACAGTTTAGAGTTTGGTAAAATAAAAATAAAAATTGTTAAAACATGGTTTTTGAAATAGAGTAGTGACATTAAAGATACAGTAATTTAATGGGACGTAGGACAAGTATTAAAAAAGAGCACGATTATGGGTAGAAAGGGGTAACCAGTAGTTTGAAAACATAATATAACAAGCATAAGAAAATCAGTGAGAGTAAAAAAATGCACTATTTCAAGATTTATTTAAGGATGGGGCGAGAGTTTTAGTAAAATAGAGCGAACTTCAAAGAAGCAAAACAAGAAACAGAGTTCAGAGTATTGAAGGATGCTGATTGGTCCTAAGCTAGCAAATCATGATTAGTCAATTCTTATTAGGCCTATAGTTTGCCTAGGCGTCGTATGTATTGCCTAATTATCTTAAAGGGTGAACATGCATATTGATCTCCAGTTTTAAAAAGGGTACACGTACAGTTAACCATACTTGTGTTATTAGATTAAATATGTTAATGGGGTATTTAATAATTGCAACTTAGATAAGTATAAAACCTAAGCAACATGATGTCTAATGAACAAAGAATTTCCTAAAACATGATTTCTAAATGCTAATGAGAATGAACATGCATCAATTGCCTTATAACAGTTATTTGCTTGTTATTAACTAATCATGGTGCGGGTGACTTTGGGGATCCAAACTCAACCCCAATTGGTCCTGGCGCCTTTTCGAGAGAAGGTGCTTTAAACTCAAGTTGTATAGACATGTTCGCTTTAGCATCCCCAGAAGGCTAGATCTAGACAAAAATTGGATTAAGCATGACTGTTGGTTTCTTTGGCCCGTCACCCTCAGCAATTAATCCAATTGATTCTTTTGGGTTCCAATCATCTTCTATTTTGATCATGTGAATAACTCCACTCTTGCTCAAAACATTAGGAGCAAGCTCCTTTGCCACGATGATCTTATTGTCAATCAAATCTTGGATCTTATCCTTTAGCGAGCGACACTTACCAATGGTATGCCCCTTCATGCCGGAATGGTATGCACTGATTTTGTTCGGGTTTATCCATTGGGAAAGATTTTCTGGAGTTATGGCAGGGATAGGGGTGACGTAACCAGCAGCTTTGAGCCTTTCATACAGCTGGTCGATTGGTTTCGCAATGGCGGTGTATTGTTTGGGAGGTCTGCGGTCGAAATTTGGTCAAGGTCTAGGAAAGTTTTGTCAAGTGGGAGGTGACTGATAGTGAGAGGATTGAGTGTTATAGGCTTGGTAGATAGGTGCAGGTTGAGAGTGGGCTGATTTGTGGAAGGTGGAGATGATTGGTAATCGTATGGTAGAGCATGGTAGAAGGGCGAGTGTGCTTGTTAATTTGGGGTAGGCTGATATGTGAGTGGAGGTAATGTGTAGGTTTGGTATTTGAGTGGAGATTTTGTTCTCTGTGCAACCATAATGACACTCACATCCCTTTTCTTGGACGTGCTGCCATACTGTAGAGCCTTGTTGGTAGCATGTAATGCTTCAAAGTTGGTGACCATACCAGTTTTAATACCTTCCTCGATCACTTATCCTAACTTTATGATGTCGGAAAATTTCTAGCCCTCAATTAGCATCAACCTCTCATAATATAGTGGGTCCTGAGCTCGGACGAAAAACCTGTTCATATGTTCTTCTTCTAAGGCCGGCCTAACCTTAGCAGCCTCTGAGATCCAATGAGTAGCATACTCGCGAAATGTCTCCATAGGTTTCTTTTTCAAGCTCTGGATGTAGAATACATCTGGCGCATTCTCCGTATTGAATCTCAACATGTCTATGAAATCGGACGCAACACCTACCCAGCTTGTCAACTTCTTGGGGTCTTGGATAATGTACCAAGATAGATCATCCCTTTTCAGACTTCTTATAAAGAGTTTCATGTGGATCTTTTCATCCCTTTCGACTCCTACCAACTTGTCGTAGTACGTCCTTAAATGGACTCTGGGATCCCTTTGCCATCAAACATTTCGAACTTAGGAGGTTTGTACCCCTCAGGAAGTTCGACATCTGGCTGAATTCAAAGGTCCTCATAATTCAGCCCCTCGATACCTTTACTTCCCTCAACACCTTGAACTCGGATAAACAACTTCTTGAGTTTCGTGACCAAGTTCCTGATAAGAGAATCTTTATCATCAAACTCATGTGTGCTTGAAATTGGTTGCGTATAGTGTGGTGTGGTTTTCACATAGATAGGAGCATTGTGGAGATGATAATTTGTGGTGTTTAGTGGTTCAGAGGTAAGCAGTAAGGTATTTTTTGAAGTGTGGCATGTGTTGCAATGTTGAGCATGAGTGGGTTGTTTTTGTGGCTTTGGTATGTTTTTTTTAGGTGTGGGATTTTGAGTGTTGGGTAAGTTGACATCTGGGGTGGTGAGGGAAAATGATAAGTTTGCTAAGTTTCAAACTTGGTCTAGCTCTTCCTGAAATTTCAATAACTTATGTTCAAGTTGGGAGGCACTTTCCTTGGAAACCTGAATACTCTGAGGAACCTCTAACCTTTCGACTGCGTTCTCCTTTCTGATGTTGTTCAAATCTTCCATTTTGCCTTGTTCATTTTCTGATAGGAATCGGAGGAGAAGGAGGTGGAGGGCCCTTAGATCTTATAGAGTAAGATAATGACGCAGAGTGCACGAACTAACCTTTAGGGAGGGGAATAAACAAAAGTAAAAACAAAACAAGGTAACAAGTTAGTGAGGATCATGAGAAGTAAATGTTGCAATATTTTAAACACATAGTACAAGAATATAAATTGTGTCCTAATTTTGGGGCTTGTTGTACCCGAGGTAGGCCTAGCGACAAGTCAATTTTGAGAACTTATAATGCTAAGTGCTTTATTTTATTGATAAAAATAAGACGAATCCCAAAACGACACTAAAATTGCAAAAATAAAAAATAAAAGTGTCACCAATGGCCATTGGCCTTATTACATTGTAAAGCAAAACTAAAGACCCCTAACTACTTGGTGCCAGAAGGACCTACCCCAGACTCAGCATCTTTAGCTCCATCAAGCAGCTTCACCAGCACACTCAGTCCTAGTAGAAAGTAAGCTCCAGCCAAGTTTCCTCCTTCGCTTGCCTCAGCGGTTTGGCAGTTTTCGATCCTCTAGATGAACTTGCTTTCCAACTCTACTAAACCCCGCTCCAAATAACCTAGTTGCTTGTTGGAACTGATAGCCATATATTTCCATTCTCCAATCAGCTTTTGATGGGCTTCTTGAATTTACCTATTCTCACTTTTGCATTCTCGAATCCTCTTGCGCAATTGGTTGTACTTAACTTGCACTTCAGCCTTCTCGTCAATGATTTTGTGACCTCGACCAAGCCCGGGTTGTCCAAACCCACTATGATCATCTTTGAATCAACCAGGATAGCATAGGGTATAACCAGCATGGTAACTGTCTGGTTCTATGGAGTGTTTTCCCAGGATGATTTTGCAATGCCACATGTGTTGAGCTTGGCACTTGTATAGACTATTGTCATATTGAAAGTCAACCCTGAAGTGGCTCATTTTGTCGACCCTTGGTATAACCTGCTTTCTTCCTGCCTGCCTCATGACTCGAATAGGGACATAGGGATAAGTTCCCCTCAGGCTAATGAGTATAAGAAATGGTGCGTCCCAAGATCGGATAATGAATTCTTCAGTAGGGAACCAATTGAACATCCACTGCACTTGATCTTCTTTCAAATTTTCAAACTACTCTACCCACCCTTTAGCATGTTCTGGTTGAGTGAACATGTTAGACAAATAATTCATTCGCCTTGGCTGATGGAAGGCGATATGATCATCCTGGTCTCTACACAGAATCTCTTGCCGATACTCACCCTTTTGGAGGTGCTCCATGAGCCAAAGTTGGAGCAGTAAGTTACAACCCTCAAAGTGTTTGTTCCCGCATTGATAGTTTTCCAGGGCTTAGTATATCTCTGCAACGATCATAGGTACTATGCTAAAAGGCTGCCCACCAATTCCTTCCATCAAATTCTTGGTGACTATGGCTAGTCTAGTATGGATCATGGCCTTCTTCATAGGAAATACTATCATTCCAAAAAAAACGAAACATAAAGACAAAGATTCGTATGTGGAAATTCCCTAGTGAGGTGAGGGTGAATTCATTGGGTAGGTGCGGTAGGAGTTGCTATGGCCGTACCTCTCGTACAGATAGTCAAAAGGAATGTAGAAATCCTTCAAGCAAGTCAAGTTTGTGTTCTTCTTTAATCCCATCATTTTCAGGAAACCCATACCCTTGCGATTTTCTGGCATAAGTAAACTCGGAGTTTCTATGGAATACCAGCTAATCATCCTATTTCTGCGAGTAAAGGTGTCATTTCTAGATCCCCTAAGCGGAATACCGATCTATCACCATCCTAGAATAGAGTTCCAGCCTATATGATTCTGTTGTTGGGTTAAATTTCTATGAGAGAAGACAAATTTCCCAAAAATATTTGCGGACGAGGGTCTGATCACTGGAGTGAAGGTCCTCCCACCAGCTTAGCAACCTTGGGTGAATGTTGGTTACCATGCCAAATATGGGGACTTCGTGCCTCATTTGCTGCAAAATAAAGTGTTAGGCCCTTACCCCGCCGGACTCGACTATTTAAACCAATAATTAGCATAAGCAACATTTATATCTCCAAATAAATTCACAGAATATGGTAGTGTCCATTTGGGTTTCAAGGAAACCCAGCAGAATTTGGACAAGGCTATCTTAAAGAGTCATTACATGGACAACATAACTGACTCGGCTAGGTTTTATAATGATACATGCACAGTTAAACAGAGTAGGATTTCTATGGGGTATTAGACCGGTACCCTTGAGCGGACAACTCAAGAGGGAAAGGCACAAAACTGTAGACTGCACCACTGATCGACTAGTTTTACCACAAATACGCCTTTGCCAAATTTAGGGGGTGATAATATCGGAAGAGTGTAACCACTCATTATAAGCGTTGCTACGATTTTTTTTGGAAAGAGTGGAATATGAACTTGAAGGTCCAATTACATGAATGAAACAAGTTGTCACGTATTTTCATGTTCATAAAGTAATGATTGCAATAATTGCTCATAAATACAACATTATTGAAGAAAATCGGTATAAGAAATCATAAAGAAAACAAAGAGCCAAGTTAGTTTCATAGAAGAATAAGTGATAAAAGACAGAAATTAAATGCAATAAAGAAGCAATAAAGTCACAAATAACATGAAATGGAAAATCCTAAAAGAATCCTTAATAGAGTTGCCATGCTGTTAATGCCCACTTTTTCTAAGGCAAAATCGGTTCACGTCATTTAGGAGAATAACTCGTTCCCGTTTGGGATTTGGGTTTTTGGAATTGAAGAGTCGCCACCTAATGATTAAAGTGCATTACTAAAGGTGTTTGAGTTTGAAGAACCGGAGTTTGGGTAAGGCTAGAAATTATCTCGATGGGAAGGTGTTAGGCACCCCTCAAGATCCACTAGTATGGTTTCAACCATGTTAAAATTGTGACTTCATATAATCAAGTTGTCAATTAAAGGCTCAAATAAAGGGACCTGCATATAACATTGAAAATAAGTTGAAAACATTTGAAGGTAAGGAGAGATGGTAGAAATTTATGAAAAAAAAATATTTGAATAGTTTACAAGAAGAGATGAAAGCAAATAAAGGGAGAGGGGTTCTAGGTTTATGATTAATATGGATCACGTCAATGCAATATTCAGTAATCACTCTTCAATAGAGGGGCTACATGAGATATTAGCGCATCGGTCTTCATATTCTACCCTTACCACTCCATAAGGTTATTAAAAATGCTTGAGTTGGTCACGAATGCTTATTGCATGCTATTACCGTCTCGTCCTATAAGTTTAGGATGGTATTTAGGACCAACTATCCCTACAAGGTGAGGACTAGGCTGAACCCTTAGGTTTAAAGGATAAAATGCTAAGCGAAATACATAACAAATAGGACCACTGATAACAACTAGGCAGGGAATCCAAACTAGAGTAAGAATTTGAGAAGTAAATGCGGAAGCAATAACAACAATGAATTGAACAACTAGAATTAAATAGATGAAAATAAAGGATATGAGAAAATTCAGGGAAAGAATTCCTTGAACTTCCAAGAAAGCAAGTTCTATAGCCTTGACAAGATCAAAATAACAACGTCTTGATTTATGGAAAAAATCAAACGCCTTTACTTTAAAAGAAAATCAAAACAATAGATTCGGATCTTGACCGCTTTACAAGTAACTTGAGACAACAATTAATAACTAGTATTAACCACCATCTAAGAATACCACAAAGGAATCAAAGATATCATAAAAGAGAAGAAATCTTACTACATTGAACTATGAACTAGTAAAGGTTGAAAGATAAATCTCAAAGCACAAGTAACAAAGGTTCAAAAGAACCCTCAAAGTATGATATAATTAATCAATAATGTAGTGTCTTATGAATAAGAAGAACTCTCTATTTATAGGAGAGTACTAAGGCATAAAAGTCCTTAAAATTAGGAAGGGTGATTGCTAAGGCATATAAAGTCATTACAATTAGGTAGGATGATTGCTAAGGCATCCAAAGTCATTACAACTAGGTAGGGACGGCCAAGACCCTTTGGGGCATATATGGGACTTAAAATAGCTATTTTGGGCAATTGGTTTGGACTCCAATTGGGCTCCTTTTGTAACACTTCCTTTTAGACCTCTTTTAAGATCATTTTGAGCCCATTTGATGGACTTCAAGGGCTGATTTGGGTGATCCAATCCTCCTCTTATTGGACTACAACGTGAGCCACCAAATAATTGTAAAACTTAGACAATTCTTCTCCTTTGTGCTTGAGCACTTCGTCTGTAGTTAGAAGCTTCTTTATTTCCCATTGAAGTCCAACAACCTTCGTCTGCAATTCTTTAGTTTGAGATCTTGTAAATGGCCTTCTTGGAGCTTTCAAAACTCTATCCTTATCAGTGATACTATCATTCCCCTCTTATTAAAAAGAATTAATCCCCGAATTCAATCCTACGTCAAACAAAGACAAGCCAACAACATTGAATGTAGCACTTACTTGAAACTCACCAGGAAGATCCAGCTTGTAAGCATTGTCTCCAATATTTTCTAGGACTTGAAAGGGAGCATCTCCCCTAGGATGCAACTTTCTTCCTTTTGGAAGAAAATATCTCCTTTCTACAGCGTACCCAAACTAAATCTCCAGGTTTAAAAATAACTTGTTTTCGACCCTTACTCTTTCTCAAGGTAGTTTGTCCATTTTTCTTCTCAATTGCAACCCTTGTTTGCTCATGAATTTTTTTCATCATCTCAGCCTTTGTTCTACCATCAACTTTAGCAAAATTATTAGTTGGTAATGGTAATAAATCAAGAGGAGTAAAGGGATTAAAGCCATAAACAACCTCAAAAGGTGACATACCTGTAGAAGATTGGATTGTTCTATTGTAAGCAAATTCAATCATAGGTAAGTAATATTCCCATGAAGTTAACTTACCTTTCAAAACAACCCTCAACATGTTTCCCGAGGTTCTATTAACTACTTCAGTTTTTCCATCAGTTTGTGGGTGACAAGAAGTAGAAAACAACAATTTAGTGCCTAACTTCCCCCAAAATACACACAAAAAGTGGCTTAAAAACTTAGCATCCCTATCACTAACAATAGGTCTAGGTATACCATGTAATTTGACAACCTCTTTTACAAAAAGATTAGCAACATGTGAAGCATCATTAGTATTTAAACAATGAATAAAACAAGCCATTTTGGAGAACCTATCTACCAAAACAAATATACTATCCTTACCATACCTTTTTCTAGGCAACTCTATCACAAAATCCATAGAAATATTAATCCAAGGTGAAGTAGGAACAAGTAATAGCGTGTAAAGACCATGTGGCAACACTTTAGATTTAGCTTGTTTACATTCCAAACACTGTGTGCACATTCTTTCAACATCTTTTCTCATTCCAGGACAAAAGAAATTTTCAACAAGTATGTATAATGTCTTTGGGACTCCAAAGTGCCCCATAAGGCCTCCACAATGTGCTTTCCTTACAAATATTTCACGCAAAGAACAATTAGAGATACACAACTTATTTTCCTTAAATAGAAACCCATCTTGGAGGTTAAACCTCTCAAAAGGACTCAACTTACAATCTGCAAAAATTTTGCCAAAGTCAACATCATTAGCATAAAGTTCCTTGATTTGATCAAAACCCATCAATTTAGAAGTTATGGTAGAAACTAAGACATACCTTCTTGAAAGTGCATCGGCAACAACATTCTCTTTCCCCTGTTTTTAAGAAATTACATAAGGGAAAGTTTCAATAAATTCAACTCACTTAGCATGACTTCTACTAAGCTTACCTCGACTCTTCGAGTATTTTAGGGATTCATTATCAGTCTTAATCACAAACTCTCCTGGCCACAAGTAATGTTACCATGTGGCTAAAGCCGTTACCAAAGCATATAGTTCCTTGTCATAAGTAGAATAGTTCAACGTGTCTCCACTCAACGTCTCACTAAAGTAGGCAATAGGTTTAGAATCTTGCATCAAAACAGCACCTATTGCTTTGCCAGAAGCATCACATTCAATTTCAAAAGATCTAGAAAAATCAGGCAATTGTAACAATGGAGCAGAACATTTTCTTTCAACAAGTTAAAAGCATCGTCTTGTTCTTTTTCCCATTTAAAAATCTTATCCTTTTTAATAACTTTCATTAAAGGAGAAGCAATGGTGCTAAAGTCTCTCACAAACCTCCTATAAAAAGTAGCAAGTCCATGGAAACTACTAACTTCAATTATACTCTTGGGTTTAGGCCATTCCTTTATTGCTTTGATTTTATCTTCATCAACCTCAACTCCTTTAGAACTAACTACAAAACCCAATAAAATCACACGATCAACACAAAAAGTACACTTTTTAAGATTAGCAAATAAAAGTTGCTTTCTAAGAACTTCAAAAACTTATTTTAGGTGTTCTACATGCTCCTTTAAAGTGTTAGAAAAGATCAAGATATCATCAAAGTACACCACAACAAATTTCCCATGAAAATCCTTAAAGATATGATTCATTTATCTCATGAAAGTGCTAAGTGCATTAGTCAAGCCAAAAGTCATAACTAACCATTCATAAAGACCATATTTGGTCTTAAAAGCAGTTTTTCATTCATCTCGAGGATTCATTCGAATCTGATGGTAACCACTTTTTAAATCAATTCTAGAAAAGATCTTGGATCCATGTAATTGATGCAACATGATCAAGACGAGGAATATGATGGCGATAATTTACCGTTATCTTGTTGATTGCTCTACAATCCACACACATCCTCCAAGTTCCATCCTTTTTGGGTACCAATAGGACGGGAACAGATCAAGGTCTCATGCTCTCTCTCACAAAGCCTTTCTCAAGCAACTGCTCAACTTGCCTTTGAAGCTCTTTTGTCTCTTCTGGATTACTCCTATAATCAGGCCTATTCGGGATTTCTGATCCAGGCACAAAATCAATTTGATGCTCAATGCCACGTAAAGGTGGCAATCCATTAGTAATATCTTCAGGAAAGACATCTTCAAAATCCTGCAAAATAGAAGAAATACTACTTGGCAAAGAAGAAGTTAGTAACTCAGAATTAATCAAAGCTTCTTTTTAAGTAAGTAGTATTACGAGCAACCCATCTTTTCTTGCATTTAAACACTCTTTGGCTTTTATATAGAAACTCTCTTTTTTCTTTCCTTAGCCTCTTTCCACTCACCAAGACCTTTTTTTTGTTTTCACTCAAACCCCTTTTTATCTGTTCTCTCAAATTGCTACTCTCTCTCTCTCTCTCTCTCTCTCTCTCTCTCTCTCTCTCTCTCTCTCTCTCTCGGCCATATCTCTTTTTTTCTAGTTCTTGGCCACCTTTCTTTTCTTTTTCCTCAAGCTCACTTTTACCCCTCATATTGGTTTTCCCATTGTTTCCCTCAATTTCTTTTGATCTTCAAACACTTAAGAAGGAGATAAAGGTGCAAGATTAAATTTCCTACCATTTAGTTTAAGAGAATATCTATTCTTTCTTCCATCATGAAAAACATTCCTGTCATACTGCTAAGGACGACCGAGTAATATATGACAAGCTTTAATAGGTACTATGTCACAAAGAATACCATCCTCATATCTACCAATATTAGATGAAATCATGCATTGTTTGTTCACCTTTAGTTCACCACTATCAATTAACCATTGGATCCTATAGGGAGTAGGGTGTTTCATACATGCAAGTCCCAGTTTTTCCACAAAGTATGAACTCACCACATTAGCACAACTGCCACTATCAATGATCATAGAACAAGTTTTTCGCTTTATCCCACACCTAGTATAGAATATGTTCTCACTTTGTGCTTCACTATTGCTTCCCAAATTGATAGTCATAATCCTCCTAACTACCCCAACCATTCCATCATTAGGTAGTCCTACATCATCTTCATCACTCACCTCTCCCTCTTCTTCTCCCTCACTATTTTCACTCTCATATCCTCCATCTTCTCTAAGAATGATGTTCTTTCTACTTGGACATTCATGCATCATTTGTACCGTTCCTTTGTATTTATGACATTGGATAGAACTAGAAAGTGTAAAAGTTTTAGGGTTAAAGGTTTTACCTCCCTCTTTGTTCTCAAGTTTACCTTTACGCTTGTCTTCTTTAGGTTTAGAAGAACTCTTCATCTCATGATTTGACCATCACTTCTTGGAGATGGTGCATATCCGACCTTTCCACAAGCTAGTTTGGTTTCATTTATTTTAATTTCTACTTTTACACACAAATCAACTAACTCATCTATTGCAACATATTATTGTAATTCTACATCGGCTATTTCCTTATTTAAACCATTTTAAAACCTAGCCATTGTAGCCTCTTCTTCCTGTGCACAATTAGCTTGGATCATAGCCATATCCATAGCCTTAAAGTACTTATCCACTGACATGGACCCTTGCTTCAATGTTTGAAGACGTTGTTGTAGCTCTCTTTTAAAGTGTTATGGCACAAATCTCTTCCTCATCACCCTCTTCATCTCAGCCCAAGTAGCAACTGGTGCTTGTCCTTCTTGCAATATATCCCTAGTATGCTTTTTCCACCAAATAGCAGCATAGTCAGAAAACTCAACAACAAAAAGTTTAAATTTCTTACCTTCAGAGTAGTTGTGACAGTCAGAGATGGCTTCAACCTTTCTCTCCCACTCAAGATACAACTCTGGATCCCTTTTTCCCTTGAAAGATGGCATCTTCATCTTTATACTACTTATATTATTATCTTCTACTCTACATATGTTTCCCCCACTATCTCTTCCCACCCTATCAAAATCAATATCATTAAAATCATTTATAAAATTTTCTTGATTTACAATGGGAGCATGGAGTACATTTCTCCTAGCTTGGGGCCTTACATTAGTTTCCCTAAGTTCAGCTATTATATCATTTTGATTGGCAATTGTATCTCTCATTTCTTGGAGTTGCAAATTCAACCTTTCAAATTATTGATGCATAGCTTGCAAGGTAAAATAATTTCCTTCTTTGATTTCGACTTCTTGGAGAACCCTTCGTTCATCATTACTACCTGTATGCGACATCATTTTTTTTTTAAAAAAACTGTATCACACAAATTAGCTTCTTCTTCTTTTCTTCTCTTGGAATAACCTTTGTACAAAATACTTTGTAGATTTATAGTTAAACCCAACTTGTATGAAGTTCTTAGTAGTAAAATTCAGATTTTTTTTAGGGAACTAATGAAAGAAAAACCAAATCCTAGAATTATTAGGCTTGGTTGAAACAGGACTCGAACAAAAAAGGGAAGAATATAAATATGTAGATTATAATGAGTAAGAAAATCTAGGATCCCCACTTCTTGTTCATTTGCTAACTTTTTTGAAACAAAATTAGATACAAAGAATTTTTTTTGGAGAGCAAGCAATTCTATTTTTTTTAAAATTGATTTTTGTTTTTTCTATTTTTTGTTAAATTCTTTTGTTTTCTTTTCTTTGCTATTAGTATTCAAAAAATCCCAAGATTTACCAAGAACAAAATTTTGATAGAACCGCTCTGCTACCACTTGAGAACAACTAGGTCGGGAATCCAAACTAGAGTAAGAATTTAAGAAGTAAATGCGGAAGCAATAACAACAAGGAATTGAACAACTAGAATTAAATAGATAAAAGGATATGAGAAAATTCAGGGAAAGAATTCCTAGAACTTCCAAGAACGCAAGTTTTGTAGCCTTGAAAAGATCAAAGTAACAACGTCTTGATTTATGGAAGAAACCAAATGCCTTTACTTAAAAGGCAAATCAAAACAATAGATTTGGATCTTGACTGCATTACGAGTAACTTGAGACAACAATTAATAAATAGTATTAACCGCCTTCTAAGAATACCACAAAGGAATCAAAGAAATCATAAAAGAGAAGAAATCTTACTAGCTTGAACTATGAACTAGTAAAGGTTGGAAGATTAATCTCAAAGCACAAGTAACAAATGTTCAAAAAAACTCTCAAAGTATGATACACTTGATCAATAATGTGGTGTCTTATGAATAAGAAGAACTCCCTATTTATAGGAGAGTACTAAGGCATAAAATTCCTTAAAATTAGGGAGGGTGATTGCTAAGGCATATAAAGTCATTACAATTAGGTAGGATGATTGCTAAGGCATCCAAAGTCATTACAATTAGGTATGAAGATTGCTAAGGCATCCAAAGTCATTACAATTACGTAGGGGTGGCCAAGACCCTTTAGGGCATATTTGGGCCTTAAAACAACTATTCTAGGCAATTGGTTTGGACTCGGCTCCTTTTGTAACACTTCCTTTTGGACCTCTTTTAAGCTCATTTTGAGCCCATTTGATGGACTTCGAGGGCTGATTTGGGTGATCAAGTCCTCCTCTTCTTGGACTACAACTTGAGCCACCAAATAATTATAAAACTTAGACAATTCTTCTCCTTTGGGCTTGAGCACTTCGTCTATATTTAGAAGCTTCTTTATTTCCCATTGAAGTTCAACAACCTTCGTCTGCAATTCTTTAGCTTGAGATCTTGTAAATGGCCTTCTTGGAGCTTCCAAAACTCTATCCTTATTAGTGATGCTATCAACCACAGATATGGAAACATTCAAAGGCAAATAAAGGCTCACAGGTCCCTTCACAAGTGAACACGTAATTAGCACGTCTCAAACATATTTAAATTCTCAAAGATAAAAGGTTAACAATAGGAATATTGAAAATCCTACGCTGGCTTCGTATGTATTACCTAATTATCTTAAAGGGTTAACATGCATACTGATCTCCAGTTTTAAAAACGATACACATACAGTTAATCATACTTGTGTTATTAGGGTAAACATGCTAATGGGGCGTTTAACAATTGCAACTCAGATAAGTATAAAACCCTAAGCAACAGGATGTCTAATGCACATAGAAGTTTCTAAAACATGATTTCTAAATGCTAATAACAATGAAATGCAGTAGTTGCCTTATTACATTTATTTTTTTGTTATTAACTAATCATGGTTATGAAATGAGTAATATAACAGGCTGAAAGTAAAGAACCTAGAGCAGGATCTCTAATGGATGAGGTGCATGTCCTATATGTTGATACTTATTTTTTCTAGGTATTTTGTATACTCAAAATATTTTCAAAATAATATATATATATATATATATATATATATATATATATATATATATATATATATATATATATGCATATATGATCATGACCAAGTGTTTTGTTATTTTTCCACATTTTTAAAGATTTTCAAAATCAATTTATTGTCTATTTTCATATTATAAAATTCATAATTATTCCCAAAATTATCATTTGGTATATAATCAAGTTTTACTCTTATATTTACACTAAAATATTGTTAAAATAAAATTTTGCATATTTTATATACATTTATTCGGTATTTCTAAGCCAAATTGCATACAACTGCAGTTATAGCCTATTTTACAATTAACAACATTTATAAAATTATTTTTATTATTTTTAAATTAATCTTTATATGTTATTAATTAATCCAATACCTTTGATTTATATTTAAAACATTTTTTACTATTTTGTAAAATAATAAAAATGAAAAGTTAGCTATTTAACAAATAGCCCTTTGCTATTTCAATTTTAGCCAATTTGTCCATACCCCCCTATCAGATTGCATTGGCCCAATATCCCAATTAAACTAACCCAGCCCAATTTTTGTTTTTAAACCAACCCAGCTCCGATTGAATCTAGGTCGTTGATCAAAGGAGATCGACGGTCTAGACTCAATTCCCTTAATTAAATCCTATCTACCCCCCGAACCCTCATTCTTCACCGTTTCTCTTATATCCACTCTCTATCTATCTCTAGTCTCTTCCCCTTCTCCGACGAGTCCCTTCATCTTCTCCGGCGACATTCTCTGTCAGAGACCTTGGATTCCTCACCCCTTTCCACCATTAGACCATGGGTGTTCAAGGTTCTGAAGGATGAACTCAACGGTTCTCTTTTAGACCTTCTCAGATCTTTTGTTCTATGGTTACTCCGTCCTGTTCTGGCGTACCCAAGGCGTTAGAATCCTTTTCTGACCTCTTCGACTCAGGATCAGACCTTCTTCCAAAGTCTTTCTCGCTTCTAGGGTTTCTCAAAAACCCTAAGCTGTTCGAGGTTTTCTCTCTATTTATTTTCTTACATCTATGGTATGTTTGTTGTCTACTGTGTTTCTAAAGTGTTTTCCCAAAATATTTTCTTTTAAAATCATTTTTCTTCAATTTGGGGTTTCTGGAAAGTTTTCGAAACATCTTTCTGACTCTTCTTCTTCTTTTCTTTATGTTTGTTTGTTTGTATCATGCTCGTGTGACTTCTTGTACTATGCATGTACTGTTTTGCTACTTTTCTTCTCTACTATACATGTGCTCACATATTAATCCCTAGTATATTTTCATTACTTGTCTACTACATGTGTTTTATCGTGAGTTCTTTGATTTTGTTTGCTTTATTGGACTCTGTTCATGTTTTTCTAAACATGTTTCATCTATTTTTTCCTAAGTCTGTATCACTTCTTTCTTCTGAATTTGTTTAAGTTACGGGCCTTTCTTAAAACATGTTCCGTCATGCTTTAAATCCGTTTTGTTTCCTTGTTGCTTCAAAATTGTTATCACATCTGTTTTGCTTCTCATATGGCTTTGAAGCTGTCCTTTGAGTCATTTTCAATGGTCTGCCTTCTCGTCTATATGCCTGATCCAATTCGAAACCTAGGATTTGGGGATTTCTTCTAGAATTTATATTTGGTGTTCGAGTTAGGGTTCCACTTTGGAATCCTCAACTCTCACACCCACTATGACCCTGCAAACTGAACCCGTATCTCTTTTATGATTTTGAACTTCTTTCTTTTACATAACTCGACAGTCTTTTCTCGGCTCCCATTTTTTGTACTTTATATATGAGAATTCTTCTCTCAAGATGTTTTCCAACTACTGATTGATTCTATATCCCATTGATGGTGTTTACTTGATTGTTTTAGATTTTCCTTAAGTGAATTTTTCTTTGCCTTTTTCGACCTAATTCATTCAAGTAAGCATGTCATTTTGGTTCTACTGATTGATTCCCTTTCCTTTTTCTTACCAAACCGTTGCCAATAATGTGTTGCCTTAAATAATGTCTATGCACTAACCCTATATTATACTGCTTAGAAATATTTTGCTCAAATCCCTTTCCTTAATTGTTTTACCCGTTTTATTTTGAATCCCTTAGTTAAAGGGATTGCTTATGTTGATTGATTCTAATTGATATGTAGTTCCTTAACTATTGTGATTCCTTCCTTAATCTCTACTTATTTTTAACTGTAAATACCCGGCCCTCTTTTTCACAAAACACACTTTTAATTCAACAATTGAATACACAACATTTTCTGACTTACACACTACTGAATACTTTCAAAGTCTGCACTCCCTCTTGCTCTTTTTTGCTCTACTACAGTTCTCTGCTCCTGTTTACTGTTAGCCGGCTAAAAGCCAAGGCTAATATACTGCTATTATTCTATCTTCTCATCCTGAACCTTCTCTTTACCGGTACGTCTTGACTTAGTTCCCAACAATCACTCTAATGTGTTTACTTATAGTCTTTATATCTATGCCTACTATCTTTGAGTTTGACATGTTCACATGTTTACTTTATTTTCCTGCAAATGTTTAATCCCTACTCCCTTATCCCCTATGTGTTTATGAATGGGGATTCAGGGCATGGCAACATGAATTGTTATCCTTGAACTAAATTTTAACCCCTAGTAAAGGATGGGTCAGTATATTTCATTGCGGATCATGTCTTTTGCCTACTCTTCCTTTGTTTACTGTTTCTGTTGTGAACTCCCTATCCTTACCCCCCTATGTATACAGAGTTTAAGTTTATGGTCTGGTAGTCTTTATGTGGCTATCCAGGTCTGAACCTGGCTTTCAATATGCCCTAACTCCTCAACTTGAGAATGTCAAGTTGGTTAGGGGTGTGGCAGTACTTCAAATTGCTTGGCATGACCACCAGCTTACCATTTCCCCTTCCCTACACTTGCACTTATTCCTAGCCTCTAAGTTCTACCCCCCCCCTATGAACCTTGCCTCGGGACCTTGAGTTCCCTCTGAGCTTGGACATTTGAGGTCTGACATTTTCACATTGCACTATAATCTGATTCTGTAATGATATTTGGGGTGTAAGCATTGCCTGGAGCTCTTGAAGCTCCTTGGAACTTTGACACATCCTAAATAAGAGAAAGGCCTTGAAAATCTGATCCTGGAAGTTGGTTTATCTCATATTATTAGACTTTGAGTCTAAATTAGGCAAATTAGATATAGATGTAATCACTGATGTAATTTTACTTTTTTGTCCGATTCAGTTGGTTTGTAATAATTTTGTAATAACTAATCGGGGTGGATAGTGAAAAGGAATGGGATTGAATGCATGCAAAAAGGGTAGATATCATGACTATAGGGGACCCTTACTTCTTAAATTTCTGTACTTCATATAGATACCATGACTATAGGAAAATATTATTTCTGAATTTCTGCATTTTTCGTAAAATTAACTACTGAAACTCTGCATTTCATATAGATACCATGCTCATAGGATTTCTGCATTTCATATAAATATCATGTTCGTAGGATTTTCTGCAATTTCATACAGGTATCTTGTTCATAGTATTTTCTGCATTTTTCATATTGAAACAATGTCTATTGTTCTGCATATAATATAGATAATATGCCTATAGGACTTCTGCATTTTTTCATGTGCATCAGACATTAGGCAAACTTATAATATGACATAAATAATTGACTGCATATAGATGACCTGCATATAAGATTTTTGCATGAGCAATAACAGCGACTAAATCAGTAAACGCCTAGAAAGCATGCCTATATGAGTTATCAACTAAAACTTGAATCGTCCACTCGCTCCTAGGTCTAGAATCAGTAGCATTTTATTTAACACTCATAGAACTTATGACCTTATAACTAATAGTTCTTTTTCTACAATAAGTTTACTCCTTTTTCTCTGAAACCAATAGATATCATGCCTATAGGTCCATTTAACACATAGGCAAATGGTTAGGTGATTAATCAATTATGTTAGTCTTTGACAACTACATCTAAGCAGCGCTAATTTAAACTCCCTATCTGGGAAATATGTGGTAAATAAACCTGCTCTACGCCTTAATTTAATACAGACCAAACCAGTACGTGTAAAACATGCTAAATCATATGCTTTTCTTTGATTTATGGAGGCTTATTTGAGACATATATGTTTATTTGCCTTCCAATACTTGCTGTATATGTTTCTTGAATGTCACCTTAGAATTTTATCCTTTGAAAATTCTCAAAAGGCCCCCAACTCCCTCCTCTTTAGGATTAGTAGTCCTATATGCCTCCGGGACTAAGAGGATTGGGACGGGTAGTAGCATGCAATAAGTAACGATACTATTTTGCGCTTTAATAGTTTAACAGGATGGGAAGGGTAGAATATGGATATGATAACCGGTGCGCTAATATCACGTGCGATCCCTCTTCTGCGGAGTGATTGCTGGATATTGCATTGATGTGATACATATTAATCATAAACCTAGGACCCCTCTTCCTTTATTTTCTTTCATCTCTTCTTGTAAAACTCTTTAAGTCTTTTTCATAAAATTCTGCCCTCTCTACTTACCTTCACAAGTTTTCAACTTATTGCAATGTTATATGCAAATCCTTATTTGAGCCTTAATTGCTTATGTGTTTATGTAAAGTCACAATTGTAACATGGCTGGGAACCATACTTGTGGATCCTGAGGGGTGCCTAACACCTTCCCCTCGGAATAATTTCTAGCTCTTATCCTAATCTCTAATTTCTTCAACTCAAACCCTTCTTAAAGTGTCCTAATGCACTATAATAATTAGGTGGAGACTCTCCAATTCCAAAACCCAATTCTCGAAAGGGAATAGAGTTGTCCTCCCAAATGTCGTATACCCGATTTCTCCTTAGAAAAAGGGGGCGTCGACACTATATAGGTCATCTATTGCGCAGATAAGTAAATAAAATCCTATAAGCATGTTTTCTACCCATTACTTAAACTAAGCAAGCGTAACCCCCCCCCCCCCATATTCCACCATAACCCAAATCATTCATTTACAAAATTATTACAAACCAATGATAACTGAATTACAGTAATAAATTAAAAAATAAGAAGTTATTCTATAGGGAGCCTTCAATCAGGCCCAATCTTCCAACCTCACTCCTTTCGAGTTTCACAGCCTTTGCCATGGTCTGGGTGCAGCAAAGCTCCCTAGGGCCCCATTGGGTCCCTGGACAATACCAGCACCAAAACACTTGAATGTTGGACAGGTGCAGTGTCAGATTACCAGCCATGTTTGTCAAAGTTCAGTGAGTACTCATAGGCACCCAAAGCAATGCTTACATGAAGGGGGTAGAACCTAACCTCTAAGAGTAGTATGAAGTGTAGGCAAGAGAGAAAAGTGGATAGTTTAAAGAGTTAATAAAAGAGAGTTGGAGAGTTGCACACAAGGGTAATGAGCAAAGGGGACAAATATATCACATGCTAACTCACAAAATCAAAAGATTTTTAAGAGACCTTGAAATAGTTAGATTTAGACATAAAGTAAGTGGTAACAGAATATAGTCATAACAGGCAGACAGTAGCCATGAAAGTGCAAGTTTCAACAAGAAAACAAGGAATCAATTACATGTTGCACAACAGAAGCATAAGTAGAAGACAATTAGGAATATAACACACTGAAAGAGTTATAACCACATTAGTTTTGGAACTTTGAAATTATTCAGAACATACCAGTAATAAGAGAACATAACAGAATGCAAGAGCCAAGCATAGGCACAAATTACCCTTGGCTTACAGCTGGCTAATAATAGCCTGGAGCAGGGAGCAACAAGAGAGCAAAAGAGAGAAGTAAAACAAGAGAGAGAGCAATGTTATTGCTCTGTGTGTATGTTTGTAATATGCAATGTGTTGGTGTGTTGTGCAAAAGAGAATGGGGGTACTTATAGTACTGAATACAAGTAAACAAACAAGGTAGCAGTCCCTAATTAAGGAATTGACATCAATCATAACCAAATCAGTATATGAACTGCCCTTTAATTAAGGAATCAAAGTCAAATGGCAATAAGCAGCTAGTTAAAAGGAAAGAAATCACAAAGCATGGTATGATCTCATAAGGAAACGGAATAGCATAAAGTATGCAATAAAGTCTAGGTACATGATACTCTAATTATGAAAATAGGTCAGGCAAATCAATCAACATACTCGTGCACACATAACAACAACAACAACTACCCAGTATAGTCCCACAAAGTGGGGTCTGGGGAGGGTAATATATAGACGAGCCTTACCCCTACCCGAGAGGGCAGAGAGGCTGTTTCCAATCGACCCACGGCTCAGTGAAGGAAATGGTACTCGTGCACACATAAAAGGCAAAATACTACTCCAATTCTGGAAAATAGTCCCAAAAAAATAAGAAACGAGATTGAAAACTTAGGAGACCAATATTAATTGAGGTTCGAAATCAATACCAAACTATAAGGAAAATATGTAGAATCCAATTTTAAGGCAAGTATCACAGTCTCAAAGAGGGCTTGTAAGAATCAGTATAAAATTATCATGCAAACAGTCAGAGGAACCTTAAGCAAAGATCACAGAATGGTAGGGGAATGAAACACTATTGAGCAAAATTAGAGCAAAGAACACGGAACTCAGAGAAGAATCCAGAAGAACACACAAATAAGCAAATAATACAAACACAAACATATAAAGCTAGGGTTTCATCCGACACAAGCAAAATGTTTAGAAATAGCACTGAGAATCACGAATTAGTATTCAAAATCAAAAAATAAAGTGATTTCAAAAAAGGGTTTAGAAACCCTAGTTTAAAAAAAGGGAACAAAAATGTTTAAAACTGGAGTAATCGTAAAGATCGAGTAGAAACTAGTAAAAACCATATAGGTATGAGTTAATATCGTTAAAAATCAGAGATCTAAGAAGTCTGGGATGAGATTAGGGTTTTATAAGAAACCAGAGAGAGGAGTGAGAGAAACCTGGTTGTGAAACTTAAGAATAGTGGTGTTTACAGCACCGTCGAACAAAAATCCATCGAAGAAAAGCCGGAAACAAACCCTATCGAAGTTTCAGTGACCGTCTTGCATGTTAAAGACCCATAGAGTCTCAGGAATGAGACGAACCTGTGAGATAAGGTTTCAAGGCGACTGGTGGTTGAAAGGGGTGAGGCTGGGGGTGGCCGAAGAGATGGTGAAAGCCATCAGAGAAGATGAACCAGAAGGTTCTAGAGAGAAGGAGGAGAGGAAGAGACGAATAGAGAGAGAGAGAGAGAGAGAGAGAGAGAGAGAGAGAGAGAGAGAGAGATCAGTCTTGAAGAGTGAGGGCTCAGGGGTTAGGTGATAATTTAATTAAGGGACATAGATCTGGGCCGTTGATCTTATTTGATCAACGTCTCAAATTAATTTCGAGCTAGGCCGGGTTAGTTTGGAGATTGGGCTGGGCGGATTTGGGTTGGATCTTGGCTCAAATGGGTTTAATAAAAATATGGTGGGGTGGGGTTTAATTGAGGCTAAAATTGCAATAATAATGGGCTATGTGTTAAATAGTCAATTTTCCCTTTTTATTTTATATAAAATAGTTAAAATAATTTTAAAAGCCAACTAAAAGCACTGAACCAATTAATAATGTATAAATATTAATTTAAAAATACTAAAATAATTTTATAATTGTAAAATTTTGTTAATCGTAAATAGGCTATAATTGCTATTATAGGTAATTTAGCTTAGAAAATTCCAAACAAATTTGTAAAAATATGCAAAATTACCTTAATTATAGTTTTGCTGCAAATATGAGAAATAAATAAATTATTTACCAAAAATGATAATTTTGAGAGCAATTACTGGATTTTGTACTGCTAAATAGATAATAAATTGATTTTAAAAATCTTAAAAAATTAGGAAAAAATAGAAAAATCCTTGGGCAATCTTATATATGCATAAGAATGCTATTTTGAAAGTATTTTGAATATAAAAAGTACATAGGGGAAAATTGAGTATCAAAACCAATGCACAACATATCCATAAAAGGGTAAGAGAAATTCTCTAGTAGGCCAAAGGCCGAAGCACTAGCAGTTCATGGGGTACTCAGACTTCTCCCATGCTTGGTCCTTCGTGTGGATACCTCACACTTTGTTCCAATCATTTTAGTTTGCTGTTGCATCCTTCCAATAACTTTGCTTTCCATGCTCCTAGAAAATTTAAAATCGATACTACCGAAATAATACAATAAAAAATTATCAAAAAATAAAATAAGTAGTAAAGCTGGGTTGCTTCCCAAAAAGCGCTTGATTTAACGTCGTGGCATGATGCAAATCACTTTTTGCCTCCACTTCGAATTTATTAATTGGACCCTAAGTTTTGATTCTGCTCTGCAATCATGCTCATGAGGTGGTAAAACGAATTTGACTAGCCCAATAAAATAATGTAATATTCTGCATTTCTTGGCCTTTGGATGAGGTGTGTAATCCCGACTTTCTAGAAAGAAGAATTCCAGAATGAAAGCACCTTATTCCTCATTCCTTGACTCCCCAAGTGGCTCGGACAATTCTATTTCCATATCATCATCCAAACATAATGTGGAAAATACTTGGAGTATGGACCAATGCGCTCAATTACATGAACATTGAAAATGTCTACATTCTCAACACTAATGACAATAGAGTCAACCAAATATGTATCCTCAATATCCTTGGTTAATTCTAGTATCTATCTACGATATCGACATCCTTAAAATCTAGTTCGATCGATTGTTGGTGTTTTACTCTAGCTTTCTCCTCTAGCTCATCCTCGTATTTTTTTAAATCTTCAAGTATAATGGCAATTTCTGCAGCCAATTCATGCTCATATTGGCTACTATCCACAATATCATCTTTTTGCGCTTTACAAGGTTCAATTAATTTATTCGCTTGCATTTCCAAGTTGTGAATAGTTACCTCTTGCCTTTGTATCTGCCGTGTTATCTTATCATATAGTTTCATGCAACACTTTAACATATCTTTGATATCTTTCCGATCATCATCCCTGGGTTCTTTGTTCCTATTAACTTCACAAGTAAAAGAAGAACCATCAAAGTAAGGGGTTGGGGGAAGATAAGAACTATACGCACAACCATGAAACTGACCATCTTGACCACAACATAAATCACACACATTCCACATATAAGTTTGAGTTGGTGCATAAAACTCGCTCTCGGAAATATTTTGATAATTTTTGGCCTGAGAGATTTCCTTAACAATATGCATAAGGATGATTAAAAGCATAATAAGAACAAAAAAATTCTCATAATTCCATGAAGCCATATCTCTCAGATCAAAAATAAAAAATAATCAAATTCATGAAAACAAAAATCACAATTCAAACATGCAACCTAGAAATATGTACACCTACAACCACACTATTAATTCCCCAGCAACGACGCCAAAATTTGATCACGCCCAACTATACCTTATAAAAAGGACAAATGCTTATTGCAAATATAATCCGGCTTACAAGTCCGAAGTCGAATCCCAATGAGAACTAAGGCTTAGCTACAGTTATTCACTATTACCAAGAATACAAGCTTGAAAAATTCCTAACTTATAGATATTAATATTCTTGTGTTTAACTAACTAACTAACTGATTAAAACAATAAATTAACACTAAATATATTAAAGGTTGGAGAAAAGATTAAGGAGGTTTAGAGCTATGATTTCCCTAATTGTTGGAATCCTTCCCGCTATGTCTTCTATAATTTTGCCTATGTATTCTCTACCGATCATGATCTCTCTGCGTATTGTAATTCTCTCCCAAGTAATTACGACAATATACTAGATATACTCTCCCAATTTACGCTAGCTAGCTTTAATTACTTCTCACTTAGTTCGCACCCAAGGTTTCGTTATCCCTAATCCCCCCTTTAAACCCTTGGTTATTGATTCCTCACATACGTCGGAAGTGATGTTGTTCAATAACTACCTAAATATGCACTCTCTCCCGAGTAATACATATTAAATAGGCACAACTAATTGATGGCCCTTCAATCAACCACAATAATAATATAGTTGAACAAATAGAGAAAATACTACGGCTCAATTATATAAAAACATAACAAGAATTTATCTTACAAAATGTTCTATCAAAATCCTAGATAACAAATTAGCTATTCATAATTGTATGTAAAACTACAATACTAAATGTCATAACTAACAATGAAAAATAGGAAGAGGAAGGAAAAACTCGTAGAAGAATTCTCTGCCTTGCTCCTATTGTGTCTCTGCCTCCTTAGGTCCAATCTGTGTCAATAGTTGGTCTCCTCTTCCAAAATACTTTTTTCCATGTATATATATAAAGTAGAGTCGGGCCAAACAATTATACCTTCTTCTATGCGAGAAAAGACATGTTTCTATGCCTGGACGTCCGTGGCTGCGGTACTTTCCTAGTGTACCGGCTCAGTCTGCATCAGGTTTGTGGTTGTAGTTTCGAACGTGTTTTTCACCCTGTTTTGTTTTGAATTTAAAAAAACGTAGAACATAAAAGTTATATACCTTTTAGTTAGCTTTCCAACCATATATTTTTCAGCCCATATAGAGTTCTGAGAGAAATTGTATGGGCATTGTACTAGACTGTACGCAGTATACCTACTCGATTCTTTGTTTTATTGCTCTATAATCCGTTAATCCCCAAATACGACCCCGGCTTAATTTCTTGGGATTTACTCAGAATTCAAGCTCAAAATCACTTGAATTCATTTTATAACATCTACATATCTCGAAATCACTCCTATAAGGCATAAAATACACAATTAGTGCAAGAAACTAGAGATTAATGCTCAAACACAATTACATTGCAGTATATTTGAGTGCAATAAGTGAATAAAATACATAATTATAGCCTATCATCAGTACACAATGATCACTTGGTTTTTATCTGCAACATATATCAATCGAAGATCAGGGTCGAAGACGACCAACTCCGGGCCCCTATTTAACCCATTAGAACCGATGACAGATCCTAGAAGACCATTTATCCGAAGTCAAGGATGGTTCAAAATCCATACTAGCCATACAATATTGGAATAGAGGGGAAACGGATCTGAGCACCATCCGATAAGGAATGAGAATATAAATGATCAACGACCGAGCACACATGGCCTGCTGAGCAAAAGTGGGTTTGATAGATCGCGCCGAAGTAGGGAAGCACCAAGATTATCAGAATATTATTTCAACATGGACGCTGCAACCATAGTGTCAGATATAGGTCGCATTAAAGAGACCAAGTGGCCTCGACCATTGTAATCCGGCCCTGCCCAGAGAGATCCTAATTTGATATGTAAGTACCATGTCACTCACGATCATCGAACTGAAGAATGCTGACAGCTAACAGAAGAAATTTCTTGATTGCTAAACAATAGGCACCTTCAAGAATTCCTAAGTGAGAAAGCCAAAAACCATTTGAGAAATAGCGACTCCAACAAACAGGTCAAGCAGGAGGAGCCTCAACACGTAATCAACATAATCATTGGGAGAGTCGATGTCTCCCAAGGGCCAGAAATACACTAAAGTGTCTATCATGAGGGAAAGATGTGCTCGGGATTATGTCCTGGGTAGAGCTATCTTTTTAAGTGATGAAGACGCCGAGGGCATCATACAACCTCACGATGATGCACTGATAATATCTTTACTTATCAATAAATCTAGGGTTAAGCATGTTTTAATTGATTCAGGTAGCTCGGCCAACTCATTAGATCAAAGGTTGTAGAGCAACTGGGTTACAAGATCAAATCGTACTGGTGGTTCGGATATTGAATGGATTAAACATGGCACACAAGACCACAAAAGGTGAGATAACTTTACTGGTAAACACTACCGGAACCACCCAATAAATAAATTTCTACGTTATCAAAGGGAATATAACGTACAACGCATTGTTCTGGAGGCTGTAGGTCTACAACATGAGGGCAGTGCATTTGACCTTATCCCAGGCAGTAGAATTTCCCACTCCAGGGGAAACAAAACAATATACGGAGAACATCCAGCCACAAGGGAAGAGTTCGTTGTCGATGAAATAATCCCAGTGCCCGCGGTATCAATATCAAAACGCTCAGAAGCAACAAAAAAAGAAGAAACTAAATAGCATCAATGATATCGGCCACACCCAAGCCAGAAAAATAGAAGGATAATGGAGCGGATGATTAGGATATTCTTTCCTGAGATCATTTATAGCACTCGATGTCACCGACTCCACCAAATCAATGATCGATGAGTTGGAGCAAGTTATATTGATCGAGCACTACTGGATCAAAAGGTATACCTGGGCATGAGACTAACCCCCAAGCTTAGGAAAAAACTTATTGATTTTTTTAAAGCTAACATCGATTATTTCCTTGGTCCCATCTAGACATGACAGGGATCCCATCGGAGGTAACTACTCACAAGTTAAGCTTGTATCCAAAGTTCCATCTGATTAAGTAGAAGAGAAGGCCACAGTCCGAGATCTAACACACATTCATCAACGACGAGGTATCCAAACTTCTGAAAATATGTTCCATCCGAGAAGTTAAATACCCGAATTGTTTAGCTAACTTAGTGGTAGTGCCTAAAAAAGTAAATAAACTGAAGATGTGTGTATATTGTAAGATATAAACAAGGTATTTCCAAAGGATTCTTTTCCTTTGCCTAACATTGATCTAATGATTGATGCAATGGCTAGAAACGAGATACTCAGTTTTTTTTACGCCTACCCCAGGTATAACCAAATTTTGATAGACTCGGGCAGTCAATAATAATTCTTTGATAACCAAATTCGGCACTTACTACTATAACGTAATGCCGTTCGGATTAATGAATGTCCGTGCCACATACCAATGCCTAGTCAACCGGGTGTTCAAAGAACAAATAGGAAAATCAATGAAAGTTATATTGATGATATGTTGGTCAAGTCCATGTGAGCAGAGGACCATTTTAAACATTTGCAGGAAACCTTTGACATATTGAGAAAGTATAACATGAAGCTATACCTGGAGAAGTGAGCATTTGGGGCCAGCTCAGGTAGGATTCTTGGGTTCATGGTGTCTAATCGAGGAATAGAGATCAACCCCAACAAAATAAAGGCTACGGAGAACATCACCGCAGTCAACAACATGAATGCGGTACAAAGACTATCCGGGCGGATAGCCACATTGGGCCGATTCATCCCGAGATCATCTGATAAGAGTCATTGGTTCTTCTCACTATTGAAAAAGAAGAACAATTTCTCGTGGACTTTGGAATGCCATCAAGATTTGGAAGAACTCAAGCGATACCTATCGGGGCCCTTTTTGTTGCACACTTTAAAGGCAGACGAACAACTGTATCTCTACTTGGTAGTTTTCGAGATGGCGGTAAGTGGTGTCCTAGTTAGGAAAGAATAAGGTACCAATTTCCTATTTATTATGTTAGTAGAACCCTAGGCGATGCCGAAATAAGGTATCTTAATCTAGAGAAATTAGCGCTCTCCTTACTAAGCTTTTCTAGGAAATTAAAATCGTACTTTCAATACCACCCCATATGTTTCGTGACCTATTACCCACTGAGAAATGTCATACATAAGCTTGAAGTCTCGGGCCGGCTGGCAAAATAGGCCATAGAGATTAGCGGGTAAGATATCGAGTACAAACCCCGGACTGCTATAAAATCTCATATTTTGGTGGACTTTGTGGCCGACTTTATGTCAGCCTTAATACTCGAGGTCGAAAGAGAACTACTACTCACCTCGGGGACTAGATCGGAGATTTGGACCCTATTCACAGACGTCACCTACAATACAAAAGGGTTCGGGCTTGGTATCGTATTAAAACCACATGCGGGTAATGTAATTAGACAGTCCATTAGAACTGTAAAAATGACTAACAATGAAGCCGAGTATGAAGTTATGATTGTAGGATTCGAACTGGATAATTGCCTTGGGGCCGAAGTGATTGATGCCAAATGTGACTCTGTCTTTGTGACAAATTAAGTCACCGGAACATTCAAAGAAAAATAGGAACATGTGCGAAGGTTCTTGGAAAAGTTGCTGGTGACTCTACACCAATTCATTGGATGGACTCTACAGCACGTACCTCAGAATCAAAATAATGAGGCTGATGCATTGGCACACTTGGGATTGTCTTTCAACTTCGATAAATTTGACTCGGGGGCAATGATACAGTTGATGAACTCGGTAGTGTAAGAAGGTCATGTTGATGTAAACTCAACAAGTTTGACTTGGGATTGGAGAAATTAATACATAGAATACCTGAAGACAGAAAAATTGCCATCAAATCCCAAGGAATCAAAAAGCTCTACGCACCAAAGCTTCCAAGTTCATCTTGGTCGAAGAGAAATTATTTAGAATATCCTTATTTGGCCCACTAGGTAGGTACTTGGGTCCGGGAGAGACCGAATACGCTATGATAAAGGTCCACTAGGGCACTTACGGGAACCACTCGAGGTAAATCCTTGGTCAAGAAGTTAATCAGAACTTGTTACTACTAGAATGACATGGATAAAGATGTGAAAGACTTGATACAAAAATGTAACGAGTGTCAAAGACACTCCCCAATGATTCATCAGTTTGGAGAGATGTTTTACCCGGTCCTATCACCATGGACGTTTATGAAATGAGGGATGGACATCGTCGGTCCCCTGCTATGAGCGCCTGGTCAATCCTGGCCAAACCAAACACATATTAGTTGACCAATTATTTTTCCAAGTAGGTCGAGGCACATACCTTCGAGAAGGTATGGGATAAAGAGGTCATCGACTTCATCTGGGATCGCATATTATGTCGAATTAGGATACTGGCCGAGATCGTTTGCAACAATGGAAAATAATTTGTTGGCAGCAAGGTAAGTAAGCTTTTCGAAGACTACAAAATCAAAAAGATATAATCAACATCTTACCTCCCTAGTAGGAACGGGAAAGCAGAATCCACGAATAAAACTATACTCCAAAACTTGAAAAGGTAACTGACCAATTTGAAAGAAAAGTGGAAGGAAATATTGCCCCAACTCTTGTGGGCATACTAAACAACTTTGAAGTCGAGTACTAGAGCGACCTCATTCTCTCTAGTTTATGGAGTGGAAGCCTTAATCCCAGTCAAGGTAGGGGGGCTGAGCCTTAGATTCCAATATGCTACAAAAGTGTCAAACAGCGAGGCCATGACCATGAGCTTAGATTTATTAGACAAAAGGCAGGAAACTGTCCAGGTTCGGTTGGCTGCCTAGAAGCAGCGAGTATAGAGGTACTACAACCAAAGATCTAACATTCAACATTTTCAAGTAGGGGACTTGGTGTTATAGAAAGTAATGCTACACACCAGGAACCCAAATGATGGGAAATTAGGCAAGAATTTTGAAGGACCGTATAGAGTTGTCGGAATAAAGGCTTATATAAACTAGAGTCAGGAAATGGCATACAACTACCGAACAACTTGAATGTGGCACACTTAAAGCGGTACTAGTGTTGTGGTACGAGCTTGATTCAGTTTTTAATTTTGTTATATTACGGACTAACTTATAAAGGTACTCCGCCAAGGGCAAATGTGACTATTAGGTCTGAAAGCACGTGTTGTACTATTTTCCCCTTGAAACTATTTTTACCCGAAGTGGGTTTTATGACAAGGGTTTCAATAAGGAAACAGTAAAACCTGCTACCTTAGTTTTGAAGGCCGACCTAAAGCCGGATTTGTTGATCACTTGCACTAAACCAACAGTATTCGAGCCCTCAAAAGTTTGATATCAAATGCTAGGGGCAATTACCCCCCAGGATGGATCTTAGAAGGTGCTATTATTTAATATTGAAAGCCAAAGTCTTGGTATTTAAGATTCGTTATAAGAGTCAAACAGTCAAACGAAGTGTACCCATGCAGCCCACTCTATCCATAGACAAAGCTTATGCGCCTTCGATTATGTACTCTACATATGAAACAATGAAATAAATCTTTGTTTTCTTTATACTTTATAACTACGCATTTCACACAATCAATGCATCCGTCGAATTACGTTGAATAAAAAATGGATCCTATATCCTAGAGCCTAGGGGCTACCCCCATTCGTGACTGCGAATCGATAAAAAATTGGATCGCCCGGGCTATCAAACCTTGGAGGCACCGAGCCTATTAGGGAGGGCCCGAACATAAAAGGCTATGACCAACCTAAAATAGCTCAAAGACGCCTGAGTCCGTACTCGGAAAGTAAGGCCCTTACGTACGATTAAAACCGATTAAAAGGTTACCCTGGGCAAAATACCATTGTATATGACTAAAGCACTCGAGTGCCTTAATGGCCTTCGTTTTTTATCAAAATTACTGAGACACGAACAATTCGGAGTTACTATAAAAATTTGGCCTCATTAGGGCTTACGGAGAATGGATACTCCATATTAGGTTTAATTTTATGCTAAGTCGTTAAGGAAGACCCACAAATAAAAAATTACAAATAGATGCTGAAAAGTAAAGGACAGAGTTTCCGAAGCAAATTATATATAATTATATATACATATATCAAAAATTATTTACAAATGCATGATAAAACGACCTTATAATAAACAAAAAAAATGTTTAAAAAGGAAACAAAAAAGGAGCTAAGGCATCTTCGCCTAATCTTCACTAGAGCTCGACTTAGAATTGGAACCTTCAGGACCTTCGAGCTCATAAAGTTCTTTTGTCCTTGGCATCAATCCTTTTCCCCTCTTTGATCTCGACTGAAAAATCAAATCCTCGGGCATGAATATCCTCGAGAGACTCCCTCCAGGTAGCCTCTTTGCATACTTGGCCTTCGTTATTAAACATGCCTTGGCTATCTCTACACTAGTCTTATATTGGGCCAACATTTCTTTGACCTTGTAGGATCAATCGAGGTTGCTTCTAATTTTTCCTTCAATGTTGTATGTTCTTGACTGAGGTCATCTCATTCCGAGTCGGCTGAATCAAGTTGTGCCTAAAGTTCATCATTCAGCCAGGACCACTTATAGGCCTTATCATTTGCCACTAGGAGCTGGTCTTTGATCGAATCTAGCTCCTCTTTTTTAGCTTATTTTTTAAGGCCAGCAGATCTATCCCACACCTCGGCGCAGCTTCGACCTCATCTCAACTCGAAGCTGGTCAATCAGGTCTATCCTATCTTGGACCTGCGAGCTATGGTCACTATGCATAACCTCTCATTTTAACCTAAAAGATCTTTTCCTTCTCGACCAATCCAGCGTAGTTTTGTTTCACGGGCAAAGCCTCCTTTTGAGCTTTCTCAGGCTCAACTTGGAGAATAGGGACGTCCTTTAGGGCCTCGTCCTTTTTCTCACTAAGGACCCTATACATGTCCTTCTGCCAAACTTTTCTTTGAGCTCGAACTCAAGCTTGCTGACTTCCATTCGAGTCCGAAGGAAGATTTCATAGTGGAGCACCAAAGCCTAAAAAACAAAACAATAAGATTGTTAGAGTCTGCTAAATCTAATCAAGACTTGCAAAGGGCACAATGAATAGGAAACTTACCTGGTTTAGTGCATGTTGTGCCTCGTTGAAGAAGCTCGATATGCCCACTTCATTTATCTTTGTCTATTCCTCTTCGATCACTAGGCAGTGATGATAGCAACCCACACCCAACAAAACGGACATAACTTGGGTGTTCACTAGGATAGTAAGTATTATTGTTTTTTTACGGTCAGGGTCCACACTTTGAGCGGGAAGCTGCATAACTAACTTTGGGCTCAATCTTGGTTTGCCTTCTCCTGGCAACACATCCAGGTGACCAAGGCCAGAATATCTTCAATGCTCCCATTTTCATACCATCGAGAAGCATATTGACGGCATTGTCTTCGCCCCATGCCGTCTTATTTGATTTCTCTTTGTCGGCCTAAGCCTCATCGAACATAGACTCTATGTGAGATGGTGACTTCGTGATGTCGATGACACTGGCTATTTCCTTCAAGAGGGGGATAGTTTCTCAAGAGGCTATGGCCTATGATTTTCCTTTTGGATCTCGAGCTAAAGAAGAATCATCCTCTCAACTATATTCCTTGGTTACCACCTATTCTTTTTCGTCAATTATCAACCCATGAGCGATGAAATCTAGTTCATTGTTTTCAGGGTAATTCCTGGGCTAGAAGAGGGAGTCGGGGTCATGTACCCTTGCTTGGGTAATCTTCTTCTTCCTTGTCGACGCCCCTTTTTCCCGTCCCCTAAAAGAGGCGAAATCAGGTTTACGACATTATGGACAAAAGCAACTCTTATTCCTTTTTTGGAAATTGGGTTACTGGGTTTGAAGAGTTGCCACCTAATGATTATAGTTCATTAGGACACTTTTAAGAAGATTTTATATAAAAACCTAAGTTCGGCTAAGGGCTTGAAATTATCTCAAGGGGAAGGTGTTAAGCACCTCTCAAGATCCACTAGTGTGGTTCCCGGTCTTTCTTAGATGTGGCTTTCAGAAGCATAGAAAATAGACAAGCAAAATGTGCATACAAAAAATATAAAACTAGTGGGCAAATTTTGAAAAAAAAATAGCACAAGCGAAAGGGAAACAAAAGTAAAAGGTAAGGGGGTCATAGGTTTAACTATAATATGGATCATTCGATACAATATCTCGCACATATTCCCAAAGAGGGGTCGCTTTATGATATTATCGCATTGTCATCATCTCCATGTCCTACCCTTCCTATCCCGTTAAGGTATTTAAACACGTTTGGTGTCGTTTACTTATTGGATACTAGTAATCGTCCCAACGTATCAGTCCTAGAGGAATTTAGGACTACTATTCCTATAAGAATTGGGTTCTAAGCCGACTCCTAGGTTTAAAGGTAAAATACTAAGGCAACATACAAGAAAAAGTAGGACTGCATTTATAAGGGGAACATGTAAGCAATTATAAGGCTCATATATACCTCCGCAAACAATGCATATAAATAGCATGACTTAAACACAATTAAGGTCTAAAAGAAGAATTTTCAAAAAGTTGGAGTATAAATTAAAAAAGAAAGACACTGGGGAATTTGCATAAAAGACTTGCAAGAAAATCGTTCAAAACTTAAAAAAAAAGTAGTAGCAGTTTTAGCAATCTGCAAAAGTCACTTGGAAACGTTTGCGGAACAGTTTTTTGGATGGCAGAGGCAAAGAACAAATATGAAGGTATTTTTTTGATATTGATGAAGTGTAAATAAAAAAACAATGAATATTATTAGCTTTCAAAATTTAGAACATACAGTGTTCGGATAATTTGAAAATTGTAGTCCAATTCTGGACAAGATGTAGTAGAAAACCTTTGCATGGATAATTTAAAAATAGGGCAGAAATTCGTATTAAAAAACTAGAAAGCTTTAGAGATAAGCGAGTTTAGATAGAGGCGGATTAACTTGAACCTAACTTAAAGGTAATTAGTCAGGTTTTATCTGGTCTAAGGCTTGCCTAGGCATTATTAAAATGGTGATCATGCAGTATTTCCAGTTTTAACGAGGAGTTATTAATCAATTTTAACCCAGATAAACAAAGTATTTAAACACTTTGCAAATAGAGTCCTAAAGGCATGGTATCCAATGCACAAAAAGTCCTAAAAACATGGTATCTAGATGTGTTAGTAATGACTCATTGATTATTAATTAGTTATGGTTATGAGAATATGCAGAATAACAAACTGAAAGTGAATTTCCTAATAACATGATTTCTATATGCGAAGATGCATGTCCTAAGGCATGGTATCTATTGCGCAGGTAAATAAATAAAGGCCTATAGGCTTGTTTTTTACCCGTTCCCCTAATTAAACATACATAACCCTCCCACTTCACTATAACGCCCATTATTCTTTACAAATTATTACAGCCCAAATAATTTAAAATAACAGTGGTAAAGAAAATAAGAAGTTATTCTATAGGGAGCCGTCAGCCAGTCCAAACATCTCCAACCTCATTCCTTTCGAGTTTCACAGCCATTACCAAGGCTTGGGTGCGGCAAAGTTCCCTAAGGATTTGTTTGAACCCCTGGTCAATACTAAGCACCCAAAATGTCATTATTTGACAAGGAGGTGTCAGCCTTTTGCATCAAAGTACAATGGGTGCTAAAAGGCTCCCAAGGCAATGCGTACGCTAAGGGGGCATAACCTAATGTTCTAAGAATAATGAAATTTTGATAGGATTGAGAGAATTTAAAATAGTTGAAAGTCAGTTTAAGAAAAAAAAATTGGAAGATTTGAAGGATAGCTTGAGGAAACAATGATTAAAAAACCAGAAAGAATTCCTTTGAAATCATTTAGCACTGACCAGTTTTAAACAGAGCATCACACAAACAGGGACTAAGGGGAAGGGATCAAATAAGTAAAGTGAACTACACAGACAACATATTGAAGAAAAGTAGTCAAGCATGGTGCAAACAGGGGTTCAATTCTTACTAAACCAAACCCCACTACAATTAACCTCAGGAAGAGGTTTTTAGGCTAATCAAGTAGCCAAGCAGACCTGGATATATGGTATTAACACACACGGAAAAATAAACAACTATTGAGACAAGGAATGGGGTAAATGGGGAACATGGTAAGGGCATGATAGTGACAATAAGAACAGAAGAACCATAAATAAAAGAACACAAGGAACAAGATGAAGTGCAGGACTAACAAAACATATTGTTTTGGAGACTATATATTAGATAAGTAACATACCAGTTTGAGGCAAATAGAACACAAAGAGCAACAATGCACAAGGTGAGCAGAGTGAACAGAGAATGAGGGCAACAATGTGAGAACAGCAATGCAGAGAAGCAAACAACAGGCAAAAACCCAAGTAACCAATGCAGTTGAACCCTAGTAGTGTAGAAATAAACAGCCAAGATTACTCATTACTCAATCTTGGCTTTCAGCCAAATTGAGTGAGAGAGTTTATAGAGAAACAATAGAGAAATAGAGAGCATTGAGTGCTATTGAACGAGAGTTCAGAAAGATTGCAATATTTGTTGTTGTTTGTTAATGATAAAGGAAGATTAGTACTTATAGTTTTCAAAAAATAATAGAGAAGAGGGTAAGGAGTATCTAATTATAGAAATAGTACCAAATTGAATCAATCACAGGTCCTAATTCAACTAAATCAGAAACTCATGATTCGAATAGGAGTACATGTTATCAAATAAGGAAAAAATCAGTTGAATGACTGATTATATCATAATGAAAGTAGTAGGCATGTTGTACATAATAAAGGCTAGGTATACGATATTTCAAACAAGGAAAATATATGCTGAATAACCAAAATATACTCGAGTGCACAAGTATGGCAAGCAATATAAATCAACTATGAACAGTCAGTCAAAGAATCACGGGCAAGACAAAAATTAGAGGGAATTTAGTCCCAATCATGGAAAGCAACTCACAAATAAGGAAGCAATTTGAAATCAGTGTAAGAACACATATGAATAAGGGATTCAAAAAAAAGATACTCGGAACTAATAGGATATTAAGTATAGAGAGAGGCATTCGAACTTAAAAGGTCACAGAAATTAAAAACCCTAAACAAGGAATCATACAAATAGTAGAGGGTCGGAGCCCTAGAAGAGACTTGGAGCATGGAACTCAGAGACAACAAGGTTTCAAGCACATAACATAGGAATAATCACATAATATCCAAAGAAATAGAAGCCTAATGATTTTAAAAAAAAGGGTCGAAAACCCTAGTTTTGAAAAGAGGTATAAAATCTTTGAAAACTTGAATTAATCAAAGATATCAAGTGAAAAGTAGTGTAGAAAACAAAGATTAAACCGGAAATCTCTTAAAAAGATAGTGTTTAAGAGATTTAGGCAAAAAATTATGGTTTGCAAAATAAATTAGGGAAATAAGAAACATGGCCGTGAAACTCATATATAATGCCATAGAAGGCATCATCGGACAAAAACCCACCGGAGAAAAGCCGGAAAAAGACTCAAGCAAAGCTTTCAGTGACCTTCTTTCATGGCAGAAGTTTCTGGGCTTCGAGCTTTAAAGGGAAACAACGAGATGAGGGTTCCATGGCGATTGGATCGAGAGAAGTGAGGGGGGGAGTATAGCCGGAACGACGATCTACATAGGAGAAGAAGGAACCAGAAGGTTCAAGAGAGAAGGGGGAGCGTTTGATAGAGAGAGAGAGACCGTCTGAGTGAATGAGGGTTTGAGAGGGGGTCGTTTGATTTAATTAAGGAAATAGAATCTGGGCCGTTGATCTTATTTGATCAACGGCTCAGATTAAATCTAAAGGTGGGTCGGATAAAATAAACGGGTATCGGTCGTTCAAATTGGGTTTAAAATTGGGCTGCAATAGGGGTGCAATTTGGGTTATGTTTTAAATAAAATCTGGCCTACTTTTACATAGCAAATTTCTTTTTATAAATAGCTAAATTAATTTAAAATCTACAATTATAAAAAATAATTTTGTATCTATAAGATATAGTTAATTGCGAAATAGGCCATAATTGCAATTTCATGCAATGATCTTTAAAAATTCTAAATACATTTGTAAAAAATGCGCAAAAATTACATAAATTGTATGTTGTTGCAAATATGAGAATGAAACACACTATTCGCTGAAAATAATAATTTGCAAATAATTCTGGCCTTTTGTACTGTCAAAATAAGCAGTAAATTGATTTTTAAAAATCTAAAAAAATTAAAGAAAAATACCAAAATTTCGAGGCATGCTTAAATATTCATACATATACTATTTTGAAGGTATTTTGGGTGCAAAAAATACACAGGATAAAATTGGATATCAACAGCTGCCCTTCTTTACCCGAGGAGGATGAAAGAGTTGTCGGGTAAAGATAAAATGGTTAATTTTGATCGGAATTGTGATTATAAGAGAATTTGACCGCGCTCTGGTTTCTGAGCTGCCTACATATCCCTGGTCTTACAGGAATCAGGCCATATGTAGTTCAGGAATCATTGACGGAACATGCCGATGTAAATTTGAAACAACGGACGCGATAGTTAGATTTGAAAGGGGTTTGTAGGTTGGACGAATTGTGGAGAACTGGAGCGGGACCGCTCCTGAGGAGAAGGTGGGCGATGCACATACATATTGCATAATTAAAACGTGATGTAAGTTCCCATTGGACCATGAATGCTTGTCCTTGGACGGTTAGGATGACATCCTCAGACTATGATGTCCTGGGCCATGGAAAGCATAAAAGTAAGGGTTCGCAGGCCATGAAAAGATGTTCTTGGGCTATGGAGATGGTTCCTTCGAACTATTTTGAACTAGTTGGCGATATTTCAGTCCATGAATGCAAAGGGTGGCGATCTTTCAGCCAGAGCGGGAATTTAAAAAACAAATGGCGGTATTTCAGCCGAATGAGAATTTAAAATGCAAGTGGCGATGTTTCAGCCAGATGGGAATTTTAAAATGCAGGTGGCGATGTTTCAGCCATGCAGGGCGGAGACAATGCTTAGTCTCGAAAGGCAGATGATAGCCTTATGTAATATGGAGGTAGAGCTTAACCTCGGAAGGCAGAGATTAGCCTTATGCAAAGAATGCAGATGGAGACAGAGCTTAGTATCGAAAGGCAGATAGGAGCCTTATGCAATATGGGGGTAGAGCTTAACCTTAGAAGGCATAGAATAGCCTTATGCAATGCAGGATGGAGATAGAGCATAGTCTCGAAAGGCAGAAGATAGCCTTATGCAAGATGCAAATGGAGACAGAGCTTAGTCTCGAAAGGCGGAAGATAGCCTTATGCAAGATGGAGGTAGAGTTTAACCTCGGAAGGCAGAGAATAGCCTTATGCAATGCAATATAGAGACAAATCTTAGTCTCGAAAGGCAGAAGATAGCCTTAAAGCAAGATGCAGATGGAGACAGAGCGTAACCTCGGAAGGCAGAGAATAGCCTTATGCAATGCAGGATGGAGACAGAGCTTAGTCTCGAAAGGAAGAAGATATCCTTATGCAAGATGGAGGTAGAGCTTAACCTGGGAAAGCAGAGAATAGCCTTATGCAATGAAAAAGTGTAAAGGAGAAGATATTAGCGCTTTTCTTAGCTGGTAGACGATTGAGATATCCTGACTGCTGGGGAAATGTCGGGTGTAAATAGTAAGACCTTGTGAAGTGAGTGAGAGTTTTCGACTCTATGGAGTTAACTCGTGTCCCGAATTCCTATATCCAAAGAAAAAAATCATGAGTTCTGTAAAAAGGGAGGTTAGTTCGCGGTCTCGGCTCGTGGCGTTCTGTGCCATTTGGGTTAGCGTTGCTAAACGATAGCGATCCAAATGATTTTATGCAAAGTTTGACAAACATGATGCAAATGTATAGATATTTAGTAAAAAGAAGAATAATTTTGTTTTGTGACGAACCAACAACTACAACGTGGTTTAAATACACGGTGACCTCGTTTGCTCCAGAATTTTGAGGGTCTTTCTGAAAATTCTACCCTAGTTTACTAGGCTGGTGCTACTGGTGGATGTGCTGAATAACCGAATGCGGAATAATCCTCCTCAAAATTCTACCCCAGTTTACTGGTTCAGCGCTGATGAAGAGACTGAAAAACTTACTTTAGAATTTTGAGTGTCCTCCTCAAAATTTTGCCCTAGTTCCAATAGCGGGGGAAAATGGAATTTTAAATAAAAATATAATATGTAAGGCCCCACGAAAATGAATGCTTGATGTTAGAAGCTTATATAGTCGAGTCTACCTACGTGGATCAGATTCTTTTTACTATTTTGCACTAAAAATGTGTGAAATCGAAATTTTTCCAGAAAAGGTCCAATCTGCAGTCCTGAATGCGGTCGCAGATCTGAAATGCGAACCGCATTTCTGCCGCAGAAGGTTCCAGATAGCAACCAATTATTGATGTTAAAAATGCGGTCAGATCTGCGGTCGCATAATCAATGTGCGGACCGCAGAGTGATCGTATATGGTCCCTAAAGAAATTCGAAGGTCAGTTGTTCGTTGCATTCTACGACAGCAGAACTCGAATGCGGACCGCATATCTACCTCATTCCCAGCCCGAGACATCTGAAACTTGAGCCATTTCTGCGGTCCATTCTGCGGACCGCTAGTCAGTTCTACGACCGCAGATTGCGTCACAGATCGTGCTCGCCTGGTATTTTTCTAATATTTTAGACCCGACCCACCTTTTATTCTTCTCCCTCATTTTTAACATATCTTTGATCAAAATAAGAGAGAGGGAGAGAGAGTTCTTGAGAGAGAAAGCTAAATCTTCATCATCTAGTCTTTCAAAACCATTGGAACTCGGAAACATCTTGGTGCATTGTCTTCTCTACTGATTTCTCAGGTAAAATCCCTAACCCATATCCCCTAAATTTCGAAATCTAAGCTTGGGATGGGAACCCAATATGCTTGTTTTGAAATTCTTCATAAATTGTCATGCATGCTCCTAGAATCCTAGAATCTAGCCAAACAGGGAATTGGGTAATAAATATGAGATTAATTTCTAAAACCTAAGTGTTGATCATGAACTAGATTGACTTCGTGATTGCTTGGCGAATTGGACTAGAGGATTAAAGAGGATAATCAACTCCAGGTATGTATGACTAACTGTGATCTTTGGGAAATCGCTCTGTGTTAGTTTGTGAAATTGTTTGATAACTGATATTCATGTAGGGATCATTGTGAAACTCATATGATGTATACTTGTGTGGTAAAACCTTGTGGTGGAAGTTGAGGAACTTGTAATTGAATGAGATTGGAAATGGTGGATATGGAAATACTATGGAACAACGTGTATGATTGGTAGTGAACAACTGTTGTGGTAACCCAAATTCTGTACAATTTGATGAACATGAGGAAATTGTTGTTGCTAGTTGTGGAAATACATTACCCTTGTTGTGGTTCTATCTTAACAATGTGCAATAGTTGGTTTCTTGCAATTGTTGTTGTGTTATATGTTGTTTTTGAACTGAAACTATCAGGCGGGGTCGGGTTGCGCGCCGCAACACGCTGAAATAAGGTGTGGATTGGGGTGATAAGGGTGGCCGAGGTAATAAGGATGGACGAGGTAATAAGGGTGGAAAATGTGATCTAATATCACCATTGAAATGATTGTAAATCATGAAATGATCAATGTGGAATTGTGAAAGGAGACAGCAGGAGAGTTTGTAACCTGTGAGGCACTGATTTGCCCTTTGTTTGACTAATAGTATTAATTGTTGTGAAATGTTTGTTTGTTGTTCCATGGTTGTACTATTTTTTTTTCCAGATTTACACTTGTATATGCATTTTTCGCTTGAGTTTACTTGGGACAGAGTTTGTTCATACATGCCAGTATAATTCAAATGTACTGACGTCCCTTTTGCCAGGGGCGCTACATTCGTATTATGATTGTAGGTGGATCTGTGGAAGGCACTCCAGTCCACCGTCCGTAGCTCCTCCTCCTCCTTTATTTTAGCTATGTACATGTTGGTGAGGCCCTTTCCTTCTGGGGCCCTGCGTGGTTCAGGCCACCTCTGTTGTTGTAATTGTAGTTCTGTGATGTCATTTCAAAGGTATAGCCGGGGCCTTGTCGCCGGCGAGGAATGTATTATCTTTCTCTTAGACTCTCCGTATACAGTGTTATATAGGTTAGAACTTATGTATATATGTGTATGTTTTGGGCTCTGTAACTTTGTACACCATGTTCCCAGTTAATCATAATGTGTGTTTTGTAAAAGATGTTCCCTGTTAATCATAATGTGTGTTTTGTAAAAGATGTTCCCTGATAATCATAATGCGTGCTTATAAAAGAGAATTCATATTTACTTACAATTACATTTGGTATCTTTCGGCTAATTAACAATGAATAACACGGGGTAACGCGTGGGGAATAGGAAAGGAACCCAGGTCCACTCGACCGGGATACCCGGTTGAGTGCCATTCATGTCCCTCCGATCTGGGGCGTGAAAAACTTGGTATCAGAGCCTCAGGTTTAAAGAGTCCTAGGGTGTCTTGTAGTCGTGCCTAGTAGAGCCCTTCTTATCGGTGTGTTGTCGACCACATCAATAAGTTGGGGGCTACACGGGCATTTAGGAAAGTATTCCCTTCTTTGATTATTCCAGTTCTTGCGGTGAAGTAATATTGTGTCTAATTCGTGCTTTATCTCGAATTTTCAGAAATGGCACCTAAAAAGAAAGCTAGACTTGGCCAAGGGGCCAATGCCACTTCCAATGCGGCTGTGGATCATGTGCCGACTGTCGTGGGTAAGAGTGATTCTCCAGTTCTGAATTTTCCTGCTGTATCCGTTCCTGATCCAAGTAGTCATGTTCCAGCGATTGCCGAGTGTGACACTATCCCTCCTGCCAATGCTCCTAATCCTGATGTTGCTCCAGCTTCCGATCCCGGGATTTCTGATGGGGACCTTAGGGGAGCTATCCGTATGTTGACCCAGTTAGTGTCCGCCCAGGCCCAGATATCTCAGGATGCCCCTGTGTCCTCCAGCGAACAAGGAGATTCCTCCAGCTCCAGAGTTTACCAATTTCTGCGATTATCCCCTCCAAAGTTCTCAGGCACAGACCCAGAGGCCGATCCGTAGGATTTCCTTGATGATATGTACAAGACCCTTCAAGTGATGAAGGCTACAGAGATAGAAGGGGTGGAATTGGCTTCATATAGGTTAAAGGGAGCGGCACGTTCGTGGTTTGAGATGTGGGAGGATTCCCATGAGGAGGGGAGACCTCCAGCTTGGTGGGATGAGTTCGTAGATGCCTTCATGGACAACCTCTTGCCTGCTGAGACCATGGCAGCCCCTGCCATCAAGTATTAGGTTCTTAAGTAGGGTAGTATGAGTGTGTGGGAATATCATATAGAGTTTGTGAAGTTGTCCAAGTATGCTCCTTTGTTGGTGTCGACTATGGAGGCTAGAGTTCGGCGATTCGTTCAGCATCTCAGTCCGTTGGTGGTAAATGAAGCTGCTACAACGACTTTGCATTTAGACATGAACTATGGGAAGATCGTGGGATTTGCTCAAGCCACAGAGGCTAGGAAGTTGAAGATTCGAGCAGACAGGGAGAGTAGCAGCAGGGCTCGGTCTATGGGTCACTCAGGGAGGTCAGCTCCAAGAAGAGGGTCATCGTGACCATCTCAGCCTTATGCTAAATCCTCAGCTAGTACACCGCCATCCGTGCACCGTTACCAGTAGAGTATCCCTTTGGCGCCAGGTTCAGAAAGCAGGAAGTCCCGCCAGTTTAGTCATTTGGGGTTGAGACCTCGACAGTAGGGAAGTATATGTCCCAAGTGTGGGAAATTTCATACAGAGGCTTGTTACTTGGATGCTCCGGTGTGTTACAATTGTGGGGTGAGAGGTCACATACAGCGGGACTGTCGTGCGCCCAGATAGGGCACGGGTAGGGGACTTACTCAGCCATCCAGTTCATCAATTGCTACGTCATCAATGCGCCCTCCAGCCCCAGCAGGGCATGGTGCAGCTAGAGGTGGAGCTTGTGGTAGGGGAGGACCCAACAGGTTTTATGCATTGAGTGGCTGTCAGAGTGCTGAGGCTTCCCCATATGTTGTCACAGGTATCGTATCTGTCCAGACTACTGATTGCTATGCTCTTATTGATCCGGGGTCTTCTTTGTCCTATGTCACTCCATTTGTTGCTTCGAGTTTTGGGATTGAACCCGAGCAGCTTCTTGAGCCGTTCTGTTTATCGACTCCAGTTGGTGATTATATTACAGCCGCGCGGGTCTATAGGAACTGTGTTGTTGTGGTGGGTGGTCGTGTTACCGCGGCCGACCTTATCGAGCTTGGGATGGTGTATTTTGATTTAATCATGGGAATGGATTGGTTATATTCGTGCTTTGCTAAACTTGATTGCCGGACGAGAGTCACGTGACTCGAGTTCCCTAATGAGCCGGTTATTAAATGGAAGGGAAATGGCGTTGTGCCGAGGGTTAGGTTTATTTCCTACCTCAAGGCTTCGAAGATGATCAGAAAGGGCTGCATCTATCATTTAGTCCGGGTGGCGGCACTACTCCAAAAGTACCTCCCCCTGAGTCCGTCCCAGTTGTGAATGAGTTTCTTGAGGTATTTCCAGATGAGCTTCCAGGAATTCCGCCAGATAGGGAGATTGATTTCGGGATTGATGTATTGCCAGATACCCAGCCAATATCTATACCACCGTACATAATGGCTCAAGCTAGGGGTGTACAAAGGAAACCGACAAACCGAACCAACTCGATAATCCGAGTGAAACCGAGAATACAAACCCGACTATGGTTTGGTTTGACTTGGTTTGGTGTTGGAAAAAACCCGACCATAATTGGTTTGGTTTGGTTTTAACTAAAGAAATTCCAACCGAAACCAAACCAACCCAACATTAAATTAATATAAATATACTTATTGTAATGTAATTTATAAATATTTCTTAAAATTTTCATAATTTTATCTTTAAGGTATTATTTCAAGGTCGGACTTAGAACTTTTGAATGCTCCAATAAGTTTTATAGCCATTAATATTAGTAAATTAAATAATTCTAATAATAAATACTAATGCTAACAAAAGGCATTCAATTCAATATTACGGACGGGGATGTATTGAATATCTTTGTTTTGCAATAATTTAGATAAAAATGCATAACCTATTTTTATTTTGCTTTAGCTTTTAGTCATGTAATTAATACTCCTTTATTAGTCTAATTATTTTAGCATGACTTAGTGTTTTTAAATTATGTTTATTTTATTATGACTTTTTAATTAACAATAATTATATTACATAATTTTATTGTCTTTATTGTTGAATATTTTAGGATAATGTCATGACACATCTCATATTTTGTATTATATTCTTGGAAAATACTTTATATAGTTGTATCTTACTAGGATTAAAGAAATATTTTGAGCATATATTATATATTTTGTTCTACGAAGATTTTATCGGAAAAAAATCCGAGAAAACCCGAATAACCCGAAAACCCGAAAAAGCTCGAGAAAAATCGATATCGAAAAACCCGAGTTTTATTGGTTTGGTTTGGTCTTTAGATTTAATAACCCGACATAATTGGTTAGGTTTGGTAATTGTAAAATCAAAACCAACCCGGCCTATGTACACCCCTAGCGCCAACAGAGTTGCGGGAGTTAAAAGAGCAGTGAAGGATCTATTAGAGAAGGGGTTTATCCGGCCAAGTGTGTCGTCGTGGGGTGCTCCGGTACTTTTTGTCAGAAAGAAGGATGGGTCGCTTCGGATGTGCATCGACTATACGCAGCTTAATAAAGTCACCATCAAGAGTAAGTACTTGCCTCGGATAGATTATTTGTTTGACCAATTGCAGGGTGCAAGGTTCTTCTACAAAATTGATTTGCGGTCCGAGTACCACCAATCGAAGATCAGGGAGCAGGATATTCCTAATACCGCTTTTCGAACTCGTTATGGCCACTTTGAATTCTTGGTCATGTCCTTTGGGCTAACCAGTGCCCTGGAAGCTTTTATGGATCTTATGAATTGGGTCTTCAAGTCATTCTTAGACTCCTTCGTGATTGTTTTCATTGACGACATCCTCGTATATTCGCGGAGCAGGGAGGATCATGCCAGTCACCTCAGAGCAGTTTTGCAGACCCTTCATCAGCACCAATTGTATGCCATGTTTTCCAAATGTGGATTTTGGTTGGAATGATTCGCTTTTCTGGGTCATGTTGTTTCCAGTAAGGGGATTAAGGTGGACCCCTAAAAGATTGCAGCGGTGACGAATTGGCCTAGGCCCACGACCCCGACAAAGATCCGTAGTTTTTTGGGTTTAGCAGAGTATTATCGGAGGTTTGTAGAGGGATTCTCCACCCTCGCCTCCCCATTGACTAAATTGATGCAGAAATCAGCAAAGTTCCAGTAGTCAGATGCTTGTGAGAAAAGTTTTCAGGAATTGAAGACAAGGTTGACTTCGGCACCAGTACTGGCCTTGCCAGAAGGCACAGAGGGGTTTGTGGTTTATTGTGAAGCCTCCAAGGTTGGATTAGGGTGTGTTCTGATGCAGCACGAGAAGGTCATATCATATGCTTCCAGGAAACTCAAGGATCATAAGAAGAATTATCCGACGCACGATTTGGAGCTCACAACAGTTGTGTTCGCCTTGAAGATATGGCGGCATTATCTTTTTGGGGTTCGTGTAGATGTATTTTCAGACCACAAGATTCTCCAGTATTTGTTCAAACAGAAGAAGCTGAATTTGAGGCAGCGGAGGTGGCTAGAATTGCTTAAAGATTATGATATGGACATCTTGTACCATCCAGCGTAGGCGAACGTGGTGGCCGATGCCCTCAGTCGGAAATCCATGGGTAGCTTGGCTCACTTGAGAGCGGATCAGAGGCTCCTAGCTTGAGAGGTACACCAGTTGGCTAGCCTGGGGTTTGTATCTCGGCCCCGAATGAGGAGGAACTCATGGTGCATAATACAGCAGAATCGACGCTCGTGGCAGAGGTTAAAGCAAAGCAGTTTATTGATCCAGCATTGGCACAAATGGAGGATGCAGCTCTAAGTAACAAAATTTCAGCATTTTCACTCGGTAGCAATAATGGTGTGCTACGGTGCCATGACAGGTTATGTGTCCCGGATGTGGATAATCTTCAGGAGAGGGTAATGGCGGAGGCTCATCGTTCCAGATATTCAGTGCACCTAGGCTCTACGAAGATGTATCACGATCTCAAGGATATCTATTGGTGAAGTGGTATGAATAAGAGTGTGGACTTCGTCTCTAAGTGTCCAAATTACCAGCAAGTGAAGGCCGAGCATCAGCAGCCGGGAGGGTTAACTCAGCTTATAGAAATACCGATGTGGAAGTGGGAAATGATCAATATGGACTTTGTGACATGACTACCTCGTACTCAGCCCAAGTTCGACTCAATTTGAGTGATAGTGGATCGACTCACCAAATTAGCTTAATTCTTGCCAGTTAAGTCCACCGATACTGCGGAACAATATGCTCTGTTGTATATCAAAGAGATAGTGAGGCTTCATGGTACGCCGCTTTCTATTATTTTGGATCAAGGAGCTCAGTTTACAGCTAACTTCTGGTGGAAATTTCAGCAAGGTTTGGGTACTCAATTGAATCTTAGCACAGCTTTTCATCCGCAAACCAATGGCCAATCAGAGCGGACTATTCAAACGCTCGAGGATATGTTGTGGGCATGTGTCTTGGATTTCAAAATTAATTGGGATGATCACCTACCCCATATAGAGTTTTCTTATAACAACAGCTTCCATGCTAGCATCCAGATGGCCCCATTCAAAGCATTATACGGAAGAAGGTGTAGGTTCCCGATCGGGTGGTTCGAGGTTGGTGAAGTATAATTAATAGGGCCAGATCTCATGCATCAGTCCATGTAGAAGGTAAGAGTCATTCAAGAGAGGATAAAGACTGCTCAAAGTCGCCAGAAATCCTATGCGGATGTGCATCGAAGGGAATTGAAGTTTCAAGAAGGAGATTGGGTATTCTTGAGGGTGTCTCCTATGAAAGGAGTCATGCTCTTTGGGAGGAAAGGAAAGCTAAGCCCTAGGTATGTCAGGCCTTATCAAGTCACTCAAAGGATCTGTCAAGTTGCGTACAGGTTGGAATTTCCCCTTGAAATGTCCTTAGTGCACCCGGTGTTTCATGTATCCATGTTGAGGAAAGTTGTGGGAGATACGTCTAAAATCGTGCCAGTTGAAGATATCAAGGTTACAGAGGAGTTATCATATGAGGAGATTCTTGTTGCTATTCTGGATAGACAAGTCTGAAAGTTGCGGAACAAGGAGATTGCTTCAGTTAAGGTGTTGTGGCGAGACCAACAAGTCAAGAAAGCCGCGTGGGAAACAGAAGATGAGATGAAGATAAGATACCCCCCATCTATTTGAGCAAGTCTAGAAATGACGGTGCGAATCTTTTCCCTAGGAGAAATGGTATTTTGTCCCATTAGGTGTAAGAAACCTTCCTTCTCTTCCCAAGTGCCTTACTATTGTAGTTTCTCCAAGTTATGCCAACACAATTTATGTGTTGTGGCTATTTAAGCAATGTGCAGTCCTTTTTGGTAATGAAAGTTTTGTGCTCCCATGGTAAGGTGATGTATGGAAGTAATAATTAATTTTGCATGGAGATGGAGTATCAAAGTGTTCTATTTGTGTTATGATTAGTTTTCGCATGGAGGATTTGTATCAAAATGAATAACTGTTTCGTACCCTTGCGATAGGTAAATGACTTTAATAGTATAGATAATTAATGCTTAATTTGAGTACATGTAGTGTGCCAAAATGGTTAAAAGTGTATCAAGAGGTTGAATATGTGTAACCATGAAGATCGTGCATTTTATAACTGTTGTAAAGCTAGCAAGTTTGCATAATAATGCTTGGGAATTTGTTTGGGGGCTCTTTGACAGATGGTTATGTCCATATTACAAAGGAGACTCTGGCGAAATTTTTCTAAAACAAACTTGAAAGTTAATAAAAGTGTAGGAACTTGCATATCATGTTTTCAAACTCATTTAGTTCCCAATTCCTCATTCGAGGACGACTGGTCTTAAGCGGGGCAGGATGTATGGCCCCGCGAAAATGACTGCTCGATGTTAGCATATCATAGAGTCGAGTCTACCAATGTGGATCGGATTCATTTTACTGTTTTGCACTTAAAAATGTGTGAAATTGAAATTTTCCCAGAAAAGGCCCAATCTGCGGTCTAGAATGCGGTCGCAGATCTGAAATGCAGACCGCATTACTGCCGTAGAAGGTTCCAGAGATCCAATTTTTTATGTTAAAAATGCGGTCAGATCTGATGTCGCATAATCAATATACAGGGCGCAGAGTGATCACATATGTTCCCTGAAGAAATTTGAAGGTCACTGCTATTGTGCATTCTGCGACTGCAGAACTCGAATGCAGACCGCATATCTACTGCATTCCCAACCCGAGAGGTCCGAAACTTGATCCATTTCTGCGGTCCATTCTGCGGATCGCATTTCAGTTCTGCGACAGCAGATTGCGTCGCAGATCGTGCTCGCCTGGTATTTTTCTAAAATTTTAGACCTGACCCACCTTTTATTCAAACACCTTCTACCTCATTTTTAACATATCTCTGATCAAAATAAGAGAGAGAGAGAGAGAGAGAGAGAGAGAGAGATTTATTGAGAGAGAAAGCTAAATCTTCATCATATAGTCTTTCAAAACCATTGGAACTCAAAAACTTCTTGGTGCATTGTCTTCACTACTGATTTCACAGGTAAAATCCCTAATCCATTTCCCCTAATTTTCGAAATCTAAGCTTGGGATGGTAACCCTATACACATGTCTTGAAATTCTTCATGAAATTCTCATGCATGCTCCCAAAATCCTAGAATCTAGCTAAACATGGAATTGGGTAGTAACTATGAGTTTCATTTCTAAAACCTAAATGTTGATCATGAACTAGATTGACTTCTTGATTGCTTGGTGAATTGTACTAGAGGTCTAAAGGGGATAATCAACTCCAAGTATGTATGGCTCACTGTGATCCTTGTGAAATCGCCCTGATGTATACTTGTGTGGTAACACCTTGTGGTGGAAGTTGAGGAACTTGTAATTGAAAGAGTTTGGAAATGGTGGATATGGAAATATTGTGGAACAACGTGTATGATTGGTTGTGAACAGCTGTTGTGGTAGCCAAAATTGTGTACAAATTGATGAACATGAGGAAATTGTTGTTACTAATTGTGGAAATACATTACCCATGTTGTGGTTCTATCTTAACAATGTGCTATAGTTGGTTTCTTGCAAATGTTGTTGTGTTGTATGTTGTTTGTGAACTGAAACTGTCAGGGGGGTTCAGGTTGCGCGCCGCAACACGGCGTGGTTGGGGTGATAAGGGTGCACGAGGTAACAAGGGTGGAAAATGTGATCCAATATCACTATTGAAATGAATGTAAATCATGAAATGATCAATGTGGAATTGTGAAAGGAGACAGCAAGAGAGTTTTTAACTTGTAAGGCATTGATTGCCCCTTTGTTTGACTAATTGTATCATTTGCTGTGAAATGCTTGGTTGTTGATCCATGGTTGTACTATTGTTGTTCAGCTTTACACTTGTATATGCATTTTTGGCTTGATTTTACTTGGGACAGAGTTTGTTCATACATGCCAGTGCAATTCAAATGTACTGATGTCCCTTTTGCCGGAGGCGCTACACTCGTGTTATTATTGTAGGTGGATCCGTGGAAGGCACTCCATTCCACCGTTCGTAGCTCCTCCTCCTCCTTTCTATCAGCTGTGTACATGTTGGTGAGCCCCTTTCCTTCTGGGGCCCTACGTGGTTCAGGCCACCTCTGTTGTTGTAATAGAGGTTTGTGATGTCATTGCAAAGGTATGGCCGGGGCCTTGTCACCGGCGAGGGTTGTATTATATTTCTCTTAGAGGCTCCGTAGACAGTGTTATGTGGGATAGAACTTATGTATACAGGCTTATGTTTTGGGCGCTGTAAGTTTGTACACCATGTTCCCTGTTAGTCATTATGTGTGTTTTGTAAAAGATGTTCCCTGTTAATCATAATGTGTGTTTTGTAAAAGATGTTCCCTGTTAATCATAATGTGTGCTTATAAAAGAGAATGCGTATTTACTTACAATGGCATTTGGTATCTTTCGGCTAATTAACAATGAATAATATGGGGTAACGTGTGGGGAATAGGAAAAGCACTCAGGTCCACTCGACCGGGGATACCCGATTGAGTTCCAGTCATGTCCCTCAGATTTGGGGCGTGACATGATCGAACCTATAGGGCTGCGTACGTATCCCCTCTTAAACGGTAATCAGGTCAGGCGTGGTTCAAATTACATCATAAAGGAAAGCATAACGATCAAATATAGTATCTCTTCACTGCATCTGAGTTGATAGGCTTCGGCCAGACTTCTCCGTCCATTTCTGCGAGAATAAGGGCTCTTCCAGTTAGAACCTAGTGGACCATGTACGGACCCTACCAGTTGGGAGAGAATTTCCCTTTGGATTCATCTTGATGTGGAAATATCTTCTTCAACACAAGCTGCCTTGGTGTAAACTTCCTTGGTCGAACTCTCTTGTTGAAGGCTCTGGACATTCTATTCTGATATAATTGACCATGATAGACATCATTCATTATCTTCCCGTCGATGAGGGAAAACTGCTCCTAGCGACTTTTAACCCATTATGCATCATCTAATTCTGCTTCTTGTATGACCCTTAAGGATGGAATTTCTACTTCAACGGGAATGGCCGCCTCTGTTCCATAAACCATCATGTAAGGAGTGGCCCCGGTTGATGTGCGGACCATGGTGCATTAACCTAATAAAGCGAACGACAATTTCTCATGCCATTGCTTGTGCTTTTCAATCATTTTTCTTAGTATCTTCTTGATGTTCTTATTGGCTGTTTTTACAGCTCCGTTAATCTGAGATCTGTAAGCCGGAGATATCTTATGTCTAATCTTGAGTGTTTCAGACATTGCCTTTATTAGGTTACTATTGAGGTTAGATCTGTTGCCGGTGATGATTGATTCTGGAACCCCGAACCGACAAACCATACGATCTCGGATGGAATCTGCAACTACCTTCTTGGTGACTACCTTGTATGATGCTGCTACAACCCATTTGGTAAAGTAATCGATTGACACCAGGATGAACCTCTGCCCATTTGACACGGCTGGCTCAATTGGTCTAATAACGTCCATACCCCAAGCAGCAAAAGGCCATGGTGAGCTTATCGCAGTAAGCTCGTTTAGAGACACCTTTATCATATCTGCATGCACCTGACAACGGTGGCATTTTCGGACATACTGAATGCAGTCCATCTCCATAGTCATCCAAAAATAACATGCTTGAAGTATCGTTTTTGCCAAAACGAAACCATTCATATGTGGACCACAAGTCCCTGCGTGCACTTCCTCCAATAGTCTGGTTGCTTCTTTTGCCTCGACACACTTTAATAATCCCTAATCAGGAGTCCTCCTATACGGGATTCCTCCGGTGTTAAAGAAATTACTGTACAATCTCCAAGTGTTCGTTTCTGAGTAGCATTGACAAGCTATGGGTACCCTCCTGTTGTCAAGTATTTACTGATATGGTGGAACCAAGGTTTCCCGTCGGCTTCTTCCTCAGCATGAGCACAATAAGTTGGCTGGTCGTGAATCTTGGTAGGGATGGGATCAATAAAGTTTGTATCTGGATGCTGGATCATGGATGATAAAGTGGCTAAAGCATCGATGAACAGTTCCGTGTTCTGGGAACATGCTGGAACTCCGTCTTTCTGAGTCTTTTCCTCAAATCCTGCACATGGTGTAGATAGGGAAGTATCTTGGAATTTTTGTTGCCCATTCCTCTTGACCTGATGAATGAGTTGGCCCGAATCTCCCATCACTAGCAGTTCCTGAATATTCATATCAATGGCCAGGTTGAGCCCTAAGATGCAGGCTTCGTACTCGACCATATTGTTGGTACAGGGGAATCTGAGCTTGGCGGACACCGGGTAATGCTGACCAGTTTCTGATACCAAAACCGCTCCTATACCCACTCTTTTGAAGTTTGCGGCTCCGTCAAAAAACATCCTCCAACCATCATAGGATTCTGCAATATCTTCTCCTATGAAAGCTATTTCCTTATCAGGAAAGTACGTCTTTAAGGGTTCGTATTCTCCTCCTACAGGATTATCAGTGAGGTGATATGCCAGGACTTGTCCTTTGACCGCCTTTTGGATAACATAAATGATGTCAAATTCACTTAATAAAATCTTCCACTTGGCGAGCTTTCCAGTAGGCATGGACTTATGGAAAATATATTTCAATGGATCCATCTTGGATATGAGATGAGTGGTGTAAGCGCAGAAATAATGTCTCAATTTCTGAGCTACCCAGGTTAAATTAGAACAAGTGCAATCTAATAAGGAATACCGAGCCTCGTAAGAGGTAAACTTCTTGCTGAGGTAATAGATGGCTTGCTCCTTCTTTCTTGTTGTGTCATGTTGTCCCAAAATACAACCAAATGCCCCATCCAATACTGCAAGATAAAGAAATAGAGGTCTCTCTAGCTCAGGTGGAACAAGGACTGGCAGCGTTGACAAGTATTCCTTGATTTTGTAAAAAGGTTTTTGACAATCATTAGTCAATTTAGTGGCGGCATCTTTCTTCGGCATCTTGAGGATGGGTTCACAAATGACGGTGGACTGAGCTATAAATCAGCTGATGTAGTTGAGCCTCCCCAGAAAACTCATTACCTCTTTCTTGTTCTTTGGAGGTGGTAACTCTTGAATGGATTTGACCTTTGACGGATCCAGTTCTATTCCTCGGCGACTCACAATGAAACCCAATAATTTTCTGGCGGGGACCCCGAATGCACACTTGGCGAGGTTCAATTTCAGGTTGTATATTTTCAATCTGTTGAAGAATTTTCTTAAATTTTCCATGTGATCTGCAACTTTTCTGGATTTAATGATGACGTCGTCCACATATACCTCGATCTCCTTGTGTATCATATCATGAAAGATTGTGGTCATGGCTCTCATGTAAGTGGCACTAGCATTCTTCAGACCGAAAGGCATCATTCTGTAACAATACATTCCCCATGGCTTGATGAATGTCGTTTTATCTGCATCCTCTTCATCCATCCATATCTGATGGTACCTAGCAAAACAATCGACGAATGACTGCAGCTCATGCTTGGCGCAGATCAATACATGTATATTTGGAAAAGGAAAGTCATCTTTAGGACTGGCCCAGTTGAGATCCCGGTAGTCGACACAGACTCTAACCTCCCCATCCTTCTTTGGCACCGGTACAACGTTGGCTAGCCATGTTGGATACTCCACTACACTGAGAACCATGGCTTTGACTTGGTTTGTGACTTCTTCTTTGATATTCAAACTCATGCCTGGCTGAATATTCTGAGTTTCTGCTTGACCGGTGGGCATGTCGGATCTATCGGCAACTTGTTAGCCATAATGGACGTGCTGAGGCCGGTCATATCATCATACGACCAGGAGATATGTCATCATACTCTTTCAAAAACTCTGTGTATTATTCCATTTCTGACGATGACAAGTGTACATTGAATCGTGTTTCCTTGATATTTTCTGCATCTCACAAATTGATGACCTCAGTTTCGTCTAAATTGGACTTAGTTTTGTTCTAAAAAATTTCGACTTCTTTAATAACCTCTTCTGGTATTTCGTCCTCCTCTGAATCTACGTCTGTTTGTCGCATTGTTTCATTGCACGTTATAGTGGTTGGTTCATCATCAAGATACGTAATAGTAATGCTGTGTAAAATAAAGTAAATGGTAGAGAAAATAAATGAGAGCGAAATATAAAGATAAACTTGTAAAATGATTTTGATTAAATTCATAATTGTCTAAACATCAGAGCTATTTTCAAAAGTAAAGACAATGCTGAAACGTAAAATCAACTAGACGTAAAGTGCGATGCATGTGTGTTGTTTAGCCTTGCTACCCCGAGGCTCTACGGGCCCTGGTGGTCCTGATAGACCAGTTGGTGAGGTTTTCTCCCCGACTCACAGCTTGAATGGAAGGGCCTTCATCCCCTTCCTTCTCGAAGGTAACACATCAATCCATATCATCCTCCAAAAACTAGTTCTTCATGGCTGCTAGCGTCTCATCTTCCTCTGATATGACATCAGGGGGCTGAAAAGTCTGCTATAACAAGGGTAGAGGGTGCTCCAGTAGGTAGTAGGGACCGTACCATGGTGGCGACCAGTGTTGGAACTCCTCCCAAGTGTATTCATAGCCCAGACCAAAAGTGGTTCCATGCTTCTTCAACTGGATGGGCTTAGTGATACCCTAGAGATTCTTGCCAAGCCCCTTTCCGTGCTCGTATCCGCTCCAATTCAAATGCTCTTGATTTTGCTATCCCACCACTTATCTTTGTCTATGGCATTGACCCGCTCGATGTGGTTGTATGTTTCTCCACCTACTCTCCTTCTTCCTCCGATCATCGGGATAGCCTAGCGACTGTATATGGGGTTACTACCGTCGCCATGAATGATTACTTCCTGATGATTCCACACAAATTTCATAGCTTGATGCAATGTTGACGCCACAGCCCCAACAGCGTGGATCCAGGGTCGTCCTAGCAATAAATTATAGGATGCTGGTACATCAATGACTTGGAACTCAACATCGAACCAGGTGGGCCCTATCTGCAGGCATAAGCTAATCTCTCCAATGGGGGACCTCTGAGATCTATCAAAAGCTTTAACAATGATAGCCCTGTCTTTGATCTCGTGCAATCTGTTGCCTAGCGTCCTTAGAGTGACCAACGGACAAATGTTGAGGTTTGATCCCCCGTCGACTAGAATCCTAGTGATAAAGTGATCCTCGCATTGCGGAGTGATATGCAATGCTTTGTTGTGACCAAGCCCTTCCGGTGGTAATTCATCTTCTTGAAAGGTGATCTTATGGATTTCCAGTAGCTGTCCCACCATGTTTTCCATTTTACCTCCCATTATGTTGATAGGAACATATGCCTCACTTACTATCTTCATCAAGGCATTTTTTTGTGCCTCAGAACTTTGTAGGAGGGCCAGAATAGAAATAAGTGCCGGTGTCTTGTTCAACTATTCAATGATCGAGTACTCTTTGGCCTGTACCTTTCTCCAGAGGTCGTCGGGTCCCGTTTCCACAGCTCGCCCAGAAGCCTGCTTGCTAGACTCAGCCAAATGTTCCGGGGAGTATACCCTACCTGTCCTAGTCAGGCCTTGTGCGGCAGTTGTTTCTCTAGTGTGTATCTTTCCTTTTCTCCTAGCCTCCGCGATGTAATCCCAAGGTATAGCATTTGTTTTGAATGGGGTCATGTTCTCATGGAGACTGGAATAGGTCCATTGGGAGGCAACACAGCAACTTCAAATGGTGTAGGTGGTTTTGGAACTCTGAACTCAACCTCAATTAGTTTTGGCATCATTGTAGAGGGTACTTCAAACTCGAGTGGCATGGATACATTTACCACTTCGCCCTCAGAGGGCTGAATCTGGACGACAATGGGATTGAGAGTAACCGTTGACATTTCAGGCTCATCTCCTTCAGCTATCAAACTGATTGACCCACTGGGGTCCCAATCATCTTCGATCTCAATCATCTGAATACCTCCACCCTTGTGGTCAGGCAGGGGGTTGTTGAAAACATTAGGAGAAGGCTCCTTTGCTATAATAATCTTGTTGTCAATCAGATTCTGAATCTTATCTTTTAACGAGCGACACTCGTCAATGGTATGACCCTTCATCCCGTAATTACATGCGCAAGTCTTGTTTGGGTTGATCCACTGGGAAGGGTTTCTGAAGTTACGGAAGGGATATGGGTAATGTAACCTGCTGCTTTGAGTTTCTCATACAATTGGTCAATCGGCTCAGTAATGGCGGTGTGTTGTCTAGGAAGTTTGTGGTCGAAGCTTGCTCTAGGTCGAGGGAAATTTAGGAAACTAGGCGGTGATGGGTAGTGAGAAGGTTTGGAGCTATATGCTTGGTATACAGGTGTAGGTTGGGAATATCTGGGTGAGGCGGGTTGATATGTGGGTGGTGGAGATGATTGGTAAGCAGGGGGTGGAATTTGGTAAGTGGGTGGTTATTCTTTGTAATTTGGGGTAGGTTGATATGTGAGTGGAGCTGAGGGAGAGGTTTGGTATTTCATGGGAGAGTTGTTTCTTTGCGCAGCCATTACGAAATTTACATCCTTCTTCTTTGTCGAGCCACCAGACAATAGAGCCTTGTTGGTGGCTTGCAATGCCTCGAGGTTAGTGACCATACCGTTCTTGATGCCTTCTTAAATCCTTTCTCCTAATTTGATGATATCGGAGAACTTTTGACACTAAATTAGCATCAATCTTTCGTAGTACTATGGACCTTGAGCACGGATAAAGAATCTGTTCATTTGTTCTTCTTCCAAGGCCGGTCTAACCTTAGCAGCTTCGGACCTCCAACGATTAGCATACTCGCGAAAGGTCTCTGTAGACTTCTTCTTAAGATTTTCGATATAGAACACATCTGGTGCGTTCTCAGTGTTGAACCTGAATCGATCCATGAAATTAGACGCCATGCTTACCCAACTAGCCCATTTCTTCACATCCTGGCAAATATACCGGGATAAGGCATCACCCTTCAAACTGCTCATGCATAGCTTCATACGGATCTTCTCATCCCTACCGACTCCTACTAGCTTGTCACAATATATCCTCAAGTGAACCCTAGGATCCCCAGTACCATTGAACAATTCGAACTTGGGAGGTTTGTACCCCTGCGGGAGCTCAACATCTGGTTGAACATAGAGATCTTCGTAATTCAACCTTTCAACACCCTTGTTACCTTCGAAGCCCTGAACCCGTTTTGTCCACTTCTTAATCTTAGTGGCCAAACTCTGAATGAGGGAACCTTTGTCATCCGACTCGGCCACATTGGTGATTGGTTGACCATAATGTGGTACAGTATCCGCAAAGAAAGGAGTGTTCTGGTTATCTGTGGTATTTTGGGGCTCTGGGATAAAAATTGGAGCATTGTTGCATGTGTTGCGGACTTGGGTCTGAGAAGGTTGGGTTGGTGGCGGCGGCGATGGTTTGTTGGCATCCGTAGTAAAAAGTGTAATTGATAGACTTTCCATGTTCCGGACTTGTTCCAACTCTTCTCGAAACCTTAGCAAGGTTTTCTCAATATGAGCAACAATTTCTTTGGTGATTGAAGCCTCTACGACTTCCTTTCTAGCATTGGTATATTCCATTTTGTTCTTGTTCCTGTTTCTGGGAGGACTCGGAGGAGGAGGAGGTGGAGAACCCTTTGATCTTGTGGAGTATGTTGATGGTGCCAGAATGCATGAACAAACCTTTGGGGAGGGGAATAAAAATAAAATAAAAACAAAAAAAGGTAAAACGTTCGAGCGGATTCTGATAAATAATATTGCAATATTTAAACACATTGTGCGGGAATATAAATTGCTTCCTAATTTGGGTGCCTCGCTTGTGCCCGAGGTAGGCCTAGCGACAAATAAAATTTGGAGAACTTATAATGCTAAATGGCTCATTTTATTGATAAAAATAAGACGAATCCCAAAACAACACTAAATAAAATATCACTAATGGCCATTGGCCTTATTACATCATTAAAGCAAAATAAAAGACTCCTAACTACTTGGTCCCAGAAGGACCTTCCCCAGATTGGGTATTCTTGCCTCCCTCGTACAGCTGCATCAACTCGCGCATCCCCAACAGTAAGTAGGCTCGAGCCAGATGTCCGTCTGCGCTTCCCTCAGTATTCTGATAGTCTTCGATCCTTTGCAAGAACTTTCCTTCCAACTCTACCAAACCTTGCTCCAGATACCCCAAATGGTTGTTGGCATTGACGGCCATATCTTTCCATTCGTTGATTAGCTTCTCGTGGGCTTTCTGTATTTCACGATGTTCGTTCTCACATTCTCTCATTCTCTTGCGCAGTTGATTGTATTTGATTTGCGCTTCAGCTTTCTCGTCAATAATTTTGTGACCATGGGTGAACCCTGGGCGACCGAAACCAATGTGATCATCTTCTAACCAACATGTATAGTGTGGTACACACTCGGCATGATACCTGTCCGGTTCAATAGAATCCTTCCCTAGAACGAGCTTGCAGTGCCACATATGCTGAGCATGACACCTATACGGGCTATCGTCATTTTGAAATTCAGCCTTGAAGTGACTCATTTTAACTATCCCGGGTATGATTTGTTTCGTTCCGGCTTGCCTCATCACTCGGAGGGGGACATAAGGATGAGTTCCCCTCAGGCCAATGAGTATGAGGAACGGTGCATCTCGGGAACGGAAAATGAATTCCCCTGTCGGGAACCACTCGAACATCCATTGAATTTGCTCTTCTTTCAGTTTTTTGAATAACTCTACCCATCCACAGGCGTCGTCTGGCTGAGCGAACATATTGGGCATGAAGTTCATTCGCTTTGGATGATGAAAAGCGATATGGTCATCCCAATCCCTGCGTATGATTTCTTGTCTGTAATCGCCTTTCTGAATGTGTTCCAGAAGCCATAGTTGATGTAGTAAGTTCCAACCCTCGAAATGTGGATCCCCTTGTTGACACTCCCCCAAGGCTCGATAGATTTCTATGAGGATCATAGGTACTATGCTGAATGATTGTCCGTCGATTCCTTCCATCAAAGTCTTAGTAACCATGGCTAGTCTGATGTGGATCCTAGCCTTCTTCAAAGGGAAAATTACCATGCCCAAGAAGCAAAACATAAACAAAAACACCCTGCTATGTATGTGCCCCAAAGAGGTGAGGGTGAATTTATCCATATAGGTTCGATATGACTTACTATGGCCGTATCTATCGTATAGGAAGTCGAATGATATGTAAGAGTCCTTCAAGCAAGAAAGGGTGGGATTTTTCTTAAGTCCCATCATTTTAAGAAAACCTCTACTTTTGTGATTCTTCGGCATGAGTAAACCCGGCGTTTCCCAAGGGACGACAAGTAGGCCCCCTATTTCTTCTAGCAAAGGGGTCATCTCCATATCCCCGAAATGGAACACTGATCAATCACCATCCCAAAACAAAGTGGCAGCCTCAATGATTTTGTTGTTGGGTTGGATTTCCAAAAGAGAAGGCAAATTCCCTAAGTGCTTACGGACGAGGGTTTGATCACTGCTATGAAGATCCTCCCACCAGCTTAGCAACCTTGGGTGGATGTTGGATACCATACCGAATCTGGGACCTCATGCCTCATTTCTGCAAAATAAAGTGTTAGACCCTTAACACGACCAAACTCGACTATTTAAATCAATAATTAGCAAAAAAGAATTAAGTTCTACAAATAAATGCACATAGCGTAAAGGTGTCCGTTTGGGTTTCAGGAAACCCGGTGGATTTTGGTTTAGGCTATCTAAATGAGTCATTATGCGGACAACAAAACTGACTCGGCTAGAGTTGACCATGATGCATGAAAAGTATAACGGAATAAGGTTTCTACTTTTGAAGAGCTAGACAAGGTACCCTTGAGCGGAAAACTCAAGAGGGAAAGGCGCGGAACCGTCGACTACACCGTTGATCGACTGGTTTTACTGCAAGTATGCCTTTGCCACGTTTAGGGGGTTTATATTATTGGAAGGATGCAACCACTCATTTTAAGCGTTGCTATAGGATTTATTTTGGCACGAGTGGAATATGATGTTGAGAAATGCAATTACAATAATGAAGCAAGTTGCATGTATTTTCACGTTCATAAAGATTACAATAGATGCTCGAAAATCACAAAAAAATTGAAATAAAAGCAGAAATTAAAAGGAAAGAAAAAAATAAAAAGTCAAGTTAGTAATTGTGATGAAATAATTAAAACAAGAAATAAATGCGATTAAAGTAAACAAATAAAGTTACAAAAGCAAGTAATGGTAAAAGCCTTAAAGAAATTCCCCAGCAGAGTCGCCATGCTGTCGACGCCCCTTTTCCCCTCCCTTAAAAGAGGTGAAATCAGGTTTATGACATTATGGACAAAAACAACTCTTATTCCTTTTTGGTAATTGGGTTACGAGGTTTGAAGAGTCTACACCTAATGATTATAGTGCATTAGGACACTTTTAAGAAGATTTTATATAAAAACCATAGTTCGGGTAAGGGCTTAAAATTATCTCAAGGGGAAGGTGTTAGGCACCCCTCAAGATCCACTAGTGTGGATCCCAACCCTGCTTAGATGTGACTTTGAGAAGCATAGAAAATAGACATGCAAAATGAGCATATAAAGAATATAAAACTAGTGGGCAAATTTTGAAAAAAAGATAGCACAAGTGAAAGGGAAACAAAAGCAAAAAAGGTAAGGGGGTCCTAGGTTTAACTATAGTATGGATAATTCGATACAATATCTCGCACATATTCCCAAAGAGGGGCCGCTTTATGAAATCGCATCGTCATCATCTCCATGTCCCACCCTTCCTATCATGTTAAGGTATTTAGACGCGTTTGGTCTCGTTTACTTATTGCATGCTAGTACCCGTCCCAACCTATCCGTCCCGGAGGAATTTAGGACTATTATTCCTATAAGAAGGGGGTTCTAAGCCGACTCCTAGGTTTAAAGGTAAAATACTAAGGCGACATACAAAAAAAAAATAGGACTGCATTTATAAGGGGAACATGTAAAAAATTATAAGGCTCATATATACCTCCGCAAATAATGCATATAAATAGCATGACTTAAACACAATTAAGGTCTGAAAGAAGAATTTTCAAAAAGCTGGACTATAAATTAAAAAATAAAGAAACTGGGGAATTTGCAGAAAAGACCTGCAAGAAAATCGTTCAAAACTTAAAAAAAAAGCAGTAGCAGTTTTAGCAATCTGCAAAAGTCACTTGAAAACGTTTGCGGAAAATTTTTCGGACAGCAGAGTAACAAATATGAAGGTATTTTTTTAAGATCGCAGAAGTGTAAAGAACAAAAACAATGAATATTATTAGCTTTCGAAATTTAGAATATACAGTGTTCAGATAATTTGAAAATAGTAGTCAAGTTCTGAACAAGATGTAGTAGAAAACCTTTGCATGGATAGTTTAAAAATAGGGTAGAAGTTCGTATAAAAAAAACTACAAAGCTTTAAAGATAAACGAGTTCAGACAGAGGCGGATTAATTTGAACCTAACTTAAAGGTGATTAGTCAGTTTTTATCTGGCCTAAGGCTTGTCTAGGCATTATTAAAATGGTCAGCATGCATTATTTCCAGTTTTAAGGAGGAGTTATTAATCAGTTTTAACCAAGATTAACAAAGTATTTAAACAGTTTGCAAATAGACTCATTAAGGAATGGTATCTAATGCACAAGAAGTCCTAAAAATATGGTATATATATATGTGATGGTAATGACTCATTGATTATTAATTAGTTTTTGTTGTGAGAATACACAGAATAACAAACTGAAAGTTAATGTCCTAAGAACATGATTTCTATATGTGAAGATGCATGTCCTAAAGCATGGTATTTATTGCGCAGGTAAATAAATAAAGGCCTATAAACTTGTTTTCTACCCGTTCCCTTAATTAAACATACATAACCCTCCCAATTCACTATAACCCCATTATTCTTTACAAATTATTATAGCCAAAATAATTAAAATACAATATTGGTAAATAAAATAAGAATTTATTCTATAGGGAGCCTTCAGCCAGGCCAAAAATCTCCAACCTCACTCCTTCCAAGTTTCACAGCCATTACCAAGGCTTTGGTGCGGCAAAGTTCGATAAGGGTTCGTTTGAACTCCTAGCTAATACCAAGCACCTAAAATGTCATTATTTGACAGGGAGGTGCCAGCCTTGTGCATCAAAGTTCAATGGGTGCTCAAAGGCTCCCAAGGCAATGCTTACACTAAGGGGGCATAAACTAATGTTCTAAGAATAATCAAATTGTGATAGGATTGAGAGAGTTTAAAATAGTTGAAAGTAAGTTTAAGAAAAACAGTAGGAAAAGTTGAGAGATAGCTTGAGGAAACCATGATTGAAAAAGTTGAAAGAATTCCTTGGAATCATTTAGAACTGACCAATTTTAAACAGAGCATCACACAAACAGGGACAAAGGGAAAGGGATCAAATAATTAAAGTGAACTACACATACAACATATTGAAGAAAATTAATCAAGCATGGTTGCAAACATGGGCTCAATTCTTACTGCACCAAACCCCAATACAATTAACCTCAAGAAGAGGTTTTTAGGCAAATCAAATAGCCAAGCAAACCTGGATACATGGTATTGCCACACAAGGAAAAACAAACAGCTATTGAGACAAGGAATGGGGTATAGGGAGAACATGGTAAGGGCATATAGTGACAATAATAACAACAAAACCATAAATAAAAGCACACAAGGAACAAGATTAAGTGCGGGACTAACAAAACATATTGTTTTGGAGACTATATATTAGATAAGTAACATACCAGTTTCAGGAAAATAGAACACAAAGAGAAACAATGCACAAGATGAGCAGAGTGAACAGAGAATGAGGGCAGCAATGTGAGAACAACAATGCAGAGAAGCAAACAGTAGGAAAAAACACAAGTAACCAGTGCAGTAGAACCCTAGTAGTGTAGAAATAAACAGCCAAGATTACTCAATCTTGGCTTTCAGCCGATTGAGTGAGAGAGTTTGTAGAGAAACAATATAAAAATATAGAGCACTGAGTGCTATTGAAAGAGAGTTCAGAGAGATTGTAATGTGTGTTGGTGTCTGTTAAGTGAGAAAGGAACAACAGTACTTATAGTTTTTGAAAAACAATAGAGAAGAGGGTAAGGAGTATCTAATTATAGAAACAGTACCAAATCGAATCAATCGCGGGTCCTAATTCAACTAAATCAGGGACTCATGATTCGAATAGGAGTACGGGTTATCAAATAAGGAAAAAATTAGTTGAATGACTGATTATACCATAATGAAAGCAGTAGGCACGCTGTACATAATAAAGGCTAGGTACACAATATTTCAAACAAGGAAAATATATGTTGAATAACCAAAATATACTCGAGTGCACAAATATGACAAGCAATATAAATCAACTATGAACAGTTAGTCAAAGAATCACGGGCAAGACCAAAATTAGAGGGAATTATTCCAAATCATAGAAAGCAACTCACAAATAAGGAAGCAATTTGAAATCAATGTAATAATACATATGAATCAAGGATTCAAAAAAAGATACTCAGAACTAATAGGATATTCAGTAAAGAGAGAGGCATTCGAACTTAAAAGGTCATAGAAATTAAAAACCCTAAGCGAGGAATCATACAAACAGTAGAGGGTCGAAGCCCTAGAAGAGACTTGGAGCATGGAATGCAGAGACAACGAGGTTTCAAGCACATAACATAGGAATAATCACGTAATACCCAAAGAAACAGAAGCCTAGTGATTTTTTAAAAAAAGGTCAGAAACCTAGTTTTGAAAAGAGGTTTAAAACATTTGAAAACTTGAATTAATCAAAGATATCGAGTGAAACGTAGTGTAGAAAACAAAGATTAAATCGGAAATCGCTTAAAAAGACAGAGGTTTAATTGATTTAGGCAAAAATTTAGGGTTTGCAAAATAAATTAGGAAAATGAGAAACCTGGCCGTGAAACTCGTATATACCTTAGAAGGCATCATTGGACAAAAACACACCGGAGAAAAGCCGGGAAAGGAGCCAAGCTAAGCTTTCAGTGACCGTCTTTCATGGCGGAAGTTTCTAGGCTTCGAGCTTTAGAGGGAAACAACGAGATGACGGTTCCATTGCGACTGGATGTCGAGACAAGTGAGGGAGGATTATGGCGGGAACGACGAGCTTCATCGGAGAAGAAGGAACCAGAAGGTTCTAGAGAGAAGAGGGAGCGTTTGTTAGAGAGAGAGAGAGAGAGAGAGAGAGCGAGAGAGATAGAGAGACCGTCCAAGTGAATGAGGGTTTGGGAGGGGGTCGTTTAATTTAATTAGGGAAATAGAATATGGGCCGTTGATCTTATTTGATCAACGGCTCTGATTAAATCCAAAGGTGGGTCGGGTAAAATCAACGGGTATGGGTCGTTCAAATTGGGTTTAAAATTGGGCTGAAATAGGGTGCAATTTGGGCTATGTTTTCAATGAAATCTGGCCAACTTTTAAATAGCCAATTTCTCCCAATTTATTTTATAAAATAGCTAAAATAATTTAAAAAGCAGAATAACATAGAACTAATTAATAACATATAAATATAAATCTACAATTATAAAAAATAATTTTGTAGCTATAAGATATAGTTAATTGCAAAATAGGCCATAATTGCAATTTCATGCAATTATCTTTAAAAATTCCAATAAAAAATGCGCAAAAATTACATAAATTATATTTTGTTGCAAATATGAGAATAAGAAACACTATTCACTGAAAATGATAATTTGAAACTAATTTTGGCCTTTTGTACTGTCAAAATAAGCAGTAAATTGATTTTTTAAAATCTTAAAAAATTAAAACAAAATACCAAAATTTCCAGGCGTGCTTATATATGTATACATATACTATTTTGAAGGTATTTTGAGGGCAAAAAATACATTGGAAAAAATTGGGTATCGGCATTCCTTTTACAGAGGATTTCCTCGACGTCCGGTGAGCTAGAGGATTTCCTCTTTTTGTCCTCATGTGCAGCAGCTCCGAGTTGTCCCAAAGAAGAGGGTTCAGCAAGTGAGGACAGAGCCTCGTCCTCATCTAATGGATGAAGATTAATGGTCTTGGGAAAACCTGTAAAAGAAAAAAGATTTTGTAGAAATAAAAGGAGTATGAAAGTAAACTTGTTAGGGAAGAGCATTTACCATGGGAACGGGCCTCCCACTTTCCCGTTGAAAGCTTGCACCATTCGCACACAAAATAGGATATTTCTTTGAAGATCCCCACAATCCACTTCTTGAAGCGGGGGACTGCATTGGGAACTTGGGCGACTACTGCATAGTGATAGGAACAAGCAATTAGAAAAAGAACAAAAGAAGTACCGAGTACTCAGGAAAGAAAGAAACTTACGGGCTGAGTTCCATTTTACAGGGAACATTAAAAAATTTCGGGGAATGAGATCCTTGGTCTTCATCTAAATGAATCTCCCATGCCAACCTCGATCACGATCTTCATCTATGCTCGAGAACGAAGCTTGGTTTGCTCGGTAGACGATCTTGATCAACCCCTCAGAAAATTCGGGGACTGAAGAGATGAAGAAAGTGGTGAGGGTAAATTGAGGAGCTTCAATGTTGTTAACAAAGTGGCAAAGGAGAATTACGATCCTCCAAAAGGACTGGTGAATCTACCTAAGATAAACCTCACACCATTTGCAAAAGCCAAATATTATAGGGGCCATCGGGGCAAGCGTAAAGGGGTAAGTGCAGATGCTTAAATACCCCTCCAAATGAGTGGTAACGTCCTCATTAGGCTCGGGGACAGCTACTTCCTTGCCTCCCAATTGCAGTCCTCCCAAACTATAGGGAGATATCCTCAGTAATGGAGCATATGTACCTCCATATCCTTTTGCCGGGTCCTACTGACTGGAGGCTTTCTCGATTTTAAAGTCATTTTCAATGGAGCAGCCCCTGGGAATTAAGCTCTTCTAAGGAGGTTCCAGGGTCGCCTCAGTAGCGGCCACCTTAGCGTTCGTTATTGACTGGAGGCTTTCTCAACTTTGAAATATTTTCCAATTGAGAAACCCTCGGGGATTAAGCTCTTCAAAGGAGGTTCTAGGGTCTCCTTAGGAATAGCCACCTCGGCACTCGTGGCCGGGTTGGAAGTTGAAAGGACGATCTATTGAGGTATGTATTTGGAAGTTTTTGCCATCGAGCTTTGGAAAATATGAAAATTTGAATGTGAGGATGAAGGTTTAAAGGAAAGGATGAAGAGTTTAAGTTAAGGATGAAGATATGAAGGCCAGACTTGAAGATTTGAAGAAGGAGTATGAAGATGAGAATATGAAGATCTAGAAAACAATGTATGAAGGTTTGAAGGGCTAGGAATAAGTAAAGAGTTCAAGGGTAAATTAAGGAGCTTTGGAATTGGAAAGTAAAAAGGTGGAAAAAGGATTGAAGCTTTTATAGAGAAGGGGTAATCAATGCGTGACATTTCACATTCGGGGATGGTCAACCGGCAGTTGACACGGGTCCGAAGTTAGATCAATGTGACTGATGGGATGTTTTACTGACCCGTCAACTCGGTTATAGCGTACGGAAGAAGGAACCACAGTTAATTTATCGCTTCCCATCACTTCGATAAATCTACTCTCTGAGAAATTAGCGGGCTATCTGTATACATGTAAACTCGAGGGCAAAGATTTCCCGGATTCCTCTACGAGGAAATAAAGGGGAAGCACGGTTCGACATGACTATAGTCGAGGCCCAAGAATAACTTGTATTGAAATCCGGGAGGAAAGAACGATGTATCTAAGATTGGCCACGGTGAAGTAACGAACCCAGAACAAGTATAGCCTCTGGACCTTGGGAAATGTGGAGAATGGTTATACATGATGAGTACAGGGCCGTAATGTTCGCCCTCAACCGAATATTATTGCGTGAATCTCGCCCAGTATCAACTGCAGATCGAAATTACAGGAAAAAGAAGAGTTTTGCCTTATTTAGACTTGTACTAGAAATGAAAGAGGAAGGTTTCTTTCATCTTGAAACTCTGTGGCACGCAAATCAAAGCAATAAAAAGTTTACTTTTGTCTTCTAACTATTGTTCAAAGTGTTTTCGTTCTCTTTTTTATTCGCGATAGAGCTCGTACCGAAGATCCCATCGAGGACAAATTCCACCGTTCAATCTAAGATTAGGCTTGATTATGATATTACGATTGGTTTGATCATTTATTTTGTCTTAAACTTATTTACCTGTTGTTCTTAACTATTCATATTAAATTAAATCATAAGTTATTTAAACTGCGTACAAATTTAATTATTACTCATTTTTGGGTTTAACAACAATACCAGCAAAATTTGTTCGTGAACCATACTAAGCTCCTGAAGAATTAAGGAACTTAATTCAATTAGTAAATGGGAATTTTGATAAATTCAAATAAATTCCACCTTAGAATCCATTGTTTCCTGCAAATACCTTAAAACAACAATTTTCATATCAGTCACATTTGTGTTGCTTCTGTTACAACTTTTTCTATACAATAGTACTCATCCTGAATTGTTTGTGTGTATATATATACCTACGATCATAAGAATAGTTTTAAGATGAGAAAATGCAGTGAAGGAGTTTCAACTGCAGATACACAAATGGTGTACTGAGAGTCCTAATTAAGCTAGCTTGCAGTTTGAAGCCCTTTCAGAGAAAGGGAAGCATATATGTATGTTAATTAATTGTCTTCTATGAAAACTTTGAAAATGTAATCACGAAAACGCCTTGAGTACGCCTTTGGATCGACTGCAGAAATGGAGTTGGGATCACATTGCATAGACTTGTATGCATGCTCAAGCTTCTTTGTAATGTCATAGTCTTGAAGTATGTCTATGATACCAAAAAACAATATCACATCATACAATTCTCCTGTTGCTTCTCCTATTAGCTGAATCTCTCCTTCACTCATTTTCCTCTCTGTCCTTTCAACTCTTGCTGGCATGTTTATTCCTAATTTTATGCTTGCCCACCTGCAATTTTCATCATACAATCAAGAAACTTAATTCATGACAGCTGATTATGACCATATTAGTTTCTAACTTACCCTGCCTGATCAAGAAGCAACTGATCCATATCTGCTCGAGAAAGACGAGGAACTGTTTCATTTTCCGAGCCTCCATTATCTGCAACAAAAGATAGTCATGCTTACTTTAAACTGGTTAAGCCTGAATTATAAGGAAAGTTACAAATAAAAGAATCTTCCAAATGAATGATGTTCTATGACAAGCTAGAATGAAGTTATCACCGAATTCACTTCGCTTTAAAAGGTAAACATTCAAGTGTTATATAAAATTAGCACCAACCAATTGGTGTTCTACAACCAGAAGGTGTCTGGTCTTCACCACTATCTGCTTCTCTAAAATGTATTCCAACTAAAAGGCTGTAGTCCATCACTCCCTCTTGTTCCAAGAACTCGCAATCCCTGTCAACTTGCCTGTAAAATAGATAATTTTCAGTATTCTTCTTTGAAAAATCAGAGGATCATACACGACGACATTTCTATGAATGTCATATTAAGTCACACTAATGTTGCAAAATCTTTTCCTGACATGTATTTTATGCTTGAATGAGATGTCGAAAGTTTCAAATGTTGTCGTTATGAAGGACAAAAGGGGCCAAAGCAAAAAAAATTACCTTCGGAATTCCTGAAACCATGTCTTTTGTAACCTGAAGATGAAGTTCAGATCAAGGTCTTTAAGGGTTGTGGTTGCATCAATATCTGATTCTGGCTTATCAGTCATTCGGCCAAATGTTGATCCTTTCAAGTCGAATCGTCTATGAATTGAGTAATTTGTGCAAAAAAGATTCCCCATGATAACAAACCGTACCTAAACAATTGATGAATGCATTAGAATTGAACAGATTGTTTGACTTTACTTTATGTTGAATACCTTCTTCTGTGCTGGTCCACTTAGCTTCACACAATGCAGGCCATAGTACTTAGTCACAAGGGTGTTCTCAAACGCGCGAACATGATTGAAATAGGCACTTAACATCCTTAAAAGCACCTAACAAATCCATTGGCAAGAAAAATGATGATAAGGGACAGTGATCTTTTGCAGAAGAAGAAATGCAGTGCTGTTTTGTTTAAGACTTACTTTTGTTTCTGCTTTCTTCATTGTCTTGATCATGTATCGATCATCGTTTGTCAAGTAGAAAAAACTTCCACTTTTTCCAGGGGAACAAAGCTCCCGGAGGGCATCATTACCACAAATTGATATCATATAATCAGCTGCATCCACTTTGAATAACATCCGTAAAGCCCTGACAAACATATCGGATAAATGACTAGCTTCAAAGTGTTTTATTTTGCACACTGATATACTCCAATCTTGTATGACTAGGCCTTACCTGAAAACTTTTGGACAATAATCTTTCCATCTGAATTCACAAGACGGGTGAGGTGGCGTGATCTTGGATCCTTCAGGTGGAAACCTTGTCCAATACTTCTCTCTAGGATCAAATGCTGATGGATTGAGATCTAGTGATGGAGGAGGACCAGGCCTTCCTACTGAATGCCTATGCCATAAATTTACATCACAAGTAAAAATCACACAAGAAAAAGCACTCTTTCGAGCCGCGAAAAGGAACAATAAACACAGGGTAATTGCATATTTCTAATCACCAAGCAAGATGATAGTATCTCAATTTGCAAATAATTCCTTGAAATATACATGAAAGTTAGAAGAAAGCTACCTGATTCCCAACTGCAAATTGAGCATAAGCTCATAATTCTTATGTCCTTTGGAAATGGTCTGACCTTGCCTCTTTACAAACTTAGGAATCCTAATAGGGCTTCCTCTTAATAAATATCCATCAGTTTCCTGCAAACCAATCATGGAATCGTCCGAATTATAAGAAGTACTAGCAGAATTTCCAGCAGCATCCGATAGACGTATTCTCCCAAATTCCCTATCTACAGGAGGTGCATCTATTCTCCCATCCAAGGACATTCTCCTAGGTCTAACGTTGTTGTCCACCGCCTTAGATGATCTCCATAGCGCGAGTTTTTTCTGTGAAGGCAATATCGGAACTTTCTCAGGCGGACAAATAGTACATTCTGTTAAATCAACATTGAAAACTTGTTGAGGATCCCATTCAAGATTGCCACCTTCTAACAATGATCCAGATGGATAAAATGTACCATTTTGTTCATTTGGATCTTTACTCCAATTTCCCACATAAAAACTCCCATCATTCCATCTAAATGTTCCATTTCCTTTAGGAAATCCATCTTCCCAATTCCCTTCATAAACATTCCCATTAGTCCAATACATTTTTCCTTTACCACAAATTGTCCCATTCTTCCATTCACCAGCATAATAATTCCCATTTTTCCATGTATACCTCCCATTTCCTTCTTGTAATCCCCTGCACCATTCCCCATCATAACAATCTCCGTTCCCATATTCCTTAACGCCATGTCCATGTTTCAAATTCATTACCCAAGAACCTCTATACGTATCGCCAGTAGGCCCTGTGTAAGTCCCATCTCCATCCATAAATCCGCTCTTGAAATTCCCCTCGTACATTGCCCCCGAGGGCCAACTAAACATCCCCTTCCCCATCGTTTTCCCTCTAAACCAATCTCCAACGTACATACATCCGTCCGTCCACCAATATTTCCCCTGTCCATGAGGGAAATTATCAAGCCAATAGCCACTATAGTAATCTCCATTGGGGAGAAATCTCTCTGCGTGGAAAATTTCTCCGCTCGCGTGCTCTTCAATATCTTCTTGTTGCTCTTGATCATTTTCTTCTTCTACCTGTGATGATCCTTGTGTACCGAAAATCGTGTTGGCACGTCTTCTTGTTGCAGCCTGTGTTATCCTTATAGTTGCTTCCCACGCCTTCATGTTAATGTCCTTTTAATTTCTTCTCGATCTTGACATGGATTTCAGTATCCTTTTCTCTTGTGGGTGTTAATTGATCAGAAATAACTAGCAAGAAAATGGATGGATTTGATCTGTTTTCATTGACAAAATGTATTGTTTCAACCATGCATGGACATGCAAAGATAGAAAATTGCTCTTCTTTTTCTCTCGTTCTCTCTATTTGCTTTCTCTCCCTTGTTTTCTTTGTCCCAACTTTGTGATGTAATGAAGGAGACAACAAAAGAAATCAAGTACATTCACATTCTTTGTCCAGATTTTGACCATTTTCTCCCGAACAAAAAAGTTGTATTTTTTTTTAAGTCCCATTTTCTTTATCTTGGTCTCTTTTGGTTTGTTATAATATTAAGGGGTACCTGTTTAACTAAAAAATATAATTTTGGTCAAATCTTGAATTTTAGAGAAGAAATCGGGTTACTGATAATCAAAGAGACCGAAATATAATTGGCTTTCAAAGAGTAAGAATAAAGCAATAAAAATTATATTTCACTATGATCTCAAGAATGTTCTCTGTATCCCTACAAATGATAAAACTTTCTCCTTTTATAGTTGACAAGGAGTAATGGATTATTCTAAATAATAAAGAGCATTTAATGAGACGTTGCATAATCATTGCTATTAAATACTAAATAACTAACGTATCAGGTATTTAATAATGAATGTAGACTACTTTTTGTCATCAGATTCGTGTCTTCAATGCCCTTTTTATCTGTTGATATTGAATGTCTTGGATAAATACGAGAATCGTATCTAAGATTCTCTCTCGTGACTGTTTTCTTTTCTTCCACCGTGCCTGTTATCTCCCATGTCTTTTAATCATTTATTGCTCTTTGGCTGTTTGACTAACCCACGTGTCATGCCACGTCACCTCTAATAAAAACTCATATTTTTCCCAATACATATAGTCCCTCCACTTTTCATTTATTTATCAATTAAATAATTGGAAAGTGGATCCTGAAAAAGAATTTTTGCCACAATTAAGGCTTGTGTCAGTATCGACGTCTTTTCTATCTTTCTCATTTAATACCCTGTACAAGACTCATATGTTGGAGAGTTCTCGTGTCAACTTTCAATCTTCCCTTGATTTCCACTTAGCTGAACATGAAACAATGAAGAACACTTTAGCTACGTAGGGAAAAGATTATGAAAACCTAGAGAAGGATTACAATTCCTTGGCTGAGAATTTTAATTATGAGGTCAACTGGGCTTCTTGAAATCTTGTCGTGATACTTAAATGGAGGCTTCTCAGGAAAAAATTGACTTGAAAGCTGAGTTAGCCAAAGTTTTAGACTTGATTGAGAAGAATGAACAACCAACCGAAACTCTTTCTCCTAACCAGGTAATTGACATCTCTTCTCCAACAGTGGAAACTCCGGGGGTTGAAGAGCCTTTGAGCTTAGAAAAAACAACTGAAGTTACTGAAGTTACAATTCCAGTAGACGAGGGTAACTTATCTATAACACAGCCTTTAGGAACAGAAATTCCTGTGTCTACTGCTTCTCATGAAGTTTCAGCCGAGCCCAATGAAGCTGCGACTCCTACCGCTCCAATCACTTCAGTGACCAATGAAGATGTTTAACCTTACTTCTTATTTGTTTGATGCTGATGATGTGATGAAGTCCCCAGTTTCTATAATGGGGCATCTGTTTCTGAAAAATGTATTGTAATAGCTAAGTTTTTTCCCTTATCTTTTTATGTTAAGAAGTTTGTATAATACTTCTGCTTTAATTTTGCAGAATGATTTTACCTTACTCTTGCCTATTTTTCTTGTTAGGACTTAGAGAATGCTTTTATAATTCTTCTCATGTGTTACCAACATGAGGAAAAATAAAATAGGGCTCTTTTATTTATTGATACTTAATGAAGAAGACGTCTCAACTTCATAATGGTGTTAATATACGATGAAAGAGATAGGAACATACATGTTTCTCATAAAACAACTTTTATAAAGTTTTTATTCATGAACTTTGATAAGTTTCTTGAGTATTACATGTATCGAAGTACATCTATAATTTTCTCGCAACTGTTTTCTTTTAGCGGATTTCCAAAATGTACAAGGTTTATTTTTATAACCTATTCTGATACATAGGCATGCCCCTGCCTTTTCATTCTTAGGAAGGGTTTAAGCAATTACTTCATTATTCTAAGAAAGAAAGAACACTATGATAATTCTCGTAACTTGAGTCAATTTGAAAATCTTGAATTTTGCTCTCTCGTATCTATTTCCTGGACATACTTATGTGTATATAGTACAGTCCCCCAAGTGTTTGAGTGGTAAAGTATGAAGCCTCAAACACTTGTATATTTGCTCCCAATCTTTGGTCCTTTTTCTGAAACAGAAAGAACATACGGGACTCGGAGATGCGATTATAGATGAAGACTGCCTAACTCGTGTTTATTTCCATCAGATAATTGTAACCCTGGGCTAGGAATTTAAGAGTATTCCAATTTGTCATGCAGGTCGTGACTCATCATTTGGCACGAGTTAGGGTTTATACCTAGCATCTAAAATCGTTAGAATAATTTTATCAATTCAAAGAAAAAATTCTAACTTGGCGATACCTGACCGTGGGTACTTTCTTTAGAAGTAATATCTCTTTAAATGAACGGCATTCTAATGTGAAGGTAGAACCTTGCCTTCCATTGTCTCTAGCTCGTATGCTCCTTTGCCCGCAATTTCACGAATTTGATAAGGTCCTTCTTATGTTGGACTTAGCTTTCCTGGACTAACTGACTTTGTAGATTGGAAAACCTTTTTTAAAACGAAGTCCCCAACTTTAAAAAACCTGAGGCGGGCTTTCATGTTGTAATACCGTTCAATTACTTGTTTTTGAGCTGTCATCCTTATCAATGCTGCTTCTCTTCTCCCTTCAAGTAAGTCAAGATTTACTCGTAACTCTTCATTGTTCGAGTCTTCTTCTGCTTGAATACGTCGTGTACTAGGTTCACCTATCTCAACTGGTATCAAAGCTTCTGCACCATAGACTATTGAAAATGGTGTCTCTCATGTACTTGTTTTTGTCGTCGTTCGATATGCCCATAATACCGCTGGTAATACTTCAGGCCAATTGCCTTTTGATTCTCGTAACCTTTTCTTTAGGTTGTTGATAATAGACTCTGCTTGCCCATTACCTATTGGATGATATGGTGTGGACGTAATTCTTTTGATTTGCCAACTTTGAAAGAATTCTGTGATTTGAGCTCATATAAATTGTGGTCCATTATCACAAACTATCTCCTTTGGAACACCAAAGCAGCAGATTATATTTCTCCAAATGAAATCTTTAACTTCTTTCTCTCGTACCTGTTTAAACTCTCCTGCTTCTACCCATTTAGTAAAATAATCAGTAAGTACGAGTAGAAACTTTACCTGACCTTTTGCCTGAGGTAATGTTCCTACGATGTCCATTCCCCATTTCATGAAGGGCCACAGAGCAATGACAGGATGTAATAACTCTGCTGGTCTATGCATCTTATTTGCATACCTTTGACATTTGTCACATTTAGATACGAAATCAATTGCTTATTCTTCCATTTTAGGCCAGTAATATCCCGCTCGAATTAATGTTTTAACCAGTGATCTACCTCATGCATGATTTCCACAATGTCCATCATGTACTTCTCTCATCACATATTATGTTTGAGAAGGTCCGAGACACCTGGCTAATGGTCCACCAAACATTTTACGGTACAATTTTCCTTGATACAAGCAGTAACGAGCGTCTTTCTTCTTAATGCATGAGCCTTCACCTTGTCTTCAGGTATGGTTACGCACTGCAAAAAAAACACGATTTCGTTTCACAAATCCCAAGTTAAATGATTAAAATTTACCTCATTTTTGTCAGGGTCAAGAACAGAGTGAAACAAATGTATAATTGAGGCATTCACATCCTTTTGCTATATCTACTGCAGATGCGAGGTTGGCTAAAACATCTGCTTCCAAATTCTCTTCTCTTGGGATTTGCATCACTTTCCAAGTTTGGAACTATCTTATTAACTCCCGTACCTTTCCAAGGTATTCTTGCATTCGAGTTTCTCTAGCTACGTAAGTCCCTTGTATTTGATTGACTACTAACTGTGAATCACTTTTGATTACAATTTGCATGATACCAAGTTCTAATGCTAGCTCCAAACCTGCAAACACAGATTCATACTCTGCTTCATTATTAGTTACAGGGTGACATTTTATAGCTTGTCTAATTGTTTCACCCATATGTGGTATAAGAACAATTCCTAAACCTGCCCCTTTATATTAGATGAACCATCGGTAAACAATAGCCAAGTCCCCGGATTAGCTCCGTTAAAAACTTGTAATACTTTTTCTGCTTCTAGATGTATGCTTTGACTAAAATCACTACCAAATCAGCGAGTACTTGAGATTTGATAGCAGTTCGAGGTTGTAAATTATTTCGTACTCACTTAATTTTATAGCCCATTTTGCTAATCTTCCTGATAATTCATGTTTATGTAATATATTTCTTAAAGGAAAAGCAGTAACAACAACAATAGGATGACATTGAAAATAAGGTCGTAGTTTTCTATATGCCATGATGAGAGAAAATGCTAATTTTTCTAGTTATGGATATCTCGTATCTGCATCTAATAAAGTTTTACTTACATAATAAATCGGAGATTGCTTACCTTGGTCTTTTCGTACTAAAATGGCACTTACCGCTACTTCTGATACTGCTAAACAGATGAGTAACTTTTCACCTTCTTTAGGTTTAGCCAATAAAGGAGGATTTGATAAATAAGTTTTCAAATCCGTAAATGCTCGTTGACAATCTTCATTCCACTCGAAATGGTCTTGCTTTTTGAGCGCAGAGAAGAATCTGAAGCATTTTTCTGATGATTTTGAAATAAACCTCCCCAAGGCCACTATCCTTCATGTTAACCTCTGAACTTCCTTTTTACTAGTAAGGATGTCAGGTATTTCTTCAATTGCTTTAATATGGGAAGGATTCACTTCAATTCCACGGTTAGTGACAAGAAAACCTAAAAACTTACCAGATGCAACACCAAATGCACATGTTACAAGATTGAGTTTCATATTAAATATTCGCAAAATTTCAAAGGTAACAGTTAAATGAGAAATATGGTCATGGGAATGCTGGGTTTTGACGAGCATGTCATCTATATATACCTTCATTGTCTTTCCCAAATGTTCTTGAAACATTTTGGTAACTAACCTTTGATAGGTTGCTCCAGCATTTTTTAGACAGAAGGGCATTACTTTGTAACATTAAGTCCCCCGGTCTGTGATGAAAGAAGTTTTTTCTTCATCACCGGGGTCCATTTTAATTTGATTGTACCCCGAATATGCATATATAAAACTTAATATTCCATGACCTGCAGTTGCATCAATCAATAAATATATGTGGGGTAAAGGAAAAGAGTCTTTTGGGCAAGCTTTATTTAGATCAGTGTAATCTACACAAACTCGCCACTTACCATTCTTTTTAGGTATGACCACTGTGTTAGCTAACCAATCAGGATATTTTACCTCACGAATAGACCCGATTTTCAATAACTTTTGGACCTCATCTTGAATTACTTGATTTTTGAAAGCTCCTTACTTTCTTTTCTTTTTCTTAATTGGGATGAAAGACGGGTCTTCGTTAAGCTTATGAGCCATCACATCCGGTGGAATACACATCATATCAGCATGGGACCAGGCAAAACAATCTACGTTAGCTTTTAAAAATTCAATTAACTTGCCTCGCATGCCGGTATTTAGATTGGCTCCCACGTAAACTTTCTTCTCTGGCCATTGTTCAAATAACATCACAGCTTCGATTTCTTCTATCGTTGTTTTAATATTCTCATTTTCTTCAGGTTCTTGAATTACATCGGGCCTCAAATCTAAGTATGTTGTTTCAGTTGAAGTTTGATTGCTGATACCTTCAACTATTTTCAATAATTGCTATTTTCTTTACTTGCGGTGCTCGTATCTGTTATTTCATTGATACTCTTGGTTATTTGTTGATCCCCTCAGATTTGTCATATTCCCCAAGGTGATGGAAATTTAATGACTTGATGTAAGGTTGATGGACAGCATCCATATCATGGATCCAAGGTCTCCCCATGATTACATTGTATGATATTTCCAAATCCACTACCTGAAACTTAGTTTCTTTAACAACACTTGCAACTTAAGTTGTCAGAGTTACCTCACCTTTTGTTGCCACGCTTGAATTGTCGAAGCCTGATAAAGCATGCGCTTTTGGAATCATCTTGTCTTCAGCTTGCATTTCTCACAGTACTCTTAGTAGAATAATATTTACAGAGCTACCTGGATCAATCAAAAATCTTTTTACATCAGTGTCAAATATAATTAAAGATATTACCAGAGCGTCATTATGCGGTGTAGTCACTCTTTCCGTATCGGCATCATCGAAGCTTATACTCTCATGTTCTAAGGTTTTCCGTACTCGCTTGTAGTGTGTGATCGTCATTTTGGAAACTTTTTTCGAAGCCGTATATGTTACTCCGTAAATATCTTCTCCTCCACTGATGACATTTACTATCCTCTTAGGTGAAGGTGGTTTTGGTGTCTCTTGCCTATTTTTCATGTAGGCTTGCTTTCCTTTTTTACTGAACAGCTCCGTGAGGTAGCCTTATTTCAGCAAATGATCTACTTCACTTTGTAAAAATCTACATTCTGAAGTTTTATGCCCATGGTCGTTGTGAAATTCGCACCAATGGTCTGGGTTTCGTCTGTTTGGGTTCGACCGTATCTCTTTTGGCCACCGTAACTTATCTCCCATACTCCTTAGAACAGCTACAAGCTCGGAATTAGTTATATTAAAACTATGACCAGCAAATTGTGCCATTAAATTTCTATCATCATCACGTGGCTCTTGGTTGTTTCTATCACCTTTGAATATGGATGAAGATCCGGTTCCCCTATCTCTCGACCTCTGGTCATAATGATGATTGTTTTGCCTAGAACGTGGATCTCTTCCTGCAGGTCCCATATATGGATCGTACCTGTTCTTACCTGACCTTTTGTCGGCTTCAGTCCTTCGAGATCCGCTTTTATCTTCTCGTTAAGGTTGAGATACGGTATCCTCTTCAATTCTGAGCTTCGTACTGTACCTTTTATAAACATCATTCCATGTAGTTGCGGGAAATTCACGAAGGCTTTCTCTAAGTCTTCTTGTGGCTTCTGAACTTTTGTCATTCAAATTTAGCAAAAGCTATTGCAGCTCAATTATCTGGTACACGGGGCAGCATCATTCTTTCACGTTAGAATCTATCAACGAAATCTCTAAGCAATTCAGTGTTCCCTTGTTTGATTTTGAAAATATCCTCCATTCTCTTTTCCACCTTTTGAGCTCCCGAATGTGCTTTTATGAAAGAATCTGCAAGCTCAGCAAAAGAATTTATAGAATTTTCAGGTAAGAGAGAGTACCAGGTTAATGCTCCCTTGGTGAGTGTTTCTCCAAACGTTTTGACCAACACTGACTCTATTTCCTGTTTGGTCAAATCGTTGCCTTTCACTCCCGTTGTAAATGCAGTTACGTGATCACGAGGGTCCGTTGTACCATCATATTTTGGGATATCAGGAATTTTGAATTTCTTTGGTATCAATCAAGGAACAGCACTTGGTTTCCATGGTTGTTGCAAATATTTATCCACGTCTACTCCCTTTATCACAGGTGGAACTCTAGGGATTTTCTCAATACGCTCGTTCTGCTCCTTGAGTTGTTTCTGCAAGGTTAGTACCAAATTTTAAAGATGAGAATTACTTGTATTACCTGGTTCTCCATCTTGTGAGTCACTAGGAACTGTTTCATTGCCAGAATCAACTAGACCAGAGCGAGGGTTTTCCATCGTGTTGTTATTTGGTGTTGCTGGTGCAGCAGGCAATTGATCAACTAGGGCTCGCAAGGCTTTGTTAATTCATGAGTCAATTATTTTCTTTAACAGTTCATCTCTTGTTTCGGCTCTTCCATCATCATGTTCAGACATATCGTTTGGAGTTCCTTCACGAGATGCACGTGGAGAAGCTTGAAGGTTAGCATTATTGAGTTCCTCATCATTAGTTTGTTGGTTCAGATTTGCCTGGTTGTTGTTCGACATATTAACAATAAGATTGAATGTTGATTTAACAAGAACGGATTATCAGATTCCCGGTAACGGAACCAATTTGTTTAACCAAAAAATTTAATTTTGGTCAAAGCTTGAATTTTAGAGAAGAAATTGGGTTACGGATAATCAAAGAGACCGAAATATAATTGGTTTTCAAAGAATAAGAATAAAGCAATAAAAAATTGTATTTCACTATGATCTCAAGAATATTCTTTGTGTCCCTAGAAATGATAAAACTTCCTCCTTTTATAGTTGACAAGGAGTAACGAATTATTCTAAATAATAAAGAGCATTTAATGAGACGTTGCATAATCATTGCTATTACATACTAAATAACTAACGTATCTGGTATTTAATAATGAATGTAGACTACTTTTTGTCATCAGATTCGTGTATTCAATGCCCTTTTTATCTGTTGATATTGAATGCCTTGGATAGATACGAGAATCGTATCTAAGATTCTCTCTCGTGATTGTTTTCTTTTCTTCCACCGTGCATGTTGTCTCCTGTGTCTTTTAATCATTTATTGTTCTTTGACTGTTTGACTAACTCACGTGTCATGCCACGTCATCTTTAATAAAAACGCAATTTTTTCTTGTCTATCATTATTGGGAAAACAAGGACTTAAGCATGTGATAATACAGGTCAAAATGGTAAGTCTAATTAATTAGAAAATAATTATATACTTATGTCATTAATTGGAAGAAGCCAATCAACTAGTGGATGGACCTTTTTATTGAAAAAATTAATAGCAATAAGAATAAGTTGAAAAGCGATACCTATTAGTAGAATTTTTTTGTATAGATTTTGGGTCGAGAAAGTTGTTTTTTCAATTTTTATCTGGTTGTTGTTTGGGTGATTCAAAGGAAGACTTGTTCAGCTACAATAACCGTTAAAACAGCTATGAAAATTGAGGCTTTATGACATTTGGAGGGACGCCCGAGTTTTGAGTTAATCTAATTTCCCATATTCGGAGATCATAAACTTCTCCTGAAAGTTGAAACTACTAAATTAATATGATTAAAAATTATTTTTTTGATTTCTTACTCGGTGCTCGATATTTGTATTGAAGTCCTGATTAATTCGAATTCGCGTCGCATAAGGCTCATTAAAGTTGAAAGCGCTTTCTACTAAAAAAGATTTCATTCTCATGGCTCGAAACTAAAACTTCTAATTAAAGGTTGAAGAATTATATACATCCCACCGCTAGGAACTCACCAGTTTTCAAAAGTGGCAGCTTTTGAAAATGCCGCATTTCTTCAATTTTCAAAAGTATTTGTAGACTCACCAATTAAGGATACTAATCAGATTCTTTACTCTCTTTTTTCTCTGAAAAATAACTTTCTGTAAGTGGCATCACCAAATGTGATAAGGATGTCTTTGACAAAAGTATATACTAACAATGTAAATTATTTTAACATCATTAATGTAACTTACAACTGATTTCAAAAGAATGGAATCAGTTCTTCAACTTGTTTGAGACTGAAGTTTAGTTATTGTTATACAAATTCGAATCAGTAAAATTGAAGAAATTGTTTTGAATTATTAGACTTTATTGAATTTGGCAAGAACAAGTACAGTAGCAGAAGTAACAGCAGGAATGAAAATGTCATCAGAAATTGCTTGTGGCTTTATTCTTTGCTTGATGAATAATGCTGTCACAGGAACTCCAAATAGATAAAACAATGTATCTTTGGCTCCATATCCAGTTACTTCTGATTCATGTATTAGTTCACCAAGAATTTTTCGAAACTCATCCTCTGTCAATTTTGTTCCTTTCACTTTGTGATATTTCTGAAAAATAAAGTTTCACCAAAATTATTCTAATTATTTAACGACAAGATGGAGTGACTATTTATATATAGTATATATTATGAATTTGAATTAAATATGACATGAAATTTCTAGCCAGCGAGAAACTTACTTTGTATACTTGCATTAGAGTTGTAGTGCTTGGAATCTTAATTTGCGTACTCCCTTGCCTTCTATTAATTTCTCTACAGAAAACAAAAATAAAAGAGAAAGAAAAACTTTTAGTTTCTTTTCTTCTTCTGTTTTTTTTTTCTTCTTTTATACTTGTGATTGATTTAAAAAATAAACTAATTTTTCTTCTCGATGACCACAACATAATACTTTAAGCTTTCTTCTGGATGGGGCAATGTAATCAATTTGCAATAATGAAATGAGGCATGGTTAAAATTTCTGAAACATAAAGATCATAAAATTTAGGAAAATTAAACAACAATATATACAAACAAGTTGCAAACAATATAGATCACATCTTAGCTACTCTTTTATATATTTAAAAATCCTTTTCTCAAAGATAAATTTGTTTCACATAATATTAAATATTAGTAATATGAATAACTATTTTACTCGACCGTTTGGCAAATTGCATGGTAAAAATCAGCAGACGTCCATCTAAAATACTTGTCGTAGCATATTTCTATAATTTCATTGTCAATCTTCTCATCTCGTCCTGCAAAATAAATGACAAGAGCATTAGAAAGGATAAAGATGCTATATAGCTGTTTCGCTTTAAAAATCTCTCCGCGTTTAACTAAAAAATTTCGAGTTTGAAGTTTAAGAATGAAAAACTTCTTGGTATGGAACGTTTTATCCCATTAGACCGGTTACTCCGGATATCATACGGTTAAACAACAATAACTCACAAAAATTCTCTTATGTTCACTCTACGTAACATGAGAAACAATACAAATGTTCTTGAAAATATATATATGACTGATGTTCGAAAAACGGCTTATACACACCCTGAAAACTTTGACCAATTTTCGAGACGGCATGGCCCATAAATTGGAGAGCTCCTTGACCAATTGTCTTGAAGGTTCCCATAATTTGGAGATAAAGAAAAAATAAGGTGATAATGGTGGAGAAAGAAGAGCTTTATATAATATATATATATACTTTAAAAGAAATTCATATATGAATGTGATATGAGGCTTGGAAGGTAGGAAGAGTATATTATATTCCTTGAGGTATGTGCAAAACCTTTTATGAATTAAGTTCTCTAAATAGCTTTGAAAATGTATATCTACTGCGAAAAAAATCTTTACTTGTACATTGTGTAAATGCCAAACCAATAAGTGCATAAACATATAAACCTTCTCTGATTAGCATATAGTATTAGAAAAGCAAAAAGAAAAAGAGAAACCAGCAGGGGTCTTGTTACACGAGTATAACGAGGAAAGTTGGGGGGAAAAGCTCTTCAGTAGAGTAAGCCTAACGTGATTGGCTGATAGCCTAAGAGGGACGATAATTGCAAAAGGAATAAATAAACTTCAAGCAAAATGAGCGATAAAAAGGTTTGGTTAATAGCATATATTTAAATTTTAAACTTCAATTAGTACAATTGTGTATTTTTGGTCAAACAAACAACTATGGATAAAATTAGGGGTGTACAAACCAAATCGAAAAATCGCACCAAATCGAAAAGTCAAATTAAACCGATTAAAAAATTCGATTAGGTTTGATTTGATTTGATTTGGCATTACGTGAAAAAATCTGAACCAAACCGACTTATAAATATATAATATTTATATATACTTCTAAGACTTTTTATAGAATTTTCTTTAAAAAAAATTAAAATATTTATGATTCTCTTATAGGATGTAATATTTAGTTAAATATGAAGTGCTCCATATTGTTAACTTTAAATAATGGGTTGTACAATCACTTTCTTGTCAAGTGTTAATGAAATGTGTCAATGTTAAATTCTTATAGCTTTTTCGAATTAGAAATGATATTTCGATAATTTAAAATTAAATAGAACATATCATTACATAAGTTCATATTTAGTTTAATGTTTAATTATAAAATTTGATTATTCTTGAAAGTTTACATCAATGTAAAATTATTGCCATATGATAAAAAATAACTATCATATGTTATTAAGAAAATTCTTCCATAACAACATTTCAACAGATCATATGTTTACCTATAAAAAATTCAATAAAGGACGATTGAAACAATATTCATATAACAAGAAAAATCTGAAATTTTTGACAAAATCGAACCAATTCAAACCGATATAATTAATTTGATTTATTTTTTTACCAAACCAACATGGTCCATGCACACCCCTAGATAAAATAATGTAAATACTTGCATTTTATGCGACGAAAGCCATTTTTCATATTTCATAATTCTAATAAGAAAGAATCTAATACCTTGCAGTACCAACTACGCTAGATTCTAAGTTCTCAATAGATGCCAAAGTTTTACGTATCGCTTGATATTCCAATTTTTCAAGATGCATTGCCATTGAGATATTTCAGGATAGATAGAGAAGCGGAAGCAGATTCCAATACGTTGTGTATGAGTCGAAACTTGACTCACGGTAATTTATAAGATTAATTAGCTCTTAAACCAGTTCGGATCAACAAATGGCGCAATTATTCATTAATAATAAGCATTCGAGGATCATTCGACTTGACCAATGAGGCCACGGCCTATCCATTGCTGCAGGGGTCCTCTCGACTCAATCACGACCGTCCAACGCAAGCTGGCAAGGCGCAAAGCTACAAATACTAAGAGAAAGAACCCTAAAAGGGGGGCTGCTTCTTCTTCTTCTTGACCACAGCTCTTCTAGCAAAGAGAAAAACTATTGTAAAGCTCTGAACCACTCCATTAAGAGGCAGACCGAACCAATATTATCAATAAAAGATCATCTTCCTAATAAATAACACTCGTCACTAATTATTTTTATTCAATCTTTTGATGTATTACGATCTGCTATGATTGGCCCTCCATTTATTTTAATTAATTTATGCTTACAAAGTGTATGAGAACTTTGAGTTAAACAATTTGGCGCCATCTGTGCGAATTTCATAGCAGAGTCGCGTAGTTCATCCTTGGACCAAAAATGGAAAGAGAACACCCAAAAGGGAAAGCAACACAGCTCGAATAAGCTAAGGTATCACAACGGGTGAATGGAACTCGAAAGCTCCGGCAAGAGTCCGAAGCCCCGACTTCCCCCCCCCCCCCCCCCATTCCCAAGAGAGCGAAAGAAGAAGTAGAAGAAGCAGATACCCCCTCCCTAAGGGGAGAACACGGGCGAGAGACCCTCGTCCCTTTAACACGAGACCCATCCGGAAAGTGGCACGAAACCAGGATCCATGGCAAAATGGCTTCTGCAAACTAGCCAAGAAGGCTACGTACAGATCAGACAAGATCTCAAACGAAAACATAACCCCCCCCCCCCCCCAAATAAAACAGGTCGAGTGAAAAGGCACAAGTTCAACTATGAGTTGAACTGGGACTCGGGCTATGTGCCTTCTACATCACAAAGTTGCAAAAAGTTCAACTACAGTTGAAAAACAGCTCAGGCTACGTGCCTTCGCCAAAAAGTTCAACTATAAGTTGAACTAAGACTCAGTCTATGTGCCTTCGACATCAAAAATTGCAAAGATTAAACTACGGTTGAACAACAACTCAGGCTACGGGCCTTCGCCAACAAGTTCAACTACGAGTTGAACTAGGACTCAGGCTATATGCCTTCGACATCACAAAGTTGCAAAAAGTTCAAGTACGGTTGAACAGCAGCTCAGGCTACATGCCTTTGCCAAAAAGTTCAACAGGTTATGCGCCTTAGCCAACAAAAATTGCAATGTTCAACTAAGGTTGAAAAACAACTCAGGCTACGTGCATTCGCCAAAAAGTTTAACTATAAGTTGAACTGGGACTCAGGCTATGTGTCTTCGACATCGAAAAATTATAAAAGTTCAACTACAGTTGAACAACAGCTCAGGCTACGTGCCCTCGCCCTACAAGTTGAACTGGGACTCAGGCTATGTGCCTTCCACACAAAAAATTTACAAAGGTTCAATCACGGTTGAACAGCAGCTCAGGCTACGTACCTTCGCAAAAAATTCAACTACGGTTGAACCAAAAATCAGGCTATGCGCCTTCTCCATCGAAATTCACAAAGTTCAACAATAGTTGAAATGGGACTCAGGCTATGTGCCTTCGACAAGAAAATTGCAAAAGTTCAACTACGGTTGAACAACAGCTCAGGCTATGTGCCCTCACCCAACAAGTTCAACTATAAGTTGAACTGGGACTCAGGCTATGTGCCTTCGACAAACAAAATTGCAAAGGTTCAACCACGGTTGAACAGCAGCTCAGGCTACGTACCTTCGCCAAAAATTCAACTACAGTTGAACCAAAACTCAGGCTATGCGCCTTCGCCATCGAAATTAACAAAGTTCAACCACAGTTGAACTGGGACTCAAGCTATGTGCCTTGGACAATAAAATTGCAAAAGTTTAACTACGGTTGAACAACAGCTCCGGCTACGTGCTCTCGCCCAAAAGTTCAACTACGAGTTGAACTAGGAACCAGGCTGCACGCCTTCAATAACAAAATTACAAAGGTCCAACTACAGTCAAACAACGACTCAGGACATGCGACCTTGCACAAAAACTCAAACTACGGAATAAACCAAGCCTCAGGCCAAACGCCCTTACTGTCGGATGCTGTAAAACCTATTCCTCTACGAACAAAGGGACAAGTTAAGCATCGTCGCCAATCAAGTAAGTACGCCTAATTCAAACTAAAATTCAGGCCATGATGAGTTTGGACCAGTCGAATAACAAGGCCATGGCCAAACAATTCGACCATGCCCGAACTGGGACTGAGGCTATACGCCACCCTCATCTAACAACGGCTCTAACTTACTCATGCCGAGTAAAGAAACACGATAAACGAAAAGCAGTCAATCACGGCTAAGGCCGTTGACGCTAACAGCCCACCTAGTTTTTGACTAAGGCAACCAGACGACCCGACAATAGTCAGATTCATCCTACTGACCAAGACCATCAACGTTATCATTGCCAAGTCCACCGATGTTATCACGACTAAAGTCGTAGGGAGATCAACACGTTCCCCCCTTGAATAAGTGAAAAAGAAAACTTGGAAACAAAAAAGAGAAGAACATAAAATTGTATATATATTCACAACCTTATTTACAACAGGTCACCTCCATTAATACGTACAGCCAAGGCTGACAAACAAAACAAAAAAAGAAAGCGACACGGCAACAAAAAACAACAACAAGAAAAAAATAAAATAAAAGCTAACTCTAGAAAAACCCCTTCCACTCGGCGCCACCGCGCCACCCTCACGGCCGCCCGCACCATCATCTGCGCCCTCAGCGCCATCATCGGTCACTGGAGTGGCCGGGTCGAAGCCACAGCCATGACGAGCTTCATGAGCCTTTTGGCGAGCCCCCTCATAAACAGCTTCCAGCACATTGCCGGCCTGCCATAACTTCCTATACACGTCAAGTTGGGCCTCAGAAAATGACCAAAGATCACGAGCGGGGCCATAGGAAGCCACCTGATCCCTAAGGCACTGGTTCTCGGCCTCCATGGCCGAAATCCGATCTGCTGCAACTTGAGCGTCCCGCTCATAAATGCCGATGCGTTCCTCCAACCCCGCCACTCTAAAAGCCGCAACAGACCTTTCCAGCTCCCGCTCCATCTCCCGAATGCGAACCGCCGCCTCCAATGCCCCGGCCTTCGCCGAAGCGTCCCTGGCTTGCCGTCTCGAAGCAGTTAGATCCTCATCCAGTCAGACCACCTGCCTAATCAGGGACTTAAAAGCGTCCGCCACAGCCTCCTGACTCCAGCGCTTCTTCTCGGCTGCAACATTTCTCTCAGCTTCCAACTCCTCGTCCCTACGACGAAGCTACTCGTCGAGAGCACTAACCGTGCTGTGAGCTTGCTACACCATAAGCTCCAGCCTCGCCAACTCCTCAACTAGCTCCCGACTGCGAGGGTCATTCCTCAGGCGCTCGTGCATCACGTGACACCTATCTCGATAGCGGCGATATTTATCCAGTGCCCGCAAGAAAAGTCCCGAGCGGACGTTGGCCCGGCGCATGCTCTCTACCTCCAAACGAAAAGACTGCAAAACAAAAGCACCGTGTAAGTTAAGAAGCGAACCAAGGCGAGAAAAGAAACGAAAGGGAATCGCCACACATACCCTGAAGCCCATCACAGCCACCTCGGTCATCACTCCAACTTTCGATACGTCCCTCGGCTACCTGCGCTCCTCCTCAAAGAAAAAGGGTGCAAACATCGGTATCAAACTGTCTTCCTCGAGCAGCAAGTTATGGTCGGTAGGAATCTCAGAATAACAGCACGGCCCCTCTGCATGTGTCGTCGCGTTGGTAAAGCCTTCCAACAGCCTACGAACGTCATCAGACTCCAGGTCAGACTCGAAATCTAACTCCCCTCCCACGGAGTCCCTTCCTTTCTCGATCGACCGGGAGGTCGAAGCTTCTCCCCTCACCAAAGGGTTGACACTTGCTTCCACAACCAAAGTAGCCGCTGAGGAATCAATCTCCCTCTCAGCAGCTGGAACTGATGATGTAGCCGGCAAAGAGACTGTTTCACTACGGCCTAAGCCGACTGGGGCAACCCCCATTGTGTTTTCTCCCTCAAGGGTAGACGAAGTCGCCTCCTCCCCACAGCATCCGACGGCGGAGAATCCAAATGTACCATCTCCGCGGTGGGCGTGAAGGCGACCCTTCGCCTCACCAATGGCCTCTCCTCTTCCTCCTCCTCTTCCTCCTCATCCAATGTTAGTTCCGCCCTGGGGCGAACAACCCCCAAAGACGCCTCGACCCTCGTCGAAGATCGGACTGGGGAGTGGGCCACCGACGATTCAACTGAAGTCACACTCGGAACTGGGCATGGTGTTGGCGCCATAGCCAACTGAGCAGTCGCACCTGGCCTGCGAAAAGAAAGCTAAGGAGCCCTTACAAGGCGCATCGTCCCTGAACAACGAAAGAAAAGGAAGTAAGAGAAGAGAAACTCGGCACGACCAAACAAGAACGATGCAATAACTCAAACACTCACCCGCTGCTGGCCTACGGCCATGCCTCTCCCAAAAGGCCTGCCATGTGCGAATCCCCGCTGTCAAACGAAGTATGGCCTCGACCCATTCGCCAATGCCGGACAGAGGAGTCGGGGGCGCTCGCTGAGTTGCAAACACAAGACAAAAATTAACACCCATTAGAGCAGAAATAAGAAATAGCGGAGGGCAGGACCCGACGAATATAACCCTCACGTGTATGATTTCAAGTCTCTGGGAAGTGTCTGACATTCCCCACCAAGTGCTCGGTCCTGATATAGAAAAATTTCTCATAAGAAAGGCCCCACGATGGTCCTGCGGACCCTTTGAGGGGCGTGCAGAGTCAGCACGTGCCTCAACATTATTTATCTTCGTGTCAGTTCCGCATACTTGTCGAGAATGGAAAAAAGCTTGAAAACAGAGGGGACAAGTTGCCAAGGGCACACTTCGTAATAGCAGCAAAATCCGCTACCAGCACCAGACGGGGAAGCTGAACCCTAATCTGAAAGGATAAGCGTAGAAACGCAATATCCAGGGCAGTAGATGTGCACCCTCTCCTTGCTCCTAGCAAGGGAAATGTCGGTGGAGCGAGGAATACCCCACTTCTCCCTCAATTGGGCAAGGCCCACCGCACCCATTAACGGTGCCTCATTAACCCGATCCTCCCCCTCATCGGTGGTAAAGTCAGTTACCGGGCCCTTGGGCAGAGAAAGGATATCGACTGCTGACGGGATCCTATCAGTCTCTGCCGGTTCTGTGGCCCTCCCCACCGTAGAAGACCCATCGACCGCCGAAAGTGTCACCGGAGAAAGCTCTGTGTTAGAACTTCTTTCCATTGTTGACTACTGGGCAATGAGTGAACGAAGCTCACCGGAGAAGAAGTAAAAATGGAGATTGTGTGAAAAAGACAAAGAACGACACAAATTAACGAAGAAAAAAGAGTGAGGGAAGTTGCTTCTTCAGAAATCTTACTTAGACAGATTGAAAAGTGAGAAACGGATGACATAACTCATTATTTATACTGCAAAGGTGGCTTTCGCAAATTCCAAAAGCCATCACTAACTGCATAACCAACCGCAAAACGATTTGAATCCACAGTGACATGTGTCATTATGATAGATATCACGAAACGGCTTTGCAACCGTCAATCGACACTTTGCCTTCGAAGCAAATTTTAACGACATGGGTATGTTAGAAGAAAGTCTAGTACGCCTCCATACGCCGAGCACCATTATAGTGCACGTCAAGCGCACCCATATCCTCCAAGTGTAAATGGCTACGGTCATTCCCTCAAATATAAAATGGCTATGGCATCCTCTAAATAATCAAATGGCTACGGCCGTCTCCTAAAATATAAAATGGCTACGGCCATCCTCTAAATAAGAAAATGACCACGGCCGTTCCCTCAAATATAAAATGGCTACGGCCATCCTCTAAATAAGTAAATGGCCACGGCCGTCTCCTAAAATATAAATGGCTACGGCCATCCTCCAAGTATAAATGGCTACGGTCGTCTCCTAAAATATAAAATGACTACGATCATCCTGTAAATAAGCAAGTGGCCACGACTGTTCCCTCAAATATAAAATGGCTACGGTCATCCTCTAAATAAGTAAATGGCTATGACCGTCTCCTAAATATAAATGACTACGGCCATTCTCTAAATGAAAAATGGTTACGGCCATTCCCCGTGTACGCAGATGGAAACGGCCATCTCGTAAATATAGGCGACCACGGACGCCTTCAAATCACAGAACGACTACAGTCCTTCCCAAACAACTAAAGCTGGCTACGGCCGTCCTTCAAGAATTAACGGTTATGGCCATCTTCGAAACATGGGCAGCTATGGCCCTCCCGAGTCACGGCCGAAACGACATCCAATCCCCTCTTCCGAATCTTTTTGAGTCACATTCAGTAATGTCCGCTCATCGAGTTTGACCGAATCCCGACCTCAATAAGCGGATGGACTAACTGTATGGGTCGAAACTTGACTCACGGTAATTAATAAGATTAATTAGCTCTTAAACCAGTTCGGGTCGACAAATGGCGCAATTATTCGTTAATAATAAGCATTCGAGGATCATTCGACTTGACCAATGAGGCCATGGCCTATCCACTACTGGCAAGCGTCCTCTCGACTCGACCACGGCTGTCCAGCGCCAGCTGGCAAGGCGCACATCTATAAATACTAAGGGGTCGTTTGGTATGTGGTTAGAAGAAAAGTTATGCATGTATAAGGGGTAACATAACTTATACCATGTTTGGTAGACATTAGTTATGATGTATAAAATTTTGCATAACTAACACCATGTTTGGTTGACAATTTTCAATTATGCATAAATAATACATGTAGAAGTTATGACTCAATATGTGTGTTATCTTATGCAGAGTAGAAGATGGAATAACTAATACATGTAATGATAAATGTACCCCTATCACTTTATATTGTTGCTTCAGTATATAAATATTTCTGCCTAATGTTATATCTAGTTTTCTGCAATAGTACCTTTCTTATCTTGCACTCTTTTGCTAATATGTAAGCAAACAAAATAATAAATTAATAATAAATTAAAACATGTGACATGTTGCTTAAATAAATGGAAACAGGAAAAAAACAATGCAAAAGAAGGTCAGGGGTATAGTTGCAAACAAACATTTTATTTTAAATTTTATATAATGTATATCAATTTCTAATGCAACAAAACCAAACATTCAAAAAAATAATCTCTGCGTAGCTAATTCATGCATAACTAATACATGCATAACCAATTCCTGCATAACTAATACCTGCATAACTGTAACCGGCAACCAAACGACCCCTAAGAGAAAGAACCGTAAAAGGGGGGCTGCTTCTTCTTCTTCTAGACCACTGCTCTTCGAGTAAAGAGAAAGACCATTGTAAGGCTTTGAACCTCTCTATGGAAAGGCAGATCGAATTATCAATAAAAGATCCTCACATTTGTCTCCCTGATAAATAACACTCATCTCTTATTCTTTTCATTCAATCTTTTGATGTATTTAGCCCTCCATTTATTTTAATTGATTTATGCTTACAAAGTTTATGATAACTTTGAGTTAAACACGCTGAATGCTCTTTAAATTTTCCAGAGCCAACAAGAATTTCGATTAACACTAATCGTACAATACCAAAGTTAAGTAATACATTGAAGTGAAAATATTTATTAACTACCTCTCATTTAGTGATATTAGTAGTAAATACTTACCCACGTATTTACACAAAACTAAGCAATTAATCTTATGCCGTTTAAAACTGAAGTGAGAATACATATCATTATACTATAACTAAGTGACAAACGTGTATATGAAAGCCACATATTATACCCCCGTTGATTTAGTATAAACACCGAGTGCAGTAACTTTTTACACTAGGCGAATACACATGTCAATGAAAAATTTTATTTTGTGTCTCATACAACTTACGCTAGTTATATGATGTAACTTTTTGTGTCACAATTTTGTGGACCCAAAATTATGTAAACCCAGAAGTGTAAGATTGGGGTCCATAATTTTGTGAGACAAAGAAACCTCATACAACTAATGTCAGTTGTATGAGACACAAAATAAAACTTATCTATGTCAAGTATCCATTAAACACCAGATGCAGAGAAACGTTTTCTGCGCTTAATAACCCAAAGAATAAGCGGGGTGCTGAAGACTGATAAGTGGCATTTAAATATTAAGGCTACACTAAACCAATATCGCCAATTTGTAGATTAGGTTGAATCAAAGATAAGTATTATATATGCAATCTATTATCCAAATAAAGTCAGAATGGAACTGTTAACCCAAATACAGATCCACCATGAAAAGGTTGCTATTTCTTCATCCTGGCCATGGGGTAAAGAAACAGCAATCAAGATAACATCGATGGTCTACCAAAACCTACACCAATTACAACATTCAGAGGAAAATTCATAAACAAGTCGCGAAAAGCCAGGATAATTAGGACCAATCACTGATGCGATGCTAAGCTCCCTCTCCCTGCGTCCTCTTGGATGTGCTGATGTAAAGCACTGCATGCAGAAAAACTCTCTATATTACCTTCGGATCACTAGAGGCATAGGTAAACCAGTGCAGAGTTAGATAACAAGTTTTTTGCTTACCATTATTTCCCCGTATGAAGGCATCACCATATTTGTTCTTCAATTGCCCATTTACATATTCTTCTGTTTGTTCCATTGCTATATTCATGTATCCATCTAAGCAGGCTAGGATACCTATACCATACAATAAAAATTAGCATTTACTTCAGTTAGAGTTTTCCTCCGACATATTGAAAAATGAACATTACCAGCTGAAGATACCAGCTGAAGATCTTCAGCAATTTGCAATGATATTTAACTTTAGGGCTTAGGCCAGCAAACAGGATTTTAGCTAGATTGCATGTGAAGACCTCCACTTCCAACCGAGAGGTTGTGAGTTGAGTCTCCCCAAGAGTAAGGTGGGAAGTTCTTGGAGGGAAGGATGCTGGGGGTCTATTTGGAAACAGCCTCTCTACCCAAGGGTAGGGGTAAGGTCTGCGTACACACTACCCTCCCAAACCGCACTAAGTGGGATTATACTGGGTTGTTGTTCCCTCCCCAGACCCCACTTTGTGGGACTATACTGGGTAGTTGTTGTTGTTGTTGCATGTGAAGACCTCACTCTAATAAAGCTTCCGCCTTACCATGTAACTATGCAGGTTGAAAGAAAAAGTTATCACCTCTTGCATGAGCTTGCTCATACTGCAGAACAAAGGAGGTGATTTGCGGTAGGCTGACAGCCATCGTAAAGCTAGTCGGTGTTAATGATGAAGTAGAGAACTTCTAATACATTTTACTTCATATAATATTGATCTACAACTACAACGACAACCCAGTATAATCCCACTTGGTGGGGTTTGGGGAGGGTAGTGTGTACGCAGACCTTACCCCTACCCTTGGGTAGAGAGGCTGTTTCCAAATAGACCCCCGGCATCCTTCCCTCCAAGAATTTCCCACCTTGCTCTTGGGGAGACTCGAACTCACAACCTCTCGGTTGGAAATGGGGATTGCTTACCATCAGAGCAACCCCTCTTGTCAATAATATTGATCTACGATGAGCTTAAATAGAGTGACATTATTAGTGAGGATTCACATACCCGACCCAAACTTGCTTTGAGATTGATGTTTGTTGTTTGGAGTCATCAAGTGCAGATATTAAAGGAGAGTGGCGTATATAAATGAATTGGATAAGCCTTGCAGCATACATGCAGCATGTGGTGTATGTAATATAAGACTTGGTTCCTCACCTGTTAGCTATGTTGCTCGGTCACTTCAAAAATGTCTATCGGGTGCGTGTCAGATCCTTCAAAAGTAGTACTTTTTTGAAGGATCCGACACGGGTACGGCAATATTTTTGGAGAGTCCAAACAACACAGCCTGTTAGTATCGTCTTAAGTTCATCCAGTTCTATATTTAGATTTTTGACACATCCCATATGAAATTCAATGGATTTATTGTATTAACTCAAACATCGTAACCATGGTCAACAGTCTTTCACATTCCCTCTCTCCCATTCACTGTCAGACTCGAATTTATATCCTTTTTCTTCCAAATCTATTAAGATAGAACTGATGTAGCTCAGTCAGTTAGAGCATTCTTCCCCTCAGTCTACAAATCATTCCTTCTCCCTTGGGAAACTTAATATTGTCTAGTCTCTTTCCACAAACAAAGGACCTCCACCATGTTTTATGAACACCACAGTTGGTAGCAGGCATGGTGGGTTAATTTTCATATACTAGCTCAAAATTAGTACTGATAGAACTTTACAGTTGACTCTCATTAAACTATTCTACAAACGTCAGTCTCCATTTGGGTCATGTGTTATGATTTTTTCACTGATGTTGTAACCATAAAACTTAATTAGCAACCCATTTTGACGTGTCATATTGTTTGGATTCAGCTCCTCTCCAGTGAGGAGCCTCTCCTGTCCATCCAGTTCTAGTTTAAATTTTTGACACGTGAATCCTTTAACAATTCAATAATATGATTTATCTTATTAATCAATATAGTTTAACCGTAGTTAAAACATAATCTTTCCGCCAAACAACCCAGTATAATCTCACTTAGTGGGGTCTGGGGAGGGTAGTGTATATGCAGACCTTACCCCTACCCTTGGGTAGAGAGGCTGTTTCCAAATAAACCCCCGGCATCCTTCCCTCCAAGAACTTCCCACCTTGCTCTTGGGGAGACTCGAACTCACAACCTCTCGGTTGGAAGTGGGGGTTGCTTACCATCAGAGCAACCCCAAAATATAGTATAAATCATTGGCGAAATGATAAGAAGATTATCTTTTAACTGTGGCTAATGTAAACTAATTACTAAAATAAATAAAATCCATTGATTTGTTACAGGTACGCGAGTAAAAAATTTAAAGTGGAACGGGACGAGCAGGAGAAGATGCTCACTAGAGGAGCTGAATCCATGAATGTGATGGCTCAGAAGGATTGTAGCTGAAAATTTCCCTGTCTAAGATACTCTGAATATATTGCAGAGAAGTAGAGAAATACCAAATAACATTGCAATGAAGCATTCATAAGCACCAAGAAAGGACAGTGAAGTCAAATTCATATAAAGGTTTCTCTCCACATAACATTTTATTCAGGAACCCATATATAAAACTAATAAAATCAGTCATTCATACGGGAGATCTAGAGGACAATAAAGTATACTAACCACAGTGCACATAAACTTTGAATACAGTATTTCCAACGTTCGCATATAGTTAAATCTCAGAATGAATGTTCAGTATGTTAATTGCATCAAATGATTATTAACTTCAGGGCAAAAACTTAGCTTCTCTACCAGAATGCAAGTCACGGATGCCTACCACCAAGATCAATTTTTCACAAAGTATTAGTACAATTTTATTAGAGAGTAACACTTATTTTACAGTCCATCTGTTTAGATATTTATTACACAGGTAACTTGGGATGACCACTAGTTTGATCTATAGACCATTAATAGTCAATGCAAACGGTTGTCATTGTTTGTTTGATAAGGCAAATGGTGGTCATCTTACATAAGAGGGTCTACCAAATATTTGAAATGTGATGATAAGAAAATAAACATCTGTAACGTAAGAATACTCCACATTTTTAACTCTACTAGAACCTTAATGCTGTGTCAAAGCTTTAGTATCTCAAGGAACATTTCATCTACTCTTGTTAGTGTTACTAATTATTAGAGGTCCAAATACAAATCCTAAGGTGAGAAACGGTTGTTACTAGTATACGTGATAATACGGTTTAGTCATGTTGTTGACAGCGTTATCAAAGGCGAAAAGCGCAAAAAAGCTCTAAGGTTTGTTGGGGCATTAAGCGCAAAGCAAATATAAAGCGTGGGCTTTAATGATAAAAAGAGCAAGGAGAAAAAGTAAAAATATGTATTTACAGTCCAAGACTAATAATTATAAGCATGAATAACAAATATACAACAACAACAACAACCCAGTATAATCTCACTTAGTGGGGTCTGGGGAGGGTAGTATGTACGCAGACCTTACCCCTACCCTAGGGTAGAGAGGCTGTTTCCAAATAGACCCCCGGCATCCTTCCCTCCAAGAACTTACCACCTTGCTCTTGGGGAGACTCGACTCACAACCTCTTGGTTGGAAGTGGAGGTTGCTTACCATCAGAGCAACCCCTCTAGTCTTAAATGAAGAACAAATATATGGACAAAAAAAATTCACGATAAAGTGAAATATCAATTATTTAATGCCGCCTTTTCAGGATTACACTCATCGGTAAGAAAAAGTATGTCTTTGGGCCTTGATGCAACAGTAAAGCGCCCACAAAGCGAGGTGAAGCGCTCAACATGTTTTGAGACGCGCTCAACATGTTTTGAGCCGCGCTTCAAGGCTTAAGCGCGCCATTGACAACACTGGTTGTTGAAGTAAGTTCAAAAGAAATATAAGAAACAAAAGGAACCAGAGTGACTAACCTCGATAGTCAACACCTGAGTTCAATTTAACAACAACAGGTCGTCCACGAATAGATTTGAGAAAATCTGCTGGAGTCTTGGTGGTTGCTGATCCTTTCTCTCCTGTTCCACTCATTTTCGATTCCTTACTCTGTAGCATCTCAAAAGCAGTAAATTATCAGGATACAACTTACAAAACCAGTATAAAACACTACCGTCCGAGTAAGTTACAGTATCATTTGACATAAGAGAGTTAACAGTGTATGTATTGGTAAAGAAAATTGAAGTATCAGAATGTAGCCACCACCTACCACAGATTTTTTCCCCTAGAAGTATTTTAAAGGGAAAGTCACATTTTCTGATATAGAAAAGAACTCAAAACTGAAATATGATTGCAACATTCAAATGGTTTTCTGAGTCTCCAACTACAATTGATTTTGCAATTTCTAGGCATCCTAATTCAACTTTTAAGATGATTGTATTTCAAACTTTGTTTGATAGGCCTGTCATCAAGTAAATAAATCGGCTTCTAGCCCATTACCGGACAAGACAACCTTTTCAACTGGGTGGGATCAGATTCCGGAAGATGTCATGCATTTTGGACTTCAAGTCTACCCTCAAAAGTTGAAACAAATTTGCATGCAGGGTGTGGTGAGTATTCCATTCAGTAATAGACCATAAAACCGATTTACTGCTACGTCCTACGAAAGGCCTATCCACCATTATCCACAGTAGATGCAGAGTTGTTTAACTTTCGCAGGAAGAGATCAAAACCCCGGGCTCTATGAGTTCTTCCAGTAGCATCATTAGCGGGGACCCCTGCAAGCTCAGCCATCACAGCGCGAAGTCCCTCATGCGCATCAGAAAATTCTGGACTCTTTTGGTTTTTAATATTTTCAGATCCAAGGCATATTATACATGAACCAACTACAAATACCATAGCAAAGAATCAAACTTGCACGAGCTTGCATTTTTCAATCTACATCTCTCTAGGAGGCAAGTCTAGAGCACACTAAGACTTAAGAAAATTAAATAAATCTAACAACAACAACAACAACAACTACCCAGTATACTCCCACCAGGTGTGGAGAATTAAATAAATCTAACTGCGCTTTAAAAGATTCCCAAGGAACTTTACAACTACTCTAGTAGATCATGAGGTATAGAAAGAGCCTCTTTTTTTGTGCAAACTCTAAATGAATTCCACCACTCATTACAAAAGAAACGGAATAGCTCTTTATATATATATGTGCTCCAGACCTCAACGACTTTACAAACTAAAGTTAACGAGAAGACAATAAATAGATATTATCTTCTAATGAATAGCTCGAAGATGGCGTAAATTGACACCTAAAAGCATACCCTATCTTGGAGGTGGACACCGCACAATACAAAGACGTACAGTCACCATGTTTTGACTTTTCGGGTTGATAACCATTACACATCAATATTCAAGAGAGATGAATCACAGGAAAGGCATTTGATGAGATCCCAACCTTAGGTCTAATAAGGCTCAAACTAGTCTAAAATATTCCAGGACATACCTTATGCGAATACATCCACCTAAAAGCAGAGCACAAACTTTTCTAGTGTAAACCAAATGACAATCCTCCGGAAAAAACAATAAAAAGAAAAACAAATCCTCCCGAAAGACTTTAAACTTAACTGAAGATCATACAGGTAAGAAAATGCTGTTTGCCATCAACAAAATGTGCTCATCCCACAACACCCTTAACGTACCACTGAATTTCACTTGTAATACAAGACAAATCCTACTATAAAAAAGATTGGCACTTCCATAGATAGATGTCTTCATAATTGGTTGAGGTTTTCTCAACTCATGTCCCTTTAAGTTAAATTTGTTGTTTCCCATGAATCACAAATCTAATACCTTTAACCAAGGCTTTTCATCAAATTGAAAAAAAAATTGCTTCTTTTAACTGAGAAAACTTGCTAGCACTACAAAGCGGGATCAAAGTTGGTACTTTTTGAATTGTCAAGCTCCAAGATCAGAAATTTAGTACAAAAATGGATTCTTTCCATAAGATTGGTCAACTTCCTTCAATACAATCAGCTCCCGGGAAAAAACAAAAAAAAGGAGTAAAGCATGAGCAATTAACCCTTTAGTTCTGGAATATAACGCAAAATTAACAAAACTTTTTATTTTATTTTTTGAATTGTTGTGGTATGTCTTAAGTAAAAGATGCGGGACACGAACCCGAAATCAAAATTACATAATGCAATATGGATTTTGTATTTCTTGGAGCATATTGTAGCGATAGAAAGACACCTATTTCAAAAAAAACACGCAGTAAATGGGAAAAGTAAGAGAAAAGGAAACAAAAGTTAAATAGTGTACCTCAACGACTGATTCTTCAGCAAGGAAGAAAAGTACAGAACAGAGAAACTTTGAAGAGCCGAGGGATTTTGGTGCGAAGCTACTAGGGTTTTGAGTTCTTTGTTTACAAGTTTTGAACTCGTGTATATGAGGGGTCTTATTAAAGACTCCTTATAGTCCAATAGGATGTGGAAATTGCAGATTTCACCCTATAAGTTTTTGTCATTGTTGAAAGTAGGAATTAATGTGGCAAATATTTGAATGCATTCCTAAACCCGTCAAACAACAATAGCAACAATCCATCCCAAGTTAATTGAACTCGGTTGTATACATTCTCAAAATCTTAATATTTTGGGTTCATAATATTCCAATATAGATCTCTCGTTTTTTAAAAAAAAAACAAAAATGTTATAAACTAAAGCAAAAGACAAGAACAATATAACAAGAACAATAGCAATAGAGAGAAGAGTAAAGAGAGTTCTTCTTATTGTGTTGAGAGGGGTGAATTACAATGGTAGAGAGCACCTCTATTTATAGGGAGGAGGAAGATCTTGCTACCAATAATAGGACTCTAAAATCTCTCTAATTAAATACATTAAAGACATTCACCTTAAATAGAAGTGTAAGAATCTTCTATTTCATAACACTCCCCCTTGAATGTCTATTCAATGATGTGCCTCGTTAAAACCTTAAAACAAAATCCAATGGGAAAAATTAAAGTAAGGAAAGAGTACACATGTTTGAATATGCGCCTATTGGTTGCCTCGTTAAAAACCTTGCAAGGAAAACCCAGTGGGACAAAACCTTGTAAGGGAAAAAGAGTGCAACGCGCATTGACTCCCCCTAATGAGTACATCAATTTATATCCTTGAGCATTTGCATTCCAATCTTGTGCATCATCTTCAAAACGATCTTTGGTAGATGCTTGATGAATAAATCAACCATATTGACTTGAATAAATATTCCGCACCTTGAAATCATCACTCTTGATAGATATGAACATCTTCATATAATGTCGTGGAATAGCTCTTCAATATCTCCATAGATGCATTCTCAATGCCATCATGCTTATAGTTATAGCAAGATACATATGTACACAAATTGTACTTAGGATGTGGTACTTCAGGACCAAGAATTGCATATGCTTCAAGCAACTTAAATCTTTCAAGTTAAGTCATGTAAGTCACATAATAGACTTTAGCTGCATATCAAAGTTTCATGTCATGCTAAACAAATAAGATATCAAAAATTGACTATACATACCTTTGCCTTTATACTTTCAAGCATATGAACTATAGGTTCAAAACTACATGTCTTTCATATGGAATCAATTCTTCTTGAATTGTATCTCTTCCATTTAGTTGCTTTCTTTGAGTCAGCAAATGCGTATAGCATGCTTTTGCAATATGTTGCAATTGCATTTCCCTTTTTATGAACTACAGGTTCATATCATGATATTCGGGGATATACATATACAAATGAAAATTCATCCCATGTAACACTTTCTCAAGTGTTTATCATGTCTCCCCCTCATGTTAGTAAAGCTAACATGTTTCCTCAACTTTGGGAAATCATCTTTGTGCATTATGTCAATATACACAGCACCTTAGTAATAAGATGAAATTATTTGGTTCCTGACCCTGAACCACTTTTGAGGGGAGAATATAATATACTCTCGTATACAACGTATATCAAATTGATATATACAACTTTTGTTCTCATAAGAAACAGTTTAGCTATTAAGTGGAAGCACTCAATAATTATCTTGCTAAACCAACTTTGATATAAACCAACTTATCAAGATGAACTGTCTTGAGTAGAGAATCTGGAAACTATGCTCGAAGTTAGATTACTGAGCGATTTACCTCGCAAGCACTGCCAGGCTGCGGGTTAATAACAATGGCGCATGTAACCATATCATAGATGCATCATATGTGGTATACATGGCAGGTGAATGGGCCCATACTCACCTTTCATATTTCCAGAATTTATGGGCTTCAACCCGAACTCTTTAGTTGGTCCGTTCATTAATGAGAACAAGTGATACAAGAGTATTCGTAAAGAACTTTCTAGTTCTTTAATATTCACCTATGTGAATTTGCACATCATACTTAAAATGAGATGGCTAACATGAATGCCAACTGAATAAATTATCAATATTGGTAAACTTCAAATTTACACCATGACATGTGCACTTATCAATAAACTTCGAGTTTATTATGACATGGCTTTATATACCAATAGATATCCACTTTATTGTGGCATTCTTTCGTTTGTGTAGTACAAACTGGAGAACAAAGCGGGTAGCTTTTCATATACAAATTACCCCGCTACAAGTTGTAGTAATAGGAGAATCAAAGCCTTCCTTTATTTATAGTCTCAATATAATCAATCGCTTTCGCGTGTACTTTGGAAACTGAATAAGTTTCTTTGAGACTTACTACAGCACAATACTCAATTGTGTTTCTCCAACATAGTAATAATTGGCTCTTCGAGAGCTCTCAATTAATTTTGTATTACCACAGACTGAGGTTCGAGATCCTCACATTCTTGCATTCCGTATTTTCAAGAGTCTCAGGCTCAATAGATTCTTCGTGAATCTCGGAATTAATTAAATCATGAGCGTCCTCATGTGATTCTTTCATAGTGTCATTTAGATCGTTCTTTTTCCTCTTTCTAGGATTTCGATCTTTGGAACCTAATGGTCTGCCACACTTCTGGCGTGCATTTGACTCATTGGATATGACACTAGATATTTGTCCAATAGGGACTTCAATACGGATCGGAACATTTTCCGCGTGAATGTGGGATTTCGTTATCCTCTTCAAGTCCGTAAATGCGTCAGGCATTTGATTTGCTATTCTTTGCAAATGGATAGTCTTTTCTACCTCTTTCTTTCAAATAGAGGTATGTGGATCAAGATGAGATAATGATACATTTTTCCACAAAATTTCCCATTTGGTTTCACCGACTTCTCCCCCTAATTTTGGGAAAAGTGTCTCATCAAATTGACAGTCTGCAAATAGTGCAGTGAACAAATCTCCTGTCAATGTTTCGAGGTAGCGAATAATGGAGGACGCGTCAAACTCAACATATATTCCTAACCTCCTTTGCAAACCCATTTTTGTGCGGGATGGCGGTGCTACAGGCACATATACTGCGCATCCAAAGCTTCTTAAATGGGGTATATTGGGTTCATGACCCAAAACCAATTGCAATGGGGAATATTTGTGTCAATTCGTCAGTCAGAGACGAACTAGCATTGCTGCATGCGAAATGGCGTGACCCTAAGCCGAAGCGGGCAGCCGACAAAGTAGCATTGCTGCATGCAAAATGGCGTGAACCTAAACCGAAATGGGCAGCCTCGTTTTCATGAAGAATTCAAGATTATTCTCATCTATTATCCATTAACTTTGCAAACGCAAGGTTGCGTGATGGCAACAAGCACACATTAGACCATCTACAGGATGCGTCTATCAAGACCATGAAATACCTAAACTACCCACTAGGTGGGTGAATAGGTCCACAAATGTCCCCTTGTATACGTTCCAGAAACTGGGGTGACTCAGTCCCAACCTTTGTTGGGGATGGTCTGATAATCAGCTTGCCTTGATAACACGAAGTGCAAGGATATTCATTACTTGAAAGAATTTTAAAATTCTTTAACGGATGCCCATATGAGCTTTCTATAATCCGTCTCATCATGGTTGATCCTGGGTGACCCAGTCGATCATGCCAAAGTACAAATGTATTGGACTCAGTATTCTTTAGATTTACTGTTGAATGTGCCTCAATTGCACTAATTCTTGTCCAATACAGGCCACAAGATAAAGACGGGAATTTCTCAATAACCCTCTTTTGGCCGGAGACATTCTTTGAAGTGAGGACGAGATATTCGAGATTATCTTCATCCATTGTCTCAATATTGTAGCTATTCCGGCGTACATCTTTAAAACTCAACAAGTTTCTCATAGACTTGGAGGAGAACATAGCATTCTCTATGATTAACGTCGTGCCCTTGGGCAGAGTTACAATGGCTCTTCCGGAGCCTTCGATCAATTTACTTTCCATGGTATGACATACAAAAGAAATACAGGAACATAAGAATAAGCAAGTTCAATTCCTTTTGTGTCACATAATATTTTCAAAATCTGCTACTAACAGTTGACAAATAAGATATGTTGTCCATAATCAATTACTATGCAGTTTGAAAATTTCAGCGTTTTTCATAAGACAATCGATTATTAAACACACACAATCGATTGTTGGAACATAGACAATCGATTGTTAAACACACACAATCGATTATTTGTTATTTTTGAAAAACTTCATAGCATACTGTCTTAAGACAATCGATTGTTAAACATCGACAATTGATTGTGGATGATTTTTGAAAAATTCCAGATTACACTGCCTAACGACAATCGATTGTTAGATATAGACAATCGATTGTGGGTGATTTTTGAAAAATTCCAGACCTCACTGTTTCAAGACAATCGATTGTTAGACAAAGACAATCGATTGTTGGCTATTTTTGAAAAATTCCAGAACACACTGTTTCAAGACAATCGATTGTTAGCCAAAGACAATCGATTGTTGATCAATTGTTTTTCAACTTTAATGCGAAAATAGTTGATAATCGACTAGTTTTTCAGGCTAGTCGATTACCCCCACTGGAAAATAAAAGTTTTATTGATATTTGAGCATATTGAAGATATTCTAAAGAACTACTGCTAACATTGCATCATGAACTAGCTAATACGAGCTAATACTAATGACTATTAGATTATTCACTAACTAATACAAATAAGTAGAACAAAATTAAATAACTCCATCTTCTTTCATCATGGTCCCATCGCCGATTAGGTGGTCTATTTTCCCCTCGGGTTGCTCAAAGAAGTCTGCCACATCCAGGTGGGTGATGTCCTCATTGTCGTCATAGACAAAGTTTGTTTCAGGGCCTTTTCTCTTTCGAGATGCTTGATAAAGGTCAACCAAGTGTCTTGGTATACGGCAAATCTTTGACCAGTGCCCTTTCCCACCGCAACGATAACATATAGTTTCTGAACTATTTGCCTTAGGATCTTCGGGATCCCGTTTCTGCTTTCGGTGGTTATCTCTCTTTGGGGGGTGACGGACTTCTTTGGAATTTCTTCCTTGTCCACGTCCTTGGCTTTGACCCCGTTTATGACCGTGATCATGGTCCCTTTTATGTTTGGCATAATGCGAGTGCACCATATCTGCTTCAGGCAGTGGTGTAGACCCAGTTGGTCTATTTTCGTGATTTCTCATGAGCAGGTCATTATTTCGCTCAGCCACTAGTAAGAGAGAAATCAGTTCAGAGTACTTCGTAAAGCCTTTCTCTCGGTACTGTTGCTGCAGTACCATATTGGAGGCATGAAACGTTGTAAACGTTTTCTCAAGCATATCGTAATCGGAGATGTTATCTCCATATAGCTTCAGTTTAGAAGTAATTCTGAACATAGCAGAATTATATTCAGAAACGGACTTAAAGTCCTGTAGCCTCAGATGGGCCCAATCATATCGTGCTTGTGGCAGAGTGACCAACTTCAGGTTGTCATATCTCTCCTTTAAGCTGTTCCACAAAACGAGTGGATCCTTGACGGTGAGATATTCAATCTTCAAACCTTCGTCAAGGTGGTGGCGCAAGAAAATCAAGGCCTTCGCACAATCTTGGGTGGATGCTTTTTCTTTATCTTTGAGGGTGTCTCCGAGACCCATAGCATCTAGGTGGATTTCAGCATCCAACACCCATGTCATATAGTTCTTGCCCGAAATTTCAAGGGCAACGAACTTTCTTTTCATAATGTCAGACATAATCGAAAATTAAATTAGGAAGAGGGAAATACCTTAGATTTTTCGAGAATGGTTCTTGAGATGGTAGAGTCTCGTGCTGATAACGTGTTATAAACTAAAGCAAAAGACAAGAACAATATAACAAGAACAATAGCAATAGAGAGAAGAGTAAAGAGAGTTCTTCTTATTGTGTTGAGAGGGGTGAATTACAATGGTAGAGAGCACCTCTATTTATAGGGAGGAGGAAGATCTTGCTACCAATAATAGGACTCTAAAATCTCTCTAATTAAATACATTAAAGACATTCACCTTAAATAGAAGTGTAAGAATCTTCTATTTCATAACAAAAAACAAAAACAAATGGTCCAAGCCTCCACTTTGTGATCACTTGGTATTTTATGCATTTTTCTTTGTGTTCTAAAACATTATCCCTTAGGTAATAATTATTCGAACAATATATACTATACCAATAAAAGCAAGGGTGTCTTTTATATAGTCATTTATTACTTAATAATCATGGTAAATTGATGTGCATTAGTTTGTAACTTTTAGGATTAAATTGACTGGTTTGATATTAAATGTCCAACATGATTACGTATTTACTCTCGTAATGAAACCTACATGTAGGGGTGTTCAAAACCGATCCGAAACCGAAAACCGATCCGAAACCGAAGCTTAATGGTTTAGTGGTAACGGCTTAACGGCTTAACGGACCCGAACGGATTAAAATCTTTTTATTAACGGCTTATCGGATTGGGGGCGGATTATTCAATTTTCTTAACGGGTAATCCGTTAACCCGTTAAGAATATATATATATATATATATATATATATATATATATATATATATATATAATTTATTTTTATTTATATAATTATATATATTAAATATAAAAACTAAAAACCTTAAAAATGAATAAGTATAAGTGTATAATAAAAATATCAAATACCAAATTACTATGCAGTAGGTTCTCTAAAGGTAGAGGTTCTTTCAGTCACTTTGTTATCCCTACCTGACCTGATGCAAGTGTAACACCAGCACCCAGTCTTACTTGCGACCAGTTCGTATTGCCTCTATGAATCTTTTGCTTTGACTAGGTTGTGTTATTAGCAAGGTTGTAGTTCTCAGACTAATATATTATGAGACTTTATCATCTTCATTTTATTATGAGAGAGTTAACTTGTGTCAACTTTGGTTTTCGTTGCAGGAGAAGTGGGGAAAGAACCTCTTATCTTTCTTGCCTATGCTATGGGCGCACTGTATCTTGAAAAATTTGTGACCAATTGTTGTAAACCTGACAATGTACCTTATCTTCTCTTTTTCTTTGTTTCATTGTCAATTGTAAAATCCATGGCAAGGTCAGATGCCTTTGAATGTCATGCACAGAAAATTTTAGTTATGTCCTAGTGTGCGGACAGAATATATTTGAGCCCTTAGGTATTAAACCGATAAACCGCCCAGTAACCGTCCGATAAGAGCTAACGCGATACCAATCCGTCCGATATCTTATCGGGTGGCTAAAGGATGAATACATTTAAAAGCCGATAACCGTTAAGCCAAACCGTGAGAGTAAAAAGCCGCCCAATCCGCCCAATGAACACCCCTACCTACATGCTCTGATTGAGCAGAATTGTTGCAGGTGTATTCTGTTTACGGAAAAGGTTCTGATCCTTCTATTATGGTATTGCTCAATACTGTCCCCCGTTATACTTTTCGTCCATTAAAGCCCTTATCGTCCAGCAAAGTTTTATATATGCCCTTATTTTAACGGCTGGGACACGTGGCACGATCTAAAAAGACAAAAAACCCACTACACCAAATAAACCTGACCCGCCCTAATTTCACTGCCCCGCCCGCCCATAAAAACATAAATCAAATAACCATCGTAAAACCACAAACAAAACACCAAAATTCTAGGGCTTCTTCATCTTCCCATTATGATAAATCCATAAATCAAAAACCCACTGTAAAAACACAATCAAAACATCAAAATTCTATTGCTTCTTCGTCTTTCCCATTGCTAAGTATTCAGCTAGTCGGAAAGTGTTGTACAATGTCGGAAAATAGTTGTTGCCAAAGAGGATCTGCCGATGTGAGGAAGTTGCTAATCACTTTACTTCACAAACTCTCTTAAACCCTGGTAGAAGATTTTACAAATATCTGAAACCTGAGGTAGTTTTTATTTCTCTATTTCGATTTACAAATATCCTAAAACTCTCTACTTTGTATTTATTTTCTTATGGTTTGCGTAGACTGAAGGATGTGTGTTTTGGGAATGGCATGATGAAGAGTATACTGCTTTAATTGCAATTAACAATGTAAGATTAGAAGCTGCAAATCGCAAAATTAAGATGTTGAATGTTTCGCTGGAAGCTCTTAAGGTTAAAAGAGATGGGCTAACCGAAAAGATTAAACTCATAGATTCTATGAAGAATTTTGAAGTTAAAAAAAATGAAATTGGAAGCAAACGTGGCTAATTTGAAGATGATCATTACAATTTTATGCTCGCTAATAGTTGGATTTACATTCTCATATATAATGAAGTGAAATTATGTTGAAAGTAGTTTGTAGAAGAAAAATATTGTATTTACAGTTGAATATTGGAATATTTAACTTGTTGGGAATTTGTATTAGATGTTTAATGGTTAAATTTTGTATTGTAATGACATTGTTAACTTAATGATAATTCTGAATTGTTTATGATAATTCTGAATTTTTTACTTAATGACTATTGGAATGTTATTTATGACATTGTTAACTTAATGTCTATTGGATTTGGAATGTTGAACTTAATGATTATTGGATTTTATTGTTTATGAAATTGGAAGCAAAAAATTGTAGCACTATAATAATGCAAATAACTACAGCAATATGGCCAAAAAACTGCAGCAACATGGCCAAAAAACTATAGCAACAAGGCTAAAAATAACTGCATCACTATAATACTAAAAAACAGCTTAAGGATAGTAGCAACAAGGCCAAAAAACTACAGCAACAAAGCCAAAAAAACTGTAGCACTATAATGCAAAAAATGCTTAAGGACAGCAGTAACAAGACAAAAAAACTATTGCAACAAGGTCAAAAAACTGCAGCACTCTAATGCAAATAAAAAACTGGACAATAATGCAAAAATTTGGGCAACAACAAGGCTAAAAAAATGGACAGTAACAATAAAAAAACTGGGCAGTAACAGTAATTCAACAAGTCATAATTCTGCATATTACATCAAATTGGAGAATTGGATGCCACAGCTATTACTTCAAAAACTCACTCAACCTTAGTAATAGCAAGGCATCCAACTCCAATACCAACAAAAATAAACAAAATGTTTATGTTTCACTTTAGCTACAAACTAGCAAAACAAATCCTAATTAGATTATCAAGGCACATTTCTTGTCTTCACCTTCCCAATTCTTTGTCTTATTTGCATCTCGAATTGATTCTCAGTGACTGATGCATTTCCCTTTCATGTCAAGTCTATTGGGGAATATGGAAGATCAACAGGTTCCCTTACACCTGTGTTATCTCCTGTAAACTTGATTGTCATTGTCCCAGTGTTCATACCAACCTTCTGGCTTTCCATAAATCCAGTTTTTCATTCTGATATAATACTAGCCTTAATGGAGGTTCATGTCCGTCATCAAAATCAGAAAAATCATCCAAAGTTGGAGTAGGCATAAAGATAAATGACTGACTACTGCCAATGCCTTCACTTGTTTGGGACACTTGGGGTGCTGGTATATTGATATCTGCCAATATCTCATCATCATCAGTTTCTTCATTAATCAAAGTCCTTTGTCTTTTGGCTGGATTCTTAGCCCTAGATGTCTGCCCATCATTTTCATTTGATGGTTGCTTCTTCTTTGTCACTTTCTGCACATTCATTGACTATTTAATATAAAAAATAGTTAATATCAATTAAGTATAATAAAAAAGAAATAATTGGAGTAGATTATGTATAATAGCTAGTATTGGGTGTATACCTTTTTACATCCCCTTGCATTATGGTTTGCCTCTCCACAATTGCCACAAGTCATAATTCTGTCTTTTCTAGACTAACTCCACTCTCCTTCCCTCTTGAGTGCCTCATCCTTTTGTGTATCTCTTTTGACTTTAGGCATGTCGGCTTTTTTAGGTTCCATGGCTTGAGATGCATCTAGTTTCCAGAATTTCTCACCAGGTACGAGTTGTAATTTATGCTTGTAAGTAAGAAGAAAGGCTTCTTTGATGTACCACCAGTGCATCTCCTTCAAAGGGTCTTCTTTTAAATATGAGCATGATTTTATTGCATGAGGACATGGGATTCCTGAAAGGTCCCATCATCTTTATGTGCATCTTTTTCCCTGTAAATTGACAATGAATTTATCAACCCCTTCTAATATTTCAAATCCATCATCACCATTGAAAACAACCTCAATGCAATGAGCTATCTCCAGATAGTCAGTATAAAGCTTTATGCTTTGAGGACTATATTCTATCTTCCATGTTCTCACCTCATCTTCCTGCTTTCTCAACTGATTCATTACTTTGAGTCTTATATCTTCCAACATCTTGATGATGGGCTTGTATCTAGCTTCTAATATCCAAGAATTGAAATATTCTATAAAATTGTTATCCACACCTTGATTTTTACAAACAGTGTCACAGTATACCCTACACCAACTCTGGGGCGGGTACTTTAACAGTTATGTAGCAGCTGCTTCCTTCAACTGTCCCAACTTGCTCAACTGATCCTTGAAGTCTTCATTATAAGTGGCCCAAGAACTCCACCAAAGTAATTTCTTCATTTCAAGAAATCTATACTCTTTGCACCAGTTTGACTCAACATGTCTCAGAAACATATGCTTTGCTGAAATACTGTCTTTATTGCCTCTATTACCTCTGTTAATCCATGTACATATCAAAAAGTTAGTAAAAAACATAAAAGAGTTATGAAGAAAAGAGAGTAAAGAAATAGTAAAGAAAAGTTAGTGAAAAACGGCTATACATTCTACATATCTGACATAAATGTGACTTCATTGCCCATATTCAATTCCAATGAACTGTGAAGAAGCTCCACAAACCAAGTCCAACTTCTCTTTGTTTCCCTATCAACTACAGCCCAAGCAAGTGGATAAAAGTGATTCTTGTTATCTTGCCCAACTGCAACTAGTAGCTATCCTTTAGCCTTCCCCTTTAAGAATGTACTATCAAGCCCAATAAATGGTCTCAAGCCCTATTTGTACCCCATCTTCAATGCATGAAAACAAATTTACATCCTAAGGAATTTCCTTTTACCTTGCAACAATGCTTCTTTAGATAAATTAATAACCACATCACTTCCAGAATTACTGTCCCTCAAAGCATTGGCATATGCTTCAAGCTTGTTATAGTCATCATTAAAACTCCCTTTCAACTTCTACAATATCATTCTCTTAGTGCTTTTAACCTTATATTTACTAGCAATAAATTGAAATGAATTCTTCAGGTCTGCCCTCATTTCTTTCACCTTATACTTAGGGTTGTCTTGCAACTTCTTCTTGAAGTAGTAAAATATAGTGCTATATTCAACCTTACTGTTATCAAAAGCAGGATTACAATCATGTTTTGGATTTAGTGTCTTCACTTTACACCCTTCATTCCCCTTTTCAATGGAAATAAGACTTTTAAATGGGCAGCCCTCTACACGCTTATACCGCACTCTTTCTCTATCACTTTTCAAGAGCTTTAACTTCTTTTGATTAATCAATGAATAAAGGTTCATGGACTTTCTAGCTTCAGGAATGTCCTTAAAAGACATGCCTTTATAAGTCTCTTTGTATTCATTAAGGTTTTCACTAGGATGCACATTTCTTTTAGCCTCAAATTGTTCTAACTCTTCAGAATCATATGCCAGGCCACCAGAACCTACCTGATCTTCATCTTCGTCTTCACTACTAATATCATCAATCAACTAATACTTGAGATATATAAGCCTCGGTATGGTTGACAATGTTTGGGGCACAAACACTTTCTTCTCGCTCATCTACAGCATAGACATTTAGTACCATAAATTCATCACATACAAGGCATAAAAGCTGTCTAATCCCTATATCTCCTTCAACTTCATAATACTTACCAGATGGGCATCAATTATTTGTACCCCTATATGCCCAAACTGAAGAATGTATTCATCTACTATATCTTTAAAGGACAATAGGTCAGAATCCTTTCCTTTCCATATGTGGACCAACTTCTTTGAATATACTAGGTGTGGCTCTTTAATCCAGTCACCCCCATAATTGAAAACTAGGTCAACAAGAACCATGTACAAACATAAATAAGACAATTTAAAAAACTTTATGACCATAAAGTAATACTTTATAAAAAATGGACCCCACTTAATAAATAAATCAGAAACAAACAATAAACAATGGGGAAATAATAGTAAAGAAAGCAGAACATTGGAAAAAACAGTATAGAATGCAGAATATTACAATAAAGAATGCATAACTACCACTTTCCAATGTACTTAATCACATGCATAAGGAATATTTGGACCCCATTCGATCATACACGAGCAAAAAGACACAACTCGAAGCAATAATACGCTATCAGAAATCAGAAATTAAAGGACCACCTTAAAAGATATACATGCACGACAAAATAACATTAAATCGACAAACTACATAGTAGGAAGCATGTATAATAACAGAAATATGCACATTTACTGGGGGGGGAAAACCCTAGCTCAAAACATTAGGTAGAAATCACACATTTTTCAACAAAATTAGTAGAAACACAACTTTACTTAGTTGAATCTTGAAATTTTGTAAGAAATAACTCACCTTTTGAGTCTCAGATCCGCAATTTTGTCACTGATGGAACCCATCTCGTTCGTCGTTCCTTTTTTCAGTTTTTTGATATTTTGTTTATGTGTTATTTACGGTGATTTTTGTGTTTTACTTGGTTGGTATGGTTTATGGGTGGGCGGGACAGTGAAATTGGGGATGGTCAGGTTTATTTAGTTTAGTGGATTTTTTGTCTTCTTAGATCGTGCCACGTATCCCAGCCGTTAAAACAAGGGCACATATAAAACTTTGTTGGACGGTAAGGGTTTTAATAGACGGAAAGTATAACGGGGGACGATATTGAACAATATACCATAGTAGAAGGATATATCAGGCCCTTTTCCGTTCTATTTAAGTTTGTATATGCAAAAGCAAATGGAGAGTAAATTTTCCCAATAGTCATTCAAGTTAAGTTTTGTAACACGAACGTTAACTTTTTTCAAAGAAAAAAATTATCTTTCTAAATCCTACTTAACATAAATATTAAAATCATCGGAAAATACTGTTTTAGCCTGAAAAATGACGTGGCTACCTTAATTTTCTTAATATAAAGATTTCATTTCATAGATCTCCCTCCCGATTTTGCCTCATAACACTGACTTTCCTTGCGATTAATGATATTACGCTGGCTTTACCAATTTAAAAAGTTTTTTGCAATAATTGTCTTCACTTATTAATGGAAGTATAAAAATTAAAATTTAACTAATATACTCTCATTAATATTCTCTTAGTTAGATTAATTATGTTAACATTTTTAAATTCCTTTAAAATAAATATAGCCAAAAAGTAAAAGGCGAAAATATCGAGAATTGAAAACGGAGAAAAAGAAGAATAAGAACAACAATAACAACCCAGTGAATATCCACGAGTGGGGTTTTGGGAAGGTAATATGTACGCAGACCCTACCCCTACCCTGGGAAGTAGAGAGGCTGTTTCTGATAGAGACAATATATCAGTATCCTCAAACAAAAACTATAGGAATAATAGCATCATAAGAATAGGAGAATAGATGTTACGACCTCAACCTCGGTCGTGATGGCGCCCAACATACTGCTAGGCAAGCCTGACCAGTTTACAACCTCAACCCATTCATAAACAATACATTATTGATTAACATAGTTAATTTACTAGAAATCTGAGATAGAGTTTAAAACATTGCGGAATCCCAAAAAGAAATCCTACAACACAACCCATAAGAATCCGGTGTCACAAGTTTGAGCCTCTAATACCCAATCATTCCATGATATAAAGTGTAAAATTTTCCTGTGCCACCCAAGCAAACCCGAATATTACAAATCGATCTAACAAGAAGGTACTGCAATACTACTGAAGTGCCATCAACTTAGTCACATTGCCCCCTTTTTACTGAAACATAGACTCTCATCAAATAATTTCCCATTAACAGTACCATTCCCTTAATCATCTGAGTCTAACCGTTGCCTAAGAGTATTATTAACTCCCTTTCAGAACTGAATTGTAACCTATATAGCCAAGAACTTCCATTGATCTCATCTAGAAAAAAATCATTACGCATCCCATGCTTCTCACACTCGAAGAAAATACACATCTTTAACCAAGGTAGAAATAGACAAGAACTCTCCCAATTCATTTTGCACACCTCTATCCAGCCAAAACTCTAGTTCGCATTGCCCTTGCCTCTCAAATCGGCCTCCTCGCGGGTCGAATGTGACCAAAACCACAGTGAATACGTCACAATATGCAAAGGGAACAAAACCTAATCGAAAAATATCAAAAATTCCGAAATTAGCAAAACACGAGCCCTGTTCTCACTTCTCGAAACTCAGAAATTTTTACATAAACGGGTTCATTATCTCGCCATGAGTCCATACATATCAAGAAATCCCAAATCCGAGCTCAAATGGCCCATTAAATCCCACTTTGAAATATTAAAAACTCAAGCCCTCTAAAACTTCCGAAACACGCATTCGATCAAAAACCCAACCAAATCATATTCGAATAACCTAAAATTTTTCACACACATTCCAAATCATATAAAAAAGCTACAACAACACTTGAAATTCTATTCCGACCCCCGGATCAAAATCTCACCTATCAAACGGAAATAGCCAAAACACTAACTTTGCCAATTCAAGCCTAATTTTACACCAAACCTCCAAAATTACTTCCGATCACACTCCTAAGTCATAAATCACCCAACGAAGCTAACCAAATTATAAAAATTCCGATTCGAGCTAATATAGAAATAAGTCAGCTCTTGGACAAACCTTTAAAAACTCAAAGCTTTCAACCGAAACTATTCTTTCAATTCATACCGATTTCCATGAAAACCAAAATCAACGATCTACATTAGTCATACTACCTCATACAGGGCAAGTCATGCCCGAGAACTAGCGGTCAAAGTGTGAAAGCTCAAAATGATGGATTGGGTCGTTACATCCTCCCTCACTTAAACACACGTTCATCCTCAAGCGTTCCCAGAGTTGTTCTAGAAGCCAACCAATAGTTGAATAACCTTACCAAGCATATACCCGGGGTTGATCCCATGTCACCATATGTCATATAGGTTCGATAACACAATATAACTGAAATTTCATAATCCATCCTAGTCCATAAACCATAGAACCACATTTCCACTAGCGAAATCATCCACAAGGTCAAAATCCCACATCTACACTCTGAATAAGCCGGAACTAGCTGTCGTGTGCAGATGCATGTATTTGTTCATCCGCTAGCGGGTTTTAAGCTGATCGGAGGCTAAGATAACAAAGTTTAGCGAGGTGACTACCAGCGTTCACAACATCGTATGTTCTTCTTTTGTTTACCAGTCCTATTTTTTGTATATTTCAGACTTTGTAGTGGTAGTTCTACTCCAATTGTTGCTTGTGACTTGTGACACCCCGATTAGGGATGTGTTGGGTTTTAGTTTCTCTAATTAATATTATTGATTCATATTAAAGTTATTTATTCATGTATAACTATTTTTGTAAATACGAGATGGGTTAGTTGGCTGGCCTCGTCTTCACGAGAGGTGCTATCACGACCAGTGCGAGGGTTTGGGTCGTCACAATAGATGAATAGCAATAATAATCACTAGTAAACAATGCCCGATACTATGAAAAATGGAAGAATAATGTGAATACAACAATAATCACCTGTAGCCTAAGACAAAACCTTATTAGACTAGCCTCATTCACGGTACAAAGTAGAAAAATTTGTAGCTACTTCCTAACCTACAACCCGGATGCTCGACCTCCATATTTTCCTATCAAAGACCATGCCCTCAAAAATCTGAAGCCACGCCATATCCTACCCGATCAACTCCCGCCAATACTTCTTAGGCCGCCATGTACCTCTTTTCGAACTCGTCAAAGCCAGCCGCTCATACATCCTAATTGGGGCATCTAGGCTTATCCTTCGCACATGCTTGAACCATCTAAGCATCTCTTCCTATATCTTGTTGCCCATAGGAGCCACACCCACCTTCTCCCAAATATTTTCATTCCTAATCTTATCCATCCTAACTTTCCCTCACATCCACCTCAACATCCTCACTTTTTCTACTTTTATCTTCTAGATATGAGCAACACACTCTGCCCATACAACACGGACGGTCTGATCACTGCTCTATGAAACTTACCTTTGAGTATCGGTGGCACTTCTTCCCACATAGGACTCCAGATGTTAACCTCTATTTCATCCACCCTACCTCTACAGTGTATGACATTCTCATCGATTTTCCCATACCTTTGGATAACCAAACCAAAGGACTTAAAACTGTATGTCTTGGGAATGACTTGTGATCCTGTCACGCCACAAATTTGAAGGACATGACCGGCGCTCGACCGGGTACCCTTGGTCAAGCAAACCTGGGTAACTTTCCTCCCACGTGTTACCCCCGCATTTTTATTACTTATTAACCAAGTGAAATAGCCATTCATAATTAAAAATACCTTTTATTACAAATATACAGAATGTACATGGTTCTTAACGTGGTTTACATCTTACATCTCCCAATATACAAAATACATATTTACATAAGTTCGCAACCTATATTTACTGTCTACGAAGCCTCTAAGGGTACAGAAGGATGATACAATACTCGCTGGTAATAAGGCTCCAGATATACCTTATACAAACTTCAAAATAAGATCCCAAAACAGAAGTGGCATGAGACACATAGGGCCCCGAAAAGAAAGGGCCTCACCAAATCAGCTGACAGGAAGTGATGAGGAGCTACGGTGGGTGGACTGAGTACCTACTATGGATCCACCTACAATCATAACACGAATGTACTGACCCCGGCAAAAGGGACGTTAGTACATTTGAATTGTACTGGTATGTATGTACAAATGTTGCCCCAAGTAAACTCAAACCATACACAAGTAGGTAAAAGTAGTAGAAACAATCAATCAAATGCACAAGATAAGGAAAAATCAAGCCAAACAAGGTTTCAGTCTCTCCCGTTTTCCACCTTCCACAATTTCACACCAATGATTTCATAATTTGCTCAAATGTTTATATCAATAGTGACTTCGATCACTTTTCACCCTTATTACCTCGGCCACCCTTATCAACACAACCCACACCTTATAACTTCATGTTGCGGCGCGCAACCCGATCCCACCATACAATAACAATTCACAACCAACACAGCAATAATAATCACAAAGAACAACAACAACAATTCTCAATGACAACCACAACAATTCACAAGAATTGTTTCGTAGCCATCAGTACCATTTTCCATCATTTTAAACATTTCATATGCAATTTAAGTCACCACAATAATTATCCATAACAAGCCAAATATATTATTACCACAGTTGTTCCATTTGCATTATTTATGATTTCCTTCCTTCCTTTGTTTCTTGACTCTTACCAGATAACCCTTTAACAATCATGCATTTCATTTGTTGCCAATTACCTGAACCATTATATCGGGAGAATTAACCACAAACACTCAAATAAAACCAATCACAGGAATTTCACAAACAGTCCACATGAATATCACATACCAAGCATTTGCACACCAAACAAGGCGATTTTACAAAGATCAAAGTTAGCCATACATACCTTTCTTGAGCTTTCCTTTAATTACTACAATATTCCGGAAATTCTAGCAACTTCAATCTATTTTAAGACATAAGAAAATTAACACAAATTAGGAAGGTATTCATGGTTTTAGCTCATTTGAGCATTTTATCAAACACTAGTTGAGCATCTTAATTGTTAACTCCTTTTTACAAGATTTCCTTTATTCCCCAATCCAATCTTTACCTATTTATTTTCATCAATCTTCCCGCAATCCTAATTTTCACATGCATATGTACATAATACTATTACCCCAAGAATCATACCCCAATGACCCATCTCACAATCTCTACAATGCCAACACAACCTAGGTTAGGCACCCATGGCTCCCAATCACCATCCCATTAGTTTTAACGTATATATCAGACATAACTAATCACCATAGAGTAGTTGGAGATGATAGACATACCTCTTGTAGTAAGAATTTTAAGAATCCCCACTTGTGGTGTTCTTGATAAATTCAAGGATTTGAAGGAAGATCTAAGGATTTTCAAGATTAATCCTTGTTAATATAAGTGTTTAGGAGTAGTAATCAACTCAAAATACTCCAAAAACCTTACCTTGGATATGGGAGGAGTTGAAGTCTTGAGAGAGAGGAAGAAAACCCTCAAAATTTGATATTGAATGACAAAGACAAAGGAAAGATGATACCCTTTCGGTTTTTACATAGACCATGGGTATTTTAGACATTTTTCATGTTCCCCCACGGTTCTGGGTAGTAAGCCCCTGCGGTCCAACCTCGGCCCGCTAGTAAGTCATGTCCAGTAAAATCGTCATAACATTCTATATACACCTTCAGATAACAAACGGTTTGATGCATTGGAAACTAGACTCAAAGGGCTTTAATTTGATAGGTTTTACATCACACAACTCCTTATAAAACTGGAGATATGATTATTCAAAGTGAGATCTTATGCGCACTCATATACAACTTTTGTCTAATATGAAAATTTTCAAATTGGCTTAGACTTATGCCTCTCCTTAGACCCCAATTTACTTCTAATATGACTTATACGCTTATTAACATATCCAATTCATATCCATGATATCCTAATCCTTATTTGAACACAAAATAAAATGTTAGCCTACCTTGGCACGACGAAATCTTGAATTACTCAATTTTTTTCCAGGGCCTTACATTCTCCCGCATTTAGGATCATTCGTACTCGAATGAATACCAAGGTTCATTCATTATCCATCCTTATGTAACTCCAACTCCAACTGGTTCGCATCATGAAATATATCAACAGCCCCGAATTTGGCTAACTCTTTAAATTACCAAAAATTTTGCCAGAGTTTTCTTTGTAATTAGGTCTATCTACCTACCAGAGAAACCCCTTGAAGCACATTTCCAAGTACCATTACACAGTTTCAGTTATCTCTACAACTGGTATACAATTCATTACCTCAACAACTGGTACATATTCATACACTTTAAACAACTTACACTTAGCTCCTTCTCTTTACTCCACAAATTGCACCTGGTTCAACTAATATCATTTACTTGCACAAAACCGGGTTACTTCTCAATTGAATCACTTTAACACGGTGCAAACTCTTCAATTAATAATTACGAATCTACACTATCATTAATCAATTACCCACCACCTAAGTTTCAAAAAAATTTGTTTTCATTTACTCTAAGGATTGCGCATTACTCAAATAGCATCAACATTTGAAATTTGGCACACTTTAGGAAGTTACAACAATTAGGCAATTCGGAAAAAAATAGGCTGCCTTTGTAAAAATCTGAACACTACCTCAAGTTTCATAAAGACAAGAGTTCGCACGATCACTACTAGCCTTTGTTCGAAAAGATGGGGATATTTCTCTTTCATTTCGTTTTCTGCTTCCTACGTGGCTTCCTCGACTTACAATCTTTTCCATAATGCATTTACGGAAACAATCCCAACCTCCAAACTTATCTAACAAGGATGACATCTAGATACCTCGCATAAACTAACTATCCATTAACTTCACCTTCAATAAATACTCTAAGATGTGCTATCATAAGCTGACCATAAAAATACCTATCAAATATATATGTGGTGACACTGTGAAACTTCATCTTTGACTCGTCTGAACTTACAATACCCAATGGATCTAATACAATGAGGAACAACAGAGTTCAAGATCAGGCTGGAGTCATTTAGGAATCCACTAATGCACTGAGTATAGTACTTTCTAAGGTTATATGCTAAGGGACCTGTAAGTTACAACCAATAACGCTGACATAGTTAATCACTGCGACAACGTCAATTATTCACAAATAAGGCATATGGGTTGTTAGATAATACGCTTAACGCTAGAGGGGGGGGGGTGAATAGCGTTATAATAAAAATTAGCGTAAACTTGCGGAATTTAAAAATTACAGGAAATAAATAAGTGCGATAAGTAAACAAATAAGAAAGAACGCACCGATATATCCTGGTTCACCACAACCCGTGGCTAGTCCAGTCCCCGAGAGACTCTCTCGAGATTTCCACTAACTTGTCAAGCTTACGGGTGCGTAACAAACCTTTACAACTTGAGGACACAAGCCTCAACACCTTTGCTCGGAGATACAACACTCCAAGACTTCAACCAAAGGAAACACAAGTTCCTTTACAACTTGAGGACACAAGCCTCAACAACCTTTGCTCGGAGATACTACACTCCAAGACTTCAACCAAGGAAACACAAGTTCCTTCTTATAACAAGAGAATAACAATTCTCTTCAAGTGTACAAAACACTAAGTACTCAAACAAGACACTCCTTTATGAGTAGATATGAGTAAAAGAATACGCTCAAGATCGCAACAACTTTCGACAAGAATTTGGCTGTCAAAAACTTATATAATGAATATAAAATGATAAGCAATAGAGTATGCAAGCTTATAGCAATTATATGATCAGTTGTTGTGTGTTGTTGTGTTCAAAAGACTGAATTGAAGCTGTATTTATAGTTGAAAAACTTGGCATTACCGTTGCCTAATTGCCAATTAAGAACTGCTGATTTTACTCTGTGACAATCGATTGTCAAGAAGCCACAATCGATTGTTTGGCAATCGTTCCAAAAATCAATCCCAGATTTTACGCTTAACAATCGATTATCCAAGATCAACAATCGATTATTGGCAACGTTCAAAAAATCATTTCTAGATTTTACGTAAAACAATCGATTATACAAAATCAATAATCGATTATTCAGCAACGTTCAAAAAATCCTTTCCAGATTTTAATTTCAACAATCAATTATACAAAATCAATAATCGATTATTCAGCAACGTTCAAAAAATCTTTTCCAGATTTTAATTTCAACAATCGATTATAGAATATCAACAATCGATTACCTGACGGTATTTGAAAATATTTTGGCAACGGTTAGTTATACAATCGATTATACTAAGTTAACAATCGATTATATATCAGTCTTGAAAAATCAATTTAGACACTGCCTCGTGAAAATCGATTGTTATATACTCACAATCGATTATTTAATAATTTTGAAAAAGTCTGGAAGACACTGCCTCAACACAATCGATTGTCATATGTGCACAATCGATTATTTTGTGACTTTGAAAAATCTGATGGACACTGTCTCTTCACAATCGATTGTCATTAACTTTACAATCGATTATTTTGAGCGTTGAAAAACTTTGATGGACACTGCCTGATCACAATCGATTGTCATAAGGTTCACAATCGATTGTCATGCAGATTTGAAAAATCTGATGCTCACTGCCTTAACACAATCGATTGTCATTAGTTCACAATCGATTGTCATGCAGTCTTGGCTTAACATAATCGATTATCATAAGTACATAATCGATTATCTTAGTCCAGTTTTAAGAGGCGTGTTTAAAAATCATTTTGACTAAAGTAAATATGCATGATTTAAAATCATTTAGCATTAAATTAAATATGCATGATTTTGTAAAAATAATTTTACGAGAGAAGCCATGTCATGAGTCAAGTTGTCGGATCAAGATCACAATTAAGAACGACTCATGTAAAACTATAAAACTTGGTCTTGTGCTTGAATCTCGTTATATATATCAATTGTGCGCTTGTACTTGAACTTCGTCATATGTCAATTTGCGCTTGTTTGTCATTCATCAAAATCTACAAATATGAACACACGTTTGTATAATGCCTTGAGAACGTGTTTCCAACAATTTCCCCCTTTTTGATAATGGCAAACTTTAATCGGGATATGCATATTAAGCAATTCATAATGACGATTCAAGACAAGAAAAGATATACAACAAGTATATGGATATGCAATTTGTTCCCCCTCAACATATGAATTCCCCCTAAATTTATGCCGATAAGTATTGAGAGTGCTTGATAGTGCATACCCGTTATCTTCCCCCTTTTGCCATTAGCAAAAAATGGAATAAGTAAACTTGTTTATTAAAAAAAACATGGGTACATAATGGGAACAATACACACATAGTCCAATAAAGTAGAAAGACATATAAAGAAATTTATTCATCATCATTTCCCGCCTCATCGTCCGGTACTGCTTCAAAGGGAACAAGACCGGCATATGGATAATGAACATGGTCAAAATATCCATGGATCTCATGTGTCAACTGACCGACAGAGGTGGTCAATGAAGCAATTTGGTCGGAAATGGATTGAAGAGTAGGTTCTTGAGGCTGACGCGACCGACGAGTTGGAAGAGGAGCAGGAGCTACATGATCGCCATCATGGGGAAAGGAGGATTCTGAAATTTCCCACTTCTTGGTGCTCTTTTTGAGAGGACCGATGGAAGTGTTGAATCCGGAAGCTTCAAGAAAATTCATAATAAGGAGGGCATAGGGAAGAGGTCTATCATCTCCGATGGCGTCATGCATGTGAATCTTGACGAACTTACACCAATTGATGTGAGCTCCGGTTATAATTGCATGCACGAGCTTAGCGTCTTCTTGGGAAAGAGTGGTGTGATTATGCTTCCGAGGCTTGAGGACTCGGGTGATGAAATAGAAAATTAAACGATACTCGGGGAGCATTCCCGTGATAGTAGGACGCCGAGTGGATAGATTAGGATCATAAGATGTAATACCTATTTGGTTTAGGAGAGCTTTCTCATCAAATTAGGCGCCGGCCTCTCTAATGTAGCGAGTAATGTTTTCGCCACTTCGAGGAAGATGGGCAATGGAATGCAGGTTTTCATCGGACAAAAGAATTTGAACACCATTAATATGTGTCACAAGCTCACCATCGTCATCCTCATGAAGGTTGGAATAAAATGCTTGAATCAATGGAGGATTAATATAAGGGTAGGTAAGATATAAAAAGTCAAGAAGTTGACATTCTTTAAGCATGTTGGCATCAGGGGCGTATGATTCAAGATACTTGCTTGTTGAAAAGCGGGGAGGAAGAATGTCGCGCTTTTCAAATTTTGTCAAAAACCGAGTAAGCTCGGTGTCAGAATTAAATTGTAAAATGGACCCATCTTGATAAGGGTAATTTGGAGGAGGTGGGGCAGCAGAGGAGGATGCACCATGCCTAGCTGAACGGGAACATTTAGAGTGACGGCCCGACATTTTTAATAGGAAGTAATGAGCTTTGCAAGAAAACTTAAAAGAGTTTTGATAGTTTGAGAGCTAAAATTGATGCTTGAGTGAATGAAATGAAGATATGAGGTGCCTATTTATAATGGGGATAGTGGCTTTTCATTGATGGTGAAAATCTGCAGAAAATTGAAAGCCAAAACGGTCAGAAACGGTGAAAATAAATTGCACTGACCGTTAGACAATCGATTATTGGAATGAAATAATCGATTGTTATGAAGATTTGACTGAATCTCGGAACTGACACAAATCGATTTCAGGACCAAACGGTAACAAATTTTTGAATTACTGACATGAAATAATCGATTGTCAAATTATGGTAATCGATTGTTGTGACATAGTGTGCACGGTGATTTTCTGACTCGGAAAATAATCGATTATATATATGAAACAATCGATTATTTTAGAAAAGCGGTACTGAATGACTGAGACGGTAATCGATTAAACAGTTAAAAAATCGATTGTTAAACAAAACTTCATAATAAGCATAAAGCATAAATAATCGATTAGTGATACTTGCTAATCGATTTTCTGCACAGTAAAATAATCGATTATTTGCTGTAACAATCGATTGTTCTATGCCATTTCTTTATAATTCCCCCTACCTTTAGGGCGATACCTGCAAAAGGAAATATGCGTCTCCGACGCTCAAGTCAGTAATATTTAACATATAAAAGCAACCTAAAAAGTATGCATTTAGATCAACGCTTACCCGCATTAGACACTTCATTTGGACATGATTTATTTTTAGCACATCAATAAATTTTCAACAATATAAGGCCAAATTAACAACACATATGTTAATATCGGTTGCTTGCATATATTATCAATTCGGTTTTTGTCAAAAAGGATAACTAACCGAAATTCCCCCTTGATGCGATAAGGTATTGTACTTGGTGCATCTACTACAATATTGTAGTCTTCAAGCACACCTGCAAAAGAGATTAATGATCTTTTGGTACCCATGCCATTTTGGGTCCTTGGGGGTTAGGCATATCATACTGATGCAATTGAGTGATATGTCTATGTCGTGTAAAACAAGCAGGAGCAATATGACCAATTCGTCTACAATAATGACAGGTCACGTTAGGATTATGCATCCTTCTAGGTTCATAGTAATTGGACGGACGAAAATTGTTTACTCTATTTTTGACACTATGCTATTGCGCATTTCATGAAAATCATTTCTCCTACTATTTGTTCTAGGATGTACAACATTTCTAGAATAATTATTTCTAGGTTGGAAGTCATTTCTAGGTGTTCTAAATGGTTCAAAATTCCTTCTAGTATTTGGTCTAGCATGCATATTGGTTCTAGGATTGCTATTTCTAGGGTGAGCATTTGTTTTATTAATCCTAGGTTGAGCCTTAGGTGGTTGTGGTTTGGCTTCAACCTTTTCTTTAGGCTCATTCTTAAAACCTATGCCATGCTTGGTTGACTTCAAATTAACAAGAACCTCATTCAAATTTTTGTGAGAAGAATTAAACTTATCTAAGGTGCCCATAAGTCTATCTACCTCATTTTTGAGATGCATGCAAGAAGTACAATTTTTAATAGAACTTTCGGGCTTGTCGGCGCTTCTCTTTCCGAAAATTTGTTTTCCTCTTTCAACTTCTCATTCTCTAAAATCAGTTTTTCCAAATCCTTTTCTTTCAATAAGAGTTGTTTTTGAAAATCTGTTTCTTGCAATGAAAGAGTTTTCCGCAAATCTTTAATGGTCTTGGAAGCATTAACAAACTCACTATATAATTTATTATAAGCATTTTGCATTTCTTCAAGTGAGTGAGAGTTAGACGTACTTACCTCTTCTTCTTCGTTTGCCATGAGACATCGGCCAGTCGATTCACCACATGAGCTGTCCACTTTTTGAGGTGTGCTTTCATACAAGCTTATCCCACATTTCTTTGGCAGATTTGTAATGGGAAATTTTCTGATAATCTTCCTGATTCAAAGCGCTATACAACATATTGATTGCCTTGGTGTTGTATTCGCTTACCTTTGCTTTCCCAACTTTTGTTGTCATTTGTTCACCATGCTTGATGAATTGCCATAGATAAAAGTTGTTGGCTGTGATGAAGATTTTCATCCGATCTTTCCAATATGAGTAATTGCTTCCATCAAATATTGGCGGCAACAAGTTAAAGTGACCTTCACCTATTCCTGCAAAAGCATCACGAGTAGAAGCCATGGATGTTTCTCTCAAACGGCTAAGTTTTCAGTGAGTTGGGCTCTGATACCAATTGTTAGATAATACGCTTAACGCTAGAGGGGGGGGGTGAATAGCGTTATAATAAAAATTAGCGTAAACTTGCAAAATTTAAAAATTGCAGGAAATAAATAAGTGCGATAAGTAAACAAATAAGAAAGAACGCACCGATATATCCTGGTTCACCACAACCCGTGGCTAGTCCAGTCCCCGAGAGGCTCTCTCGAGATTTCCACTAACTTGTCAAGCTTACGGGTGCTTAACAAACCTTTACAACTTGAGGACACAAGCCTCAACACCTTTGCTCGGAGATACAACACTCCAAGACTTCAACCAAAGGAAACACAAGTTCCTTTACAACTTGAGGACACAAGCCTCAACTACCTTTGCTCGGAGATACAACACTCCAAGACTTCAACCAAGGAAACACAAGTTCCTTCTTACAACAAGAGAATAACAATTCTCTTCAAGTGTACAAAACACTAAGTACTCAAACAAGACAATCCTTTATGAGTAGATATGAGTAAAAGAATACACTCAAGATCGCAACAACTTTCGACAAGAATTTGGCTCTCAAAAACTTATATAATGAATATAAAATGATAAGCAATAGAGTATGCAAGCTTATAGCAATTATATGATCAGTTGTTGTGTTCAAAAGACTGAATTGAAGCTGTATTTATAGTTGAAAAACTTGGCATTACCGTTGCCTAATTGCCAATTAAGAACTGCTGATTTTACTCTGTGACAATCGATTGTCAAGAAGCCACAATCGATTGTTTGCCAATCGTTCCAAAAATCAATCCCAGATTTTATGCTTAACAATCGATTATCCAAGATCAACAATCGATTATTGGCAACGTTCAAAAAATCATTTCTAGATTTTACGTAAAACAATCGATTATACAAAATCAATAATCGATTATTCAGCAACGTTCAAAAAATCCTTTCCAGATTTTAATTTCAACAATCGATTATACAAAATCAATAATCGATTATTCAGCAACGTTCAAAAAATCTTTTCCAGATTTTAATTTCAACAATCGATTATAGAATATCAACAATCGATTACCTGACGGTATTTGAAAATATTTTGGCAACGGTTAGTTATACAATCGATTATACTAAGTCAACAATCGATTATATATCAATCTTGAAAAATCAATTTAGACACTGCCTCGTGACAATTGATTGTTATATACTCACAATCGATTATTTAATAATTTTTAAAAAGTCTGGAAGACACTGCCTCAACACAATCGATTGTCATATGTGCACAATCAATTATTTTGTGACTTTGAAAAATCTGATGGACACTGTCTCTTCACAATCGATTGTCATTAACTTTACAATCGATTATTTTGAGCGTTGATAAACTTTGATGGACACTGCCTCATCACAATCGATTGTCATAAGGTTCACAATCGATTGTCATGCAGATTTGAAAAATCTGATGCTCACTGCCTTAACACAATCGATTGTCATTAGTTCACAATCGATTGTCATGCAGTCTTGGCTTAACATAATCGATTATCATAAGTACATAATCGATTATCTTAGTCCAGTTTTAAGAGGCGTGTTTAAAAATCATTTTGACTAAAGTAAATATAAATCATTTTGACTAAAGTAAATATGCATGATTTAAAATCATTTAGCATTAAATTAAATATGCATGATTTTGTAAAAATAATTTTACGAGAGAAGCCATGTCATGAGTCAAGTTGTCGGATCAGATCACAATTAAGAACGACTGATGTAAAACTATAAAACTTGGTCTTGTGCTTGAATCTCGTTATATATATCAATTGTGCGCTTGTACTTGAACTTCGTCATATGTCAATTTGTGCTTGTTTGTCATTCATCAAAACCTACAAATATGAACACACGTTTAGTATAATGCCTTGAGAACGTGTTTCCAACAGGGGTAACTCGTACATTGGCAATAGGAACCATTAAGGAGGAATAATCAAGTACGCAAACCACTCATTTCCTAGAGTGTAGGGAAAATCCATTTATCAAGAATAAGAATACTCAATCACCTTGAATGCGATCGGGGTTTCAAAATACATGAAGTTGAATTACACTCTTAGCATTTCCTGACACAAGGAATCTATGCCACAAGCCCATGAGGATGAAAAGAAGTTGTACACTTATGGGATCATCATATTCTCAAACAACATAACCCGCCATGACAGTTGATCCTATATGAGAGAACTAAAGATACGAAAACTTAGTCTTTCAAATTAATATGCTCATATCTCACCCTTTCACGAGTAAAACCACATAGCTAGGACAACTAAATCTTGAGACGAAATCATGTATTGGTTAGAGGGGTTTTTAATGGTTAACATGATGCTCTGAGGAGAAAGACAAATGACACTCTTATTCACTAAAGGAGGTGGAATACCAATGGTAGCAAAACTCCCATCACACGACAATGATATAGTCAATTATTCTGGAAGCCGATTGAGAAGAAAGCCACGTAACCCATCCAATCCGACCCATTTAAGACTTTGGAAAAAGGTCTACACTTTGGTTTGAAATTATTCAAATTTAATATCGAACTTTAAAGAAAATAATTACTTTTGAAACTTAAGAGACAAGCCCTTGTAGTCCTAGATATCGTCAACAATGGCAAGAAAGTACTTAAAACAATTACGAGTTGGTATGAAACAAGGCCTCAAAGCGCCCACATGGATAAGTTCGAATGAACGAGACGTCTTAATGCATTTATAGAGGAGGAGTAACCTGAGTTATCCAGTCACATGGATAAGCAGAGCTGGTAAATGGTTGTTAGAAGAACATCTACAAAGAATACCAGCAATATTTATTTATTCCAACTAAAGGAATATATCCCCTTCCTTAATGCTACAAGACTTCCTCTTTGATGCCATGAAACGTAAATGAATTTGTACAATGAGAGTTACCAGATGAAATAGATGGTAGGGCAGCAAACTTATGAGCACCATTTGGAACCAACAATCTTAAACTAAGTCAAAGATATTAGAAGTCCATAGTAAAGGAGAATTCAACTACTTTTAGTGTCCTTTACAGAAAGGGTACTTGTAGAGTATAAAAAAATGAAGGGAATTTAATCAAATCGTATAGTTGGATGAGTGGTCAAGATATTGAGATAATACCGCACTGAAGACTACGGGTAAATAGCACACCATGCTAGACAAACAAAAAGAAAGTGAAAGAGTCTTATAGAGGTAACCCTTACATTGTATCCACTAAGAAGGGTGGTAATATAAAGCGATTACGAGAAGCTACATTTTTTTGAAGATCTCTGTATGAAGTCACATGATGTATAGCTCTAGAATTATAAAATCCAATTATGTTTAGCAACTCTACTTCCTACTGAAGCACTACAACACATTTTTATACAACCAGCTATTGTAAACAATATTGGGAGATGCTATAAGACTTAACGGAGAGAAAGGATTTGACATATGAATGTGTTACTGGGTGTTTTCTCCTTTGTTAACTAAAAACCTAAATGTGAGGTTAGACTGATAAGTAGATCGTTGGACTAGCACAAAGGTAATCAAGCTATGAATGTAGAGATCAGGTTGAAGAGTGAAAGGGACAAAGTGGTATGAAGTTGCTTGAACCTAGGCGGTCAAAAAAGCGTGTTCCCTTCAGATAAGACGTTTGTTCTTTTCAATCCGACAGCAGTCCTTCACAATACGAAGTTTTTTAGACATAATCCCCGGCATCAGAGAATTCCAGGGATTTTCGTCCGGGGGCACTGCAAGAACCCCTATGACACTTGGAGATTGCTTGCTTCTTCTCCAGAGCTTGAGCTTTGATTGCAGTTAGGTTCTAGGCAAAGATCCGCCAGTAGCAGTTCCTATCCCAGTTCCCATTCAACATTCATTCAAAGTATTCTCCCCTTGCCATGATCCATTATCAAAAAGAGATCATTCAATTTTAGTAATTGCGGCATGCTATCAGCCCTTGATGGACTTGAAGTGATATGAGAACCCAATGAGATAGTATAGAATAATCTTGGAGGGTTTGCAGAGGCTCATAATGAGTTTTTCATGGATTTTAACTTGAGAACTACTCAGATGATAATGAAATATATAAGAATATAATAAACAGGCGTTGTGTTATAATAACCCCCAAAGGTGTGCTTGGTCTTGACGGAGAGCCTAGTAAGGGTTCTTACGAGACAGATATTGGTACAATGACTCATAGAAGGATATGTTCTCTCATGGTTATCGAACAAGTGTGGGAAAACTAGCACAATGCATTCACTAACTAAAGAACATAATTAACACATGTTATGAAGGTATAAAGAGAAAGTAAACATCTGTCATGAGCTGGACATGCTTCTGCTATATTAACTCCCTACTGCAATATACGACCATGCCACGAGCAACCACAATACTAGGATAAAGTGAGCTACTTACTGCAGGATGTCCCAAGTGGATACGAAAGTTATGGGGCGAAACATGATCTTCTTGTGATGTGGATGTGCGGATCTCGATTTTTTAGAGAGACTTTATGCACACGATGACCATTTCGATTGACATGCACTTATGTGAGGTGTTAAGGTATGCTCTTATGTTACTAGGCAGTGTGAAGATTTCCTGATGATGTTTGCAAGAGAGTAGATTGACTGTTCAAACCATATAAGTCATATACACAACTGAGTAAAAGAGTGACTCAAGAAGGATCGCAATATTGAGATGCTTTATATGGAACTTGACACCACATAGGTAAACTTTATGGCGGTGTATGTATAGGCACAATCAAGTAGATTTTGTCCAGTTAAATAACAAGATTTTGTAAGGAATTCATCGGATATAGTCCCTTAGTGAGAACTTACGAAAAGCAAGTGGCAAATATCAATCGTAGAGTTACAACTCAATTCAAGGGCATAATTATAGGACTTAATTCCACAATAATGTAAATAAGAGAATTCATAATAGAGTGGATTCACGAATAGTGTGTCTCGTTCAAAGAGTCGATACACATAATTTTTTATTATTCAACACCTTGTTATGACCATGTTCATGAGGACTCTTTAATATGGACTTACATATACAATGAGAAAAAATGTTCATTTGACTCCCTTAATAACGTTTAGTTGATAGGGCAATAGCTTGATTGATACCCCTTGACTCCACATCCCTTACGTACGTGGGTAACATACTGATATATTACATGATCTGAGGGTGCACAGACATCAACAGGGACAAGGACACTCCCCTCTTAGCGATATGATTTACCAATCCATCCACAGCTCAATACATTCTCCTAACAAGTCCTTGGGCAATCCACTTGGACTCTATGGTGGGATCAATCCTTCCCTACATTCATCACATTCACGTATTATCATATCCAGGTCATCAATTTTAAGAATAAGACCTAGAGAGGAAATCAGCTCCCTAACTTGGGCTCTATCGTACGATTGGTCATTGGAGTATCAAAGAAGGGTGAAATTCCTAAATGTCCGAATAGCCTACAACTTATAGATATGGTCGACAACACACCGATAAGAAAAACTCTACCAGACACAGCTCCGAGACATCCTTGGATACTTTAAAACCTTAGGCTCTGATACCAAGTTTGTCACGCCCCAAATTCGAGGGACATGACTGGCGCTCGACCGGGTTCCCCTAATCAAGCGACCCTGGGTGCCTTTCCTATCCCACGTGTTACCCCCACATTTTCATTACTTATTAACCAAGTTAAATAGAAATTCATCATTAAAAATACCTTTTATTACAAAACATACACAACGTACATGGTTCTTATCGTGATTTACATCTTACATCGCCCAATATACAAAATACATATTTATATAAGTTCGCAACCCACATTTAATGTCTACGGAGCCTCTAAGGGTACAGAAGGATTATACAATACATACCGATAACAAGGCTCCGGCTATACCTTATACAAACTTCAAAACAAGATCCCAAAACAGAAGTGGCATGAGCCACATAGGGCCCCGAAAGGAATGGGGCTCACCGAATCAGCTGACAGGAAGTGATGAGGAGCTACGGTCGGTGGACTGGAGTACCTGCTATGGATCCACCTACAATCATAACATGAATGTAGTGCCCCCGGCAAAAGAGACGTCAGTACATTTGAATTGTACTGGTATGTATGAATAAACGTTGCCCCAAGTAAACTCAAACCATACACAAGTAGGTAACAGTAATAGAAACAATCAATCAAATGCACAAGAAAAGGAACAATCAAGCCAAAAAAGTTTTCAGTCTCTCCTGTTTTCCACCTTCCACAATTACACACCAATGATTTCATAATTTGCTCAAATGTTTATTTCAATAGTGATTTTGATCACTTTTCCACACTTATTACCTCGGTCACCCTTATTACCTCGGCCACCCTTATCACCACAACCCACACCTTATAACTTTGTATTATGGGGCACATGCCGATCCCACTGTACGTTTACAATTCACAACCAACACAACAACAACAAGTCACAAAGAACAACAACAACAATTCTCAAAGAACAACCACAACAATTGACAAAAATTTTTCCGTAGCCATCACTACCATTTTCCATCATTTTCAACAATTCATATGCAATTTAAGTCACCACAATAATTACCCACAACAAGCCAAATATGTTATTACCACAATTGTTCCATTTGCATTCTTTACAATTTTCTTCCATCCTTTGTTTCTCGACTCTTACCACATAACACTTTCACAATCGCGCATTTCATTTATTGCCAATTAATTTCACCATTATATCGGGAGAATTAATCACAAGCACTCAAATCAAACCAATCACAAGAATTTTACAAATATCCACATGGATATCACATACCAAGCATTTGCACACCAAACAAGGCGATTTTAAAAAGACCAAAGTTAGCCATACATACCTTTCTTGAGATTTCCTTTAATTACTAAAATATTCCGGAAATTCTAGCAACTTCAATCTATTTTGAGACATAAAAAAATTAACACAAATTAGGAAGGTATTCATGGTTTTAGCTCATTTGAACATTTTATCAAACACTAGTTGGGCATCTTAATTTTTAACTGCTTTTTACAAGATTTCTTTCATTCCACAGGCCAATATTTACCTATTTATGTTCATGAATCTTCCCAAAATCCTAATTTGCACATGCATGTATACGTAATACTATTACCCCAAGAATCATACGCTAATGATCTATCTCACTATCTCTACAATACCAACACAACCTAGGTTAGTCACCTATACCTCCCAATCACCATCCCATGAGTTCTAATGCATATATCATACATAACTAATCACCACACAGTAGTTGGGAATGATACACATACCTCTTGTAGTAAGAATTTTAAGAATCCCCACTTGTGGTGTTCTTGATAAATTCAAGGATTTGAAGGAAAGTCTAAGGATTTTCAAGATTAATCCTTGTTAATATAAGTTTTTAGGAGTAGTAATCAACTCAAAATACTCCAAAAACCTTACCTTGGATATGGGACGAGTTGAAGTTTTGAGAGAGTGGAAGAAAATCCTCAAAAATTTGATCTTGAATGACAAAAATGAAGGAAAGATGATATCCCTTCGGTTTTTACATAGATCATGGGTATTTTAGACATTTTACATGTTCCCCCCGCGGTCCGCAGCTTTCCTCTGTAATTCAAACTGCGGTTCTAGGCAGTAAGCCCCGCGGTCCAACCCGCGGCCGCGCGCCTGGGCGCGCTGGTGATGCATGTCCAGTAAAATGGTCATAACGTTTTGTATACACCTTCAATTAACAAACGGTTTGATATGTTAGAAACTAGACTCAAAGGTAGTTAATTTGATAGGTTGTACATTACACAACTCCTTTAAAACTGGAGATATGATAGTTCAAAATGAGGTCTTGTACGCACTCATATACAACTTTCGTCTAATATGAAAATTTTCAACTTGGCTTAGACTTATGCCTCTCCTTAGACCCCAGTTTACTTCTAATATGACTTATACGCTTATTAACATATCGAATTGATATCCATGATATCATTAATCCTCTTTTGCATACAAGATAAAGTAATTAGCCTACCTTAGCACGACGAATTCTTGAATTACTCAAAAAAAAATTTCCGGGGCCTTACAGATCCAAGCCTCACGTCAAAGACCGTTCCCTGCACTCGGCACTGAACCTTAACTCCAGGTACTATATCTTAGTATTGCACAACTTTAAACCCTTAGACTCAAGAGATTGTCTCCAAATCTCCAGCCTCTCGTTAATGTCACATCGTGTCTTATCAATCAAAACTATTTATCACCACGCCAAATAAGAATAGCCTTAGCGCAAATCTTTGGTGTAACGACATAACAACCCGAAAATGCACTGAGATATCTTTTACTGTCCTTAATCGAGTCTTAGCTCTAGCATACTTCTCTTTAATCACCGGAATGTAAGCAGCCGACACACTTTTTGCCTTCAGGCATCTAAAGAACATCCATATGGACCTTGTATTATGCTTTCTCCAGGTCAATAAATACCATATTCATATCCTTCTTCATATCCCTGTACTATTTAACCAATCTCCTAATAAGGTGGATCGCTTTCATAGTTGAATAACTCGGCATGATCCCAAACTAGTCGTGAGATATAAACATCGTCCTCCTTACACCCACTTCCACCACTCTCTCCCAAACTTTCATAGCATGACTTAGTAACTTGTTACCCATATAGTTGTTGCAACTCTGGATATAGTAATGACCTGACCAATCATTTTAAGCTTTAAGATTCTGTTAAGTGGTTCAAGGTCTTGAGTAGTTTCCTATTGTATATTATGACTTGCGTGCATGCTCGGATTTGATTTTTGGATGATTCGGAATAAATTTGGATAAGTGATTCTCACCTTGGAAGCTTATTACTGAGATTTGACTTTTGTGAAACCGACACCGTAGCGATATTTTGATGGCTCTAATAGATTTGTATCGTAATTTTGGACTTGGGCGTATGCCCAAAATCGATTTTGGAGATCCCTAGGTTGAATTGTGTTGTTTTGTCTAAAGTTGGCCATTTTAAGGCTTAGAATTGTTATAAGTGTGACCGTAGATTGACTTTATAGCTATCGTATTTGGATTTCTATTCGGGACTTGTAATAAGTCCGTTTTTTCATTTGAAACTTTTTCGTGAAGTTAGGCGTCATTTCGAGTTGATTTGATAGGAATCTAGCGCGCGGTTGTGTTTTTAAAACTTCTTGAGTTTCATGTTAAATTCATGTGTTTTGAGGCTCAATTCATGATTTCAGAGGTTATTTTGATGATTTGATTTTGCATGCAACTTTGTGTTATACTTTTAGAATTGTGCTTATGTTTAGTTTGGATCCCAGAGAGCTCAAGTGAGTTTCAGACGCGTTTTGGAATGTTTGAAAGAGTATGGAAGTTTTCTAGTGTGATTAAATGCCTCAGGTCTCACATTTGCAAGATTAGGCAAGGTTTGCTAGGTTCGCATTTTCGATCCCAGTGAGCGCATTTGCGATGGGGTGGTCTGGGTAGGTGGTTCGCATTTGCAATCTTCTTGGTTGCATTTGCAATGTGTCCATGTTCACAATTGTGGACTTTTCATCACAATTGCGGTGATAGTAGGAATGGGAGGGATTCACTTTTGCAATTGTTTCTTCCAATTTGCGGACTTCGCAAAGTTCACATTTGTGACACCTGCAATTGGTCAAAATGTTGAGGGATGGGATTTTTAGCCTCATTTACATAATTTGGAACCCTAGACTCGGTAGGAGGCAATTTTAAAGTGGTATTTTCATCTACTAACCTTGGGTAAGTGATTATAATCTATTTTTAATCATATTCCACAAATATATCTTGGATTTTAACATCAAAATCATGTGAATTAAATTGAAAATTTGTGAAACTTTGTCAAGTTATTGGAAATTAAGAATTTGAGTTTTGAGAGTTGATTTGGACTTGAATTTTGAAACTTATCATATATATGAACTCATGGGATCATGGGTAATCGAAACCTACCATTATACCTGAATTTTTACTGAGCGGGTGTCGGGTTGACTTTTGAGAAATTGTATAAAGATTATAGCTTTATTCATTGGAATTGATTTCTCTTGCATTATTTGATGTTATTAAGTCAATTTTGGTTAGTTTTTTCCGAGCAGAGGTGAATTCTAAAGGAAAAGCTATTTTTGAGAATTGATTAAGGACTATTAAGGTAAGTATCTTACCTAACGTCGTGTGGGGGAAACTACTCCACATGGATTGATTGTTTGCACTATCTGAACTATGTGAAAGATGTGTACATGAGGTGACGAGTGTATGCACGACTTATATATGGAAATTAACCGGTTTAGACTCTTAGGTTCTTATGTACATTAAAATAAAATTGTCTTATCATGTTAAATTGTCCATTACTAAATTTACCCTTACATGTCTTATTTGAAGTTGGTGAGTTTACGTTCCACCCCTTTATTTCTAAATATACTCTTATATGTCTTAGTTGAATTTGTTTCCTCTTTTATTTCTATGTATCTCTACCGTATTTGATAATCTTTAATTGAAGTTATTGTTATCTCTTCCATTACTATCTTATCCTTATTCAAAGACATTGCTACATGTTATATCTCTTATTGTTGAGTTGTTCGTAATTGGAATAACGGTTACATGTTATATCTCTTATCATTGAGTAATTCTTAAATGGAATCATTATTATTATCTCCGTTATCGTTGAATAATTCTTTGTAAAAATTATTGTTACATGTTATCTCTCCTATTGTTGAGTTACTTTTATTTGACATTATTGTTATACACTATCTTCTCTCATTGTTGAGTTATTCTTGTTGAAACCATAGTTACTTGTCATGTCTTTCATTGTGATTCCGTTCGTCCGCTTCTTTAGATTTGTAATTCTTGTGTTTATTTACTTGTCGTACTCTCGTTTTATTATTGTTGTTGTTGTTATTGTTGTTGTTGTTGTTGTTGTTGTAGTAGTTGTACTCAGTATTATTAAGTTGAGGGCTATGTGTGGTTGCGGTATTGGAATTGCTTTGAGGAAGTATTGTGGCATATAGGCACATGTGGTGCGGGTTGTCATATTGTGTTGTTATGTTTTTGGCAGACGTGATACTATAGAGAGGATTGTCGGGGTGCTTGCACGTGGGTGTTCTATGTTATTGTTATTATTGATATTTGCACATGCAGCATGACAAGGTAGGCTATATACATGTGGGTTTGCGTATGTGGTGAGACAAGGCGGAAATATTATTATACGTATGCGGTGATACAAGGAGGGCATTTATTTTATTATTGTGCACGTGGAGAGATAAAAGGAGCTATGCGGGGATGATTTATGATGACTTGTGATGGCCGGAAGACATTGTTATTGATGATATTTGCGTAGTGATGTGCCTACCTTGCGTGAGTTATGCATTTTACGTTTTGTTATGTTGTCTCCTATATTCCATTCATTGTCTCTGCTTCTACTTGTTGACCCGAGTTGTGATATAACACTTGTTCAAGCATACACGTAATTAATCACGCATGCCGGTTTAAGAAGATGAATCCTGATGTTTATTGATCATTTACATGTATTCTCGTATACTTGCCTTATGTGTGAGATTTGTACTACTGGCACGTGAGTTGTCCGCGTGGATATGAGTTAATGTTATTGCTGGAATGAGAGTTGTCCGTGCGGATATGAGTTATTTTCACTCCCTAGGCACATGAGTTGTCCGTCCATATATGAGGTATTAATGGTATTGGCACGTGAGTTGTTCGTGCAGCACGCGAGTTGTCCGTATGGTTATGAGTATTAAAGTTGGCACAATATGCCAAGTGATTATGGTTTGTGAATTGGGACCCGTGATTTGTGACTATGAGGTGTGCTAGCTTGGGAAATTTTTTGAATAAATCTCGTGTGAAAGAGGTTGTTCTTATTGAGTTTTTACTTGTTTTTTTAGTTTTACCGTACTTACATTGTGATCAGCTTACTCTGCGGCGACCGGTTTGTTTTTTTTTGCTAATTGTTGTTTCTAGTTTTCTATTGCGACTGTTGTTTTGTTATTTTTACCATGATTAGCTTTATATTGATGTTGTTCTCTGTTAGTTTCACATTCATACTTATACATGCTATTATGTCTAGTAGGTGACTCGAGTGTCCCTCGTCACTACTCCACCGAGGTTAGTTTAGATACTTACTAGGTACCATTATGGTATACTCATGCTATACTTTCTTCACATTTTTGTGCAGATCCAAGTACTTTAGAGTTTTTTGATCATTAGCTAGTTGATCGGGCATTACTATGGAGACTCAAAGTATTCATGCCGTCGCATTCGTAGGCTACAGATTCACCTTCTAAAATTTTACTTTGTACTATTTATTTATATTCCAGAACAATTTTACTTAGAAATTTTCTTGTGAACTCAGTAGAGCTTATGACTTGTACTATCGATTTTGGGATGTTATGTATTTACCTTGGACTGTTGGCTTATTATAGAAATTTATGTTTCATGCTTAACAGTTATTTGGTTAAAATCAGTTAGTAAATCGGTAAGTCTTAGGCTTACCTAGTCTTAGAGATTAGGTACCATCATAACATCCGACCGGGAAAAATTGGGGCCGTGATAGATATCACATTTGTTGTTATACAATGGTACAACCATACTCCGCCTCTACTCTTCCAGCATCTTTTTTATCCTGAAAATAACATTAACCAACCCAGTCAGCCACTCGAAGCCTGCTCTACCCACCCACTTTCGGAATTCTACTGGAATTTCGTCTGGCTCGGTTGCTTTACCCCTACTCATATTATGCACAGCCGCCACGACCTCTTCAGCCTTTATGCGCCTACAGTACCTAAAGTATCAGTAACCCTCGAAATGCTCCAATCCACCTAGCACAATATCTTGGTCCTCCTCTTTTTCAAAAGATTATGAAAGTAGGTATGCCATCTCTGCTTAATCTGAGACTTTCCCATAAATACTCTACTATCCTTGTATTTTATGCATCTCACTTGGTCCAGATCCTAAGCTTCCTCTCTCTTGTCGGAGCCACTCGGAATAACTTCTTATGCCTGCCTTTGTTCCCCAGTCCTCGTATAGTCTACCAAATGCTGCAATCTTAGCCTTTGTGACTGCTAAATTCGCCTCCTTCCTAGATACCTTATACCTCTCTCTGCAAACTCTCCTCTCCTCCTCGCATATGCTCCCTACTAACTTTTAGTACGCCACCTTCTTTGCTTCCACTTTACCTTGGACCACTTCAGTCCATTACCAGTCACCTTTGTGCCTACCAGAGTAACCCTTCGAGACCCTAACTGCTCTCTCCCTGCCTCCTTATACAGTTCGTCGTCATTTTCCATATAGCGCTCGCGTCCCTACTAGTCATCCATGCTCCTATAGCTGAAGATAAAAATCTAGAGGAAAAACGCAGCGAACCGAAATAGCAAAAAATGAATGAAAGAAAAACGTCCAACATCTGAAATATATGATTTGATCGTGCCTAAAATTTTCAGATGTAAAGAATTAAGGACCGTCAAACAAAACAAAGACCCTTATAGGAGAACTCAGGATTTACCGAATAATCATGATTTAAATGATGAATATGATGAAATTTAGGATAAATATCCTTATTCTAATGATACTCTGTGGGCATTGGGACATAAGAATTATAAAATTTCAGGAAAAAGTGATTTTTTAAAAAGTAATAATGGTATTTGAAAATTAGAATTGTATTGGGACATGGATATAATTTTGGACTATTTTTGAATTTTTGTGAGTAATCTGAAGTGAAAATTTTAAAAATACCTTTTTTAAGTTTTTAAATTCTCCAAAAATTTTGAAATTCTTCTTAAAGTAATTGAAAATTTCATGGCCAAACATTAATTTCAAAAAAGGTAAATCTTTTTTGAAAAAATGAATATTTTTTATGGAAAAACGACCCTTTCATAACATTATTACTTCAATTCCAAACTATAAAAAATTAGTGAAGAGGAATTTATGAATGAGATAGTAAGTTTAGAAGATAATTCTGATACCGTTTAGGAGCTGGATAGAGATGCTTTCGATATACCCGCCATGTTGATCTAGAAAAAATTATTATGGAATGTGATTATGTGTGATGACCCAACCGGTCGTCTTAAGAATTAACGCCCCGATACCCTATTAACTACTTTTTCCAAGTCTATTTCTTCTAATTTGATTTGCCTAGATGTTCGATTTTGAGTTTCTGAGAATTTTGGGACAGTTAGTTCCTAAATGAGAGCTTATGTGTTGGAAAATTGCCCGTAGTCAGAACAGTGTGAAGACAGACTCGGAATAGAAATATGATGGTTTCATTAGCTCTGTTAGGTTATTTCGGGGTTGTTTGCATGTCCGGAATGTATTTTGGAGGCCCATAGCTAATTTAGGCTTGAAATGCCGAAAGTTAAAATTTTGGAAGTTTCCGGTTGGATAGTAACATTTTGATCTGAGGATTGCAATGGAATTTCAAGAGTTGTAATAGTCCTGTCATATCATTTGGGACATGCGTGAAAAGTTTCAGGTCATTCGGATGAGGTTTGGTAGACTTTTTGATCGAAAATGTATTTTTAAAGTTTTTTGAAATTTTAAGCTTGAATCCAATGAGAATTTGGTATTTTGATGTTGTTTATAGCACTCCGAAGGTTGGAACGAGCTTGAATGATGTTATCGGTTATGTTCGTAGGTTTGGTTGAGGTCCTGGGGGCCTTGTGTTTTTTAATTGCTCAACGGGTTACTTTGAGTTGTTAAAAAAATGGTAGAAATTCAGGTTCAGGTTTTGCAGACTTTTTCTCATCGCGATCGCATAGTGTAATTTCGGAGGGGCCCACTTTCTTCTTCGTGATCGCATTACTTGACTCGTGATCGTGTAGTACTGGCCTTTCCTCTTTCGCGTTCCCAATTGCCCATTCGCATTCGCGTAGTAGAAATATGAGCCGGTGGCTCAGTAACCCTATTCCTCTTCGCATTCGCGTGTATTCAACCGTGATCGCGTAAGGCCATTTCGTCCTCTTTCACAATCGCATGCTTCCTGTCGCGTTTGGGTAGGCCAGTTCCTGGAGCCTTCATTTTTATTCTTCGCGATCACAGGCTTCTTTCGCGATTGTGATTAAGAAAATCCTTGCACATAATTTAAAACCCAAAATCAAGGGTTTAGACCATAATTCATATTTTGGACTTGGGAGCTCGGGAGATCACGATTTTTGAGAAGATTTTAACCTGGCCAATTTGGGTTAGTGATTCATGCTCGGTTTAGATTAATTTCCACAAATCTTCACTCAAATTCATCCTTTAATTTTGAGATTTTGGTAGAAATTGGGCGAAAAGTTCTTAAACCTAGAAATTGAGTTCTGATTGGGTTTTTGACATCCGATTTGAGAGAAGTTTATATGCTTAGAGCCGTGAGAGTACGGGGTTTCTGAAAATATTAATATCACCTGATTCCGCGACGTTGTCTTGAGGGGCATTTTGGTCATTTTATATAATTTCGCGTATTAGCTTAGAATTTTATTGTAGAATCATCTTCTTGAAGTATTATTTACATTATGAAATGGAATTGAATAGATTTGGGTCATTTTGAGTCAGATACTCGTGGCAAGAGCGTGGTTATTAGTTGATTTTGAGCTGGCTCGAGGTAAGTGGCTCGTCTAGCCTTGTGTGGGGGACCTTCCCTTTAGGATTGGTATAATTGGTAACTGAAATCCCTCATGCGTGAGGTGACGAACACGTACTTCTGCAAATTGCTGGAAATCTGGTTTTTCTTAAAGCATCTATTAGCATGTTTCTTTTCCTGTTTGGTTACACTCGTAAATTTATCATGTTGTTAGTTAGAAAAATTATGTTTTGCTGACTCTTATTGCCTATTTTCTTTAATTGCCTAGACTGCATTACGTGAGGCATGTTAGGATAGAATTACTTGTTTCTTGATATGAAAATTTCATTATGAATCCCTTCTTGCTGTTGTTCGTATATTTATATTGGGACTACGGATGTGGGATTCTGGTAGCTCCCAACTGTCTGTTTACTTTGGGACTACAAGTTAGATTCCCGGTAGACTCTCCTACACAATTATTTGGAAGTACAGGAATGCACCCGGTATTCTCCCCCAGTACGGGGTATTTACATTTGGGACTACGGAATGGATTCCGATAGATCCTCGCACATTGATAGTTGGACTACGGGACGGTATCCCGGGAGATCCTTCGGATATATACATATGATGGACTATGAGACGGTATCCGGGGAGATCCAATGGATAGTTGTGATTGGGACTACAGGACGATATCTTGGAAGGTGCTCGGATGATATGACTGACTTGAGCTATATTTCTTCCATGATTTGTGGTCATTGTGCTAGTTGTTGTTGTTCCTTATATTCTATGATATTTCTTAGTGTTGCACTTAATTATAACGCTTTATTTCATATTGTTCAACCTGATATTTTATTTAACCTCAGTAGGGCCCTGACCTTCCTTGTCACTACCCGATCGAGGTTAGGCTTGGCACTTACTGAGTACCACCGTGGTGTACTCATGCCCTTTCAACGCATGGTTTTCATGTGCAGATCCAGGTACCTCTGCACAAGCTTACCATCCTTGAGGCAGGGAGAACTTTTGGGGACTTCAAGGTACATTTTCCGCATCCGCAGACCGAAGATTCTCCATCTTATTCTATCTTTTAATATTTAGCCTTCGATCGTACTGTTGTTGCTGACCTTCTGGAGTTAGAGCATTCTACTGTATTTCCTTTAGCTTGTGTTCCCGTAAGTTTCCGGGTTTTTGGATAGTGTTGCAGAAGTTGAGTTATTGTGCTCTATATGCCGAGCAACAATTTTCATTTTGCTTTCATTTTGTTAAATGTTGGTTTTAAGTTATATTTCCATAAAGTCTCTATTATTTTTTTTGCACTTTCTAGGCTTACCTCGTCGTAGAGAATAGGTGCCGTCACGACAGTACACGGAGGCCGAACTGGGATCGTGACATTATAAAAGATTTTTTTTAATAAAAATATGTTAAAAATAATTAAACAAAATTATATATTACTAAAAGTAAATTAGTCAAGTTAGTAGCTTCTAATAAATATGTTAAGATAAGACAATTGTTAAAAAAAACAAAGATAAGGTATGTGTAATATTGTAAACCATAAGAGAAATTAGTGTGACGAGGTGAAACCTAGAGGGAGGTCTGTGACAATTGTTAAAAATAAAGTAAGATAAGTATAATATTGTAAACCACAAGAGAAATTAGTGTCACAAGGCGAAACCTAGAGGGAGGTTTGTGAAACTAACCCTTTTTGTTTAGAAAATTAAGATAGCCATGTAACTTTTTTGGTGAAAAACGACATATCCCATTCACTTTTATTTTTGTATTAACCAGGCTTTAGAAAGATAATTTTTATTATAAAAAAAATAACTTTTATGTTATAAAGTTTAACTAATTAAATGACTATCGGTGAAATTTAGATTTGGCACTGGCCCATCCAAAAATATAGGTGAAATACTAATGATAATCTCAATAAGTGGCTCTGGTCTTCCATTTACAATGATTTGAGCAAGTAATACCCTAGTTGTTGCAGTTGTAAGACATGCTTTTGAGTGATTTTCTTCTTCGATGGAAAGGTCTTACTAAGTTTAACAACTCCATTAGCACAAGTCTTCAATTTATCAATTTAGATGAATATCATAAAGATGTAGAGCAACAAAAAAAAATTCATCTTATGCTCGATAATTTATGCTTGTTACATTCTACATCAAATAGAATCTTGCAACAATATTGAATTTGACAAGCTACTAATGTAGCACATAGACAAATTAGTTATATGGAGTTTAAAATTTTATCAAGCGTATGATTTGCTTGTACTACTAAAGAACGTGGTAGCTAGAATAGTACCATAGGCTTCGACCTCGAACCTTGCGAATAAAGAGCAAATGTCAGACATTAGATGGTTAAAAACAAAACCTTGTAACTTAAGTGTTGGTGCTTCTATCCGCGTTTCACCTCAATTTGAATTAATAATGAGGGGTAGCTAGTCGAAAAATCAAAACAGTTGAAGAAGCAGCAATATGTGTATCACTATCCATGTCACTTTGTTTAGGTAAAAAATGTACACTTTCAAGATTCATATCATTCTATATAAAATCGTCTAAATTTAATAAAATAAGAGGATTTTAAAATTCTCAAGTTGAGCAGGACCAAGTAGAATAATTAGAGTGTAAGTTCAGCGATGTTACTCAGGAAGCAGACATGGAGGTGGGGCTTGATATGCATGTTACTCCCAAGAGAGAGAGTTTCAAGTATCTTGGATCTGTAATTCAGAGGGATGGGGAGATTGATGAGGACGTCACACATTGTATCAGAGCAGGATAGATGAAGTGGAGGCTCGTTTTCGGTGTCTTGTGTGATAAAAATGTGCCCTTGAGACCTAAAGGTAAGTTCTACAACTTAGTGGTTAGATAGACTATGTTGTATGGGGCATAGTGTTGGCTTGTCAAGAACTCTTATGTCCAAAAGATGAAGGTAAATGATATAAGAATGTTGAAATGGATGTGTTGGCATACTAGGTTAGATAAAATTAAGTATGAAGTTATTCGGGACAGGGTAGCAGTGGCCCTCATGGAGGATAAAATGTAAGAGGCGAGGCTGAGATGTTTCAGGCATGTTAAAAGGAGAAGCATTGATGCCCCGATCAGGAAGTGTGAGAGATTTTCCTTGGGGGTTAAGAGAATGGGAAATATAGACCAAAGAACTCTTGGAGGGAGATGATGACGCGAGACATGGTGAAACTTGCGCTAATCGAGTGTAACGATCCGACCAGTCGTTTTAGGAATTAACATCTTGTTCAGTGGCTTAAGGTCTTGAGTAGCTTTGTATTATATCATATGACTTGCTGTGTAGCCTGGTTTGGTTTTTGGACGATTCAAGATTTATTTGGAAGAATAATTTTTGTTTTAGAAGCTTAAGCGGCAAGAATTGACCGGAGTTTGACTTCTGTATGGACGACTACGAAATGGTATTTTGATGATTCCAATAGCTTCATATGGTAATTTTTGACTTAGGCGTATGCCCTGATTTGGATTTGGAGGTTCTTAGGTTGGTTGATGCATTTTGGCGAAAGTTGAAAAGTTGAGTTGACTTTATTCATATCTTATTCGGATTTCAATTTCGGGAGTTAGAATAGCTCTGTTGTGTCATTTGAGACTTGCATGCAAAATTTGAGATTTATTCCGGGTTGATTTGATATGTTTCCGCATGAGTTGTAGAAGTTGAAAGTTTATTAGTTCATTAAGCTTAAATCGATATGCGATTCGTAGTTTTTTGTTTTGTTTGATGTGATTTGAGGCTTCAAGCGAGTTTGTATTGTGTTTTGGAACTTGTTGGAATGTTCAGACGGGGTCCCGAGGGCCTCAGATGTGTTCAGATGGGCTATAGGCCATATCCTCATGCTTTAGAGTTGCTGGTTTCTGGTGTGTCTATTGTTCCTCGCGATCGTAAAGAAGAAGCCGAGATCGTGAAATGATTCTAGGAGCTCAGGGAGTGCCAATAGAGTAAGAATATAGCTTAAAAATTATTTCCAACATGGATTATAGCTTAATTCTCTAAGACATAGAGATTTTGTGGATAGAAACAAGATTTGATAACTACATAGTACAACAAAATCCAATGAGTCATAATTCACACGGTGCACGCCCACACGCCCGTCACCTAGCGTGTGCGACACCTCAACGCCAAATACATAACACGTATGTTCAGGGATTCATACTCACAACACCAAGTTTGAAAGTGTTACTTATCTCGAACAAGCAGAATCCAATACCTGGAAAGCCAAACAATACTCTAGAAATGCCATCCTACGTGTATCGACCTACGAACGACTCGAAACTAGCCAAAAGCAACTCAAGAACATCAAATAATGCCAAAGAAAACAAACTCAATTGATAAAGCTGGAATCTTAAATCAAAATTCCAAAGTCAACCAATAAGTCAAATCGGAGCATGCACCACGAAGTCCAAAGATACTCACAAAATCCAACAAACCATTTGACTACGAGTCCAACTATACTAGTTTCACTCAATTCTGACTTCAAATCGATGTTCAAAACTCAAAAATTCACTTTATGATATTTGATCCCTCAAATTTTACTGTGAAATCATCAATCAAATGCTAAAAATGATCGATTTTCAAAACTCAAAAATTCACTTTATGAATGAGACAAAACCCCTCAAATTTTACTTTGATATCATTTCTCAAATGTTAAAAATAAAGATAGATTCATGAAATACAACTAAAACCAAGTATGGAATACTTATCCCAATCCATGTGCTCAAAATCCCTTCCAAAATCATCCAAATCCGAGCTTCCCAACTCAAAATATGATCAAATGAGTAAACCCTCAATATTTTATGCTTCTGCCCAGCCTTTCTGCCCCATCTTATGCCAAACAATCCTAAAATTCTCTTTTGGTGCCTCCAATTTATTTCTCATAAAATTATAGACAAATTAGGCTTTTGAATCCTTCCATTTGACCTTAAAATGAAGGAGATGAGTTGGTTTCAATATTTGCAAATAGTGCAGATTGTTAAATACGAATTAAGTGGCAATTTCGTAACTAATCTAAAATATCTGGCAACCCAATTCTTATTAAATGTACCATAAATTCCTCATAAGATTTCGAAACTTGATGATTCCAGTTTCTATGGTTCCAAAATTATGATATAGATATAATGGTTTGGTCGAAACACGAATCAAAGGCTGTTTGATCGATATGGTAACTTTTATGCTCAAATCGATGCTGAAACCGAAAGCAATCACCATACAACCCAAACTTATCCAAAATTCATCAGAATTTAACCTAAGTTTGAGGGAAATGTCCAAAATAACCATACGAACCTATTGGAATAATTAAAACCCGATTTCAAGTCCGTTTATCCAAAAGTCAAACCTTGCTAAACTCTTCGACCTTAAAGCTTCTAAAACAAGAATTATTGTTCCAAATCAATCCCAAGCCACTCGAGAACCGATACCAACCATACATGCAACTCATAATATGTCACGCCCCAAAAATCAAGGTGCACAACCGGCGCTCAACCAAGTAAACCCATTTGAGCAAGCCTGTTTAATTTCATTCTATCCAAACTAATTTATGAATAAAGAGGAGATGAACTCCATTAATCAAATTCTGAAAGTATTTCACTACGACTTCCATTTCATTTCCACTAACAACTTAATTCATATTAACAAAATATTACAAGTTTATATATTTAGTGAAAAACATATTTGGCCAAATACCAACATTTCTAGTTCCACTCCCAACATCAATCGCCACCTACAAACTGTCTACATAGACGCTTCGTATAACTGAAGGGTAATAATGAAATGCTGGCAACAAGGCTCCGTCTATACCTTAAAACATGATAAGAAAATGAACAAACAATACTTCAGGAACAAAAGGTACAAGGCCCCGAAATAAAGTGGGGCTCACCAAGTTTGTTGGAAGAGTATACCGCTATCACTAGTCGATGGAACCACCTATATCAATTAAAGATACTGCGCCCAGGCAAAAGGGATATTAATGCCGCCGAATAGCACTAGTATGTATAGCTAAAAGTCCTCTTTCAAAATAGAATGACCATATAAGAAAAGGAACCACATAAACAACAAGTCACAATCAACAATATTCAAATGTTCTATTGAAACATACCAATTTTAAACAATTGATATATATATATATATATATATATATATATATATATATATATATATATATATATATATATTTGTTTGGGATATTATTAGAATTGATATACCATCGTCTTTGTTAGCACGGATTTCGATCACGCCCGATCGGCTAGGTCATCTCCCCATGGACAATGTGGTTTTACATGGTAATGCAAAAGAAAGTTGTTACAAGAGTAGTACCACCATGTGCACAACATAGCATCTGATCTCCACCCGATCAGCTAGGCCACCTCCCTACATATGCCGTGTGGGTTGGATTTTTCTTTTCCAATTCATAGGTACTAGTTTCATCCCAATTTAGGGGAATAATCACAATTTCATCCCAAATAAGTGGAATTATCACAATTCACTCCTACACCGGCACGTGTAGTTTCAAGTTGGGCCTTATGACTCACTCTTCCTCGGTTTTGCTAATGATACCCAAAAAAAAATTTAGTTTGATTTGTGCACAAAGGTAATATAGATAGAAATGTATTCACCTCATAATCTTTTACATTGTATAGATCTCTAGTAGTATTTTCAGCCGTTCATATTAAGAATATCTCCTCGGCTCTTTGGGACTTTCACAAGGTTCTTTATTCATGGTACGATGGTCGCATTTCATATTCCATACTTTCACTTCATTTAAATTCAAGCATCATCACCAATTACCAGCATATAGAGTGTTTCCAAAATCATATTCACGTTCATTAGTAATGGAACATTAAACACAAAGGATTCTTCCCAAATGAGGGGACATACCAGACAACAATAGAAACATACACCAAAGTCATAAAAAAGTAAATACACCAATTATTCTTGAATTACTCTTTTTCAATCATGAAAATATACAATTCAGCACTAGAGTATATATAAACTCGAGTCACATTGGATGTATTTATAAGGAAAACCAGTAGCTAACATCAGATACTTATGGGCATGAATTGAGTACGAAAATCTTTAGACAATTCTATTTTTGAATACATTTCAAAACAGTGGAGTCGAGGCTCATTTCATAATCCTTACTACCTCTACGCATTTCCTTGGTACCACTAGCCACAATTATAGCTTATATTCTTGGCACGTTGGCCACACTCTATTTTCCCAATTCACTTATTTCATTTTTAAACATCTTTATATATTATCAACAACAAGACATACTCAATTAAGTCATTAGGTAGACGTAGGAGCAATTAGGAGTATTAAGCATATCGAGTTTTTCTCACCCAATTGGTAATACTAATTTTGATTTAAAATACGACTCCAAGCCATACCATTTTACTAATCAAACTATACTTTAAACATCTATATTTCGATATAAAGCTCATTTGGAATAATCAAATTTATAAGTTTGTAGGGGATTTAACCTGGAATATAGAAATTAGGGATTTTGAACCGATCATACTTAAACTTTACAGAACTATTATGGAATTCAATTCCGAGAGAAACGTTTAGCCAGCATACCTTGTTGAGATTTCCTTACGTTACTACAATGCACCAACACCTCTAGCAATAACAATCTATAGGAAGATAATGAAAAATCGGTTAATTATTAGAAGGATTCCCATGGTGTAACTCTTTCATCAAACACCTAAAATGTGACATGTTCTACAAGGTTCTATAATGGAAATACCTTCTTCCCTAAACAAATTTCAATAAGAAACTACCAAAAGTAGTTTATTAATCCCACTTACTACAACTTTGTGCCAAATGCATGACATATTTCCAACCCTACAATATATTTGGACTTATAACCTCTTGCATGAAAGCTTAGGATAGGACTTACCCGGATAGACAATAATCTAGTGGCCAGCTTCCTTGATTCTTGAAGGCTTGGGCAAGATTGGATGATTAGGATGTTGGGGTCCCTTATTCCCTCTCTAAAATGCTCCTACCACTCTCAAAAATCTCTATAGAATCATCCCAAATGAAGTCAAATGGGGCCGAGATAAAAGAATAGAAAAATGGACCCCCGACTCAGGTATGCGATCGCATAAATGGCCGCATAACATACGTGCAGTCCGCAAAATGGTCTCACAATTGATGCTCATAACTAGGGTATTTCGGGTTGGGTTTGCAGCAGGTCTGCGGACGCAGAATGCACCACAGACCTGATCTGCGGTCGCACAATGCGATGTACAATAGTCCTCAACTAAGCTTGTCTTCTGCTTAACTTTGCGACGGGAGTGCGATCCAAATATCAATTTTTCGACTACAAATCAGACCGCAAAATTGCATTCCTTTGCCAAAACCTTTCATCCACTCCTCAGTGCATTTTCCAACCCAAAAAGTCTGTACTGCGGCGAGCTTGAAGATAAATTTCTACTAAATATGAGCACTTTAGCCTAATTTGGCACCACAAAACCTTAAATGACACAACATAATTTTTTTATGGTGCGTTACATAATACATAATATGAAGCTATTCAAAGTATCAAAGCACCGAATGAAACGCTAAAGCTCAAAATAACCGGTCGAGTCATTATATTCTCCCCTACTTAAATATACATTCGTTCTCGAACGTGCCAGGAATATTTCTAATGCCATCAAATTTCCATATACCCTCACCATACACATAACCATGGTTTATTCCATATCACCCCAATCCATATATGCCCGACAATACCATCGAGCAGAGGATCCTTACTTCAACCTTAGTCCATACACTTTAAAACCCAATTTTCACATCAAAAAATTTTTGCAAGACCCGAATCTCACACATACATACTGTATAAGTCTAAAAAAATGGTGTATCAAATCATAGCCATAACATAATATGTAATTAGATGATATACCACATAACTCAAATGCTCACAACAATAACTTCCAACCATAATCGCTTTCTATTTTAGGTCCAATGACCTCATCTCATCAAACAAAACTATGCTGTGGACATTCCCCACCAAATACAACCTAAAGCCATAATTCATGCAATCTGTGCACCAATAAGCAGCAATTCCAATATACTCAAACATGAAAAAAATGAATCAAATGGGAGATCTGTCTCGCAGGCTAACAGGTGTTAGAATATACGCTTAACGCTAGAGGGGGGAGGGGGGGTGAATAGCGTTATAATAAAAAAACAGCGTAAACTTGCGGAATTTAAAAATTGCAGGAATGAAATAAGTGCGATAAGTAAATAATAAGGAACGAACGCACCGATGTTATCCTGGTTCACCAACACCCGTGGCTAGTCCAGTCCCCGAGAGACTCTCTCGAGATTTCCACTAACTTCGTTAAGCTTACGGGTGCTTAACAAACCGTTACAAACTGAGAACTTGAGTCACACAAGCCTCAACAACCTTTGCTTGAAGATACAACACTTCAAGACTTCAACCAAAGGAATCACAACGTTCCTTCTTACAATACAAGGGATTAACACTTCCCTTCAAGTGTATAAAGACACTTTGCACTCAAAACAAGACTCTCCTTAAGAGTAGATATGAGTAAAATAAATATGCTCAAGAATGCAACAACTTTCGTCAAGAATTTGGCTCTCAAAAACTTATGTAATGAATTGAAAATGATGAATAAGAGAGTATGCAAGCTTTAGCAATAATATGATCAGTTGTTGTACTTAGAAGACTGATTTGAAGATGTATTTATAGTGTTAAAAACATGCATAACCGTTGCCTAAATGCCAATTAGGAATTGCTGATTTTATGCTACGACAATCGATTGTCTAATTGGCACAATCGGTTGTTTTCCAATCGTTCCAAAAATCATTCCCAGATTTTACGCAGCATAATCGATTATCTAAGACGTATAATCGATTACTGGCAACGTTCAAAAAATCATTTCCAGATTTTACTTAAAACAATCGATTATCAGAAATATACAATCGATTACTTGGCAACGTTCAAAAAATCTTTTTCAGATTTTACTTAAAACAATCGATTATCAGAAATATACAATCGATTACCTGGCAACGTTCAAAAAATCTTTTCCAGATTTTACTTAAGACAATCGATTATTAAAATCCTATAATCGATTATCTGAAGTTTGAAAATATTTTGGCAACGGTCATTTACATAATCGATTATGCTATATGGACAATCGATTATTTTTCAGTCTTGAAAAATCTAATAGACACTGCCTCAACACAATCGATTGTCATAAGGTTCACAATCGATTATTTTGTATTTTTGAAAAATCTGATAAGACACTGCCTCAACACAATCGATTGTCATAAGGTTCACAATCGATTATTTTGTAGCTTTGAAAAATCTGATGGACACTGTCTCAACACAATCGATTGTCATAAGGTACACAATCGATTGTCATGCAGATTTCAAAAATCTGATGGACACTGCCTTAACATAATCGATTATCATAAGTACATAATCGATTATCTTTGTCCAGATTTTAGAGGCATGTTTAAAAATCATTTTGCTAAAATAAATATGCATGATTTAAAATTATTTTGCTCTAAATTAAATATGCATGATTTGATAAAAAATGTTTTTACGAGAGAAGCCAAGTCTTGAGTTAAATTGTCGGATCAAGATCACAATTAAAGAGCGACTCATGTATAACTTTGTTTAATCTTGATCTTTGTTTGTCTTGTGCTTGAACTTCGTTACGTGACATTTGCGCGCTTGTGCTTGGACCTCGTCATATGTCAATTGCGCATCGTTTGACATTTATCAAGACCTACAAATATGAACACACGTTTAGTTTAGTGCCTTGAGAACGTGTTTCAACAATTTCCCCCTTTTTGATAATGGCAAACCTTAATCGAGATATGCATATTAGGTAATTCATAATGACGATCCAAGACAAGTATATATATATGCAATTAGTTCCCCCTCAACATATGAATTCCCCCTCAATTTATGCGAATAAATAATAAGTGCATAGCCCTTATTCTTCCCCCTTTTGACATTAGCAAAAAAAAAATTGGTAAATAACTTGTTTATTGATTAATCAAAAATTTCAACTTCATAAGAGGGATAATAAAGGTTGAACAATAAGCAAATAAAGACATTATTCACTATCAATTCCCGCCCTCGTCATCCGGTACTGCTTCATAAGGGACAAGTCCAGCATATGGATAGTGAATATGATCAAAATATCCATGGATCTCATATGTCAATCGATTGACAGAGGTGGACAAAGAAGCAAGTTGGTCGGAAATAGTTTGAAGTGTAGGAGCTTGAGGCTGACGCGTTTGAGGAGTTGGAGGAGGAGCAGGAGCCGCGTGTTCGCCGTCATGGGGAAAGGAGGATTCGGAAATTTCCCATTTCTTGGTGCCCTTTTTGAGCGGACCGATAGAGGTGTTGAACTCGGAGGCTTCAAGAAAATTCATTATAAGAAGGGCATAGGGAAGTGGTCTATCGTCCCCAATGGCATCAAGCATGTGGATTTTGATGAACTTACACCAATTGATGTGAGCCCCGGTTATAATGGCATGCATGAGTTTTGCGTCCTCTTGGGAGTGAGTGGTATGATTATGTTTGCGTGGTTTGAGGACTCGGGTTCTGAAGTAGAAAATTAAACGATATTCGGGGAGCATGCCCGTAATGGTAGGACGACGATTGGACAGATTAGGATCATAAGCTCCAAGTCCTATTTGGTTTAGGAGAATTCGTTCGTCAAATAAGGCGTCGGCTTCTCTAATGTAGAGAGAAAAGTTTTCCCCACTTCGAGGAAGGTGAGCAATAGAATGTAAGTTTTTGTTGGTTAAAAGAATTTCAACTCCATTAATGTTTGACACAAGATCACCATCGTCGTCCTCATGAAGATTGGAATAGAAGGCTTGAATCAAGAGAGGATTAATGTGAGGATAGGTTAGATATAGGAAATCAAGGAGTTGGCATTCCCTAAGCATGTTTGCAGCTGCAGCGGGGGCGCTGGATTCAAGATATTTGCTGGTGGAAAAGCGAGGAGGAAGAATTTCACGCTTTTCAAATTTTGTCATGAATCGAGTTAACTCGGGTTTAGTGTTGAACCGTAAGAGAGAGCCATCTTGGTAAGGAAAACTGGGAAGAGGAGGAGCAGCTGAAGAAGATGCACCATGTCTGCCGGAACGAAGGCGTTTGGTGTGTCTGCTCGTCATTTTAAATAAGTAGTAATAGCTTTTGTAAGAAATTTGAGAGATTTTTGAAAGTTTGAGAGATAAGATTGATGCTTGAGTGAAGAAATTAAAGACATATGGTACCTATTTATAATGAGAAAGATGACATTGCATTTAAGGTAACAATCTGCAGAAATTTAAGAGGCAAAAATGGTCAGAAACGGTAAAAAAATTTGCACTGTCCGTTACACAATCGATTATGGAATAGAAACAATCGATTGTTATGGAGTTTTTGAATTGTACTCGAAAATGACACAAAATCGATTGTGGGAATCTTGCAGGACCCAAACGGTAACAAAGATTTTGAATTACTGACTGAAGATAATCGATTGTTGAATTATGGTAATCGATTGTTTTGACACAGTGTGCACATTGATTTTCTGACTTCGGAAAATAATCAATTTTGCTTATGAGACAATCGATTGTTTTAGAAAGGCAATAATGAATATCCGAGACGGTAATCGATTATACAGTAAAAAAATCGATTATTTAATTAACATCAAAAACCTGCAAGGCAAAAAAAAAAGTTTAAACAATATGTTTATTTTCCATCATAATAAGCATAAGACGTAAATAATCGATTAGTGATACTTGCTAATCGATTTTCCGGCACAGTAAGCATGAGACATAAAGGAATGATAATCGATTATTGACTGTAACTATCGATTGTTCTACACCATTGCCTTATAATTCCCCCTGCCTTTAGGGCGATACCTGCAAAAGAGAATTAGACGTCTCCGACGCTCAAGTTAGTAATTTGTAAACAAATAATGACTTAGATCAATGTGAAGTCAAGAGTTCCGAGTTTACTATAGATTCAGAAAAGAACTTTTTCGCTAAAAGGCCTTGTGAAGATGTTGGCTAATTGAGAACGTGATCTTTTAAGAAGTGTGTTCTAAGGTGTTCTTAAGAGTGTTTCGAGTACTTACCTGTTGTTCAATGTCGCCAATTACCTGTTCGAGAGGATGGTCTTTGATTGTCCTCCACACGTTAGGCAGTTTTGTTTCTTTTTCCAGTTGTGGCGCTTCCTCCGATAATTGTTCCAAGATTTCATCTTGAATTTCCTTAGGAGTTTCCTCTTGTACTTTGTCTTGAGGACTCATTGAGTTTAAACTACCTGCAAGTTCAAAACCAGAATCCTTTCTCGCCAAGCGAGCATTATTTTCGGAAAACACAATATGAGGGGATTCCTCCACAGTTTCGGTTCTATTATTGAATACTCTATATGCTTTGCTACGTGAAGAATAACCAATAAAAATTCCTTCATCGGATTTTGCATCAAATTTTGCCAAATTGTCTTTTCCATTGTTACATTTACAACCGAATACTCTAAGGTGGGAGATATTTGATTTCCTTCCCTTGTAGAGTTCATAGGGAGTTTTCATGAGTATTGGCCTTATGACTACTCTGTTTAAAACGTAGCATGCGGTACTCACGGCATCCGCCCAAAAATGTTTGGGAATCTTAGCCTCATCGAGCATGGTTCTAGCCATCTCTTCGAGACATCTATTATTCCTTTCCACCACTCCATTTTGTTGTGGTGTGCGTGGAGCAGAGAAGGTGTGCTCGATACCGAGTTCGTCACAAAAATCCGCGAAGAGATTGTGATCGAACTCTCCCCCATGATCACTTCTTATTGAAGTGACGGTTGTGTCCTTTTCATTTTGAACACGTTTAAGAAAACATTTAAAATTATGAAAAGCTTCGCTTTTATGAGCAAGAAATAGTGTCCATGTAAATCTAGAATAATCATCAACGATAACAAAAGCATAACGATTTCTACCAAGACTTTCAATGCGAGATGGTCCAAAAAGGTCCATGTGAAGAAGTTGCAATGGTCTAGTAGTTGAAACAATATTTTTCGATTTAAAAGATGCTTTTGTTTGCTTCCCTTTTTGACAAGAATCGTAAATGGAGTCTTTTTCAAATATCAAATTTGGAAGACCAATAACTAAATTTTGTGAAACCAATTTGTTTAAAAGATGCATGTTGATGTGAGCTACTCTACGATGCCATAACCACATATCATCTTCTTTGCTCATAAGACAATTCACATACTCAGATGAAGAATTTTCGAGATCCACCATATAGATGTTATCCATTCTAAAACCACGAAGGATGATTTTAAAATCGCTACGGCGAAAACTAAGCATTCATCCGAATCAAATAAAACAAGATTTCCCTTGTCACATAATTGACTTATGCTCAAGAGATTATGTTTTAGACCTTTAACTAGCAATATATGCTTAATGGAAGAAGGTTCATCCTTACCGACCGATCCAATGCCGATAATTTTTCCCTTGTTGTTATCTCCAAAAATAACGTTTCCTCCTTCCTTGTGTTCTAGTTGAAGGAACTTGGATTCGTCTCCGGTCATGTGTTTGGAGCATCCACTATCAAGGTACCAAAGTACACTTGATCCCTTCAAACATACCTACAAGACAAATTAATGAGTCTTTGGTACCCAAGCTGTTTTGGGTTCTTGAGAGTTAGGTGTAACATGCTGTTGTGCTTGACATGCAGTTAAGTGTCTATGTCTAGTGAAGCAAGAAGGAGCAATATGTCCAATTCGATTGCAATAATGACAAATGACATTAGGATTATGCATTCGTCTAGGTTGATAGTAGTTGGACGGACGAAATTTGTTTACTCTATTTTCGACAATATGACTATTGCGCATTTCATGAAAATCATTTCTCCTACTATTTGTTCTAGGATATGCAGCATTTCTAGAATAGTTATTTCTAGGTTGAAAGCCATTTCTAGGTGTCCTAAAATGTTCAACGTTTCTTCTAGTGTTTGGTCTAGGATATGCATCATTTCTAGAATAGTTATTTCTAGGTTGAAGGCCATTTCTAGGTGTCCTAAAATGTTCAAAGTTTCTTCTAGTGTTTGGTCTAGCATGCATGTTGATTCTAGGATTGTTATCTCTAGGATGAACATTTGTTTTATTTGTCCTAGGTTGAGCCTTAGGTGGTTGGGGTTTGGCTTCAACTTTTTCTTTAGGCTCATTTTTAAAACCTATCCCATGTTCGGTCGATTTCAAATTAACAAGAACTTCATTCAAATTTTTATGAGAAGAATTGAACTTATCTAAGGTGCCCTTAAGTCTTTCTACCTCATCTATTAGATGCATGCAAGAAGTACAATTTTTACTAGAACTCTCGGGTTTGTCGGCGCTTCTTTTGCCGAAAAAATTGTTTTCTTCTTTCAACTTCTCATTTTCCAAAATCAGTTTTTCCAAATCCATTTCTTTCAAAGAGAGTTGTTTTTCAAAATCTTTTTCTTTCAAAGAAGCATTTTCCTTAATGTTTTTAACAGTTTTGGAAGCTTTAATGAATTCACTATACAACTCATCAAAGGCATTTTTCATTTCCTCAAGAGAATAGAAGTTTTTGGAAGAAATTTGACATACCTCTTCTTGATTGTTTTCGTGAGCCATGAGACAAAGATTTGCGGTTTCGTCTTCTTCTTCCTCACTCGACTCGTCTCCGGAGTCGCCTCCCCAAGATATGTATGCTCGTTGTTTCTTGAAGGGTTTCTTCTCCTTTTTAACATTTGGGCAATTTGATTTAATGTGCCCGATTTCTCAGCACCCATAGCACTTTACTTGATCTCCTTGTTGTTTGCCTTTTCGTTCATACTCTTTTCGCATGAACTTTTGAAATCTCTTAATAACGAGTTCGAACTCGTTATCTCCGTCCTCGTTATTTTGAGGTTGGCTTGTGCTTGCCTTGAGGGCGATTCTTTGTTTCCTTTGATCATTAACAAGAGGGTTAAGTATAGTAGATTCATAAGTTTTAAGGTTACCTCTTAATCTGTCGATGGTGACATTTGAAATGCTAATAGACTCTTGAATCGCGTCGGCCTTGGAGCGCCATTTCGGAGTGAGACTTCGGAGAATTTTTCGGACAAGCTCCTTATCCGTGAAGGTCTTCTTAAGAGCATGTAAGTCATTAACGATTTTTGAAAATCGTTCGAACATGTCATCGACCCTTTCGCCTTCCTTCATGTGAAACAGTTCATATGCATGGGTTAGAAAATCAACTTTAACCTCTCTTACCTGGTCCGTACCTTCGTACGTGATTTCCAGCTTATCCCACATTTGCTTCGCCGTTGTGCAACATGATATTTTTCTGTAATCATCAGCGTTTACAGCACAATATAATAAGTTGATGGCTTTAGCATTGTTCTGCACTTTTCGGATATCATCCGCATCGTATTCATCTTCGGATTTTGGAACCCATTCATTTTCAACCTTTTTGGTTGGAATTTGTTCTCCCTTCATTATAACCTTCCACAGATGAAAACAATTCGATTGGATGAATATTCTCATCCTTTCCTTCCAGTACGTATAGTTTGTGCCATCGAATAGTGGTGGTCGGGTGGAGCATTGTCCTTCACCTATTCCTGCAAAAGAATCACGAGTAGAAGCCATGGATTGTTTCTCTCAAATGGTTAAGTTTTTCAGAGAGTTGGGCTCTGATACCAATTGTTAGAATATACGCTTAATGCTAGGGGGGGGGGTGAATAGCGTTATAATAAAAAAACAGCGTAAACTTGCGGAATTTAAAAATTGCAGGAATGAAATAAGTGCGATAAGTAAATTATAAGGAACGAACGCACCGATGTTATCCTGGTTCACCACAACCCGTGGCTAGTCCAGTCCCCGAGAGACTCTCTCGAGATTTCCACTAACTTCGTTAAGCTTACGGGTGCTTAACAAACCGTTACAAACTAAGAACTTGAGTCACACAAGCCTCAACAACCTTTGCTTGAAGATACAACACTTCAAGACTTCAACCAAAGGAATCACAACGTTCCTTCTTACAATACAAGGGATTAACACTTTCCTTCAAGTGTATAAAAACACTTTGCACTCAAAACAAGACTCTCCTTAAGAGTAGATATGGTAAAATAAATACGCTCAAGAACGCAACAACTTTCGTCAAGAATTTGGCTCTCAAAAACTTATGTAATGAATTGAAAACGATGAATAAGAGAGTATGCAAGCATTAGCAATAATATGATCAGTTGTTGTACTTAGAAGACTGATTTGAAGATGTATTTATAGTGTTAAAAACATGCATAACCGTTGCCTAATTGCCAATTAAGAATTGCTGATTTTGTGCTACGACAATCGATTGTCTAATTGGCACAATCGATTATTTTCCAATCGTTCCAAAAATCATTCCTAGATTTTACGCAGCATAATCGATTATCTAAGACGTATAATCAATTACTGGCAACGTTCAAAAAATCATTTCCAGATTTTACTTAAAACAATCGATTATCAGAAATATACAATCGATTACTTGGCAACGTTCAAAAAATCTTTTCCAGATTTTACTTAAAACAATCGATTATCAGAAATATACAATCGATTACTTGGCAACATTCAAAAAATCTTTTCCAGATTTTACTTAAAACAATCGATTATTAAAATCCTATAATCGATTATCTGACGGAGTTTGAAAATATTTTGGCAACGGTCATTTACATAATCGATCATGCTATATGGACAATCGATTATTTTTCAGTCTTGAAAAATCTAATAGACACTGCCTCAACACAATCGATTGTCATAAGGTTCACAATCGATTATTTTGTATCTTTGAAAAATCTGATAGACACTGCCTCAACACAATCGATTGTCATAAGGTTCACAATCGATTATTTTGTAGCTTTGAAAAATCTGAAGGACACTGTCTGAACACAATCTATTGTCATACGGTGCACAATCGATTGTCATGCAGATTTCAAAAATCTGATGGACACTGCCTTAACATAATCGATTATCATAAGTACATAATCAATTATCTTTGTCCAGATTTTAGAGGCATGTTTAAAAATCATTTTGCTAAAATAAATATGCATGATTTAAAATCATTTTGCTCTAAATTAAATATGCATGATTTGATAAAAAATATTTTTACGAGAGAAGCCAAGTCTTGAGTTAAATTGTCGGATCAAGATCACAATTAAAGAGCGACTCATGTATAACTTTGTTTAATCTTGATCTTTGTTTGTCTTGTGCTTGAACTTCGTTACGTGACATTTGCGCGCTTATGCTTAGACCTCGTCATATGTCAATTGCGCATCGTTTGTCATTTATCAAAACCTACAAATATGAACACACGTTTAGTTTAGTGCTTTGAGAACGTGTTTTAACAACAGGTACCACTACAAACACAATGCTATGAACCCATACACATAGTAGAACCAAGACACGTGAATCTAACACAAAAGAAATATCTCAACATACTCTGCTACAATGTGTGACCCCAACAAAACACTCATCCATATGAAATATATCAAGCCCCAATGCACCAATTCTATAATGATAAGCAAGTAAAAAATAACCACACAAATTGCATGACCATAATCATGAAGAAACGGATAGAACGATATATCATCAATAGGAAAGACCATAATCATGGCACAACTAGCCAATCAACACCTCAATAACCATATCGCTCGAACCAAAATCGCATCTAGTGTGCGTATAACCAATAAATCATAACCCATTATAACATAGAAGAGTAACACATAGAACATATCGGAATGTGAACAAGCTCAACTCCAACTGAATGAAACACCCCACAACAAAAATAGTCTGAGTCAACAAATACGCCCCACTGTAGAATATACATGCTCGTCTGCCTACCAATAGAACATTTTACTTTAAGCCTTTATTTCTGGTTCTTTAATTGTGATGACCCGATAGGTCATTTTGAGTATTTGCCTCTATTTATATATTTTGAGATGTTTATTATTTCTATTTAGTGTTTCTAAATTTGCATGTTCAGTATGTGTCTTGTTCCAGAAAGTCCTTATGTGAAAACTGAAGAAAATTTGAAGTTTTGCCTTTAAAATAATTTGAGTAGACTATTGTGTAAATGAACCTGGATTAGTATTTTGACAGTTTAGATGGGTTTGTATAGTTATTTTGGACTTGTATGTATGACCTAAATTGAATTTGAAAGTTGTAACTTGATTTAACTTTATTTGATAAAAACAACTCGTTTGAAAATTAAAATAATTGAAGTTTGACCATTAGTTGACTTTATAGCTACCTGATTCAGATTTTGGTTTTAGGACTTGGTATAAGTTCATTTTACTATTATTGACTTATTTTCAAAATTTGGTGTAAAACTGAGTTGTTTTGACATGATTCGGATGCCCAGTTGTACATATAAAAGTTCTTAAGTTTCATTGAAAACTTCATACATTTTGATGTTTGATTCATAGTTTTAGTTGTTATTTTAGTGGTTTGATCACACGAGTGAGTTCGTGTGATGTTATTACACTTGTGTGCATGTTTCTCTTCGAGCCTGAGGGGATCGACTGAGCTTAGGATAGGTTACGTGTCATTTTTGGAAATAGTGAATGCTAGTTTTCAGTGGTTTCTGGTGTCTGGTGTGATGTGATTCACGATTGTGAAGAAGATCTTGCGACCAAGAAGGGGAAGTTGGATTGAGGGCGAATTTCTTCTATGCGAATTGTCACGACCCAAACCGGACACGATCGTGATGGCGCCTCTTGTGAAGACAAGGCCAACCGACTCCCAAATTCAGTTCTAACAGTTTAATAAATCAATTTAAGTCATTTATAAGGATTAATCCCCAATAAGTACAGATTTAGCAAAATAAGATAAGTGCATAAATGAATACAGACCGACATCGAGGTATCACAAGTCACGAGAATCTACTAGGGTCTAAATACAATCGAAAGTCTAATGTGTAAAAAATACAGACAAATGAAAAGTAAAGAGGGAGAAAAGCAATGTTGCGGACGTCGGTAGCTACCTCGCTAAACTCCATTGACTCTGCCTCTACTCAACCAATAACCACCACCGGGTGCAACAATACCTAAATCTGCACACAATGTGCAGGGAGTAAAGTGAGTACTCCAACCTAGTGAGTAATAACCATAACTAAAGTCTGAATGGTAAGAAATCACGTAAAACATATAAGGATGTTGTATAAAAGCCGTTCAAAAACTAGTAAGAAAGTAGTAAAGCTGTAAAATCTCTTAAAACATCTTAGCTCAGTTTAAATTTCTTTGAAAATGACTTTTTCAACAGTTACGCAATTGAAAGCAAAACAACTTGTAAAGATAAACACAAAAATCCACCTGTAACGACCAGGTCATTTTGCCTTTTAGAATCCTGTTTCCCTATACAAAACTTTCCATGCTTGCTTTTGCTAATTAATGACTTGTGGGGACGGTTGGTTCGGGAATTGGAAGAACTTTGAGTAAAATATGCCCATTTGATTTCTTAGGATTCTCTTAAGACTAAGTTTGATTTTGGCCAATATTTTGAGAAAACAGACCTGAATTCATGATTTGATGGTCCCGGAGGGTTCACGAGAAAATACAATACCTGGGTATATTTCCAATATCAAATTCCCAGGTCCCTAGCCCGAATAATGAATTTTTATTAGAAATTATTAATTTGAAGTTTAAAGGATTTAAAGAAAATAAGTAATGATTGATTTCATGGGTATCAGGCTCGTATGTTGGTTTTGAAGCCCGATACTTGTCCGAAATATCATTTAAGACTTGTCCATAATATTTTGTGTCGATCAGAGTAGAATAAGGGCGTTTTGGCTCGTTAGAGATAAATTAAAAACTTGAAGTTCATATGTTTGATTCATTTGATTTTAGGGGGTTATTATCGTTGTTTTGGGTGTTCTGAAGATTCGAGTAGGTTTGTCTCATGATTTCAAACTTGTCGGCATGTTCGGACGGGGCCCAAAGTCCCCGAGCATCAATCGGGCAAGGCTCAAGTGAAGTGGAACTTTTTAGAAAGAGCTGAAGGTTGCTGCTTATGTCATAACCGCACATACAGTTGGTGGACCGGAGGTGAGAGACCGGAGATGCGGTCCGTGCATCGCAGAAGCAGTCCAAGCAAGCAGGACAAGAACCATAGAAGCAGCTCCCAAGCCGTAGATGCGGCTCGACAAATACGGGCTTCAGACCGCAGAAGCGGTCCCATCCTTCCCTCTATTTTTCGCTGATGCCGTCACATTCTCATAGATGCGGAAATCACTGGGCAATGAAGTTCATTTAATACGGGTCCTAAGTCATTTTTATCATATTTTTTGCTCCTCCTTTGGGCAGTTTGGGAGATCCTGAGAGAAGGACTTCACCTGGCATCTTCAGGTAAGTGTGTGCTATATATTTCTAGTTTAATATCATTATCTTAGGTAGATAAAACACTAGTATTAATGTGAAATCACGGGGCTAGAGAAAAACCTAGGATTTTAATAAAACATAGATTTAACCATGAAATTTGTTAAGGAATAAACTAGAAATCATATATTATTGATCTTTAGGTTGTAGAGAACAAGTTCCTTAAAAAAATCTCGGAATCCGAGCACGTGGGCACGGGGTCGAAATTTTAGGAAACTTGTGTTAATAGTTAGAAAATTACTTAAATAGCTAGAATTTGATCTTGTGAGCCTATATTAATTAGTCCGTACCTCATTTAACTAGTTTTGGGATTGTTTGGCTCCGAATTGAGGGCTTGGACTTGTTCTTGGTATTTGGAGGTGCACTTTGGAGCGAGGTGAGTCTCCTTTCTAACCTTGTAAGAGGGAATTATCTTCATAGGTGTAATAATTAGATTAATTTCCATTTTATGCGGGGGCTACGTAAGCCCTAGGTGACGAGTGTCCATGCGTAGCGACAATTATGTTAAGTCCGGATGCATGCTCCATATGATATTCTTGTAACTAGATGTTAAATTCAAATTTTGTATAAAATTATTTGATTAAGGTAAATGCAACTACTGAGGGAATCCTATCCTATTTGGTCCTTAAAAGAGAATTTGGGAATTTCCTGTGAATAACTACTCCTCAGATATATATTATTGTCTGCTTGTGATGATTTATTTATATTTGAACACATCGCACAAGTGATTTACGAGCGAGGTAATAGATGCATTTATCGTTCGAGCCGTTCGACCCTCGACAGTGCGCAATTTATTTTACATTGGATTGGGTCGTACATCCATCGGTGTTACTTGTGCATGTTTTTCTTAGCATTTTCCCTGTGGACTGGACTTCATATCTGCTTAATATATAGACATATATTTATGATAATATTTGGGAAAAAAGATTGTTATTCCATGCTTATTAATACTATTTACTTGTGCTATTTCTGCTTATTATAACATCTTCTCATGTTATTTGACCCTAGTAAGTATCGAGTCAACCTCTCGGCTGTACTTCTTCCATATTAGACATGATACTTACTGGATACATATTATTTGTGTACTCATACTACCGTTTTGAACTTAATTGTACAGTATCTGAGGCAGGTGTATCTGGCTATCAGTCTGGCGTGCATCCTTGAGCGGGCTCGGGACTTCAACGACAAGCTGTTTCCCTTCCATGCCGTTCAACAGCTAGAAGAAGTCTTTCTTATGTATTTTATTTTATTATCTATTCCGTTCAGACAGTAGTATAGTATGATTCTTTTGTATATTCTACTAGTTGCCCACAGCTTGTGACACCAGATCTTGGCATACACGTTAGTAGACATTTATTTTGGGTTGTATAATCCTTTTTGATACATTATTGATCACTTCTAGTCATAACTTTAAATTTGAGAATCTGTTACACTTATTTTTGGTAAAAGTAAAATGAGCACTTAATTATATTTCCGTGTTGGCTTGCTTGACAATAGTGTCAGGCACTATCATAACCTATTATGGAAATGGGTCGTGACAACTTGGTATCAGAGTACTAGGTTCATATATGTTTCACATTTCATAGGCAAACCTAGAGTCTTGTAGATCGGTACAGAGACGCCTGTATTTATCTTTGAGAGGCTATAGGGTATTAGAAAAGACTACTCTTTATTCATTTCCCATCATGCAGTGGTTGGTATGCTAAATTTCCCTCTTCTATTCTCTCACAGATGGTGAGGACACGCTCGACTAATGTTTTGGACCTAGGAGGAGCTACCCCCTCCCCCACCCCCCTTCCTGCCCCTCCTCCCCTGCTGCTAGAGGCCGAGGCAGAGGCCAAGAGTGGGCGCCGGCCTGTGATAGGTGTGAGGGCATCCCAGAGCTATTCTAGTAGCACCACCAACAGATCCTTTGGGAGATCCTATTATCGAGGAGCAGAGCAAAGTGTCTGCAGCTGAGCCTACCCCGACAGACTTTATGACAGCAACGGGATTTCAGGAGGTTATGGAATGTATGCTATGGTTTATGGATTCTATCTCAGCCTGGTTTATTTCAAGAAGATCTAGCCACCTCACAGGTAGGAGGGGAAGCACAGATACTGCTCAGGCTCCAAGACATGCAACTGTAGTGTATCAGATTCCGGGTGCATTACCCGTAGATGGGGGCCAGCCAGTTGCTACGGTGGTGCCCCAGCCCAAACTAGCTGTGGATAGTGACCCACATAAGCTATTGGACATATAGACTAAACTTCACCCTCCTATCTTTAGGGGTGAGAGACATAAGGATGCCCAAGACTTCATTGATAGGTACAGGGACAAGCTGCACAACATGAGGATACTGGAGTTGCATGGAGTTGACTTCACTACTTTTCAATTGGAGGGAAAGGCCGGTAGATTGTGGTAGTCCTATGTTTTTGGCAGGCCAGCAGGTTCTCCTCCCCTTACATGGGGTCATTTCACAGAATTATTCTTGGATCTCTAAATTCCATCCTCTGAGAGGGAAGAGTTGCGGTATCAGCTTGAGTATCTTGAGCAAGGTCAAACTTTAGTGATCATGAGGTGAGGTTCTCTTAGGTGTCTCGCCATGCACTCATGATACTTCCCACAGATGAAGAGAGTGTGGAGATTTGTTGCAGGGTTACACCGCACTATTCAGCTACTGATTGGGATTGCTCGCATGATTAAAAGGTATCGCTAGAGGGGTAGAGGGCAGATGCAGCAGGATAAGAGGGCTAAATAATCTGGAGAGTTTAGAGGTGCCACAGCTAGGGATAGAGGTCACTTCGGGAGGAGTTAGCCCATCAGACCCCCGTATCCAGCACCACTACCGCTTCCTCGAGTGCTCCAGTGAGGCCTTATTTCAGGGCAATGTCGGAGAGTTCTTACCACCCACCGACATTTCAAGGTTCCTATGGCGCGTATTCTGGTTATCAGGGATCTTCTATGCTCACTTCACTGCCATTCCAGAGAGTTCAAATTGCCCTCCAGCCATCTAGAGGTCTTTCAGTACGTATTCGGGTTGGCAATATCAGACTTCAGGGCATCAGGCTATGGTACCTAGGGTATGCTACATGTGTAGAGATTCTTGTCACATGCAGAGGACCTGCCGCAGACTGCGGGGCAAGGCAGTGCAGTAGGGTCAGCATCCCATGATTTCAGTATTAGTTTCCCAGCCACATAGAGGTGGAGAGCAGACTGATAGGGGTCGTTCTAGAGGTGAAGGTCAGGCAGGGAGAGGACATCTAGGCACTAAGCAGTCAGGTGGAGGCCAGCCAGCTGGCACTAATACCAGATTCTATGTCCTTCCGACCAGGCCAGATACATTGGCTTCAGATGCTATCATCACAAGTATTATTTCCGTTGGTGGTAGGGATTCTTTGGTATTATTTTATCCAGGGCCTACTTATTCATATATGTCATCTCTGGTTGCTCGTTTCCTAGTTATTTCTCCTGAGCCTTTGGGCACTCATGTTCATGTGTCTATTCCTGTAATGTTGTGGATCAGGTCTACCGGTCATGTGTGGTCACATTCTGTGGTTTCTAGGCTATAGTAGACCTCCTGTTGCTTGATATGATCGATTTTGAGGTTATCCTGGGCATAGATTGGTTATCTCCATATCACGACATCCTAGATTGCCATGCCAAGACTATTTCACTAGTGATGCCAGGGTTGCCGAGGTTGGAGTGAAATGGATCCACAGTTGATACACCTAGTCGGGCTATTTCTTTCATGAAGGCTCAGTATATGGTTGCGAAGGTGTGTTTGGCTTATCTAGCTTATGTTCGAGACACCATCGCAGAGTCTCCATGATTGATGCATTTCCGGTGGTTTGAAAGTTCACCGATGTATTTCCTTGTGATCTTCCTGGCATGCCACCAGATCCTGATATTTATTTTTGTATCGATTTGGCTCCAAAAATCCAGCTTATATCTATTCCACCATAGTGCATGGCTCCTCAGGAGTTGAAGGAACAACATGACGAGTTGTTAGCAAAGGGGTTTGTTAGGCCCAGTGTATCGCCTCGAGGTGCACTAGTGTTATTTTTGAAGAAGAAGTATGTGCCTATACAGATGTGCATTTGATTACCGCCAGTTGAACAAAGTCACCATATAAAAACAAGTATCTGTTGCCTCGTATTGATGATTTGTTAGACTAGCTGCATGGTACTAGGGTGTTCTCTAAGATAGACATGAGGTCAGGGTATCATCAACTGAAGATTCAGGGCTCGGATGTTCCAAAGACTAGATTTTGGACTAGATATGGCCATTATGAAATTTTGGTGATGTCCTTTTGCTTGACTAATTCCCTAGCAGCATTCATGGATTTGATGAACAGGGTATTCAGGCCTTATTCTAATTCGTTCGTCATCGTCTTCATTGACAACATCTTGATATACTCACGTAGTCTAGATAAGCACAAGCAGCATTTGAGAGTAATGCTTCAGACCTTGCGAGAGCAGAAGCTATATGCTAAGTTCTCCAAGTGTGAGTTTTGCCTAGAGTTAGTGGCATTCTTGGAGCATATTGTGTCAGGAGATGGTACTAAGGCGGATCCTAAGAAGATTGAGGCAGTTCAGAGTTGGGCACGTCCTACCTCAGTGACATAGATCAGGGTTTCCTGGGGCTAGTAGGTTACTACGGCGATGCGTGCAGGGCTTCTCATCTATTGCATCATCTTTGACTATATTAACCCATAAGGGTGCTCCATTCCATTGGTCCGATGATTGTGGGGAGAGCTTCTAGAAGCTCAAGACAGCTTTGACTACAGCACCAGTTCGTGTGTTGCATTTCGGTCCAGGGATGTATATGGTATATTGTGACGCTTTCACGCGTTGGTTTGGGGTATGTATTCATGTAGAAGGGGCGAGTTATTACATATGCTTCACGTCAACTGAAGGTCCATGAGAAGAATTATCCTGTGCACAAACTAGAGTTGGGCACGATTGTTCATGATTTTAAGATATGGAGTCATTATTTGTATGGGGTGCCGTGCGAGGTTTATACCGATCATTGCAGCTTGCAGCATTTGTTCAAACACGTGGATCTTAATTTGAGGCAATGCAGGTGGCTTGAGTTACAAAAGGATTATGATATCACCATTCTTTATCATCCAGGTATGGCAAATGTGGTCGTGGATGCCTTAAGTAGAAAGGCAGAGAGTATGGGTAGTTTGGCCATCATTCCAGCAATTGAGAGGCCATTAGCTTTGGACATTAGTCCTTGTCTAACAGACCTGTGAGGTTGGACATTTAAGAGCCCGGCCAAGTTCTAGCATCTAGGGTTGCTCTGTCTAGATTATTAGGGCAGATCAAGGCCCGACAGTTCACTGATACACATTTGGAGGTTCTCAGAGAGAAGGTGATTCAAGGAGGTGCCAAAGAGGTTTCTATTGGCGAGGATGGTGTTTTGTGGCTTCAAGGCCATCTATTGTTCCAAACGTTGATGGTCTGAGGGAGAGAATTCTAGAAGAGGCTCATAGTTTGCGGTATCCTATTCATCTGGGTGCTACGAAGATGTATCATGACTTGAGGCAACATTATTAGCGGCGGAGGATGAAGAAAGACATAGTGAAGTATGTAGCTAGATGTTTGAATTGCCAGCAGGTCAAGTATGAACACCATAGGCTGGTTGGCCTACTTCAGCAAATGCCTATTCTAGAGTGGAAGTAGGAGCATATCACCATGTATTTCATAGTTGGGTTGCCGCAAACTTGCAGAAGTTTGATTCAGTATGGGTGATTGTTGATAGGTTGAACAAGTTGGCTCACTTCCTTCTAGTGGTGACTACTTATACAGCGGAGATGTATGCTTAGATTTATATTAGGGAGATAGTTCAGTTACACGATGTGCCTGGTTCCATCATATCAAATCGAGGCCCTCATCTCACTTCCTATTTTTGGAAAGCCGTTAAGAGTGAGTTGGGAACCGGTGTAGAGCTTAACACAACCTTCCATCCATAGACCGACGGGCAGTCGGAGCAGACAATTCAAATTTTAGAGGATATGCTTAGAGCATGCGTGATTGACTTTGAAGGGCAGTGGGATCTGTTCTTGCCTTTAGCGGAGTTTGCGTACAACAACAACTATCAATCCAACATTGAGATGACTCCATACGTGGCTTTATATGGCCGACGTTGTCGTTCTCCTATCGGGTGGTTTGAGCCCAATAAGGCTACGTTATATGGTACAGATTTGGTGCAAGATACCTTGGATAATGTAAAATTGATTCAGTAGCGACTTCACACAGCTTAGTTCAGAAATAAGAGTTAAGTGAATCAAAAGGCGCATGACGTATCATATATGGTTGGCGAGAAGGTTCTCTAAAAAGTTTCGCCAATAAAGGGCATTATGAGGCTTGGGAAGAAGGGCAAGTTGAGCCCAAGGTTTATTGGTCCCTTTAAGGTGTTGACGCGAGTTGGGGAGGTTGCCTATGAGCTTGCTTTACCCCCTTCTTATCGTGAGTTCATCTAATTTTTCATGTATTGATACTTCGAAATTATCATGCTGACCTATCCCATGTGTTGGACTTCAGTACTATCATCAAGATAAGAGTTTGGGTTATGAGGATAAGCAAGTTATCATTATTGATAGACAGGATCGCTAGCTAAGGTCCAAGAGGATTTCTATGGTGAGGTTCCAGTGGAGGGGCCAACCAGTCGAGGAGGTGACCTGGGAGTCCGAGGAGGACATGAGAAGCAGATATCCCCATTTATTCAGTGTTTCAGGTACTTTTCTATGACTATTCGAGGACGAACGTTTGTTTTAGAGGTGGAGAATGTAATGACCCGCCCGGTCATTTTGCCTTTTAGAACTCTGTTTCCCTAAATAAAACTTTCCATGCTTGCTTTAGCTAATTTACGACTTGCAAGGACGGTTGTTTCGGGAATTGGAAGAGCTTTGATTGAAATATGCCCATTTGATTCCTTAGGATTCTCTTAAAAGACTGAGTTTGAATTTGGTCAGCATTTTGATAAAACGGACCCAAATTTGTGAATTGACGATCTTGGAGGGTCCGTGGGAAAATATGGAACCTGAGTGTATACCCGGAATTAAATTCCGGGGTCCCTAGCCCCAGTAATGAATTTTTATTAGAAACTGTTAATTTGAAGTTTTAAGCATTTAAAGAAACTAAGTAGTGATTGATTTCATGGGTATCGGGCTCGTATGTTGGTTCCAAAGCCCGTGCAGGTCCGAAATATTATTTAAGACTTGTCTGCAAAATTTTGTGTCGATCCGAGTAGTTTAAGGGCCTTTTGGCTCGTTTGAGGAAAATTAAGAAATTGAAGTTAATAAGTTTGATTCATTTGGTTTGGTTTTGGCGGTTAATTCCTAGATTTAACATTATTTTGGGTAATTTAAAGGTTCGAGTATCTCCCTCTCGTGATTTCAGACTTGTCGGTATTTTTGGGCAAGGCCTGGGATCCCCAAGCGTCAATCAGGCGAGGCTAGAGTGAATTGGAAATTTTTAGAAAGAGCTGAAGGTTATTGCTTCTGTCATAACCGCACCTGCGGTTGGTGGACCGCAGGTGTGAGACCACAGAATCAGTCCGCGCATCAAAGAACGGCCTAAGCAAGCAGGCCAGGAACCACAGAAGCGGCTCCCAAGCCGCAGATGCAGGCTTCAAACCGTAGAAGTGGTCCTAGCCTTCCCTCCCCTTTTCACTAATGCGGTCACATTCTCACAAATGTGGGACCGCATATGCGGAAATCGTTGGGAAGTGAGGTTCATTTAATATGGGTTCTAAGTCATTTTTATCACATTTTTCACTCCTCTTTTGGGCGATTTGGGAGCTTTTGAGAAAAGGACTACACCTAGCATCTTGAGGTAAGTGTATGCTATCTACTTCTAGTTTAATATCATTATCTTAGGCAGATTAAACACTAGTATTACTGTGAAATCATGGGGTTACAAAAAAACCTAGGATTTTAATAAAACTTAGATTTAACCACAAAATTTATTATGGAATAAACAAGAAATCATATATTATTGACCCTTAAGTTGTAGAGAAAAATTTCCTTCGAACAATCTCGGAATCCGGACACGTGGGCTTGGGGTCGGAATATAGGAAACTTGTGTTAATGGTTGGAAAATTGCTTAAATAGCTAAAATTCGATCTTGTGAGCCTATATTAATTAGTTCTTACTTCATTTAACTAGTTTGGGATTGTTTGACTCATAATTTAGGGCTTGGACTTGTTCTGTGTATTTGGAGGTGCACTTTGGAGCGAGGTGAGTCTCCTTTATAACCTTGTCAGAGGAAATTGTCCCTGTAGGTATAATAATTGAATTAATTGCCATTATATGCGGGGGCTACGTAGCACTAGGTGATGAGAGTCCTGCATAGCGACTATTATGTAAAGTCCGGGTAGCCTAGGACCCAAAAGCATGCTCTACATGATATTCTTGTAAGTTGATGTTAAATTCGAATTTGTTGAAAATTATTTGATTAAGGTAAATGCAACTAGTGAGGGAACTTATCCTATTTGGTCCTTAAAAGAGAATTATGAAATTTTCTATGAATAACTACTCTTCAAGTATAGATTATTGTCTGCTTATGATGAATTATTTATATTTCACTGCATCGCACGTGTGATTCGCGAGCGGGTTAAGAGATGCATCTATCGTTCGAGCCATTCAACCCTCAACAGTGCACAATTTACTTTTATGTTGGATCGGGTCGTACGTCCCTCGGTGTTACTTATGCATGTTTTTCTTAGCATTTACTTGTGGACTGGACTTCATATCTGCTTAATATATAGACAGATATTCATGATAATATGTGGGAAAAGGGACTGTTATTCCATGCTTATTATACTAATGACTTGTGCTATTTATGCTTATTATAACATCTTCTCATATTATTTGATCCTAGTAAGTATCGATTCGACCTCTCGTCTCTACTTCTTCAAGATTATATGGGATACTTACTGGGTACATATTGTGTGTGTACTCATTCTACACTTCTGTACTTAATTTTACAGGATCTGAGGTAGGTGTATATGGCTATCAGTCTGGTGCACATCTTTGAGTGGACCCGAGACTTCAACGGTGAGCTATTTCCCTTCCATGCCGTTCAGCATCCAGAAGAAGTGTTTCTTATGTATTTTCTTTTGCTGTCTATTTCGTTTCGGACAGTAGGATAGTTGATTCTTTATATATTCTACTAGTTGCCCAGTGCTTGTGACACCAGGTCTTGGCACACACGTTAGTAGATATTTATTTTGGGTTGTATAATCATTTTTGATACATTATTGATCGCTTATGCTCTTAACTTTAAATTTGAGAATCTATTACACTTATATTTGGTAAATGTAAAAGGAGAACTTAATTATATTTTCAAGTTGACTTGCGTGACAAAGGTGTCGGGCACCATCATGAGCTATTATGGAAATGGGTCGTGACAACTCCCCTCGAGCACAAATACATAACTAAGTGGGTCATAACAGGAAAATAAGAAAGATAAGCACATAAGGTTCGCCCCTCGGGTAGAATGTGACAAAATGCGCCCCTCGGGTAATATCTCATAACAGTACGAGCCCCTCAGGCTATCACATAGAACAATATCATCCCCTTGGGCTATATCTCACATCAAAACGGGTATCCGCATTAACTGAGGGTCTACAAACTCTGAGAGGGGCCCTTTACTGCCTAAGCGCAATATCAAGCCACCTCATGTCATCATAAACAGGCTCTCGGGCTCATATCAATATCAACAAGCCACCTCATAGCATACGTATCACATGCCCTCAGCTCATAATCAGATCAGTGTATCACTATTACAACGTACATCCCGACCTAAAGGATATCCTCACAAAATAGACCCTCGGCCTTTATCAGTCAAAAATCACATAAGCCTCTCCGGCAATAGTAAAACATGATGCTCAGACCAAAATATTATTTGAAACATCATTTCAAGTGTTAAAGCACAGAAAACATGGCTGAGTCTTAAAAAACAGTGGAAATAACATGACTGAGTTCAAGTATAAAGGCAACACAATGAGGAAATATCAACAAAAGTCCTCGAAGGGTTCAAATAGCTAGCAGAAAGCCCAAATATGGCATTCAGCCAAATTAATGATGATTATAGTAATTAGATTTCAATCAAATACGCGGTAAAGTAATCAATTGGGATGGACCAAGGCATAGTCCCCAATAGTGCACCACCTCACGTTTGTCATGAAGCGTGTGTCTCATCTCAATATAGCACTACGATATGCAATTGGGGTTTCAAACCCTCAGAACATCATTTACAACCATTACACACCTCGGACCGAAAATAGCTCTAGCTCGCAATGCCTTTGCCCCTCAAGTCGGCCTCCATGCACGTCGAATCTATCCAAAATCAGAACGAGAACATCAAAATATGCTAAGGGAACAAAGCCCGAGCGAAAAAATCTATAAAGGGCAGAAATCCCGAAATTTAAAAAACCCAAGCCCCAGGCCCACTTCTCGAAACTTAGAAAATTTTACATCATTAGATTCCTCGTCTTCTCACGAGTTCATACATATAAAAAGTTCTCAAATCCGACCCTAAATAGTCCTTCAAATCTCAACTCAAAAGTCCAATTTCTCAAGCCCTAGTTCTTCCATTTTTAGCTTAAGTTACCATATTTTCTAGGTGGATTTCATAATAGAATTGAGTTTTAAGTCAAAAATTCTTACCTCCAAACGTTTCCTCCTTAATCCCTCTTCAATCCTCTATAAAAATCTCCCAAAATGACCTACTACGGAGGAAATGAACCCCGAAATCATGGATGAAACGAATTAAAAACATTCTAGCCAGGCTTGACTTTCCTTCTTTGCGAACGCGATCAACCCCTCGCGTTCGTGAAGCACAAAATCATGTTGACCAATTTTTCCTCTATGCGAATGCATAAAATCCATCACAAACGCAATGCTTCCACCATCTAAACCTTCGCAAATGCGCTCAACCCTACGCGAACGCGATGAACAAATGACCTTGAAACCATCTGACCCAACTTCCTCTATGCGATCGCGAGTGCCTTCTCGAGAATGCAAAGAACAACCTGGATGCCCCCCTGAAATAATTCTACGCGATCGTGAAGAAGAAAAACATGTAACAGAAATGAAGCCAAAATTTGCAATTTCTGCTATCTTTCCGCTCCAAAATGATCTGAATGACCACTCGAAACTCACCCGAGGGCCCCGGGGCCTCAACTAAAGGAATAAACACATCCTTAAACATTATTCAAACTTGTTCCAATCACTAATACACCTCAGACGATATTAAATCATGCAAAACACATTAGATTCAAGCCTAAGTTTTCAAAATCTTCCAGAATATGCTTTGTATAAAAAAACCCAACCAAACCATGTCCGAATGACCTGAAATTTTACATACACATCCCAAATGTCAAAAAGAAGCTATTGAAACTCTCAGAATTACATTCCAACCTCTATATCAAAATATCAGCTATCAACAGAAAAATGCATAAATCTCAATTTCGCCAATTCAAGCCTAAACCTTCCACATACCTTCAAAATGCATTCCGATCATGTTCCTAAGTCCTAAATCACCTAAAGGAGCTAACCAAATCATAAAAATTCCATTGCAATATCATATATAAACAAGACAAATCTTGGTCAAACCTTTCAACAAGCTTCAACTGAGAATCGTTCTTCCAAATTCATTTCGATTACCCAAATAACCAAAACCAACGATCTACAGAAGTCATAATACATCATACAATGCAAGTCATGCCCGAGAACTGTTGATAAAAGTATAAAATCTCAAAAGGACTGGTCGTGTCATTACAAGAATGCGGGGTCATGGTTGCGAACACGAAGTAACATGGGGTTTTCCTTTTGCAAACATGATCGTTTCCTCACGAACATGATTGTTTATGGGATTTGGGGGTAGGGTAGGTGATCAAATCCAACCCTATACCACAATTGAATGGCAAGATTGGTCATTGCAGCTTTTAATCGAGGGGTCGGGATCGATTTCTACAAAGAGTTAATGTTAGTTTGGAATTGGGTTTCTATCTAATCTAGCAATGTGCGATGTTCTTAGTTGCAACTCAAATAATTCTTTGTTTTGGTTACTATTCTACTTTTAACACTAATAAATAATCAAAATAAGCTAAGTATGATATTTTTGTAAGGGTTTTCTCAATTGGTAAAAAGGCATTAAGGAAGTAACTTACACCTAGGTGAGTATCTAACGTAGTCTAAAACTTAGGGTAAACTTGTTGTAATTAAGATCGTGGTATAAACATTGCACATAATTACTCATTCTATACCTCTCGGCAGTTTGAGTGACTTTGCCATAATTGGCTTTCTCAAGCCCAGTTGGGTGTTTAAACAATGCAAGTAAAATTGGCTCAAGACTGGTAATACTATCTCTAGGTTTAACCATTTAATGGGTATATCAATCTCTTGAATGCACCCCAATTCCTTGTTAGCCTGAATTTCTTAGACTTGGTCTCTCTTTCTCAAGAAGAGCATAACTCAAAAAGGCACAAATCAGTGTTTGCAACTAGGGATTTGAGAAATTGAGATTTAGACCTCAAATTGAGGTCGGATTTTGAAACTAATGACATAATCATGCTCAACGGTGAATGGGTAATTGGATTTTGGTCAGAATCTTGGATTTTGACCAAGCGGGCCTAGGGTTGACTTTTTTCAAAATCATAAATGATTGAATTATTTTTCACTTGTGAGTAGTTTCTAATACTTTATTCGAATTTTTTAAACTATATTTGGTTAGATTCAATTTGTTTGGAGGTGTATTTTAGAGAAAAGACCTCGTTGAGCTTTGATTTGATTGCAGAGTTAGGTAAGTGTTGGATCTAACCTTGACTTGAGTAAATTAAAAATTTTGAACTATGTGTTGTGTGATTTATGTGAGAAAATAGTGTATAGGTGAGATGACAAGTGTATATATTCCATCAAGATATTTGTTTCCATGTGTTCTCGTTGTTTCATGAATTATCTTATTCCATGTCTTAATTGTTACATGATTTATTTGATTTCTAATCCGTAATTGTTATTTGTTATTTAATTATTTTTGTATTGACTTGTTTCTCCCTTTTATGGCTCCGTGCTTATTTGCTACTTGCTTTAACTATTTTACTTGCACACCTTAATTATCACATGTTTTACATGTCCTATTATTTTTGTGATACTTGTTGTATCCTTTGATTATTATGTGGTCCTTTATTGCCTTGCACCCTTTACTTTGGATGTATAAATTCTTGTAAATTGAGTTGTTGGATTGTTTTATTTATTTAAAATTGATTGGGGATAGAATTGTATGCCACAACAAAAATTGAAAGATGTTGAATTGAAATGGTGGAATAAGGGAGGATAATCAATATTAATAAACGATGATATGATGGGATTGGGTTGCGCACTGCAACAGATTGTATACGGATATTTGATATTGATAAAGGATGAAATTGTGGGATGGGGTTGCACACCATAATTGATTGTGTGTTGTTGTTGTTTTTGTTTCAGCATATTTTATGAGATTAGGAAAATTGATATTCTGGGTATTCTAATAGTGAGGTTCGAGTTCATTTCTACAAATTATTATCTTTACTTTCATTTCTTACTTTTTCTTCCCCTTTATTATTTTTATTATTATTATTATTATTGTTATTGCGTATAGGTTACTGTAAGTAGCCGCTTAGCCTCGTCACCGCTTCATCGAGGTTAGGCTCGGGACTTACAGAGTACATGAGGCTGGTTGTTCTCATACTATTCTCTGCACTTTTTTTGTAGATACCGGAGTTGGTCCTTTGGCGTTGAGTAGTTATTGCTGGAATTCAGTCGCCGACGGAGCTTTGAGGTACAGTTTCATGACGTACTGAGTACATATGTCCCCTTTCCCTCCTATCTTTACGAATTTTCTAATGTTTCAAAATAGTGCATTTTATTCAGACCATGTTTGTAGCACTCTAGATGTCTATGTTCTTGTCACACTAGTTTCTAGGTTATGTTTAGACTAGTTGTTCAGTATTATTATACTATACTTCAGAATTATATTATTTTCTTTGTTAATATATTGTCATAAATTGTTGAAATCAGTTAATTTTTTGTTCACACCGGCTTGCCTAGCAAGTATATGTTAGGGGCTATCATGACCCCGAGGTTGGGATTCCGGATCGTGACAAGTTGGTATCAGATCACTAGGTTGCTTAGGTCTCATGAGTCATGAGAAATCTTACTAGAGTCAGGAGGATCGGTACATAGATGTCTGTACTTATCTTCCAGAGGCTATGGAGTTTTAGGAAAAATTTCACTTCCTTCTTTCCTTATTGTGCGTTTTGTTTCCATCATTGATGTTTGAATCATCATATTCTTGCTCTCCCGCAGATGGGGAGAACACACATAACATCTATAGTTGGGCAGGATATGGGCCCCCTTATTGCAGCTACTACAAGGAGCAGAGGCCAAGGTCGGGGTCGAGCGACAGGCCGAGGTAGAGGCAGAGCTCAGCCGAGATCTCGAGCAATAACACCCACAATGGAGCGTTATATTGATCATGAGGAGGAGATTCCAAGTCAGACTGCATCCTTCAGACCAGCTTAGGGCCCCGAGGGATTCATAGCCACTCTAGTGCTTCAGGATGCTCTAGTCCACTTGGTGGGCCTTATAGAGAGTGTGGCCTAGACTGGTGTATTTCTGTTGGAATCCGTCATCTCTCTAGCTAGGGGAGGAGCATAGACTCCCGCTACACATACTGTAGCATATGTCTCCCCTATATTAGTCTCCAATAGCCTAGGCAGTTGGGGTAGTTCAGCCGGTTGTTGCGGCACGGGCCGGGGATATGGCTACTATGTCTACCGAGGCCTTAATGAGGTTGGATAAATTTACCAATCTCTTTCCTGTTCGTTTCAACGGTGCACCTTCTGAGGACCGACATGACTACTTGGACCATTGAACAAGGTGTTGTGCAACGTAGGTATTGTTGAGACCAATGAGGTCAACTTTGATGTATTCTAGATGATTGGTTCTACCAAGATATGGTGGAGATATTATGTGTTGACTAGACCAGCTGGTTCTCCTTCACTTACCTGGGATCAGTTTTTCACAACTATTTCTAAAGAAGTTCATTCCTTTCACTCATAGAGGAGTATCGCAGGCTGTTTGAGCTCCTTCGGTAGGGTGGCATGACCCTCACCCAGTATGAGACTCAATTTTTGGACCTAAATAGCCATGCCATTGTCTTACTCCCTATTGAGAGGGAGAGAGTGAGGAAATTCATCGATAGGCTCACTATCAGTATCAGGGGCTACAAATGGCCTAAGAGACTTGAGATGATGTTTCTGTCTATAGGGCCATAGATATTGCTAGACGGATCAAGATAGCTCATAGTTAGGAGAGGGTTTAATGTCTAATAAGAGGCCTCATCATTTTGGTGGTTTTAGTGTGCCTTATCTGGAGGCAGGGGTACTTTTGGTAGAGGTCATCCTACTAGGCATTTCAGTCAGCGCTTCAGGCATCCTGTGATGCTTCTGGTAGTTATGGTCCTTATGTATCTCATCCTGGGCATCTAGCCTACAATGTACCATCAACTCTTAAATGTGCGCACCCGATCCAAAGCTACCACAGTGGTGATCCAGCCCGTTCGGGTCAGTCTTAATTTTAGTAGCCAGAGCTGTCGGGAGGGTGTTTCGAGTGTGGGGCTACATGTCAAATTAGGAGGTACTGCCATAGATTGTTGAGTGACATGCCATAGTAGCGTTCTCGTTCCATGGTCCCAGCATCGGTTGCTTCAACGTCTGCTCAGCCAGCTAGAGGCGAGGGTTAGGCTACTAGAGGTGGAAGTTAAGCAGTTAAAGGTGAAGGTCAGGCCATTATATGTGGAGGCTAGCTACCTAGAGGTCGTCTGAGAAGCGGAGGTTAGGGTGGTGGGCCTAACCCCATTTTTATTCATTCCCAGCTAGACATGAGGCCAAGTCATCTGACGCCGTTATCAAAGATATTATTCCAGTTTTCCATAGAGAAGATTCAGTTCTTTGATTGGGTCTTTACGTATTTCTATATGTCATCCTATTTTGCATCATATGTAGTTTGTGCCTAGTGATTCTTTGAGTGTTCCTGTGTATGTGTCTGTGCTTGTACGAGATTCTATTATTGTAGTTCGTGTCTTGTGTGATTATCATTGGGAGTCTTGAGACCGGTGTAGATTTCATGCTTCTTGATATGGTAGACTTTGGTGTTATTTTAAGCATGTATTGGATATCACAGTATCATGCTATATCATATGGTCACGCCAAGATGCTGACCTTAGCCATGCTGAGATTATCTCGATTAGAGTGGAGAGGAACTCCTAGTAATTCTACCAACAAGGTTATTTCTTATGTGAAGGCTTGATGTATGGTCGAGAAGGGTGATAACTGTGAATTATACATGTTTTATACCCCTTCTTACCTTAGCTTTGTGCATAAAGTGCTTTAAATTAGTCCTAAATTGCTTAAAGGGTGTGTTTGATTGCAGGTTTGAGCGATTAGATAATACATATCACAAATCGGCGCAAAAGAGGAGTGAAACCTGCCAAGTGCCAAAAGATAATTGAAAGTGGGAAAAAGGTGACTTGCGCAGACCATACTATTCTGATGTGCGGCCACGCAGAAGTACTGCAGAATGCCAAGTCAAGCCTGACCTGCAGGGTCCTCCCTGATTTGCCACACGTCTGCACAGGAAAGTTCAGAGATTGATCAGAAAAATCCCATGCGGAACGCATCCATTTCTACGCGGTCCGTACTGACAAGAGATTAGAGGCTCAGCAATTCAAGGCACAATCCCACGCGGCCACACACTAAAATAGTGCAGTGTGCATGGGTAAAATTTCAGAGAGTCAACACTTTGCCAAGTTCTACAGTGCGGCCGCGCATCACTTCTACGCGGTCCGCACAAGTCAACCTGCGCAGCCGCGCACCATTTCCACGCGGTCCGCGTGGCTCGACCTATGCGGCCGCGTGACATTTCTACGCAGTCCGCGTCCTCAAGTACAGAAGACCAGATCTGAAGACCACATGCCCTATGCAGCCGTATGACATTTCTATGCGGTCCGCGCCAGACCCTCAGGGATACTTTTGTCCGATTTTTCTTGTGTAGTATAAATAGAACACTTTACTTTTTTAGGTCAAGGTGGATAATCTGTGAAGCAGCTGAGCACGAGAATAGTTCATATTAGCCTACTTTAGGCACTTTTCTCTTGTAATTAGCGTGGATTCATGTAGATTAATCTTGTATTTAATAATAATGTTAATTTCTTCTATTTCTACTTCTTCCATGTCTAGCTAAACCCATTAGCTAGGGTTGTGGCTCAACCCTAGTGTGGGTAATTAATGGGTGTTTTTGATTAATGCTTGGATGATATTGGGTGTTTGGTATTTGGGTTGTTTGTATATCTTCACTTAGATTTGGTGGTTTCAAATACTAAGTCTAGCGTATTGGGTTTTGACTCTTCTGGAGAAAAAGGATCTATGACCTCACATTCAATCCAACAAGGATTTGGGACCCATGAGAATGGTAGTCCCAAGTAACGGGTTAAACCTCTAGACAGTAACCACCCCACTTGAACCTTAAGTTACTTGGGCAAATTAGCCTACCCAATTGGTCTCGAGAGAGTCAATTGGGTATAATCACTCTCTCTACTGAGAAGTATGAGAGTGAGTGATAAAGTGCAACGGTTATCCATATTCCTAATAATTATCATCCTTGTGCTAGAATTCTATACTCGTTAATTAGCCACCTAGGTGAGTGCTACGACCCTAGTGCCTTTCTCTTATTGCATACAACTAGCATCATAACTAGCATAATTTAGTTTACAATAGTAGTTGATAAATTTAGTTGTTAAACGATAGAAAAAACCAAAAATGATAGAAGATTAAATAGAAGCTAAAACGCACTTCTAGTCTTAGCAAATATTCAACTCCAAATTGAAGCTCTCTGTGGAATTTTCGACCCTGATAACACTATTGGGTTTTAAGTATTTGCGCCTACTCTTTCTTAGGATTGAGTCCACACCTATCACTTTTTACCGCTGTGGTTGGGGAGCTTTACGGTGTTTGACTATTTGTTGGCTAGTTTTGTGTTTCCTCTTCTCTTTCCTTCTTTTTACTTACTTTGTTTGTTCAATTGACTTAGGTACCTATGGCTATAAATATGCATGATCCTATTAATGCGGGAGTGGATGAGGTGGAAGACATGGAAAAAGAGGTGATTTTACCCCAAACACAAAGACGGGGTAGAAATGCTAATGTCGATGCTAATATGAATGACAACATACCAGACCCTCCTCTACCTCCACCAAGAGTAGCTCCACAAGTTCTACCCAATCAAGGGTACACAAGTGCAATAGTTCCTCCTCGAATCCAGGCGAGGAACTTCCAAATCACCGATGTCATTCTCAATTTGCTCGAGCAACGAGGGTATTTCACAGGCGCCTCAGACCAAAACTCCTACAAGTGTTTGAAAGTGTTTGTGGATACTTGTTGGGAGATCAAGCAGACCAATGTTTCTGAATATGCAGTGAGGTTAAGGCTTTTCCCCTTCTCACTTCCGGGAAGGCACTGGATTGGTTGAAGAGGTTACCAAATCATTCCATCACTACTTAGGATGAGTTGGCGGATAAATTCATTGCAAAGTTCTTCTCGTCTAGTCATATGGCCTCTCTTAGAGATGAGATCCTAGCTTTCAAGCAAGAGCTGATGGAGCCTTAACATGAGATATGGGAGAGATTTTGGACGATGGTAAAAGAGTGCCCCAACAACGATATGAATGATGTTTTGATCAAACAAACGTTCTATCGAGGTATAAACACAAAAAATTAGTGCATTGTCAATCAGTTGGCCGGTGCTAATTTTGTGAAGCTTCCATAAAACGAAGCTTGAGATGTTCTTGATGAAATGGACGATACATACTCAGCATGGCAAAGCCAGGCTAATATTCTTAAGGTGATCCCAATGTTATACACTTGCATAGGGAGTTGCATGATCACAACAAAGCCATCGCCGAACTCAGAACAACAATGAAACAATTGGCTAAGGGTCAACTTCAACAAGTTCAAAATTCGCGCCAAGTCAATGCCATGAAGGGAGTGCATATGATGAAAAGAAGGCAAAAGAGCGCAACAACAACTTCCGAAAAATTTTGACAACTTTGATGATGGGAATGATGATTATTCGAATGAATGTTATGAGGACCAACGTGATGAGGTCTAATATGTAAATAACTACCAAGGTAATAGAGAAAATCAAGGGAATCAACAATGGTGTTCCCAAGTAAATTTGGGGAACCAACAAAATAGTGGAAGTTCGAACAATAATTGGGGTAATCAAGGCAATAATTGGGGTAATCAAGGCAATCAAGGTAACAATTGGTGTAATCAAGGCAAATTGGGTAGGAAACAACAATAACTGGAATAAAAACAACAATGGTGGGTGGAACAATAACCAAGGAGGTAACAAGGCAATAGGGAGCAAGGCTTTCAAAGGCCCCCGATGTTCCAACAACCGAAAAACCCACCCCCGTTCCAATCTCATGGGTCGAGTTCTTCGGGTCAAGACATGGGTAGAATTGAGAACATGTTCGAACAAATGATGAAGGAGAATCAAGACTCGGATGCCCAATTAGACTCCCACAACACTTCGATCCTTAACTTAAACGTGCAACTTGGACAAATATCACAATCTCTCAACACTCGCCCGAAGGGTGCACTACCAAGTGATACGTTGGTGAACCCCAAATGTGGGCAAAATAACCATGTCATGGGAATGAAAACGCGTAGTGGGAGAGGGGGTGATTTGCAAGAAAGTCAAGTTAGTGTTGATGATGAGGAGTTGCAGGAAGATGATATCCATTAGTGGTTGAAGATATTGTTGAACCAAGTGTGAGGAATGAAGTGAGAATAGATATTGGTGAGGGTGAGGAGGAGACCCAAGAGGCCGTGAACCCGTCTAGGGAACACGTCATTGACATGCCGGAACCTATGGTGCCAAAAGCCAAGGCACCCTTACCTAGGCCTCCTCCGCCATATTCTCAAAGACTGGACAAGCAAAAAAGTTATAATCCATTTAAAAAGTTTATTGAGATGATGAAGAGTTTGACCATCAATGGTGGAGGCACTGGAACAAATTCCCGGATATGCAAAATTCATGAAAGACTTAGTTACTAAAAAGAGATCTATGGAGTGCGAGACCATCAAAATGACGCATCAAGTGAGTTCCATTGTGCACTCCATGGCTCCGAAGCTAGAGGATCCCTGTGCATTCACAGTACCATGTACCATTGGAAGAGCAGATTTTGCAACGGCCCTATGTGACTTGTGGGGCAAGTATCAACCTCATTCCTTATTTGGTGTTCAAAACGTTGGGGATCCGGCAACCTCGCCCAACTTCCATGAGGCTTCAAATAGCAGACCGGTCCATGAAGCGGCCCTTGGGAATTATTGATGATGTCCTTGTTCGTGTTGAAAAGTTCATATTGCCAGTGGATTTCGTGATCTTAGATTTTGAGGTGGATTTCGAGGTGCCTATTATTCTTGGAAGGCATTTCCTAGCTACAGGGAAGGCCTTGGTTGATGTAGGGGCAAGATAATTGACCTTCCACATTAGTGATGAAAAGTGGTTTTCCATGTATACAAGTCTATGCGCCAACCAAATAGCACCAAAGTGTGCTCGTTTGTTGACATTGTCACGGCGGTGATAGTGGATGACGCAAGCGCAATGGCGAATGTTGAGGACCCACTCGAGGCTGTGATCTTGAACATTGAGGTTGATGATATTCTTAAAAGGGTGGAGTGTGTGAATGCACTTCATGGCATGGGATCGTATTCCTATGAGCCGAGGAAACTATCTCTTAATCCTGAAAATCACAAAACTCCGTCCACCAAGTCATCCATTTAGGAGCCACCGGTGTTGGAGTTGAAACCACTTCCTCCTTACCTCGGGTATGAGTTTCTTGGTCCTAATTTCACTTTGCCGATTATTATTTCTTCTTGCTTGACTAACGTGCATGTGGATGCCACTTTGGCGGTTCTTCATAAGCACAAGAGAGAGAACTTTGGCGAATATTCGGGGTATTAGCCCCGCATTTTGCATGCACACGATAATATTGGAGGAGGATCAAGATCGTCTTTTGAGCATCAAAGGAAACTCAATGAGGCTATGCAAGAGGTGGTTAAAAAGAAAATCATCAAGTGGCTTGACGCCGGTGTGGTATATCCAATTTCCGATAGTTTGTGGACCTCTCCAGTACAGTGTGTGCCCAAGAAGGAAGGAATCACGGTAGTGACTAATGATAATAATGAGCTGATTCTGACTCGTACTGTGACAGGTCGGAGTGTATGCATGGACTACTAAAAACTGAACAAGGTTACAAGAAAGGACCACTTCTCATTGCCATTCTTGGATCAGATACTTGATCATCTTGCGTGTCGGGCATTCTATTGTTTTCTAGATGGGTATTCCGGCTATAACCAGATTCTCATTGCCCCAGAGGACCAGGAAAAGACAACCTTCACATGTCCATATGGCAAATACGCATTCTCGCGCATGCCATTTGGACAATGAAATGCTCCAACGACCTTCCAAATATGTATGATGGCAATCTTAACCGACATGGTGGAAGACATATTAGAGGTTTTCATGGACGACATCAGTGTGGTCGGGGATTCATTTGGTGTATGTTTGCAAAATCTTGATCGTGTATTAGCCCACTGTGAAGACACAAATTTGGTGCTCAATTGGGAGAAATTCCACTTTATGGTGGAAGAAGAAATTGTGTTGGGTCATAAAATTTCGAAAAGGGGGATCGAGGTTGACAAAGCAAAAATCGAGGTGATCTAAAGGCTTCGTTTCCCTAACTCTGACAAAGGGGTGAGGAGTTTTCTTGGACACGCGGTTTCTATCGAAGATTCATTAAGGACTTTTCTAAGGTAGTGAATCCCTTGTGTAAGTTGTTGGAAAAAGGTGTAAGATATGTGTTTGATGACAAGTGTATGGAGGCTTTCGAGCTTCTAACACAAAAGTTGACAACTACCCCCATCATAAACGCACACAATTGGAGATTGCCCTTTGAGCTCATGTGTGATGCTAGAGATGTTGCGGTGGGGGCGATATTGGGCCAGAAAATCAAGAAATTGTTCCATCCAGTTTATTATGCTAGAAATAAAATGAATGCGACGCAAAGAAATTATACGGTCGCTGAGAAGGAATTGATTGCCATGGAGAAGTTTCTCTCGTACCTTATGGGGGCCAAAGTGATTATCCATACCGATCACGCTGCCTTTGGTACTTCATGACTAAGAAGGATTCAAAAGCAAGGTTGATGAGATGGGTGCTTATTCTACAGGAGTTTGATTTGGAGATCGTCAATAGAAAGGGAAGTGAGAACCAAGTGGCATACCACTTTTCTATACTCGAGGAGGAAGGGAGGTCTTCAGATAGACTTGAGATAAATGATTCATTATCGGATGAGCAACTCCTCTTAGTTTCCATGCTTTTCATGCTGTGGTTTGCCGACATTGCAAATTATTTAGTTACTAGTATTGTCCTGTATGAGCTCTCTTCCAACATAAGGAAGAAGCTTAAGCGGGATACTTTGGATTTCTATTGGTATGAGCCATACCTTTTTAAAATTTTCACCGATGGTGTAATTTTCCGGTGTGTTCCCAAATAAGAGAAATTGAGTATTGTGGAAGTTTGTCACTCTTCGCCTTATGGTGGCCATCATGGCGGGGAAAGAACAGCATCTAAAATGTTGCGCTGTGGGTTCTACTGTCCTTCATTGTTCAAGGACGCCGGTGACTTCGTGAAAAGGTGAGATGAGTGTCAACGTGCCGGAGGGATTTCAAAGAAAGATGAGATTCCCCTTAACGCGATTCTTAAGGTTGACATTTTTATGTTTGGTGGATCGACTTTATGGGGCCATTCAAGAGTTCTTGTGGCAACACTTATATTTTGGTAGCGGTTGACTATGTGTCGAAATGGGTTGAGGCCATCGCCTTACCCAACGATGGAACTCGTAGTGTGGTGAATTTCTTGAAGAAGAGTATTTTCACTGGGTTTGGCACACCCCGTGCCATAATTAGTGATGGTGGCTCTCATTTTTGCAACCGGGCTTTCGATTCTTTGATTACCAAGTATGGGGTAAACCACAGAGTGACCACTCCTTATCATCATCAATCGAGTGGCCAAGTTGAGGTCTCAAATAGGGAAATTGAGAGTACTCTGTCCAAGACTGTCAATGCAAAAAGGATCAATTGGTCAAAGAAATTGGATGATGCTCTTTGGGCTTATCGTAGAGCGTTCAAGACTCCGATTGGTATGTCTCCATGTCGGTTGGTTTTTGGAAAAGTATGTCATCTCCCGGCGAAATTAGAGCATAAGGCGATGTGGGCCTTGAAGAATTAAAACTTAGAGTGGGGTGTTGCAGCCAATCTCCGGGTTCAACAATTAAATGAACTTGATGATTTTCGGATTCATGCATACTCCAGCTCGTCCTTGTACAAGGATAAAATGAAGTATCTCCATGACAAGTATGCTCGGGGAAAGAATTCAAGGTTGACGATATGGTTCTTCTCTTCAATTCCAAATTAAGGTTGTTTTCCGGAAAGCTAAAGTCCAAGGGGAGCGGTCCTTTTGAAGTGGTTGGTGTTACTCCTTTTCGTGCCATTGATCTAAAAAACAAGAATGGTGAGGTATTATGGGTCAATGGGCATTGAGTCAAGCATTATTTGGGCAAGTTTGATGACAGCCACGTGGTGGGGCTTCTTCATTTGAAATGACTGTAATAGTAACATGTGTCGTGCCGCGACATTAAATAAGGCACTTCTTGGGAGGCAACCCATGTCTTTTATTTTTCTTTTGTTTTTCATTTGTAGAACAGAATTTTTGAGCTGATAATTTGTGAAGTCTTGCAGGGATAATGTTGAACCAGTGTAGGGGAAAATGAAAAGATGAACAGTCTCTGAACAGTGCCTACGCGGCCGCACCCCATAACAGTGCGGACCGCGTGGGCTTGATTAACCGAAGGTGTAAACTCAGAAGACCCCACGTAGCCACATGGCATTTTTGTGTATTCCGCATAGGAAGAATTAATAATGGCCAACTGTCTGATAAATTTCCCACGCGGCCGTGATCCAAAGCAATGTGGTCCGCGTGGGAACGGCCAAATTATGCAAGTCTCTGAAGTTACCCACGCGGCCGCACAACAAAGCAGTACGGTCCGCGTGGGCTATGTTCATGATCAAAAGGATAAAAATCCTGTGTTGTCCGCATGCCACTTTTGTGCGGCCGTGCAGGTAGGTGAGAACTGAGCCCCACGGTTTTCTATAAATGGAAGCCTAAGGCCTCCATTAAACCTTTTCACAAAATTTTCATGTAAACTCTCACTCTACTGTTCATTCACTCCAGTTGTGCACATATCCTCATTCTCATTAATTCCTTGGTAACATTTCATCATTCATTTAAATTCATAGTTAATTTTTATTTATTTCCGTTAAATTCCACTAGTATAAGTTCTTGATTTTCTTTCTTCTTCTTCTTCTTCTTCTTCTTCTTCTTCTTCTTGTTCGTTAGCTGTTATGTTAGATTTTTTGCACACTCTTGATGAACCTTGGGCATGTATTTCTTCTTAAAACAATTGAGTAGGGACAATTAGGACCCTTAATGCTAAAATTTGGACTGAAAAGAATAAATAGGACCTGCCAGTTTCATTGCCCTACGCGGCCGAACAATATTTTTGTGCGGTCCGCGTAGGTACTTTCTGAGAACTGAGTGTTTGAATAAATTTGCATGTGCGGACCGCATGACTTTTCTGTGCGGACCGCATGACCCCTATCTGCAACATGATTTTTGCAACTTTGAAATGAAACTAGATGTGTGTGCTTCTCCTTCTGTGCTTCTACTAACAACATTAGATGTTTATTCTTTACAGAAAATGGTGCAAAAACATGGAGGAAAGAAAATACAATGTGGGGAAAAGGAAAAACAACCCGGGAGGGGTGGTACTTCCCGAGGGAAAACAATGAGAAGGGTGGTGAAACTCACTCCCAAAGACATGAGACAATGAAGAAGAACAAGAAAGTTAATTCGGGTAGCTGACAGGGCTGCTTCTCATTCAACAGAGAGTGAGTACGAACCCTCCCGGGATATAACTTCAGAGTCCGCCCCCACTCATATGTCAGTAGAGGTCCCATTACCCTAGGGCTTTTCTCTTGAGCATGCATATATGGCCACTTCCAAGAAGCCGGTAAATGTAGTCTCGAGCTCATCTAATGAGTTCGGGACTGATAACGAAAAGGAAGACCAATACTCCACCACTCCACAGCTTCATTATCAAGGGAGAGTGTAGGGTATGCCGAGGGAGGAGGACCTAAAGTTGGGGGGGGGGATAGAGAGGACTAGGAATCCGGAGGCTTGGGAGGACAAGTTTGTATGTGAGATTGCCTTCCACCGATACAAGGAGTGGTGGCCCAGGAGGATGCTGATTTCGTAGTGGTGATTTATTGATGCTGACTTGATCCCTCACAACCCTCACTTACAAGCTCAATTTTGTATGAGAGAGGGTTGGGGTTTCTTCAAAGAAAAAGTGGCATGGCAAACGAGCATATGGGGAAGGAGTTTTACGCCAATGTTCACCATATAGTTCGGGATACAAAAGCGACTAAAGTGAGGGACAAGACAGTGATGTTTGATGGGCAGTGTCTAAATGATTTTTTGGGGTTTGGGGAAGAAGACGAGTCTCAGTACTTGGAGAAGCTGGCGATAAAAGAAGAAGTTCGCCTATGGTTAGCCGGGATTTTAGCTGCTCCAGGTACTATCCCTATGTGTTTGAAGGCACATGAGAAAATATTCAAGAACACTCTCAATTTTGAATTCAAAGGGTGGTTGACCTTTGTGTGCAATCGGCTTGACCTGACCACACATGATTACTCTGTTCCCATTGATCGTGATGTCCTAGTTGCTTCCATCATGGCGGGTTTTCCATTGAATGTCACCAACATCATGTCCCGGGTGATCTCTAATGTGGGGAACGAGACAAAGGCAAACTACCCCTTCCCCAATACACTGACCTTGTACTTCAAAGAAATGAAAGTGAAACAGAAGAGATATGCTATTAAGGTGCCTCCGGTGAGCCCTTATTCCTAGTATGATAAAAATGGTCCTGACAAACCTAAGGGCACCGAGAAGAGCCAAGTTTTTACTTCTTCTACAGCTGGCCAGTCTTACGAGCCAGCTACCACTGAGCAGCCCATTACTAAGACATTGCCTCCAGACACGACCACTGATCTCCCTACTTCCACAGCTGAGCCGGTGATTCCGGTGTCAAAGATCACAGATTCACCGCCAACCAGCTCACACGCTCACTTGCTAGTTTGAACAACTGGATGTTGGATGCGAAATCCAAGTTGTCCACATTGACCACAGTCATTCAGGCACAGGGAGCTCCGGTGACTGTTGAGATACCTGCCTCTATTGATGAGACTTTGAAGAAGATCCTAGCCAACCAGGAAACGATGATAGCAGAGTAAGGAAATTTCGCAAAGGAAGTCGGGGAGCATAGCAAAGCCCTCAAGGACTTGGCTAAGGAGTACAGGAAATTGAGGAAGACAAAGGCCTCGAAGGAGTCAGTGGCAAAGCTGCAACTGGAGGTGGACAAGCTGATGGCGGATCAGCTGGAAATTGACAGTTTTTTTGCAGAGCCGTCCATAGAGCCATCAGATGTGCAGCCACAGGCGGAGGAGGATAGGCCAAGGAAGAAGAGAAAGCTCCCTAACACTAATGGAGTAGTGACAGAAGTGGATCTAGTCCAGGAGAGCCCTTCCGGTACTACTGATGTTGAGCCCTCTTCAGAGACAGCAATTGATGAGCCAGAGTTGGAGCAGGCACCAATCCCAGCAGCACAGCAATAGCAGGCTGGGGACCAGTCTGAGGTCCCCGCTAGTAAAAAGGACAGCGGCACCACTGATGAGGCTTGAGGGGCCATTTCTATATCCTTTGCCTCTATTTGGATGCTTTATTTGGTAGTTAGCATTGCGGTCAATGCTAGCTCTTATTCGTGGGGTTGTGGCCCTACTTTTTGATTATTATTTTGATCATTGTACATATTCTTTACTTTAAGTACTTTAGTAGATATAGATGATGTGTATCTAAATCTTTATTCTGAACTCCCTTAGTTGTATATTCTATTCCCCTTGTGTACATATTCATTTGGTTTTCAGTTGGTTTTCATTAGTGTTTTCTACTTTCGTTAAATTTTTTTTGTTTTTGTTTAGTTGCAAAGTTAGGCTCGTTGCCTTTTTGGTTTTGTTTTGGATTTGGCAATAAGCCCTTGGTTTTCTTAATGCCACGATTCTTTCCAAGGGTAGAATGTTGTGCTAACCGGGTGGCTCTTCCCAACGATAGATAACTTGAAAACTTTCCTAAGGGTTGAGTCAGTTTTTTTTAATTTTCTTTTTGATTTTAATGTTTTTGTAGTTAAGGGTACCTTAGGAAAAGCTTCACTTGGGCCTAGCACATTTGCCTATGATCTTATGGTCAAAGACTAATTGTGTTTAGCCTAGCACATCCTAGCACGATTGTGTTTAGGATGGTGAAAGTCGTGACCTTGAGACTCTTATGTTGACCAAACAATCATCATATGGTCATGTTGGACCATTGTGCGCTTGAATTGTATCTATGGTCATTGTGGGCCCTCGACTCCGCTTTTGGAAATAATTGAGTGCGTGTGCTGAGAATTCGATTTTTTGAGCCCAAGCACCGTGCCGATGGTCTAGAACTTGCCCCGAATGTTTTTTGAGGCAAAATCATAGGTGGACTTGATTTGAGAAATGATTTTAGGCTCTCCTTAATCCAAAAATGCCAAATTGAACAATTCCATGACCTAACAATCAAATGATCCCTAGTTCACCCCTTTTGAGCCTTGAGCCTTATTCTTTCATGAACCAAATTACAAGCCTATACCCGTTCTCAACTAGACCTTCTCTTGGCACCCAAATCTTGCATTGAGTAGTGGGAAATGACTAAGTTTGAGGGGGGGGGGGGGGGACAAGAAAGGCATCAATGTGGTAGGAAGGCACAAAAGTAAAAGAAAAGGAAGGCAATGAAAAAGACAAAAATACAAAAAAGAAGGACAATAAAAGAATAAGAATTAAAAAAGGAATCAAAAGGACAACAAAAAGTGAAAAAGGTCTAGAAAAGTATACAAAAGGAGAAAAGTTCTGAATTGCAAAAGAATGAGTGATATTGTATCCCTCTAGCCCCCGGAAGAAGTGAACTACTCAATTGAGTCAATAAAGTATGACAAAATGAATCAAAAGAAGTGCGTAAGGGAAGATTGAAACCATTGGAACAACATCATATCCTACCTTTACCCAAAAGCCTTCACAATGACTCCTTAAAAGCCCTATTTGATCTTGAGTTGAGGGAAGCCTACATTACTAGATACTTACATGAAGGCAAGCATATGGTGCTTAGAGCAGGACTTAGGGTCGTTTCTTTGTGTGAGATGAGAGAGATTTCACTCACCTCGATTCGTGTGTAACTATTCTAAATGGTGATGTTCACTTAGGAAAAGTCGAGGATGCGTGCGTTCAGTGTCCACAATGACCAAAGTGCTTGAGAAAGGTTCCTTGATATGTTGTGTCAACCGTGATGCTCTTGTGTCACACTTGATCCACAAGTGTTCAAAGTTTTAAATGTGTTAATGATACATATGTATTGAGGGCAATTGTTAGTCCCAGCTGAGGCTCGTTGAGGTTACCTTAGGAAGAACAGGAATTACTTGGGTGTTTTTCATTGAGGGATAGATCTCATTTTATTTTCTTGAGGACAAGGAAAGGTTTAAGTTTGAGGGAGTTGATAACTGTGAATTATACATATTTTATACCATTTCTTACCTGAGCTTTGTGCATAAAATGCTTTAAATTAGTCCTAAATTGCTTACAAGGTGCATTTGATTGCAGTTTTGAGTGACTAGATAATACGTATCACAAATCGGCTCAGAAGAGGAGTGAAACCTGCCAAGCACCAAAAGATAATTGAAAGTTGGAAAAAGGTGACTTGCGCGGACCGTACTGTTATGATATGCGGCCGCATAGAAGAGTTTGGCAGAATGCCAAGTCAAGCCTGACATGCGCGATATGCCCTATTTTGCCACGCGGTTGCACAGGAAAGTTCAGAGAGTGATAAAAAATGATGAAATCCCACGCGGACCGCATCTATTTCTACGCAGTCCGCACTGATAAGAGATCAGAGGCTCAGCAATTCAAGGCACAATCCCATGCGGCCACACACCAAAACAGTGCGGTCCGCGTGGGTAAAAGTTTAGAGAGTCAACATTTTGCCAAGTTCTACAGTACGACCGCGCATCACTTCTACGTGGTCCGCACAAGTCAACCTGTGCGGCCGTGCACCATTTCCACGGGGTTCGCGTGGCTCAACCTATGCGGCCGCGTGACATTTCTACGCGATCTGTGTCCTCAAGTCTAGAAGCTACGATCCGAAGACCACATGCCCTACGCGGCCGCATCACATTTCTATGAGGTCCATGCGAAATCCTCAGGGGTACTTTTGTCCGGTTTTTCCTGTGTAGTGTAAATAGAGCACTTTACTTTTTTAGGTCAAGTTGGATAATCTCTATTGCAGCTGAGCACAAGACTTGTTTATATTAGCCTACTTTTGGCAATTTTCTCTTGTAATTAGCATGGATTCAAGTAGATTAATCTTGTAGTTAATGATAATGTTAATTTCTTCTAGTATTTCTTCTATTTCTACTTCTGCCATGTCTAGCTAAACCCATTAGCTAGGGTTGTGGCTCAACCCTAGTTTGGGTAATTAATGGTTGTTTTTGATTGATGCTTGGATGATATTGGGTGTTTGGTATTTGGGTTGTTTGTATGTTTTCACATAGATTTGGTGGTTGCAAACACTAAGTCTAGTGTAGGGGGTTTTGACTCTTCTTGAGAAAGAGATTCTATGACCTCACATTCAATCCAACAATGATTTGGGATGGACCCTAACGCTGTATTTTTTCCCGGGCCCGGGCCTAAACAGGCTTCGTGGGCCTGGGCTCTGGTGGTCCCTGGCCTGGCGGTCCCGGGCTTCGTGGCCTCAATGGGTGAGACCATCCCGTATCAGGCCTATGCCCATATGGTCCTGGGCTTAGCGGCCGGGCTTCGTGGGCTTAGCGGGCCTAGGGGGCTTTTTTGTATTTTTTTTTCGTTTAAGGCAATATCTTGTATAGTAGTTATTAGTATAGTATATATATATATATATATATATATATATATATATATATATATTTATATATATAAAATACTAATATCGAATATATTTATAGTATACTAGTTATTAGTATAGTATATATAATATCCATTTCATTGTATATTGTATTGTAGTATATATTGTATGTTGTGTATATATATATTTTCTTGTAGTATATATTGTATGTTATGCATATATATTCTCTTATATATTTTCTTATAGTATATATGTTGCATCTTATGCATATATATTATAACTTATATATTTTGTTGTAGTATATATATTGTATCTCTCATGTATACATATATTCTCTTATATATATTGTATCTTATGTATACATATTATTACTTATACATTTTCTTGGAGTATATATTGTATGTTATATATATATATATATATAGTAAAGGCAAAGAAATATTGAGAAAAAAATATTCTAGGGTTAACGGCAGAGTCTACACTTGTCCCCTCTTGCTGTGCTTGCATTTGAAAAAATCTAGCCTTATCTCTAGGGTGTGTTTTCATGTGCCTAGTCAAACTACCTGTGCCGCTACCGGCTCCAGTAAATTTATGCACCAGTAATTTCCTACAAGTTTTACACTTAGCCTTATTTTGTTCTCTTACTTGAGTAAAAAAATTCCAAACAAATGATGTTTCTTGACGTTTAGAAGGTTTTCTGTTAAATGTAGGAGTTTCTACAGGTGGGTCGGCCGGTACATTAGTTGGGTTATTGATAGGACTAGTAGGTGTATCATCTAAATCTGGTGCTTCGGTTTCATCATCATCATCCTCATTTTCCTCTAAGATAGGTTCATTAGGATAAAAAACATTCATAATTTCATCATCTAACCTATCACCTACTGCAACATTATGGAGAAATTCACTATCGGTAAATTGAAAACAAGGGTGATCACTATCAAGAATTACGGGAGGAGGAGGACGTCTGGGTTGGCAACTACTTTCAACTTGCATATCTTTTCTAGGTCGGGGAGCCGGGAGAAGGGTAGTATTATGGCCACTACTTTCACCAGTTTTACCTTTTCCTTTACCAAATATTTTTTTCAAAGAAAATGCCTTACTAATTATAATTATGCAAACTAAACCACACAAAAATATATTCTTAAAACGTAAGAGTTGAAACGCGTTTACTGGATTGCCGAACAACTTCTTGAAAATTGAAAATTATTGAACACTTGAAAACTTTAATTCAACAACTTCATAATATTTCACGAATTTTCAACAATAAATTAAACAATTATAGTAGAAATACTGAGAGAGATTGAGAGATATTGATGAATTGGTGAATAAAAATGAAAGAATGAAGGTGTATTTGTTGAGAAATGGGAAAAAGTGTAATTATATAAAGATTGGAGTTAAATTAAAGTTTGGGGCCAAATGGCCATTTTGTAAACCTCGAAACGGTCATATTGTCAGCCCAAACGACTATATTTTAAATACGGCCGTTGGTGAATTTTAAAATTAAAAAAATAGAAAATAATTGTTGGGCCTGTTTAGGCCCGCCAAGACCGGCCCGGGCCTGACTGATGGTCCAGGGCTAAACGATCCCGGGCTCGTGAGCTAAATGTTCAAGACCGGCCTGTCATGGGCTTAGGAGGACCACCAGGCCCACCAGGAACGGCCCACTAGGCATGTTAGGCCCGTCAGGACCGCGGGCCCGGTTCGGTTAGGTTCAGGCCCGGGTCACAATACAGCACTAATGGACCCATGAGAATGGTAGTCCCAAGCAACGGGTTAAACCTCGAGAGAGTAACCACCCTACTTGAACCTTAAGTTGCTTGGAAAAATTAGCCTACCCAATTAGTCTCGAGAGAGTCAATTAGGTAAAATCACTCTCTCTATCGAGAGGTGTGAGAGTGAGTGCTAATGTGCAACGGTCATCCATATTCCCCATAATTATAATCCTGGTGTCAGAATTCTATACCCTTTAATTAGCCACCTAGGTCAGTGCTACGACCCTAGTGCTATTCTCTTATTGCATACAACTAGAATCATAACTTAGCATAATTTAGTTTACAATAGTAGTTGATAAACTTAGTTGTTAAACAATAGAAAAAACCAAAAATGATAGAAGATCAAATAGAAGCTAAAACGCACTTCTAGGCTTAGCAAATACTCAACTCCAATTTGAAGCTCTCTGTGGAATTTTCGACCCCGATAACACTATTGGGTTTTAAGTAGTTGCGCCCACTCTTTCTTAGGATTGTGTCCGCACTGATCAAAGGGATGCTAGCTTATTTGTCCTATATTCGTGATTCTAGGCCAAAGTTTTCTTCCATGGATTCGGTACCAGTTGTGCGTAAGTTTCCCGTGGTGTTTCCTAGAAATCTACGTAGGATGCCACCCGATAGAGTATTGAATTATGTATTGACTTGGCTCTAGGCACTCAGCCCATTTCTATTTCATCATACCGTAAGGCCCCACTTGAGTTGAAGGAACTTATAGAGCAGTTACAAGATTTCCTTGATAAGGGATTCAGTAGACCCGATGTCTCAACTAGGGGTGCACCCGTGTTGTTCGTAAAGTAGAAGGATGGTTTGACGAGGATGTGTATAGACTATCGACAGTTGAAATAAATTCACTATCAAGAACAAATATCCATTGCTGAGGATTGATGACTTATTTTGATCAACTTCAAGATGCCAAAGTGTTTTTGAAGATTGATTTGAGGTCTGGCTGCCATCAATTGAAGATTAAGGCATCAGATATTCCCAAGACAGAATTTTGGATTTGGTATGGGTATTATGATTTCCATGGATGTCATTTGGGTTGACAAATTCCCTAACAACATTTATGGATTTGATGAACCAGGTATTTAAGCCCTATTTGGATTATTTTGTGATCATATTTATTGATGATATCTTGTTCTACTCCCGCAGTTGAGAGGAGAATGAGCAGCATCTTTGAGTTATATTTCATACTCTAAGAGATAGTTAGTTATATGCCAAGTTTTCAAAGTGTGAGTTTTGGATGGACTCGGACGCCTTTTGGGACATGTTGTATTGGCCGAGGGCATAATAGTGGATTCTAAGAAGATTGAGGCAGTTTAGAACTAGGCTAGACCTACATCAGCTATAGAAATTGGGAGTTTACTAGGTTTGGCAGGCTTGTGGAAGTGTTTTCATTTATAGCAACCCTATTGACTACATTGACCTAGAAGGGTGCTCCATTCGGGTGGTCCGATGAGTGTGAGTTAAGATTTCAGAAGCTCGAGACTTCTTTGACTACAATGCCAATGTTGGTGTTGCCAGAGTTTCATGATCTTACACAATGTATTATGATGCATCGTGTATTGGGCTTGGTGTAGTAATGATGCACGATGATTGCATACGCATCACTGCAATTGAAGGTTGATAAGAAGAATTACCCTATTCATGACTTAGATTTTGTAGCCGTTGTTCATGCACAGAAGATTTGGAGGCATTGCCTCTACGGCGTGTCATCTAAAGTATTAATGGATCATCGGAGTCTACATTATTTGTTCAAACAAAAGGATCTCAACTTGAGGTAGTGAAGATGGTCGGAGTTGTTTAGAGACTATGATATCACCATTTTGTATCATCCTGAGAAGGCCAATGCAGTGGCCAATGCCTTGAGTAGAAAGGCTGTGAGTATGGGTAGCCTTGCGTATATTCCAGTTGGTGAGAGACCGCTAGTATCAGATGTTTATGCTTTGGACAATCAGTTTGTGAAGCCAGATGTTTCGGAGCCTATTAGAGTTCTAGCTTGCATGGTCTGTCAGTCGTTTTTTGTATGAGCACATCAGAGAGCGTCGGTATGAAAACCCCTTTATACTTGTCCTTAAGGACACTGTTTGCACGGTGGTGACAAGAAGGTTGCTATTGTAGATAATGGAGTGTTGTGGATGCAAGGTCAAATTTGTATGCCCAATGTGGATGGGTTTCGTGAGTTGATTCTCGAGGAATCACACATTTTGAGGTATTCCATTCATCCTGGTGCCGCCAAGATGTAATAAGATTTAAGGCAGTATTATTGGTAGAGAAGAATTAAGAAGGATATAGTTTCATATGTGGCTCGGTGTGTGAATTGTCAGCAAGTAAAGTACGGACATCAGAGGCCTCATGGTTTGCTTCAGAAGCTTGAGATTCGTGAGTGGAAGTTGAAGCATATTACCGTGGATTTTGTTGTTGGACTTTCATAGATTTCGAATCAATTCAACACAGTATGTGTCATTGTGGATAAGCTTACCAATTCGGCACATTCATTCTAGTAGCAGTCATCTATTTTTTAAGTGATTAGCTGAGATCCATATCTTCAAGATGTTCATCTTTATGGTATGCCGGTGTCCATCATTTCTGATTGCGGTACGCAATTCATATGATACTTCTGGAGGGTCGTACAATGTGATTTAGGCATGCGGGTTGAGTTGGGTATAGAATTTCACCCCCATACAATGGAGCAGTTCAAACGCACTATTCATTTATTTGAAGATATGTTTCGCGCTTGCATTACAGTTTTCTGCGAGTCTTAGGATCAGTTCTTCCTGCTTGCAGTGTTTACCCACAGTAACGACTACAGATCGAGTATTTAGATGGCTCCCTATGAGGCATTATATAGGAGGCGATGCAGTCGCCAGTAGGTTGGTTTGAGTAGGGAGAGGCTCGGTTGGTGGTACCGAATGGTCGAAGATGCCTTGGAAAAAGTCAAGAGGATTCAGGATCGACTTCGCATAATTCAGTCTAGGTAGAAGAGTTATGTCGATCGTAAAGTTCGTGATGTTGTATTCATGGTTGGAGAGAGGCTATTGCTTGGGGTTTCACCCATGAAGGGTGTGATGAGGTTTAGAAAGAAGGGCAAGTTGAGCCTTAGGTATATCAGACCCATTGAGATATTTGAGAGGGTTGATGAGGTGGCCTTCAAGCTTGCACTACCACTTAGCTTATTAGGATTTCACCTATATTTACATGTTTCCATGCTTTAGAAGTATCACAGTGATTTGTTCTATGTATTAGATTTCAGCTCAATCCAATTGTACAAGGATTTGACTTACGAGGAGATGTTGGTGGCTATTTTAGAGCGGTAGGTCCGAAAGTTGAGATCCAAGAGTTTTCCTTCTGTTAAAGTGTATTGGAGATGCCCACGCCTTTTCACCAGTCCAAGTACCTTTCTATGTTCATTCGAGGATGATTGTTTGTTTTAGAGGTGGAGAATGGGATGGCCCAATAGGTCATTTTGAGGTTTAGCCTCTAGGTTTTGTGTTCTGAGACCTTGATTATCTCTATTTAGCGTTTCTCGATTTGCATGAGCAGTCTGTGTCTTGTTCCGTAAAGTCCTTATTTAAAATTAAAGAAAATATGAATTTTCTAATTTGAGTTGACTACGGTTAATATTTGAGTAAACAGACTGGGATCAGTATTTTGACGATTCTTGTGGGTCTGTATCGTGATTTAGGACTTGGGTGCATGCCTGGAATTGAATTCGGAAGTCCCTAACATGATTTAACGAGATATAATAAAAACTAGTAATTTGAAGGTTTAAAGAATTTCGAAGTTTGACCGTAGGTTGACTTTATAGCTACCGATTTCGGATTTCAATTTGGAGACTTGTTACAGGTTTATTTCACTATTATTGACTTGTCTGCAAAATTTTGTTCAAAACAAAGTTGATTTGACATGATTCAGATGCTCGGTTGTAAATTTGAAAGTTCTTAAGTTTCATTGAGAACTTCATACATTTTGATGTCTGATTTGTAGTTCTAGGTGTTATTTTGGTGTTTTGATCAGGTGAACAAGTTCGTATGATGTTATTACACTTGCGTGCATATTTGGTTTGGAGCTCGAGGGACTCGGGTGAATTTCGAGTTGGCTACGGGTCATTTTTAGACTTAGAGATTGTTGTTTTTAGTGGTTTCTAGTGTTTGGTGTGATGTGTTGCGCGATCACGAAGGGGAAGTTAGGCTGGGGTGGCTTTTTGTTTACCCTTCCCGAATGCAGTCGTTCCCTCCGAACGCGATCCGTTGTGAGATCTGGGGGCAGTTTGGGCAATTACTCTATGCGAACACGGGCGTTGGCTCCCGAACGCGAAGGCAAGGGAGGGCTAAGCCTTTGCAAATACGAAGGGTTGATCATGATCACGATGGTCATTTGGCCAGTGCTCTTCATGAACGCATTAGGTTCTTTGCCAATACGAAGCACACATGACGCCCAGGTATTAAATATTCAAAAGTCGGGATTTTCTTCACTTCTTAACTTCATAGGTTAGTAGATTTTAACTTGTTTCCTTCCATTTTCATAAATACCCATTGATTTCTAACCTTTAATCTATGCCTTTTCTTGGGTTTTGACCAAGTGAGCCCGGGGTTGACGTTTTGTTGACTTTTTCCATTATTATTAAAGATTGAATCTTTTTCACTAGTGGGTGGTTTCTGAAGCTTATTTTGAATTGTTTAAACTATAGTTGGTTAGATTTGATTGGTTTGGAGGTGAATTTTAGAGGAAAGGCCAGATTGAGCTTTGATTTGATTTGATTTGACTGTGGAGTGAGCTAAGTGACAGATCTAGCCTTGACTTAAAGGAATTAGAATTTTTTGAACTATGTATTGTGTGATTTATGTGAGAAAACATCGTATATGCAAGGCGAAAAATGTATATATGCCTCCAAGATATTTGTTTCCATGTTTTCTCCTTATTTCATGAATTGTCATATTCCATGGCTTAATTGTTACATTCTTTATTTGACTTCTATACTGTAATTGTTATTTGTTAATTATTCTTGCATTGAATTGTTCGTCTCTTCCATGATTCCGTGCTTATTTGCTACTTGCTTTAACTGTTTTACTTGCACACATTAATTGTCACATGCTTTACCTGTTACTATTTTGTGATATTTGTTGCATCCTTTGATTATTTCGTGGTCCTTTATTCCATTGCACCCTTTACATTGGATGTAGAAATTCGTGTAAATTGAGTTGTTGGATTGTTATAGTTATCTGAAATTGATTGGGGATCAGGTTGCACGCCCAATGAAAATTGAAAGATGATGAGTTGAAAGGTTGAAATAAGGGAGTATACTTGATATTGATAAATAATAATATGGTGGGATCAGGTTGAACGCGGCAACAAATTGTATATGGATAATTGATATTGATAGCTGATGAAATGGTGGGATTGGGTTGCACACTGCAACGGATTGTATGCATGGTAATTGATATTGATAAAGGATAATATAGTAGGATCGGATTGTACATCACAACAGGTTGTGTGTGTTTTACTTGTTGTTGTTGTTGGTGTTGTCATTGTTGTGTTGGTTTCAACAGTTTTATGAGATTAAGAGACTTGATATTCTGGATTTTCTGATAGTGAGGTTTGAGTTCATTTTCGTAAATTAATTTATTTACTTTCATTTCCTACTTTTCCTTTCATGTTGTTGTTGTTGTTGTTGTTGTTATTATTATTATTATTATTGCTATTACTATTATTATTATTATTATTATTATTATTATTATTATTATTATTATTATTATTATTATTATTATTATTATTATTATTATTATTATTATTGCGTACAAGTTATAAGAAATAGCCGCTTAGCCTCGTCACTTGTAACGATTCCACCGGTCGTTTTGAGAAATTAAGCTCTATTCAGCGGCATAAGGTTTGGAACAACTTCAGAATATGAGTATCGACTTGCGTGCATGGTGAAATTCAGTTAACGGATGGCTTAGAGTCAAATTGGAAGAAGGAATCTAGTTTTGGAAGTGTGAACAATGAAAATTTTACAGGCGTTGGACTTTTGAGTAAACTGCCCCAGAATGTATTTTTGATGGTTACAACAGTCTCGTATGGTGATTATGGAATTAGGCACGCACCCTGATCCAGATTCGGAGATCCTTAGGGTAAATTGAGGCATTTCGATGAAAGTTGGAAAAGCTGAAGTTTGAAAAACGGAGAAGTTTGACCCATAGTTGACTTTTGTGATATCGGGGTCAGAATTCGATTTCGAGAGTTCAAGAAGCTCCGTTATATTATTTTGGACTTGTCTGCGAAATTTGGCATCATTCTGGATTGATTTGATAGGCTTCGGCACGAGTTTAGAAATTTAAAGATTTGAAACTTCATAAGTTCGATTTATGGTTTGATTTGTTGTTTCGGCATTGTTTTATGTGATTTGAAACCTCAAGCAAGTTTGTGTTAGGTTATGTGACTTGTTTGTGTGTTTAGACGGGGTCCCGAGGGCCTCGAGTGTTTCCCTGTTTTTGGAACTGTTGTTTTGTTGCTTCTGATATCCTTATTTGCGATCGCGAACATCCTCTCGCGTTTGCGATGCATCGTTGCTGACCACCGCGAAATCCTTCTTCGCATTCGTGAAGCCCTGCATTCTTCTTCTTCATGTTCGCGTCTCTCCCTTCTCAATCGCGAAGCCTCGCATTTTTTTTTCTCCGTGTTCGCAAGCTCATCGTCGCGTTCACGATGAGAAACCTAGGCAACCTTAAATTTACTTCTTTGCGATAGTGGGCTACGTCGGGAATTGATTGTGAGTATTTGTTGGCCTGAGGGCATTTCTGCTTGTTTAAATGTTTTGATGGTGGTATGCTTACCTGTATAGGCGTTATCCCGTGGGAGTTGTGAGGAAATATCATACCTGTTGTCTGTTCTTCTCCTAATGTTTATTAGTTGGTAGGAATCTTGCTAGAACACTTGCACAAGCATACACGTAGTTGAACTTGTTACCTTTTTGTTTTTACTCTTTCATTATTTATTCCCCTTCCCCAAAGGTTAGTTCGTGCACTCTGGAAACATCATCTTATTCCAAGAGATCCAGGGGCCCTCCACCCACTCCTCCTTTAAGTCCTGTCAAAAACAAGAACAAAGGGAAGGTGGAAGCAAGAAAGGAGAACTCAACTGAACAGGTAGAAGTCACTCATGGTCATGGTACTCAGGTTTCCAAAGAAAATGCATCCCAACTCAAACAAACGCTGCTGAAATTCCAAGAACTTGATCAGGTTCGGAATTTGGCCAATATGTCATTCTATCTCACCATATCAATTTCCCAAATCCTCAGAACCTCACACCTCCACAGAACATCCCAAAGCATCAAAATCATCCCACTGCTCACCAACATTGTAACACCTGCCATACTTCAAACAATACTCCACTGCTCATTCCAGAACCCTAGAACTCCACAAATGACCACTTACACACCCATCATAACTGCCCCATCCACGTGGAGACCATGCCACATTCTACCCATCCCAAGCACACCAGAGTCTGACGATAAATAACCGCTAATCAGAAATGTGGCAGAAGAACTTAAGAAATTGACTAGCTGGATTCAAGGCGTTGAAGGAAGTAACAGAATTGAAGGGCTGAACTATGAAGATCTTTGCATACGACCCGATGTTGAACTATCTGAGTGGTACAAAACTCCGTATTTCAAAATGTTTGATGGTACAGGGGATCCAAAAGTACATTTGAGAACGTACTGTGACAAACTGGTTGGAGTAGGGAAAGATGAGAGAATTCGCATGAAAATGTTCATGAGGAGTTTGAAGGGAGATGCTTCATCTTGGTACATTAGCCAAGATCTAAAGAAATGGTCAAACTGGGTAGGTACGGCGTTCGACTTTATGGACAGGTTAAGGTTCAACATAGAGAACACTGTAGATGTGTTCTACATTCAGAATCTAAAGAAGAAGTCTACGGAAACATTACGCGAGTATGCTACTCGTTGGAGGTCCGAAGCTGCCAAGGTCAGGCTTGCCTTAGAAGAGGAACATATGAACAACTTCTTTGTCTGTGCTTAGGATCTACAGTATTATGAACGAATAATGTTGATTGAGAGCCATAAATTTTCTGACAGTATCAAGCTGGGGGAAGGAATCGAAGAGGCAATCAAACGCGGTATGGTTACGAATTTCGAAACCTTGCATTCTACAATTAAGGCCTTACAGTTTGGTGGTGCGTCTAAGAAAAGGGATGTAGGGAGTGTAAGCATGTGATTTTTAATGTCTACAAAAATAATTTAGGATTTTAGTTAATTAAAAAAAAGAAAAAGCAAAAGGCAAAAAAGTAATATATTTTTAGTCACATTCTTTTAAATTCTTCAAGCCGAGTGCCCCCTAAATCCTAAACTTAGCCTATAAAAGGACTTAGACCCCTACACTCTACTAACCATAAAAGATCAGCCGCAACACCCAAAAAGACCCTCCCCCATCAATTCTTCTCTTTTTCTTCAAGAAGAAGCTTCAGCCATTACCCATATCTCCTCATCTCTTAACAGCACTACTGATCCCTTTCTCTTAATGTTGGTCTGAAATAGGAGTTCAAACGCAACATAAATCCAAAAAAAATAATAGCTGCCGAAATCACTTGAAAAACAGTCCGAATTTGGCCAAAAAAAGCATCAAGTACCTTAAATCACCGGAAAACAGCAACATCAAAATCGAATTCGAGGTCGCCGATTGGTTTTCCGTTCGGGGTCACCAGTGCGATTTTACTTTTAAGTTCGAGTTTCTGTTTTTCCGTCGGGTTTTCGGTCTAGTTTCCCCCTCGTATGTGGCTACTTTAATCGAAAGGCTGTTACTCTTTGAGGTCAGTTTCCTTCTTTGATTTTTAAATTTGCTCTTTATTAATCTTCCATGACCGTGAATGCTGGGTGATTGTTTTGGTTGTTTTGTTGCTTGTCTAAAGTTTTCTTCATTTGATATATTTATGCTAAATCTTCATGGATGCATTTTTGTGAGAAGACTTGTATTAATTACTTTATAAAAGAAAATGTGATTGCAAATGGTTGTATCTTAATTGAGACAAACAGCTCGGTATTGAAGCGGTGAGGATAGTGTTTATGAATTTGGGTTAGATCTTAATTTTATTAAATTTTGGTTCAGCCATAATAGTATTTGTATTTAAAAGCAAAAGAGAGGTTTTGGTTCCTTGAGATCATCAATCCAGTATTAAATTTAGTTCAAAATGAAAAAAGAGAAAAATATAAAATGGTAGAATTGGATATTTGATCTGTTATGGAATCTCGCAAGAATTGATCTTTAAGTGTATATGTATTTAGATATAAGTTAAATCATCTTCTTAATTAATAAGGAATGTTCCATAAAAGGTAATTCCAAAATAGTTACATCTTATACTTTTGTGCAATAATTCCATAGCCCCGGGCTTTCACAAGTAATCTCAAATAAATAATTCTTGACATTGTAGTTTGTTTTAGACAAGAGGGGCTTGGTCTGATGGTAACCAACCCTCACTTACAACCGAGAGGTTGTGAGTTCGAGTCTCCCCAGGAGCAAATTCTGGGAATTTATGCCGGGGGTCTATTTGGAAACAGCCTCTCTACCCCAGGGTAGGGGTAAGGCTGCGTACACACTACCCTCCCCAGACACCACTGAGTGGTATTGTACTGGGTCGTACTTACTTATGTAGTTTGTTTTAGCCCCGATTCAGATTAGTATTGCGATTATATATACGTCCGCGTAATATGATTGCAAATTTAGTTCTGAAAGACTCGAGAGATGCGTTAACGCAACTTTAACAAATTTTTCTTAATAAATTAATAAAAACGTTACTAATCATGGATACGTTCGCGTGACATGATTTTTTACGCACCAAATGAAATGGGTATAGGTACGCCTAACTCAATTCTTTCACAACGAATAACCAAGTTTTTAAAAGCGGTAAAAAGGTAATTGCATATAGGTCCTAAAAATGAGTAGTTAAATAATTTAAGCCAAGTATAATTGCTAAGTGACCGTGCTAGAACCACGGAATTCGGGAGTGCCTAACACCTTCCCCTGGGTTAACAGAATTCCTTACTTAGAATTTCTGGTTCGCAAACTCTTTTATAATAAGAACTTCCTGGGTTTGGGATTTAAAAAAAACTAGTGACTTGGGACACCATAATCTATCCCAAGTCGCGACTCTGAAATAATTAAATAAATCTCATTTCGAATAATGTCATTTAAAGTGGTAAAACTCCCCTTATATACCCTCACGGGGTGTGTAAGTAAAAAATAAGGTGTGACAGGGGCCATAATGGTTGCACATAGAACTAAATCTCCTATCAAATACCAAACCTACCCGATGCCTCCACTCACATATCAGCCTACACCAAACTACCAAGCACCCTCACCCTCTTACCAAACTCCACCACTCCTTTACCAATCACATCAACCTCCTGCATCAGCCTACTTCACCCATATATTCCCAACCCACACATGTTTACCAAGCCTACAATGCTCAACCATCTCACTATCAATCACCCCTACACGCCAAAATTTCCCTAGACCTCGGCCAAATTTTGATTGCAGACCTCGTAAATAGTATACAACCATTGCTGAACCCATTGACCAGTTGTGTGAGAGGCTCAAAGTTGCTGGTTATGTCACTCATATCCCCGCTGTAACTCTTGAGAATCCTTCTCAATGGGTTAACCCAAACAAATCCTCTGCATACCATTCCATCATAAAAGGACACACCATCAACGATTGTCGTTCTTTGAAGGACAAGATCCATGCTTTGATTGACAACAAGATTATTATGGTGAAGGAACCCGCTTCGAATGTCAGCCATAACCCTTTACCAGACCATAAGGATAGGGGCATTGACATGATTGACATACAGGATGATTAGGATCCCGATGGATCAATCAGTTTGATTGAAGAATGTGATGACCCAAAGAAGACAATTGTTACCCTTAATCTGATCATGGTGCAGATTCATCCCTCTGGGGATGCTAAGGTAAATATGTCGGTGCTACTTGAGTTTGAAGCAACGTTATCTACAAATACACCAGTACCGATTGAGGTTGAATTCGTGTCTCCATAAAATACACCGACAACGTTTGAAATTGCGGTTTTACCACCTAAGGTACATGATCCGTTCGGAATGAAGATAACCAAACTGATTCCAGTGGCGATGTCAACCATGATGCCATTCCATACAAAATTCATACCCCGGGACTATACAGCCGAGGCAAGGAAGAAAGGCAAAGTTAGGTTCGAAGAGACTATTGCAGCACAGGGTATGACGAGAACTAGTTGGGTTTATACCCCTGAACATTTAGCTGAGACAAGTAAGCAGGCCTCCAATCAGCCACCCATCAACGAGACATGTCCAGACAATATTTGGAGAAAGATACACACCAAGGAATACTCGATCATCGACCAGCTGAACAAAATACCGGCATAGATCTCCACACTTGTTTTGCTACAAAATTTTAAGGCACACAAAAATGCTTTGTTGAGTGTTGAGTGAAGCATACGTGCCAAGTAACATCACTAGCGGGAAAATGGCAAACATGGTAGGAAACGTATTGGGAAGTCATAAAATTACTTTTCATGAGGATGAGCTGTCACCTGAAGGGTTGGGTCACAACAAGGAACTTCATATCACCATGTCCGCTGGTAACACTCACAAATTTGGGTAAGGGACTACATGAAATAAAAGGATGGAGCTATCAATGTGAAAGCTTTTGACGGCTCCCAAATTTCCACCATTGGAGAAATTAGTCTATGTTTATAAATGGGGTCAACTTGGTTTGACGTTGATTTCCAAGTAATAGATGTGCCAACATCTTACAATCTGCTATTGGGATGGCCATGGATTCATGCTGCTGGGACCGTAGCATCAACTCTGCATCAGGTTGTAAAGTTTGAATGGAATCACCAGGAGGTGATCATTCACATCGACGATAGCAACCCTATATACAGTGGCCAGACCATTTCGTTATTCGAAGGAAGAAGGAAGCGAGGTGGAGAGTCTTACCATCACATCAAATGGGTATAGGTTGTTGACGAAGAAAAATGGTGGGATTACTATGAGCACGTGATTTTTGCCCTACACGAGAATTACTCCCAAAAATTTAAAATAAAATAATTTTGCGTTGTTTACAATTTTGTGAATTTTGTGTTATTTTTTGCTGATTATTTGCATTTTGTGTGTGTATGTTTATTTGTGTTAACTAAAATATTTTTTTTTAAATGTGTAGATATATTTAATTAGATAAAAATAATAATTATTTTTGGTAATTTTAGTTGGTTAATTTGAAATTTGAATCTTTAATGATTAAGGGTGGCCACTAGGTAATAAGTAAAGTATTACTGGATTAGCAAAGGGGGGACAAATTGGAGTGGGATTGAATAGTACGGGACAAATTGGAGTGGAATTGAATAGTAATACACAATTAATAGTGGAAGACCACTTTTAAAGGTCTTGACTACTCATTAATTTAGAGGGGAAGGAAAAGATTCTACTTATAAAAAAGAGGAGTTTGAGAGATGGAAGAGGCTGGAAAATGAGAGAAAAAGAGGGAGATACATTCTGATAGCTAAAAAAGCGTTAAGAAATATTTTGAAAAATCTCGTGGATATACACAGAATATATCGAATATACCCAGAATATACAAAAAATCAGAAGAAGAAATCGAAAAGATCTTGAGAAATTCAGTATGGGTTGATTCCTGCGTTCTTGTTGCACTACTGTTGTTATCGTTGTTGTGTTACTACTGCTGACTACTCCTCATCCTGTTTCTCATTATCCAGGTACACACTCTGAAATCTTTTACTAATGTAAACCTGAAGTTGGAGATGAAATGTAATGCTGTCAAGTTTCCTTTTGTATTACACATAGTTAATTCCAACGGTTCAATTCATCTAATACTGTTAGTTTAAATTAATTAAAGAATGGTTACTTTGTTGTAATATTTTGTCAATCTCGTATGCTATTTATAATTTCAGCTTGAGTAATATTCGTTTATAGAATAGGGCACGAAACAATCTCCCTTTATGCGAGCTCGAATGCAATTTTCCGTTTGCATTTGCCTTAATCTAATAACTAATAAGAGGCTCGAACTTATAAGCATGAAATTAATTAGGACCTTTTCTTTATTACAAGAGACGGAAAAAATAAAAATGTACTCACTTTAGGATCGCCTTTTTAAAAATAAATGAGACGAGCCTCGCCAAATAAAACGCAAATTGCGGGGCCCTCAATAGATAGTTATTTTAAATTTTTAGATTTCGGGACATGCCGTTTAGTGAATTTCACGGCCTCTCCAAAATAATAACGCGTTAGACTTTTTAGACGCGATTTCAATAAAATTACATTCCCAAATTCAGGTACACATTTATGCGACTCAAATTCAAATCTCAACGAAGTTGGAACACATCAAAAATTGCTGAAACATTTATGTGATGCAGTCCGATATGCATTCTCACGATGTTGCAATTCTATTAAAAATAATAAATAGAAGTGGTTAAAAATTAAAATTTGCACAAAAGTTATAACATGTAAATCAGATATTTAACTATTACAACAATTTAAGCGACCATGCTAGAACCACGGGATCCGGGGGTGCCTAACACCTTCCCTCTGGTCAACATAATTTCTTACTTAGAATTTCTGGTTCGCAGACTTCATTTGGAAAGTCGAATACTTTCCTCGAATTGAGATTCAAGATAAACTGGTGACTTGGGACACCAAAAGCCAAACCTTTCGCAAGCGGCGACTCTGAAGTAAATAAATAATCTCATTTCGAATATTGTCACTTAAATTGAAAAAACTCCCTTACGTATTACCCCCCGGGGTAGGCACGCCAAAAGGAGGTGTGACAGCTCTAGCGACTCCGCTGGGGACGCAAACCCAGAACTTCGATTCAGGGTTTACAATTCGAGCTTAGATAAATTGTTGTATTTGGTTATATCTGATTTTTTTTACATGTTTCATGATTAATGTGCTAAATGTTTCCGCTTTGATATTATCTGGATTGTACATATAAATTGTTCTGAAACCAATCTCCTCTCTAAGTCTTCTAATAGGTAGTTATGTTGTGTTTGCCTACCACCATCACAAAACTTATGTCATGAGATAAAGCCAGTTAGCCTACCAGCTTCTGGTGAAGGATTTAGTCACACATGCTTAGGCGGGAGAGCAGTTGGCTAGCCAGTGTTGTTCTACTACTGGTGACGCTTGACGCTCCTCGGCTCGGGTTGTCTACCCGGATAAGTCAGGTCTAGAACAATAAACCCAAGTTTTTAACCTAGTATAATAAAGTTTCATGTCGGATCCCTAGTAGGAACGCTTATTTGCATCTCGTGCATTTTGACTTAGGGGACTCAACGCAGGGGTTGGGTCCGTCTAGGATTAGCAACCTGAAATGAAAAAGATCATCCTGATGCATCCTGCTTATTTTCCTGTGCATTTATTTATTCGGGCTTGCGTGTTGACTCGCTGCTGAATCTAGGGAATGTTAGAAAATTTAAAAAAATGAAAAAAGGAGAAAAGTAGTCATTGGAGGGTTAATTGATTGTTTTGAAAAAACCAATGCCCAAGTACTGTCAAAACTCTGCCGAAATTTTGAAAAAAAAATGAAAAAAAAATTATTTTATTTTTAATTGTTTGTTTTACTAAAAGCCAAGGGAAATAGAAAAACAAAACAGTATTTAATTTTGGGAATTGTTTGCTGAAAAAGAACAAAGAAAAAAGGGTCTTCAGTTTGTGAAAAATAGGTTGTTTTATAGGTTGTTGAAAAGAAAAAAAAGAGTCTTTATTTTAAGTTTGGAAAAATAGGTTGTTTTATTGTCCTTAAAAAAAGTAAAAAGAGTCATAGGTTGTTTTATTGAAAAAAATCTTATTTTTAATTGGGGAAAATAGGTTGTTTGTTGAAAATGGAAAAAAAAGAGTAGTTATTTGTCTTGTTTTCAAAAATAGGAAAGGAAAAATAGTTGTTTCGCCATGAAAAATGAAAAAGGAAAAAGAGTCTTTTATTTTAGTCTTGTTTTCGAAAATGAAAAAGAGAAAAATAGTTTGTTTGCCATAGCAAATGAAAAAAATGAGTATTTTATTTTTAAGCTATTTTATTATTTGTTGAAAAGAAAAAGAAAAAGAGTCTTGTTTTAAAAGTAGTTTTTTTATTTGCTTATGTAATGCCAAAATGAAAATGAAAAGAGTCTTGTTTGCAAAAAATAGTTAGTTTTATCGGACCGAACTACGCGGGTCTGATTCTCACTGGATTTGAGATACGTAGGCAAACCTCATCGGTTCCGACCCCAATTTTCAAAAAACCCAAAAAATATTTTCATTACTTCATTCATTAGAAAAGACTTAAACAAAATTTGCGTCAATTGACCTCCTTCTCTCTAGGATCATTTCCCTATCGAAATTTTCCTCTAATCCATAAACAATCATCCTACATCTTAAATCTAAGATTTGCGAGCTACTGTTTTCAGCAAGCTTGTGAATTATACTTTTGGGATGTGAAGTTTACGGATCGTTCATCATCCGATTTGTTTGGTTATAATTATACACAACAGATCGAATCAGATTTGGTAGAAGGATTTCAGTTTTTCTTAATGTTCATTCAAATTCCAAATCAGGTCCTCTCTCTGATGTGAAGATTGCGTTTTGATAATCTGTTAACATCTGATCTCATCTCCAAATCTCCAAGTCAGTAGCCTTTTTCTCGATCTTGTTTTGATTATCTGTAGATCGAAGTTTTCATCCTCCTCGACTACTTAGAAATATGCAGAATTCAATTGAAGCAATCTTATGCTGCATCTCTTCAATCAAAGCAGTCGACTCTTCTAATTCACAAAGGAAGAGGTTGACAATTTCACTAAGGAAGAAGGACTACGCCAGGCAGTTGTCGTTAAATTTTCATATGGCAGACCTGACTTAGTGACAGTTCAAAAGAATTTTTCGTCGCATTTTGACGTTCATGGTCATTATAACATCGGGCAGTTGGAATTTCGACATCTGCTAATCAGATTCGATTTGTTTGATGACTATGTTCGATTTCTATCAAAGTCGACAGGTTATCTCAAATCCAAAGGCCAAGAATTTCTATTCAGAACTTTTCCATGGACTTTCGGTTTCAATCCGAGGGAAGAGACGTCGATGGCTGTTGTGTGGATATCGCTGCCAGGATTACCTCCAAATCTTTTTGCTAAGAGGTCGTTAATGTCTATAGCTGCTGCAGTTGGAAAACCTCTTGCTATCGACAAGGCGACGCAAGACAGAACGAGACCTAGTACAGCAAGAGTGAAAATCATAGTGGACTTGCTGAAGAAACATCCAAAAAAGGTAACGCTGCAAATCTTAGATTCTGTATCAGGTAAAATTGTCGAACTCCATCAACAAATTGTTTTTGACAATCTGCCAAAGTTCTGTGTTTTCTGCAAGCATCAAGGCCATGATTTAACAGAATGAAGAATTCGAAAGCAAAAAACTGGAATAGAAGAGGAGATAGAGGAAGATCTATTAGATAATCAAATTCGAATTGAGGTGAATAAAATAGACAAATTAAAAGGAGATGCAAGGGATTTCTTAAATAAGAAAAGAGCTGAGCAACACGCTAAAGAGTTACAAGAAAGCAAGGTTTCTAAACAGACTGCAGTTTGGAATGTGAAAGTTGGTCAATGTAGTTCTGCTGTAAATGTTGGTAATTTTGAGAAAGTGGCAAATCCAAATGGAATATCAAGTTTAAATCCTTCAGATGCAAATGTTCATGATCTGGTTCAAGCTGCAGTGTCGAATGTGAAATCTGATCAGTGTTGTTCAGCTGTAAAACTTGGTATTACTGATAATCTGAATCAATCATCACAAATGGCTGATATGGATATGCTTGAAGTAACTCGACATTCATCAAGCAAGAATCAGAAAGTTTCTGCTGACCAACTGTCGGGCCATGGTGCAAAAACAGATTTGGATTTGGCAAATCCAAATGAAATAACTTTGTTAAATAAGTCAGCTGTTCTTTGTGATAAACTCGCTGACTTTGTATCTGAATCAAATCAACAGTTGGCTGATGAGGGTAATTCTAATCCAAGAAAAAAGCCAAATGGTAGTGCTCAGCAATCTAATATGGTTCCTGATCTTTCTGCTGTGTCTGAGTCTGAGTCTGAGTCTGATATGGTTTCAACTGGACAAGCTATAATGTCATACAAACAAAATGCAGTTTTGGACCAAACTTGTGTTATCACTGAAGCACCTGCTATGAACTCAGTTTTGCTAAATAATGTACAAAACAAAAATCATACTGATCATGTGGGGACAATACAGAAGCAAAAACAAGGAGTCATTGCACATCAGTTACAGAATAATCAAAATTCAGTGATTAATACAAAGGATGTTGATAAAATCAAGGCTTCAATTGTAGTGTCTTCATCAACAGCAGTTAACACCTATACATTGGCAGAACAGTTAAGGGAAAGAGATGGACACCAGTCCAAAGCTACTGATGCATCAGCAGAAAAATTTCCAACACTTGAAGGTGTCTCGGACAGGTTTAGAAAATTCCAGGACTCTGTCACTTTGAAATTGCTGTGTAAGACTGATTTTGAAAATTCTGTAGCAAATAGCACACATGAAAAAGGTTCAGTATCGGGTGTCAAAGATGTCATTGCACAGCAGAATTCAATTTTGGTCAATTGTGGTGATCTGGATGCTGTATTTGATGCTGCAAAACAGATACAGTCTTCTAAGGATGGTGATCATCAAATGCTGGATAAATCATTTGCAGCAGTTGACAATGCCAATCTATCAGTTCAGGCAAGAGGAAGAACTGCTCATCCTCAGCCTTGTACAGAAACATTATCAGATCACAGCTGCAAAAACAATTCTAAGACCAGCAACCAGATCACAGATGCAATATCAGCATTAATACCAGCATCCAATTCAACTGGGAAACTGACTGGAGGTAAGATACAGGTTGTCCAAAGTTATCCTCCAGTCCCCTTTACATATGTTGAGAAGAAAGATCATGCAGAATTCTCAACATTCAATGAAGAGAATAAACAGATTACTTTAGCTAATATGAGGAACATGGTAATAAAATCGAAGCTCAGGGACCAACGGCAATTTGCTAATGACGAGAGGTGGGATGAAGACCATTCTGATTCCTCATCAGCAGATGAAGATCAAGAAGCCGATTGCGATAGCTCAAGCGAAGACTTGGAATCACAAACAAATTCTGCTATGGTAATCTGGAAAGCAGAAACGCAAAACACAGAACACTTAAACAGTGGAGCAACTCAAAAAAGCAGTTTAAACTGTAATGCTCCAGTATATATCCCAAAATTCAAGACAGCAGCAGATAGTTCAATTGTAGAAATCGCAAAGATTGACAAAGAAGCAATATCGGATAGTGTACAAAATCTGCTTATATCTACACACACTGGACAGCGACATTCTCAGAAAGATATGGAAGAAACGTTCGAAGAAGGGCAGGAAGAGGAGATTCTTTCGCAATGCCGTAAAGACGCTGCAAGAAAAGGAGATTTGTCACCAATGCACGCTAAAACAACTAAGAAGGGGCGTCAAAGAGATAGAAGTTGCGACGGCAGGGTAGAAGTCGCAAACATAAGACGACCACCAATGAGAATGGCTAAACAAAAACTTTTTACCCAAAGAATGAGGAATACAACATGAATATCGGACTGCAACTCCGTAGTCTCGTCGTATTTTATCATTTCCTCAATTGTAATATCATCACAGAGTATGTTATAAACTCTGGGATGATCAAATATCATTTAGCAAGAGCTACCTCTCTTGATGTATTTTCAACTTTTATGTTTTTCAATAAAATAAAATAACCCTAGGCTACGCCTAGGGGTTTAAATAAAAAAAAAAGTCTTAAACTCAAATAAATAGTTTCCTTATTTCTGAAGGCTTTCATACGAAAAACATCAAAATCCAAAATACGAGTTTCCTTCATTTTGAAGTATTTTTCAAAAAGAAACAATAAAAAGAAAAAAAACAAAAACTCTTTATATGTCTCTCTTTTATAAATGTCTATAAAAAATTATAAGAATTAAAGTCCAAAAAATATTTTTTGCTTTTCTTTAGAAAAACTTTTATAAATAAATAAAAGCTCTTAAATCCAAAATATTTTCTAAATCCCTCTTTCGAAATTAAGAGGTAACATCCCACATTCAAAAATATTTCCTTTTCTCCTTTCAAAAATAAAACAAACAAAAATTCAGACAAAAAATATTTTTTTTTATTTATAAAATTCCCATAGTTCCAATCAAATGAAAAGGAATTTATAGAAGTCTTTCTTTCAAAAAATAAAAATAGATTAAATTCTAAAATCCAAAAAAATCATTTTTCTTATTTTAAAGTATTTTTTTAGAAAATTCCAAAAAAAAGAAACAAAATTCCAAAAAAAAAGAAGAAGAAAGAAAACCTTTATTCATTTAAAGCATTTTTTAAAAAAAAATCTAAAAAAAAAAGAGTTAGTTTACTTACTCCATTCATAATCTCTCTAATTACGCCAGATCTGATTTATGCGGGATCATGATACGTAGGTAATACTCATCGGATTCGATCATAGCCATAAATAATTGGAGTGAAGAATAAACCGAAAAAGAAAATTGAGTAAAAAAAGAAAAAAAGAGCGATAAAAAATAAAAACAAAAAGTGAAAAAAATGCTATCGCTCAAACACATGGTAGAAGCGTTTAACTGTTAGGTACATTGCATCCCAACGTGTGATTTCTATATGTTAAATGTTTCAAAACTAACAAGGTTGTTGGTGTGAGCAAATTAGCTAGGTTCTGTTCAGATGGTTGGTTTTGTTGATATGCGGTGATGAACGCGCACTTTGCACACGGCCAAAACACTATACACAAAGCCGAGCTCCACTTCCCAAAAATGCTCATCCTTACCAAGCGCCATATAATCCCCAAATCAGATGTTCCCCAATACAATCCCCACCGTCCTGAGCTGATGCTGGATGCGAATACCACTCTAGAACAGTGAGATATAGTACAAATGACTGTTAAACCGTCAAAAGGGCAGTTAAGGTTTTAATTTAAGCTCAAAGAATCATTTTTCGGGATGGAGATGCTCCTGATGTGATCTTCCCATAACATCGGGCCAATGGTCGGAATGATTTGTGAAGCTGAGGAATGTGATCTGTTTGCATTTGCCTTAATATAATAACTAACAAGAGGCTCGAACTTATAAGCATGTAATTAATTAGGACCTTTTCTTTATTACTAGATATGGAAAAAATAAAAAATGTAGTCACTTTAGGATCGTCCTTTTAAAAATAAATGAACGAGCCTCGCCAAATAAAATACAAATTGCGGGGTCCTCAATACATGGTTATTTTAAATGCTTAGATTTCAGGACACGCCGTTTAGCGAATTTCACAGTCTCTCCAATATAATAATGTGTTAGACTCATTAGACGCGATTTCAATAAAATTACATTCCCGAATTCGGGTACACATTTATGTGACCCAAATCCAAATCTCAACGAAGTCGGAACACATCAAAAATTGCGGATACATTTATGTGACGCAGTCCGAGACGCATTCTCACGATGTTACAATTCTATTAAAAATAATAAATAAAAGCAGTTAAAAATTAAAATTGGCACATAAGTTATAACATGTATAAAATCAGATATTTAACCATTACGACAATTTAAGCGACCGTGCTAGAACCACAAGATCCGGGGGTGCCTAACACCTTCCCTCGGGTCAACAGAATTCCTTACTTAGAAGTTCTGGTTCGCATACTTCATTTGGAAAGTCGAATATTTTCCTCGAATTGGGATTCAAGATAAACCGGTGACTTTGGACATCAAAAGCCAAACCTTTCCCAAGTGGCGACTCTGAAATAAATAAATAATCCCATTTCAAATATTGTCGCTTAAATTGAAAAAACTCCCTTACGCATTACCCCCGGGGGGGGGGGGGGGGGTAAGTAAGCCAAAAGGAGGTGTGACAATAACAAGATCAAGAGCATACTAAATTGGAGCGGGTACGAACCTGGCAATGGGGCTCGGCAAGAACCTCTATGGAATCACTAAGCCCATGCAACTCAAGAAACATGGCACCACTATCGGTCTGAGATATGAATACACCTAGGAAGCATTCAACAACTGGCTTCCACCATGGCGGAGCCTTACTATCTATTGGAGCAGCCATTATCACATTTGGAGCAGACTTTCCAACATGCGACAATTTTTATGGGTCATATGAAGAAGAAGCATTGGCAGTGGTGAAGAACTTGTTGTTAGAATATAATGACATGGATTGTTGTGTTGTTCTTAAGGAGGAGGGGGAAGGCCCTTCCATATAGGCTGTAAGCAGAGGAGCATGCCTCAATAAATGGACCATCAAGACAACCCAATCCCGACGAGCCTCGGGTAGCAAGGCTAAAACAAGCATTGTTTTGGTTTACTAAAACATTTTATTTCTCCGTATATTTTCAATTCCAGCAATATGATCTTCAATGTTCAAAACAATTATTACAATTTATCAAAGCATTTTGACTTTTCTTATGAATCAACATTTATTACTATTGTTTTCTCTCATTACTTTACTTATACATCATTACTATTACTTATCTTGATGAACCAATAACTGTGACATGCAATGAAACAATGCAAAGAATGGGCATAGATTCAGGGGAAGATGACATGCCGGAGGAGGTTGTTAAAGACATTAAGAATTTTGAGAACAGACCTAATTCCAACCTGGACGATACGGGAATTTTTTAATCTGGAAGACGTAGAAAGCGTCAAAGAAACACGAATCAATGTTCACTTATCACCGTCAGAAAAGAGGGAATACATAATTTTTAAGAGAATATGAGGACATATTCGCCTAGTCATATGATGATATGACTGGTCTGAGTATATCTATTGTGGCTCACAAACTGCTAACCGATCCAACATGTCTGCTGGTAAAGCAAAAGCTCAAAAAGTTCAAGCCTGATATGAGTCAAAAAATCAAGGAAGAAGTCACTAAGCAGGTCAAAGCTAAGGTTCTCAAGGTAGTAGAATAACCGACATGGTTAGCCAACATTGTGCCACTACCAAAGAAGGATGGGAAGGTCTGAATCTGTGTCGACTACCGCGATCTCAACCGGGCAAGTCCGAAGGACAACTTCCCTTTGCCAAACATACACATCCTAATCGACAATTGCGCCAAGCATGAGTTGCAGTCATTTGTGGATTTTTTCGCTGGTTATCATTAGATCTGGATGGATGAAGAAGATGATGAGAAAATAGCTTTCACTATACCGTGGGGAATATATTCTTACAAGATGATGTCATTTAGGTTAAATAATGCAGGGCCCACCTACATGAGGGCCATGACTACCATCTTCCATGATATGATATACAAGGAGATAGAAGTGTACGTAGATGATATTATTATCACGTCCAAAAGAGCCACTGATCACATGGAAGATTTGAGGAAGCTTTTCAATAGATTGCGAAGGTACAACCTAAAACTGACCCGCAAAGTGTGCATTTTGGGTTCCTGCCGGAAACTTACTTGGGTTCATTGTGAGTCGCTGAGGAATAGAACTGGATTCATCAAAAGTCAAAGCCATTCAAGAATTGCCACAGCAAAAGAACAAGAAGGACGTGATGAGTTTCTTGGGGAGACTCCACTACATCAGCTGGTTCATAGCACAATCCACAGTTATCTATGAGCCAATCTTTAAGATATTAAAGAAAGACGCCGCTACCAAATGGACTGATGACTGCGAAAAATCTTTCGAAAGAATCAAGGAATACCTGTCAACACCACCAGTTTTGGTCCCGCCTGAGCCAAGTAGACATTTATTACTCTACCTTGCAGTATTGGAGGGAGCTTTCGGTTGGGTTCTTGATCAGCATGATGAGACGGGGAGGAAAGAGTAGTCCATCTATTATCTCAGCAAGAAGTTCACCCCATACGAGGCCTGATATTCTCTTTTAGAGCGCACCTGTTGTGCTTTGACTTGGGTAGCCCAGAAGCTGAGGCACTATTTTGTGCCTATGCTACTTATCTCATATCGAGCATGGATACTTTGAAGTACATCTTCCAGAATCCCATGCCCACCGGCAAGCTAGCCAAGTGGCAAATCCTGTTGAGTGAGTTCGACATTGTCTATGTTACTCAGAAAGCGATCAAGGGACAGGCACTAGCAGATCAACTTGCTGAAAATCCCGTGGACGGAGAATATGAATCCCTGGAAATGTATTTTTCTGACGAAGAGGTATCATTCAGAGGAGAAGACATTGCGGAATCCTATAATGGTTGGAGAATATTTTTCGATTGAGCAATAAATTTCAAAGGAATTGGCATAGGAGCAATCCTTATATCAGAAACCGATCAACATTATCCGGTGTCTGCCAAACTTAGGTTCTCGTGCGCCAACAACATGGCCGAGCGTGAAGCGTGCATCTTAGCGCTCAAGATGGCCATTGACATGAACATTCAAGAGTTGCTAGTGATTGGAGATTCAGACCTACTTATACATCAGGTCTAGGAAGAATAGGCAACCAAGAACTCCAAGATACTTCCATATCTGCATCATGTACATGAATTGAGAAAGAAGTTCACAAAGACAGAATTCCAACATGTTCCCATAGTCTATAATAAGTTCCCCGATGCATTGACTACCCTATCATCCATGATACAACATCCATAAAAGAACTTCATTGATCCCATTCCAGTAAAGATCCATGATCAGCCAGCTTATTATGCCTATACTGAAAAAGAAGCAGACGGAAAGCCTTGGTTTCATGATATCAAGGAATATTTGGCAAAAGGAGAATACCTGGAGCTTGCAAATCCTACTCACAAACGCACACTTCGGAGGTTGTCCGATAATTTCTTCCACAGCGAAAGAATCCTATATAGGAGGACTCCTGATTTGGGATTACTAAGGTGTGTCAACGCAAAGGAAGCATCCAGGCTACTAGAGGATATTCACGCTGGACCCGGGATCCACATATGAATGATTTTGTCTTAACAAAGAAGATACTCCGAGCTGGTCACTTTTGGATGACTATGGAGACGGACTGCATCCAGTGTGTTCGGAAATGCCACCGCTGCCATATACATGCAGACATGATAAAGGTACCTCCGAATGAGCTTAATGCATTGAGCTAACCATGGCCTTTTGTCTCCTGGGGAATGGATGTTATTGGATCAATCGAGCCTACTTCTTCCAACGGGCACAGTTTTATCCTAGTAGCATCACCAAATGGGTCGAAGCAGCATCTTATAAAGCAGTGCCTAAGAAAGTCGTGGCAGACTTTTTTGGCAACCGCATCGTTTGTCGATTTTGGATTCCAGAATCAATCATTACTAATAATGGCTCCAACCTCAACAGTGAACTAATGAAAGCTTTGTGTAAAATTTTCAAGATTAGACACAAGAATTCTACAGCCTACAGACCTCAGATGAACGGGGCCATAGAAGCTGTTAATAAGAATATCAAGAAGATACTAAGGAAAATGATAGAGAAGCTACGCAGTGGCATGAGAAGCTATCATTTGCTCTATTGGGGTATTGCACCACAATCTGCACATCAACTGGGCAATCCCCTATATGCTGGTTCATGGTACAGAAGTCGTTATTCCCGCCGAGGTGGAAATTCCTTCCTTTAGAATCATACAAGAAGCTGAGCTCGATGATCCAAAATGAGTGAAGAGTCGTTATGAGCTACTGGCTCTTAAGATGGAAAGAGAATGAATGTAGTTTTCCATGGTTAGCTCTATCAGAACAGAATGTCCAGAGCTTTCAACAAAAGAGTCAAGCCAATAGAGTTTACATTGGGGCAACTGGCATTAAAAAATATTTTCCACATCAAGATGAAGCCGAGGGTAAATTCTCTCCCAACTGGCAAGGTCCGTACATGGTTCACCAGGTTTTGATAGGATGAGCCTTCATACTTGCAGAAATGGACAGATAAGTCTGGGCCAAAGCCGATCAATTTAGATGCAATCAAGCATTACTATGTGTAATCTCTATGTTTTCCTATATGAAGCAATTGAACTACACCTGACCAGATTCCCATTTAAGAGGGGATACATAGGCAGCCCTATGGGTTCGGTCACAATTCAATAAAAATTTCATTCCTCCTCCCCCCCCCCCCCCACCGCAATTGAAAACTGGGGAAGAATTTTGAAGAGAACCCTCAAAGTTCCGTAGCAAGAAAGGTTGCAATGTTTTGAACCACGCCGCATTCGTCGGTTCGTATAAAGAAAACTATTCTTAATTGTGTATTTACGTTATAATTTTTCTAAATCATGTATATTTATTTCTGAAATCGCTTTGTTTAGCAACTCTACCCCAATGATACATACAATATCACAAGATCAAATTCGAGCAATTCAAGCAGAGCCAGCAGGGATAAGAGCTAACCTCCCCTTCACAGAACTCATGATTTTTCTTTGGATACAAGCACTTGGATTGGGAAAGCATCTGGCATACTATACACTTGCGAGACAAATGTGGTTTAAGAATACAACTCTCAGAGTTGTTACGCTCACCAACAATTGTTATCCATACGCACCAATGGCATTTCGTATGTCACGATGTCCCCAACAGTAACGACATTGCAATCTGCTATCGGCTAAGAAAAATCTATTACCATTTGTCTTTTTAATTTCTTACATAAGGCTACCATTCTGCCTTCCGAGACTAAACGTTGTCTCCATTTGCATTTTCTGCATTGCATAAGGCTACCATTCTGCCTTCCGAGACTAAACAATGTCCCCATCTGCATTTCGCATTGCATAAGGCTACCATTCTGCCTTTCGAGGTTAAGCTCTACCATATATACATTTGCATGGCTGAAAGATCGCCGCCTTATCTACATTTGCACGGTTGAAAGATCGCCGCCTTATTTACACTTGCATGGTTGAAAGATTGCCACCTTATTTACACTTGCATGGTTGAAAGATTGCCACCTCTACATTTTCATGGTCGAAAGATTTCCATCTTATATACATTGCATGGCTGAAAGATTGCCGCCTTATCTACATTCCCACGGTTGAAAGATCGCCGCTTTATTTATACTTGCATGGATGAAAGATCACCGCCTACTGCATTTCATGGGCTGAAAGATCACCAAAATAGCCAAAGCAGTCATCGTTTATAGGCACCATTTTTATAGCCCGAGAACACCATGTCATGGCCTTAGGAAACATTTAACCTTTTGCATATCATTATTCAAAGACACCATGGTTCGGAAGCTTCATCCTCTAAGCCCGAGAACATTATTTCATGGCCCGCAAATCCTTTATTTTACGCTTCATGGACCAAGATGTCATGGTCTAAGGATGCCATCCTAATTTTCCAAAGAAAACCTTCATGGTCCGACGGGAATTTGCATCATATTTAAGTTCACGCACAATATATGCTTGTATTGCTTATTTGCAGTTAAACCGGTGATAAACGACCATGTTTGCAGGAGCGATCCCGCTCCAGTTGTCGCAACCCTATCAGACCTTAACCATTCACCTCATCCTAAATATTGTCTCCGTTCTTGGAAAGTCTCAATCGGCATACTCTGCCGACAGATCCTACTACATATGTCCAAATTCCTGTAAACCAGGGATATGTAGGTAGCTCAGAAACCAGCGCACGGCCTAAGCCTCTGATAACTAGGGATTTTGAAGTGTTTCATGCTCCTTCTTGCTTAAGCTTTGATTATAAATTGTTACAAAATAGTCCCAAAAGGCTCATAAGTTGTGCTTGATTGAAGTTTTGATCGACAAAGTTACGGAATATCAAAGATCGACTCAAAAGGAGTAAAACTTGCTCAAGTATCAAAGACAAGGCAAACTTAGGACAAACATGCCTAGTGTGGTCCGTACTAGGGGATTCAGAGATCTGGAAAAATGAGCTTCAAGGCAGTGCAGCCGGATTCAATCTTGTGTGGTCCACACTGAAGTTTCCGCGGCCGCACTACCATTTTGTGCGGTCCGCGGAAGAGAAGATCACAGAGATGTAATATACAAGGATCAAGCCAGTGCAGTCAGCATTCATGTTTGTGCGGACCGAATTAGAGACCACCGCGCCTCGGTCCATTCTGCGCGGTCCGCATAGCCTAAGTTCAGAGAGCCAATACTTCAAGTCTAAGAGCTTAGGGCAGCAGCATTCAATTTTGTGCGGCTCGCACTGACCCGCAGGGGCATTTTTTCCACTTTTTCCAGCTTAGTATAAATAAAATATTTTAAGGTGTCTGTTAATTCCAGAACAAGGCGGCGCTCATGAGAAGCTAGTTTGTAACTATTTTTGGCATCTTTACTTAGAATCAATGATAGATTCTCTGTATTTACATTAGCATTTAATAAATATATCTTGTTCGTCATCTATTTCTATATTTTTTTGTTCAAGCATGAGTAGCTAAACCCATTAGCTAGGGTTGTGGATCAACCATAGTGTGGGTAATTGATGGGTGTTGCCATCTAGAGTTAGATTGACTATGATTGTTTGCTATTAGGTCAATTTTATGGTTTAATCTATGAATTAGTGGTTGCAAACACTGGTTTGTGCTAAGTTGACTTGGATCTTCTTGAGAAAGAGAGCCTGAGTCTCCAAAATTGACCCAACAAGGAATTGGGATGGACTCAAGAGAACTGATAGTCCCAATTAAAGGGTTAAACCTCGATAGAGTAATTACCCGACTTGAACCCTAGTTGCTTGAGCTAATTTTCCTACCAATTTGGTCTTGAGAGAGTCAACTGGCAAAATCACTCTCTCTACCGAGAGGTATAGGAGTGGGTAAAATTGGTCAATGATTATAGCATAATTCCCCAACCATGTTAATCGAACCTTAGAAACATCTACCTATCAATTAGCCACCTAGGTGAAAGTCACTACCCTAGTGCTCTTCTACCCATTAGATACAGGTATAGCAATCTTCATATTAGTATAATTTAGTTCTAATTAGTAGTTGATAATATTAGTTTGATAAAGAAAAATCAAAAGATGTTTGGAAGTGACATTTCGAGCAAGTTATATGACTCTAAACTGTTAGATAATACGCTTAACGCTAGAGGGGGGGGGGTGAATAGCGTTATAATAGAAATTAGCATAAACTTGCGGAATTTAAAAAATTGCAGGTAGTAAATAAGTGCGTTAAAGAATAAAGTACGCACCGATGTATTCTGGTTCACCACAACACGTGGCTAGTCCAGTCCCCGAGAGACTCTCTCGAGATTTTCCACTAACTTGTCAAGCTTACGGGTGCTCAACAAACCTTTACAACTTAAGGACACACGCCTTAACACCTTTGCTCGGAGATACAACACTCCAAGACTTCAACCAAGGAAACACAAGTTCCTTACAACAAGAGAATCACAATTCTCTTACAAGTGTACAAAACACTAAATACTCAAACAATACACTCCTTAATGAGTAGATATGAGTAAAAGAAGTAAGCTCAAGATCACAACAACTATGGACAAGACTTTGGCTCTCAAAAGCTTTATGAAATGAATATAAAATGATAAACAATAGTATGCAAGCTTATAGCAATAGAATGATCAGTTGTTGTATGTTATTGTGTTTAAAACACTGAAATGAAGCTGTATTTATAGTTGAAAAACTTGGCATTACCGTTGCCTAATTGCCAATTAAGAGTTGCTGATTTTATTGAGTGACAATCGATTGTCAAGAATCCATAATCGATTGTTTGCAAATCGTTCCAGAAATTAATCCCAGATTTTACACTTAACAATCGATTGTCCAAGATCAACAATCGATTATTGGTAACGTTCAAAAAATCATTTTCAGATTTTACGCAAAACAATCGATTATACAAAATCAATAATCGATTATTTAGCAACGCTCAAAAAATCATTTTCAGTTTTTAATTTCAACAATCGATTGTACAAAATCAACAATCGATTATTCAGCAACGTTCAAAAAATCTTTTCCAGATTTTAGTTTCAACAATTGATTGTACAAAAGCAACAATCGATTACCTGACGATATTTGAAAACTTTACGACAACGGTCAGCTTCACAATCGATTATTTATCAGACTTTGAAAATCATTTTAGACACTGCCTCGTGACAATCGATTGTTATATACTCACAATCGATTATTTAATAACTTTGAAAAAGTCTGGAAAACACTGCCTCAACACAATCGATTGTCATATGTTCACAATCGATTATTTTGTGACTTTGAAAAATCTGATGGACACTGTCTCTTCACAATCGATTGTCATTAGCTTCACAATCGATTATTCCGAGTTTTGAAAAACTTTGATGTACACTGCCTCATCACAATCGATTGTCATAAGGTTCACAATCGATTGTCATGCAGGTTTGAAAAACCTGATGCTCACTGCCTTAACACAATCGATTGTCATTTAGTTCACAAACGATTGTCATGCAGTCTTGGCTTAACATAATTGATTATCATAAGTACATAATCGATTATCTTAGTCCAGATTTTAGAGGCATGTTTAAAAATCATTTTGACTGAAGTAAATATGCATGATTTAAAATCTTTTAGCATTAAATTAAATACGCATGATTTTGTAAAAACAATTTTACGAGAGAAGCCATGTCATGAGTCAAGTTGTCGGATCAAGATCACAATTAAGAACGACTCATTTAACTATAAAACTTTGTCTTGTGCTTGAATCTCGTTATCCACCAATTGTGCGATTGTACTTGAGCTTCGTCGTATATCAATTTGTTAAAGTTTGTCATTCATCAAAGCCTACACATAAGAACACACGTTTTAGTATAAAGCCTTGAGAACGTGTTTCCAACAATTTCCCCCTTTTTGTTAATGGCAAACTTTAAGCGGGATATGCAACTTAAACAATTTATAATGACAATTCAAGACATGCAACAAGTACGCAATTTGTTCCCCCTCAATATGTGTATTCCCCCTCAATTTAAGCTTATAAATATTGAGAGTGCATACCCGTTATCTTCCCCCTTTTGCCATTAGCAAAAATAATATAAGAAGATGCCAAAGATGTAAATAAAACTTGTTTATCTATTGGAAAGAAAACGTGATTACTTAAAGAGAGTACAATAACTCAAGTAATAGCAGAACAATCGATTATTGATACGAGATAATCGATTATTAGACGACAGAAACCGATTTTTCTGAAGAAGACTCGATTATTGCGCGTCATGCTTTATAATTCCCCCTACCTTTAGGGCGATACCTGCAAAAATTCGTTAGACGTCTCCGACGCTCAAGTTAGAAATCATGTAAAATAAAAAGATACAATGCATGACTTAGATCAATGTGGAGTCAAGAATCCCGAGTTCACTACGAATTCGGAAGAAGGACTCTTTCTCTAAGGGGTTTGTAAAGATGTCGGCCAATTGATCTTTGGTTTCAACAAATTCGATTTCGACATCGCCCTTGAGAACGTGATCTCTTATGAAATGATGTCTAATTTCAATGTGTTTTGTTCACGAATGAAGAACGGGGTTCTTCGTCAAGCATATGGCACTAGCATTATCACATCTAAGAGGGATATGATCAAGACTTAGGCCATAGTCCAAGAGTTGTTGTTTCATCCAGAGGATTTGAGTGCAACAACTCCCCGCGGCTACATATTCAGCCTCGGTTGTGGACAACACAACACTTACTAGTTTCTTGCTAAACCAAGAAACGAGAGAGCTACCGAGCAAATGGCAAGTGCCACTAGTGCTCTTGCGGTCCAATTTTCATCCAGCAAAATCGGAGTTGGAATAGCCAACGAGTTGGCATGAAGAACCTTTGGGGTACCATAGACCCACATTTGTAGTACCAACAAGGTACTTCAAAATCCGTTTTACCGCAGTAAGGTGAGACTCCTTCGGACACGATTGATAACGGGCGCATAAGCACACGCTAAACATAACGTCCGGACGACTAGCAGTAAGATAGAGAAGAGAGCCAATCATACCTCGATACTTCTTAGTGTCGACTTCCTTACCTTTCTCATCTTTGTCTAGATGATCGGATGTGCTCATGGGAGTCGCCATTGCTTTTGCATTGTTCATTTCAAATCGTTTCAGCAATTCTTTGCAATATTTGGCTTGGCAAATGAACGTACCTTCTTTCATTTGCTTTACTTGTAATCCCAAAAAGAATGTTAACTCACCCATCATGGACATCTCAAATTCGCTTGTCATTAAATCAAAAAATTCCTTGCATAAGACATTGTTAGTAGCACCAAATATGATATCATCCACATATATTTGAACTAATAAAATATCATTGTTTTTATGCTTAACAAAAAGGGTGGTGTCAACTTTCCCCCTAATGAAATCATTTTCCAATAGAAATTTACTCAATCTTTCATGCCAAGCTCGGGGAGCTTGTTTTTAAACCATAGAGAGCCTTTTTGAGTTTGAAAACATGATCGGGAGATTTAAAATCTTCAAAACCGGGGGGTAGTTCAACATAAACTTCTTCTTGAATAACACCATTTAGAAAAGCACTTTTCACATCCATTTGATATAAATTGAAATTCATACAAGAGGCAAAAGCGAGCAACAGACGAATAGCTTCTAATCTAGCTACGGGAGCATATGTTTCTTCATAGTCAATACCCTCTTCTTGATTATAGCCTTTTGCTACAAGCCTAGCTTTGTTTCTAGTGATTACACCATTTTTATCTAGTTTGTTTCTAAAAACCCATTTCGTACCAATTATGGTATGATTTTCGGGTCTTGGCACCAAATCCCAAACGTCATTCCGTTTGAATTGGTTAAGCTCCTCTTGCATTGCCAAGGTCCAAAATTCATCCCCAAATGCTTCGGAGATGGTTGTTGGTTCAATTTGAGACACAAAAGCAGTATGTCCTAAGGTGTTCTTAAGGGAGTTTCGGGTACTTACCTTTTCTCCGACGTCGCCAATTACCTGCTCGAGAGGGTGATCTTTGATTGTCCTCCACTCGTTAGGCATTTTCGTTTCATTCTCCAATGGTGGCGCTTTCTCCGTTGGTTGTTTCAAAATTTCGTCTTGATTTTCCTTAGGCGTTTCCTCTTGTATTTTGTCTTTCAAGCTATCTAAAATACCTGCAAGATCAAAACCGGAATCCTTTCTCGCCAAGCAAGCATTATTTTCGGAAAATACAACATGAGGGGATTCCTCCACAGTTTCGGTTCTTTTATTAAAAACCCTATATGCTTTGCTACGTGAAGAATAACCAATGAAAATTCCCTCATCGGACTTAGTATCAAAATTTCGCAATTGATCTTTGCCATTGTTATGAATAAAACATTTACAACCGAATACTCTAAAATGGGAGATATTTGGTTTCCTTCCCTTATAGAGTTCATAGGGAGTTTTCATGAGTATAGGCCTTATGACTACTCTATTTAAGACGTAGCATGCGGTACTCACGGCATCCGCCCAAAAATGTTTGGGAATCTTGGCCTCTTCGAGCATGGTTCTAGCCATCTCTTCGAGACACCTATTTTTCCTTTCCACCACCCCATTTTGTTGTGGTGTACGTGGAGCGGAAAAGGTATGCTCGATACCGAGTTCTTCACAAAAGTCCGCAAAGAGATTGTGATCGAACTCTCCCCCATGATCACTTCTAATTGAAGTGACGGTTGTTTCCTTTTCGTTTTGAACACGCTTAAGAAAATATTTAAAATTCTGAAAAGCATCACTTTTATTGGCAAGAAATAAAGTCCAAGTAAATCTAGAATAATCATCAACAATCACAAAAGCATAACGATTTCTTCCTAGACTTTCAATGCGAGATGGTCCAAATAAATCCATGTGAAGCAATTGCAATGGTCTAGAAGTTGAAACAATATTTTTGGATTTGAAAGATGCTTTTGTTTGCTTCCCTTTTTGACATGAATCACAAATAGAGTCATTTTCAAATTTTAAATTGGGAAGACCAATAACTAAGTTTTGAGAAATCAATTTGTTCAAAAGATGCATGTTGATATGTGCTACTCTACGATGCCATAACCAAGTATCATCCTCTTTACTCATAAGATAATCAACATATTCGGGTGAGGAATTAGCAAGATCAACCATATAAATATTATCCATTTTAAAACCACGAAGGATAATTATAAAATCACTACGTCTAAACACTAAGCATTCATCCGAATCAAATAGAGCAAGATTTCCCTTGTCACATAATTGACTTATGCTCAAGAGATTATGCTTTAAACCTTTCACAAGTAATATATGCTTAATAGAGGAATTTTCATCCTTACCGACCGATCCGATGCCAATAATCTTTCCTTTATTGTTATCCCCAAAAATCACACTTCCTCCTTCTTTGTGTTCTAGTTGAAGGAGTTTGGATTCGTCTCCCGTCATGTGTTTGGAGCATCCACTATCAAGGTACCATAGTACGCTTGATCCCTTCAAATATATCTACAAAACAAATTAATGCGTTTTAGGTACCCATGCCATTTTGGTCCTTGAGGGTTAGGCATATTATAATGATGCGATTGAGTGATATGTCTATGTCGTGTAAAACATGCAGGAGCAATATGACCAATGCGTCTACAATAATGACAAGTCACGTTGGGGTTATGCATCCTTCTAGGTTCATAGTAACTTGATGGACGAAAATGATTTACTCTATTTTCATTATGACTATTGCGCATTTCATGAGAACCATTTCTCCTACTATTAGTTCTAAAATGAGCAGCATTTCTAGAGTAATGGTTATGTCTAGATGTTCTAAAAGACTCAAAACTCCTTCTAGTGTTTGGCCTAGAATATGCATCATTTCTAGGGTAGTCATTTCTAGGTGGTAAGTCATTTCTAGGTCTTCTAAAATGTTCAACATTTGGTCTAGCATGCATATTTGTTCTAGGATTGCTATTTCTAGGATAAGCATTTGTTTTATTAATCCTAGGTTGAGCCTTAGGTGGTTGGGGTTTGGCTTCAACCTTTTCTTTAGGCTCATTCTTAAAGCCTATGCCATGCTTGGTTGATTTCAAATTAACAAGGACCTTATTCAAATTTTTGTGGGAAGAATTAAACTTATCTAAGGTACCTTTAAGTCTATCTACCTCATTTTCGAGATGCATGCAAGAAGAACAATTTTTAATAGAACTTTCAGGCTTGTCGGCGCTTCTTTTTCCGAAAAACTTGTTTTCCTCTTTCAGCTTCTCATTTTCTAAAACCAGTTTTTCTAAATCCTTTTCTTTCAAAGAAAGCTATTTTTGAAAATCTTTTTCTTTTAGAGAAGCATTTTCTTTTATGCTCTTGACAGTTTTTGAAGCCTTAATAAATTCAGTATATAGCTCATCAAAAGCAGTTCGCATTTCTTCAAGAGTAAAGAAGTTTTTAGAAGAGATTTGACATACCTCATCTTGCTTGTCTTCTTGCGCCATAAGACAAAGGTTTGCGGCTTCGTCTTCTTCTTCTTCGCTTGACTCATCTCCGGAGTCTCCTCCCCAAGAAATGTATGCACGTTGCTTCTTAAAAGGTTTCTTCTCCTTTTTAATGTTTGGGCAATTTGATTTGATGTGCCCGGTTTCACCGCATTCATAGCACTTTATTTGTTCGCCTTGCTTTTTGCCCTTTCGTTCATACTCCTTTCGCATGAACTTTTGAAATCTTTTGATAGCGAGTCCAAACTCGTTGTCTCCGTCCTCATCAACTTGAGGTTGGCTTGTGCTTGCCTTAAGCGCTATTCTTTGCCTCCTTTGATCATCAACAAGAGGGTTAAGTATAGTAGACTCATAAGTCTTAAGGTTACCTCTTAATGCGTCGATGGTGACATTTGAGACGCCAATGGATTCTTGGATTGCGTCGGCCTTTGATCGCCATGCCGGAGTGAGACTTCTAAGAATTTTTCGAACAAGTTCTCTATCCGTGAATGTCTTCTTGAGAGCATGTAGATCATATACGATTATTGAAAATCGTTCAAACATTTCATCCACCTTTTCACCTTCCTTCATGTGAAATAATTCATAAGCATGGGTTAGGAAATCAATTTTGGCTTCCCTTACCTGGTCCGTACCTTCGTACGTAATTTCCAGCTTGTCCCACATTTCCTTCGCCGTTGTGCAACATGATATTTTCCTGTAATCGTCAGCATTTACAGCACAATATAATAAATTAATTGCTTTAGCATTATTTTGCACCTTTCGGATATCATCCGCGTCATATTCTTCTTCGGACTTGGGAACCCATTCGGTTTCAACCTTTTTGGTTGGAATTTGATTTCCCTTCGTTATCACCTTCCAAAGAAGAAAATTGTTTGCTTGAACGAAGATTTTCTTCCTCTCCTTCCAGTACGTATAGTTTGTACCATTGAATAGAGGTGGTCGTGTGGAGCATTTTCCTTCATCAATTCCTGCAAAAGAGTCACGAGTAGAAGCCATGGATGGTTCTCTCAAACTGTTAAGTCTTCCGAGAGTTGGGCTCTGATACCAATTGTTAGATAATACGCTTAACGCTAGAGGGGGGTGAATAGCGTTATAATAGAAATTAGCGTAAACTTGCGGAATTTAAAAAATTACAGGAAGTAAATAAGTGCGTTAAATAATAAAGTACGCACCGGTGTATTCTGGTTCACCACAACACGTGGCTAGTCCAGTCCACGAGAGACTCTCACGAGATTTTCCACTAACTTGTCAAGCTTACGGGTGCTCAACAAACCTTTACAACTTAAGGACACACGCCTTAACACCTTTGCTCGGAGATACAACACTCCAAGACTTCAACCAAGGAAACACAAGTTCCTTACAACAAGAGAATCACAATTCTCTTACAAGTGTACAAAACACTAAACACTCAAACAATACACTCCTTAATGAGTAGATATGAGTAAAAGAAGTAAGCTCAAGATCACAACAACTATGGACAAGACTTTGGCTCTCAAAAGCTTTATGAAATGAATATAAAATGATAAAAAATAGTATGCAAGCTTATAGCAATAGAATGATCAGTTGTTGTATGTTATTGTGTTTAAAACACTGAAATGAAGCTGTATTTATAGTTGAAAAACTTGGCATTACCATTGCCTAATTGCCAATTAAGAGTTGCTGATTTTACTGAGTGACAATCGATTGTCAAGAATCCACAATCGATTGTTTGCCAATCGTTCCAGAAATCAATCCCAGATTTTACGCTTAAAAATCGATTGTCCAAGATCAACAATCGATTATTGGTAACGTTCAAAAAATCATTTTCAGATTTTACGCAAAACAATCGATTATTTAGCAACGTTCAAAAAATCATTTTCAGTTTTTAATTTCAACAATCAATTGTACAAAATCAACTATCGATTATTCAGCAACGTTCAAAAAATCTTTTCCAGATTTTAATTTCAACAATCGATTGTATAAAATCAACAATCGATTACCTGACGGTATTTGAAAACTTTACGACAACGGTCAGCTTCACAATCGATTGTGCAATGTTAACAATCGATTATTTATCAGACTTCGAAAATCATTTTAGACACTGCCTCGTGACAATCGATTGTTATATACTCACAATCGATTATTTAATAACTTTGAAAAAGTCTGGAAGACACTGCCTCAACACAATCGATTGTCATATGTTCATAATCGATTATTTTGTGACTTTGAAAAATCTGATGGACACTGTCTCTTCACAATCGATTGTCATTAGCTTCACAATCGATTATTCTGAGTTTTGAAAAACTTTGATGTACACTGCCTCATCACAATCGATTGTCATAAGGTTCACAATTGATTGTCATGCAGGTTTGAAAAACCTGATGCTCACTGCTTAACACAATCGATTGTCATTTAGTTCACAATCGATTGTCATGCGGTCTTGGCTTAACATAATCGATTATCATAAGTACATAATCGATTATCTTAGTCCAGATTTTAGAGGCATGTTTAAAAATCATTTTAACTGAAGTAAATATGCATGATTTAAAATCTTTTAGCATTAAATTAAATATGCATGATTTTGTAATAATAATTTTACGAGAGAAGCCATGTCATGAGTCAAGTTGTCGGATCAAGATCACAATTAAGAACGACTCATTTAAACTATAAAACTTTGTCTTGTGCTTGAATCTTGTTATCCACCAATTGTGCGCTTGTACTTGAGCTTCGTCGTATATCAATTTGTTAAAGTTTGTCATTCATCAAAACCTACACATAAGAACACACGTTTTAGTATAAAGCCTTGAGAACGTGTTTCCAACATAAACTAGATAGATACATCAACTCCCTTCCTAGCTCCCTGAGGAATTCGATCCCGACCCTCATATCTGGTAAAAGCTATTGCGACCCGCTCTTCCTACTTGGTAGTAGTGTGGAGTTGGCTCAGTGATCACTTTTTAGCACCATTACCAGGGAGCTTACGGTGTTGACTATCTATTTAGTTAGTTTTATGTTTTGTTTCTCTTTCCTTCTTTGTTACTTGTTTGTGTCATTACTCAGGTACCAAATGGCTTTAAGCAGCAAATGATCCTCTTAGGAACGTGATACCGAGGGAGGAGGTAGAAGATTTTGAGCAAGATGAGGTGCCTCTTGCACCTCAAGGACAACGGAGAGGCCGGAATGCTAATTCCAATCCGAATTATAATATTCCAGACCCTACCCGCCACCCCCAAGAGTGGATCTCATAGTATTACTGAACCAGGGCTACGCAGATTCTATTGTCCCACCAAGAATACGGTCAGGCAACTTTTAGATAACCAATGTGATGTTGTCCCTATTGGATCAGCGTGGGTACTTCACAGGTGTTGCGGATCAAAATGCCTACAAACATCTAAGGGGTTCGTAGATACGTGCTAGAAGAGCAAGCAGACGAATGTATCTGAGGATGCACTGAGATTGAGAGACTTTTCTCGTTCTCACTTCGGGGAAAGGCACTAGATTGGCTCGAGAGGCTCCCTAACCATTCTATCACAACATGGGATGAGTTAGTGGAAAAGTTTATTTCCAAGTTCTTTTCATCGAGTCATATGGCAGCACTTCAGGGTGGAATATTAGCCTTCAAGCAAGAGCCAATGGAACCTTTGCATGAGATATGGGAAAGGTATAGGACAATGGTGAAAGAGTGCCCGAATAACGACATGATCAAGGCTATGATTTAACAAATCTTTTATCGGGGCATCAAAACCACAAATAAATGCATTGTGAACCAATTGACTAGGGGAAATTTTATGAAACTTTCTTACAATAAGGAGTGTAATGTGCTTGATGAAATGGTCGATACTTCTTTGGCATGGCAAAGTAGAGAAAATGTTCCCCAAGGTGACTCCATGGTCATCCATTTTCACAAGGAATTGCATGATCATGGTCAAGATATTGCCGAGCATACTATTAGTATCAACCAATTGGTGAAGGTGCAATTGCAACAAGTCCAAAATCTATGCCAAGTCAATGCCATGGAAGGTGTCTCTATGCGTAAGAGGAGGCAAATAGGTCAACAATCTCAAGGGAATTGTGAACAATATGACAACAATGATGGTGGTGGTTTTTCAAGTGGGTGCTATGATGATCAAAGTGAAGAAGTCCAATATGTCAACAACTACCATGGCAATAGAGGCAACTCTTGAAATCAACAATGGCGACCCCAAGGAAATTTGGGTAATCAACAACAAGGTGGTGGCAATTGGAACAACAACAATCAAAATGACAATTGGGGTAATCAAAATGACAATTGGGGTAATCAAAATAACAACCAAGGCAATTAAAATGGGAACAACAATAATTGGAGCAACAACAATAATCAAGGAGGGTGGAACAATAGTGGGAACCAAGCAACTGGGGCTAAGGCTTTCAAAGGCCCTCCATGTACCAACAACCGAACAATCAACCCCGTTTTCCTTCTTAAGGTCCGAATTCTTCAGAAAATGATATGGGGAGAATTGAAAGTATGTTCGAGAAAATGATGAAAAAGAACCAATATTTCGATGCGCAATTGTCTTCTCACATACCTCTATCCAGAACATGGAGGTACAACTAGGCCAAATTTCTCAAGCTTTGAGTACTCACCTCAAAGGTGCTCTACCAAATTATACAGTAGTGGACCCGAATGGTGGGAACAACAATCATGTAATGACGGTTACAACAAGAAGCGGGAGAGGTGGTGATGTGAATGCCTCGAGAGAAAAGCAACTTGTGGATGATGATTTTGAGTTGCGGGATGATGATGTGCCTTTGATTGTTGAAGACGTAGTAGAAGAAAATATGAAAAATGATGTGAGTATTGATACTTATGAGGCCGAGATAGAAACTCAGGATGACGTGAACTCATCTAAGGAACACGTGATTGGCATGCCCCAGCCGGTTGTGCCAAAAGCCGAGGTACCCTTGACTAGGTCACCTCCACCTTATACTCAAAGGCTAGCAAAGCAAAGAAACGATAACAAATTCAAGAAGTTTATTAATATGATGAAGAGCTTATTTACTATGGATTGTGAAAACGATGACTCATCAAGTAATTGTTGTACTGCATTCAATGGTACTATAGCTTGAAGATCCAGGAGCTTTTACTATCCTGGTACTATTGAAAGTGTGGATTTATTCAAAGCTTTATGTGACTTGGGAGCTAGTATCAATTTGATACCGCACTCGGTTTTCAAGACTTTTGGGATTGGGAAACCTAGACCAACTTCAATGAGACTTCAAATGGAGGACCGATCAATGAAACGACCCTTGGGAATTATTGACGATGTGCTTGTCTGGGTGGACAAATTCATATTGCTGGCGACTTTGTCATCTTGGATAGTAAGGTAGACTATGAGGTTCCTATAATCTTGGATAGAACTTCCCTTGCTACGGGGAAGGCATTGGTTGATGTTGAAGTGGGTGAGTTCACTTTCCGAGTGGGTGATGAAAAGGTCATTTTTCATATTTGCAAATCCATGAAGCAACCCAATAGCACTGAGGTGTTCTCATTTGTAGACCTTGTCACAAATGCGATTGAGGATGATACTAGTGCCATGATCAACGTGGAGGATCCTCTTGAGGTCGTGCTTTTGGACATGGATGTCAATGATGATGCTAGTAGAGTGGAGTTTGTGAATAACCTACATGGGATAGGCTCTTATTCTTATGAGTCGAGGAAATTATCTTTGGATCTTGAAAATCGAAAAACTCCACCAACAAAGGCATCAATTGAGGAGCCACTGGTGTCGGAGTTGAAACCACTTCCTCTGTACCTCAGGTATGAATTTTTGGGATCAAATTCGAATTTACCAGTTATTCTTTCTTCTTGCCTTACAAACATGCAGACTGAGACCACTTTAGCAGTGCTTCAAAAGCTGAAAAGGGCATTTGGATGGACTCTAGCTGACATTCGAGGAATAAGATCCGCAATTTGCATGCACAAAATTATCTTGGAGGATGATGCAAAGCCTCCCTTGGAGCGTTTACAAAGATTCAACGAGGCTATGCAAGAAGTTGTGAAGAAATAGGTGATCAAATAGTTGGATGTCGGGGTTGTATAACCCATTTCTGATAGCTCATAGAATTTTCCGATGCAATGTGTTCCGAAGAAGGGTGGTATGACTGTGGTCACCAATGACAACAACGAACTTATTCCTACTCGGACGGTAATCGATTGGAGAGTATGTAAGGATTACCAGAAGCTAAACAAGGTGACCCGAAAGGACCATTTCCCGTTGACATTCCTTAACCAAATGCTAGATCATCATGCGAGGCGTTCTTTATATTACTTCTTGGATGGTTACTTGAGGTACAATCAAATTTTAATAGCACTCGAGGACCAAGAGAAGACCACATTTACCTTTCAATATGGCACATTTCATTTCTCTCGAATGCTTTTCGGATTGTGTGATGCTCCGGAGACCTTCAAACGATGCATGATGGATATCTTCACCGACATGGTGGATGATATCTTGGAGGTTTTCATGGATAATTTCAGTGTAGTTGTGGATACCATTGTGAGTGTTTGGGAAATTTGGTTAGAGTGTTAGCCCAGTGTGAAGACACCAACCTTGTTCGCAAGTGGGAAAAGTGCCATTTCATGGTAGAATAGGGTATAGTGTTGGGTCACACAATATCAAACCGAGGAATTGAAGTGGATAAAGCCAAGATAGAGGTGATTTCGAGGCTTCCTCCCCTACGTCTGTCAAAGGGGTGAGGAGTTTCCTTGGGCACGCGGGTTTTTATCGGAGGTTTATATAGGATTTTTCAAAAGTGGTACACCCTTTGTGCAAGTTGCTAGAAAAAGATGCAAAGTTTTTATTCGATGAAAATTGTATGCAAGAATTCGAGTTTCTCAAGATCAAGTTAACCTTTACGCCCATCATTACTGCACCAAATTAGAGCTTGCCTTTCGAGATCATGTATGATGCTAGTGACATTGCAGTTGGGGTGTGTTGGGCCAAAGGATCAACAAAATATATCATCCAGTGTACTACGCAAGAAAGACCATGAATGAGGCTCAAAGGAACTATACAGTCACCGAGAGAGAGTTGTTATCTATGGAAAAGTTTTAACCTTATCCTATAGGGGCCAAAATTATAGTGCACATCGATCATGCCGCCCTTAGGTTTTTGTTGACAAATAAAGACTCCAAGGCAAGATTGGTGGGATGGGTGTTACTACTCCAAGAGTTTGATCTAGAAATTGTAGATCGGAAAGGTAGTAAAAATCAAGTGACAGACCACTTGTCCTGTTTAGAGGAGAAGGGAAGACCTTGTGATGGCCTTGAGATAAATGATTCATTTCCCCACGAGCAACTCCTTGGAGTGTCAATGAATGATATGCCATGGTTTGCCGATATTTCCAATTATCTTGTGACCGGAATAATCATGTATGAGCTCTCTTGTAACCAATGGAAGAAACTCAAGCGGGATAGCTTGAATCTTTTATTGGGACGAGCCATATTTTTTTAAGATTTGCATGAATGGTGTGATTCGTAGATGTGTCCCGGAGGAAGAAAATTTGGGTATCTTAGAGGCTTGCCATTCCTCTCCCTATGGTGTCCATCATGGCGGGGTGAGGATGGCTTCTAAAGTGCTTAGTTGTGGATTCTAATGGCCAGCCTTGTTCAAAAATGCGAGTGATTTTGTGAAGAGATGTGATGAATGCCAAAGAGCTGGTGGAATTTCAAAAACGGATGAGATGCCTCTTAATGCAATTCTGGAAGTGGATATCTTTGATGTTTGGGGCATCGATTTTATGGGTCCATTTGTTAGCTCTTGTGGAAACACTTACATTTTAGTGGTGGTTGATTATGTCTCAAAATGGGTTAAAGATGTGCCTTTGCCTAACAATGAAGCCCGGAGTGTTATGATATTTCTTAAAAGGAGCATTTTCATAAGGTTTGGCACTCTTCGTGCGATTATTATGATGGGGGTTCTCACATTTGCAACAAAACTTTCTACACGTTGCTTTCCAAGTATGATGTCAATCATAATGTTTCTATCCCCATCATTCTCAAGCTAGCGGTCAAGTGGAAGTCTCCAACAAGGAAATAAAAAATATCTTGTCAAAAACGGTTAATGCTAATAGGACCGACTGGTCGAAGAAGTTAGATGACACTATATGGGCTTATCGGATGGCCTACAAAACTTAGATTGGTATGTCTCTGTATCGATTGGTGTTCGAAAAGCTTTCCATCTACCGATTGATTTAGAGAACAAGGCCATGTGGGCTTTGAGGAAGTTGAATTTGGAATGGGATGTTACGACAAATCTTCATGTTGAACAACTCAATGAGCTTAATGAGATTAGATTCCATGCCTACTCCAGTTCGTTCTTGTACAAGGACAAGATGAAGTACCTTTAAGACAAATATGCTCGTGGAAAGGAGTTCAAAGTTGGTGATTTGGTTCTCTTGTTCAATTCTCGATTACGTCTGTTTCCGGGAAAGCATAAATCAAAGTGGAGTGGGCCATTTGAAGTTGTGTCTGTGACCCCTTTTGGTGCTCTTAATCTAAAGAACAAGAATGATGAAGTTTTCAGAGTTAATTGGCCCCGGGTCAAACATTATCTTCGAAAGTTTGATGACTGCCATGTGGTGGAACTTCTTCATCTCAAGTGATGTGATGGTAACATGCGTCGTGCCACAACGTTAAATCAGGCGCTTCTTAGGAGGCAACCCATGTTTTTTTCTTCTTGATTTTTTTTTTTTTTTTTGTAGTTTAGTACTGATTTCTGGGATAATTTATTGTGAGATGTTGTAGGGATTGTGTTGATGCAGCGCAAAACATAATAAAAAAATTGTTCAGTCACTGAAGTTGCCAGTGTTACCGCACTACATTTTGTATGGTCCGCACTGGTGTGACATAACGCGAGGACTCTTTGAAGTTTGCTACCGTGACCGCATGGCATTTTGTGTAGACCGCAGAGGCTTGCTTCTGAAGGTTTGCATAAGAAAACCCAGCGCAGACCGCAGTTCATTTTGTGTGACACCGCTGGTATGTAAGAACGGGTCCCACGGGTTTCTCTATAAATTGACCTCAAGGGTCTCCTGTTACACTTTTCTAAAAACTAACTCTGAGAGACCCTAAAACTACTGTTCATCCTCTCATTGACTGTAATTCTTGCTTAGATTGATTAACTGCATTTCATCTCCACATCTGATAACATTTCACTCATTTCTCTTTGCTTTATTTTGTAATTTCATTTTTGTTTCATTTCCATCATCCTGTAGATTCTTTTTCATTCCCGTATTTCTTTAATTTTCAGGTTAGTATAGTTTAAATGTTCAATTTTGTGTGCATGGTGAGTAAAATGAATTGGCTAAGTGAGTAGGGATCATAACTAGGTGAAAACTTGAACAAAAATGCAAAATCCAAGAACCCTAACTCAGCGCCATATCTGTGCACACTCCGCGGACCGCGATCCTTTTTGGGCGGTCCGTGATGCCTTAGTGTGGTCCGTAGTACCACTTTTTGCGGACCGCAATGATGAACAGCAAGGTAACCTTAAGCCTAGTGCGACCACACTGCATTTTATGCGGACTGCACTGGCCCAACGCGGCCGCGGTACTACTTTGTGCGGTCCATGGTGGTCAGATTCAATGGGTGTGTCAAAGGAGTTCCATTCCTGTGCGGACCACAGTTGCTTTTGTATGGTCCGCGGTGGCCCCAGTGCGGCCGCACTCTTTTTTGTGCGGTCCGCACTGTACTATTTTACAATTGTCTGCTTTTGTTTTGAATCTTATTCCGCACTAATGTTTCGCTGCTTCTATCGATAATAACAAATTAAATGTTGCTCTTGCAGACAATTATTAAATAAAGAGGTAAATGCGCAAGACAATGCGGCCGAGGTGATTCCTCTCCGGGAGGCAAATGAAAGAAAACGATAAAACTCACTCTCCAATTTCGGAAAATTACAAAAAGATTGAGAAAGGCAGTAAAAGCATTTGTCCACTGGAAGAAGAAAATGTTATTTCGAACAAACTTTAGAAAGAAAAAAAACTTTCTTCGTTAATGCTTTTTGCTGGATGACAGCATGGAAAGCTTTGACATGCTGATAGGTGCCTTTTTTAGGTGTGTAAATAGACCACAAAATGGTAAATCTAAGATTGATTGTTTGGCGCTATAGCAACATGTACTAATTTTTTATTGTACTAACCATGAGAGGCAGCTTATTTACATGTTGGTTGTAATAAACGTTTAATGTAAATTATTTTGGTAATCTGCACATTTACAACTAAAATGGCTTATTTTCTTGTCTTTGCGTTATTTTAGTACTTCGCGTAAAAAATAACATTATAGTACACTTTTGTTTAATTAAAAAAAAGAATTTTCACAATAATTTGCACATGAATAACTTTTGTTCATTTCTTGGCAAAATATCTGAATATTTCAGGTTCATAACATTGAAGACTTCTAACTTTATGCATATATTTTTACTAATATAAGTTTAAACTGTAATGCAACTTTGAGTGTTCAAAGAAAATAAAGACATGCTTGAATCAATACAATCAATAACTACAACTTGCCTCTATTGTTGGTCAAGATTAAATCCTAGTATCCCATTTTGAGCCTAAATATTATTTTTGCTCATCTACACCTTATAACATAAAGCCTACTGTATACATATGTATACAACTTTGTTGTCACGCCTATAAAAATAATCATTCATTTCTTTCTTTGTCTGGCCTCATGTTAAAGAAGTTTAAAGAAATATTTATTTTTATTTAAAAGGAAAAGAATAATATATATATATATCACATATTTAAGAACACGTATATTGTGTGAATATGAGTGTTTTTGTTTAAAAGAATTTAGAGGATTCTTGAACAAATGCATCTATGTTTGAAAATCAAGCCACCAAAATGAAAGAAAAAAATCACTTAAAAAAAGTTTCTTGCATCTACCAGCCCATAATCTAACATTATAAGCAATTAAAAGTCCTAAAAATTAAAAAGTCAGCATTGATCGACATTAGATGCGATTGACAAGTAAGGCAAGCCTATGGTTTATTGTAAATAACTGATTTTAACGACCTGACCAGTCGTTTCATGAATTACCGCTCTATTTTTCCTATTTCTGCTTCTTATTGCTTTGTTCAGTTGTATTATATGTTATCGGGTTGGATGGTTCGGGTCTGGAGAGGTTTTGGTAAGGTTTGAGACACTTAGTCTCTTTCGATAAGCTTAAGTTGAAAATGTCAACCGGATGTTTACTTACGTGGATAAGGGCTCGGATGTGAATTTTGACAATTCGGATAGCTTCGGGAGGTGATTTAGGATTAGGAGCATGATCGGAAAGTAGTTTGGAGGTCCGGAGTAGATTTACGCTTGAATTGGCGAAATTGAAATTTTGGTGTTCTCCGGTTGGTAGGGGAGAATTTGATATAGGGGTCAAAATGTGATTCTGGGAGTTCCAGCAGGTCCGTCGTATCATTTGAGATGTGTGTGCAAAATATCAGGTCATCTGGACGTGGTTTGATAGACTTTTGGATAGAAAGTGGAATTTGAAAGCTTTTGGAGTTTTTAGCCTTGAATCCGATGCTAATATGGTATTTTGATATTGTTTTAAGTGTTTTGAGGGTTGAAATAAGTTTGAATGATGCTATGGGATATGTTGACATGTTCGGTTGAGGTTCCGAGGGCCTCGGGTGAGTTTCAGATGGGTAAACAAACCAAATGCATAGTTGAGAAGGTGCAGATTATTGGCTTCAGCTGTTGTAGACTTTGGCCTTTGCATTCGCGAGTGGGCCCATGAGTTCACGAAGAGTTAGGATGAGAAGATGGATATTTGGCCTTCGTGTTTTTGAGGGAGTTCCCGCGTTCGCGAAGGGTTGGATTCAGGAAGATTCGCGTTCGTGAGATGGCAAACGCGTTCGCGATGGTTTGAGTTGCTAAAGCATCGCGTTCGTGATGGGGTGGTAGCGTTCGCGTAGGAGAATTTTTGGTCAATGGCATTTTGTGCTTCGGGAACACGAGGCTTTGATCGCGTTTGCTAAGAAGGATTTCTAATTGCTGGGTAGAATGTTTAAAAGGCCATTTTCGTGAGTTTTGGCCTAAGTTCATCATTTTTTTACTTGGTTTTGGAGCTTTTTGAGAGAGATTGAAAAGGCAATCTGAGAGAAATTATTGGAGGTAAGAATTTTGAACTTAATACTCGATCCTATTGTGGCTTCTACCTAATTAAACATGAAATCTGAGGGATTTAAAGCCTAAATTGGGGAGTTAAGGCTTGGAAACTTGAGACCTTAATCTAAGGATTTGAGTGTTCATTTGTAGTCGGATTTTGGTATTCTTGGTATGTATGAACTCGTGGGAGGATAAGGATTTTGTTGATGTGATTTTTATCGAATATTGGGTTGGACCAATTTCGGAATTTTTGGTATAATTTGATTTTTTGCATGGGCTTCGATCCCTTAGCATATTCTAATGTTATGATTTTGATTTTGGGTAGATTCGGCGTGAGTTGAGGCCGAGGCGAGAGGAAAGGTCATATCAGAGTGGTATTTATCTGGTTTGAGATAAGTAACCATTGTAAATCTGGAACTGAGGGTACAAAACCCCGGTATTTCGTATCATTTTGGAAAATGAGGTGACGCACATGCTAGGTGACGAGCGTACGTGTGGACGTACATCGGTAGGGATTGTGACTTGGTCTGTCCCGTAACGACAATCAAGCCACGTACTTGATTTGAAATCTTATGATATCCCGTACATTAGAAATTTATGCTGTATTGTAGGATGTATGCCATGTTTGGGCCTTAAGCCGACCTGTTGAGACCCTCAGGGGCATTTTTTCTGTTTTCCTCGCGCTATTTGTTTAAAAGCATATCCTCTATCATGTTTTACCTGTTTATTGTTTAAACTTGGTTTTATCACTCTATCTCTTAAAATGTGAAACCTGTTTGGGCTGAGTTTCCTTGATTTCCACTGTTACGCCCAAGTGACTGTAAGATTAATGACTGAAAGGGTTTAGGACCAAATGATGAGGATTGTGTATATATTATGGATCGGGTTGTACGCCGCAGCAATATTATATGTATGTATTATGGATCAGGTTGCTCATCGTAGAGATACTTATATGGATAGGGTTGCATGCTGCAGTGACATATATATTGGATCGGGCTGCGCGCTGCAACAATATGACGTTTGGGCTGTAGGAGCCCCTCCGAAGTTTGTACACGTCTAGTGAGCATAATCGACTATAAACTATGGATCGGGCTGCACACCACAGCAGTTATTATGATTATTACTATTCTGAGATGTTATGGAGCCTAAGTGTTTAGTGTGAGTACTAAGTCACAAGAGCTGAGTCACGATGACTAAGATGCTTGCCCGAGAGGTTATATTCATGAGTGATACCTTGCTCGAGGGGCCGATTTATGGTATTTTACTGACTTCACTCTTCATTTATAACGAGCCTCAGTTGAAAACTGCTAAGTAAATGATTTCAAATTATTTCAATTGAAAATGGAGCTTTATGAAGAAACAGGTTTTGAAAATATTGAGTTTGACTTGATATTATGTTGTTTACTCTTTTACATTATTTTTGACTGTTCGTCACTGCTTTCAGACCTTATTTATGTTATTTACTTACTGAGTTGGCGTAATCACATTACGACATGCACCTCGTGTGTAGATTCAAGTGCCCAAGCGGCAGAGTGAGCGTTCTCAACATTTCCAGAGCTTATCGGAGATTGCAAGGTAGCTGCACGGCACCCGTAACCCTGCTTTTCTCCTTATTATCCTTTTTTCTGCATTAACACTTACTATGTATTAGACAGCCGGATCAGTGTATTTAGAGGCTCTAGACTCATGACATCAGATGTTTGGGTTGTGTTGGTCTATTTTCTATATTATTTTTTCACACATTTCAGTGATATATGAATTCCTTATGAGAATTGAGACTTAACTAAATGTTAAAAAATGTTTTTAGTAAAAGATATTGATTGTGGTTACTTGTTGGGTTGGCTTGCCTAGTATTATGATAGACGTCATCTCGACTGGTATTTAGGGTCGTGACAAGTTAGTATCAGAACCTAGGTTACATAGATGTCGCGAGTCATGAGTCGGTTTGGTAGAGTCTCGCAGATTGGTACAGAGACGTCTGTACTTATCATCGGGAGGCTGCAGAACCGTTAGGAAAAACTTCATATTCTTGTAATTCTTATCGTGTGAGTCTGTTGATCCGAGTACTAAACTTCTATTATTCCATTCTTTCACAGATGGTGAGGACACGTGCTACCAGTCAGGATGGATAACCACCAGTACCACCATCTGGGGCAACTAGAAGTCGATGATGCAGTTGAGGCCGTGGTAGGGGCAGGGGTGTAACCCGTACAGCAGTCAGGGTAGAACATGTAAATCCACCAGTTGCCCTAATTTATTATCAGGTCCTAGTTGCGTATGCTCCAGCAATATCATCTCAGGCACCAGCTGCGCCTATTGTGATTCCTGGCCTTCTGGAGGCTCTAGCTTAGATTCTATCACTGTGCACTAGTTTGGCTTTCTCAGGCCAGGGGAGGTACTAAGAATCCCATTGCTCGCACACCTGAGCAGGTTGTGCATGGACTTCAGACACCAGGGACACCTCCAGCCCAGCCGATTGCACAAGCTCAGGAGTATGTGGGACCAGCTATGCCTAATGACGAATAGTGTCGATTGGAGAGGTTTGGTAGACTTCAGCCTCTGACTTTAAGCAGTATTGAAGGCGAGGATTCCCAGGGTTATTGGGAAAGTGTTAGAGGATTATTTATACACCAGGTATTCTAGAGACTAGTGGTGTGGAATTTATTATATTTTAGTATTCTAGAGATTTCTTTACTTGGTGGGAGGCTTATGAGAGGCGTAGGCTTGTTAGTGCAGCGCCCCTTACATGGCAGCAGTTCTCTGTTCTCTTATTGGAGAAGTATGTGCCACGGTCTCACCGAGAGGAGCTGTGCAGCCAGCTTGAGCAGTTGCATCAGGGAGATATGACCATGACACAGTATGATATGCAATGTTTTGAGTTTGCTCACCATGCAGTCTAGTTGGTTCCCACAGATCGATAGAGGATGACGACGTTCGTCAATGGCCGCAAATATCAGCTTTGGATTGACATAACTAGGGAGAGGGTGCTAGGTGCTTCTTTTTAGGAGGTTTCTGATACCGCCCGCGAGATTGAGTCAGCGAGAAGAGAGGGAGGCCAAGAGGCCTCGGGGATCTGATAGCTTTGGTAGTGCTCCTCTGAGAGGTAAGTTTCAACACGGTAGGGGCCGTCCATTCAGGAAATCTCAGCCAGCGCACCTAGGTTATCGTGGGACATCATCAGGTCATGGTTCTCACAATTCTTATCAGGATCATTCATCACTCAGTGCCCTTCCAGCCCAGAGTTCGTTTCGTCTCTATCAGTTTAGGGTTCTTCCATGTTAGGTCCTTCTACTGGTCATTTCAGTGCCAGGGGTTACCTTCAGTCCCCGTCTCTACCGCTGTGGAGTTGTTATGATTGTGGAGAGTTTGGGTATATGAGGAGGCAGTGTCCTCATCTTCTTAAGGGTCCGTCTAAGTAGAGGGGTCAGCCCCCGACTTCAGCTCCAGTTACTACACCACCCACTCAGGCAGCTTGGGATGGGGATCAGTCAGCTAGGGGTTACCTCAGATGGGGAGGTCAATCAGGTGGTGTCCAAGCTCGTTTATATTCCCTCCTAGGTAGACAAGATGTTGTTGCTTCAGATGTTGTGATTATAAGTATTTTCTCAGTCTGCCGCAAAGATGCCTCTGTATTATTTGATCCTGGTTATACTTATTCTTATTTTCCATCTTCGCTCGTTATTTGGATACGCCCCGTGAGTCTCTTATTTCATCTATTCGTCTATCTATTCCGGTAGGTGATACTGTTTTGGTAGACCGTGTGTACTAGTCATGTGTGGTGACTATTGGGGTTCTAGAGACTCGAGTGGATATTTTTTTGTTATGTATGGTGGACTTTAATATTATATTGGGCATGGATTGGCTATCTCCATGTCGTGCTATATTGGACTCGCTAAGACAGTAAAGTTGGCTATCCCGGATTTGCCACGGATTGCGTGGCGAGGTTCTACTGATTTTTTCCCCAGTAGGGTAATTTCATTTTTGAAGGCCCAACGTATGGTTGGGAGGGGTTTTATTTCGTATTTAGTCTTTGTGAGGGATGTCGGTGCAGAGACTTATAGTATTGATTTTGTTCCATTTGTGAGAGGTTTTCCCGATATGTTTCCTGCCGACCTACTGGATATGCCATCTGATAGGGATATAGATTTCGGTATTGATCTGGTGCTGGGAACTCAGCCCATTTCCATTCCACGTATCATATGGCACCAACGGAATTGAAGGAGTTAAATGAGCAGCTTGAGGAACTCCTTGATATGGGGTTCATTTGGCCTAGTGTATCGCATTGGGGTGCGCTGGTTCTATTTATATAGAAGAAGAATGGCACTATGAGGATCTGTATTGATTACAGGCAGTTGAACAAGTTCACAATTAATAACAAGTATCCCCTGCCTCACATTGATGATTTATTTGACCAGCTTCAGGGAGTGAGAGTGTTCTCCAAGATTGAACTCTGTTCAAGTTATCACCAACTAAAAAGCAGGGAATCGGATATTCTTAAGGCAACATTCAGGACCCGATATGGACTTATGAATTCATGGTGATGTCTTTTAGGCTAACCAATACCATATCTGTTCGCCCATTAAAGCGGTACATGATCTGGGTTCATAACGTTGTGAGACAGTTCGGTCCATATCCGGTGTGGGCGTTAGATCATTGAGAGGACCATGGACTTGATGAACAACGTGTTCCGACTGTATCTCGACTCATTTGTCATAGTTTTCATTGATGATATTCTGGTGTTTTCACATAGTCATTTGAGAGTTGTCTTACAGAGATTGAGGGAGGAGAAACTTTATGCAAAGTTCTCCAAGTGCGAGTTTTGGCTTAGTTCATTGGCTTTCTTGGGGAACGTGGTGTCCGGCGAGGGTATTCAGGTTGATCCAAATAAGATAGAGGTGGTCTAGAGTTGGCTCAGACCGTCCTCAACTATAGAGATTTGCAGCTTTCTTGGTTTAGTGGGCTATTATCGTCGGTTTGTTCAGTGATTCTCATCTATCGCATCGCCCTTGACCAAGTTGACTCAGAAGGGTTATTTATTCAGATGGTCGGATGAGTGTAAGGAGAGCTTTCAGAAACTCAAGACTGCCTTGACCGCAGCTCCAGTGTTAGTGTTTCCATAAGCTTCACTTTCACATACCGTGAATTGTGATGCTTCGAGAGTTGGTATTTTGTGTGTGTTGATGCAGGAGGGTAGAGTTATTTCATATGCTTCTCGTCAATTGAAGCCCCACAAGTAGAACTACATTGTACATGATTTGGAGTTGGATTCCATTATTCACGCGTTGAATATTTGGAGGCATAATTTGTATGATGTGTCTTGTGAGGTGTTTACTGATCATCATAGGCTCCAGCACTTTATCAAGCAGAAGAATCTCAATTTGAGGTAGCGGAGATGGTTGGAGTTGCAAAAGGTTTATGACATTACTATTTTGTACCATCCATGAAAGGTCAATGTACTGGCCGATGCTTTGAGCCAGAAGGCGGTGAGCATGGGGAGTTTGGCATATATTCCAGTTGGGGAGAGACCTTTTACTTCAGGCTTTGGCCAATCAATTCGTGGGGCTAGATATTTCAGATCCCAATTGGGTATTGGCTTGTATGATTTCTCGACCTTCCTTATTTGATCGCATCAAAGAGCACCAGTATGATGATCCTCGTTTGCTTGTCCTTAATGATAGAGTTCAGCACGATGATGCCACATATGTGACTATTGGTAATGATGGGGTGTTGAGGATACAAGGACGGATACAAGTGCCAAATATGGATGGGCTTCGGGAGTTGATTCTAGAGGAGGCCCATAGCTCGCAGTACTCCATTCATCCAAGTGCCATGAAGATGTATCAGGATCTAAGGTAGCATTATTGGTGGAGGAGAATGAATAAAGACATTGTGGGATTTTTAGCTCGGTGTCTCAACTGTCAGCATGTGAAATATGAGCATCAGAGACCGGGTGGCTTACTCCAACATTGCATTATCACATTGAGTTGCATTAGAAGTGCTACATTGCATTAGAAGTGCTACATTGCATAGTGGGATTTGCAGCAGTTGAAGCACGAGCATTATCACATTGAGTTGCATAATAAGTATATAGATATTGTAAATGTTCATTTAGTTGGTTCATAGATTCATACAAATTTGGGCTTTCAGTGGGCCCAATCTCCATATAAGTGTATAAAGCATTCATTAATTGTTGACAATCAGACATTTTAATTGAAGGATTTAAAACTGCATCAATTAAGTAAACAGGAGGAATTGGAAAGAAATATTTTTTGAATTTTGCTTGCATACTTGCAACAGCATCCGTATATCTATCTTTCTTCTTAAATTCATATAGTAGCAAAGAAATTTCAGCTATATGTACTAAAGCCAAAGTAATAGTTGGGTAATATGCCCCAGAAAACACAACAGTAGCAGTATAAAATTTATGTAAAAATTTAATCACATCACTAATGACCTCCCAGGTATCAGTTGTTAACATACGCCTAGGATCAGTACAATGTGCATTAGCAACTTCTGTTATTGGAAATCTATATTTGTAGCAACATTTTAAAAATATATACGTATAATTCCATCTAGTAACTACTTCGCCGGGCATGAATCTAGGTGTAAGGTTATATTGCATACACTTGTTCTTAAATTCCCTTATTCTAGATTGTCTATTATTTCCCTGAATTACTCCAACTGCTCTTCTAACTAGAGTAATCTCATGTAAAAATAAATCGAGCCCACTTTTAACAATTAAATTGTAAACATGACATGCACATCTAACATGAAAAATATCATCAAGAGGTGGATGTAAATTCAATTTTAAAATTGAAACTGCAGCATTGTTGTTTGAAGCATTATCAAAAGACATACACAAAACTTTTTGGTTTAGATTATAAAATTCGACAACTTCAACAATTGTACTACTAATAAATGCAGCAGTATGACTCTAATCTTCATCATATTTAAAAGCAATAATACGTTTTTGCATACAAGTATTGTCATCTATCCAATGACATGTAATTGTTAAATAATCATTTCCATTTACAGCATGGCCAATATCAGAAGTTAGACATACTCTAGAAGGAAGGTGACTAAACAAATAACGTATGTATGTTTGATATTGGCTGTGAAGTCTAAAGATGTCTGATCTATAGGTACTTCTAAGGATACCTTTAAACATAGGATTGTATATCCTTTGAATATACGTAACAAGATAAGAGGAAGAAGCAAATGAAAAAGGTAGAAAACCCAAAGCAATCATTTTCGCTAATTCCTCTCGATCCCTCATTTTATCATATTTTAGGAGACCTGCAGTAGTAGGGTTAAGTGTTGTTGCACTTCCATCCCCATTATTTCCCCATTCTATAGGATGATACTTTTGCATATGTCTAATAAGTGTGCCAGTCCCCCCTAAATTACCTCCGGTCAAATGTTTAAACGTTTCATTACAAAGTCTACACTTAACTCTATCACTATCTTCTATCTCATCAAAAAATTGCCAAACAGGACTTCTTTTTCTACGATTAGATTTAGAAGTTGGAGCGACTGGTGGTCTTCTACCCCTTGTTGCACTAGCAACTCCAACTCCAATACTACCAACATTTCCACTAGTAGGTGTAGGTGGTATCTCATCTTCTATTCCAATTTCGTTATCTTCTATTCCGAAATCTTGGTGTAATTGTTCATAATCAATATTTACATCTTGCAAATTAGGCGATGATTCAGAAACATGTGTTATTTGTTCATTATTACTATTACTACCAGAAGCTATAGGACTTTTTTTACTACTTCCACTTTCACTTCCACTCCTACCAGTAACTTTTCTACACGCTCTTTTAGCAGCATTCAACATATTGGAAAAATTAATATATAAGCTAAAATCAAATATGCAATTAAAATATTAAATAAGAGAAAGAGTTGGAGAGAGTGCACCGAATTCGACAATAAATTGAGCACTTGATTACGCAAATCCGGTGTTACCACGAACAAACGTCAAGCAAGTATTTCAATGTTGAACACTTGAACTTCAAGAATCAAGCTTCGAATGCCGATTTCCAAATAAGAAATTACGATAAATTAAATTCGGGAAAATAAAGACAATAAAATTATGAAAGTAGAATATGAATTCTTGAAAATTGAAGAGAAGAGAGTGATTGATATTTGCTAATTTGAGAATTGAGAGAGAGATAGATAATTTTGAGTGAGGAAATGAAGAAGAGGGGAGGGTATTTATAGATTTTAAGAAGGGTTAATAATGTAATTTAAAAAAAACAAAAAAAAAAACTCAAAATTGGCCAAAAATGCAAAAAGTCCCGTTGGGCAACGGTGCTGGACCATTGCCAACGGTCAAGTGGGCCCCATGTTTTCAGAAAATTTTTTTTAAAAAAAAAAAAAAAAAATTTTACCGTTGGGGACCGGTCCGGTCCGGTCCGGGTTGACCGGTTCACCCGGAATTTTCCTTTCCGGGCCGGTCCGGTCCGGGTCAATTGGACGGAATCGCCTAACGTCCTAACCCCTTTCCTCCCCCTAACCCAGCCCGCCCCCCCCCCCCTCCCCCCGCTATAAACCGGTCCGGTCTGGGCCGGGTTTGACCGGGCCGGTCCGTGCCGATCCCGGGTCAACCCGGCCCGATTGACACCTCTAGTACCAACTAGTGAACAATATTGATACGTTGATTTGAAACCTTGGTCGAGGGCCTCCACATTAGAAGCTGTGTACCTTTGTTGGCAAAAATTAATGTTATTTTTGTTTATTTTTCGTACCACCAATGATGACAAGAAATTTTCAAAATAATAACTCAAACTAATCAATGAGAAATAAAAAATTACTTGTGAATTTCAAGTAAATTATAGCTAAATATTCCCTTAACCTTACATAACTCATATTTTAAACAATTTTAATACTCAGTCAAAATTATATGCACTCAGTGTTAATTTTTACATAGCTGTGTATTTTAACATGTTAATTATAGCAGGTAATTTGTGTTATTTTCATGTCCATGATACATTTTAATGAATGGGTGGGTCATCGATCAATAATTATTTTCTTTTGAGTGGTCTAATACTATGAGTACTTATTATCGATTTTCACCACCAAGATGTGCTACAAGTAGAGCCGTCAAATTTGATCCAAACCCAAATGACCCGTCCAATCCGTTCAAGATTGGGTTGGTTATTGACCCGTCTATTTATTGAATTTAGTTCACCTTGACTCAAGTCTCAACTCATATTGATCCATGAATAAGGTTGTCAAAATATTTTAGAAATAATATTTTTTTTGTTTAATATTTTAAATATGACCATAACAAAAGCATAAAAAGTCTTATTTAGTAATTATACAATTTATAAGAAAATAATACATATTAATTAAAGTTTAATAAGAGTTGGGCGAATTGGGTTATGACCTGAATTTTAACACATCTTGACCCAACCCATCTTAGCTTAAGTAACTTTTAGACGGGTCATTTGACCCGCCCAATTATTGACGCAGCCTATTTTGACCCGCCCAAAATTGACCCAACTCGCTTATTTGACACCCCTAACTACAAGGTATGAGTTCTCTCACCCGAGACCTTAGCTGGTTTGAGCTTTAGGGATGGAAAAGCTTCCCCTTAAATGGGTTTATGTGGCACAAACTTGGATAATCAAGTTAACGAGTTTCGTATATACCCATAGTTAACCAAAATATATAAAAATAAAATAAATAAATAAAGCACCCCTCGAGTCTGGACATATACGTTAAAACCCTAGTTGGCGACAATGCATTGCATTTTCATTGTCATATGGCCTTGGAAACTATGAAACAAGAATTCAGATGTGAAAAGATGGGACCCATTTATCATTTTCCAGTAGGGTATATTATGCTTTAGCCATCAGATAGAAAATGAACTCCAAAGATAATAGAAGAGTAAAAGAAAGAAAGGACATTCCCACGTAAGCTACAAAAACTTTAGTCTTGGCTTATCCTAACATGTTGGCAACTGTCTTGTTAGCGAGCACAAAAAGCTACTTGAATCTTATCTGTGTGAATTTTGAAAGTAGCGCTAAACTATACAAATTGCAATGACAATAATGTTTTGATAGTTTAAGAATATTTATACACCAATAATCTTATCTGTGTGATTTTTGAAATAATTGATGTTTTAAGCCTGTTCAAATATTATAGCATTCTTTAGCTAATAACATGAGCAGTTTTCACAGTTTTTTTTTCATTTCTTTTAAAAGAAATCATCCTATATGCTTGTAATAACAAGAAATAACAACAAATCAATTGTAATTCTTGTTAAAGCTAAGCTATGAGTTCAAGTTTATGGTAATTGTTTTAGTAAAACAGAATTTTCCAAGATATATATACTCCATAGTGTTTGAAAATACGGAGAGAACCCTAGCTAATTAAACCTAAATACGTAGCTAATAAGACTTTTTGTTATCAACTTGAGAATAAACGGGGAGTGATGCCCACGAGGAAAGGAGAGTTAACGAGAAGGACTGATAGGTTTTTAGGCCCTAAGTTTTGGATGACGGGATGCATATATATAATAATACCTTAGGAGATCTCATATCGGAAAGAGAGTGAAGTATGAATATTATATAAAACATAATACATATTTGCATGGTATATACACTTTAGGCTCGATGATAGTATAGCCGAAGAGTGAGTGTTATTGGGCTAAAAATAGATAATACGCGAAATGTACTTGTTAGGGTTGTGATACCTCCAAACTTAATTAGTATTTACTGTTAGTATATTGTATTTGTAAATTAATTCTGGCAAAGAAAATAACTTATAAACTGAAATTTAGAAGAAGTAGAAATTAATCTGAGCCCATTGAATTTATAGTGTTTTCTTAAGGAACTTAATCCCCTCCTAGTACCCGAGGTTGTGAATTATTTATTCCTAGGATAGAACGGATTACACACTGGTATAGTGGTACTTCAAATCCCAGTGTTTCAACGAACACAAATGACACTTACGTTGTTTGTTTTGTAAGAAAATTACAATGCAGAAATAAAGAGGAGAATTCAAAAAATTCGTATACATAATCTGAGGGAATAGTATGCTATTTATAGGTAACAGGTTGGGTTTAAATGAAGAGGTGCAACTCTTTAGAGTGACTTTTGTGACTGTTTGTGTAAGAACGACATTAAGTTTTTCACCAACTCATGTGAATATGAGACTATTTGTTATAACAAAATATTTATAAAATTAAACTAGTAAATACAAAAAGTAAATTTTGATGTGTGTGTATACGTTTTGGGCAAGCCAGAGCAAGACTTCTCTATGAGAATACCTGGCTATCTCCTACTTTAAATAGAGAAAATCCCTGGAATTCTCTTATGTCGGGGATTATGTCTAAAAACTGCATATGTGATCTCCAATGGTGATCATTCTTTTTTTAAATATAAGATATATTCTTGGGCTAGAGCGTTAATATAGTATTTTATATGGGATAGGGCTTGGAGAACTCCTAGAATGGGATTCCTCTTATGTGATATCCTAACTTGTACAGGCTAAGTAAGAGTCATCTACTAGGCCAAAAGACCAATTTTATGCAAATTTCCCTCTTGAAGTTATAGCTACTCAGTCAGCGAATTATAAATGGAGCTTATGGAACTGCTTAGTTACAAAGCCTTATTTTAGGCAAGCAGCTTGCTTCTATGGCTCATGTATGAACAACAAAACTCATGCAGATCGACCTGGATGATTTGGGGGGGGGGGGGGGGAGGGGGGAGGCATAAAACTCGTGATAGAACGACAACTTCCCTTCCGCTAAACAGAATCAATAGAATTTCTTGATGACCGGATAGCACTGCTTAAGAAGATTGCATATGTGTGTATATGTATGTAAGTATATATGTATGTATAGGTATTCAAATTACAGTTTTTGCTTAAGAATAAAGTATTAATTAATTATAAGTTGGTAACTGATATAGTAAAGAAGAACTGATATCTTTACTATCATTCAAATTATTAATATCTTAATTCAAAATAATTAATTAAAGCTTTAATATGAATTTTAACTTTTTCCAACTCGTATAAATATAAAAATTTATGATTAGTTGTTTAATTGAAATAACAAAAGATAGATATGAGTTTAGAAGGTACTGTTTTATAGTTGTTTATAATATACAAATAAATCTTGTAGGAAACTGTATTTAGCAATTAAGAAAACTAAAGAACAATAAAAAGAAAGAACTAAAAACTGAGAAGTTGTAAAATTATATAGAAGCACGCCATAAGAACTGGAAGGTTCGAAAAGGAGGATAAGAGAATTGATATCGGTTTTTAAAAAAATAGTACTTAATATATTTGAAAAAAAATAAAACAAATTAAAATTTACATTAGCTTATAATTACATGATGTAGTTACGGCAATTCTCGCCTGAAAACCTTTTCTTTCATGTCACCATTTGACCTTTTTCTTTGGGGGAGGGGGGGGGGGGGGGGGGGGGGTTAATTCCACAATAGACTGAAACTCATACACTGGCTGAATTTGAAGAGTATAAATTTCCATGATCAGTCTATACTCATTAGAAACATTGAGTAAATAGGGGCTTTGTCCTGCATATTACTCCTTTCCCTAAAATTATGTGTTGTTTTACTTTTACATCACCTTTTAAAAAGTATTAATAAGATGGGAGTATTCACTATTTTATCTTCATTTATTTTCTAAGATATAATATCTCTCTTCATTGAATATTTATTTTAGTTATGAGTCATCTCCATCTTCAAAATAATTACTACTAAAGATAAAATGAATAACAACTACCCAGTATAATGATCTGCGAAGAGTAATATGTACACAGGCTTTATCCCTACCCGAAAAGGCAGAGAGACTGTTTCTAATCGACCATCGGCTCAGAAAGAGAAAAATAAAAACAAAAACAAAAAGATAAAATGAGAAAAAAAAATTAATTTTGTCTTGAACTTCTAAAATGACAAATGATTTAAGACAATTATTTTTAATTGACAAATAATTTAAGACGAAGGAAGTAATAGAGTACGGTAGAATTGTAACAAGTAGACCGTAAAATTTCCTAAATTTGTTATGTTGGACTTTAAGCCATTGGGCTTGAAAGTAGAAGAAGCGTGAATTGAAAATGGAGGGAAATAAAATGGAAGGAAAATAAAATTTTGAAGAAGTGAACTTTTGTCTTGCACTTTGTCCCTCATTGTGAGGGACAATCACATTTGTGTGCTTATATATAGAACCACTTCTTAAGGCTCTTAAAAGGAGTTGAAGAGAATGAACTCTCGCGTCGTAGTCGTCGCTCGGCTCGGTTTCGGCTTTGCCTTCGGAACCTCTTCTGGTAATTGCCTATAAATTCTGAGACAAGATTCCATTTTCTACACATAAAAAACACTCCAGAACTTCTTTCTCTCTGAATATACTGCGCATCCTAATTCGCAGTCTCTCTCTCAAACTCGTAAGTGTCATTTTGCTCTGTTCTTTGAATTCGTTGGTATCCTGCAGTTTTTATTGCCACTGCTGCAGGAAGGTCTATTCCGTTTTATCCTGAGAGGATTTACTCCATTACCCTGGCATGTGTGAGGGGGTTAAAATCCCTTAAGGACACACAAGAAACTTGTGGACTCGAAATATTTTTGATTCTCTACTATTTTCCAAATTTCTTTAATTCTTTTAATAGTTTTTCTGATTTTTGTTTTAACACAGTAACGTTCACATGTTGTTACTAATCTTTTCATTTGATTGATTATTAAGAAAATAAACTGAATTGTAAGGTGTTGTTTGTTACAATGATGAGATATCCCATGAGATTAATGCCAAATATACTCCACTATTTTTGAGGGCCATGAAAAATAAGTAGTTCAATTACTTTTGCAGAAATGATGTGGTCCTATTCAAACCCCTTCAGCACACCTTTGCTGAAAATTAACCCTACTGCCTACACTGGAAAACATCAAATATAGTTAAGAGTTATTTTCCTTTGAGGACCATGAAAATTCATATTCCTAGCAGTACTCCGACATGTAATGATTTAGACCTCAAACCTATCTTTCAATAGAATCCTTCGTTAGGAAATCAAATAGTTAGAGTTAATGTGAATATATCTAATAGCATTCAATAAAAACAGATTTCTTTACTACTATAACTTTTAATAAGCAGAAAAATGTAACAAACAGCATACATAAATTTGGGCAAAGCCTCAACATATATATCCAAGATGGATTGAAGAAAGAAACCAAAAAATGAAAGAGATGGAGTATTCGTTTATTCTCCCCCAACAGAAATGAACTTTATTCTTATCATAATTAAAAATGTTGACTTTATTACATTAAGGGAAACCTTTAGCTTTTGCTAACATAAGGTAGATCTTGAATCATGATGAGTTGTACAGTTAGTACTGAACCAATTACTTTTATCTCCAAGTTGCAGAACTAGCTAGCCGCTAAATACAAAAGGTGTATCAAGCAAGTTGTACATGGCTGGAGCTACTTGCATATATATCACCTAATTATTTAAGTACTATAAAAGCAGAATATACATATAGGCATAGCCAAGAATTATCTATAGCTATGTGACCTTTTAGTTCCTTTTTTTCTTTTAAAACTAGAACTAGAAGAAACAAATTAAACTAAGTTTCATTTCATTTAGTCGTACCACAAGTTTGAAGCCACTAACCCTGGCAAATTATCAAGCAACTCTGGCACAAAATCTTCTCCACCACCACCATAATCCTCGAACGAAAGATCCAAATTATCGGTCATTGCTGCTTCACTATCAGGATTATGCACATTATTAGCCATTTCATCCACAACATCATGATGATGATGATGATCTTCATGTACAACTTTATCTTTGTCAGGTGGCGATTGTGATAAATAAAAACCCTTTTTTAATTTACTATTTTTGTCACATTCCGCGCCGACACAGCTACTTTCCATCATCGGGTACTTAGCATCTTGTCCAGTGAGTTCTTGAACTAAAGCTCTGAACTCTGCTGCACTAGTGTTCACCTTCATAGGGTTTGCAATATACACAACTTTCACTGGCTTTTTCTTGGTATTTTTGGACTCTTTGTTTACCTTTTTTGAATGCACACTTAGCATTTTGTCCCTTCAATGTTGTTGAGATTAGAAAAGTTGAAAAGGGTTATGGCTTTTGATTTGATTTTTAGGGAAATGGAAAGTGGGTTTCCAGGAAAAGAAAAAGGGGATGGAATATGGAAAGGAAAGGAAAGGAAATTGGAGTTAAGAAAAGGAAAGGGGCCACGTGGATGTCGCAATGAAAGATAGTAAATGGACACGGAATTAGCAGTAGATAGAGAAAGAGGGATATCCAAATCCCCCCAAACCTCATTCAATAGCGCGTTATATACATAACATAAAGGCAATAAGGTGTATGGGTTGTTTAGTATGAGGTATAAAAAGGTATAAGGGTGATATAAAAATTTAATATTACCTTATTATATTGTTTGGTTAGTAAATTAGGTATAAGTTATCTCGGTATTTAATACCGGGATAACTTATACCTTATAAAAGGTGGGGTAATTAACACTGGTATAACTTATACCTTCTTCTTAGAAATTATGCAATTGTCATTCTTAATACAACATACCAAACACTAAATAAACAACAATCTCATCATAATTAATCCAACATAATTTATCCCAATATAACTTATACTGGTATAAATTATATTCCAACCAAATTTAATACCACATTAATACTCTATATGGTTAGCAAACCAGGTATAAGTTATCAATGTTAATTTTAACACTAGGATAATGTATACCTTAAGACAAGAGGGGTTGCTCTGATGGTAAGCAACCCCCACTTCCAACCAAGAGGTTGTGAGTTCGAGTCTCCCCAAGAGCAAGGTGGGAAGTTCTTGGAGGGAAGGATGCCGGGGGTCTATTTGGAAACAGCCTCTCTACCCAAGGGTAGGGGTAAGGTCTGCGTACACACTACCATCCCTAGACCCCACTAAGTGTGATTATACTGGGTTGTTGTTGTTGTTGTTGATAATGTATACCTTATAGAGGGTGGAGTAATTAGCACTGGTATAACTTATACCTTCTTCTTTTAAATTATATAATTGTCATTCTTAATAGAATATACCAAACGGTAAATAAATAATATTTTCAGCATAACTAGTCTCAGCATAACTTATCCCAACATAAATTATATCGGCATAGCTTATACCGGCATAAGCCCTATTCCAATCGAACGATCCTAACAACTTAATTTTATGTGATCGTAATATTATTTGACTAGACATATAGTTCAATAACGAAAGAAATATTTTTGAAATTTACGATAGAAAATAAGCAATAAATATTTACGTGACTATAACCTATATATCTTTTCACTAAAGGTAACTATTCTTATGATACGTGCGTTAGTCATGTCATCTTCTATTGATGAAAATAAATCGTTTAGGAAAGAACATAATTAATATTTGGTTCGTTTGAGTTGTAAGGTCATCTCCAACCTTTGCCTCTATTTTTTCCTCTAAAATGGAGTAAAGTTACTTCAACCATTACACTATTTTTTAATCCAAAAAATATTCTATTTTATTTCTTTTTCTTTCTTTGATATTATATTATTATCTTTTAGCAATATCTAATATTTTATATTTGCACCATTCATTTTTTGAGATTATTATATATTTTTTGTACAATTATAACTTATAATAAAACGAACTTATAATTTTACATAAAAACAATAAATGCATGAAAGTTAATTTTCAAAATTATATGTCAAAGTTATGATGTAAAATTAATATTATAAAGATATCACATAAACATAATTAGGTATATATAAAGAAATAAATTAAAAGAGTTAAATAATAAAAATAATAATAAAATAAGCATGAATAAAAATGAAGGAGATGAATAGTGTCACTCTATATTTGGAGGAACACTATTCTAGTTAATGGATCACGTACAAATTATTTTCAATCAACTAGGGGAATCCGTCAGGGTGATCCCATCTCCCCATACATTTTTGTTCTATGTACTGAGATGCTCTCCCGTTACATTACTCACCAAGTCGATTGTGCCTTATGGGACCCCATAAAGCTAAGCCCAAAAGTCCCTGACTTATCTCATATTTTTTTGCGGATGATATTACGCTAATGTCTAAAGCAAATATTAAGTCTGCTTAAAATTTTCTAATGCCCTTCATATATTTTGCCAATTATCGGGTTCAGGTCATCTCCAACCCTCCCCATTTCTCCATAATAGGTGCATTTTTTGCCACAATGGAGCTCCAAGGCTCTCCCATTTTTGCCTCCAAAATGGGAGATGAATAGTGTTACTCCAAATATTGAGTGACACTATTCATTTCCTTCATTACTATTCATGATTATTTTATTATTATTTTATTATTTAGCTCTTTTTATTTATCTATTTATATAGACCTAATTATGTTTATGTAATATCTTTATAATATTAATTTTACATATTAAATTTGGCGTATAATTTTGATAAATTAATTTTTATGTGTTTAATATTTTTATGTAAAATTATAAGTTATAATTATACTAAAAATATACAATCATCTCAAAAATGAATGGTGCAAATATAAAATATTATATGTTACTAAAATTGAAATATACGAATATAAAATATAAGATATTGCTAAAATTGAAAATACATTAAAATTGAAAATGTATTAAATTAAAATACATAAAATTGAAACTAAGGTAAATAGCATAATAACTTAGTAAGGAGGTATGTCGTTTTCATATACAAAAAGTTTATTATAGTATTGAGTGAATGGGGCCGAGGATTATTGTGGTTGTGACTGTGGATATTGTTGACTTCTTTTATACATTATTCGTTGCTATTATTGTCGCATAAATTCACGACGAATCAGATCGACAATAGATTTTATTTAATAAAAATAAGAAAATAAAATTTAAATAAAACATAATAATATAATATTAAAGAGAGAGAAGAATATAAAATAGAATATTCTTTTTTAGAGTAAAAAATAGAGTAATGGTTGAAGTAACTTTACTGTATTTTGAGTTTGATTCCAATTTCAATTCAATTGTATCTAGCCAATATTAACTTATTAACATTATCGAAGCCAAAGAAACCAACTCAAATGAAAAATTACAGATTTTCCAACATTCTTCCGAAAAAGAAAAAATTCGACCCCGAGCCCGCGTGGTAAAAACTCGAGAATCATACTAAAACCCGTTCACACATTCACCCACGAGCCAAAATATGCAATTAGTTTCGGAATCCGACCCCAAATCAAGGTCTAAATCCCCAAATTTATAAAATCCCCAATTGAATTTTCTCTTCAAAAATTGCCATAGTCGGATTCTATGGAAGGAGTTATGAAATTATGACTTATTTCCGTTTTGTTTTTTTTTAAAAGACTGGGCATGCCTTCTTCACGTTCGTGAAGAGCTGTCGCGTTCGCGAAGAGCTGTCGTACTCAGACTTATGCGATCATGAGTTCTCTCACACGTTCTGTGACGACCCAAAGGATCATCACCATAATTCTCCCTTTTCTTGTGCTTTCGAGGCCTTGAAAACCTCTTTTTTGATCGCCTAGATTTACGTGTGTAGTCCGGGTGTGAAGCAGGAAACCTTTTATGTGAAAATATATGAACTCTGCGTTAAAAACTATGAATTTTAATAATAATATTGATATAGTTGACTTTGGTCAACATTTTGGGTAAACGGACCCGGACCCGTGATGTGACGGTCCTGGAGGATCCATAGGAAAATATGGGACTCGGGCGTATTCCCGGAACCAGGCCCGAGTATGGAATTTTTGAAAGAAATTGTTTATCTGAACTTTGTATGAGAAATTGAAATGAAAATGAGTTAGAAAGTAATGGTATCGGGATCGTATTTTGGTTCTGACACCTGGTACAAATCTTAAATGAGTGTTAAGCTCTATCTGTAAATTTTTGTTGAAAACGGACGTCGTTTGACGTGTTTCGGACTTGAAATGAGAAATAAGAGTTTGATGGAAAGTTGTAAGAAATCATGTGTTTTGAGGTTTGATTCTATGTAAATGATGTTATTTTGGCGATTTGATCGCACGAGTAAGTCCGTAGGATATTTCCGGGGTTGTGTGCATATTTGGTTTGGAGCCCCGAGGGCTCGAGTGAGTTTTGAATAGGCCACGAGTTTATTTTTGGCATGTTTGAAAGCTGTTGGTATGCATGACCTGCAGTGTTCGCAAATGCAAAGTGTATCCCGGAGTTCACATTTGCAAAACTCCCCTTTGTAGCCCAGAGTTCGCATTTGGGAACAAATGTTCGCATTTGACAAACTCCCCTTTGTATCCTAGAGTTTGCATTTGCGAACTAAAATCTCGTATTTCCCAAGCATGTTGTGTTAGAAATACGTTCTCAATGCAATATACTAAACGTGTACTCTTTTGTAGGTTTTGATGAATGACAAACGAAGCAAAAATTGATATATGACGGAATTCAAGTACAAGCGCACAATGGTTGCGAATAAGATTGAAGTTCAAGATATAGCTTTTAATTGTTATTGAGTTGTTCTAAATTGTAATCTCGATCCTATAACTTGACTCATAGTATGGCCTCTCTCATAAAACTATTTTCCAAAATCATGCATATTTAATTCTGTGTCAAAAAGATTTTAAATCATGCATATTTACATTAGGCAAAATGTTTTCTAAACATGCCTCAAAAAATCTGGGCTAAAATAATCGATTATGTACTTATGATAATCGATTGTTTCTGAGCCAAGACTGCATGACAATCGATTATGAATTAATGGTAATCGATTGTGAGTAAGACAGTGAACATCAGGTTTTTCTAAATCTGCATGATAATCGATTGTGAACAAATGACAATCGATTGTTGTTGAGGTAAAGTTTTTCAATACTCAAAATAATCGATTATGAACTAATGGTGATCGATTGTGTTGAGTTGATGTCTTCCAGTGATTTTAAATTTAATTAAGTAATCGATTATGTCTTTAGATAATCGATTATCACTGAGACAGTAAGTTTTATGATTTTCAGAAAATAACAAGTAATCGATTGTTGCAAAGGACAATCGATTGTTGAAGCTGGCCGTTGTCAAATGATTTTCAAATACCATAAGGTAATCGATTATTGATTCTAGATAATCGATGTTCTGCTTAAAATCTGGAAATGATTTTTAGAACGTTGCTGAAGTAATCGATTATTGATTTTATATAATCGATGTTCTGCTTAAAATCTGGAAATGATTTTTAGAACGTTGCTGAAGTAATCGATTATTGATTTTATATAATCAATGTTTTGCTTAAAATGTGGAAATGATTTTTAGAACGTTGCTAAAGTAATCGATTATGAACTTAGTGTAATCGATTATCTGATTTTGAATATTGCCAGTAATCGATTATAGATTATGTATAATCGATTGTGAAGCGTTAAATCTGGGATTGATTTTTAAACTGACTGGCAGATAATCGATTGTTTGGTCTTAATAATCGATTATCACTGAGTAATTTCAGCAACTCTTAATTGGCAATTAGACAACGGTTGAACCAACTTTTTCAACTATAAATACAGCTTCATTTCAGTGTTTTAAAAACAACAACATACACAAAACTGATCATTACATTGCTATAAGCTTTCATTCAATTGTTCTTCATTTTCTACTCATTTCATAAAGCTTTTGAGAGCCATATTATTGCTTAAAGTTGTTGTGATCTTGAACATATTCTTTTACTCATATCTACTCAATAAGGAGTACTTTAGTTAAGTGAGTGTCCAAGTATTTGATATACTTGTAAGAGAATTGCGATTCTCTTGTTTCAAGGAACTTGCGTTTCCTTGGGTGAAGTCTTTGAGATTGCGATCTCCGAGCAACTGTTTGAGGCTTGTGTCCTCAAGTGTGTAACGGTTTGTTGAGCACCCTTAAGCTTAACAAGATAGTGAAAAATCTCGAGAGAGTCTCTCGGGGACTGGACTAACCACGTTGGTGGCCAACCAGTATACATCTTTGTGTAAGTTTATTTTTCTGCATTTATTTTACTTCCTGCAAAGTTTAAATTCCGCAAGAAAACGCTAAATTCTATTAATACGCTATTCACCCCCCCTCTAGCGTAAAGCGTAGTTTCTAACAATTGGTATCAGAGCCCAACTCTCTGAAAACTTAACCGTTTGAGAGAACCATCCATGGCTTCTACTCTTGACTCTTTTGCAGGAATTGAAGAAGGACAATGCTCTACACGACCTCCTCTATTCAACGGCACAAACTACTCATACTGGAAGGAGAGGATGCAAATCTTTGTGCAATCAAATAGCTTTCATTTGTGGAAAGTATTCACCAATGGAAACCAAATCCCAACCAAGAAGGTGGAAGACGAATGGGTTCCAAAGACCGAAGAGGAATATACCGCGGAGGATATTCGTAAGGTTCAAAATAATGCCAAAGCTATAAATTTATTATATTGTGTTGTTAATGCTAACGACTACAGGAAGATATCATGTTGCAAAACAGCAAAAGAAATGTGGGATAAGCTTGAAGTGACATACGAAGGAACCGACCAGGTACGAGAAGCTAAAATTGATTTCTTAACTCACTCTTATGAACTATTCCACATGAAGGAAGGAGAGAAAGTAGACGAAATGTTTGAGCGATTCTCAATGATCGTGAATGATCTACACGCCCTCAAAAAGACGTTTACGGATAGAGAACTTGTCCGGAAGATCCTCAGAAGTCTCACTCCGGCATGGCGATCAAAGGCCGATGCAATCCAAGAATCCATTGGCATCACAAATGTCACAATTGACGCATTAAGAGGCAATCTCAAAACCTATGAATCAACTATACTTAACCCGTTTGTTGATGATCAAAGAAGGCAAAGGATTGCTCTAAAGGCTAGCCAACCACAAATTGATGAGGAAGGTGACAACGAGTTTGGACTCGTTATCAAAAGGTTTCAAAAATTCATGCGCAAAGAGTATGAACGCAAGAACAAAAAGCAAGGCGATCAACTAAAATGCTATGAATGCGGAGAAACCGGGCACATAAAATCAAATTGCCCTAACATCAAAAAGGAGAAGAAACCCTTCAAAAAGCAACGTGCATACATCTCTTGGGGAGGAGATTCCGGAGATGAAGCAAGCGAAGAAGAAGACGATGAAGCAGCAAATTTATGTCTCATGGCTCAAGAAGACGGCAAAGACGAGGTAAGTCAAATCTCTTCTCAAAATTTCTTTACTCTTGATGAAATGAGAAATGTTTTTGATGAACTATATGCTGAATTTATCAAAGCTTCAAAAACTGTCAAAAGTGTTAAAGAAAGCGCTTCTATAAAAGAAAAAGATTTTCAAACACAGCTTTCATTAAAAGAAAAAGAATTAGAAAAACTAGTTTTCGAAAATGAGAAGCTAAAAGAGGAAAACAAGTTTTATGGAAAAAGAAGTGCTGATAAACCTGAAGGTTCTACTAGAAACTGTTCTTCTTGTGTGATTCTTAAGAATGAAGTAGCTAGACTTAAAGGCACATTAGATAAGTTTAATTCTTCGCATAAAAACTTGAATGATGTGCTTGTTAATCTAAAATCAACTAAACATGGAATAGGATTCAAGAATGAAGAAAAGGTTGGTGCTAAACCACAACAACCTAGAGCTCAACCTAGGACTAATAACCAAAATGCTTATCCTAGAAGTAGAAATCCTAGAAATAACTTGCATGTTAGACCAAATAGTGAAAATGCTAGAAGACCTAGAAATGATGCATATTTTAGGCCAAACCTTGAACAATTTAGAAGACCAAGAAATGACCCTCCACCTAGAAATAGATATTCTAGAAATGATGCATATTTTAGACAAACTTGTGAACCTCCTAGAGCTCATAATAGGAGAAACAATGGTGTTCAAAGTAGAGTAAGCAACCTTCATTCATCTAGTTACTATGTACCTAGAAAAATGCATAATCCCAACGTGACTTGTCATTATTGTAGATGTATTGGTCATATTGCTCCCGCTTGCTTTACTCGTCATAGACATATAAATCAATTGCATCATTATAACATGCCTAACCCTCAAGGACCCAAGATGGCATGGGTACGTAAAGAACATTAATTTGTTTTGTAGGTGTGCTTGAAGGGATCAAGTGTACTATGGTACCTTGATAGTGGATGCTCCAAACACATGACGGGAGATGAATCCAAATTCCTTCAACTAGAGCACAAAGAAGGAGGAAGTGTCACATTTGGTGATAACAATAAAGGAAAAATCATCGGCATTGGTTCGGTCGGTAAGGACGAAAACTCCTCTATTAAACATATACTACTTGTGAAAGGTTTGAAGCATAATCTGTTGAGCATAAGCCAATTATGTGACAAGGGAAATTTTGCTCTATTTAATTCGGATGAATGCCTTGTATTTAGACGTAGTGATTTCAAGATCATACTTCGTGGTTTTAGAATTGATAATATCTATATGGTTGATCTTGCAAACTCCTCATCCGAATATGTTGATTGTTTAGTAAGCAAAGAGGATAACTCTTGGCTATGGCATCGTAGAGTAGCACACATGAACATGCATCTTTTGAACAAGCTTTTTTCTCAAAACTTAGTAGTTGGTCTTCCCAGTTTAAAGTTTGAAAATGATTCTATTTGCGATTCTTGTCAAAAAGGGAAGCAAACCAAAGCATCTTTTAAATCCAAGAATATTGTTTCAACGTCTAGACCTTTGCAATTACTTCACATGGATTTATTTGGTCCCTCTCGTATTGAAAGTCTTGGTAAAAATAAATATGTTTTTGTAATTGTTGATGACTTTTCTAGATTTACTTGGACTCTATTTCTTGCAAATAAAAGTGATGCTTTTCAAAATTTCAAGTATTTCCTTAAGCGTGTTCAAAACGAAAAGGAATCGACCGTCACTTCGATTAGAAGTGATCATGGGGGAGAGTTTGATCACAATCTCTTTGCGGATTTTTGTGACGAACTCGGAATCGAACACACCTTTTCCGCTCCACGGACACCACAACAAAATGGGGTGGTGGAAAGGAAAAATAGGTGTCTCGAAGAGATGGCTAGAACCATGCTCGACGAAGCTATGATTCACAAATACTTTTGGGCGGACGCCGTGAGTACCGCTTGCTATGTTTTAAATAGAGTAGCAATTCGGCCGATACTCATGAAAACCCCATATGAACTTTATAAGGGTAGAAAACCCAACATTTCTCATTTACGTGTTTTTGGTTGTAAATGTTTTGTTCATAATAATGGGAAGGACCAATTGGGTAAGTTTGATGCTAAATCGGATGAAGGTATTTTCATTGGTTATTCCTCACGTAGCAAAGCATATAGGATCTTTAACAAAAGAACCCAAATTGTAGAGGAATCCCCTCATGTTGTGTTTTCCGAAGATAATACTCGCTTGGCGAGAAAAGAATCCGGTTTTGATCTTGCAGGTATCTTGGATAGCTTGAAAGATAAAATCCAAGAAGAACCTTCAAAGAAAAACAAAAATGAAATTGGGGAACAACCAACGGAAGAAGCGCCACAATTAGAAAAAGGAATAAATACGCCTAACGAGTGGAGAACGATCAAGGATCATCCTCTCGAACAGGTAATCGGCGATGTTGGAGAAAAGGTAAGTACCCGAAACTCCCTCAAAAACACTTTAGAACTTACTGCTTTTGTTTCTCAAATTGAACCTAAAACCATCTCCGAAGCAATTGGGGATGAATTTTGGACCTTGGCAATGCAAGAGGAGCTTAACCAATTCGAACGCAATAACGTTTGGGATTTGGTGCCAAGACCCGAAGGTCATTCTATAATTGGTACGAAATTGGTTTTTCGCAATAAACTAGATGAAAATGGTATAATCACTAGAAACAAAACTAGCCTTGTGGCAAAAGGCTATAGTCAAGAAGAAGGTATTGATTATGAGGAAACCTATGCTCCCGTAGCTAGATTAGAAGCTATTCGTCTATTACTTGCTTTCGCCTCTTCAATGAATTTTATTCTATATCAAATGGATGTGAAAAGTGCTTTTCTAAATGGTTTTATTGAAGAAGAAGTTTATGTCAAACAACCCCCCGGCTTTGAAGATTTTAAATATCCCGATCATGTTTTCAAACTCAAAAAGGCTCTTTATGGTTTAAAACAAGCTCCTCGAGCTTGGTATGAAAGGTTGAGTAAATTTCTTTTGGAAAATGATTTCATTAGGGGAAAAGTTGACACAACCCTCTTTGTCAAGCATAAAAACAATGATATTTTATTAGTTCAAATATATGTAGACGATATTATATTTGGTGCTACTAACAATGTTTTATGCAAGGAATTTTCCGATCTAATGACTAGCGAATTTGAAATGTCTATGATGAGCGAGTTAACATTCTTTTTGGGGTTACAAGTGAAACAAATGAAAGAAGGTACATTCATATGCCAAGCCAAATATTGCAAAGAACTACTAAAACGCTTTGAGATGAACAATGCAAAAGAAATGGCTACTCCCATGAGCACATCCGATCATCTAGACAAAGATGAAAAAGGTAAGGAAGTCGACACTAAAAAGTATCGAGGTATGATTGGCTCTCTTCTTTATCTTACCGCTAGTCGTCCGGACGTCATGTTTAGCGTGTGTTTATGTGCTCGCTATCAGTCATGTCCGAAGGAGTCTCACCTTACTGCGGTGAAACGGATATTAAGGTATCTCATTGGTACTACAAATGTGGGTCTATGGTACCCCCAAAGGCTCTTCATGCCAACTTATTGGATATTCCGATTCCGATTTTGCTGGATGCAAATTGGACCGCAAGAGCACAAGTGGCACTTGCCATTTGCTCGGTAGCTCTCTTGTCTCTTGGTTTAGTAAGAAACAAGTAAGTGTTGCGTTGTCTACCACCGAGGCTGAATATGTAGCCGCGGGGAGTTGCTGTGCTCAAATCCTATGAATGAAACAACTCTTGGACTATGGCCTAAGTCTTGATCACATTCCTCTTAGATGTGATAACACTAGCGCCATATGCTTGACGAAGAACCCTGTTCTTCATTCGCGAACAAAACACATCGAAATTAGACATCATTTTATTAGAGATCATGTACTCAAAGGCGATGTCGAAATTGAATTTGTTGAAACCAAAAGCCAATTGGCAGACATCTTTACCAAGCCTTTAGAGAAAAAGTCCTTCTTCCGAATTCGCAGTGAACTCGGGATCCTTGACTCCACTTTGATCTAAGTCATGCATTGCATTTTCTTTCCTACATGATTTCTAACTTGAGCGTCGGAGGCGTCTAACTTCTTTTTGCAGGTATCACCCTAGAGCTAAGAGCAATTCTTAAGCAAACCGCGAATCTGCAACAATGTCCCTATAAAAATCGATTATCCCGTATCAATAATCGACTACCCTCTAATTTTTTTTTCCAATAAATAAACCTTGTTTATTTCATCTTTTTGCATCTTTCCTTACTATTTTTTTGCTAATGGCAAAAGGGGGAAGAAAACGGGATATCGGGTATGCACCACCTCTTAATTCATTGATTGCTTATAAGCTAAAATTGAGGGGGAACAAGAACAAAATTGCATAATTGTTACTTGTCTTGAATTGTCAATATCTTTTGCCTAAATTGCATATCCCGCTTAATGTTTGCCATTATCAAAAAGGGGGAAATTGTTAGAAACACGTTCTCAATGCAATATACTAAACGTGTACTCTTTTGTAGGTTTTGATGAATGACAAACGAAGCAAAAATTGATATATGACGGAATTCAAGTACAAGCACACAATGGTTGCGAATAAGATTGAAGTTTAAGATATAGCTTTTAATTGTTATTGAGTTGTTCTAAATTGTAATCTCGATCCTATAACTTGACTCATAGTATGGCCTCTCTCATAAAACTATTTTCCAAAATCATGCATATTTAATTCTGTGTCAAAAAGATTTTAAATCATGCATATTTACATTAGACAAAATGTTTTCTAAACATGCCTCAAAAATCTGGGCTAAAATAATCGATTATGTACTTATGATAATCGATTGTTTCTGAGCCAAGACTGCATGACAATCGATTATGAATTAATGGTAATCGATTGTGAGTAAGACAGTGAACATCAGGTTTTTCCAAATCTGCATGATAATCGATTGTGAACAAATGACAATCGATTGTTGTTGAGGTAAAGTTTTTCAATACTCAAAATAATCGATTATGAACTAATGGTGATTGATTGTGTTGAGTTGATGTCTTCCAGTGATTTTAAATTTAATTAAATAATCGATTATGTCTTTAGATAATCGATTATCACTGAGACAGTAAGTTTTATGATTTTCAGAAAATAACAAGTAATCGATTGTTGCAAAGGACAATCGATTGTTGAAGCTGGCCGTTGTCAAATGATTTTCAAATACCATAAGGTAATCGATTATTGATTCTAGATAATCGATGTTCTGCTTAAAATCTGGAAATGATTTTTAGAACGTTGCTGAAGTAATCGATTATTGATTTTATATAATCGATGTTCTGCTTAAAATCTGGAAATGATTTTTAGAACGTTGCTGAAGTAATCGATTATTGATTTTATATAATCAATGTTTTGCTTAAAATGTGAAAATGATTTTTAGAACGTTGCTAAAGTAATCGATTATGAACTTAGTGTAATCGATTATCTGATTTTGAATATTGCCAGTAATCGATTATAGATTATGTATAATCGATTGTGAAGCGTTAAATCTGGGATTGATTTTTAAACTGACTGGCAGATAATCGATTGTTTGGTCTTAATAATCGATTATCACTGAGTAATTTCAGCAACTCTTAATTGGCAATTAGACAACGGTTGAACCAACTTTTTCAACTATAAATACAGCTTCATTTCAGTGTTTTAAAAACAACAACATACACAAAACTGATCATTACATTGCTATAAGCTTTCATTCAATTGTTCTTCATTTTCTACTCATTTCATAAAGCTTTTGAGAGCCATATTATTGCTTAAAGTTGTTGTGATCTTGAACATATTCTTTTACTCATATCTACTCAATAAGGAGTACTTTAGTTAAGTGAGTGTCCAAGTATTTGATATACTTGTAAGAGAATTGCGATTCTCTTGTTTCAAGGAACTTGCGTTTCCTTGGGTGAAGTCTTTGAGATTGCGATCTCCGAGCAACTGTTTGAGGCTTGTGTCCTCAAGTGTGTAACGGTTTGTTGAGCACCCTTAAGCTTAACAAGATAGTGAAAAATCTCGAGAGAGTCTCTCGGGGACTGGACTAACCACGTTGGTGGCCAACCAGTATACATCTTTGTGTAAGTTTATTTTTCTGCATTTATTTTACTTCCTGCAAAGTTTAAATTCCGCAAGAAAACGCTAAATTCTATTAATACGCTATTCACCCCCCCCCCCCCTCCTCTAGCGTAAAGCGTAGTTTCTAACATGTTGAGTTCGCAATTGCGATCAAATCTTCGCAATTGCGATCAAATCTTCGCAATTGCGATACCCGCACCTGTATATTCAGACTTAAAACGATTTTTGAAGCTCATTTCCACATTTTTCAAAACCCAAACACCTCTGGCGATTTTTCCACGAACTCCCTCTTCTTCAAGTCATTAGTAAGTCAACGTTTAACTTATTTCTTCCATATTTAACACCTTTTATCATGATTTCATCTTAAAATCAAGGTTTTCCATGGGTAAAAGTGGGGGTTTGGGGTAGAACCTAGGTTTTCTTAAAATTGGGGATTTGGACCTCAATTCGAGGTCAGATTTCAAAACAAATCACAAATATGAACTCGTGGGGGAATGGGTAACCCAGTTTTGGTTTGAACCTCGAGTTTTGACCACGTGACCCGGGGGCATTTTAGGAATTTTTGGGTAATACTTTGGGAAATTCATTCTTATGCATTCAAATTGATTTAACTAGCAATTGTTGATACATTTGGGCAACTTGTGACTAGATTCGAGCGGTTTTATTGTGTTGAGGGGTAAAGCCATCCTAGAGGCGTGAGTCGAGTTTGAAGATTTCAAGGTAAGTATTTGATCTAACTTTGGCTCGAGGGAATAGGATTAGAGTGTTTGATTACTATTTGCTAAATGATCGAGTACGGTGTATAGGCATGGTGGCGAGTATCTATACACCGGTGTCTAGCATGACTGTGAGTCGTAGTTGCTTTTAAATTGGAAAGATGTAAAACAATTGAGTTAATTAGAAAAATTATGAAGTGATAGTTGAGAATCAAATGAGTTAAAGAAGATAGTGTGGTATTTTACCATTACCGTGACTTATTGTTGATTCGTTTCCCCTTGCTGGGACATATCGTTGATTGTTCTCCCTTGCCGGGATATTTGGGTTATTAGTTGTACCCTTGCTGGGTTTAACTGTTATATTGTCAATCTTCCCTAATGGGACCTCCCTTTGAGAGATTATTAGAGAAAATCAATTATAATATGGGATTGTGTGGCATGCTGACCACTTATGAATTATAATACGGGATTGTGTGGCACGCCGACCACAACTTATATTGATGACTGTTATTGGACTGAGATGACGGTGACATTGTGCACGGAGAAAATGGGATCGTGTGGCGCGCCATCCACTTATATATTACATTATGGGATCGTGTGGAGCGCCGTCCACTTATACACTACACTATGGGATCGTGTGGCGCGCCGTCCAATTATATACTACACTATTGGATTGTGTGGCGTTCCGTCCACTGTAGATACGTGCATCATGAAACTTGGAATAGTTATATTGTTGTTTATGATGTTCTCTTTTCATCTAGCACTCCCGGATAGCATGTCCGTCCCAACTTTATTTGTATTATGTTGTTATTGTTTCTTTCCCGTACTTGTATATCATGTTGCACAGGTTGATTGTGGTAGGTCATGTCTAGCCTCATCACTACTTCGTCAGGGTTAGGCCAAGCACTTACCAGCACATGGGGTCGGTTGTGCTGATGCTACACTTCTGTGTCTTTTGTGCACAGGTCAGGAGACATCTCACGGATCGCAGCAGTAGATTAGGGGTGTGCCTTCAGTCCAGAGATTCCTAAGTAGTTCACTGGCGTTCGCGGGCCCTGAGTCTCCTCTATTTCTTTTCAGGTTGTTTATTGTATCAAGACAGACTCTTGTTTAATTTCTTTCAGACTGTTGTTTTAATACTCCTTTAATAGTCCGCGAGTAGTGATACCAGATACTGGGTAGAGACATGTTATAAACTTCTGCACTTTGCTATTGTTTTCGTTAAAAGTCTTCCGCATATTTATAATTATTTATTTCAATTTATTATATTGTATAGATTAAAGCTTGTGAAGTATTTAAAAGGGTTGGCTTGCCTAACTCCGATAGTAGGCTCCATCACGACCCCGGTGATGAAAAATTCGAGTCGTGACACGTTCGCGAAGGGTATGCCCCCTGGACTTTGCGTTCGTGGAACATTGTACATGTTCACGTAGAAGAAGTGACTGATTCGCAGCCCACCTCCATTATACACTACACGTTCGCGAGACACGGTCGTGTTCATGAAGAGCAGCCCCCAGTGCTCCACATTCGCGACTGTGGCTACGCGTTCGCGATGAACAAAATCCAGCCCCAATCCTGAGTACACTTCGCGATCGCGAGAGTGGCTTCACGACCGCGAAGCATTAATTTCCTGCACACCAGAAGCAGCAAAAACATCAGAAGTTCTTAAGTCCAAAACATCCGAAACATATCTGAAACTCACCCCAACTCTCAGGGCTCCAAATCAAATATGCAAACTAGTCTAAAAATATCATACGAATTTACTCGTACGATCAAATTGCAAAAATAACACCTAGAACTACAAGGTTAGCATCAAAATCGAAGGAAAAACTCAAGAACTTTTACAATTTTCATTTCACAACCGAGGGTGTGATTCACGTCATATGAATTTCGTTTCTTACCAAATTTTATAGGCACAACTTAAATACCATATTAAACCTGTACCGGACTCTGAAACCAAAATACAATCCTGATACCATCAAATTCAAGCATCTTTAGTTTTCCAAAAACTCTTATATTTTCAGTAAAACAATTTCAATCTAAAATTCATTTCTCGGGCTAGGGATCTTGAAATTTAAATTCCGGGCATATATCCAAGTCCCATATTTTTCTACGGACTCTCGGGACCGTCATCACGGATCTGGGTCCATTTACCTAAAATATTGATCGAAATCAACTTAATTCAATTTTAAAGGCAAAATTAGCATTTTTCTCAAATTTTCACATAAGGACTTTCTGGATAAATGTTCGGACTGTGCACGCAAATCAACGTGAGACAAAAGAAGGTTTTTAAGACCTCGAAACACATTTTAACTTTTAAAATAAGAGATGACCTTTTGGGCCATCACACAATCTTTCTGACAAATATCTTCATCTTATTTTAGTTCTTAAAAGCAAAAAAGAAAAATGCAACAACATGCATATTCCAAAAATATTTGTTTGAGTTATAATTAAACGAAAACTAAAGTACAAAAGTAATTCAAGTTGACGACTTGTTTGATCAATTTGATATTTTGGGATATGCTTTGAAATTAAATTACCACATCAAAAGTTGGCTAAAAGTTGCAACCATATATTAAATTAAACACATTAATATTCATGTAAATGCAGCCTTTTCTAAATATGAACTTTTCCTTGACACAATCGAACGGAATTACCTTGAATAGCAAAGATCCCTACGTAGTTAGGCTGCAGCTCCAAAGTCAATTCAAAAAATTAGGTACTCAAAAAGAAAATTGATCATCATTAAAATAGAACTACACAAGCCAAGTTGTAAACATATTCATCCAGGAACAGAATTATATTTACTTCAACTAGATACTTCGAACAAAAATACGTTGAGGCAAGAGGTTAATGAAATTAGTTCATCTAAACCTAATATTTTTTAAATGAAGCATAATCGAAATAAATTCATAATTTTAAACATACAAGTTATAATTAGTTAATACTTTAGGTAAAAAAACTTCAACCATTAGGCATGATCCAGAAAGCTTCCACAATGAAATAACATAAGAAAAAGCTTAATTCAGTTCAAACACTAAGGTATAAAGTAAAGGAATGTTACCATTTTTAGAATACAAAGTCATACTCTTGAAAGAATAAATCAAATTTGAAACTTAATTATATTTATATATAGTAAAACATTAATAGTCCTAAATATTAAGATTTCGTACATAATCACGTAAGAAAAGTTTTAATAACTAAAATTTTAGTTGATTTTAAAGTCCTAAATATTAAAAAATAATTAAATAATTATTTTATAATTTAGTGCAAATTTTATTTTTAAAGGATAAAAAAGGCGAACGATGTTTAAGGGGTTTCGTGCTTTCATATAGTGTAGATATGAAAATTATATATATATATATATATATATATATATATATGTATGTATGTGTGTGTGAATGTACAATCATGTCCTGAATATACTTAAAAAATGTGTTATGTAAAATATGATAAATGTTGGCTCGCTACTAATTCGAATCCATATCGAATAAGCGTAGTATGGAATATAAAGTGCTCTCTGCCAAGAAATTCCCCGTTTTTATAATTTGAATCCGATAAGCTGAGTTGAGGGGAACAAAATGCAACTAGCCAAACTAGTTGAGCTAAGAATTTAAAGAAAATCAACTATTACGCTTGTGATACATTAGCTCATGCCTCTAGAAAATATGTGATTTGTATAATTTATTTTTTCATTTCATAGTTTAAGATTTAATAACTAACTTTTAGAAAAAAGTCTGGTTTGTGTTGAAATTAAGCTTAAGTGATTGGTAAAAGTTATTTCCAAATTGAATTCTGCTTTAATTTTGGGTAATTCAAATGTAAAATATCAATAAGTACCGATACAATTATTGTCTTGTTTAACAATGATTTGAACAACAATAATCAACTAAATGTGATAGAATTATGAATTTGGATACAGAAACACTTATTATTCAAAAGAAGTTTTGATAAATTAAAAAGGATTAAACGGTCGTTGCAAATATAATCCGGTTTACAAGTCCGGAGTCGAATCCCACATAAAACTAAGGTTTAGCTACAGTTATTCACTATCACCAAGAAGATAAGCTTGAACAATTCCTGATTTATAGATATTAAGATTCTTGTGTTTAACTAATTAATTAACAAATTAAAATAGTAATTAACAACTAAAGATGTTAAAGGTTAGAGAAGCTTAAGGAGGTCTAGAGTTATGATTTCCCTTATTGTCGGAATCATTCTCACTACGTTTTCTATTGATTCGCCTAAGTACTCTATGCCGATCATGAGCTCTTTGACTGTGATAACTCTTTCCCGAGTAATTACCACAATTTACTAGACATATTCTCCGAATTACGCTAGCTGGCACTAAGTACCGCTCACTTGGATCGCACCTAAGGGTTCGTTATCCCTAATCCCACCTTTAACCCCTTCGTATTGATCCCTCATATATGTCAGGAGTGATGTTGTTCAACAACTACCTAAATATGCACTCTCTCCCGAGTAATACACACTAAATAGGCGCAGTCGATTGAGAGCTCTTCAACCAACCACAATAATAGTAGTTGAACAAATAGAGAAATTACTACAACAAAACTATATTAATGTAACAGGAAAATCATCCTCCAATAGGTTCCATCAAAACGCTAGATAACAAATTAGCTATCATAATAGTATGCACAACTAAAAGTTGTAGCCCTTTCGAATAGATTTCCAGCGATATATTGTGGAGCTCAAACGGAGTTATGAGCAAAAAGTTATGTATATTTTACTAGACAATGTGTCGTGTGCCCGCTCGATTCTCCGTTCGTTCTTAACTATCATCCATTGATCCCCGAACACAATCCGACTTGATTCATTGGGCTTTACTCAGGCTTCAAAGCTCCAAATCACTTGAATTCATTTCATGATATCTACATAGCTCGGGAATCATTTCTGTAAGGCATAAAATACACCATTTAATGCAAAACACTAACGATTAAAGCTCAAACTCAATTAAAGTGTAGTACGTTACAGTGTAATAAGTGACTAAAATACGTAATCATAACCTATCATCAGTGGAGGACCCATCAATTTGTGGAAGCGAGTTAAATCTTAGAAGTACATAACTTAAGTTGTAAAATAGTAATTGTCAGGTGGGTTCAAATAAAATTTTTATAAAGAATTTATGCAGTTTTAATCTTAATTTATACATATACACATTTTAATTTTTTGATGAAGCTGGTTCAGTTAAACCCACTTGCCATCACGTACCCGCCACTGGTTTTTATGTTTACTAGATCTATCTCATTTTATGTGTCCTACTTTGATGAGGCGGTATGTAAGTAAGACTTGTAATTTTATGATCTTAAATTAAATGTGTGTATAACATGCCAAAAATAGCCTTCACTTGAATTTTTATATCTCTTAAAAGAGTTATTAGAATTGAATATATAATAAATATGACAAAGTGGTTATAAATATATTATATTATGAATGTTCATTTATTAATCCGTTGTAAATAAGCTTTCTGAAGAAGCTTATTCATATGGGACTCCGCCGTAAACATATTTATCTATTTAGTACTCTATTGGAAATAAGCTTCCTGGAGAAGCTTATCACTTCAGTACACGGCTACGGATAAACATTACCCCCGGTAAAAGATTATTCATACTGGGTATAATAAGCTTATCCTTTCAGTATCCGATTATGGATAAACATTACCACCGGTAGAAGATTATCCATATCGAGTGTAATAAGCTTATCCATTCAGTACTTCGTTATGCATAATTATTACCCCTAGTAGAATATTATCTATATAGGGTATAATGAACTTATCCATTCAGTACTCAGTTATGAATAAAGATTACTATCAGTAAAAGATTATCCATATCTAGTATTGTAGCAGCTTACACAACAATTTGTAGTAGTAGCTTACACAGCAGCTTGCAGTAGCATCTTACAAAGCAGCTTCCTTTCTTCTATAATAGAAGTGGTTTCAGTTCATTATGTACATCAGTTTGAAATTCGAATAACAAATCTCTCTTTCTCTCTCTACTTGTCTTTGGTTTCTTTACTTTAAGTCTTTATTTTATAACACGTTATCATCACGAGACTATGTCATTTTGAGCACTTACTTTGAATTTAATTTCTATTTCAGTGTTCATCTCTTATGTAAGGCGACACTCTTACATCCGTGGTTAGATCTTGTTCACTCCGCGCATCATAAGGCAGGTTATATCCTTGAGGTGATGAGCTTTTTTCCGTAAAAATAGTGATGTGGAAATCACGTACGCCTGGAGTGGCCAAATTTGTGTAAAGTAATTTGAGCTTCTTGCTTATATTTGGTTTAATATCTTTATCATCGCTTGCTTGGTTATATGCTACGTATACAGAACCTATTTTGGTATTTATTTTCATCCTTACTATCTTAATAAAGGATTATAAAGTGGATAACATTGTTGAATCCACTTAAACTCCAGCAGAGTTTGCAAGAAATATATAACCACTAGAAGTGGTTACGTTTTGTATATCTCATTGTAACTAAATTTTGTTAACCACCAGAAGCGATATATGCCTATAATCACCAGAAGTGATAATTTAGGCTTTCTATGGTTACAATTGAAGATAAGTTAGAGAAAATTTCTCTATATTAAATGCACGCCTTGATTTGCTCCTGAAGTAGTAAATATTTAAAAAGAGGTTGAAGCATCACAACTTTATGTGATTAATATACGTTCAGGTAATTATGTTCGATTCCCTGAAGGAAGAGAACTTTTGATAATATTAATCCATTCCCTTAAGTGAATGTGATAATTGTAATAAAACCCATAAGTATAAACGCGCTCTTGATATAAATATATTACAATTCACCTCCAGAATAGGTAATATGATTGAGAGAGTATATACTCAATATTTCATATTCTAAAGTTTCTCCTGAAGAAGTAACATAATTAAAATTTCCTCCTGAAGTAGGAAAATATTATGAAACTATGTCTTTTTGTGTTTAAACAAAATAATGAGCTATTAAAAGTTATTTTTGAAGCGCATTTTCATTCCCTGGAGTGAATGAAGAAATACTACAACTCGCCTCCTGAAGAGATAGAATAACAAAGGATATAAATTTATTTGTGGCATAAAGATCATTGTCGCACGTACATGTTGTACATAAAATATCTTAAAATATTTTGTTAAATATCATTCCAAGGCAAAGCATTCTTGTAAAATACAACAACATTAATATGCTTTGGTTAGTTATCGAGTTCCCCGAAGGAAATAACAACTCATGTATCTTTCCTCGAAAGATGTAATGATTATGTGGTTGCAGATTTGATGTTAATGGTATTTCTCCCTGAGTGAGATATTTGTCACAAAGTTGATGGTAGAAATACTGAATATCTTAATCTTTTACATTTATAAATTTAGTATTGTCTTTCTATTATTCATTTGTTTATAATTTTCTCTCACGACACCAGAAGTGTCTAGGCAATATTTGGTAATACAAAAATTATCAAAAGCTCCTGAAGAGCTAACTGTTTGTCTAGAAGACACATGACGCTGATAGTGTCCGATAAATATTAGGTTGTGGATAATAAATGAAGACTCTCGAAGAGTTTGTATACAAATATATCATTCATATTATATGATTGTGGTCAAAATATATAATGTAAACCAGAAGTTTACTAATACAAATGGCTATCATATTGAGACTACAAATATTGAAAATCTTCATGTTTCCATAATCATAGGAGGTAAAATAATATATATGTGAGAAGTTACCCGCCTTATTCTTTAATTTGTACTACATCATGTAACCACAGTAAGCTAGAAGTTTACTAAGAAATAGCACATGCCATGATAAACATGAAGTTTTCATTTTCCATCTTTAAATGAGCTATTTGAGAATTCAGATAAACATATACTGAAGAACTCGAAGATTCTTCAAAGAATTCTCCTGTGTTACTTGTTCTCATAATAAATTGATTCTACCAGCTAAAATTGGGATTAATATCCCCGATTCTGAAATATATAGAAGGTGAATATGGGTCCATTCACATGTCATGTGAACCACTTATAGATGCGTATATAAGATGGTTACATGTATGTTTATGTCAACCTGCAGTTTGACATTTGAGATTGTTTTTCTCAATTAAGAGCATAACTTTCAGATTATGAGATCAAGATAGTTCATCTTGATAATGCCGGTTTATATCCAAACAGGTTTAGCAATAAATTCCTCCTACGAATGGCTAAATTTACTTGTGAGAACAAAGCTTCATATGTTGGTCTAAGATATTCTAAATTGCATACATCAGCATTTGTATGTATCAGACCAACAATATATGATAAGTCCTTCCATCACAATTGGTTTAGGATCAGAAACCAAATATTTTTACTATCTTTTAATGTGTGGTATATGATTAATTTCTCTACCACAATGCACAAAGATATGTTTCTAAATAAGATTGAGAATATATGTTAGTTTTCTATCATTTAGGGGATGGAATAAATAGCTGAAAATATGCTATATGAATTGAATTATCATCAATATGATCCTCACTCAGAAGATAATTCAAGTAAAATGCCAGAAGCATTTGCTGATCCAAAATTAAATATCATATTTCAGCTGCAAATGCTCCTACTAAAATTAAAGTCCCTGAAGGATAGAGTTTACTGTACGCATGAAGTGTTGTAGACCAATCGGTTCCAAAGGAAAAAACCCTAGAAAAATGATAAGGAGCTAATAATCAAAATGATCATAATAAGGAGCAAATGAGCTCTAGAAGAGCTCACGACATAACATTTTATGGAGCTCCAGAAGAAGTTCAAGTACCTAAAAATAATAAAAGTGATGAGATCTCAACAAGTTATGTCGCTTGCGAACCGATACAAAAATGATCGTCAACGATATATTTGATACAATATAGTGCACAATATTGTAAAAGATTGTCAGGATCGGACCTGCAATCTAGACACCTGAAGATGTCATGTCATTCATAACCTATATGGATTATTTGATTAAATCTATATGAATATCCCTAAAGGATTTAAAATGCATGAAGCATATAGTTCAAAAGTATCGAGAAATGTACTCGCTCATATTACAAAGGTCATTGTACCGTTTAAAGTAATCTGGGCGCATGTGGTATAATCGTCTCAGAGAATAATTGCTGGAAAAAAAGTTACATAACTTATGTTATTTGTCCATATATTTTTATATAGAAAATACTATCACAATTTATTAGACTTTCTGTTTATTTTGGTGACATAAATCATGTTGTAACTCCAGAAGAGCTCCAAAAGGGTCTTAAAATACTTTTACATGGACAAAGTGTACCCATTAAGTACACCAATGGATATTCAATCACTTGAAGTGGATAAAGATCCGTCCCAACCTCCAGAAGAGGATGAGGAACTCATTAGTCCCAAAGTTCCCTATCTCAGTGCAATTGGTACGCTAATATATCTTCTAACGCTACAAGGCCTGACATAATATTTTCTGTTAATTTACTAGCAAGGTATAGTTCTTCTCTTACACGGATTAAGGATCCGTTCTTACCTCCTGAAGAGAATGATGAACTATTTGGTCTAGATATATCCAAGTCTCTGCATTGTACTCTTTTTCCCTTGGTCGGATTTTTTCTATTGGGTTTTTCCTGGTAAGGTTTTTAATGAGGTAGCTTGTAATGTATATTATTAGTGTACTCTTTTTCCTTGACTAGGATTTTTTTCTCACGGAATTTTTCCCAGTAAGGTTTTAACGAGGCACATAATAATGAACATCCAAGAAATAATTTGAAAATATTTTTGTGGATGTCCATTTATTACTCTGCTGTAGATAATCTTACTAAAGAAGATTATCCATTTAGTACTCTATTGATGTTTTCTACAAGCAGCTGATGCAGTCTGGTTGCAAGCAACTCAATTAAATAACTTATAGCAGCTTCTTGGTTTGATGATATTAATTTAATCGATCTGAATAGTGGTGGATTATATTCTCTACAAAATTCAACTTTGAGAAGATGGTATACAAGATTGGAATGTGGAGACTCAAATATTTGAGAGAAGGTTTTCATCAGGGGGAGAATACGCGATGCACTCTTTTTTTCTTACTAAGCTTTTTTTCCCATGGGGTTTTCCTTATAAGGTTTTTAATGAGGCACCTAGCAATGTGTATTACAAGTATGTGTACTCTTTTTTCTTCACTAGGATTTTTTCCCACGTGGTTTTTTCAGTAAGGTTTTAATGAGACACATTATCTTTTAATGAACATCCAAGGGGGAGTGTTATAAATATATTATATTATGGATGTTCATTTAGTACTCCGTTATAATATGTTTATCTATTTAGTACTCTATTGGAAATAAGCTTCCTGGAGAAACTTATCACTTCGGTACCCGGTTATGGATAAACATTACCCCCGGTAGAAGATTATCCATACCGGGTACAATAGGCTTATCCTTTCAGTATCGGTTATGGATAAATATTACTCCCGATAGAAAATTACCCATACCGGGTATAATAAGCTTATCCTTTCAGTACTCTGTTATGGATAATCATTACCCCTAGTAGAAGATTATTTATATTGAGTATAATGAACTTATCCATTCAGTATTCCCTTATGGATAAACATTACTATCAGTAAAAGATTATCCATATCTGGTATTATAGCAGTTTACACAGCAGCTTGTAGTAGTAGCTTACACAGCAACTTGCAATAGCAGTTTACACAGCAACTTCCTTTCTTCTATAAAAAGAAGTTGTTTCAGTTCATTATGTACATCAATTTAAAATTTGAATAACAAATCTCTCTTTCTTTCTGTACTTGTCTTTGATCTCTTTACTTTAGGTTTTTATTTTATAACAAAAGTAACATTCTTTTTAAACAGACTGAAAATGAAATTATTAAAACACAAGTTGAAACGAAGATTAGTATATAGACACAAAAAGATGATTTGCTAATAGCGAAACCAAAATCTTTGTGGGTGTTAGCCACGCTCTTGGAAAGAGTGTGAATCATATTTGTACTAGGCAACTATCAGTACGTTAATCTGCTGCCATGTGGCAGAAGGATAAAGGCTATGTCTGTATGACGTCATACCTTTGCCAATGGCTGGCGTCACTGACCTCTGTCCCTTCAGAACTTCATATCGGGTCGGGTTTAATTCTTCGGGTTCAGCTAAACTCCAAAACCCAAATGGTCCAGATGCATGAATTGCTATCATGTCAAGCAAAATTCAGAGATATTCGCAGGAATTATTTTTCTATTTTCTTTCTTAACATGGCTTACCTGTTTAATATTTTTAAAATCGTGGTATCCAGATTGTATTTCTAGTAATTTTTTGGAGTACCTAATATGTTCTAACTGCACAAATACCGTACAACCTTGTTACTAAAACTTGAGTAAATAAAAATAAATCACCTACATATTTTTGTTTTATTTTTTCTAATACACTTAGGTTCATTGAATTCGTAGATAATGATTGACTTTGGGATTATAGTATGGGATCGTAATACTGAAACTAAAAACCTTGAACTGTTACCTTTTTTTTGACAAATGATTGATTAATTTCATTGAAAATGGATCATACAATAAATAATGAAAATGATGTGTTTGGTTGCAATTTGGATGAAGTTTTGCTTCTGATTCTATCCCTAATTTCTGAAGTAAATATGAAAAATAGAAAGAAATAATCGAGAATGTTTTTGGTATTTTTGTTTTTATAATTCGGGAATTAATGCTGATCATGGTATTAGCATCCTATGTTGAATACTGTACAAAATAATTGACTGCTGCATTTCCTACACTCTAAAAGATTATTTTGAGCAAAGCAATAAAATAAATGAGCTCACCTTCTAGCTTCAGATGCACTCTATTCGTACAGTTGAGAAGATAAGGGAAAATAAATACTACTCCCTCCCATCCATAATAAGTATCTCTTATACTTTTTGATTTTAATACAAAATAAGTGTTTAGTTAGGTAATTAAAAAAAAAATTTAATTTGTTTTTATTATTTTACCCTTATGTGCAGAAGAGCAATAAATGTTACTATAATCATGTGCCCAACATTTAATAAAGATAATTTAGTCATACTAGGTAATTTTGTATAGAATTTAGTATTTTCTTAATGGACGTGCTAAAAGTAAAAGAGACACTTATTATGGACCGGAGGGAATAGTAGTATATTAGTAATTAGTATTTTCAAGGTAAAAAAACGGGGGAAATCTATTGGTGAATTTAAAATTAGCTACAACGTACACTTTACGTAAGACCTCAACTTGATGCTTTGTCACATTATATCAAGTTGACCCTGATACAGAGTTAATAATCCAGTGATAGCAACGTGTATATATATATATATATATATATCAAAATTCAAGTTCAAAAGTGTTGCATATATCATTACACTATACAGTATTCAATAAGCCATAATCTTTTTATCCTGATACAGAGCTTGAAATAATGTTCACATATTAATTATTTGAATAGAAATTCTTTATATTTTAATTTTCTTCTTCAAATATTAGTTTTTATTTTCGTTGCTTCTTATATAGCTCGCATAGTTTTCTCACGATCTCTATATGGCAAAAAGATAAATTTTCAACAATATCCGCTATATATTTAGTGGCCAAACCAAATTTAAATTTTAAAATAAGGGACTCCAAGACAATTTTTAAAAGAGTTTAAGGAGAAAAGTAATAAGATAGTAATAGTACTATATAGTAGCTCAAGGAGCTATAAATAGTAAATTTTATTGTGATTCTAAGTTCAAAATGTGTGATATACACTTTCATATATCTAAGTAAGGGTGTGCATAGGTTGGATTGGTTCGAATTTTCTAACTACCAAACTAACCCAATTATGTGAGGTTACTAAATCTAATTAAAGACCAAACCAAACCAATAAAAATCAAATTTTTTCACTCTCGGTGTTTCTCAATTTTTTCGAGTTTTCGAGTTATTCGGGCTCTTTTAATAAAATCCTCATCGTACAAAACATAGAATTTGTGCTCCAAAAATTTCTTTGATCCTAGTAAGACATAAATATATAATTTGCTTTTCAAAAAAATGACATAAAATATGAGACGGGCTATGACATTGTACTAAAATATACACCAATGAAGATAATAAAATCGCCTAAAATAAATATTACTAATATAAGTCATAATAAAAATTAATATAATCTAAAATTACTAAGTTGCTAAAATAACTACGATTTAAACACTATTAAAAAAATAAGTCGTGCAAATTATCTAATCCATGAAAAAGCTAAAAAAAATGGATATCCAACACTATTATATTTCCTAGTACAATTTAATTGAATGTCTTTTCTTAACGTTAATATTGACTATAAAACTAATTGTAGCATTCAAATTATATGTCCAAGTTTAAAATAATACGTTAAAGGATAAAATTATGAAAATATTTTAGAAATATTTATAAACTACACTATATATTTAAAACTTCTATATATGTAATATTGCTTGGTTTGTTTCGATCAGTTCAATATTTTTTTAGTTAAAACCAAACCAAACGAATTATCGTCGAATTATTTTTTTGTTTTAATTCGAATTATCAATTTAATGTAATTTATCGATTTCCTTTATATAACTCTATATTTAAGTTTAGTGCACAGAATATATTTTGGATACTCCTACTATATACTGACTTTTATGGTTGATAATCATGCTTGCACAAAAAGTTATACCAAAACAAATTTTATATGAACATGAAAGTCATATTCGTATTGCCAAATAAAGGCAGTTGACAACGTGTTCACAAATGAACCTTACGATTGTTCTCTAACTAACTAAAATTAAAACATTCCTGCAATATTATAGCATGTTTGGTCAAACTAGTGATGTACTGTGGGTCGGGTCTGGATCGAGCCAGAACCGAAACTACATTCCTAACGAGCTAAACGGGCCTGATGGGCCGGTCCTGATGTGCCAGTCCTTCATGGTACAAAAAGTCTGGGGCAGACCGGGTAGTGTATTGAAGCCCACGAGCCCGGATCGCTAAGCTCGGGACGGGCTGACGGGCCTGGGTCGGACCTAACGGCTATTTTTTTTAAAAAATTTAAAAAAAAGATCAACGGTCAAAATTTTAAAATGTAGTTGTTGGGCTGCAATTTTGGCCGTTTGGAACTTTCAAAAATAGCCATTTGGCCCCCAAACTTTATATAATTATACCTTTTCTCAATTCTCAACTATAAATACCCCCTCATACTTTCATTTTTACTCACCAATTCATCAATCTCTTTCAATCTCTCTTCTATAATTGCTTATTTTATTGTTGAATTTCGTGAAAAATTGTGAAGTTGGTGAATTGAAGTATTCAAGTCTTCAACGATTTTTAATTTTCAAGAAGTTGTTCGGCAATTCGATAAACTCGTTCCAACTCTTAAGTTTTAAGCAAATATTTTTGTGTTTTTTAATTTGCATAATAGTAATTAATATGGCATTTTCTTTGAAAAAAATATTTGGTGGTAAGGGAAAATCTCAAAATGGTGAAGTAGTCGTCAACCTAGTACCCTTCACCCCGCTCCCCGGCCCATACGTGTTAGCCCTCCTCCTCCTCCTTAATTCTTGATAGTGATCACCCTTGTTTTCAATTTACCGATTGTGAATTTTGCCATATGTTGCACCAGGTCAAATATTAGATGAAGAAATTATGAATGCTCTTTATCCTAATGAAACTATCTTACAAAACAATGAGGAAATGAGGATGATGATGAAACCCAACCGGATTTAGATAATGCACATACTAGTCCTGTTAATAACCCAACTGATGCACCGCCCGACCCACCTGTAGAAACCCCTACTTTTAATAGACAGCTTGCAAAATACCTAGAAACATCATTAGTTTGGAATTTTTTTTACTCAAGCAAGAGAACAAAATAAGGCTAAGTATAAAACTTGTGTGAAATTAATGGTGCATAAATATACTGGAGACTGTAACGGCAAGGGTAGTTTGACTAAGCACTTAAAATACATACCCTAGAGATAAAGCTAGATATTTACAAATGAAAGCAGAGCTAGAGAGGACATGTGTATATTCTGCAGTTAACCCTAGTACAAGTTCAAATCCAGTTCAACCAGGAATTAACACTGTGACCGGATGTATTTTATATTACGATCCAAATTGAGATCATGAAGAATTAGCAAAGATGGTTACCGTTATGTGCTTACCTTATTCTTTTCCTTCTAATCCTAGTTGGGTGCATTATATTAGAAGAGCTTTTAATCCTACTTATAAAGGTTGGCCTTGCGCAACAGTTAAGAGCGATATTTATAAATATAAATATGAATATGAACAATATTTGCGGTATTTATTTACTCATATAAGTAATCGGATCTCTATTACTACTGATATTGGTAGAAGTGGTAATAATTGTAATTATCTAACTGTTACAAGTCATTTGATAGATAAGGAGTGGACAATGCAAAAACGCATTATTGCTTATAGAATAATTAATTCATGTCACACAAGTAAGTTTATTGCTAACACTGTTGTAGATATTTATAGATATTTCTGCTTTAGAGATAAAATAATGGCAATTTCTATGGATAATGCTTCTAGTAACACTAGTGTTATAGGCATACTTACAAGAACACTAAATCCTGCATTTAGTAATATATTTCATGTTAGATGTATATGTCATATTTATTATTTAATTATCGGTGATGGTATAAAAAATTTAAATTTAGAAATACACAAGGTTAGAATGGCTCTTAATTGGCTTTTTTATTCAAATCGTAGAAGTAGACTTAGAGAATATTATAAAAAATGTGATGAATATGGCCTTAGAGAAAGAAAGGTTCCTAAAGCTTGCCCGACTAGATGGAATTGTATGTACGAAAGTTTAGTAGTTGCATATGAATAGAGAATCCTAATTAATGCAACGTTTAACTCTCGGGTAGGTGGTGAGGATGATTATGAAATGCTTACTACTCAAGATTGGACGAATGTTAAAATTCTTTTATATTTTTTAGAACATTTTCAAATTGCTACAAATGCATTTTCTGGGAAATATTATCCTACTATTTCAAACTGTTTGGTTTATTGCAGCACTATGTGATTTGTTTGTCGAATTTTCGGAGGGTGGCGAAATTTATAAGGCTACTATAATTGCAATGAAAGAAGAGTTTAAAAATATTTTTTCACTATCCCTCTTATTTATGGTGTTGCTGCAATGTTAAATCCTACAATAAAATTAAGAGGTCCCCAATTTTGGTACTAAAATATTTATTGAGGTTTTTGCTACTTGCAGAAGCAAAAGCCTCAAATAAATTAATGCTCAAACAACTTATACTACTTATCAACGTGCCTTAGAGCATGCTAGGCTAAATGTTCCAACCCCTACTTTGTCTAGTTCACAATCGTCTAAAAGAGTTGCGGGCTTAAAAGCACTTAAACCTTGGACGGAGTTCAGGGGTACTCAAGGTGATAATTATGATGAAACTTCACATCTAAATGTGCTTCAAGTTTATTTGTCGTAAGGACTTGAAAAGGAGAATCCAGACGACACTTTTGATCTTTTGGAATGGTGGAAGACAAGGAAAAAATATTATTCGGTTCTTGCAAGAATGACTCAGGATATTTTAGTTATTCAAGCTTTAACTATTGCATCAGAGAGCGCTTTCAGTCAAGCAAGACTTCAAAAAGGAGACCATAGAGCGTCTATGTGGGAGAGCCTAGAAAAATCAGTACTGTTTAGATATTGGATCCGCTCGGAAAGAAGAAACTTTTGAATTGTGAAATCACAACCGAAGATAGATGGAGCTTATGAAGAAATGATGGCGGAACTTGCGGAGGATGCTTCTTCACCCGGAAGTGGTGATGAACAAGCTTATTTTCCACCACCACCAACGCAACCTCCTCCGAACCTTGAAGAAGTTATGAGATTTGTTAGAGATACAATGTAGATTATCGTGCAACTTGTACTTTGTTATTAATTTATTATCCATGGCAATTCAGTTTTACTATTGTATTGTTATTTTACTTTTTCGTCAAGCACTTTAATAATCAGATTTCTACATATATACTACATATATTTTTATATACCCATGATATGGTTTACAAGAAAATGCCTTAAACAAAAAGAACTTTTAAAAAATCCCTAAAATAAAAAGCCCGTTAGGCCCGCTAAGCCCACGAGCTCGACCCGTTTAGCCAGGACCATATGGGCTTAGTCCCGTCACGGGCTAGTCCCACCCGTTGAGCCCACGAAGCCCGGGACCGTTAGGCCCGGGCTGCGCCCAAAATATAGCACTAGGTCAAGCTTTTCGAGAGACCAGAAGCGCTTCTTTTTTTCCCCTAAAGTACTTTTTTTTCTAACTTAAAGTGTTTGGTCAAACTTTTTTGAGGAACAAAAAGTGTTTTTGGGAAGAAGCAAAAACAGTTTTTAAGAAGTAGAAAAAAGTAGCTTCTTTCCAAAAGAAGAAGCAGAAGCATTTTTGACTTTTCTTCTTACCTAAAATATCCTTAGCAAATATAGCATATACCAAAATAATCGTTAAACCTAATACTTAGGATATTAATGTATAGGTATTTCTTCTTATTTTTAGGATAGCTTTCTAATATACAGTGATTTTAGAGGTGAATGCTTTTATATTTGTTGAATGAATTTTAATATATATAAACTATATTAAAAGAATAAAGTACTTTTTAATTTATTTTCATATTTTACTTAAACAAAATGAATAGATTTAATTATTCCTGTGTTAACACATTTTTGAGATTATTTATTTACTTATAATATTAACTATTAAGTAATATGTTCATATCCGTATTTATATTTTGATATTTAAAAGCACTTTCTGAAAAGCTTGGCCAAACACAAATTATTGCTCAAAAATGTTTTTTAAAGTGATTATTCAAACACAAACGGCTGCTCTTCAAAAGCACTTCTCAAAATAAGTTGATTTTTCCGACTTGGCCAAACAAGCTAAAAGTCAATGTAAAAAACTTTTGACTTTAGAACATATTGGTATATATTAACAAAAAAATCATTTTCATAACAACCACGTAAGACGTAAGTAGCAACTTGAGGGAGTAGCCAGTGATGAAACGTTAATGATATGGGGTACAAACTACAAAAGGACCCTTTAACTAACTAGACAGTTGGCAAGATTGAAGCTATTGCCTATTGGTATATTTATTGTTATATTATTGTGGGTGCAATCTGCAATCCAGCACAAATTTAAATAAATTGATCAATATATTCCAGATATTAAATATATAAATGGCCAAAAAAGAGTGATATTAGTACACATACCACATTATCCGTCCTTTTTATTTTTCACAATCGCGTGTGGTTCAATCATAAATATCTCGAATTCATTCTTTAGACGATCTCTCATCCATCAGTTGTTTATGTAAAGGTAGTTTTGGATTGTCTACCACGTGTCATCAGTTGATTTGTCCATGTGGTGAGTCCTCTTGTCACCAATACAGTAAAGGTTGTCATTTTATGTTTTTCTTTTTTCCTTTTTGAGGAAAATTTATTCCATAGCTTTAGCCATTAGTCATCTTGGTCACGCAATTCACTTGAAAAACAAACAATGACAGCAACAACAGAATCCGTTGATATTTTTGGATCTCTATTCAATGACATTTTACAACAATGGCAAGATCGAGATCAAGTAGAAATCTCTCGATATTTTTATCCATATTCCATAAAATTCAATGAGATTAATGTCCATATATAGTCTTGTTTTCTTGCAAATTATCTGTAATTATTTTGTTTTGTTATTATTAATTGCAAAGTCATTCCGGTGGGAAAATGAAATAAATAAACTTACTTACAAACAAGAACTCAGATCAAGTATGTAATACTCTAATTATATTTCACCTTCAAATTCTTTCTTGTGTGTTTCATTCAAATTACTATAAATTGATTGAGCTTATAAAGTTAAAAATACAATAATCAAGATCCTTACATGCAACTGAAGGACTGTCTGCTTTTTCTCATTATTAATTAGAGGAGAATGAGATTTGATAGTCTTTGGCTTTGGATTGAAACTTATATGATAAAGAAAGAAGACTATTACATCGCACGTGCCTTGACATTTTAGAAAAAATACAAGGATTTTGTACAGACACGACATTGACCTAAATGCTGGGAGGCCCCCTCATTTGTGGAACAACCAACAAGAAAATACTATAAAATATATGGCCTCATTCTCATTATATATGTTGTACCCATAGGGTGCTTTCATTTTCCAAGATATTATTAGTACTCCAGCAACGATAGGCATAAGGAAAATAAAAAGTTTTCACGTAAGCTTTACCTTCTCTCTCCAATATATAAAAAAATCAATCAATCAAATGAAAAGTTATACGTAAGTATTATGTTAATTAAGTGTGTCGTCTTTGTAGATAACATGAATCCTAGCATGATAACAAGCAAACTATGGGTGCACGCATGGGCGAAGCTACATTCTCTAAGGGAATCCATTGACCACTCTTTACCGAAAAAATATATTGTATATAATAAAATATTAAGTTTTAAAATTTCTGATTTTGTCACGAGATGCAACAGTATGGTTCTGAAACCGATTTATTTAAATTAATCCAATTTCACCCCACAAATTAAATACACTTGTCAGCATGGCCTCATACAACTATTGTTGGGTGAGTCTCACCCAAAATAAAATTTCTTGTCACACCCTTGTGCGCCCTTTGGGGGCTGTGTTCTTGTATCAGTTAAATGAAAGTACAGGTACAGGCTTCCCGTTTAAAACCCAACCCGTGTGTGTGTGTATATATATATATATATATATATATATATATATATATAATGACTCATTTGCTAGAAAAGAAATTAATTTGATAAAACAAATAACAGATACCAAAGAAATCAACATGACTGGAGATTCACTAAATGTTAACAAAGCAAAAAACAAAAATCTAATACTAACACTGCTCTCCAGATAAGAACACAAGGAGCTACAGAAGTATCAATGGACGGAGGAGCATGCTTCCAATTAATTAATTCTACTACTTAATATACAGGTATGATGAGATAATGAGTTTTGTAATTGATCAAGAAAGAAGCCAGCAGACTAATGCTCATGCTTGATGCGGGCCTTTAGTATTCCAGGGAGAGGAGGTGAGGTTGGAGTTGGACGCCTACCGGGTGTGTTTGATGCTGATGTATGAGAGATTTGATGCTGGAACATGTTGGCCAAACTGGAACTGGAACCTTCAGCTCCATCAGCAGATATATTCTGCGCAGCAACATCATTCTTTTGCCTTCCGCAAAATTTCATTGCTTTGAGGACATAATTATCATCATGCAGCTCGAATGGTGTGCTGAGATTGATAAACCATAATCAGTCGACATAATGGATAAGACAGGATTTGACGTTGTAAGAAACATATGAGCTCAAGCCACCCAGAACTGACCAAATAATTTTCTTCTTTTGGTAAGTCAAAATTTTATTGCTTCAAGTTGGTGTCAGAAGTATGTATATCTTGTTTATATGACTCAGACGAGTCATCCACACTCTCATTGAACTTAAAATAGCCCACACATTCAGAGGGTACTAACCTGTTGAAGTCGAAATGCACTAGCTGCATATCTTCTGATATTTCCACTTCGACTGTAGCATGAGGCCGAGTCTACAGCACCAAAAGAAACATAACAAGCATGAAAACAACGAAATGCTAAGACAGGAACACTATAATCCATATTTCTTTTCAATTCTATTGTTGGAATTTACATATGCACGAAATATATAATACGATGCATGATAGCATTGGCAAAAAAAACAAAGGTGCCATATTCCCAACATTATGATTTCCTTTTTGTGCATGGCAAAAAGATAGGGGCTTAAACAAAAATGTGCAAAGAGGAAAAGTTGAATATTGGGTACAGATGCCTCCTTCAGTCCTTTGTACTAGATTCAAAAGTAGAACATAATAAGCAGCGGCGGAGCTAGGATTTGAACTATGTGAGTTCTAAATTCTAAGATAGCGATATCAAGTGTCAGTAGATGGGTTCTGAATTTTAACTTTTGTACATACATAGTGAATTTCTTATACAAATACAGGGGGGGGCATTTGCATCTACACCCACTTTTTGTGTCACATTTTAACTTGTGCTCACTCTGCAAAATAAAAAAATTGCAAGCGTACCCGCTTTTTCGCATAACTTCAGCATACATGGCAGAAGTAGGTAATCACGCAAAACTTCAGCATTCTAGTAGTCGGGCCTGAAGTTCAGCTTTACAGCTGAAGTTTTTGTGTTGTAATTGGGAAACTTCAGCTCTAGAGCTGAAGTTCTTTTTACCACCTATTAATATTACATACTAGAGCCGAAGTTTTCCAGTTACAACACAAAAACTTCAGCTCTAGAGCTGAAGTTTCTTCCTCAACTTTGGGTTTTTATCACTGAAGTTTTTGTGTTGTAACTGAGAAAAACTTCAGCCCACCTATTAAAACTTCAGCTCCTCAACTTTGGGTTTTCATCACCCGAATTTCAGTGGTATTGAAGAGATTGCAGCTAATTCTCACTACAATAGCTCCTAATGGCTATATCACTCACAACTTTTTACATTGTGGAAATTACATGACCTCTTGATACTGAAATTAAATATACACAATGTTTCCAAAGCAACTAAATTAAAAAAAGTGAATCAAGTTGATATTTCTAATACTACGTGATCTCGGGTGTATTCCCCACCAAAAGCATCCATTTGCCACGAATGGCAGTTCTTTTTCGTAATGCAACAAACTAGAGAGAGGATGTTGGTAGTGTTAGTATTCTGTATTTGTAAACTAATTCCGTAAAAACCTTTTAAATACAAACGGAAAAAGGTTAACTTTTCGACTAAAACTAATAACTGGAAAAAAAGAAGAAGAAGAAAACGAAGGAGAAGAAATGAGCTAAAGTTGTTTAAAAAGTGGGTAGATGTTAAAAGTTTAAAAAACAAAAAGGTATAGGTTAAATGGGGGCGACCAAATAGGACGCCCCATGCAATTTTTACAATACAGGGCTGGGACTAAAGTTGTTGGGTTCAACCAAACCCGTACATAACCTTTTAGCTCCACCCATGCCCATAAGCCCAGCTAAGGTTTCACAGATTGGAAAACGCAATTCCAGCATGAGCATTAACCATCATGAGCCCAAGTTTAGTAAAAAAAATAAAGTGCTATTCGAAAAGCTCCATCATAAGTTCACGATGGGTATTGGACAAGTGACTGATCAATTCATAAACAAAATCTCACAGAAGTACCAGGCTTTCTAATCCCTACTTTCGCAGTAACATCCACTTCATTATTTAGTCATCTGAGAACACTATTTTCCATAAAAGGAAGTCCTACCACATTCTATCAACACAAGTTATATGGAGCCTGTTTTCAATGCTTTTATTTCCTTTGTATCCCTACCCAATATAAAATTAACTTGTTGAATCCCAAAACTTCTATTGAGCCTATTACTAGTTGCCAAGTCTAAATGAGGCCCGCAAATACACAGAAATGAAACTAATAGAATAGAACATGGATATCATGAATCTAACATGGATATCATGAATCTAACTTAACTACAAAAGTTTTTTTTTCCCTTCTGCTTTTAAATAATTTATGACTGTAAACTCAATATGTAAGAATATAAACAGAAGCTCATCTTCCTCCCAAGAAAACAACAACAACAACAACAACAACAAAAAACCCAGTTTGATCCCGTAAATGGGGTCCGGGGAGCGTAGTATGTATGCAGACCTTACCCCTACCTCATAGAGATAGACAGGCTGTTTCCGATGACCCTCTGCTCATCTTCCTCCCAAACTTTAATTAAAATTGTTGGATAGGTGCTTATTCTTCTTGACGGACAAAAACTCTACTCATTTAAGACTAATTTTTAACTCTTTAAACAGTTTCATTAACTAAACTAACCTTATTGGATACATTCTACATGTTTTCTGTGCATGCGTACGGGCGTGATCTTGGGAAAAGACATTACAAATAGGGAAACCCTCTCTTCTTTTCTTCTCTTTCAGAGACCGGAGGTATTCTAAATCTGGTCATAATGTCTTCTCATCCTTATAAAAAAGTTATCCTTCCAAGTTTAACTAGTAATAAGGGTTTTAATCAGATGTAGATGAAGAGCAATCAATTGTTGGGATTTACTTGAGCTCTAGTGCAGCTAAGACAAGTTGGAGGACAGCTTAGGTTGCCACAATCTTACTTGCCTCACTTGTTGCCTTAAACTATTTCTAACAAAAGAAATCATGAGATGACATATTAAAGAATGCAATGACTTGTATCATCAGATATTTACTTATTTGCTATTCAATGACCAATAACAACAATAGATGATTGTTGAGCATTTACCTGCACTAGAATAAATGGTAAAGTCACACCACCACTAGGAGCATTGCCAGAGCCATATAACTGCTTATTGCGTTTTATGAGGTTTTGAAGCCCTACATACTTTCGAAAGGAAAACGCTTTAGTAAAAGGAAGAGTAAGGAATACAAACAAAGATATCATTGCATATCAGCATAGTGAAAGACTATCAAACGTATTATCAGCATTGATCTAAGATAGTGCTCAGAGAGAATTCATACTTGTTCTTCTAGTTCTTCTAAATAGGCTGCTTTCTTTTCAATCCTATTTCTCAAGCTAAGACGCTCGGCCTGCAGTTAAAATAAATATGAGATTAAATTGAACATTAGATGAACAGATGTGTGCCAAAATTGATGGCTTGTCCAATTTGATAAAAAGAAGAAAGAGAAAGAGGGGTAAATACGAAATAGACAAATTTAAAATCAAACCTTTAGCTCCTCAATATCACTTGCATCAGTTCGTGGTAAACCCTTCCACTGTATTTCCTTTTTATCTTTGGAAATGATATCCATAGCCATAAGTACGTTCAGAGCATCGTAGACTCGTCGTCTGATGTTTTTCTCATCATATTGTCGCTGTCAACCATAAAAGGTTCAAACTGATTTTATTGTTGAAAACAAGGACGTTCAAAATTTTATGAGCCACGAGAATAGAGATAAACCTGATCTGAAGATTCATGGCCATTGGTAGGATCAGAAAACTCAGCTACAAGTTCATCTGCAACCTGCCCAAGACATTAACTTCTGAGTTTAGAAATCCCTAGAAAAACAAATAGTTCAACACAGGAGAATGAAGAAAGCAGAAATCAGCCGTGGTAAACTATATAAAAAATACAAATTTCACAACCATAGCGCAAATACGTCAGTAGAAGCCAACAGAAGTATAACTACCCTCGTATTGTCTAATGCAGCCAAATGGCTTGTCCCAAGGAAGATATTATGAAGTCAAGAGTTACTTTCCCTAAGATCTTTTTTTTCCATGAGATGAAGTCTATGCAGCAATTTCTTGAAGAATAACTGATAACTTTGATAGTAAATTTATCAAGAAAAGGCTTGCACTGTTATTTGATAAATTCAATGTGCAGAACAGATAATCCACCTCTCAATGCTCAAGCCATGAGAATGATTAGGAATAATATTAATCCCGAACACAAAAACAATATCATCAATAGTTTTACAGGAGGAGGACCATAAATGCCATGCTCTTGCGAGATATTATTTTACCCAAAAGCCATTTAATGAAACATCCCAGAGTAATAACCAGTACTACCTCCGTCCCAATTTTATGAGGAGGTGTTTGACTTGGCACCGAGTTTAAGAAAGGAAGACTTTTGAAATCCGTGGTCTAAAACAAGTCATACATATTTGTGTGGCCGCAAATTATTTTATTAAGGCTAAAGTAGGAATTTAAAGTTAATTGTTTTAAAATAAGGAAGTATTCTTTTTGGGACGGACTAAAAAGGAAGGTATGACACATAAATTGGGACGGGAGGAGTACGTCTTACTTCAAAGATATTAGAGATGGGAAGGCAATTGGAGGAGGTTAAATTCATTAATTAGGAAATGTGAAGTTCTCTCATAAGCAACAAAAGGATCTCAACTCCACATCTCAACATCACATGATAGGGAACCACTTTCCTCCCCAAGCAAATGTCTTCAGACACCAACATGTGCCAGCCATGCACACCCAATAGCAATTAACTAGATTGTGCCTCCGCTCAACAAATTACAAACATCCTCACAGGAAAAAAGAAAAAAAAGGCATTTCATCAATCAAGTCTGACCACAAGTTGTTTGGGACTAAGGTGTTGTTGTTGTATTAGTATTCCATCAATCGCGTGATGTAGAGATAACCGACTGCCAGAAAGAGGAACTAGGATAGAGGCACACAAAACAATGAAAATTCTAGAAAACAAGCTTCTCTTAAGTGACAAGCTGCCAACACGGGAAACAGGGGCCATCCACCCAACTATTCACTACTTAGTCAACTTTTCCATGACTGAGATTTAACTACTTGCATCCTTTTTCGAATTTTAGCAAAAGTTACTATTCATTCTTTTGTACATTTCAAAGATAACATCTCCTATCTTTTGCTATAGCAGAATAAAAAGCCTTACAGAAAGAAAAGTGAAGCGTTAAAAAGCAAACAAGGAAAAAAGACACAATTTTTTCAGGGTTAAAAGAAACACAGGACCATCGAACCTCCAAAATGCCCTAAATATATCAACCAAAAGAGAGAAACTTGACTTACAGACGACAGTACCTCCACCTAACAAGGCACGTTTCTCAGTTAAGAAGTCCTAGGGATGGGGTCTTTTGATACCACAGATTGTCTCAAGAATCAATATGTGACTAAGTCCGACTTTCATGATACAATTCAGAAAGGATGGATGTATCAGATAAAAAATGTCATCTAAAAATAGATATAGAAGTTAGCATATCCTTTATTTAGTTCTCAATTTGCAACAGGTGCTGTCAGAACCAGATACTAAACATCATCATACATCGGAGTCATCATAATGAAAAATCTAATATGGACATCCACAAACACATCATAGAGACTAGAAGGGAAAAAGAATATATAATAGAATAGGGACAACAACTATTAAATTGGGTTTGCTGAATCATAGCATGTATTTGTGCAACAAAGATACAAATGAAAGGAAATATCAGAGTTTTTAAAAGAATCATCTAACATTGAGTAACATTATGAATTTTCTCAAGCCAACTGACCTCATTGTAAGTAGTTCTTCCTTTGCTTTCCACTTTCTCACAAACTACAGGAAAAAGTAATAACTTAGTTATGAGTAGGAAGCTCTGATACCAGAGCTCAAGCAAGAGATGCTTGCAACGCACAAGAAACAAATGATGTGTGAGATAAAAGCAATCCAACCGCTGGAAAAGTTTAGACATTTATACAAAGTAATACACAAAAGAAAATGAAAACTGATTTAAAGCAAAAACCTTTCATGCTAAACTGTCTGAGTCCTCTACCACTCTTATCCCCTCCTGTTGCACGCTGACCTCTTTTCTTTTTCCTGTTACAAATAAGAACTTCTGGTAAGTAAAGCTTAAGTAAATGTAAGGAATCATTATTCTGATAGAAAAAGGCATACAGTTTAGCAACTCATTTGCGATTTCCATGTTTAACCACATAATGACACTGTAATCTAGCAAATCATCAAAATAAGAAGAACAATGTAAGCGTGTAACATCACCACCTATGATACCTAAACCCAACAATGAACATTTATTGTTTCTTAGACAAACATTTATTGTTTCTTAGACAATATAAAGGCCAAATTTTGCCAAACACAGTAGGACCATCACCTTAATAACAAATACTCTAACTGGTTTACATAAAAAAACTATCTGCAACAACCCAATAGCATGAGGCTTGTATGGTCACAGATCCAATGCTACGGAGATGAATGTCATATCCTCTATCATTACGCGATGAATTCCTATAAACTTTTCGACACCTACATCTATTACTGTTCCCATGTATTTCTCATAATGTTTTAGCATTATCAACTTCCACGTACTCAGTCTTTAAGCCATGTCCATGCTTCTTAAACTCAAGAAAATTAGTTAATGCAAGTTCTGTTAATTAAAGGTTCAGTAATTTACTATAGTTTTTTTATGACAGTGGTATCCTAGCTAGCTTGCACGCACTTCAACTATTCCACCAGGTGGCAGGTACCAACAATTTACAATAGCTCCTCCAGAAAAGTACTTATTTTACCTATCAAACAAACTAGTGAGAATGACAGAATGCTAGGTGAATCCGTGATTTAAACGCAGTGCGCCATTATAAATATCTTTAACATTTTTCCACTTTACTTCATCAAATAAAATATTGTAGGCATTTTTCTTTAAATTTTCTAATGTGAGGATTCATCATGAATTTTGCTAGTTTTACATTAGCTGTCAGTCCACCACGATCCTCCCTTTTATCCAAACTTGAGACTACAATATGCGCAAGCTCACACAAGTTTCATTGTAGATGAGTTTAACTGGATAATGTGGCTAGTCAGGGCGGATCCGCAGTTAAGCTACTGGGTTCATTGAACCCGGTACTTTCAACGTGGAGCATAAACTATGTAAAATTCCGCAAAGCTTGCAATAAATAGCAGGTATGAACTCGTAACTTTAAAAGCATAATGGATTCAATGCTAAAAATCTGAAAGTTTGAACCAAAAGTTTAAATTCTGGGTCCGCTGTGATCATAGTTGTTGTATTCTTTCTTTGAATTTTCTATATATATACAGACTATTTATATGTTGGATAAGCCTCAGCACAAAGTAGAGTTCTATCTTCATAAAGTACATGCAATAAAGACACTATCATTTTTCTTAATAATAATTGAGCAACAAACACGACATTTTTCGTCATAGAAACAAAACAATAAATAACGATACAATTAAACGGAAGGAAAAAAAAGACTCACGCAGCAGCCCCTTGAGATGCAGCATCATCAGCATGAATATCAAGGTTGTTTAGCCTAACGAAAGTGTTCTCACTCCCAGGAGTTGCCACGGCCGATGGAGACCCGACACTGCCACTGGTTGAAACCGATTGACCCGAAATAGTAGTAGTGGGCCCCCATGACCTTCTAGAAACTTCTGATGGATTCTTTCCGCCTTCATCCAAATTATTCACCATTCCAACCAACTAATCATAAAGATTCTTTCAATTGCTGTCAATCCTAGCAAAAACTGATAAATGTAAAAGATTTAATTCTCAAAAATAGAATTTTGGGGTTTTCAGGGAACAAAAGCAGATACAGAACTTGCAAATTTGACAGAGAACCGGATGGGGATTTAGCTAAAATAATTTTTTCTATTTGGAGGTTTAGAAAGGTGTTGAGCAAGTGAAGGCGGCAGGGAGACCTGTTGGTTTCGAGCTTGAGGAAGGAGGAAAAAAAAAGTATGTCGAGGTCTTCTAGCTTTTCCTTTTCCTTCCTTCTTCTTTTTTTTGGCGTTTTCTTTTTTCCTTATAAATTGTAGGAGTAGTAATTTTACTTTAAAATTAGGAGCATTATTCGGTTCCGCCGGTTATTATTTAAATTTTGTATCATGCTATTTTATTTGATTATTTTGTTATGTACAACTAAAATTAGACCTCTCGAAATGATGTTAAGCCAGAAACAAGTATTTTTGCCCGATTATTACATTCCAATTATTGCATTTCTACGTGTGCTTAAGCTCAAATGATAGTGAATTACACTTAATACGTGTTTTATGCCTTGTAAGAAGTGATCCCGAGTTCAAAAGTTAATTTAGAGCTAAATAAATCAATCTGGAGCTTTGAAGTCTGAGTAAAAGCCCAATGCATTAAGTCGGGATCATGTTCGGAGGTCGTGTACCAAATCTGGATGTCAAAAGAGGATGAAATAATTTCACTCTGAGAAAATTGCACTGTCGTGCCGCACAGTGCGCCGCATCTATGCAATTTTCCAACAGTCTATCAGAAAACAACTCTCTGAATGCGTCGCAGCTTGCGGCACGCTTGTACGAATTTTACAGAGCCAAATCCTATTTCGCGCAGGAAATGGCGTTTCATCCGGGCCCAGCTCTACTTGGTATAAATACATATAAAAATGCTATATTGAGAACTTTTAACAAACCGAAGACCTAGGAGACTATTTCGGAAGGGAGAAAACATTTGGAGCCATTTCCATAGGAGATTATCATCCAATTCTTCATTCTTTCATCTTTGCTTTGTAAGTTAACTATGCAAATTATTTGGAAAATTGTTACTATGAGCATGAGTAGTGAAAAACCTAATCTAGGATTTTGATGGACTTGTTGAAGGATGATTTTCTCGTTATGTTAATATAAATTTACCATAGTATTATCTCTACTTGTTCAAATATATGTTTATTGTTGTTGATTGAAGTGCCCTCAATTAGTTGTTCCTATTTAGTGTGCATTACTCGGGAGACAGTGCATATTTAAAGGTGGGATTATGCATAACAAAACTTTGGGTGCGATCTAAGTGAGCTGCACTTAAAAGCTAGCTAGCGTAATTCGAGAGAATATATCTAGTATATTGTTGTAATTACTCGGGAGAGAGTTACGATAGTCAGAATGCTCATGATCGATATAGAAGACTTAGGCAAATTTATAGCAAACATAGCGGAAAGGATTCTGACAATAGGGGAAATCAGAACCTTTGATCATTCCCATTCTTGCTTACAAACAATTTATAGTTAGTTCTTATTTACCGCATTTTTATTACGTAATATTTAGTTAATGAACATCCAATTCGTTACTCAAATATCACTGAAGATTGAAAACGTAAATGTCTGTGAGTCCAATAGTTGTGATTGACAGGTTAATTCCCTGTGGGATTCGACTCCGGACTTGTCAACCGGAATATATTTGCATCGGCCGCTTTCTCCTTTTTATATGGCATAGTTGGGCGTGATCAAAGTTTGTTCATCCCAATCATGTCGGTTTCTCTTTTTTATCTGTACGATGCGGTAATTTTAAAAAAATTCATGTAAAAGTCACTAATATAAGTAAAATGCAATTAAATACGTACTTTTATAAGACAACAAAACTCTTTAGATATTTTTACAGTTTAAAAAGTGAAGAATTAAGAAAATATCCATCAAATATTCTACAGCAGTGTAAACAAAACTGTAACGACCAAACCGGTCATTTTGAGTTCTAGCGCTCCGTTTAGCATTCTGAGGCCATGAGCAGCTTCATTTCATGACATGTGTGCGTGGTTGGAATCAAATTTCGGGAAGTTAAGAGTTTATTTCAGGTATTACCCCGCTCGCATGTAGGATTCGCGAGCGAGGTAATTGGATTTCCTTTTCAGAATTCATTTCCTTTCTGCAACGCGTTCGAGTTGGCATCCTATTGGAGCATTGTGGCATCATGTGAGACTTTTGATCATGTTCGAGGGGCTTATTGCCAGAGCAGTTTGTATTGGGTGAGACGAGATCATTGGATTTAAGACTCGTGCAATCTGGGTATAAAGAACATTAAGGAGCTAAGGCCATTATTCGGCTCAGAATGCAGTGATGGTTCTTGACATGAGTATAGACCCAATGAATTGTCGATTCGGCTGTGGTTATGAATTTCTGCACATCTCATCCGTCGTGTTGGTATTGTAAGAGTTCGAGCAAGATCTATGTAGGTCATGAGGTGAAATGGGAGCATCGAATTCGTAGAATTTCAATTTATTTGATCAAAGAAAAGTGATACAATGTGTGAATTCAGCAAAATTATACAGTCATGTTTGGGTACAACATGTAGTGATTGATATAGTGATCGTATATTGGAAACAGGCTTGGTAGAGAATTCTGGATGTTGGAATTGGGCTCTAAGGCTTATTTGCTTGAATAAAAGGGAATATCTTCATAATTTATCGAGCTATTGTGCTCAACTACGTTGTACTAGTGCGGGAAGGTGCATGAGGTGTTAGACAGTAATTTCAGATTACTTCAATGTAGTTCTCAGTACGTTCGAGGACGAACGTATGTTTAAGTCGGAGAGAATGTAACGATCTGATCGGTCGTTTTGACTTATAGCACTCCGTTCAGCAGTCTGACGCCATGAGCAACTTCATTTCAGGTATTATGACTTGTGCGCGTGGTCGAAATTAAATTTCGGGAAGTTAAGAATTTATTTGGAGAGAGAATTCTCACTTCGTAAGATTTAAGTTGGAAGAAGTAACTAAGATTAAATTTTTGAGTAAACGACTTCGGAATCGGGATCTGAATGTTCCAACAAGTTCGTATGATGATTTCGGACTTGGGCGTATACCCCGATCGGGTTTTGGATGAACCGGGAGCGTTTTGGCATGGAAGTTAGCATTTTGGAAGAAATTTCATAAGTTTGGCTTGAAGTGCATTTCAGTGTTATCGATGTCCGTTTTGAATTTCGATTCTTGGAATAGCTCTGTATGGTGATTCTGGAATTGGGAGCGCGATCGGAAGTGAATTCAGAAGTCCATGGGTCATGTTGGAGTCATTTGGCTAAAGATAAAATTTGAAGGTTTTTGAGAAGTTGACCGGATGTGTACTTTTGATATCAGGGTCAGAATCCGATTCCGAAAGTTGGAATAGGTTCATTATGTCGAATATGACTCTTGTGCAAAATTTGATATCAATCGAACGTGATTTGATAGGTTTCGACATTAAATGTAGAAGCTTGAAATTTCAAAGTTCATAAAGCTTGAATTGGAGTCTAATTAATAGTTTTAGCGTTGTTTGATATAATTTGAGGCCTCGAGCAAGTCCGTAACGTGTTTTGGGATTGGTTGGTAGGTTTGGTTGAGGTCTTGAAGGCCTCGGGTTTGTTTCGGGATAGTTTCGGATTGAATTTGGATAATAAGTTGTTGCTGGTTGCTGGTATCTGGTTTCCTTCTTCGCGAACACGAAGCAAGTCTCGTGAATGCAAAGAGGAAAATGGGAGGCTTCTAGTTTTGTCCTTTGCGAACGCGAAGAGGAAGTCGCGAACGTGAAGGGTGCGATCGAGCTGCTACACGAATGTGGGGGAGGATCGCGAATGCGTATAAGAGAAAGCTGGGCCTGGGCCTTTGGCCTACTCGAACGCGAGGCCTTGTACTCGAACGCGAAGGGCTGGGTGATTGGCCTTTGCGAACACGAGTAGGAGGTCGCGAACGCAAAGAAGGGCAGACTTGGGCTGGGCGGAATGTTTAAAAATCGAGATTTGGGTTCATTTCACCCATTTTTCTCTTGGCTTGGGCGATTTTTGGAGATTTTGAAGAGGGGGTTCCATCAATCATCACGAGGTAAGTAATTTATGCTAGTTGTGAGTTAAATACAATGTTTATATATGGATTTAGACATGAAAATTATAGAAAACTTGTGGTTTGAGGAAAAACCTAGAAAACTAGTACTTTTGGATTTTGACCACGATTTTGGGTATGGAATTAAGAGAAAATCACATATTTGAGTTTGTTGTTTATGGGTAACTTTATCTTCGAAAAGTTTTTGTCAACTTTTTGGTCGGGGTTAGGAATTGCTATAAATTAGATTGTAATGAGTAATTAAGTATATATTAATGAATTTGTATAATCATTGGCTAGTTTTGGAGCATTGTACGTCGATTGAAGTCTTCGGAAGAGCGTGGAATGCCGGTTATGGATCTTCGGAGCAAGGTGAGTCTCCTTTCTAACCTTGTAAGAGGGAATTGTCCCCATTGGTAAGTTAATTGCTTATGTGCTCCTATTTGTGGGGGCTACGCACGCACGCACGAAGTGACAAGAGTCCGTGCGTAGCTACTATTATGCTATTGTCCGGGTAGTGTAGGGCCCAAAAGATTGTTATACTTGGAATAATCAAAATCTTATTGTCAGCTTGTACTGCTTAAATCACATTGAATTAGTAAATGAATTTCTAACATGATTTAAACTCTATTTTCTTAAACTATTGAAGAGAATTGGCCTTCTTTTGGATAATTGCTCCATGTTGACTTCTTGATAGACTGTCCATTTGTGTGTTGAAACGGGCCGAACGCCTAGGTAGATATACATCTACAGGCGCGTCGTCGACCCTCGGCAAGTGCACAATTTATTTTTGTTGGATCGGGTCATCGCCTCGACATAATTTGCGCATGCTTGCATTGCTTACCTTGAAGCTTATTGAAGTTAATATTACCTTTTTATGGCCGCTATAAACTAATGAAGATAATAAAAAGTAAATCTTGGAATTTCCTTATTATTGAGAAGGTGTTACCTGATTCCCAGCTTTGTGAGTTATAATTGCTAGATAAATCCTTATTTTTCTCACATTTTCGTTGCATATCCTTATTGGACCATTACTAAGTGTCGAAGTCGACCATCTCATCTCCACTTCTTCGATATTAGATGGGATACTCATTGGGTACACGTGTTTTCGTACTCATACTATACTTCTGCGCATTTTTATTGTACATGCACATGCATCTCTAGTGGCATACTGCGCGTAGCAGCATGGATGATACTGGGACTAGGTGAGTTGCATTATTCGAGGCGGCCTGCAGCTAGTATAGTCCTTTCCAGTGTATTGTATTTACTTTCTGTCCATTGTATTCCGGATGGATGTTGTACCTCATTCATTTTTTATTTTATTCTTAGAAATTGCTCATGTACTTGTAACACTAGGTTACGGGATGAATTTGGGTTTATTCAGAAATTTTAAAAGTTATTTAAATAATTCATTATTTTTTCACATTGTAAATTTATTCGGTACGGTTCGGTATTTTTTTGTCTTATTTTTATAAAATAAAAAATCTACCCTAATTATCAGTATGGTTATAGATTTATATAAAAACTTGCGATTTTATTTAAAAAACCTAAAAATTGGTCCAATACGGCACGATTTTGTCTGTTTAATCGATTTTTAAATATCCATTGACACCCTTATTTAAAAGCGGCTTATCATTTAAGAGTTAACAAGAGTTACAGATTTTTTTTATTATAGAAATTTGTAAATTAAAATATTTTTTAATCTATATTTTAACTATATACCATCATATATAAAATATGATACTCACTTTGTTTACTTATATAAATATATCATCAAAAATATATTAATAAAAAAACTTATTCTTTTATGCACGTAAAGTTGTGACTTAGTAATTAATAAAATATATATAAGTTTAAGAAATCAGGGCTTAATTTCAGTAAAAAATAAAATAAAATATTTGGTTATTTGTTACATATTCTTTTAGCAAACTAAGTTATTTGATACCAATACTGGTGGAGAATAAGTGATACCTATAACAAAGATTGCATACAAACTAGTGTGACATCGTGCTTATCAATGTAGTACTAGTTTTAGCCTATAAGCAGGACATGTGCTTTCCATCTCAATGAATAATTCTTTTTAAAAAAATTATATTTTGAAATTGTGTTTGAATCATAAAATAAAGTATAAATTTTTGAAATTGATGAATACTAATCATATATAGCTTAGTCAATAAAATAATATTCACCTTAAATATTATTCTAATTTTCTAGTTTTATCAATTCAATTTCACAAGTTATCTTGCTTCCTTTTTAGTTTTAATAAAAACACACAATCCTTAATGATTTAAGATTTTTTTTGAAAATATTTTTCAAAAGTTATAATCAAGTTCATTCGATAAGACACAAACAAGATTAATTAGCTATATTTCTATTATGATTTTGTAATCATTTATCAAATAACACCAATTTAAAAATTGAATCTTAGGTCTTATCAATTTATCTCCCTTTAAAGGTTTCAATGTTATCCATTTATTGTGAATTGGAAATACTAAGCCCTCATTCATGGACTCAAAATTGCTCTAGAAAAGAACCTCCTCCCATTAGTAATAGAAACAGACTGCATAGAGCTACTAAACCTCTTAAAATCTAACAACTGTCTCTATCAAAATTTAATTGATAACTGCAAGTACCTATTGCGGAGGGCGCATGATTCACAACTGAAGCACATCTATAGAGAGGCTAATGGAGTAGCGGACCTATTAGCTAAAAATTGATGTAGCCTGGGCACTTTTTGTAACTTGCAAGTTTTTGATGTACCGCCTATCTTTACTTTTCACGCACTAAAAATGGACAGTCTTGGCACTATATGGCGTAGACTGAGCTCTTGTTGTAATAATCCTTAGGACTTTTATCGAATAAACTTTTATTACCAAAAAAAATGTTATCCATGTATTGAGGTTTTAGTTATTGAAATAAAAAAATTATAATTTATATAACTTTATAAAAATGTGAATGGGCCAAAAAAGCATTTTTAAAATACAAAAACCTAATAGGACGAATAAATTACTATGAAAAGTTATTATATTCATTGAATATGTATATACATCTTAAATATTTTTTTATATATATAATTCATTTTAAAATCCTAAAAATGAGAATATTTAATTTTGTATTGTCTAACCTCACTAGTTTTAGCGTATTGGCATTGCACGTGCTTTCCACCTCAGTGAGTATTTTTATTTTTGTAAAAAAATTTACATTTTACAATTTGTTTGAATCATAAAATAAAGTATAAACTTCTGAAATTGACGAATATTAATCATATGTCACGACCCAAAATCTACTAGTTGTGATGGCACCTAATCCAACTCGCTAGGTAAGTCCGCTAATCATTATCCAACCTCAATAATGTTAATAAGTCAATTAAATATAAATAAATTATATGGATCTATTACATTTTCCAAGGGCTGGTAGTACAAATCATGAGCTTCTAAGAATGGAGTTTACAAAGCTGATATGAAGAATATACATTTTCTGTTTGAAAAGTACATAAATATAATTTTATATCTAAGACTACCGAGAACAAGAGGCAGCCACAACATGAACACAAGTACGCCTTCAAATCCATCAACCATCGATCGTAGCAGCATCAACATCCGGGATTTGCACGGACCGTGTAGCAAGTACAGTATGAGTACAACTGACCTCATGTACTCAAAAAGTAACAAACCTAACCTGGGGTTGAAAGCAATGATGATGTGGTACATAAGTTGGGTCCAACACACATAACCAACAATAGTTCATATAGTGTGCAACCCATAAATAAAGAAATAGCTCAGAAATAAAGTGCTTAGCCTTTTTCATAGTTTTTCGAAAAAAGTTTCACTTTTCAAGTATACTAATCCCGATATGAAGCTCAAATATAACCACACCATGTGTGCATATAACAAACTAATCACAACTCCTCGTGGCATAGAAGAGTAACTCATAGATCATTTTAGAACACGAATAAGCTCAATAATAATGAAATGGCACATCCCTTAGCAGTAGCAGTATGAAGCCAACCCATCCAACTCGGTGTAGAATACACATCCTAATTGGCCTACTAATTGACCCCCAAATTAACTCTGGTCATCCACAAACAGATAAATAATCCTTCGAGTCCACATTGACTGAATCATAACACATACTATCACCTGACTAGCTTAGGCCACACTTCACAGTCCAAAACCATGCAACAATTTGCTCCTAAGAGCTCCCAGTCTCCAAATTCATAGAACACATGAATCACCATATCTAATCCCAACTCCACCGCCTAAATATCTAACACGTCTCTCATACACGATCATCCCGCGATAAATACTCCTATTATTCTTCTATGCCACAAAGCAAAATTTGAACACCAGCAGTCGATTAATTAGGAGAGTGCCACAATACTAATGAAGTATCCATAAATCAAAACAACCCCCCCCCCCCTTATGAAATGTATACTCTCATCAAGCCACACCAAATAGTAATATTATATATGTACTCATCTGAAACTGTCCATATTTCCTAAAGACTCATGGCCTCCCATTCAAAACTGAACTGTGATCTTATCTATGCAAGTCTGAATCCTACACAACATACCACATATACTATGCCATCATATGAAATTACGAGAATTTCATAATCCCCTCCGAGTCACAAGTTACTACTCACTCAATTAGACAAGAACTTTCTATTTTATTTAATCAAGAGAAAATCACTATATATCACATGCTTCTCATGCCAGTAAAAAATATACATCTCAAACCGAAGTAGAAACCATTGAGAACTCTTCGAAACCCATTTGCACATAACCAAATCATCAGAACTGAATATCTCTAACTCCACCAAGCCACACAGGCCACCAAAACCCAAGAGTACCACCACAAAATACTTGTAGAAACTCACTACCTCATACGGACGAAAAGAGCCAATCACATCCATTACCATGTCGATCCAACCTACTACCAAACTATCCTACTTATCCAGTTTCTTTTGAATTACCTTTAAATTGATACTTCTCCTTGCCATAATACCACAATCCCCAACGAAGACTCACTATACGAAACCCTAGCATAAACCACACTGCACTAAGGCCCATAAGCCGTTGAATGCTCTCTTAATCACCCCAAAAGTACCACAACCGAGATACCCAATCTGAAAAGACCTTATACGAATATAAAGCCATTACTTTCGCCTTACTGATACTGATATATAGAATTCATAATGATACAGAAACGCCACAAGTCCTGACATCCTCCAATATGGATCTCCGTTTCTAGCCAAATACACATCCTGAAGATTCCCAATTGCCACGCTCAAATCTTGAATTCATTTGAACCATTCTCCAAGGTCTCCCACTCTGCTCAAATTTCAATTATACTGACCAAATAAACCGATCGACTGGTGCTCCATTTGCACTCCAACACCCAAGGAAGTAACTCTACCTTTATGCAACTAAATAAATTCATGCTCCATACACATTACATCCTTCACCAATAACAACTCAAATCGTTTCGTGATTCTTATATACTCATAAAGTTTACCTAGAATTTCCTTTACTCAAGTCATCCTCTACCTCACCCTCTGCAGAACATAACTCATTCACAAGTATACCTAAAACTGAAACTAATACAACACATAACCATGAAATCAACTAATCAATAGCGGATTCCCCTGCTTGGCTCAAATTCATATATCAAAATGCCCCATAACTCTCAATGCCCACACTTTATTACAACCATAATATCACACTGAGATTCAACTAAATCGTTTATAAGTTCATGCAACACAAATCATATAATACCTCAAATCATTTGCAAATCTTGCATTCACCCTTGTAATAGTCAAGCCCACTTTCATAAGCGGTCCAAACTCAAATTGCGACATATATATTTCATTGGTAAAAGAGAACTCCAACAAACAACATAAGGGTCACACAAACTTCCACCCCATATTAGTTAACCCACCTGCTTCGCCTCAAACTAACATCTCCTTATACCCTTCCACAGTCATAACCATTGCGCAATCACTTAATCTTCCTGAGTCTGAACTCATATCATGACATGAAATCTACTTCACTCCTCAACTAAGCAACATGAAAAGATCATTCAACATACCCATAACTTGGGGCTATACCTCTAATCAAGATGGAAACACCAAATAGTTCTTTTACACCTCAAGCAAACCCTTCTCGTCATATTCAAATCATATGAGCACATATCGCAGTCATATCATAATCATCACGTAGCCATCCAGCCACAAATTCCACTAATTGGGATACTACCGGACATATAAGTCCTAAAGCGCGTGCTCACACAATCAACACCTCTGTGCTCAAACTACAATCAATACACGACAACAAGTCCTCCAGACTGTCCCATCATTAGCATACCAAAATTACATCTCGCACCTCTTCAATGAAATCACAAACCATCGATGTACATATGATACCGAGCACTCACATGTGTAGACAAATGCATGAAAGGAATTCAAAGAGTTACACTTCAAGCTGAATCAATGCGGCACGATAAGGAAAGAAAGATGGGAAGTATATCCCAAATGTCATGTAGCCTTTCGAAGATAGATATGGACGTCATCATATCGATCCACAAGACTCCACTAGACACTTACTCATGACTTGTAAAACCTATGAACCTAGTGCTCTGATACCAATTTGTCACGACCCAAAATTCACTATTTGTAATGGCACCTAACCCAACCCACTAGGTAACCCGACTAATCACTATCCAACCTCAATAATGTTAATAAGTCAATTAAACATAAATAAATTATCTGGATCTATTATATTTCCCAATAACTGTTAGTACAAATCATGAGTTTCTAAGAATAAAGTTTACAAAGCTGTTATGGAGAAAATACATCTTCCGTTTGAAAAGAACTTAAACAGAATTTTGTGTCTAAGGCTACCATGAACAAAAGGCAACCATAGCAGGAGCACAAGTACGTCTCCAAATCCATCAACCATCGATCGTAGCAACATCAACATCCGGGATTTGCATGCACTGTGCAGGACATACAGTATGAGTACAACCGACCCCATGTACTCAACCTAACCTCAGGTTGAAAGCAGCAATAAGCTGGTACATAGGTCGGGTCCAATACATATAACCAACAGTAGTTCATAAACTGTACAACCTATAAATAAATAAATAGCTCATAAATAAAGTGCTTGGCCTTTTTTATCGTTTTCCAAAAGCAGTTCCACTTTTCAAGTATACTAATGAAAGCCCAAATCCTCTACCGAAATCGTCAAAAATATGAGTAAGTTTTGAAAGCTGTAACTTTTTCCTGAAAATCCTTTCCACAATAGGTAAAGATGTTTCATTTCCTTTTTCAAATAACAAGTATGAAATACCACTCTATGCCCACATACCAATGTATATAACTCATGAATGATGTGACTCCGTACAATATGAGAAAAAAATGCGTCTTTATGTATGTATGCCATATATGCATGCCAATGCCATGTATCTCATAGAAGAATCATGTACTTACACTCTTAGAGTACTCAACCTCGCTGTATCACACTTTTCATTATCATACTTAACCACTTGGTAATGTATATGGCCTATACGGCCTAGGGAAGATCCATCTCAGAATATATATACATTATTGACCATCAGTCACTCAGTACCTAGGAAGGCCAATTCGGCCCCATGGAGAAGATCCATCTCCAGGTGTATAAATGCTTCGAACAAGATCCATGTCCAGGGAAGATCCATCCCTAAAAAGCTGCACCCACTATAGATGTACAGACTCTGAAGGGGCTCATATGGCCTAAATGCTATAATAAGCCAATCATGGTATAAATCAACAAGGTCTTCGGCCTTACTTAAAATCAATAATATATGTTGCGGGGTGTATCCCGATCCCATAACTGTCACTCAAAATCAGACTGTCAGCCGCACTCAGTCATCAATCTCTCCAGTCTCACCCACCGACTCACAATGTCATGAAAATTGACCCGGAACAATGATATGATGTATCAGTAAGTAACAACTGAGACTGAGATATGATATGGATGCACGAATGTGACCGAGAATGAAATATCAATGAATTCAGTGAGATGATAGCAAGAAATGACGACTATGGGTACCAACAATATCATAAATCCAAAGCATGATATAGATCATGATTTGACATCTCAGATACTTAATCGCATGGTGAAAATATAGATATCAACAAGAATAGGGCCACTATTTAGTGCCATGGGAACAACATAGTCACAATTCATAGGGTGCACGCCCTCACGCCCGTCACTAGTATGTGAGTCACCTCAATACCAATCACATAGCACATAATTCAGGGTTTTAACACTAACTTTAGAAGAGTTACTTATCTTAAACAAGCCAATTCCGACACCGAGCAAGCCAAGCGATGCTCCAAGAATTCCATCACGCGCGTTCCGACCTTTGAATGGATTGAAACTAATCGTAAACAACTCAAATACATCAAACAATGCTAAAGAAACCAACCACAATAAAAAAAGGTCGAATCTTTAATCAAAAGGCCAAAATCGGCTAAAAACCCTTATCCAGGACCGTACCTCGTAACCCGACAAAACTCATAAAATCTGGGAACCCATTCAATTGCGAGTTCAACCGTACTAGATTCACTCAAATCCGACTCCGAGTAGTGTTTAAAACTCAAAAATTCATATTATGAAACTTTAGGCCAAAACCCCTCAATTTTTTGTTTAAAATTCATCAACCAAAAGCTAAAATCGAAGATCGATTCATGAAATAAAATCAAACTGAGTAAAGAACACTATCCAAATTCGTATGCTGAAAATAACCTCGAAAATTTGCCCAATTTAGAGCTTCCCAACTCAAAATATGTTAAATGCACAAAACCTTATTTCTAACACTATTCTGCCTCGTTTCTTGTGCTAAAAGATCTCGAAACTCACTTTTGATACCTCCAGTTGATTTTTTGTGAAATTCTAGTTAAGTTAGGCTCTTGAACCACTACATTTGACCTTATATTGAAGGAGATATAGGTTTTAATATTTGGAAATAATGCAGATTTTTAAATACGCAGTAATGGCAATTTCGTAATTAATCTGAAAAACCTAGCAGCACAATTCTTAGTAAAATGACCATAAAATCCTCATACAGATGTCCAAATTTGACGATTCTTTTTGTTATGTCTCCATAATTACGATACAGATCTAATTCTTCTATAAAAACAGAAATCGGAACTTATTTTTCAATGTGGTCCATTTATGCTTGAAGAAACAACGTCGAAACATAAGAAAACGAGGGCAACACAACCCAAAGCTATCCGAAACTTACCTGAGCACCTCGAGACCCCGTCTAAACATACCATAAAGTTCCATATTATAATACAGACCTACTCGAGGCCTCAAAACATACATAACATTATCGAAAAGATGAAATGCACCTCAAATCAAACTTAATAAACTTTTGAACTTTCAAATTCCAAAATGTTACGCCACACAAGTCCTAATACATCATACGGAGCTACTCGTGGCCCCAAATACCAAGCAAAGTACAAATGCTCACAATAACCAGTCGGGTCATTACATCATATATAACTAACTCGATAAAATAGTATCCACCTTAAATATTATTCTAATCATATAATTTTATCAATTCAATTTGACAAGTTATCTTGCTTACTTTTCTATTTTAGTAAATATACATAGACCTTAATAATTTAAGATTTGTTCTGAAAATTATTTTCAAAAGTTATTCTCAAGTTCATTCGACAAGACACAAACAAGATTAATTAGCTATATTTCTATTATAATTTTGTAATTATTTGTCGACTAATATCAGTTTAAGACTTGGATCTTATGTCTTCTCAATTTATCTCGCTTTAATAGTTTTAATGTTACCCATGTATTGAAGTTTTAGTTATTAAAATAAAAACGAGTTTATTATTTATATAATATTGTAGAAATGTGCATCCAAAAAGGCATTTCTAAAATACAAAAACCTAATAGGATGAATAAATTACTATGAAATGTTGTTAAATTCATTAAGTGTGTTTATATATTTTAATTTTTTTATTGTTAATTCATTTTAAAGTCCTAAAAATTAAAATGTTTAATTTTGCATTATCTGATCTCTCTCTCTCTCTCTCACCCCCTTTGATTTTTCTCTCTCTTCGATTCAACGCTAATTTTCATTTCCGCTGAACTTGCCGACACCGGCGTCCACTAAGCCTCCCAGATAAGTACATCTCTCCTCTCATCCCTCCTCTTTTCTCTCCCCCACCCTCCCTTCTAATTTTTCTTGTGAAGTTAATAAGAACAAAGAATCAGGAAATGCTAATCTAAAGGAGTTTAGTGATATATTAATGTGCCTTGTGGAACAAATAATAAAATATAGTTATAGAAACAAAGATGAGAGGAAATTATGCACAACTTGAAAGCTCACGTGAGTCAATTGGTGAAAGTTTTTATTGTTCTATAAGCTAATATTATGGATAGCAGCCAAGAAAAGTGTGCATCATAGGCAGAATTTGAGGTACTGACAGATGAGGTCAGAGTACAATACTTACAATATAACCAACTAGAATTTGAGAAAGGAAATGTTAAAAAAGTGATACTAGAGTTAGCCAAGAATATTTAGGATACAAATTTAGCTGAATCTAGTGTTTATTATGTTGAGGATGTTGAACATCTTGAAATTGATACATATAAATGTGCCATGCCTCATTCAATACACTTCTCTATATTGTGTTTTGATGGTAAAATGTGAATGGATCCGTACGAGCATACAACAGAGTCAAGAGAAGAGGTATATGAGCCTTATATTTTGAATTTTCAAGGCCGCCCAGGGAAGGTGACACTTCTCAGTTGAAAGCCAAACTGCATAAGGAGTTATTTAATTTTTGGCTCACGAGAAGTTGTACCGCCTAAAGATCATATCATAAGCTTAATCAAAACTTGGGATTCAATTCATAATCTTAAGGTGGAGGAAAAACATAATTCACACCGTGTCATAACGTTAATTAATATATTTGTTGGGAGGCAACCTAAATTTACTGGAATTTTTTTATACCTTTTCTATTGTATTTTTTTAAATGTAGTTTTTTCAATTTTGTAGGAGCATAGAATGTAAAGGCACTGGAAGGAAGCAAAAGCAAGTCAGATGGTTGGAACTAAGTGTAGGATACTCGTAGAAAGGACTATGTCCGTGAGAAGTCTGAGTACTCCATGGGCTGCTAATACTTTGGTCTTTGGCCTCCAAGAGATTTTCTCTTTATGATCATGTTATTTATTGTGTGTATTGGGACAATACATAATTTTAACTATGGGGTGGAGAATTATCTGGTTGATTTCATGTGTTATTTTACTTGCATTATTTTATGTGTGTGTTGAAAACTAAACAAAAAATGACAAAAATTGGATAAAAAAAGACAGAACTTTTCCTTATAATGGATCTCCGAGACGATTTTCTTGAGGGAAGTCCAAATAAAAATAGAAAAATAGAAAAGTATAAAAAGATGTCCTTTTATTTTCTTTAGATAGTAATAATTCCCCGTGATTTTTCTTAGTATTCTGGTTCTTTAGGAAGGATGTTACTTGAATCGGGTAGTTTTTTCTTACTTAGCGTAGAGTAGGACTTGGGAAACAAAATTGGGAAGAATGATTTGATTCAAGCCTTTTGACTTATTTGATAGTAGCATACGTACGCTTTACCATATGTATCGTCTTTCCTTAATTTTAGATACTTGATAATGCCTAGATAGACAAGAGGGGTTGCTCTAATGGTAAGCAACCCCCACTTCCAATCGAGAGGTTGTGAGTTCGAGTCTTCCCAAGAGCAAGGTGGTAAGTTCTTGGAGGGAAGGATGCCGTGGGTCAATTTGGAAACAGCCTCTCTACCCAAGGGTATGGGTAAGGTCTGCGTACACACTACCCTCCCCAGACCCCACTAAGGGGATTATACTGGGTTGTTGTTGTTGTTGTTGTGATAATGCCTAGATAAACTTGGGTAGCATGTTTCATTACACCTACGGCTCTTTCTCTTAATTTGTATTCACTTTTGTGCGTTATGCTTATATCTCTTGGCTATGTGAATATTTACTTGATTTGAGAGTCGGAACGAGAACATCCTTACTGAATCATATATTATTTTGTGAAGTGAGTTCTTGTATAGTCCATATTTTTTCAATGCATCTAGAACTTTTTTGACATGTGACTTGAAGAAAAATTCTAGGTACCGCTTAGTTTGAAAAATAATTTTAGGATTTTTTTAATCTTAATGAGCGTTTACGCTTACCGCAAATAAAATTATCCAAAGCTAGCCATTTTGAGACTGTAGATGTAACGACCCGATTGGTCATTTTGAGCTCTAGGGTGTCGTTCAACATTTTAAGGTGATGAGCATCTTCACTTCAGGTATTATGACTTGTACGCGTGGTTGGAATTGAATTCCGGGAAGTTCAGAGTTGATTTGGAAAGAGAATTCCTATTTCGAAAGCTTTAAGTTGGAAGAATTGACTAAAATTAACTTTTTTTAGTAAACAACCTCGAAATCAGGATTCAAAGGTTCCAATAGGTTTGTATAATCATTTCAGAATTGGGCGTATGTCCGAATCGGGTTTTGAAAGGCCCAGGAACATTTCGGCACGTATTGTGGAAGTTGGCATTTTTGAAAGAATTTCATAAGTTTGGATTGAAGTGCTGTGAAGACCCAAAGGGTCATCACCGTAATTCTCCCCTTTTTTGTGCTTTTGAGGCCTTAAAAACTGCGCTTTTATTTGCCTCGATTTGCGTGTGCAGTCGGGGCGTGTAGCCAGAAGGCTTATATATGAATTTTTATGTGAATAATAATGAATTTTAATATTAATATTAATATAGTTTAATTTGATTAATATTTTGAGTAAACGGAATCGGACCCGTGATGTGACAGTCCCCGGAGGTCAGTAGGAAAATATGAGATTCGGACATGTGCCCGGAGTCGAAATCCGAGGTCTAGAACCCAAGAAAAAGAATTTTTCTGTTAAATTGTTTTTCTGAATTTGATAAGAAAAACGAAAACAAAATTTGATTAAAAGACTATGGTATTGGGCTCGTATTTTGGTTTCGACGCCAGGTACAAGTTTCATATATTGTTTAAGTGCTTTATGTGAAGTTTGGCTGAAAACAGAAGTCATATGACGAGTTTCAGGCTATAAGTTTCAACTTTGAAAGTTTATGAAACTTAGAAGAAAGATCATGAGTTTGTGGCTTGATTTTATGTTTATGATGATATTTTGGCGATTGATCGCGCGAGTAAGTCCGTAGGATATTTTTGAAGTCGTATACATAATTTGTTTGGATCCCCGAGGGCTCGGGAGAATTTTGGATAGGCATCGGATTACATTTCTCATTGTTGAAAAACCCGGTGTGCTTGAGTTCTGCAGGCTTCGCAATTGCGAGTCAGCACCCGCAAATGCGAGCTTTTTTATCGCAAATGCAAAATATCCCCTGGGAAATTTCCTTCGGAAATGCGAAGAAATCTATCACAAATGCGAAGCCCTTATTTTTGCCCACTCTTTGCTAATGCGAAGACATTATCGCAAGTGCGAAAACCCCTTCCCGATTTCTCGCAAATCCCAAGCCTGCTTGCGGACCCAGCTTCGTAATTGCGATACTTGCACATGCATATCCCATACTTAGACAATTTTGAAGCTTCACTTTTCATATTTTCAAAACCCAAACACCCATTGGCGATTTTTCACGAACTCTCTCTTCTTCAAATGATCGGTAAGTCAACGTTTACTCATTTTCTTCAATCTTCAACATCATTTTATCATGTTTTCATCTTAAAATCAAGGTTTTCCATGGGTGAAATGGGGATTTTGGGTAGAACTTAGGTTTTCACTAAATTGAGGATTTGGACCTCAATTTGAGGTCCGATTTCAAAACAAATCATAGCGTTGGTGTATGTTCTAACTTTGACTAAGGGATTAGGATTAGGATATTCTTTGCTACTTGCTGATTGTGCAGTATGGTGTATAGGCATGGAGGTGGTTACCTATGCACCGGAGTCTAGCATGACCGTGGGTCTTATAAGTGTTGGATTCAGAATTAATGATACACTTCTCTTGCTTGGTTGATAAGTATAATATGAAGTGAATAGTGAGAAAGGTTTGTGATTGATTTGTCATTTGGAGCATTGGCTCGGACTAGAAATTGTTACTCGGGAAATAGGCGATTAAAAGAGGAATGTGTAGTGATTACTCCCTTGCCAGGACGTAAGTATTTATTGTATTTTATTCCCTTGTCGGGTTAATTGAATTGTTAATTGTATTCCCTTGCTGGGATGTCTTGTAATTATTGTCACTCCCCTCGCACTTGAGTTGCGGTCATTGTCCGGGTGAGTTCTTGTTATTAAATATTGTGGATCATGTTGCACAACAAAACGGTATTGAATATTGAGGGTCGGGTTTCATGCCGCAACGGTATTGATTGTTGAGGATCGGGTTGCATGCCGCAACAGTTATATCTGTTGAGGATCGGGTAGCGCGCCGCAACGGAGTATGGACTGAATGTATTGTTTTCGTATGTAAAGACTTCCTGTGTTTTCCTTATCAGTTGTTATTGTTCAGTTACATTTATTTACTGATGATTTTTATGTTTAGACTGTCGTACCCCACAACATGCAGAGCAGACCTTCAATCCATAGACTCTTGAGGTCGCCTTGCTGACGTCCGCAGGCCCGGAATTTCTTCTGTCTTTATTCAGTTGTTAACTCTTATATTGAAACAGACTATTATGACTTCTTTAAAACAATTGTATTTAGTAATCCTAGAAGTTTGTGAGTAATGTGACACCAGTCTTGGGTACAGGATTTGTTAAACTTTCGCATTTCTTTCAGAAGATTATATTTGGGACTTCCGCTTTATTGTTAAATGTTTTAATGTTGTTAATATCGTGATGTTTGCTAAAGAAGTATTTGATATTTGGTTTGCCTAGCTCCTATTAGTAGGCGCCGTCACGACTCCCGATGGTGGGAAATCTAGGTCGTGACAAGTGCATTTCAGTATTATCGATGTCTGTTTGGGATTCCAAGTCTAGAAATAGCTCTGTATGGTGATTTTTGTGTTGGGAGCGCGATTGAAAGTGAATTCAGAGGTCTGTGGGTCATTTGGAGCCATTTGGCTAAAGATAGAAATTTAAAGGTTTTTTAGGAGTTTGACCGGAAGTGGACTTTTTGATATCGGGGTCGAATTTCGGAAGTTGGATTAGGTCCGTAATATTGAATATGACTTGTGTACAAAATTTAAGGTCAATCGGATGTGATTTAATAGATTTCGGCATCAAATATAGAAGTTTGAAATTCTAAAGTTTATTAAGCTTGGATTGGAGTGGGATTCATGGTTTTAGCATTGTTTGATGTGATTTGAGGCGAGCAGGTCCGTATTGTGTTATGAGACTTGTTGGTATGTTTGGACGAGCCTCCGGGGGCCTCGACTATGTGTCGGGGTGGTTTCAGATCACTTCGGGCTGTTTTGCAATAGCTGATGATGGTGTCTGGTGTTGTTCTTTGTGTTCGCAAGGATCGTCTTGCTTTCGCGAAGAAGGAATTGGCTTTAGGGACTTTGTTCTTCACGTTCGGGAAGAGAACCTCGCTTTCATGTAGAAGGAAATCTTTATTGCACAGGTCTGACTTCGGAGGCTCATATCTCGTAATCTATAAGGAATTTGGAGATGATCCAAAAGAAAAAATTTGTAGCTCTTTGTGTCTAATTTGCAGAAAATTAACTATTTAACATTTAGATTTGTGTACAAAAATTTATGCCTGGTACACTATATGCTATCCAGGAAGATGAAGAAGAAATTTGTGTTGCACAGGGCTGACTTTTGGTAGCTTATGTCTCAAAATCTATAAAGAATTGGGTGATGATCAAAACATAGAAGTTGTATATCTTGGTGTCTAGTTTATAGAATATTAAATCATTTGTGATTTGGTTTTGTCCAAAAATTTATGGCTATTATACTAGAGGCTTTCTGAGAAAAGTTTGAAAAATGGTTTTTAGGAATTTTCTTCTTCGCGAACACGATAGGGGTCTCGGTAAAACCAAGAAGAGTCGTCTGGTAGGATATACGTGTGAAGAAATGATTTTGGCTCATTCCATCTCATTTCCTCCAAGGGAGTCGACCTAGGAGCAATTTTGGAGCTCTATCTTCATCATCTATGCCAAGGTAAGTGATTCTCACCTATTGCAAGTTAATTATTTGGATTATATCTAGATTTTAACATGACAAATCATGTAAATTAGTAGAAATTTTGGAATTTTGAAGAAAACCTAGGAAATTTGTATTCTTGAATTTTGACCATGATTTTAGACATGAAATTGAGAGCAAATTATATATTTGAGTTCGTGAGGTGGGTAAACTTTATCTTCAAAAAATTTCAAAATTTGGGCCCGAGGGAGATTTTGTCAACCTTTCGATCGGGGTTAGAAATTATTATAATTTGGCTTATTATGAGTAATTGATCATATGTTAATAGGTTTACATAATTGTTGGCTAGTTTTGGAGCACTATGTATCAATTTGAGTCTTTGGAAGGGCGTGGAATGCCGGTTTTAGAACTTCGTAGCAAGGTAACTATCCTTTCTAACCTGTAAGAGGGAATTAACACTATATGCGAACTAAGTTATTATGTGCTTCTGATTGTGGGGGCTACGTATGCACGAAGTAACGAGAGTCCGTACATAGCTACTAATTATACCTATGTCCAGGTAGTTTTAGGTGCACATCATGCCTTGTTGATTTATTGTCACGACCCAAAATCCCAACCCGGTCGTGATGGCGCCTCTCGTGAATACAAGGCCATCCAACAACCAAACAATACCTCATTTTATAAATTCTTAGTAGGAATAAGTCCAATTCACAGGTAATATGATCACGAGTGCAAAATAAGCATGATAGTACAATTAAAACCATCCTGACTCAGCCCGAAATCGGGGTGTCACAAGTCACGAGATACTACAGAATTTTCTACAGAACTACAAGTACGAATATGGGAAACAAAGTCTGAAATTAATATGAACAAAATAAAATAAGGGAGAAGATATGGTGCCGCGGACGCCAGCGGTCAGCTGGCTCAGCTACAATAACAAATCTTCAATTTGCTAATAACCCGCTACCGGGCGAACAATACCTGCAACTGCACGCGAGGTGCAGGGAGTAAAGTGAGTACTTCCAACTCAGTGGTAATAAAATTAAATAACAATTGGAAATATTAAATCTCATAAAGGCACAATATAGCGCTATCTCAAGCAGTAAAACCAGTTATATATTATAAAAGTGGATATAAGGTAATTCTCTTTTTTTTTAAACAATACAGATTATTTATTTCATCAGTAAGGAATGATCAAAAGCTAGCCCCTCAGGCTCAATATAAAAATTACAGTACAGTATCAGCCCCACGGGCTCACTCCCAACTCACCAGCACACAACATCAGCCCCTTGGGCTCACTCCCAACTCACCACATACAAACAACGGCCTCTAGGGCCCACTCCCAACTCACCTAGGTACCCTACGCTCACTGTGGGTTTGTACAGACTCCGGAGGGGCTTCTACAGCCCAAGCGCAATAACAATAGGCCTGAAAGTCTTCACACATCGCACACGAGGCCTGAAAGCCTCCTCACATAACTCTCGAGGCCTGAAAGCCTCCTCACATAACACTCGAGGCCTGAAAGCCTCCTCAAATCACTCAATATATCCTCACAGATGGCCCTTGGCCTCAATCAATCCAGAAAATAATCATAAGCCCCTTGGGCATCAGCAAAACAATAGTGCTCAGCTCATTAACATTATAAATATCATTTTATATTGAGTTGAGTATAAATGCAGCCGAGTTCACAAAATAATATAGTTCAATTGGACTGAATTCAAATAATATTTCAATATGTGAGGAAAATATTGACGTGAATTGATAAAAGATTTCAAATAATTGGCACGAAGCCCAAGTCATGGTGAAAAATAATAAATCTTTATCAAATACGCGGTAAAAACATCAACCGGGATGGACCACGTCACAATCCCCAATAGTATATGGCCCCGCGTTCGCCAAACGACGCGTGTCCCATCTCAACATAACATTATGTTGTGCAATCCGGGGTTTCAAACTCTCCGTGCATCATTTAAAATCATTACTCACCTAAAGACGGTCCAATGTCTACTACGCTATGCCATTGCCTCTCGAATTTACCTCTTCGCGCATTGAATCTGGTTAAAACCACAACAAATACATTACAATAGACTAATGGGATATAACCCAATCGAAAAGACTCAAAAAATATTGAAATTCACGAAATTCGCAAAACCCGAGCCCCGGGCTCACATCTCAAAATCTAGAAATTTTTACATCACAATGATCCTTATCTTGGCAAGAGTATATACATACAAAATTCACAAAAATCGGAGTTCATTTGACCCCTCAAATCATCATTTTAGAATTTCAATCTTAAGCCCTAAATTCATATGATTTGGCTATGTTTTCATGGATTTATAGGATGATTCTTCAATAAAATCATGTATTTAACTCATAAAACTTACCTCCAATCGATCTTAGTTAAAACTCCCTTCAATCCCCGTCTAAAAGCTCTCAAAATGACTGAAAATGGAGGAGAAATGGGGTGTTTTCGCGACTGAAATATTTTTTAAACATTCTGCCGCAGCTACAGTGTTTTTGCATTTCCCAGAAATTTCTTCGCAATTGCGAAGCTACAGTATTTTCGCATTTCCCAGCCTATTTTCTTCACATTTGTGAAGCTACAGGGTTCGCATTTGCGAAGACAGCAGAACCAGCAATTTTGCCTGATACAAAAATGAGCATATCTTCCTCATACGATGTCCAAATTTGATAATTCTTTTTCCTACGACTCCGTAATTTAGATACCGATCTAGTGGTTCAAAAAAATCTGAATTTGGAGCTCATTTGCTTAATATGGTACCCCTTTATGTCCAAATGAGCAAACTTGAAATATCGAATAAAAGCGGAATCACAACCCGAAACACACCCGAGGCCACCGAGACCTCAACCAAAAGAACAAATATGTTCTAATACTTCATTTAAACTTGCTCGAGCCATAAAAACACTATCCTTAACATCAAAATTGCCAAGTTTTCATCAAATCAAGGCCTAAATTAAACTAAACTTTTTAAATTCTCATTCAATCAAAAACCTGGCCTAAACACCAATTCCAAGAACATGGCCTAAGAACAACCATCATAATCAGAGTAATCCTCCCTAGTTCACAACCCAATATGCCAAGTACCCTCCAGGCATGAATCTTTAATTTAAATTCTCCATCAAAAACTTCATACTTGATTTACATCTTTAATCAATCAAGTGATCGCACCACACTTATATAATCTTTCAGTGGGACACACTCCCACAACTTACCACAACAATATCTGGAGTGTACCTCCAAAACACCGGTCGCACTAACGCTGAAGAGCGACCAAGATGAATGGAGCCGTAGAAGCCGCCAACAAAAACAACAAGAATATACTAAGGAAGATGGTAAAAAAACCATAAACAATGGCATGCGAAGCTACCTTTTGCTTTATTGGGGTACCCCACCACGGTTCGTACATCAACCGTGGCAGCTCCCAATATTTTAGTTTATGGTACTGAGGATTTCATCCTACCCGAGGTAGAGATTCCTTCTTTTAGAATGATACATGAATCTGAACTCAGCGATGCAGAGTGGATGATGAGTCTTTACGAATAATTGGCCCTTATCGATGGAAAGAGGATGACTGCACTGTGTCACGGCCAACTTTATCAGAACAGAATGACTATATCTTTCAACAAAAGGGTCAAACCAAGGCGATTTAAACCAGTTCAGTTGGTACTGAAGAAGATCTTCCCACATCAAGATGAAGACAAAGGGAAATTCTCTCCCAACTGGAAAGGTCTGTACATGGTTCATAGGGTGCTGACAGGATGAGCACTGATACTTGGAGAAATGGATGGAAAAATTAGGCCAAAACCAATCAATTCAGACGCAGTCAAGAGATACTATTCTTAGAATATTTACGTTTCCTCATCTGATATAATTGAACTACGCTTGACCTGATTCCCGTTTAAGAGGGGATACGTAGGCAGCCTGGTTCAGTCATATCATAATAAAATTTCCATTTTTTCCAAGATCATAAACTGGGGCAGAATTTTGAGAAGGACCCTCCAAATTCTAACGCAAGTCCAGCCCACGCCATTGCATTCCAGAAAGTCAAAAATTGGTTAAGAAACTGGGTGTTGATGTGCCAGAGAATTTCGGCACATTTCAATACTAATTGCTTAGATTCTAGCTTGTTTTAATGCAATAATAACTGGTACTTATGTAAAATGGTTATTTCTAAGTACATTAGGAAGGGGAACCTAAGGACACTAAAATGGAAGCAAAAAGACAAGAAAATAGCTAATTATTGCACATAGTCCATTCTACGGTCCACTATGCGAACCGCATAATAGACATGCGGACCGTAGAAAGATGCATCCAATGGCAGAATGAAACAGAGCCCGGAGTTAAATTTTAAGTCAAGAATGTGGCACATTATGCGACCGTATAATCAACATGCAAACCGTATAATGTACCGCAGACCAAACAAGAAGAAAACTGAAGGTCAAATATGCGACAAAATTTGCGGGCTACATAACTCAAATGCGGACCGCATAAGGGAAATGCGACGAGGACCTGAAGATAGGGTTTTGATTCTGCGGAGCTGGTGTTAAAAATGCGGACCGCATACTTGTTATGCTACAAGAATGCGGCCACAGACCTGACGTAAAAGGGCAGTTTTGTCCATTTTCTGTCCCGATTTTTACCCTACTATAAATAGTTTTATGATTCTTTTGTACCAGAATTAAGTTAGATTTTAGTCCCACACTCTTACACATTAATATTCTCTCTTTTTGGAAGCTTTTGGGTTGAAGATTCTTCACTTTGTAAGCATTTATGACACTCAACATTACTATCCTTTTGTATTCTCCCATGTGTAGCTAACTCTAAAAACTAAGGTTGTGGACCCTAAATGGGTGTTATGTTAATGGGTGTTTAATATTGAATATATGTATAATGGTTGGTTGATATTTATTTACTTCTCATTCTTCATTTATTATTGGTGGTTGCAAGCATTAACAAAAGCCACTAAAGCCTTGCTTTGCTTAGGAAAGTGGGTTAGAATATGGTAGAAGTAAATATCAATGACTCAAGGCTTTAAACCTTGTTTGATAAAATCGCTTAGGAATAAGTGGATTTTAATTGGAAATTATTGATGGTTCTTAATCGCAACTCTTTTATATTTGGGAAAATTATAATGAGGAAATACTACTCATTTATTGGGAAATAGTCGGTAGTATATTAGACATCATTTGCATATCTAAAGAACTTTCCATTAGAAATATATCATATTAACACATGTTGGCATTACACTTCATTAAAGGGGACACAACCTTGGTTGCATTAATCCACTTGTTTACTCATTAATTGTTGAAACTAGTTGCTACTTTAAATCAAACACCATACATACTCTTGTTACTATAAACCATTCTCTCTTGTTACTATTAACTGAATAGAGATCGAACTTTAGTCGAGCAACGCACTGAACAAGTAACCTTTTCACACCTACTCCCTGTGCGATTCGACCCCAACATTGTTGGGTTATTATATTTGACATCGACCGCCTTACACTATTTATTAAAGTGTAATTTGTGCGTATCAAATTTTGGCACCGTCGTCGGGGAATATGGTTCTAGAAATTACTATTTAATGTATACTTTACTTAAGTTTATTTCTATTCCATCACGCTTTGCCTGCTTTGCTTGGTGTTGATAGGAAACATATCAGATTATGATGATGATGTGGAGGGAGAAATAGGAGAAAATCCTTGGGTGTGTGTGCAATGCACAAGCAGAACAATGAATTCGACGATGCCCTAAGGTTGAGATGCTTCAAGTATTCTTTAGATGGGGATGCAAGGATATGGCTCCATAATCTACCTCTTAACTCTGTCCATTCCTTGCCCGAGCTTGTTCAGACATTTCTGTCTAAGTGGTTCCTGCAGAGCAAAAAGTCTGAATTGCGGGACACGATTTTTTTCTTTAGGAGAGTGCAGGGGGAGAAATTGCATGAGGCATGGGATTGCTTCAAATTATACTTGGTGAGGTCTCCAAACCATGGTTTCCCGAATTCCATGTTGTTGGAAAAATTCTACATAGGTTTGTATCCTATGAACCAAGCCATCGCCAAGAATGCAGTTGACATACCTTTCATGGACAAATCATTTGCTAGAGTCACCGAAATTCTGGACAAAATGGAAAAGCGCAACCAAGCGTGGAATTCGGAAGATACTACCGGAGGAATTTCATACGGGTCCCCTTCTTTGACCACTTTGATCAAGGAAAATCAAGAAAGAGACCGAATGATTGTCGTGCTTGCTACAAATGTGAATATGCTAAGAAATATGTTTACCGAGAATCAAACGAAGAAAGTAAATTTAGTGGAAGATGTCCAACTCAACATTGAGGAAAATTTCAAGGAGGCAAATTACATCAACAACCCTCAATAGGGTATCAAAGGCAACCCTACCATGGTCAAGGGCAACAAACTAGTGGAGGCCAAACCCGCAAGGGCAAGGCAACCAACAATGGAGAAATGATCAAGGTAATTCGCACCAAGGAAATTGGAACAACAACAACACTTTTGAAAATCGGAGCTCCAACCCCTATGTTCCACCAAAGGGTCAATATGCAAATCAAGGGTAGTCGAGTGAGTCCAAGTTAGAAGGCATGCTTGAAAGAGTGTTGCAAAATTAAGAGAAGTCAGACGCATCTATAAGAAACATGACCAAAGTTTTTAGCTCTCACACCGCATCGATTCAAAAGCTATTGATGCAAATGAGAGACCTTCCAAGAGATCAAAACCCAAAGCAAAAAAGGTAACTACCTAGTGACACCATTGCGAACCCGAATAGTGGTGGAGGTGGCTCAACTTCTCACGTCATGGCGATAACTACTAGAAGTGGGAAGGTCTTGAAAGGGGACATTGAACATAAGGTTGTTTGGGAAGAAGTTGAGGAAGGAGTCAACATCGAAGAATAAGAAGCTATTGAAGTTGAAAGGGTGCCGGAAGAAGAAAGGGTGCAAAAAGTGATCCCAGAAAAGGTAAAGGAAAAGGAGAAGGAGACACCAAAAGCTCCACCTCCCATTCCTAAACCTCCTCCTCCTTTTCCTCAAAGACATGTTACAAGGGTTGATGATAGCAAGCTTGGTAAATTTTATGATATTCTAAAGCAATTGTTGGTGAATATTCCATTCTTGGAAGCCTTCCAAGAAATTCCAGGGATTGCCAAATACTTGAAATATTTGATCACCAAAAAGAGGACCACAAAGATTAAGGTAGTGAACATGACTCACCGGGTGAGCTTTATCATAGCCACAAGCCCCGTCCAAAAGAAAGAGGACCCGGGAGCATTCACTATCCCCTACACTATCGGAAAGCATGATTTTGCAAGAGCTATTTGTGACAATAGGGCGAGCATTAACTTGATGTTGCTTGCCATCTATAAGCAAGCAGGACTAGGGATGCCAAGGCCAACAAGCATGAGGTTACAAATCGCAGATCGATCTATCAAGCGACCGGTAAGAATTGTTGATGATGTGCTTGTGAAAGTTGGGAAGTTTCATTTGCCCGCCGACTTTGTTATTCTTGATTGTGCTATCGATAAGGAGATCCCTATCATCTTTGGGAGACCATTCCTAGCTACGGGAAGAGCACTTATGTACTCGGAGCGAAATGAGATTAAGTTCCGGGTGAATGATGAAGAAGTCACTTTTCAACCGAGCAAGGGGATGAAGCTACCCCATGAGTATGAGAGCATTTTCGTGATATAAGTGGTAGATGAAGTTGAAGATGCCGTCGAGCTAAAAATGGAAGAACAATGCCTTGGTGAGGCTTTGGCATCCATCTTGGTAAATTTTGATGGTGAAGACATGGAAGGGTATATGGAGTCCGTGAATGCATTGGAGGGTATTGGATCCTACACCTACACGCCTGCAAAGCTTTCTCTTGACTTGGAGAATAGGACCACACCCTCCGCAAAGCCATCAATCATTGAGCCACCACAACTAGAGCTCAAACCTCTTCATCTACACTTGAGATATAAATTTCTTGGCTCTAATGATACTTTACCCGTAATCATTTCGTCTTTATTAAATGATGTGCAGGTAAATCAATTATTGGAGGTCTTGAAGGAACATAGGCAAGCTATTGGATGGACTACTGCGGACATCTGTAAGATTCCTGCGGGAGTTTGTGAACAGAAAATCCAATTGGAGAGCGAGAAAAGCCCAGTGTGGAGCATCAAAGGCGGTTAAATTTGTCAATGCAAGAGGTCGTGAAGAACGAGATCATCAAAGGGTTGGATGTCTGGGTAGTCTACCCTATTGCAGATAGATCATGGGTGAGTCCAGTGTAATGTGTGCCATAAAAAGGTGGCATGACTGTCATCGAAAATGAGAAGAATGAACTCATCCCAACACGAACCGTCACAGGATGGCGAGTTTGTATGGACTATTGAAATCTCAACTGTGAAACTTGCAAGGACAATTTCCCTATGCCTTTTATTGATTAAATCCTTGATCGGCTAGCGGGAAGGTCTTTTTATTGTTTCCTTGATGGGTATTTAGGTTATAATCAAATTAACATCACTTTGGAGGATCAAGAGAAAACCACCTTCACTTTCCAGTATGGCACATTTGCTTTTAGCCGGATGCCATTTGGTTTATGTAATGCTCCGGCCTCCTTTCAAAGATGTATGATGTCCATTTTCTCCGGCATGGTTGAGGATTTTCTTGAAGTCTTCATGGATGACTTCTCGGTGGTTGGTGATTCGTTTGAGCACTGTCTTAGCAACCTGAAACAAGTTCTAAAAAGATGCGAAGAAACCAATCTTGTGCTAAATTAGGAGAAGTGTCACTTCATGGTTGATGAAGGTATCGTTCTTGGGCACAAAATTTCAAAGCATGGCATTGAGGTTGACCGAGCAAAGATCAAAATCATTTCAAAGCTTCCTCCTCCAACATCCGTGAAAGGTGTTAGAATTTTTCTAGGGCATGCTGGGTTTTATAGGCATTTCATCAAGAACTTCTCAAAGATTTCTAACTACATGTGCAAACTCCTCAAAAAAGATGCCAAGTTCGTGTTTGACGAAAAATGTGTTAAGGCATTCGAGGAGTTAAAGTAAAGGCTCACCACGACACCGATTGGTCACTTCCTTTCGAGCGTATGTGTGACGCCAGTGGTATCGCCATTGGGGCAATGCTTGGCCAACGCCACAATAAAATTCTTCACCCGGTGTACTATGCAAGTAAGACTCTCAATGGGGCACAAATGAATTACACAGTGACTGAGCAATAATTTCTTGCTATTGTATATGCCTTTGAGAAGTTTCGGGCATATTTATTGGTGTCCAAGGTGATAGTTTACATAGATCATGCAGCTCTTTGTTATCTTATGGAAAAGAAAGGTGCAAAGCCTTGATTGATTCATTGGGTCTTGTTGTTACAAAAATTTGACTTTGAAGTCAAGGATCACAAGGGAATGCAAAATCAAGTGGCGGATCATTTGTCAAGGTTGGAAGAAGCAGGAAGACCAAAGGATGATCTTGAAATCAATGATGCATTCCCGGATGAGCACACATTGGCATTGCCTAGCACCTTTGCTCCTTGGTAAGCCGACATTGCTAATTATTTGGTGAGTGACCTTACCTCTGACAGATTGGAATCCTACCAAAAGAAGAACTTCTTGAGAGATTGCCGGCAATACTATTGGAAGGAGCCATACTTGTTCCGTGTCTTTGCTGACAATATTATCCGGAGGTGCATTCCCGAAGAAGAGGTTATGCCAATTCTTAGGGAATGTCATGACTCTCCGGTTTGGGGGCATCATGGAGGTAACCGGACGTCGGCTAAAGTTCTTTAATGTGGATATTATTGGCCTTCCATCTACCATGATTCCAACCAAATGGTCAAGGCATGTGACCAATGCCAACGACAGGGCTCAATCTCCAAGTGGCATGAAATGCCAATGCACTTTGTGATGGAGATAGAGATCTTCGACGTGTGGGGAATCGACTTCATGGGTCCCTTCGTATGTTCTTGTGGGATGAAGTACATCTTAGTGGCGGTGGACTATGTGTCAAAATAGGTTGAAGCCATTGCCATACCAAACAATGAGGCAAGGAGTGTGACTGCATTCCCGAAGAAAAACATATTCACTCGGTTTGGCACTCATAGAGCCATTCTTAGTGATCATGGGTCTCATTTATGTAACAAAGATTTTTTCGGGGCTACTTGAGAAATTTGGTGTCAAGCACAAGGTGGCCACGCCTTATCATCCACAGTCAAGTGGTCAGGTTGAGGTTTCTAACTGGGAGATCAAAAATATTCTAGCTAAAACTGTGAACGCAAATAGGACCGACTGGTCAAGGAAGCTAGATAATGCATTGTGGGCATACCGCAGGCCCTACAAACCTCCTATTGGTACTTCTCATTATCGGCTCATTCTTTGGTAAAGCATGTCATCTACCCGTGGAATTGGAACACAAAGCCATGTGAGCATTGAAAAAGTTAAACCTAGAATGGGCCGAAGCTGCAAATTTGAGCTTGACACAGCTCAATGAAATGGAGGAATTTTGGTTCCATCCATATGAGAGTGTTGCGGTGTACAAAGAGTGGATGAAGTTTTTCCGTGTTAAGAAGATCTTGAAAAGAGAGTTCAAGGCGGGTGATATGGTCTTGCTCATTAACTCGAGGCTAAAACTGTTTCCGAGCAAGCTTAAATCAAAATGGTCGGGTCTCTTCAAAGTGGTAAATGTCTCTCCTTATGGAGCGGTGGAATTAGAGTCAACAGATGGGTCCCGGGCATTCAAGGTAAATGGTCAACGCATCAAGCACTATCTGAGTTAGGGGTGTTCATTGGGCGGATTGGGCGGCTTTTTACTCTAACGGTTTGGCTTAACGGTTTTCGGCTTTTAAATGTATTAATCCGTTAGCCACCCGATAAGATATCGGGCGGATTGGTATCGGGTTAGCTCTTATCGGGCGGTTACTGGGCGGTTTATCGGTTTAATACCTAAGGGCTGTCCGCACACTGCATTATGTCCGCACACTGCATTCAATTTATAATGCAAGGATGCAAGCTAAGTAGCTCACGCCTCACTGTCCACTGTCCAGTTTAGTACATCATTAATTTATGCTCGTCTTTCATTCTAGCTTACTAAAACCAAACAAGGTAAGAACAGAAATATAGCTTGACGAGAAAATATAGCTAACACAAAGAGAAGCAACATAGAACTACTGATTGTTCTTCAGCAGCATAGCCACCCATTTCAATCAAAACTTCAGAGTAATAGAATTCCTGTCACAAACAAGGAGCAAAACAGATGCCGCCCTTGACGAGAAAATATAGCAACACAAAGAGAAGCAACATAGAACTACTGATTGTTCTTCAGCAGCATAGCCACCCTTTCAATCAAAACTTCAGAGTAATAGAATTCCTGTCACAAACAAGGAGCAAAACAGATGCCGCCCTTGACGAGAAAATATAGCAACACAAAGAGAAGCAACATAGAACTACTGATTGTTCTTCAGGAACAAGTTTAGATGCTCCATAAGTCAATCCTTCCATCTGAACACTTCGAACAGCTTCTTCAAGCTTCTTCATATCAGCAGAGCTAGTTCTTCTAAACAGACTTTTAATAATTAAAAGATGCAGTAAATTTTCCTCTGTTAAGTGTGAAATTCAAAATACAGATGAAAAAGCATATACACAAGATCTGAAGAACTGACATACTGGACAACTGAAGCAACTCTGCTTAAACTAACATTGCAAAACAGAGAAATATCCCAACAGCAGCAAAGGAACATATACTCTGCTTAAACTAACATTGCAAAACAGAGAAATATTAGTCTGTAATATTTGCTGCAGCAAAGGAACATATACCTGCAATTGGAAGCAATAGCAGCAAGACCGTCAGTGGAAAAACCTTCACAGCTAACCAAGATCAAAGACTTGAAATAGGAAAGGATCGCGAGAGTAGCTCAAGGCTCTCATCCGAAAGCACCATCCTCTTCAAATATAAATTTACCTCCATAAGCAGTAAGCAATAGATACTCTCACTGAGGAATATAACCATTCAAGACAAGACTCCAAATACTCATAGCAGATAACCATTCAAGACAACACTACACGTCAATTACGGAAGGGTCTTTTCCATTGCTAGCTAAATCTGAAAAAAAATTAAAATAATAAGTCGTGCGATAAATAAAAGCATATCTATCTACAATACTTATATTATAACAAATATAGTAAACAATATTATTACCTTGTTCAAGCTGCTCGATTTTATCAAGATCTTCCTCAATACTGATGGGTTGTTTTAATATTTCATTTCGAAGCCAATCTTGAAGACACACTAGAGTTTGCACCAATTTAGGAGTTAATGAACTCCTAAATGGATCAAGAAGACGTCCTCCCGTACTAAACGCACATTCGGATGCCACACTTGAAACCGGAACAGCTAATACATCACGAGCCATCTCCGAAAGAGTAGGAAATCTAGCTGAGTTCAATTTCCACCAAAGAAGAACATCAAATTCTTTAGTGTCATCCTCAGTTTCTTCACCTAAATATTTATCTAACTCTGTTTTAGTATCAACACCCCCACTCCCACTTTTATGTTTTTTTATATCTTGCATGAGTGATTCTAAAAGTCCTATATTTTGGGTGCTTGCTTGACTGCCAGAAGCCGCTGGGTCCAATGAAGAACAATCTGAAGATGAAGCAAGCACAACACCTTTTGAGCTAGAATTTACATACTCACTGAATAAAGAAGTCATGTACTTCGTCACTTCTGCTTGTATAGTTGCCCCCGAATCTACACCAAACATCTTTACAAGTGCAAGGCCAACTGATTCAAGCTTGTAACGTGGATCCAAAATAGATGAGATAAAAATTATCTTGTTCATTTTCCCTGGATCACCCCAATACTTATCAAACTTTTTTTTCATATTTTTTGCCATTTCACTTAAAACTACATCTTCATTTGCGATCAATTGCTTCAAATAGACAGCAACTGCGCAAATTTCAAGAAAATGAATATTCGATGTAACATAACGTGAACCAGATATCTTCAAAGTAAGAAGATAAAAGATTTCAAGAAACTTTGTAATTATTTTTACATCCTCCCAATCACTACTCAAAAGTTCACCTATAACAATTCCATCAATATAAGAATGCTCAAGATAATGTCTCAATCCAATTTCACTAGAAGCATAATGTGAAAATGCACTTTCAAATTCAACAGCCCTGCGCAACATCAAGTAGGTAGAATTCCATCTAGTTGGAACATCTAAGCATAAAGTTTTCTTAGAATTGAGTTGTTCAGCATCAAAACATTCTTGAAACCTCTTCAACCTCGCAGGAGACTGCCTAACATATCTCACTGCATGCCTAACACGTTCAATAGACAATGAATATTCTTTTAAACCATCCTGGACCACAAGATTCATGATGTGAGCCATACATCGCACGTGCAGGTGAGTACCATTCATCAAATTAGTTCCCATTTTTGTTAATTGCTTAGACAATTCTTTTATTGTCACATCATTTGAGCTTGCATTATCAACTGTGACAGTGAAGATCTTATTTATCCCCCACTCACGTAAGCACCTACCAATACCTCTTGCCATATCTTCGCCTTTACGACTAACAATAGGACAAAAATTAATTATTCTCTTACGCATATTCCATTCACTATCAATCCAATGGGCAGTGATACACATGTAATTGATTCTTTGTATAGAAGTCCAGGTATCAGTGGTAATACATACTCTTTGTTTTGTTTCTATAAAAACCCTCTTTAACTTTTGCTTTTCTTCATTAAATAGATCAAAACAATCCCTAGTTATAGCACTACGGCAAGGGACCCGAAAATAAGGTTGCGCCACTTTCATAAAGTCTCTAAAACCTTCTTTCTCAACTAAGCTAAAAGGAAGCTCATCAACTATTACCATACGACATAATGCCTTCCTACATTCTTCTTGTTCAAATTTCCAAGTAACAACAGCTATATCACCCTGACTACCCCCCGGGGCAGATTGAAAGACTAAAGTTGATTGTTTTTTATCAACAATATCAGGGCGCTTAGGACACTTAAGCATATGAGAAAGAAGTGTCGACGTACCGTCTTTGGTCTTAAATACATACTAAGTAAAGCAATAGTCACATTTTGCTTTTGCATTCCCTTCCGAAGTAATAAATTCTGTAAAATGATCCCACACAACAGACCTTTTTCTTCTTTTTTTGGATATATTTGATTGAGCTTCACTTGTTGCATTTGAATTAGAAGCCCCACTTTCACCCATGATCACCTTATCACTTTGTATATTTTCAGCCATGTATGAATCACTGCAACAACAAAAGAAAACGAATGCGAATAAAGACATTGGTTATTAAAGATAGGTGGAACACAATCATACACACAAGGAGCTGAAATGGCTATTGGACATATCCTTTTTTTTTAAGCACTAGCGCTGGTCTTCTCCGAAAAAAGTATACAAAAATTTAGGAGATGTAGCTCCAAATTAAATCTGAAAGGCATGAAGATTAATCTTTCACATGATAGTGCATGTATGTGGGTTGTCATCACTGAAAAGAGAAGCAACAGCTTCATCTGAAGCCACGGAAACCCTTCACAATCCAAGTTTGGAACTCTTACCTCCACCATAGACATGTTGATGAAACAAAGTTGTTGTTTGACTAAATTCAAGATTTTTGAGAAAGAGAGGTAGGTCTGGTCTTCAATACGAAGAAGACCTAATTATATGGTCAGCCAACAGAACTCTGGCTCTTCTTAAATTTGTTTCAAAGTACTAGGTTCTGATGAAAGAGGTAGCTAGCCCTTTTTTATTTATGTACAGATTTATAATTGTTACCTATTGGACATATCGAATGAGAGCTTGGATCATTCAAAAATTAGTATAGATATCCATAAATTAAAGCAAGTAAAGACAGAAAGAAGAGTACCTGGAGAAGTGGAGAGACGAGATGGCGAGAGGAGGGAGACCTTGCTGGAAGTAGACGACGACGACTGCTGGGTACTGCGCTACTGGCTGGCGGCGGCTGCTGCTAAGTGTTAGGGTTTTTGTTCTCAGTCTCAATGACTGAATCTGAATGAGGAAAAGGACTGAATGAGGAAAAGGAATAGGCGAATAGGTAATTTAGAGTTATTACTGTACAGCACTCAGCAGTGAGCACATATACGGGTGGGGGCCTGGGGGGGTATTTCTTTAATTATTTTTGTAATTTGGTTTTTATTTTTATATTCAATATATATAATTTTATAAATAAAAATAAATTATATATATTCTTAACGGGTTAACGGATTACCCGTTAAGAAAATTGAATAATCCGCCCCCAATCCGATAAGCCGTTAATAAAAAAAATTTAATCCGCTCCCCGTCCGTTAAGCCGTTAAGCCGTTACCATTAAGCCATTAAGCTTCGGTTCGGTTCGGTTTTCGGTTTCGGATCGGTTTTGAACACCCCTAATCTGAGTATTGATGGTGAAAAACATTTGGTTGATCATCTGGCTCTAACAGATAGTCCATTCCCTACCACTGAGTGAATATGAAGGAACGTTAATCCCATCGTGCCACGACGTTAAATCAAGCACTTCATGGGAGGCAACCCATGGGTGGTAACGCCTTTCTTTTGTTTTGTTCTTTGCACTTTTCAATTTTTGGTTTAAAATGTTTGTTGGAGTGGAGGGGGTTCAAAAGATCTCAACACCTAGTGAAAATGCATAAAAAATTGAAGAATTTGAAAAATGTCAAATCTGCGGCGGGAATGCGGTCGCATTATTGCTACGCGGACCACATTTTAATCGTAGACGTGCATAGAGAAGAGCCTAAAATGGCATTGAAAATGCGGCCAAAATGTGAATTCTGCAGTCCCCATTTCAATTCTGCGACCGTAGACTTCACCACATTTGAGGCCCTTGAATTCACCCTTCAATTCCACCGCATAACACATATGCGGTCACATAGTGTGTTATGCGGTGAACAATGCGCCACAAAGGTCACCGTATTTCTCCTTGTAAGCCCCCCAATTTTTATTATCTGATTCAAAACAAATGAAAAAAATATATAGCGAAGCAGAAGAAAACAAATTTTTTTTTAAAGCAAAGATAAGAAGCTTCAATCGAACCCAGGAAGAAACAACACCCAAACTACCAACCATTTCCATTTTGTGAAGTCTTTGCAACGATTTTTGGTATGTAACTCTTTCCCTTTATTCTTTAGTTCAAATCGTGTGCAAAATGTTTGGTCCCAAATGCTTTGTATAGTTGTCCCGTGCTAAATGTGATCGAACTTAGGTTAGGAATGATGTGGGGAATGAGGCTGTACCAAAAAGTTGGGTAGCCATTGTTGAACCTCAGGTTTCTGTGAAAACGATGAGGTTTGTGGTCCACGTGTCTGTATGCGAACCACATTTTGACTGTAGACCAAAACCTAGGTCACCTCTGGAAGATGAGAAATGCAGTCACAATGCGATTGCATACTTGAAATGCGGTCCGCATAATTGACCCTATGATTGTCTGTGCAAAATGATAAAAATGCGGTGGAAGATGCGATCACATAACCGATTTGCGGTCCGTAGATCCTCCGCATAGTTAAACAGAACTCAAGGAAAATAAACTCTTAGGAATGTTCATTATGCAATGACTATGTGGTCTGCATAATGATTATGTGACCGCATTTTGCATTGCAGATTGAACAACTTGTGATGCCTGCATTTCTGCGGTAACTCTGTGGTCCGCATGTTGGTTATGCGACCGCAGAGTGGTCCGCATTGTGAACTTTTCTTTTCAATTCTTTTTAATTTTTCTACTTATTCTCCAAAGGTATTGACGTTGTCATTTCCACCCTTGTGCAGATATGTCTCCCAGATAGAAACGATACGCATATAAGCCACCACAGGCTAAGCGAAATCGGGTAGATCCTGTACAGTAACACCCCTCCCAGTCTGAAGAGGAGGAGATGCCACCCTACGTTGATATAATGGCTGAGGCTAGACGTCAACAAAGTTCTGAATACCACCAACGCTGGGGAGTAGAAGGGTCAAGGGAGAGGTACAGAGAAGGGCTTCTCAAGAGATTGCTCCTACCCGAGAAGAATTTTAGCCTAAATGGGCAAAGAGAAGTATCCTCACATCCTAGCTAATATCAAGCGTAAGAAATGGTTTGCTTTCACTAAACCTCCTGCTGAATACAACGAATCGACAGTGCGTGAATTCTATGCATCTTACGGGGCATCTAGAACCAAGCACCATAAGCGCAATCAGATATTTCTGGAGCAAGTGGTAGTTCGGGGGGTCACAGTCTTCTACGTTGCCGACACCATAAAAAAGATTATATGATCCGGACTAGAAAGACTGCACAGAGGAATATGATTCAAAATTTTAAAATAGGGAAGGTGAACGCGGGTGGATGGCCTCTGTCATTGCAAAAGGAACACCTGCATGGATAAACCCCGGTGTTAAGATATACAAGGAGAGTTTCTCAAGGGAGGGACGCTTCTGGATATCTAAGTTAATACCTATTCAGAATGAGACCCATATTGCTATTGAGAAGGCCCTCCTGATAGTGTGCATCATGGAAGACATCAAAATAGATGTGGGGGAAATCATTTTTCAGGAGATAGGTATCGGGGCTACGCAAAATGCTATAACTCTTCCATTTGCTTCATTGATCACAACACTCTGCAAGAATGCAAATGTCTCAGTTGATGAACTAAAAGACAAGAGGGGCAAGGAATCAAAGGTTATTGATATCGACCGTCTGGAAGATGCAGTGGTTCCATGAGTGGTGATAGTTCAGGAACCTAATACTGAGGATGCTTCACAATCCCAGCCTCCTGTGACACCTTCAGTTGATGTCGCAGAATCGTCCACTCCTTGTCTGTATCTCAGTATACTCCTGCTCAGCCTACCCGTGCTTAGCCTCCCCAAGCTACCCTAGTTGTCTCCAAGCTTGGTCTATTGTCCCAACATGCAAATGCCAAAGTCGACCAACCTTTGAAGACATTGCCAAACTTGATAAAGCAAGCCCTGACTCCAATGCAAGCGGCCCTGATAGATATTCAACAGAAGCAATCAGCATATGCGGAGCATTTAAAGGGAATTGAGTTGCGGGTGGAGAAATTAGAGAGATGTGAGGTGAGTGGACTGCCTGAACTCAAGAAGGAGGTTGTCTCTATGAAGATCGAGTTCCAAAAGATGCAAAACTTGGAATTCGATCTTTCATCCCTCCTTCCCTCGGAAGGTGATCAGGGTGCAGGCACAGCTCCTCCAGACTTGGGACTCGATTTATCTACTTTGATGTCTGATCCTATGCTTCCTACTCCCGGAGGTTCTCACACCAGAGCTCCCACTATTTCTATTGACATTCCTTTTGAAGAGGAGATAGGAGGTTTGGGTAAATTGGAGGGTGACGAAGAGGATGATGATGAGGATGAAGAAGATAGTTCGGGGTTTTCCAGTGACGAAGCCCCTTAGGATAAAGGGAATAAGATTGGTGAGGAGGTCGATGATTCTACTGCTGACGACGTAGAAAGGGCTGAGATACAGATTGCCCTTCAGCGATCTTTGATAGTGCTGACTTCCAAATCCACCGCTAAAAAGCAATTGACACGGTCGCATCAATATAATTTACCAAACTATGATTCGGGGTCGAGTCCCACAGAGAACAATGTGTAGGCTATTAGGAATGTAAGAAAATTATCGCTAGTCGCGCAGTGCCAAACACTAAGAATTTTGGTTGAAAATTGTTTTTATATCTAAAGTGCAGAAATGTTAATTAACCTAGAAAGAAAGTAAAATGATCAATGGCTACAAGTATGAAAGCATCGGGAATTACACTCAAGTAACAATCCAATGTATTTCACGATTTTACAAATATGAACGAGTTTATGTTAATTAGCCACGGATAATAATTCTTAATTAGCTTCTTCTGAAGACTAACAAGACTTTCTAATTGAATTATCCCTAATCACAATTAGAAGAATAAGCACACCCAGAAGGCTACAAGTAGTTCAATCCTATCCCTAAGTAGAATCTATAAAATGAGGGTTAACGCCTCAAGTTATTGTTAGTTAATCTTTCCCAACCCCAAACTATTTTTTCCAAAATTAATTCAGAGTTAATGGGTGAGTCCTAGGGTTAGCTAATCCCTTTGGAAACATTAAAGAACAAGAATAATTAAAGAAACAATAACTCACTTCATAAATATAGAAAAATCATTCAATACATAAGCATAACAAGGTATAAAATCCACACTTTAATTATGAATATTCCCTTAAACAAGATTTAAGTGTTGGATAAAATACTACACATTTAGATAAACAATACAAAGCAAGGAAATGAAGAAATAAACATAAATGGGCAACAAAAGCTTAACTACAAGCATTAATCTTCAAGACCCAAGTGTGTTTGTGCAAAACCCTAGCTTCAAACTTGTTCTTTCTAGTCTCTATGGACTGAAAATAAGCCAAAGATATTCCAAATATCGACTTGGACGGTATAAAACTGAGTTTGGGAGAGAAAACATGAAATGACAAATTTGCCGAGGACTGATGCACGACTTCCGCTTATGTGGCAAAGTAACCGCAGAAGCGATTCCGCAAAAGGCGGAAAATCCATCGCAAAAGCGGGTTCCATCAATAGTAGCAGTGATTGCATAAGCGGAGAATCCACCGCTTCTGCGGTTCTGCAGAAGCAGTTCTTGCCCATTCCTTCAATTCCGCATAAGCAGCCATGAATCTGCATAAGCGGAAGTCGCACCTGCGACCAAACCTTTGCAGAAGCGGGCTTCACTGAAGGTTTTGCATAGTTTCACCTTGTTTTTGCTCAATTCTACTTCACTTCAATTCAAACCACTTCGTAGCATCATTTACCTGAAAATCTAACAATAACCACTATAAACAACCTCATTGTATACTTAAAACGACATAAAAGCTAAGGAAAAGAGGCTAGAATGAGTGGTAAAATCACCACTCATCAACACCCCCAACTTAAAGCTTTTGCTTGTCCTTAATCAAATCAAAGCCAAAACTTCAATGAGGATTCACCAATTTAAACACAAGTGGTATTGTCATTACTTTAATAACACATTCTCCGATTTAAACACCATACTAATGGATTTGGTTGGTACTAACAATTTGGCTCAAGTGTTCACATCTTCTCCTAATAACTCCCTCATAAAAACAACTTCAAGAGTGTGCAAAAGCTATTAAAAATAATCAAGTGATCAACATAAGCCTCAAGAAGTGACTCAAAAGCACTAGTTCGCTAAAAATGCTCACTTTACTCAATTTCACAATCTTTCCTAATTCATGTGCCCTCACAAAAAGAGGCAGTCCCAAAATTCACATATTTATAATACAACACAAGGGACAAATTTTTTCAAGAACACTCACTCTCACAAAGAACTTCAAGTGTTACAACATTATATAACATAGGCTTGCCCTTATTTTAATTCATCGCTTATTCGAAAATGATCGGTTGGAGGTCTCATATGGACTTTTGAGCTTGTAATGTAGGTTTAGGGACGGGTTGGATAGACATTTGTGTACAAGTGACTTTACCTTCCTTGAACACTACTCACACTCTTTTTCATTCTTTTTCACTTTGCTTCTATTCAATCCCCCATAGCCTCATTTTCATCTAGTTCCCAAAATAGGATCACCTCACACCTCTTCTAATTTTCATTCAAGATTCCATACTTTATACACATATTTTCTTTTTTTTTTCTTTTTGGAGCTTGAATAGTTTAAACAAACGCTTTTTAGGCATGGGGTCCTAAACTCAACATACAACCTTGCCACTTTTTCCATTCGATCTCACCCCCAACATAGGCTTTTAGCCTTATTCTCACTGTTTAAAAAGGGACGGGTTCAAAAGAGGGAATTATTTTTCAAATGGGGAGAGGTTTGTAATGAGTTGGCCAAAGAAAAGGTTTAAAGGCTCAAATTGAGTACTAGTGATATTAATTATCCAAAGGTAGGCTTGAAAGGCTAAAAACGTTATACAAATAAAAGCAAAGAATGCCTAAGATCATTCCTCCAACCAAACATAGTATCATTTGCATTGAAAAACCAACCGAGCAAGTTCATGTGGTTGACTTCGACTGTCGTCGAGTCTTTCGTTCTGGCGTAGTCGACATTGGGTCTACTGTTAGCGCCGATGGCCTTAGCCATGTGGTTTACTTTGACTGTCGTCGAGTCTTTCTTTCTACCGTAGTTGACATTGGGTCGACTGTTAGTGGCGATGGCCTTAGCCTTTTTAAATCGATGGCCTTACCCATGTAGAATTGAATGTCCTGGCCATGTGGTTGACTTCGACTGTCATTGAGTCATTCGTTCTGTCGTACTCGACATTGGGTCGACTGTTAGCGGCGATGGCCTTAGCCTTTTTACACATTATTGATGGTCGTAGCCTTTTGCACATTGGAGATGGTCGTAGCCTTTTTACACATTGGAAATGGCCATAGCATTTATACATATTGGATATGGCTGAGCCTTTTACACATTGGAGATGGCCATGCCTTTTTACACATTAGAGATGGCTGTATCCTTTTTACACATGGAGATGGCCGTAGCCTTTTTACACATTGGAGATGGTCATAGCCTTTTACACATTGGAGATGGCCGTAGACTTTATACAAATTGGAGATGGTCGTATCCTTTTTACACATTGGAGATGGCTGCAACCTTCTTACACATTGGAGATGGTCGTATCCTTTTACACATTGGAGATGTCTCTGGTCCAGTCCGTATATCAGGTCGGTCTGGAGAGCGCATGGAGAGGCAAATATGATACACTTGTTCCACAAACATCTTCAGGTGTCCCCTTCGTTGCCTCGTTAACCCCCCCCCCCCCCCCCCGAGAAAACCCAATTGGGACAAAATTCGGGTGAGGGAAAAAGAGTGCGACTTGGGGACAACATTTAGAAATGGAAATGTTTGAGGTGGACGACATTCCAGTTGTTCTGGAGTGTTTTTCCTTCCATTGTTTCCAGCTGAAATGCCCTTTTGTTTGCTGTTGCTGTGATTTTGTAGAGTCCGTCCCAATTTGTGCCCAATTTTCCTTCACTTGGGTCTTTGGAGGCCAATGTCTTGGCTTTGAGGACATAGTCCCCTACTTTGAGCGACCTTATTTTTGTTGGAACATATATGTATGTTCATATTTATATGTTTTGATAATTGACAAACCGAACTAGATGGAAAATAAATATATACCAAATAATTATGAGTTATTATTGAAATACACTTTGATTTATATTTTAACTAAAGTGTGTTTATTTTGTAGATATGCAAAATTATATAAGGGGAAGAAAAGGATATGCGAAATTATTGAGCGGACGAGAATTGGAGTCCAAGAAGTTCAAGACAAGATCAAGAGAAGAAATGAAGCAATGAAAATAAATGAAGACATTTGTTGAGTCTTATTTATATTGTCTTTATTGTGATCTTGATCCGACTTTAAATTTGAGTCTTGGCTTCTCTCAAAAATGATTTTACAATATATGCATATCATAAATATTTTTATTGCATATTTTATTGCATTTAAAACAAATTGATTTTAAATGTTATATCATAAATATTTTCATTGCATTTAAAACAAAATGTTTTTAAATGTTTTTATTGATCCAAAATGGTCCTTAAAATTGTTTTTCATGTTTAAGATATTTATAATATTTATTATCTTCAAACAAAGAAATGAAAAACGTTTTATAACTTATTTTCAATAAGTTAATCGAAATTAAACTGGACCATTTCCGCAGGGTCAGTTATTCGAATAACTGATTTGGTTATTCGAATAAACTGAAGACCGCTGCCCAGGTTAGTCGAATAACCTATAAGTTATTCGAATAACCTTCTGTCCGTTGCCAGCCCAACGACTAATATTTTAAATATTTGAACTAGTTAGTCGAATAACCTAGAAGTTATTCGAATAACCTAGCTGTTTTACAGAAACATTGTCTAATCAATTAGCAACGGATAGGAGAGCTTTTGGGGCTATAAATACACCCCACAAACTCTCATTTGATACACAACATCTGATATAAACATCTACAAGCTTTCAAACACTCTCAATATTTATTTTAGCATATTTAATAGCTTTTGAAAGCCAATTCTCTGAATTAATTGTTGTGTTCTTGAGCGTACATTTTTACTCATATCTACTCTTCAAGAGAGTTCTGTTTAAGTGAGTGTAAGTGTTTTGTATACACTTGAAGGGAAGTTTATAATCCCTTGTTGTTGTTAGAAGGAACGTTTTATTCCTTCTGTTGAAGTCATGAAGTGCGGTATCTTCGAGCAAGGTTGTTTAGGCTTGTGTGATTCAAGTTCTCAAGTTGTAACGGTTTGTTGAGCACCCGGAAGCTTAACAGGATTAGTTGAACCTCGAGATTGTATCTCGGGAGACTGGATGTAACCACATTTGTGGCCAACCAGCATATATTTGGTGCACTTCTTCCTTACTCTTTTATTTCCGCATTTGAGTTATTTTTTATTACTGCGAATTTTTATAAAACGCTATTCACCCCCCCTCCCTCTAGCGTTAAGCACTTATTATAACAATTGGTATCAGAGCCTAACTCTCTGTAAGACTTAACAGTTGGAGAGAAACATTCCATGGCTTCTACTCGCAGTGTATATGCAGGTGTAGGTGAAGGACAGTGCACTACTAGGCCACCTCTATTTGATGGCACAAACTATACCTACTGGAAGAAAGAATGAGGATATTCATCCAAGCAAATAATTTTTTAATTTGGAAAATTATTAAAAATGGTGAACAGATTCCCACCAAAGCAGATGGTGATAAAGTCGTCCCAAAACTGGAAGAAGAATATACTGCGGACGACATTAGAAAAGTGGAGAATAATGCCAAGGCTATCAACATGTTGTTCTGTGCCGTAAATCCCGATGACTATCGGAAAATTTCTTGTTGTTCCACTGCCAAACAAATGTGGGACAAACTGGAGATCACATATGAAGGCACTGACCAGGTTAGAGAAGCAAAAATTGATTTTCTAACCCATGCGTATGAATTATTTCGTATGCAGGAAGGTGAGAAAATAGATGAAATGTTTGAACGATTTTCAAAAATCGTCAACGATTTACATGCCCTAAAGAAGACATTTACGGATCGGGAACTCGTCCGTAAAATTCTTAGAAGCCTAACTCCGGAATGGAGATCCATGGCAGACGCTATCTCGGAATCAATAGGCGTCACAAAAGTTACAATCGACGGGCTAAGAGGTAACCTTAAAACTTACGAATCTACTATTCTTATCCCTCTTTCGAATGATCAAGGGAAAAGGAAAATTGCTCTAAAAGCAAGCACGGCCCAACCTCAAAATGATGAGGATTCTAGTGACGAGGATAACGAGTTCGGACTCGTTATTAAGAAATTCCACAAGTTCATGCGAAAGGAGTATGAACGAAAAGGTAAGAAACAAGGAGGTCAATTAAAGTGCTATGGTTGCGGAGAACTTGGACACATCAAGCCAAATTGTCCACACGCCAAAAAGGAGAAGAAACCCGAAAAGAAGCAAAGGGCATACATTTCTTGGGGAGGCGACTCCGGAGACGAGTCAAGCGACGGAGAAGAAGAAACCGCAAACTTGTGTCTAATGACACATGAAGAAGATCAAAAAGAGGTATGTAGTTCTTCTAAAAACTATTTCACTTTAGAAGAAATGCAAGATGCCTTCGATGAATTGTATATTGAGTTTATTAGCGCTTCAAAATCTATAAAAGATTTACGAAAGCAAATTTCTTCTAAGGAAAATGATTTTGAAAAACTAACTCTTGAGAATGAAAAATTGAAAAAGGAAAATAAATTTTTCGGCAAAAGAAGCGCCGATAAACCCGAGAATTCAAACGAGGGTTGTAAATCTTGCAAATCTCTTAAAGAAGAAGTAGATAGTCTTAAGAGTACTTTGCATAAATTTAACTCTTCGCATAAAAACCTCAATGATGTGCTTGTTAATTTGAAATCCACTAAGCACGGTATAGGTTTTAAAAACGAGCCAAAAGAAAAAGTTGAGTCCATTCCTAAACCGCCTAAGACTCAACCTAGGCCGAATAAAATAAATGCCAACACTCAACCTAGAAATATTAATCCTAGAGTAGCTAACTATCCTAGAACTAATGATAGAAGAAATGTTGGTATGTATAGACCACCTAGACAAGATTTTTGAAAATTGCATCAAAACAATTTTTCTAAAAATAGAGTGAATAAATATAGACCTCCAAATTACTATCATCCTAGAAGAATGCATAATCCTAATGTGATTTGTCATTATTGCGATAAAGTAGGACATATAGCTCCTGCTTGTTTCACCAGACATAGGCATTTCAATGCAAGTCAACCACAACAACACTATGTCGCACCTAACACACAAGGACCCAAAATGGTTTGGGTACCAAGATCTCATTAATTTGTTTTGTAGGTATGTTTGAAGGGATCAAGTGTACTATGGTACCTTGATAGTGGATGCTCCAAACACATGACCGGGGATGCATCTAAATTCCTTCAACTAAAACCAATGGAGGGAGGAAATGTTATTTTTGGAGACAATAACAAAGGAAAAATTATCGGCACTGGATCGGTCGGTAAGGACGAAACCTCCTCCATTAAAAATATTTTGTTAGTTAAAGGTTTAAAGCATAATCTCTTGAGCATAAGTCAATTATGTGACAAGGGAAATCTTGTTTTATTTGATTCCGAAGAATGCTTGGTTATTCGTCGCAGTGATTTCAAAATTATTCTTCGTGGCATTAGAATAGATAATATTTATATGGTTGATCTAGAAAAATCTTCATCAAATTATGTTAATTGCCTTAATGAGTAAAGAAGAAGACATGTGGTTATTGCATCGAAGAGTAGCTCACATAAATATGAATCTTTTAAACAAACTAGTTTCCCAAGATTTAGTAATTGGTCTTCCAAAAATCAAATTTGAAAAGGACACAATTTGTGAACCATGTCAAAAAGGGAAACAAACAAAAGCTTCTTTTAAATCCAAATATATTGTTTCAACCACTAGACGTTTGCAACTTCTTCACATGGACCTTTTCGGACCATCTAGAATTGAAAGTTTTGGTGGAAATCTTTATGCTTTTGTAATTGTTGATGACTACTCTAGATTCACATGGACTTTATTTCTTGATCATAAAAGTGATGCATTTCAAGCTTTCAAAAGTTTTCTTAAACGTGTGCAAAATGAAAAGAGCACAACCGTCACTTCCATAAGAAGTGATCATGGGGGAGAGTTCGATCATAATCTCTTCGCGGATTTTTGTGACGAACTCGGTATTGAACATACCTTTTCGGCTCCACGTACACCACAACAAAATGGAGTGGTGGAACGGAAAAATCGATGTCTCGAAGAGATGGCGAGAACCATGCTCGAAGAGGCTAAGATTTCCAAGAAATTTTGGGCGGATGCCGTGAGTACCGCAAGCTATGTTTTAAACAGAGCTGTTATAAGGCCGATACTCATGAAAACTCCCTATGAACTCTATAAGGGAAGGAAACCAAATATTTCCCATCTTAGAGTCTTCGGTTGTAAATGTTTCATTCACAACAATGGGAAAGATAACTTGGGAAATTTTGATGCTAAATCTGATGAAGGAATTTTTCTTGGTTACTCATCGCGTAGCAAGGCGCATAGAGTATTTAATAATCGTACTAACACTGTCGAGGAGTCCCCTCATGTTATATTCAATGAAAATGATGCTCGCTTGGCGAGAAAGGATTTTTGTGATCATCTTGCAGATTCTCTAAACAAAATAAGTCTTCAAGACAAGACGGAAAAGGAGAATCCAACGGAAGGACAAGATGAAGTCATGGAACAACCATCGGAAGAAGAACCACGACAAGAGGAAGATTTGATGATGCCTAAGGCTTGGAGGACGTCTAAAGACCATCCTCTCGACAAGGTAATCGGCAACATCGAAAAAGGGTAAGTACACGAAACCTTCTTAAAGACACCGTAGGTCAAATGGCTTTTGTTTCTCAAATTGAACCTACTAACATTTCCGAAGCAATTGGGGATGAGCATTGGACCTATGCAATGCAAGAGGATCTTAACCAATTTAAACGTAATGACGTTTGGGAATTGGTGCCAGGACCCGATAATCATACCATAATTGGTACGAAATGGGTTTTTCGTAACAAATTAGATGAAATGGAATAATCACTAGAAACAAAGCTAGGTTGGTTGCAACGGGTTATAATCAAGAAAAAGGAATTGATTATGAAGAAACTTATGCACCCGTAGCTCGTCTAGAAGCCATTCGTTTATTACTTGCTTTTTCATCTTCAATGAATTTTAAATTATTTCAAATCGATGTCAAGAGTGCCTTCCTCAATGGTTTTATTCAAGAGGAAGTGTATGTTGAACAACCCCCGGGTTTCGAAGACTTTAAATCTCCGGATTATGTCATTAAGCTTAAGAAAGCACTATATGGACTTAAACAAGCTCCTCGAGCTTGGTACAAACGCTTAAGCAAATTTCTTTTGGACAACGAGTTCAAAAGGGGGAAAGTCGATACTACACTTTTTATCAAGAGTAAAAACAATGACATTCTTTTAGTTCAAATTTATGTTGATGATATTATATTTGGTGCTACTAACGACTCTCTTTGCAAGGAATTCTCTAAGTTAATGACTAGCGAATTCGAAATGTCTATGATGGGAGAGCTGAATTTTTTCTTGGGGTTGCAAGTGAAGCAAATGAAGGAAGGAACTTTCATTTGTCAATCTAAATATTGCAAGGAATTGCTTAAACGTTTTGAAATGAGCAACGCCAAAGCAATGGCCACTCCAATCAGCACATCCGACCATCTGGACAAAGATGAGAAAGGTAAGGAGGTAGACACCAAGAAATACCGAGGTATGATTGGATCCTTACTTTATCTTACTGCAAGTAGACCGGACATAATGTTTAGCGTTTGTCTATGCGCTAGATATCAATCGTGTCCGAAGGAGTCACATTTAACTGCGGTTAAACGGATAATAAAGTACCTTGTTGGTACGATGAATGTGGGATTATGGTATCCCAAAGGTTCTTCATGCCAATTGATTGGCTATTCCGACTCTGATTTTGCAGGTTGCAGATTAGACCGCAAGAGCACTAGTGGCACTTGCCATTTGCTTGATAGCTCCTTAGTTTCTTGGTTTAGCAAGAAACAAGTTAGTGTTGCGTTATCCACAACTGAGGCTGAATATATAGCCGCGGGGAGCTGTTGCGCACAAATCCTTTGGATGAAGCAACAACTCTTGGATTATGGTCTTAGTATTGATCATGTTCCTCTTAAATGTGACAATACTAGCGCCATAAGCTTGACGAAGAATCCAATTCTTCATTCAAGAACGAAACATATAGAAATTAGGCACCATTTTATAAGAGATCACGTTCTAAAAGGTGATGTCGAGATTGAATTTGTTGAAACAAAATATCAATTGGCTGACATCTTCACTAAGCCTTTAGATAAAGAGTCCTTCTTCCGTATTCGGAGTGAACTCGGAATACTTGACTCTACGTTGATCTAATGCATACGTTTAGGTTGCATTATTTTATTAAATTATTACTAACTTGAGCGTCGGAGACGTTTATTTTTATTTTGCAGGTATCGCCCTAGAGACAGGGGGAACTTGGTTAAAGTTTGAAGCATTTTTTTGGCTTGTGAAATATTTGATTATGGAAATTGCATTTTTGTTTTGATAAAAATTATGTTTTTACAAAATGTTGATAAATTATCATATAGATTTATCAATTACTTTTAAAAATATGTTCTATTTTCAAATAATCAAATTTCATAAAATGAAAATTAATTTCAAACTTTCTGTTTTTCAAACTTTAAAACGTCGTTGAAGTTATTCGAATAACTTTCATGTTATTCGACTAACCTGTTTTGTCCAGTTTTTTAAACTGTCTCAAGTTATTCGAATAACACAAAAGTTATTCGAATAACCACGGCCAGAAATCAAAAATCTGACCGTTTTCTATACGTTGGTAGAGTCCAAAAATCTGAAAATTTGCATTTCATGCTATTCGTTTCTTGACTCTATAAATAGGAATAGTATGTATACAAAGGACTCACTTCAAAATCATTCATATTCACAAGAATTCTATTTCAAAGTCTTCAAAATTCTTCAAAAGTTCTTCTTGCCTACAATTTCAAATGGCAAATAGAAGTTCTAAAAGATCTCGTGCCGAAAGAATGTTGCTTCTTCTTCAAACATTCCTCCATCTACATATTGTTATGATGATGGAAATTTTCTATGGTTCGAAAAAGAAGTCGAACTTCAACGTTTCATTCAAAAATTTGATAATCGAGAAATTCTTCCTCCTCGATTTACTACCGGAAGATATCTTGCCGATTCTATTCATTCAAACATTCTTTTACAAAGTCAAATAATCGACTTTGTTTATCTAAAATACGATTTCATTCATCCTCACTTGATTCAATCTTTCTATTCAAATCTAAAGAAAGATGAGGAAGGGGTACTTTCTACCAAAATTAATGGTATTCCTATTCTTCTAAAATGAAGAAAATATTCAAGCCCTCACAAACCTTCCCCGTGATGGCCAAGACATCAATCAATATACCGGTGTCGAAGGAATGCTCTTTGATGAACAAGTCCTTTTCAACCAAATTGGAATTGGACCCTTTGAATTCACTCAAGAGCACAAGCGTGCCCCTATCAAAAATTTGCTTACGGAATTTCGTTTGATTTTCTACATTATCACTCGTGTTCTCAAACCGAGAAAAAGCAATCACACCACAATTGGCCGTGAAGACGCAAAAATTACGCATGCTATTATTTCCAATGCACGCATAATTGGTGTAAACTTATTCTTACACATATGCTTGATTCAATTGGAGGTGACAATCCTCTTCCATATGCATTTCTTATAATGCATCTTCTTGAAGCGTCTCAAATCAACACCACTGTTGGTCCTCTCAAAAAGGGCACCAAACATTGGGAAATACAAGAAACTTCTTTCCATGGCCATGATCAACAACATCTTCCTCATCCTCCAACTCAAGCTCGTCGTCCTCGTGCTCAACCGGATGCGTCTCTTCAAACCATCTCGGAGCAACTTGCTTCTCTATCAACTTCAATGAATCGAATTGATAGAAATGTGTCTCGCACGGAAAGAAATGTGCAAAGACTTAGTGAAGAACTCCACAGATATTTTGACCTTGTCAATTATTCGTATTCTCACGTATTTTCCGCAAGTGATTCTAGCGATGATTTCGATGACAATAGTTCTTAAATTTTATTTTTGAACTTTTATTTTGTATTACTCTTTATGTAATTTTCCTTTTTCATTAATAAAATTGTCTTTTTGTTAATGTCAAAAGGGGGAAGAGATAAGGGGATATGCATTTCGTTTTTATGCATTTTATTTTAAAATATTTTATGCATAAATTGAGGGGGAACTCAATAATAACTTGTATAATATTTGGCATAGTCAAATTATATTTTTATGCATATCACCATATTGGTTTGCCATTATCAAAAAGGGGGAAATTGTTGGAACATATATGTATGTTCATATTTATATGTTTTGATAATTGACAAACCGAACTAGATGGAAAATAAATATATGCCAAATAATTATGAGTTATTATTGAAATACACTTTGATTTATATTTTAACTAAAGTGTGTTTATTTTGTATATATGCAAAATTATATAAGGGGAAGAAAAGGATATGCGAAATTATTGAGCGGACGAGAATTGGAGTCCAAGAAGTTCAAGACAAGATCAAGAGAAGAAATGAAGCAATGAAAATAAATGAAGACATTTGTTGAGTCTTATTTATATTGTCTTTATTGTGATCTTGATCCGACTTTAAATTTGAGTCTTGGCTTCTCTCAAAAATGATTTTACAATATATGCATATCATAAATATTTTTATTGCATATTTTATTGCATTTAAAACAAATTAATTTTAAATATTATATCATAAATATTTTCATTGCATTTAAAACAAAATGTTTTTAAATGTTTTTATTGATCCAAAATGGTCCTTAAAATTGTTTTTCATGTTTAAGATATTTATAATATTTATTATCTTCAAACAAAGAAATGAAAAACGTTTTATAACTTATTTTCAATATGTTAATCGAAATTAAACTGGACCATTTCCGCAGGGTCAGTTATTCGAATAACTGATTTGGTTATTCGAATAACCTGAAGACCGTTGCCCAGGTTAGTCGAATAACCTATAAGTTGTTCGAATAACCTTCTGTCCGTTGCCAGCCCAACGACTAATTTTTTAAATATTTGAACTAGTTAGTCGAATAACCTATAAGTTATTTGAATAACCTAGCCGTTTTTCAGAAACATTGTCTAATCAATTAGCAACGGATAGGAGAGATTTTGGGGCTATAAATACACCCCAAAAACTCTCATTTGATACACAACATCTGATATAAACATCTACAAGCTTTCAAACACTCTCAATATTTATTTTAGCATATTTAATAGCTTTTGAAAGCCAATTCTCTGAATTAATTGTTGTGTTCTTGAGCGTACATTTTTACTCATATCTACTCTTCAAGAGAGTTCTGTTTAAGTGAGTGTAAGTGTTTTGTATACACTTGAAGGGAAGTTTATAATCCCTTGTTGTTGTTAGAAGGAACATTTTATTCCTTCTGTTGAAGTCTTGAAGTGCGGTATCTTCGAGCAAGGTTGTTGAGGCTTGTGTGATTCAAGTTCTCAAGTTGTAACGGTTTGTTGAGCACCCGGAAGCTTAACAGGATTAGTTGAACCTCGAGATTGTATCTCAGGAGACTGGACGTAACCACATTTGTGGCCAACCAGTATATATTTGGTGCACTTCTTCCTTACTCTTTTATTTCCGCATTTGAGTTATTTTTTATTACTGCGAATTTTTATAAAACGCTATTCACCCCCCCCTCTAGCGTTAAGCACTTATTCTAACAATTTTTTCCCTTTTGTTGTAGTACCTTTCGACTTGCTGCTTTTGGGCCACCATTCTTATGTGGTCCATTTCTCTTCTTTCCTCGGCTTTATCAAGGCCTTGAAGCCTATTTGCGTCGTTTTCCATTCCGCTGGTGTGTGAATACCTCAAGCTTTGTTCGCCTTCTTCGATGGGTATGACCGCGTCAGTTTCGTAGACCAACGAGTATGGGGTTTCCCCTGTGCTGGACTTGGGTGTGGTCCTTGTGCCCATAACACTTCGGGTAACAGTTCAGGCCACAGCCCTTTGGCGTCTCCAAGCTTTTTCTTCAGTATTTTTAGTATGGTTTTGTTGGAGGATTCTGCTTGAACATTGGTGGTGGGGTGGTACGGCGTGGAGAGGATTCTCTTGATGCACCATTTATCAAAGAATTAGGTCATTTTTTGACCGACGAACTGTCGTCCGTTGCCGCAGCTGATTTCTTTGGGGATGCCGAAGCGGCATATAATGTTCTTCCATATGAAGGCGATGACCTCCTGTTCGTGTATCTGTGCGTACGCACCTGCTTCCACCCACTTGGAAAAATAGTCAGTCAAGACAAGAAAAAAATCGTACCTTTTCCGGTTATGCTGGTAGGGGGCCGACTATGTCCATTCCCCATTTGATGAAGGGCCATGGAGAGGTGACTGAGTGTAGGGGTTCCCCTGGCTGGTGGATCAGTGGGGCATATTTTTGGCATTTTTCGCATTGGCAAACGTATTCTGCTGCTTTTTTCTTCATGGTGGGCCAGTAGTAGCCAGTATGGATGATGCACCGTACGAGGGCGCGGTTGCCTGTATGGGCGCTGCAGTGATCCTCGTGTACCTCTTCAAGTACTGGCCTTGTTTGGTGTGGGCCTAGCCACTTGTCCAGGGGCCCACCAAACATTCTCTTGTAGAGGTTGTTATTGATCAGACAGTACCGGGCGTCTTGCACGAGGAGTTTCTTTGCCTCTTTCTTGTCGCGGCAGCGTTCCGTCTTGTAGATAAGACATGAACTGATTGCGCCAGTCCTAGGAAAGATTTAATGAAAATACCTCGGTGTGGTCGATGGCTGAATGGAAGAGGGTGACCACGCTTTCCTTATTGATGTTTTTGGTGGCCGCAACCAATTTTGCCAGGTCGTCCACTTCGATGTTTCGTGCTCCCGAAATTTGTTCGAAGCGGCACTCGTCGAACTCATCCATTAGCCTGTGAATTTCTGTTTGGTATTTTGTAGCCCCTATTCTTTGACCTAGTAAGTCCAAGCAATCTGGTTTACCACGAGTTGCGAATCGCAATGGAGAAGGATCCACCGAGCTCCGTATTTGATGGCTAATTTCATACCTATAATAGCAGACTCATACTCGGCCTCGTTGTTAATAATTTTGGGGCATCATATGGACTGGAGAATTATTTTACCCGTGGGGACCTCGAGGACGAGTACCGATCCCGAAGAATTGGCGGCGCCATTAGTGTGGAGGAACCATAGGTCGTTGGTGGGGGAGATATGTCGGGCCTCGAGCTCTGCCTTCGGCAGAATTCCATGCTGAAGTCGGCTAGGACTTGAGACTTGATGCCATTTCTTGGAAGGTACGAGATATCGTGGTCGCTGAGCTCAATGGCCTAATTTGCGAGTTGGCCTGATTGCTTAGGCTTATGTAAGACACCTCTCAGTGGGAAGATCGTTACCACTCTTATGGAATGACATTGAAAATAAGGTCGTAGCTTTCGTAAAGCTACGACTAGTGCTAATGCCAGCTTTTCAAGGTACGGGTACCGAGTTTCGATGTCCATTAATATTTTGCTAATGTAATAGATGGGAGATTACGTACCTTTGTTCTCGCGTACCAGGACAGCACCAACGGCGATCTCAGACATGGCTAGATACACTAGAAGTGGTTCTCCTGGGCTTGCTTTGGACAGTAGGGGCGGCGATGATAGGTACGCCTTCAGATTCTTTAGGGCTTCGATGCATACTTCGTTCCATTGGAGCCCCTGATCTTTCTTCAACACACTGAAGAACTTATGGAACTTGTCGGAGGATCGCGAGAGAAACCTGGAAAGGGCGGCTATCCAACCTGTCAGCTTCTGCACCTATTTTTTGCTGCTTAGCTCTTCTGGGATTGCATCTATTGCTTTGATGAAATCTGGATTGACTTCGATACCCCTTTGAGATATAAAGAATCCCAAGAACTTTCTCGAGGCCACGCCGAAGGCGCATTTTTCGGGATTCGGTTTCATCCCGTATCTTCTCAATATTTCGAAGGCCTCCTTCAGATGGTCGAGGTGATCCTCCTTTCTGGACGACTTTACCAGCATGTCGTCGATGACTTCCATTGTTTTTCCAAGTTGTTCCTTGAACATCTCGGTCACCAATATTTGGTACGCCGCTCTCACATTTTTGAGTCCGAAGGACATCACTTTGTAGCAGTACGTCCCTTGATGAGTGATGAAGGTCGTCTTCTCCTGATCTTCTTCGGCCATCATGATTTGATCGTAGCCAGAATATGCGTCTAGGAATCTCAAGAGTTCGTGTCCGGCCGTCGCGTCTATCAGCTGATCGAAATGGGGGAGTGGGAATGAATATTTTGGGCATGCTTTGTTCAAGTCCGTAAAATCCACGCACATTGCCACTTCCCATTTTTCTTCTTGACCATGACAACGATGGCGACCCACTTAGGGTATTTGGTTTCTTTAATGGAACCATTTGTTAATAGTTTGTCTACTTCTTCACTCATAGCTTCGTTGATGGCGGCATTGAATTTTCTTCTCATTTGCCTCACGGACGGGTGTAGTGGATCAACGTTAAATTTGTGGGTAGTGATGTCCCACGGTATCCATGACATATCTGAATGGGAAAAAGCGAACAAGTCTGCATGGTTAGATAAAAATTCACAATACTTACTTGGATTCGAAAGGTCGTGCCCAGTGTAGGCCTTCTTTGTGAGATCATTGTCGGCTAGTTGTATGGGATCAAGGTCCTCGACCATAGCTTTGCTGGCTTCTATGATATCTGAACCTTTGATGGCGTCCTTTATCGGAAGAACCTTAGTCCCCGACAGAGCTGATTGATATGCTTCTGCGCTTGCCCCTTGGAGTTGTTTAATGTGGGTATAGTCTTGAGCTATGTTGTTGCATTCTCAGGCAGTGTGGGGTTCACCCCATATGTTGAATACCCCCATGGGGTAGGAAATTTGATCATCTGATAGAAGCTGGAGGGGACTACTCTCATGGCGTGTATCTATGGTCGTCCAATGATGGCGCTGTACGCTGTTTCCTGTTTCATCACGTGGAAGGTGGTTTCTAGCGTGACTCCTCCAGCCAAGACGGGCAACATTATTTCTCCGGAGGTTTTTTCCACTGCATTGTTAAAACTAGTCAGCGTTATACAGTGCGATATCATCTTATCCTCGAGTCCCATAAGCGCAAGGACCCTTGGGTGGATAATACAAGCGCCGCTACCGTAGTCAATCATAATTCTCCTAATGTATGTATCCACAATGAGTAAAGTAACGACTAAAGCATTGTAATGAGGAAAAGACAAACCGTCGGTATCAGACTTATCGAAGGTGATACTATCTTCGAAGTCGCCATACAGTTCGTGGGCGATAGTTTGCTTCAACATGTGGGTGGTGGTAAATTTGACGTGATTGATTGTCGATTCATTGCCGTCTCCGATGATCATATTGATTGTACGTGTTGGTGAGGGCGGCCTTGGTGGCCTGTTGGGTTGATCCCACCCTCGTGCAAAGTTGAGCTTCCCTTTATCACTGAGCAATTCCCTCAGGAACCCTTGGTTCAGCATTCTGACCACTCCCTGCCGTAGGCCTATGCAGTCCTCAGTCATATGCCCTCGCTCCTAGTGGAATTCGCACAGGGCGTTTGATTTTCGGGTGGTAGGGTCTGACTTCATCTTTGATGGCCATTATACCTTGTTGCCCAGCTTTTCTAGTTCGTACACTACCTCTTAAGGAGAAACACAAAAGTTATGTGCGGATAGTAAATGAGGCATACCTCGTTTGTTTTGTAGGGGCGACGTGTCGCTGTAGTGCGTTTAGGTGCCTTGGTAGTGGCGGATGGGAGTATGGTTGATGCCTTTTCCTGTTGGGACGCGATATTTTCTCTCGTCGCCCCTCATTGCGCCGGTCCCTCCTGATATTTGGAAGTATTATTGTTAGTTGCCAGGTAGGGCCGATAAGGTCGTCCTCATCTGCACGTACCTCGGCACAGTAGGCATTGTGGATTTCTTCTCATGTGGTAGGGGGTACTTCATGAGGCGACTTAGCAGCTTCTTGGTTGTCCTCGAACCGTCCCTGTTTAGCCCATTCTGGAATGCGGCAACTGCCATACCGTTCGATACTTTTGGCAGGCTCATTCTCACCCAATTGACTATGGCTAGGAAGTCCCTGAGCCCTTCTCCCATGGTTTGCCAGATGGCGAAGATGTCGTTGACCCTTGCCTCCGCTTTCTTTGCTCTCGCACGTGCCGTGACGAATTTGTCCGCCATTTCCTCGAACATGGAGATACCCTTAGCCGGTAGCTGGGAGTACCATATCAGTGCGCACCTGTCAGCGTCTCGCCGAACTTCTTTAGAAGTACCGGTGGTACTTGTTCCCTTGCCAAGTCGTTACTCTTTACAGCCCTGACTTAGTGGATTAGATGGTCCTCGAGATCAGTAGTCCCGTCATATACTCTCAGATAGGGAGGCATTTTGAAGGTCTTTGAGATGGAGTATGGTGCGACCTCCTCTGTATCGGTTGCTCCACGAACCTGCCTACGTCGCGCTTTGGTAATAGTTTACGAGCGCCCGGGAACTTGTCCACTCTTTATTGATGTTCCTTCATCTGGTCGTGGAGCGACTTGTTTTCGTGCTCCATTTCTTCCATCTTTCTGAGGATGACTGTGAGCTCACTGTTGTTGGTTTGAGTGTCGGCGAGCACATCATTTGCTCGTGCGACCTTGGGTTCATCTTCTGTCACGGTGAGATCCATTACTAACATTCGTCTTACGCCACGTTGTGGTGTCTTTTCAACCAAGTCGTTTAGAGTGTTGGTGAGCCACTCTTTCAGTAGCACCTTGACTTCTAGGGGTGCTTCCTTAGATGTACATGTAGAAGTTCCCCTTTCTCGTGGTTCCGTCGGGTCTCTGGGTGGAGGAGGTGGGGTTCCTCCACTCATCGCGGTGCTGGGGGTTGTGTTCAATAGATAATCTTCACCTGCCTCGTTGAGCGAATCCATGAGGTTGACCCCAATCCCATCTATCGCTTTCATTTTCGCACAGTTGTCATCCATACTTGTTTGTGTGATGTAGGGGATGGTTGTTTGTAGTTTTCTAGGCACAAACTATAATTTTGAATCTCAAAACCCCCACAGATGGCGCCAAATTGTTTTGGCCAAAAGATATAGGCACTTTATAAGCTTAAAAATAATCAAATATATATAAGAGTAAATTGTAATCAAGTATAATGAGTCCTAGAAGAGATTGTTTTACTAGGATCGTGGTAGATCCTAAAGTATAGAAGATGATCGAGAGTTTTTGCTATTAGAAAGAGATAGAGAGATATAAAGATATATGCTTGATAACAGTAGAGAGAGTGAAAGTAGAGAGTTGGTATATTCAGAATAATCAATTTGCCTTATTATAGGGTGAAGGTCTCCTTTATATATTAGGAGACCTTTTCTCGAAATACACGAAAAGAAAAATATAAAAGTTGGTGGCTTCTTCGTACGGAAGAAGCCAGGCCTAAAACGGTGTCGTTCCTCTGCTTAGTTGATTAGGACGTTCTTGGTCGGGCCGTCCTTATTTGATTAACGAGGCTTTGAGGGCGGACTCGTTATGAAGGACGTGCTTACTTAAGCAGTGGCGAGGTGAACTAAATTTTACCTCATACAACATTCACTTTTCAACTTTTTAATTATATAAATAGAGGTCTTTTTGAGAAGAAAATTTCAGTTAGACTCTAATGGAGTATTTTATACCAAGTGATCAATAAGTTGTGGGACGTTTGGCCCATTTGTCTGTACTTTTTTTTTAAAACGGGAAGACTATACTAAAATATTATGAACCCAAAATATTACGATTTGAAGAATTTATACAAAGAAACCCAATTTAACTTGTGATTGAATCATAGTAATTCTTATTTGACGGGTTTAAGAATGCCTTCAAATATTTATCACATTAATTGTATGTGTATAGGCTAAATTTGGCTCGTAACGCCCCCACGCGGAATGGGAACGTCCCATATGATAGGGCGACCCAAGTGAGGGCAAGGCCCAAGTTGGTGAAGAGGAAGTAACGTCGTTTAGTGCCTGACTTTTTTATTGAGTGGAAGCCACCAACTTTTATACTTTTGATTATTTCGAGGAATATCTCCTACTATATAAAGGAGACTTTTACATTGTAATAGAGATTATTGTTATTCTCGGATAATACAACTTCTCTTTCTATCTCTATCTCTTTCTTGTTTTTCCAACCACTGCTTCTCTCTTAAGCTAAGTCCATTTTTTTACACATTTTCATATATTTTGAAGTAATCATCATCTCTTGGGCTTATTATAATTGATTACGATTTACCCTTATATATTTTTGATTGTTTTTAAGCTTATAAAACACAATTATAATTTTTGAGCTAAATAATTTGGCGCCGTCTGTGCGGATTTCGAGAATCAAAACCACAGTTTGCACCTAGAGAACCCAAAAAAAAACCCTTCTCTACAACACACAAACGAAAAATGACTGACAACAACGCAAGAATGAAAGCAATAGTAGATGTTGCAACCAATCTCATTGGTCCTCTCAATGAAGCCGGTAAAGAGGGGGTTTCGATCGCAACCCCTAGCACCACCACAAGCGGAGATATCCCACCTCTACCACCCGAAGATCTAACGATCTTGCGGGAAAAAGGGGCTTCTACATCCGCACCTGAAGAAGCACCCCCAGAGGTCAGGAAACTACTAGAAGAGTGGTTATCGAGCACTCTAAGTGGCTTGGTTACAAAGTCACCCCAAAACAATGTCAGATGCAGGCGACAACAGATCTTGCTGTAGTCAAAAGTGAACCCGAGATCGCACAAGCAAACAACGCGCTCATCGGTAATCGGACCAATGGTGGCACGCTCACAGCTATCCTCAGGAAGATGGAGGAAATGGAAGACAAAAACAGGTCACTCCGTGACCAGATGAAGGAACACCAGGAGAGGGTGGACAAGATCCCTGGTGCTCCCAAACTGCTGCCAAGGCGTGCTATGGGGAGGTTTGTTGAATAACCTTACACGGAAGAGGTTGCACCATACTCCATTCCAAAAATCTTCAAAATGCCGCCTTATTTGAGTGTGTAAGACGGAACTACAGATCCCAAGGACCACTTGATCCACTACATCACTGCTGTAAAAGGTAACGACCTATCAAAAGAACAAGTACCGTCTGTGCTACTAAAGAAGTTCGGTGAAACACTAACAGGAGGAGCACTGACCTAGTATTCCCAGCTACTAGCCAAAATCATTTATACATTCGAGGAGATGGCGGACAAATTTATCACCGCCTATGCAGGAGCAAAGAAAGCAGAAGCGAGGGTTAACGAAAATCTTCGCTATTCGGCAAACCGCAGGAGAATGACTCAGGGACTTTCTAGCCAGGTTTAACAGAGAAAGGATGAGCCTACCAAACGTGTCGGAAGGCATGGCGGTCGCTGCTTTCCAGAACAGGTTAAGCAGGGATGGCTCGAGGGAAACCAAAAAACTACTAAGCCGCCTCATGAAGTACCCTCCCACCACGTGGGAAAAGATTCACAACGCCTATTGCACTAAGGTACGTGTAGATGAGGATGACCTCAACGGGCCGACCCAACGTTTAGCAATAATACACCCAAAAATCAGGAGGGACCGATGCAATGAAGGACGACGGGAACAAGTCCCACATCCTAATAGGGAGAGACACCAACCCTACATCAGATCCTCTCACCCACCGCCACCCAGGCACACAGATGCACTACAGTGACATGCCGCTCTACTACGAAACGACAGAGGTATGTCCACTTTATTATCTGCCCATAATTTTTGTGTGTCCCCTTCAGAGATAGTGTACACACTTGAGAAGCTGGTCAACAAGGTGCAATGGCCGGCAAAGATGAAGTTAGACCCTGTCACCAAAAAATCAAACGACTTGTGTGAATTCCATTAGGAGCGAGGTCACAAAATGGAAGATTGTATAGACCTACGGCAAGAGGTGGTCAGGATGTTGAACCAAGGTTTCCTAAGAGAGCTGCTCAGTGACAAAGGAAAAATCAAATTTGCACGTGGACGGGAGAAGCCCCATGGGCCACCAAAGCCGCCTTCACCAACACGCATGATCAACATGATCATTGAAAATGGTGATGACTCGGAAATCAATCACGTTAAGTTCACCACTACGCACAAGCTAAAGCGAACTATCGCCTACGAACAGTATGACGACTTCAAAGATAGTATCACCTTCGATAAGTCTGATGATGACAGTTTGTCTTTCCTTCATTACGATGCTTTAGTTATCACTTTACGTATCGCATATACAGATGTTAAAAGAATTATGATTCATGACGGTAGCGGCACCTATATTATCCACCCGAGGGTCCTCGTACTAATGGGACTCGAGGATAAAATAATACCATGCTCCATAACACTAATTGGTTTCAACAATGCAATAGAACAAACCTCCGGGGAGATATCACTACCCGTCCTAGAAGGAGGGGTCACATTGGAAACAATTTTCCACGTGATGAACCAGGAAACCACATACAACGCCATCATCAGACAATCGTGGATACACGCCATGAGAGCAGTCCCGTCGAGCTTCTATCAAATGATCAAGTTTCCCACCCCGTGGGGAGTATTCAGCATATGAGGTGAGCCTTGCACCGCTCAGGAATGCTGTAAAATAGCTCAAGACTGCGCCCACACCAGACAACTTAAAGGGGCGAGCGCAGATGCATAGCAATCAGCTATGACGGGGACTAAGGTCTACCCGATAGAGAACGACATTAAATACCCTGATGTCATAGAAGCCTGCAAGGCTACGGTTGAAGACCTCGACTCAGTCCAACTAGAAAACTACTACCATACAAGGAAATCTTACATCGAGCATGGCCTCTCAAATCCAAGTAACTGTTGTGAATTTTTATCTAACCATGCAAACCTGTTTGCTTTTTCCCATTCAGATATGCCAGGGATACCGCAAGAAATCGTCACTCACAAGCTGAACGTCGACCCGCTACGCCTGCCTGTGTGGAAAATGAGAAGAAAATTCAACGCCACTATCAATGAAGTGGTCAGCGAGGAAGTGGACAAACTTCTGGCTAACGATTCCATCAGGGAATCAAAGTATCCCCAATGGGTCACTAATGTCATCATGGTTAAGAAGATGAATGGGAAGTGGAGAATGTGTGTAGACTTCACTGACTTGAACAAGGCGTGCCCAAAAGGCTCCTTCCCACTGCCCCACATCAACCAGCTGATAGACGCGACCACAGGGTATGAGCTGCTAAGTTTCCTAGACGCATACTCTGGCTACATCAAAATCATGATGGCCGAGGAGGACCAGGAAAAAACAACTTTTGTCACCTACCATGGGACATATTGCTACGAGGTAATGCTCTTCGGGCTCAAAAATGTAGGACACATGCCAAATTCTAGTCACTAGAATTTTCAAAGAGCATCTCGGTAAGACCATGGAAGTCTATATTGGTGATATGTTGGTAAAATCGGCGAAGAAAGAAGACCATATCAACTATCTAAAAGAGGACTTCGAGATACTAAAGAGGTACGGGATGAAGATAAACCCCGAGAAATGCGCTTTCGGTGTAGCCTCAGGAAAATTCTTAGGATTACTCATATCGCAATGAGGCATCGAGGTCAACCCAGACCAGATCAAGGCGATAGACACAATACCTGAGGTTCTGAGTAGCAAGAAATAGGTACAGAAGCTGACTGGGGGCATAGACGCACTATCTAGATTCATCCCACGGTCATCCGATATGTGCCATAAATTTTTCAACGTACTTATAAAATACCAAGGGCAATAGTGGAATGAGGAATGCGTCGAAGCCTTGATAAAGCTGAAAGTGTACTTGTCTTCGTCACCCTTGTTGGTCAAAGCGAGCCCAGGCGAACACCTGTTTATGTACCTGGCTGTATCTGAGGTCGCTGTTAGCGCCGTCCTAGTTCGTGAAAACAAAGGCACACAATCCCCTATCTATTACATTAGCAAAACCTTAGTGGACTCCAAAACTCGGTACCCACACCTAGAGAGATTGGCATTGGCACTAGTCTTAGCTTCACGAAAGCTACGATCCTATTTTCAGTGCCACCCCATAAAAGTGGTAACGACCTTCCCATTAAGAAGCGTCTTACATAAGCCTGAATTATCGGGCCGGCTTGCAAGATGGGCCATTGAGCTCAGCGAGCACGACATCTCATATTTTCCAAGAACCGTTATTAAGTCACAAGTTCTGCCCGATTTTATAGCCAACTTTAGCGCAGAAATCCTGCCAAAAGCAAAACTTGAAGCGCAAAATGCCTCCACCAATAGCGACCAGTAAGTCCTCTACATTGATGGCGTCGCCAATGTATCGGGATCGAGACTCGTCTTCGAGGTCCCCACGGGCGAAACAATTCGCCAGTCCATACGATGGCCTTAAATGACTAACAACGAGGCCGGGTATGAGGCCGTTATTGCAGGCATGAAACTGGCCGTCAAATATGGGGCTCGCCGACTCATCCTCCACTGCGATTCCCAACTTGTAGTAAACCAAGTCACTGGGACTTACCAGATCAAAGAATAGAGACTGCAAAAGTACCAGTCAAAAATTTGCAGGTGAATAGCTGAGTTGACGAATGCCACTTATAACAGATCCCAAGGGCACGAAATATCAAAGTAGACGGTTTAGCGAAACTAGCTACGACCACTAAAAACTTCAACAAAGAAAGCGTGGTCACCCTCTTTCGCTACGCCATTGATCACACCGAGGTATTCTCTTTAAATTTTGTTGGAAATCATGTATACCTTTGATATGTGCGCTTTGGTTGTATGAGCATGATTTTCAGGTATAGGTTTTGATGAAAGACAAACAATGAAGTCAAGTGTATAATCAAATGGCGAGAAGCATACTGATGATGGAATTGCATGAACAAGCTAAAGAAGTTCAAGACCGAAGACCCAAGACGTAGGTCATTTGGTAGAACCAATGTAAGGACAACGTTTAAGTTATCTTATCCTTTGGCTCAACATTAGGTCATCATAAACAAGCATAAAATCACTTTATTAAATTATATATATCATAAATATTTTTAATATATACTTCAAACAAAATGATTTTAAAATTTTCATTTCAACCAAAATGGGTTTTGAAGTAAGTTTTCAATTCTGGTATACTCTGGTATACACAGTGTATATCAAGTATATATCAAGTGTATATAATCGACCGCTGCCAAAGTTTTGAACACTGGAACAACATAATCGATTGTATACTTTAACAATCGACTATTTTGAGACAGTGTGCAATCGAAGTTTTTAAATATCAAAACAATCGATTGTCTTTATCCACAATCGATTATCAACAATCGATTGTCCCTTCATACAATCGATTATTCAGGTTTAACAATCGATTGTTTAGCCTAAAATCAGGAATCTGTTTTTTGAACGTTGGTCAGACAATCGATTGTCACCTCCAAACAGTCGATTGTTTGAGCACAGAATCAGGGATTTGATTTGTCAATTAAGCAACGGTCAGCACTACTTTTTCACCTATAAAAAGAGGTCTTTTGAGCTGATTTTAAACACAACTCCTGCATATATTGATATACATATTCATCATTTTCAAGCATCATTTTAGAGCTTTTGTTGAGCCATTTGATAGACAACTTTGTGTTGTTCATAGAGCTTATTTTGTTTCTCTTTATCCACTCTATTGAGAGAGTATTTGTTGTAAAAGAGAGTTGTTTGAGAAGAACATATCTTCTCATTTGTCGGGTTTGCTAAGTACCCAAAGTCTTAGTGGTTGAAGTCTTGGGGTGAGGTATCCTCAAGCAAGTGAAGTCTTAAGGTGTGGTATCCTTGAGCAACTGTAACGGTTTGTTAAGCACCCGTAAGCTTGACGAAGATAGTGGAATCTCGAGAGAGTCTCTCGGGGACTGGACTAGCCACGGGTTGTGGTGAACCAGGATAAAATACGGTGTTCTTTCTTGATTATTTCAATTACCGTATTTACTTATTCCTGCTATTTTAAATTCCGCAATATTTCAATATTCTCGTGCCTCACTATTCACCCCCCCCCCCCTCTAGTGAACGGCATAAATACTAACAATTGGTATCAGAGCCTAACTCTCTGAAAGCCTTAACCGGTTGAGAGCTATATATATTTTTGTGTATAGAATATTGAAAGCATGAATGATGAATGAAGGACAATCCACCACTTGCGTTCCACTATTTGACGGAACAAACTATACATATTGGAAAGGGCGGATGAGTATCTTCCTCAAAGCAAACAATTTTCGTTTGTGGCAAATCATCAAAAACGGTGAACCAATGCCGACAAAGAAAGTTGGAGAAATCACGGTTCCAAAGAAGGAAGATGAATATGATGCCAAGGACATGAAGACAGTTGAAAATAATGCAAGGGCCATCCATGTATTATATTGTGCGGTGAATCCGAATGACTATCGGAAAATCTCTTGCTGCACAACCGCCAAAGAGATGTGGGACAAACTCGAGATCATTTATGAAGGTACGCCTCAAGTCCGAGAATCCAAAATTGATTTTCTAACTCATAAATATGAAAGTTTTAAAATGGTGAAGGAACCTATTGGTGTTATGTTTGAACGATTTTTAAGAATCGTTAACGATCTCCATGCTCTCGGGAAAGTTTACACGAGCAAAGATCTTGTTCGAAAAGTCCTACGGAGTCTCACTCCCGAATGGCGTTCCAAAGCCAATGCCATCTAAGAGTCGATGGAATACACGAATATCACAATTGATGGACTAAGAGGTAACCTCGAAACTTATGATAGCACAATTCTTAATCCTTATCTTAGAAGTGATTCGAATTTTGCCTTCAAAGCCTCATCCTCTAAAAGAGAAGAGGTAAGTGATTCGGAAAGGGATGATGAAAATACTTCCAGTAATATATTTGAAAAGTTTTGTAAGTCTTTGAAGAAGGACAAGAAAAAGAGGAAACACCATAGGCGCGTATCACGGGACTCAGACAGCTCGGGCAATGAAGCCGGCGCATTATGTCTCATGGCAAACGGAGAAGAAGAGGTAAGTACATCTAATTCTCACTCATTTGAAGATTTACAAAATGCCTATGATGAATTGTATGGTGAATTTGTCAATGCTTCCAAATTGATAAAAGAATTGAAGAAAACACTTTCTTTGCAGAAATCACTTTCTTTGCAAACAGATTTTCAGAAAACACTTTCTTTACAAGAAAAAGATTTTGAAAAATCCTCTTCTTTGAAAGAAATAGATTTTGAAAATTTGACTAATGAAAATGGTGTTCTTAAAAACAAAATTGAAGTTTTAGAAAAAGAAAACAAATTTTTGGAAAATGACATTGCTGTTTTTAAAAATAAAATCAAGGAATTGAATGAAGCTTCTTCTATTGATACATGTTCAAATTGTTCTTCTTGTAGTTCTTTAAAACTAGAGAACACAGAACTTAGGAAAGCACTAGAAACACGTAGTGTTGATATTCCTAAAGCTGAAACAAAGAAGAAAAAGCCTAGGAATAACTATAGGCGTAAAATGAATAAGAATCATGATAGAAATGGAGTTGCGCAACCTAGAAATGATTCTAGGATTTTTGCTAATGAGTCTAGGAATAATTATTCTAGACCACCTAGAGATGACTCTAGGAATTTCAACGCGTCTAGGAATGACTTTAGATCACCTAGAACGCATTTGGCTCAACCTAGACATATGCACAATCCTAATGTTATATGTCATTATTGTAATCGGGTAGGACACATTGCACCCGTTTGTTTTGCTAAACATAGAGATTTATGTGTTGATTACGATTATTATTATCCTACCCCCAAGGACCCAAAAGAAGTTGGGTACCAAAAACCTATTTTTAGGTACTTTTGCAGGTGTGCTTGAAGACTACAAAATTGTAGTGGATGCACCAAGCACGAAACCTTAATGCATTAAGGGGGAACGTCGGTTAGTTATCGTATTTTGAATAAAAACACAATGAGTTGATATGTGCAAATAATCTATATCAGTTTTGGTTGATACATGCTTTAATCAGTTCTTTTTGAATAACAATTAGTATCAATTTGGTTTATAGTAATTGATTGATTCATGTTTTGATGAACATTCTTAGTTTAAAATAACAATTGATATTGTTGAGAAAAATGACCGTTATCATTAGTATGCCATTTACTAACATTTGATATGATCTTGTTTATAACGATTGGTATCGTCAATGGTTTAAATTTTTTTGGCATAGTCTTTTTGCTAATGCCAAAAGGGGGAAGAATATGGGCGATATGCATGCCTTAATTGAGGGGGAATATTCAATTAAGGGGGAATTATATTGAATTGATTTCTATGAATTGTTTGCATAAATTGTATGTTGAGATATAGCATGAATTTAGGGGGAATTCAATATGCATATCTTCCGTTGTTTGTCATTATCAAAAAGGGGGAAATTGTTGGAAATCATGTATACCTTTGATATGTGCGCTTTGGTTGTATGAGCATGATTTTCAGGTATAGGTTTTGATGAATGACAAACAATGAAGTCAAGTGTATAATCAAATGGCGAGAAGCATACTGATGACGGAATTGCATGAACAAGCTAAAGAAGCTCAAGACCGAAGACCCAAGACGTAGGTCGTTTGGTAGAACCAATGTAAGGACAACGTTTAAGTTATCTTATCCTTTGGCTCAACATTAGGTCATCATAAACATGCATAAAATCACTTTATTAAATTATATATATCATAAACATTTTTAATATATACTTCAAACAAAATGATTTTAACGTTTTCATTTCAACCAAAATGGGTTTTGACGTAAGTTTTCAATTCTGGTATACTCTGGTATACACAGTGTATATCAAGTGTATATAATCGACCGTTGCCAAAGTTTTGAACACTGGAACAACATAATCGATTGTATACTTTAACAATCGATTGTTGACAATCGATTGTCCACTTTTGACAATCGATTATTTTGAGACAGTGTGCAACCGGTTTTTAAATATCAAAACAATCGATTGTCTTTATCCACAATCGATTATCAACAATCGATTGTCCCTTCATACAATCGATTATATTTTGACCGTTCCCACAGAATCCTAAATTGATTTTTGAACGTTGAAGACAATCGATTATTCAGGTTTAACAATCGATTGTTTAGCCTAAAATCAGGAATCTGTTTTTTGAACGTTGGTCAGACAATCGATTGTCACCTCCAAACAATCGATTGTTTGAGCACAGAATCAGGGATTTGATTTGTCAATTAAGCAACGGTCAGCACTACTTTTTCACCTATAAAAAGAGGTCTTTTGAGCTGATTTTAAACACAACTCCTGCATATATTGATATACATATTCATCATTTTCAAGCATCATTTTAGAGCTTTTGTTGAGCCATTTGATAGACAACTTTGTGTTGTTCATAGAGCTTATTTTGTTTCTCTTTATCCACTCTATTGAGAGAGTATTTGTTGTAAAAGAGAGTTGTTTGAGAAGAACATATCTTCTCATTTGTCGGGTTTGCTAAGTACCCAAAGTCTTAGTGGTTGAAGTCTTGGGGTGAGGTATCCTCAAGCAAGTGAAGTCTTAAGGTGTGGTATCCTTGAGCAACTGTAACGGTTTGTTAAGCACCCGTAAGCTTGACGAAGATAGTGGAATCTCGAGAGAGTCTCTCGGGGACTGGACTAGCCACGGGTTGTGGTGAACCAGGATAAAATACGGTGTGTTCTTTCTTGATTATTTCAATTACCGTATTTACTTATTCCTGCAATTTTAAATTCCGCAATATTTCAATATTCTCGTGCCTCACTATTCACCCCCCCTCTAGTGAACGGCATAAATACTAACAAATTTGACTTGGGACTAGCGCAACCAGTTTGTATCCTATCTGCGGGACGGAACACTGCCACCCGACAAATAAGAGGCAAAGAAACTCCCGCATGCAAGCTGCTCGGTATTGCTTAATAAACAATGACCTGTACAAAAGAATGTTTGGCGGACCCTTGGCCAAGTGCCTAGGGCCGCACTAAATGAGGCCGGTGCTAGAAAAATTACACGAGGGCCACTGCGGTGCCTATATAGGCAACCGCACCCTCGTACGATGCATCATACGAGCTGGCTACTACAGGCCCACCATGAAGAAGGAGGCAACATAATACGTTCACCGATGCAAACAATGCCAAAAATATGCCCCCCATGATACACCAACTAGGAGAGCCCCTCCATTCAGTCACCTCCCCAAGGCCTTTCATCAAATGGGGAATGGACAAAGTCGGCCCCTTACCAGTAGGACGGGGAAAGGTACGATTTTTATTAGTTTTAACTGACTATTTTTCTAAGTGGGTAGAAGCAGGTGCGTACGCACAAAAACGCGAACAGGAGGTGATCGCCTTCATATGAAAAAATATTATACGTCGCTTCGACATTCCCAAAGAAATCAATTGTGACAACGGACGACTGTTCATCGGTCAAAAAATGACCGAATTAATTGAGAAATGTCACATCAAGAGGATACTTTCGACGCCATATCACCCCGCCGCTCACGGCCAAGCAGAATCCTCAAACAAAACAATATTAAAAATACTCAAGAAGAAGCTCGAGGAAGCCAAAGGGCTGTGGCCCGAGCTGCTATCTGAAGTGCTGTGGGCACACATGAACACACCCAAATCCAACACGGGGGACACATGATGCGGTCATACCCGTCAAGGTTGGCGAACCAAAGCTAAGATATTCACACACTAGTGGAACAGAAAACAACACAAACAGGCTCCAAGACCTCGACGAAGATGAGGAAAGGAGAGAAATGAACCATATCAGAATGGTGGCCCAAAAACAACAAGTCAAAATATACTACAACAAGAGGGCCAAAATAAGACCACTCAAGGTGGGAGACTATGTCCTCAAAGCCAAGACATTGGCATCTAAAGACCCAAGTGAAGGAAAACTGAGCACCAACCGTGAAGGACCCTACAAAATCACAGCAGTAGCCAGCAAATGGGCATTCCAGTTGGAAACAATGGAAGGGAAAACGCTCCAAAACAACTGGAACGATACCCACCTCAAGTATTTCCACTTCTAATAGGCGTATCCCGAGTCGTACTCTTTTTCCCTTACCCGAGTTTTGTCCCAGTTGGGTTTTCTCAGGGAGGTTTTTACGAGGCGGCAGAGGGACACCTGGAAATATTTGCAGAACAAGTTTATCATATCAACCTCTCCTTACTACCTCCAGGTCGACATGATAAAGGGACTGGACTAGCTTGATCTCCAGTGTATGAAAGGCTACGACCATCTCCAATATATGAAAGGCTACGACCTTCTCCAATGTATGAAAGGCTACGGCCATCTCCAATGTATGAAACGTTACGACCATCTCCAATGAATGAAAGGCTACAACCATCTCCAATGTATGAAAGGCTACGACCATCTCCAATGTATGAAAGGCTACGACCCATCTCCAATGTATGAAAGGCTACGGCCATCTCCAATGTATGAAAGACTACGGCTATCTCAAATGTATGAAAGGCTAAGGCATTCAATTAGATCATGGCTAAGGCCATCAATTCTATTATGGCTAAGGCCATCCCTGCCAATGGTCGACCTAGATTCGACTACGGTAAGTAAACGACTTGACCACAGTTGAAGTCACATACATGGCTAAGGCCGTCAATTCTATCATGGCTAAGGCCATTAATTCTATTATAGCTAAGGTCATTGCCGCCAACGGTTGACCTAGATTTGACGATGGTAAGTAAACGACTCGACGATAGTCGAAGTCGCCTGCATGGCTAAGGCCATCAATTCTATCATGGCTGAGGCCATCAATTCTATTATGGCTAAGGCCATTGCCGCTAACGTTCGACCTAGATTCGACTACTGTAAGTAAACAACTCGACGATAGTCGAAGTCGCCTACATGGCTAAGGCCATCAATTCTATCATGGCTAAGGCGATCAATTCTATTATGGCTAAGGCCATCGCTGCCAATGGTCGATCTAGATTTGACTATAGTAAGCAAACAACTCGATGACAGTTGAAGTCGCCTGTATGGATAGGTCCATCGACTCCATCACAACTAAAGTCGTCAATCTAAGTCCAACAAGGGCCAACAATGCCGATGGTCAACCGAAAATGCAATAAAAGCTCTAAGGAACGAAAAAAAAACAGCAATAGCAAAAAGTCATATTTCATTAACTCCAAAGGTATACATACATCTGGCCTTAGAAAAGGCCTCATCTACACAAAAAATATACATAAAATCCTTAAGAGCCTTCACCGCTCCTCCCATCACGACCCACCTGGTCGCCATCCGGTCCGTTGCCGTCTCTAGGTTGATAAACCTTAGAAATCCACGAACTGCAGTCCAAACAGTTGACATCCTCGGAGTTACAGCCCTCCCTACCAGAAGAGCCGAAGCTATAACCAGCCGCTTCACGGGCAACACGGGTAAGTGTCGTTGCCTTTCAACTTCCACCTCGGAAGCTCGACCTCCAACCAAAAAATCCTCTAAAATGACCGACCTGGCATCATGATACACCCACATCTCATGCGCATTGCGATGCACAACATCTTATGGGGCAAGTCGCCTGAGAACTTCAACTTCGGTCGTCCTAGCATCAAGCTCAGCTGTAAGGGCCGTAACCTGGGCCTGCATTTCCCCCGCCTCCGCCTCCACCGCCACCCCACGGTTTATCTCCAAGTCCTCCTCTTTTGACTTGAGGAGGGTCTCCAGCTTGATGTTTCGAGCCAAAGCAGCCATCAGCTACTCATCAATCTCCTTCAGCTCGGTCGTTTTCTTCTTCAAAAGAGCCTCTGATTCCTCAAGGTCCTCACGGAACGTCCAGAACTGGGGGTCCTGCTTAAGTATGTCTGCCAATGCCTAATGCTTGGCACGAACCTCTTTATATTTCTTCTCCATTTAATTAAGGTGGCCACCTTCTTTTGTTCACTCCACCTCCTCTCCACCTCTAAGATGAGGGTCTAAAAAGAAGAGAAGAAATGCATCAATACGTACCAAAATCATTTTTATGACTCAAACAAAAAAACTGAAAGATACCTGCATAGCTGCGCGACTATCCGCCTCGACAAATTCCTGTTGCTAACACTTCTCGGTGTCTCGTGTTCCGCAGCTACACATAACAAGGTCATGTCTGTTGCGGCTTGCTCGCTATCTTCTAATAATTATACCCTCCAGGGATCACGATACGGCGAGTAGACCTACCCCCTATCTCTACGCGGGCTGATCCCCCCGCTGCTTCTCCAAGAGCGGATTTAGAGCCCATACTCTCAATCTCCATGGCCGCTCCACTAACTGCGGAATACGACCCGCCTCCTAAGGCATGGGCCGAGCGAACGGTGGTAGTTATTCTCCGAGGAGCCATTCTCCCTAAACGAATGGCCTCAGCCATAAAAACTGGCCTTAGCTTTTGGCGGGGCTCACTAGGCCTCGCGCCCTCTGTTGCAATTCCCTTGCCAGTAATCAGTCGCCGCCTCTTTCTCTTCAGTGACTCTTCTTCTTCAGAAGCGACCTCTACTGGAGCGACTTTAGGTACTGGCACAGGAACAGTTTCAGGTGTCGTTATTGGTACGGCCTCAGGTATCTCTACGGAAGCAACCACAGGCACCGCCTAAGATGTAGCCACCGGTGTAGCCCCCTGCTAAGGGGTCGAAAGAGGGTTGTCTCTAGGCAGGCCTCCCACAAATATATCTCCCCCGTCAAAGTCGTACTCTACCCTAGACGGGCCAGCATCAGCTTTCTTCTTCTTCGCCTTTGTAGGAGCACCCCCACCTACCAAACGAAAGCACATTGGGTAAAAAGTTCTCTAAGCCAAAACAGAGTGAAAGAGAACAGGAAAGGTTGTTACCAGTTGGGCCGTACAATATACGGAACTTAGCCCAAGTGCGGCATATTTCCACATGCAGTATCAACCCCGCCACCCATGACCTAATGTCGTCAACGGGACGAGGCGAGTGAGACACCACTACAAAAGGAAGGAAAGTAAGTCAGAATGATTGATCAGTCAAAACAAGGCATCACAAAATTACATGCGGAGATACTTACATCTCGTGTTCCACGTCTCTAGAAACCCTTCGAGATTGGACATCAGATGACTCGTCCTGATGTAAAAGAATTTACGCCAGAAGTTGCGGTTAGCTTTATCATCAGCCCTTACCACAAAGCTCTTCCTACCACGACTCCTTAATTGTAGCATGATACCTCTCATATAGCTAGGGCTAAACATCTGCAGCAGGTGATGAACAGAAACAACGATCCCGGCCTCGCCCGCAAGCTTGGTGAGAATTCAACACACCTTCAGGGCGAAGGGTGTGAGCTAAGCCAATCACACATGATAGAAGCGGCAAAGCTCTTCCACTAGAGGGTTAAGCGGAAAGCTATACCCGATCCTAAGCGCGTACCCATAGAACATACAAAACCCGGGCCTATGCACATTGGCATAGTCCGTCCTGGCCGGAGCAATCTCAACATGGCCAGGGATGTTGTACGTAGTTCTGATGGCGTCTAGGTGAGACTAAAGTAACTCACTATGCTCCTAGGGATAAGAGGGGCATGTCGAGTTGAAGTCTTTTCGAACACTTAGGTCCTTCGGTAGAACATTATCCACCGTTAAAGGAACGGGGATTTTCTCCACTTCTTACCCTTCACCATCGAAAGAAGGCGGAACCCTAGAAGGAGCGTTGTCCTTAGTACTTTTGCTTTCTTGACAGTGCTTCACCATTATATGATTTATATGAAAAGGTGTTAATAACAAGAGATACGATCCTTAGAAATGGCAGTTCTCTGAAAGCGATGCAACGATTACAAGAAAGAAAGATGAAGAAAGAAACAAAGGAAAACTCTCTAAAGTTCGAAAGAATGAATCTCTTTGAACCACTCCTCTATTTATAGGAATAAGGTACACGAAAATCGAAAAGGTACAATTCTGAAACTGTCGTGGGAAACCAAAATGTCACGTCATATTCTGAACAGTCTCGGGAACAAGTATAATGATGACGCATGTGACCAGTGACATCACCTTAAAAAAGGGGGTCGCATATCAACGGCCCAACAAATATTATCCACGCTCATTCTCTTTGAAAAGGGCGCCTATGGGTGCAGCCAAATTTCCATAAAAGCGAATCATGCATGTCCGTCCATTGAAGACGGGCATCGAGTACGTCTACGGAGGGACTAACTATATAGGGTTAAATTTGGCTCGCAACGCCTCCACGCCGAGTGGGCACGTCCCTTATGATAAGAGCGACCCAAGTGAGGGCATGACCCAAGTTGGTGAAGAGGAAGTGATGTCGTTTAATGCCTGACCTTTTTACTGAGGGGAAGCCACCAACTTTTGTACTTTTTGATTATTTCGAGGAAGGTCTTCTACTATATAAAGGAGATCCTCACATTGTAATAGAGATTATTGTTATTCTCGGATAATATAACTTCTCTCTCAATCTCTATCTCTTTCTTGGTTTTTCAACAATTGCTTCTCTCTTAAGCTAAGTCCATTTTTCTACAAATTTTCAGATCCACAAACATTTTGAAGTAATCATCATCTCTTGGGCTTATTATATTTGATTACTATTTACCCTTATATATTTTCTATTATTTTTAAGCTTATAAAACACGAGTATAATTTTTGAGCTAAACAATATGTTCTTTACCATAATAACAAAAAAATAATAAGGTCATATTTGTAATTTTTTACATCTTTTGAACCGTAAGAAGTCTTTAATAAGACCCCCCACAAACACATCTAGCTCCCGAGGATGAAAATTAGGGCACGATGGGGCAAGGTGGGACATGGCAAACATTAAATGGGGCGGGGCAGGGTAAAATGTTATTTTTAAAAATTTTTAAGAGGGTAGGCCGGGTTATATAGAGGTTGCTATATTTTCATCTGATACTGATTAGTAAGGTAACTGGTTGAAGCAAGGATTAGATTGGGCCAAGAACAAATGCTTGTCAATTTTCTATATATGAAATTCTTCAAATTAGAGATAGAATATATTTTACTTAACTAATTCATCTATCAGAATTTTGATTTCGATACTATAATGTATGTTGAGGCCAATCATTGAGAGAAAGAGTAGAACAAAGTACCCAAGGAGGGCGGAGAATTTAGCTTAGGCACTTAAGTGTTATATAAATTCCTCGAAGGCAAATGTTCATAAATCGAACAAAGCGACATTTTCTACTCTACAAAACCAATAAACAATTGAGCGAAATGGAGAGGTAAAATGAAACTAGCGACAAGATAGAAGTTAGAAATATTTTGGATATTCGCAAAATGATTTGCCATCAATACTTATAGGATATTTATTTACTCCAGATGCAATAAGAGATATTTTTCTGCATGTCATGATTTATTGTTATTACTCCTCAATACCTGATATTCAAAAGTTTTTCTTATTAAACTACATAACATTCATAAAAAAATGTATTTTGTTCAACGGATATACGCAAACAACTCTTATTCATGTGTCAATTTTATAAAGTGCAATAAAAATCAAAAAAGTTTCTAAAAAATTCAAACATAATAGTACAAATTAGAAAATAAAGAAAAAAAAATAAAAGAGAGTCTAAACTCTAAACGGAACAGAGCGGGTCAAATATTAGCAGTCACGGCTTGCCCGCCCCGCCCTAACCTTCCCCCCCCCAACCCCCAGTTTACACCCCTACAGCTCCGCGCAAAATCCCTCGGCTCTTCAAAGTTTCTCTGTTCTGTACTTCTCCTCCTTGCTGAAGAATCAACCTTTGAGGTACATCTTCTTTTAGTGTGTTATACTATTTAACTTTTGTGTCTAGTTCTCTTACTTTGCCCATTTACTGAAATTGTTGTCTTTCGATTGTTATGTAATTTTTGTTTGGGATTCGTGTCCCACATCTTTTACTTAGGACAAACCACATCAATTCGAAAAACAATAAAGAATCTTTGTTAATTTTGAAATTTGTTGTTTGTTTCTGGAACTAAAGGGTTAAGTTCTGAGGTTTTACTCTTTTGTTTTTGCCCTGGAGTTGATTGTATTGAAGTAAGTTGACCAATCTTAGGGAAAAGAAAGAATCAATGTTTATACAAAATTTCTGATATTGGAGCTATGTAATGGTAGCAAGTTTTCTCAGTTTAAAGAAAACATTTCATTTTTTATTAATTTGATGAAAAAGTCTTGGTTAAATGTATTAGATTTGTGATTTATGGGAAACAATAAAATTAACTTAAAGAGACATGAGTTGAGAAAACCCTACAAACAATTATGAAGACATTTATCTATGGAACTGCCATTTTTTTTATGGTGGGTTTTATAGGGTTCTTTCTTGTACTGCAAGTGTGCAACTCAGTGGTATGTTAAGGATGTTGATGGCAAACAACATTTTTTTTACCTGTACAACCTTCAGTTAAGTTGAAACTCTTTCTGGAGGATTATCATTTGGTTTACACCAAAAATTTTGTGCTCTGGTTCTAGGTGGATGTAATTGGATAAAGTATGTCATGGAATATTTTAGCCTAGTTTGAGCCTTATTACACCTAAGGTGTAGTATGCCATGAAATCCCTTTGCCGTGATTCATCTCCCTTCAATGCTGATCTTCAGTGGTTATTAACCCGAAGAGTCAAAACGTGGTGGAAGTCTTTGTATTGTGAGGTATCCACCTTTAGGCGTCAATTTAGTCATCTTGAAGTTATTCATTAGAAGATAATATCTATTTGTTGTCTTCCAGTTAACTTTAGTTTGTAAAAGTCATTCATGTCTGGAGCCTCTATTTATATAAAGAGCTCTTTCGTTTCTTTTGTAATGAGTGGTGGAACTCATTTAGAGAAGGCTCTTACTAGAACCCAATTAGATTTATTTAGTGCTTCCTTAACTCACTTTATTTCATGTGCTCTAGACTTGCCTCTTAGTGAGATGTATATTGGAAAAAGCAAGCTCGTGCAAGTTTTGATCCTTCACTATGGTGCTTATAGTTGGTTCATATATAATAGGTAGGTCTTGAATATGAAAATATTAAAAATCAAAAGAGTTCTCCAGAATTGTCCGATGCGCATGAGGCACTTTGCACTGCGATGGCTGAGCTTGCAGGGATCCCCACTAGCGATGCTACAGGAACAACTCGTAGAGTCCAGGGTTCGGATCCCTTCTTGAGAAAGTTAAAAAACTCTGCCTGTACTGTGCAGAATGGCGGATAGGCCGTTCAAGGACGTAGCCAGTAAATCAGCTTTATGGTCTATTACTGAATGGAATATTCACCACACCCTGCATGCAAATTTGTTTTAACTTTTGTGAGGGTAAACTTGAACTCCGAAATGCACGACATCTTCCTGACTCTGATCCCACCCAGTTGAAAAGGATATCTTGTCCAGCAATGGGCTAGAAGCCGATTTATTTACTCGACGACAGGCCTATCAAACAAAGTTTGAAATACAATCATCTTAAAAATTGAACTAGGACACCTAGAATTGCAAAATCAATCGTAGTTGGAGACAGAAAACAATCTGAACGTTGCAATCAGATTTCAGTTTTGAGCCCTTTTCAATATCAGAAAATGTGATTTTCCCTTTAAAATACTTCCAGGGTAAAAAAAACTTGGTTGTAGGTGGTAGCTGCATTCTGGCACTTCAGTTTTCTTTAAAATGCATACACTGTTAACTCTCTTATGTATGAGTTTACTGTAACTTACTCGAAAAGCATGGTTTTATAGTGGTTTTGTAATTATCTTGATAATTTGCTGCTTTTGAGATGCTGCAGAGTAAGTAATTCAGAATGAGCGGAACAGGAGAGAATTGATCAGCAACCACCAAGATTCCAGCAGATTTTCTCAAGTCTATTCATAGATGACCTCCTGTTGTTAAATTGAACTCAAGTGTTGACTATCGAGGTTAATCAAACTGATGATTCCTTTTGTTTCTTCTTATATTTTTTTGAACTTGCTTTGCTCTTGCTTATAAATTGTTTTTATTTATAGTGTTAAACTCAACAACATGGCTAAGCCATAGCATAAAGTATACTAGTAGTTGCCCTTTTCCCACTTTAAGATTTGTATTGGACCTCTAATAATTAGTAACAAGAGTAGATGAAAAGGTCCTTGAGATACTAAAGCTTTGACACAAAAAAAAGGTTTTACTAGAGTGAGAAACGTTGAGTATTCTCGTGTTACAGATACTTATTTTCTTATCATCACATTTCAAATATTCGTTAGTCCATGTATGTAAGATGACCACCATTTGCATCGATTAGGAATGGTCTGTAGACCAAACTATCGCTAATCCAAGTTTACCTGTGTAATAAATATCTAAATTGATGGACTGTGAAGTAGGAGTTGCTCTGTGATAAAAATTGTACTAATACTTTATGAAAAGTTGATATTGGTGGTAGGCATCTGTGACATGATCGGCCAAACTTCTAAAATCAATTTTTTTTGAAAAGTGCTTTTAAAAAAAATACATTAGGTAAGAAGCAATTTGTGTTTGATAATTAATTTGAAAAATATTTTTGAGCAAAAAATAATGTTTGGCCAAGCTTTTAAAAGTGCTTCTAAGTTGGGCATTTGGACATAAGAATTGTGAAATTCCGGTAAAAAGTGAAAAATATTTTCAAATGAAAATGGTATTTGAAAATTAAAGTTGTGTTTGGACATGAATACAATGTGGAGCTGTTTTTAAATTTTGTGAGTGATTTGAAGTGAATTTTGAAAAGCAGCTTTTTAATGTCTTCAAATTTCCGAAATTCAACTTCAAGTGAAATTTGAAATTTTCATGGCCAAGTGCTGATTTTGAAAAAAAGTGAATTATTTTTATGGCCAAATGGCTCCCAAGTGTATTTTTTTCGAAACCCTTTTTCAAAAAAGGGCATTTGATGAGAAGCTATTTTTCTGCTTTTCAAAAGTTGCTTTTGCTTTTACTAAAAATCACTCTCTTTTCTTCTAAAAGTTTGATCAAACACCTTAACTTTGTAATAAGAACTTTTAGCCCAAAAAAGTACTTTTGACCAAAAAGAAGCGGCAAAATAGGCTATAAGCTTTTTGCCTGAATTTAAGAATCATTTGATGCAATTAACATATTGAACATTAATTCTGAGAGATTTTAACTGTATGCGGAAGTTGGAAATACTGTATGCAAAGTTTATGTGTTACTGGTTAGTATACTTTAATGATCTCTAGATCTCCTATATCAATGATTGATTTATTTAGTTGTTTTATGTATTTGTTAATGGGTTCTTGAATAAAATGTTATGTTGCGAGAACCATTTGCTTCTTGGTCCTTTCTTGGTGTTTATGAATGCTTCATTGCATTGCTATTTGGTATTGTTCTCCTTCTCTTCAATATATTCCTGGTGTAGTGCATCTTAAAAAGGAATTTTCAGCTACAATCCTTCCGAGCCATCACATTTATGGATTCAGCTTCTCTTGAGTGAGCATCTTCTCCTGTTCTTCTCATTCAAATTTCGATTTTGGACTCGTGTTCCTTAACAATTCAATGGATTTGATTTATTTTATTAATCAGTGTAGTATCTTTTCGATCATTGTGCCAATGACTTAATACTATGTTTTGACAGAATTGTAGGAAATATTATATTTTAACTATTGCTTATACTATATTGATTAGTAAGAAATCACATGTAAAAATTTAAACTAGAATTGAGACGAAACAAGAGGAGCTGAATCCAAACAATTTGACACGTCAAAATGGATGGACTAATTAAGTTTTATGGTTACGACATTAATGAAAAATCATAACACATGACCCAAATGGAGACTCAAGTTCGAAGAATACTTTAGCAAGAGTCAACCATAAAGTTCTAGTAGTACTAATTTTGAGGTAGTATATGAAAATTAACCATCATGCCTGCTAACCGTAGTGTTCATTAAACATGGTGGCGATCCCCTTGTTTGTAGAAATAAACTATACAATATTAGATTTTCTGAGGGAGAAAGATGGTTTGTAGGTGGAGGAGAAAAATGCTCTAACTGACTGAGCTACATCAGTTCTATCACGAGAAATTTGGAAGAAGAAAGATATAAAATTGAGTCTGACAATGAAACGGAGAGAGGCAATGTGAAAGACTATTGACCATGGTTAAGACGTTTTGAGTTAATACAATAAAGCTGATCCATTGAATATCTCATGGGATGTTTCAAAAACTTAATATAGAATTGGAGAAACTTGGGACGATTACTAACCTGATATACATAAGATATTGGCGAAAGGAAAAAAATCCCGTCAAGCTGATGGCAGAGAGTGACTGCTCAATCAGGCCATTACCTCGGGGTGGTCTTTCCAAACTTTGTATTAAAGTAGGAGAAGTGGAGGAAACCGACTCAATATTACAAAAAGCTGCGGAACATACCTATTATGGAAAATATGCAAAGAGAGGTGATATTCATAATTCCGAGAGCTGTTTTACCAAATGAGACAAGCTAGATATGCTGGCCTAGTTCACCAATTATAAAGTCATATTCAAGACAATAGCAATGCCAAGGCTCCTTGTTATGGAATTGCTGAGAGAATGAATGCTAATAATGTGCTCCAAGTAGAATGTTGGCAAACATGTTGTCAAACGCCGATCCATTTAAGAAGACCGTGCACATTATGTTGTAAAATGGTGCGTTTAAAAACTAAACTTTGCTCGAGTGACTCGTGCACATTATGTTAGCCATCCCACCATATAAAACTTAGTATAGCTTGTGCTAATCTTATTCACTAGCTAGGTCTAAAGTCAAGTTTCAAATTCCACCTTTCTCTAAAAGTGATATTGCAATGTTCTAATGATATATAAATAAAAATATTTGACTTTCTCGAAGTTTTACTGCGGTGTCTTAAGAGGTGATATTTGTTAAGATAATCCACTTCAATTAGTGACTACAATCTTGGTACTTTACTTAACTCCATTCGGTTCCATTGTAGTCCAAACAAACACGAAATATATGTCTTTAAGGTCCATTGCTATAGATGGTGGAGTACCGTTTTTCCCTGTCCGAGAATCTCCATCCGCTCTAAGTGAGCAAGAGCTAGAATCCTCATTCAGCTTGGTTATTCGAAAGACTTGTCTCTTTACCCCTTGCATGTTTGTCTTTTCAAAAGTCATATCTTTCTTGTAAATCCGCACTAGCCATATTTCATGTGCAAAACCTCTTTAATAAGGACCTCTCTTTAATCTTTCTCCCTTGTTTCTCATTTTGTTTATAGAAAGAGAACAAGTGCTATGCATTGAGTAATAAAGAATGTATGCTACTGTGATTTAGGCGGTTGGTGGTTTTGAGAGTTGCGAGTCCCGCATTGTCAACTTACACTCAAGTTTCATCCAATACAAGTCTTGTTGCACTGTGGTCCGTTTCCTGACTTCGCTTGCGCAGTTTGCTTGTCTAATTGGTTCCAACCACCCCAACCTTAATGAACGGACTATGAAGGGGTTAGTCAAGCAGTTGGGGATTTTGGTTGTTTCCTGTTTGCTTTCCCCTTTCATAGTCCATTAGAGGTTAGGGTGGTCAACTTAGAGGGAAGCTACCTCCTCTTTTGTTTCAAAGACATTTAATCACAAACAACTTACTAGCAAATTATGCTTTGCGTACAATTAACTAAAAACAAAAACAACAACAACAACTATCCAATATAATCCCACAAAGTGGGGTCTGGGGAGGGTAATATGTACACAGGCCTTACCCCTACCCGAAAGGGCAGAGGTTGTTTCCAATCGACCCTCGGCTCAGAAAAAGGAAAACAAAAACAATAACAAAAACAAGAGAGCATTAGTAACTCCAGCAGAAATCACAGAGATAGTTATCTAAACATAAACTATAAACTATAAATAAAAAGGCATGCAGTAATACCGATCAGTTACTACCATGAGGGGGCACAATACAATACATAAATCATCTATAGAGTGCCCTACCAAATCCCCCTACCCCGGGAAAGAAGTATGGAAAATACTAGGAGCCCCTAACCTACAACCTTGATACTAGACCTCCAGACTGTCCTATCAAGTGCCATGTCCTTGAAAGTCGGCATTCTAGCCATGTCCCGCCTGATCACCTCTCCCCAATACCTCTTGAGCCTCCCTCTGCCTCGACTCGCACCAACCACCGCCAGCCGCTCACAACTCCTCACCGGGGCATCGAGGCTTCTACTCCGCACATGCCCGAACCACCTGAGCCTCGCTTCCCGCATTTTCTCATCCACCGGGGCCACCACCACCTTTTCCCGAATAACTTTATTCTTAATCTTATCCAATCTGGTGAGCCTGCACATACACCTGAGCACCCTCATCTCTGTAACCTTCATTCTCTGAACATGAGAGTTTTTCACCGGCCAGCACTCAGTCTCATACAACATGGCAGGTCCAACCACAACTCTATAAAACTTCCCCTTGAGTTTTTTGTGGAACTTTTTTGTCACACAAGACTCCTGATGCAAGCCTCCATTTCGACCACCCTGCCCCTATACGATGGGTGACATCCCCGTCGATCTCTCCGCCCCCCTGAATTGCCGACGCAAGATATCTGAAACTATCCCTCTTGGCGATGACCTGAGATCGAAGCTTCACGTCCCTGCCTGCTTCTTCGACTCGGCGCTAAACTTGCACTCCAGGTATTCTGTCTTAGACCTGCTTAGTTTGAAACCCTTAGACTCGAGAGTCTGTCTCCAAACCTCCAACCTCTCGTTAACACCGACCCTCGTCTCGTCTATCAAAACTATATCATCCGCAAATAGTATACATCAGGGCATATCCCCTTGAATATGGCGTGTTAGAGCATCCATCGCCAAAGCAAATAAGAGAGGGCTAAGCACAGATCCTTAATAAAGTCTCATAACCACCGGGAAATGATCTGAGTCGCCATCCACTGTCCTAACCCTAGTTTTAGCACCATCGTATATGTCTTCTGGTACACTCTTCGCCTCCATAGCACCTCCATTGGGACCTTGTCGTACGCCTTCTCCAAGTCGATAAACACCATGTGCAGGTCCTTCTTCTTATCCCTAAACTGTTCCACCAATCTCTTGACAAGGTGGATAGCTTCTGTAGTGAAGCGGCCCGGCATGAAACCGAACTGGTTCACGGATGTTGACATCATCTCCCTCACCGTCGCCTCAACCACCCGCTCCCAAACTTTCATGGTATGGCTTAGTAATTGACACCCCTATAGTTGTTACAACACTGGATATCCTCTTTGTTCTTATACAAGGGCACCACTGTACTCCAACTCCACTCCTCCGGTGTCCTCTTAGTCCTGAAGATCACATTGAACAACCTGGACAGCCACTCAACTCCACCGGGATTTCGTCTGGCCCGGTCGCTCGATCCCTACTCAACCTACGCAAAGCCCCCATGACCTCCTCCACCCTAATCCTACGTACAATTAACTAGTTTTCGAAAACTCTATAATTATCTATCTATACACTATATTAAAAGCACGAAGATCCTTAATATAATATATTATATCTATACTTTTAATATAGTGACAAGAGGTGCTTGGTCTGATGGTAACCAACCCTCACTTACAACCGAGAGGTTGTGAGTTCGAGTCTCCCCAGGAGCAAATTCTGGGGATTTATGCCGGGGGTCTATTTGGAAACAGCCTCTCTACCCAAGGGTAGGGGAATGGCTGCGTACACACTACCCTCCCCAGACACCACTGAGTGGTATTGTACTGGGTCGTACTTTTATACTTTTAATATAGTGTAAATAGATAATTATATTTTTCATGCTAAAAAGAGCTTATTTTATTTGTTTTTCAATTCTTATCTTTAACGAAAGGAAGTGAAAACCAAATGTAGAATAAAAGCAAAAGAAAAAGGCAAAAAATTGTCTATCTAAAAACATTTGGACCAATTTACACGGAAGCCCAAATGCCAATTTACCTCGACGCAATTTGAGAAATTCAATTAGGGCTATCTTTCGACCAGTTGATGCCATTCTCCATTTCTTTCTGCGAGAACTCAAATCTCTAGTTCTCTTCGGCGAAATTGAGTTGTAAGCTCCCTCTTTCTTCTCCTAATTCTTGTAGTTAATTATCTATTTGATTATTAATTATTTGGAGCTGATGTTAAGATTAAATTTGAGGTTTTTAGCTATTATTTTGCTCATAGAGATTAGAATTAGGAGCTGTTGGTTTAGCTATTAGTTTTATTGGAGAAGGTATTCTTGATTCTTCTCTCTCACACACACTGGAAAAAGAAAGAAGCTATATTTGTTTTTACTTCTAAAGATTGAATAAAATTATGATTCTTTTTAGCTTACACTTGGCTTTTTCAATAAGTAATTGCTGTTATTTTATTGAAGTATACTAGTAAAATTGCAAAAGAATGAGTGGTTACATCCAAAAAGATTCAACTTAGTGTTGTGTAAAGAGCTAAGAAAATGGATTAGGGGATGGGGGCTTTGAAACATTGGCCCTCGCCAAGTTACACCAAAAGTTAAGCAAAGATTAAGCTCATCCGACGTTTGATTATAAACTGGATTGACTAGCAGTAGAGTCCAAGCCATAATTTGAAGTTTATGAGTTTGAGATTTTAGGCTTTTTAAGTTACCGAGCTTTAAATTAATAATTTATGCATATTCAATAGTTTTGTTAAGAAAAATACAGAGTTTGGATCAAAGTTATTGGGTTTGGCCGAAACCGTAACAAAAAAGCTCCGCCCGTGACTAGCCGGATGAATTATCCTAAGTAAATGTTTAGGATTATTGTATCCTACATAGAGGGTGGAATGATAATCTTTGTAAGAGCTTAATTGGACAAGAACTTTTAGGAAACCGATGTCCCTCTATTTTTGCTGATGAAAGTATGATTTTTAGATTTTGTTTGATTTACTTTATTTTTTTAAAAGTTCTTTGTATATAGATATTTCATTTGGAGCATCTTGATTAATGTTTGCTTGAACTTCTTAGGCTCAACGAGGGTTATTTGATGCATTATTTTGTTTAATGTGATTTAGATATCTGACTTTCTGAACTTGCGTTTCAGTTTTGCATGCTGAATGTGAGCTTGTGTATTAAAGAGTTCAACGTCAGTCATATATCAGCAATGCCTCACAGAACTCGGCCTTTGGCAGCTCTTCTACTGTTTACTGGACTTAACGTTGTTTTGGTCTCAACAATAACTCCTGTCTATGATTTTGTATGCTTCCATCCATATTGGGAAAGAAGAGTAAGACTTGTTATTTGCATCTCTACTAACCTATCTGATAACTGTTCCTCTATTCAGCAATCATCATCATTGGCTTGGCTTTTATTACGTCTTCCCTGTTTCTTTGTTGTTTATAATCCTCTGTCCAAGTTATTGTTCGTGATGAGATGTTTATTAGAACAAATGTTTGCTATTTGTATCACTTTGTTTGCAGAACTCTTAGTATTCGGCCTTATATAATCTTACAATTATAACGAGCATGCTTTATTGATTATGTTACTGATTGGGAGAAGTTGATTTTAGTAAAACAAAAACTTAAGTTTAGCAGAGTTTCTATTAAATATTTGCTAATTTGAGGTAGACTTTAATTCTTTTTGAACTTTCCCTAATCACCTCAACTTAATTTTGTATTAAATGCTCTAATTTCAGCGGTTCTTTTTTTTAGTCTTTGTCCTCCTATTACCGTATTACTGACAACTTATTTCCCAAATCTATTTCAGAGAGAGCGTCGGCGTCAGGAACGTGAAGCAGCTTTAAGAGGTTCAGCAGCTGCTAGTGTGAAATCAGAGTTATAGATTCTGTCTAGCAGATTATTAATTTAGCCTTGTCACAAGAGAAAACTGACTTACTCAAAAAATATATTTAAAGAATGTGAAAGAAATTGGAGCCATACACGATGGTTTTTCATTCTACATTCTTTTGTTGTTTCCATGGTAAATATGGAGTCTCAATCTCAAGTTGAGCAAAGTGTTGTGCTAGGCTTACACTAGAAATGGAAGAAGGAAAAAAGAAGATATGCTTCTTCCCATAGCATACTTGCTCTTTTGGTAAAGCCTTGTGACACAAGTTATTTAGAAGCGTACAGCATAGTGGTAGAAGGTTTTCAAGTGTTCTTTTGCTTTGTATGATGTAAGATTATTGATAACTTAATGATACTTGTTAATCTTACAAGACATCGAAGGGATACTTTGGTGTACCCCTTTCTTTTTAGTTTAATTACAACTTTATCCCTTTTTTCTCCTTTTATGAAGATATTGTGTTGAACATGGATGCCAATCTAGCTTCTACTTCATCTTTCTCAACAGGAAAATCGAAATAGCTATTGTTATAGATTTCTTGCCATAGATCATCATCACTATAATAGATTTGTTTTAATATGAACATTACAATAATAGTTCAGAATTACTAGCCATAAGTCTTTATTAACCAAAATGGAAGTATAACCATTTTTAGCAGTATGAAAAAATGAACAAGAATTATTTGACAAGATTTTAAATGCCTTTCGTTATCAATGTTGTGATACATTTATACCTTTAAAAGGGAATGGTACAGAGAAGTGATCCAGCAAACAAGTCACTTGGAAATATTAAAGGGTGTTGGAAATCAGTTTGACATAGAGAAAGCTATGTGAGTTCGGCGTTAAATTTTCTAGGCTTAGCCTATATTAGGTAAGGTTGTATGAGTTCAGAAAAGATTCACAAAATCTTAGAGATGTCAGTTATAGACCTTTGTTATTTGGATATAGGCATTTAATATGTACTAATATGGGTTTAAAGCATAGGAAATCAAGATTACAGCTTCAAAAAATAAAAATAATTTGGGAAAACAATAAAGAAAGCATTATATATAATTTGAGACACATGTAGGACTTAAATGCTTCATATAGACAAACATACTTTGAAAGTCGAACTAAGAAGAATATAACTTACAAGAGCTAAAATACAATGATCAGATTTATGTTTTTGTAATAAGTTACCGTTGATTTGCCATTCTTAGAAGATTTAATATACTCACTATTTGTCGGAGTTAAAAAAAACAAAAAACTTATTATTCATCATTTTGAGCTTTTATGTTTTTTTTTTCAAAATTAGTGTTATACATGATCTGAATAGCTAAATAATATTTATATCACATTTGTGCTATTTAATACGAGGTACACGTACAATGCACGTGCTCAGAAATTAGTAATATAATAAGTTTGAAGCATCATAAGTTGTGAAATAAGTAATTTACATAAGCCATAAGCACAATACACAATACCAATTGCCAAAATCAAGTAGTACAAAGTCATGAGCTCTAAACTAAATACATAACGGGTCTCAAAGTATAATATTGTTTGAAAGTAATACAACGGTAAGAAATATGAGAAGGGGACTCCAAGAGTCTGTGACAGTCATGCAACACTACCTTGAATCCTCGTGATCAACGAGCATGCTCACTCTCAATGTCCATTACAACCAACGCCCAATCTGCACAAAAATATACAAAAGTGTAGTGTGAATACTTTGCACTCAGTAAATATCAAGATTAAACTTGGTGCAGTAGTGACCGGGTTCAAGTCATGTGATACTCACTAATCAAAGAACATGTGCAACTTGTATATAATAACTTCCAACAAGGATATTACAAGATGCAATACCATCAACTCAATGAATATGAGCTATCAACTAAACATAGCTAAATCCATCTTGACAATAAAATCGTCAAATAATAACAGAGGCATAGGATAACATGTTAAGTGCAACGTGAAAGTATGTGAAATGCATGAAAAAGCATAAATAATTCACTTGTATGATCAAGAATGTCACCTTTATACTCCATTTACCATCAACCGAAAATGCCACCATTATACTTGACTCATCATCAACCGAGAATACCATGCTTATACTCCCCATCAAAATCAATCACATCAATTAAAGTACTACAATCCGCGTGTACGCCTTCAATAGAGAAACATGAGAGGGCGATTCTAAGGGGACGGATCCACATCCACACGTTATACAATAAAAATCTCGTGCCATAGAAATTAGCGCACAACAAAGTCCTCCTATCATATCAGTAACCATATTATCATAATCGTATGGCAAAAACCTCATACCATAATATCATTACGATAGCAATATCCGCATGGAAGAGACCTCATGTAACACTCAATTAATTCGCTCAACATGTCCATATGTTCCATGATCATAACAAATTCAAGATAACTATTTATCATGAAGACATATTCTCACGATTTATCAATAAGATGCCCAAGGACATGAAATAATAAAGTGCAGATGTGTGCTCAAAATATAAGATGTGACTACAGTTAAATCAATTTAACGATAATTCTACAAATGCCCATATTGGCTAATTAGAAGATATTAATCCTAAAACATGATCTCAAGCATGAAGGGATAATCTCACGTAGTGATACAAAGGATTACACATGTATTATAGAGAGCACACAATTAAATTAAGGAGTAGTAAAAGCCTAAAGTGCAATCGATTTTTCGTACATAGCAACCGCATATACGCTCGTCACCTCGCATAATCGTTGCTTTATATACATAGTAATTAATAATTAAGGTTCAATCCTAAAGGTTATTCTCTCGCACAAGATCAGGCATGATACTTACCTCAACAAGCGCAACTCAACCCTCTAAAATTAACTTTTTCGTAAAAAATCATCTCCAACCGGCTCGAGTCTAAATATAAATAACTCAATGACGTTAAATCAATTCCAAACAATAAAGCTTTAATCTTTATTTAATTTTTAAAAAATCAACAAAATTCAAACTCAGATCCACACGGTCAAAACTCGACTTACGGGGTAGATCCCGACTATCCATAACCCCACGAGTCCAAATATATGACTAAGTTTCAAAACAAAGTCCAAATCATATAATTTTCACTTTCTTAAATTGTAAAAAAAAAATCTCAATTTTTTCTTAAAATTCCATGCTTTGGGTGTAAATAATGGGGAAACCAGATATATTATCAAAATCAAGTAGAAATCACTTGCCCTTTATTCCTTGTGTAAAAAAACTCTTCAAAATTGCCCCTATCCAAGACTAGGGTTCAAAATATGAGATATGGGTCTAAGTCCCGAAATATCCATTAATAACAAGATACAAAGTCACAAATGCGATTAGAGATTCGAAAATGTGGCCCGCGCAAATGCGTACTTGGTCCTTGCAGTAGACTTCGCAATTGCGACTAAGAACCTAGCTAATACGACTAAGCATTGTAAATGCGAAGCACTCTTCGCAAGCGTGGATGTCGTAACTGTGACAACAGCTTCGGAAATACAAAGCTGGCCTTCACAACTCCACATCAAAAATGTGATCAACAGTCCACAAATGCGAGCAAGCCATCACAAATGTCGGTAGCACCACCAAATATTTCAACTTCCAAAATTCAATCTGAAACTAATCCGAAACTCACTCGAGTCCCTAGAGCCGCACACCAAATACCCACATAAGTATATAAAATTCATACGAACTCGCTTGTATGCTCAAAGCATCTAAATAACATCCACAACTAAGAGCCAAGCACCAAACATATGTAGCATGCCTTCAAGTTTAAGAACTTCAAAGATTCACAACCAAGCGTCCGATTCGTGCCTAACCAACTTGAAATGCAACCAAAATTTGCAAATAAGTTCCAAATGACAAAAAGGATCTATTTCAAGTCTCAAAATAACACTCTGAACCTGAAAGCCTCAAAGCTAACTTCTGGTGAAACTTGTGAACTTTCCAAACATTCACATTGCCAACTTCCGGTAAATAGAGTCAAACATCCTAGGAACCTCAAAATTCAAATTCGAACATACGCCTAAGTCTAAAATCTCCATACGAACTTATTGGAACCATCAAAACATGAATCCGAGGTCATTACACAAAATTTATACATTGGTCAGCTCTTACAGCTTACACCTTCAAAAATAGGATGAATTGTTCCAATTCACTCCAAAACCTTTTCGTAATTAAATTAACCATCCCCGTAAGTTATAAAGCAACAACAAACCTGCAAGAATCATCAAATTGGGAAACAGAGCTCAAATTCACTAAACGATCGACCAGATCATTACATCTCCACCTCTTAATTAAACATTCATTCTTTAATAAGTTTAAAATCGTACCTACAATGCAAAAGATGTGAGGATATCTTCTATGCATATCATGATCAATTTTCCAAGTCACCTTCTTGATTTGTTGACTTTTAACTGGACTTTCACTGTTGTGATCTCCTTGGACCCGAGCTTCCAAACATGCATATCCAAAATAGCCAACGACTCTTCTTCATAAGCCAGATTCTCATCTAACTGCACCGCGTTGAAGTCCAAAAAATGGGACATATCTTCATGATATTTTCGAAGCATAGTAATATAAAATACTGAATGAACTCCCAAAAGACTAGGAGGCAAGCAAGTCAATAAGCAACCTCGCCGACTTTCTCTAACACCTCAAATGGACCAATAAACATCGGGTTGAACTTGCCCTTCTACCCAAACTTCATCATGATCATAGGCTAAACTCTAAGAAGAAAATTCTCTCCCTCCATGAAAGCCATATCATGAACCTTCCGATCCTCATAACTCTTCTGCCTAAACTGGGTTGTGCGAAGCCTCTGCTGAATCAACTTTAACTTCTCTAAAGCATCACAAACCAAGTCTGATCCCAATAACCTATCCTTGTCGGGATCGAACCAACTAATCAGAGAATGATATCACCTCCCATATAAGGCCTCACATGAAGCCATCTAGATACTTTACTGATAGTTATTATTGTAGGTGAACTCCGATAGTGATAGAAATCGGCCCCACTGATCTCCAAAATCAATAGTGCATGCCTTTAAAATATCCTCAAGGATCTGAATATTTCGCTCAGACTGTCCATTCATCTGATAGTCCAATGTAGCATTTAACTCAACCTGCGTGCCCAACCAATGCTGAAGCGTCCTCCAAAAGTGTGAAGTGACCTAAGTGTCGTAGTTTGAGATTATAGAAATAGGTAAACCATGCAGGCGAACAATCTCTCTGATGTAGATTCTAGCAAACCGCTATGAAATATAGGAAGTCATGACCGGAATAAAATGCGCCGACTTGGTCAACCGATCAACAATGACTCAAATAGCATCAAACTTCCCTAATATGTGGCAAACCTACCACAAAGTTTATAGTAAGGCGCTCCCCCTTCCATTCCGGTATATCAATCTTCTGAAGTACACCACCCATAATTTGACACTCATACATGACATGTTGGCAATTCAAACACCTAGAAACATGCCGAACAATGTCCTTCATCCTACTCCACCAATAATGTTTCTTCAAGTCACGATACATCTTCTTAGCAACTGGATGAATAAAATACCACGAATTATGAACCTCCTCAAGAATAAACTCTCTCAAACCAACGAAATAAGGAATATAAATGTGACCCTGGAGTCTCCATAAAAAATCATCAACAATAGTCACCTTCTTAGCACCACCGTGTTGCACCATGTCCTTTAGGACAAGTAAATGTGGATCGTCATGCTGACGAGCCTTAATTCGCTCAAACAATGATGACCGAGATACAATACAAGTAAGGACTCAGCTCAGCTCCAAAATATCCAAGCTTACTAATCTATTGGAAAATGCCTTAACATCCACAGCTAAAGGTCTCTCCATGACTAGAATTAATATTAAACTTCACATGCACTCCGCCTTTCTATTCAAGGTGTCTGCTACCACATTAGCCTTCTTTGAATAATAGAGAATAGTGATATCATAATCTTTTAACAGCTTCAACCGTCTCTGCCATCTCAAATTCAATTTCTTTTTTGATTAAACAGATGTTGAAGACTCCGATTATCCATATACACCTCACAAGACACGCCATATAAGTAATGCCTACAAATCTTGAGCATCTGCATAATAGGTGCTAACTCCAGTTCATGCAGCGAATACTTCTTATCATGGGGCTTCAACTGGCATGATGTATAGACAATCGCCCTACCTTCCTACATCAACACACACCAAAGACCAATACGCGAAGCATCAAAATAGACATATATGACCCCAATACTGAGGGAAAAACCAAAACTGGAGTTGTAGTCAAAGTAGTCTCGAGCTTCTGAAAGCTCTCCTCACACTCGTCAGACCATCTGAATGGAGCACTGTTCTGAGTCAACTTAGTTAATAGAATTGCATTAGACGAGAAACCCTCCATGAAGAGACGAATAATAACCATCCAAACATAGAAAAATCCTTATCTCAGTAATGGTAGAAGGTCTAGGCGAACTCTGAACTACCTCAATCTTTTTCGGATCCACCTTGATCCCCTCACTAGACACCACGTGGCCCAAGTCCACTAAATCAAACCAAAACTCAAACCTTAGAGAACTCGGTATATAACTTCTTCTTCCTCACAATCTGAAGCACAATCCTCAAATGCTGCTTGTGCTCCCCCCTACTGTGGGAATAAATAGATATCATGAATGAAAATATTGGCGAAAGAATCCAAGTATGTTTGGAAAACAATATTCATTATATGCATGAAAGCTTGTAGGGAATTAGTCAAACAAAAAAATATCACCAAGAACTCATAATTCCCATAATGGGCCCAGAAAGCCGTATTAGAAATGTCCGAAGCCTGATCTTTTACTGATGGTAAGCGGTCATACCGTTTATTAATTACGGATTAGCTTGGGACATAATTAATCTTGCTAATTACTTCAGGGTTATATTTTGACCCATACAGTTAGTCCCTCCGCTTATTGAGATCGTGCCTTGATCAAGCTCGATGAGCGAACTTCTTCGGACGTAGTTCCGGTCGAGATCAATAAATAGCTTTAGCCGTTTACATACCGGAGATGGCCATAGCCTCAATATTGTGGGCGGCCTTAGCCATTTACATACTGGATATGGCCATAGCCTTAATTTTGTAGACGGCCTTAGACATTTACATAATGGAGATGGCCATAACCTTAATACTGTGGACGGTCTTAGCCATAATTGAGTCAAGCTGCTATCTCGGTGGCATTTTGTTGAGGGCTTTATCTGTTCATTCATGGGAGAGGGCCGTAGCCGCGAATGCGTGAGGAATGGCCGTAGCCATATATATATATATATATATATATATATATATATATATATAGGGAGTGGTCATTACCGTTCTAGACCGGGCGGTATATTTATACTGACGACCTCCGGTCTTGTAAGGTGTTTACCGTATCTTAGGTGGTCGATGCGTATGCCGTGTGGCCGAAAGGAATACGGATACGCCTTGCACGCAACTTGGCGGAGTCCAGAGTTCGAAGGTGTATGGAAAGTCTTCTCGGTGACCTCAGGTCGTTATAACCATTTTGAAGGTAAAGCGTTAGTTTGCAAGTGAAAGGCCGTTTTGTGGTGCTCGTCAAAATGACGCTCGTTTCTGTAGAATCGAACTGCTTTGCGGTTGGCCATGCAGTTAATGATAGTTATTAGAATTCGTAAAAGTCACTGGTGTTGCCTATAAATGAGGGGTTGTGTCATTCATCTCTTACGTTTCCATCTACTGTCTAAGTGAGATTTCTGAAGAAGCTTCCGGTTTTTCAGTTCATCTTCTCCCTTGTTCGTCGTTGTTCTTTGTTCGACACCATGTTCGCTTTCCTTTCCGTGAATCTTGTTCTGTTCCCGTTTATCTATCGGTAAATAGCAAGCAGCTCTCGTGCCACCCTTGCTCCGGTGACAATTCCAGTGGTTGAAGGATTTTCTATCGCAGCGAGAGCCACTAAATTGGCGGAAACTGGGGGGTCCCGTCGGTGGCCGATATTCTATCCTTACCCGGGGCCCGGCGACTGATTTCATCGCCGATGAGGGGGATGATCAGGTGGATGAAGCCCCACTGATAGGGGAAGTGGGTATTGGCTAGCTACAGGTGTAGTGGGGTATTCCCCGATTTGCCGATTTATCCCTTGCTAGGGGTGAGGAGAGGTTCTACACTGGCCGTAGAGGATATTGCATTTTCTACGCTTATCCTTTTAGATTGGGGTTTAGGATCCCCCTTCCAATATTGGTGGTGGAATTTTGCAATCACTACAGAGTAAGTCCTGGCCAACTCGTTCCTTCCTTTTACAACCTTTTTGCCATGCTCATAAAATATGCCGAGCTGGCCCGGAGGGAGATCACGTTGCGGCACATGCTGACCATCTACGCTCCTTAGAGGGTCCGCAGTACGATAATTTGGGCCATCCCTCGTGGGGCGAGGGGCTTGACCGCGGAGTTGGATGATGCGGTCAAGCCTCATACTTATGCAAACTTTTTCTACATCGAGACTGAACATCTGGTGGCATGTGCCACTAGATTCCCAGAGGCGTGGAACCATACACATAAGTATTTCTCTTCGTCAGTTTCTTCATTTCATCTTTTTTAGTCATTTTCTGATAAGTGATAATCTCGCCTCTTGTTCGTAGCTGAACGACCGCCATTAGCTCCATTGCCTGGCATTCGCGAATGGGTCGAAGCCGTGCTCCCTCACACAGCGGGATTCGCACGAGGCCATTTTTTTGGGAAAGGCATGGTAGCAGACCTGCTTCGGGTGAGAATTCTAGCTTCATTTTGTCTTCGTTTTATTCCTGTTTGATTCTTCTTAACTTTTGTTCTTCCTCTGATTAGGGAGGGCACGTCGCGTGAGGGCGCCTCAATTAGCTTTTCGTAGACCGGGCACAACTACATGACTTGTAACAATGTCGGCACCTTCTCCAGTGCCGAGGGTAGCTTCAGTTGAATCCTCCGCGGCCCATTCCCCAAACACGATCTGCACCTCGGGTCGAGGAGCCTTCGTGGATCATACGCCCCAGGGAGGAGTTGGCTTCGAGCGAGGATGAGGAGGAAGAGGAGAGGCCACTGATCAGGCGTATGGTTAGATTCGCACCGGCTCCATTGGTGATAAACTTGGATTCCCCGCCATCGTACGTGGAGGAGAATCCAGTGGCGGTGCCTGCCCTTGAGGGCGGGCATTCAGTGGGGGTTGCCCCGGTTGGCTCAGACCAAGGTGACACTACCGCTTTGGTGGTTCAATTATCAATTCCGGTTGCTGAGAGAGAAGGTGGTTACTTAGCAACTGCATTGGTTGGAGAATCAGGCACCATGGTGTTGGCGGGGGAGGGAGCCTAAATTTTTCGATCGGCAGGCGGAGGGAGGGGCGCCGTGGGATATGAGTCTGACCTGGATCCTGACAATGCCCGCTTGCTTCAGGAAAGCCACACCCGCACAACGGTGCGTGCTGAAGGGCAGTTTTGATGCGTCGAGATCCCTACGGAGAAAAACTTGCTGCTTCAAGAGGAGAATCTGGTGGCGTTTTTCGAGGTACTATGCTCATAGGTGAAGAGTACGTCACTGAGGGGTATCTCAGACGTCAGGTTTATGGGCGAGGCGGCCGCGTAGAGCTTGAAGGTACGTGTAGTGAATTTTAGTTCATCTTTTTCTTTGCTTTACTTTGTCTATTTTTCTGTTCTGATTATTGTTTCATTATTGTAGCTCTTTTTGTTGGAGGTGGAGAGCATCCACCAAGCTAACATCCCTTCGGGGATTTGCTCGTGGGTGCTGGAAAAGTACCGTTATTACCAGGACCAGTTCTCTGCTCCCCAACTGAGCAAAATGGAGAACATTCCACGAGATGCGTGAGCGCCTGAGGAACGACCACCAAAATCGGGACCTCGTTGAAGAGTTGGCGAGGCGGGAACCTTAAATGCAGCAGGCCATTGGTAGGGTCAACACTCTTGAGGAGCAACTTCGTCGTAAAGACGAAGAAACGGAGGCCGAGAGGAGGACTGCTGCTGAGAAGGTACGCCAAGATCAGGTTAGGGCGGCAAAGGCTTTTGAAGCTTTGACAAGGCAGGTGGTTGCTCTGGAGGCCGAGGCCGCTGCCTTGAGGCTGCAGGCAAGGGACGCCGTATCGAGGGTCGGAACGTTGGAGACGGTGGACCGTGTTCGTGAATGGGAACGGGAGCTGGAGAGGGCCGCTACGGCCTTTAGAGATGGAGCATTGGAGGAACGCATTGGCATTTATAAATGGGATGCCAAGAATGCGGTGGACCGGATTACGGCCTTAGAGACCAAGAATCAGCGTTTGAGGAATCAAGCTGCCTCTTTCGGCCCTGCTTGCGACCTTTGGACATTTTAGAGGCTCAAATCGATGTGTACAAGAGACTGTGGGAGGCCGGCATTGTTCCTGAAACCTCTTATGAAGAAGCCCGTCAAAACACTCGTGAGGCCCATGTTGATTGCGGCTTTGACCTGTCCACTCCACGAGCTGACGATGGCGCCGAGGGCGCTGGCGGTGTTGATGGTGGCGCTGATAGAGCCGAATGAAAAAGTTTTGTAGTGTTAGTATTATTTTTTTTCTAGTTGTTGTTGCCGTTTCGCTATCATCTTTTTTATTTATTTATTTATCGGCCTTGGCCAGGTGTAAGTGGGGATGGCCCGTTGTAATTGAAGAATTAAATATATGAGATTTTATTTTCCTCTATTCCACCAAATGTTTGTTTTGTACCTTTCCCATGTCTTTGACTGTAATGGTGGCGATGGCCCTGACCAAGATAATGTTGGCTCTGGTGCCTTCGACTGTCGTCGAGTCGCTTCCTAGCCTTAGCCATAGACTAGGTCGGCTGCTTAGCGATAATAGCCTTGGCCGTGATTAAGCATTTTTTGTTTATCTCTTCTCTTTAACTTGATGTGAACAATTTGTGGCCATTATTTGACGACGATGGCATTTAGTCTCAGTCCCGGTTCAGGCATGATCGAACTACTGGCTATGGTAGTAGAAAACGTGTCCTTGTACTTCAAATGGGGCCGAACTTTACGTGGACCGAATTTTAACTCGAGTTGGGCATACTTTGAATGGCCGAGTTTGGGGAGGGAGATTTAACTTGTTTCTTCGCCCATTGCTTTTTAGTTTTCAGGACGAAGGCATCACCTTTGTTGTTTGAGGGAGATTGGGTTTGTGTTGGTGAAGGCATATGGCCTGAGTCTCAGTTCGACTTGTAGTTGAACTTTTCGGCTAAGGCACATAGCCTGAATCGCTGCTCAACCGTAGTTGAACCTTGCAAATTTTTGTTGGCCAAGGCGCATAGCCTTAGTCCAGTTCAACTAGCAGTTGAACTTTTTGGCGAAGGCACGTAGCCTGAGTTGTTATTCAACTGTAGTTGAACGTTGCATTTTTTTATTTGCAACGGCGCGTAGCCTGAGTACCAATTCAACTTGTAGTTGAACCTTTTGGCGAAGGCACGTAGCCTGAGTTGTTGTTCAACCGTAGTTGAACATTGCAATGTTTTGTTGGCGAAGGCGCAAAGCCTGAGTCCCAGTTCAACTTGTAGTTGAACTTTTTGGCGAAGGCACGTAGCCTGAGTTGTTGTTCAACCGTAGTTGAACATTGCAATTTTTTGTTGGCGAAGGCGTGTAGCCTGAGTCCCAGTTCAACTTGTATTTGAACTTTTTGGCGAAGACACGTAGCTTGAGTCCCACTTCAACTTGTAGTTGAACGTTTCGGTGAAGGCACGTAGCCTAAGTTGTTTTTCAACCGTAGTTGAACGTTGCTTTTTTTGTTGGCGAAGGCGCGTAGCCTGAGTCCCAGTTCAACTTGTAGTTGAACTTTTTTGCGAAGGTATGTAGCCTAAGTTGTTGTTCAACCGTAGTTGAACGTTGCAATTTTTTGTTGGCTAATGTGCGTAGCCTGAGTCCCAGTTTAACTTGTAGTTGAACTTTTTGGCGAAGGCACGTAGCCTGAGTCCCAGTTCAACTTGTAGTTAAACTTTTCGATGAAGGCACATAGCCTGAATTGTTGTTCAACCGTAGTTGAACGTTGCAATTTTTTGTTGGCGAAGGCGCGTAGCCTGAGTCCCAGTTCAACTTGTAGTTGAACTTTTTGGCGAAGGCACGTAGCCTGAGTTGTTGTTCAACCATAGTTGAACGCTGCAATTTTTTGTTGGCGAAGACGTGTAGCCTGAGTCCTAGCTCAACTTGTAGTTGAACTTTTTGGCGGCATAGCCTGAGTCACGGTTCAACTTGTAGTTGAACCTTTGTTGAACTTTATCTCCCGCATGGCCCATCGTTATGCGTATGGGGCGTTAGCAGTCAATTTCGATTTTAGATTTTGTACGGTCTATGTGATGTCTTCTCGATTAGTTCGCGTAGGTTACCTCATTGTGGATCTCAGCTTTGAGATGTCTTTGTGCCTTTTCCCTGCGGGTTGTTGCATTGGGGACACAGGAGTACCTTAGATGCGCTTTCCCTCCGGGGGAGGGGGGCTGTTTCTTCTTTTTTCTTGCGGTATCCGAGAGAAAAGTGATAGAGGAGTTGGATCTCGACTCAAGATCTTCAAGTTTCCTTTTCTCGATATATCGCTTCAGCTTGTTTGAGTAGGGTTGTTCTTTGGTGTATCTTTACTTTTGGTCTCGGGAAGAACTATGCGATTCTGTTATGAAATCCCCACAGACTACGCCAAATTGTTTCATTCAAAGTTATCACTTACTTTTAAAGCATAAAACAATAAAAATAAATTGAGGGCCAATCATAGCAGATCGTAATAATCAAGAGAACAAATGAAAAATGCAATAGACAAATGTTATTTTTTAAGGAGAGGAAGGTAGAAATCTTTTATTGATAATATTGATTCGGTCTGCCTCTCCCTGGAGAAATTCAGAGTCTTACAATGATATTCTATCTTTTCTTGGGAATAGTGATGAAGAGGAAAACAGCCCCCCTTCTAGGGCTCCTTCTCTTTGTATTTATAGATATGAAGTGTATGAGGTGGAAGTGATAGCCGGGACTACACTGAAGTTCCGTCCTTACGATGGTGACTAGGTCGTAGCCTTAATGGGTGGATCAGCCGATGATTGAGTGTGGCGATTAGTAAGCGGTCATACCGTTTATTAATTACGGATTATCTTGAGACATAATTAATCTTGCTAATTAATTCGGGGTCATATTTTGACCCATACAATACTCACCAAAAATACGGTTCAATATCTTTATATTGTAAATTCAGTCAAGTCTGTCTTTTGCTACAACTTTTCCGTAGAATATTAAAACAATGAATAGGAAGATAATTTCAAACAATATTTAGTAGAGTATATGTTTTGTACACAAACATAATGATGGATTATTATATGCAGTAGAAGCAATTACAGTATCAAAATTACATATAATCTGAACAATTAGTGTATATGGGTTTTACTAGATACCTATTGAAGCGTGAATATATCTCTTCTATCACGTGAGCTTTCAGTTTCATAACTCTTCAATGGAATCTCCATCACCCGCACAATCCTGATCTCCGAACGTTCCACGGCCTTTTACTGTGTTACCCAAATAATATCCGGAAATAGTAATTTTGTGTGGACAAAATTTTCTAGGAAAAAGGCTGAAAATTTGGGCCCCCTTGTTCTCTCACCTCTAGGTGGAAAACCTTATGTATTTATAGCACAAGTTTTAAGGGTTAAAACCCTTTTCCAACACCTGTTTGATTTTCTTTTCTACCAGAAAACAGTTTTTTTTATTTTCTGTTATTTAGGTACTTTAGAGACCACAAAATATAATTAACAAGGCTCCCAATTATGAAATTAATTTGTATTTTTTAAAATTAATATCCACCATAATTAGTTATGAATTATTCCACTAAAAATTCGTAATTGAACTCCTTATTCAATTTCGAATAATTCATAATTACACTCCTTATTCAATTTCGAAATTCATCAATTAAATTTTATTTTACTCCCCATGTTAAGATTAAGATACTAATCGATTAAACTAAATTACCGACGATTTAATTTATTAGTTATTTCCTTTAGACTTTCGCTTAATTTATTTCATGTATCAGATACAAAATCCACTGGTCGGGTTTACACATCAAAACACATAAGCTTTCTTAAAGGTGTATCATCAATCTCTAAATCGAGATATGGATTCCATCAACTCACTATTATTTCGCCAATGTACATTATTATCCAATTTACAAGGCATATTGATCCACAAAAGAATCTTGTCTTTCAAGAAATTAAAATAATAATAATAATGTACACATGTAATAATAATTATATCAAGATTAAGAGTATAAATATATTTAATGGCTAGAGAGTTTATTTTATTAATCCAATATAAAATATTTATCTCTACTTGGTCCATTCAATACATGCAAAATATACTAGCACAAGAAGTTAGAATTAAACCATTTCCATAATCAAGATAAATTATATTTAATATTGTGCTACAATCATTCTTGACGGTTTGTTCAATTCCATCATTAGATTATGAACTCAAACTTATATTTATAAGAACCGATGGTTTAATCTTCGTGTATAAGCTATACTCCATACACTAAATCATCTACTATATAAGCAAAAGACACGGACTAATATATCATTTAAAATTTTACTAAAATTAAATGAATAATTATTTCATAATAAATACTATATCTAGACCAAACCATGGCTAATAATATATCCCAACAATCTCCCACTTAGACTTTTAACCATGATAATTATTAAAATATATTATATCCAAATGCATGGTTAATAGTATATACCCAAATACATAATAAAGAATTTCTATACTATTTTATTATTTTATTAAGTTGACCTACAACGATAGATAATTCTCCATGGTAGCTCGAAAATAAAGAGATTAATAACATGCAATATATATAACTTAATCTATATAAAATATTAGTTATTCCTGATCCAGTCGAATTAACTAGTCGTCTTCGTTCAGATTTTATGTCAATAATCACAACCTTCTTATGAGGGCATTAAAGTCGAGAAAAGTATAAAGAGAAGGAAAATATAAGAAAGCTACAAAGTTGGTTACCTGGTGAACCATATAAAAACTTGTCTCCCAATGTTATATATGAAGTCTTTAAACATTAAATTACGTACCCTACTAATTTAGTTTGCACAATCTCCAACTCATATATTCTTTGCCATTTAAAATTTTTGCAAAAATGATTTAATAGTCTTAACTCTTAGTAATTATAAAAGTATCTCTGTAATCCATTTTTTCTCATTGTAAAAACATCATATCCTAATTAACACTATCAACTGAGACACAGTAAAGAAAGGCTTAGAAAAAAGTAATAAATGACTTCTTGTTTTTTAAATGTCAAATATTTTAATTTGCTAAATAATTAATATTATTTTTTTTTCTTCATATTTTTGAGGGTGAGATTATCTGCCACATTATTTTAATTCCACATGGTGTGTCTGTGGTCCATACAGTTGTTCTTGTGTAGTTGAGTAGAAGTTAGGCAACTTTCAGCTACATTCTATGAGGTCTATAACTACATAAGTAATGACTAGGTGAACTGTGACAACTACCTTTTTAATCTCTGCTACCTAACTCTAAAGTCTTCCCCACATTTACCTATAGACCCTGTCACCAAGTTATATTAGGACACTAATTTAAATAGATAATTATTTTCTTAGTCCTGACAAAATCTTGGATGAAACTGATGATCAACTTTGTATTCATCCTCAACTTCAACTATCTTCCAAATTTTTAAAGATTTTTTATCCTTTTACTTTTCTTGGTTTGTGAACAAAATGATCTTGTTGTTTGTCTTTCGTTGTCACTTGAGGAACCATCAAGATTGGTATCACCAAAGTTGATAAAATTTGAGTCTTTGAGGGGAGTTTCTTGCTACAATTTTATTCTTGTTTAATAACCATAATATACAAATCTTGGCTTACATTTTGACCCCACAAGAAGTGTCATAGAACTTGTTTTTGTTGTCTCATATCTCTGGTGGGCAATTCACTATAGCTGGATACTAAAACAGTTAAGAAGCAACCTCTTTAATGTTGGTTTTTCCTTCAGTGAATTGTGTGGTTTTGGTGAGTCACAACAATTAAAGCTTGTCTGCTGTGTATCTACCCTATGCCCACTTTCTTTAATTCTACTTTTGGCCACAACCCCATTTGAAAACTCCGCCAAAATTTGCATAATCTCAGCACTTTTCTTTTTTACCCTTTTTACTATATTGTGGTATAAAACTAGTCTGTGTCTCTCTAGCATTGCAGCAGTTCTTGAATTGTCTTTGATCAGCAACAAAAAAAAAAACATTTTTTTTTGAATGCAATGCTATTTTTCTTGGTTTCTTGTTTTTCTTTCATACTACTACTTTCTAAGTCTTGGAAGAGTACAATGGGAGATATCTCAAATATATGGTTCTGTGAAGATTTTTTGAAGTTTTTGGCTTCATGGTTCAGAAAAGGTAGGAATGCTGTTAGTTACTTGAATTTGCATCTAATGAAAAAGCCAGTTCAGTCAAACTTAGAGAATGTTGTGGAGAATGTTGAGGAGATTTCTTTATTGGATTTGCCTGATTTGACTTTGGAATGTATCTTTGAGAGGCTTCCACCAAATAGTCTTTGTAGTATGGCTGCAGTTTGCAGTTATTTGAGAGAAAAATGCAAAAGTGATCATTTGTGGGAGAAACATATGGAGGAAAAATGGGGTGCATTGATAGGATCTGTTGCTTATAGAGAATGGCAATGCTGCATTGCCTCAAGAAATAATGATACCCTCTTGGAAAATTCAAAAAAAAAGAGAGATTTACTTGGGAAATTTTCAAAAATTAGGCAACTTTTATGGAACAGATCAAAAGGAAATGAAGATAACAGCAAGGTTAGAAGTTCTTCAGCAATTATGGATTGGTATCTCTCCCTTGAGTCTGGCAAGTTTTGGTTCTCAGCTCAGGTTTTTAATCGCGAGGTAATCGCAAAAGAGTTTAACGCGAACTTTTACCAATATCATGTTGTACTAGGTTATAGTGTCCCTTCCCTTCTCTCCTCGTCTTTTCTGTTTTCTTGACCCAAGAGTCTTTCAGAAACAGCCTCGAAGGAGTAGGGGCAAAATCTGCCTAAACGCTACCCTACACTACTCTCCCTAAACCCTACTTGTAGAATTGTACTTGTTGTTGTACTAGGTTAGCTGCATTATTTTTCAGCTTACTAATTCTAGAAATCATGGGTTGTTACCTTAGTTTTTACAAACATTTTTCTTTTTCTAATATAAAACTTGATTCTTTTTGTATCTCTTGAACTAAGTGCTGATAGATCATACCTTTTCTTTTGAAGGTGCAGAATGGCCATGTTGGTTTTACGCTATCTTGTTATGATGCTGAAGTTAGCTATGATTTTAACACAAATACCTTCATAGCAAGGTAAAAAATTCACCCTTGAATGAGGAAGATAGATGAATTCAAGATTTGTTTTTTCTTTTAATTCTTTAGGCTGACTATGAATGAACTAATTTTTGTAGGTATCCGTCACAGGGTAGGCGAATAGTAGAGGAAAACATAGAATGGAATAGGCTAAGAGCACCAACTGTTGATACTCCTCCTTATGTTCTTCATGTGTCTGATTGCTTAAATGATCTGAAACCTGATGATCATTTTGAGATTCAGTGGAGAAAAAGCAAAGAGTTTGCATATGGTGTGTTTTTTGGTCAAACTAAATGCTAATTGTTATTCCATTAGAATTTAGCACTTTCTTGATTTCATGACTTTGTTTTTCATCTGATTAGCATTGAAATCTACTCTAAAAGTTCTGCTTATTGTACTGCAGGCTGGTGGTATGGAGTTGTTGGACACTTGGAATCCTGTAATGGCAACAAATTGAATTGCCATTGTCATTCCAGTGGTAAGATATATTGACCTTTCAATCAGTAAATATGTTGTGAGCTCTTATGTTAACAATTGAAAATTACGACTGTTAGAGAGAGCAAGCTTTTAATTACTTAATTATGTCGTCAACCTGTACTGTACGTATGTGCAAAGAGAAATTCATGATTACCATTCTTGCGACCAACTTATTCGCAGACACAGTGCTACTGGAGTTCAAACAGTACAGTCCCGGGTCGAGATGGAGGCAAATAGTGATAAACAGAAAGGAACACAGAGAAGTGGGAAATGAAGCAGATGGTTTTTATGGAGGAATCAGAAAGCTTTATAGTGACAAAGAGATCTCATTGTGGAAGAGCCTCTGTCCTAGCAGCACTTTGGAATAGCACACAATGAGAGAGCATATTTTTCTTTCCTGTGAAGAGGCTCCCTTTCAGCTATTCTTATTTTTGATAGAATACAGCTTATAGAGAGAGCATAATTGGGCTTTTGAATTTATGCTCGGCTCTGTGTAGACGCTAGAGGTTTTCCAAATATGTAGAATGAAAAGATCTTGTAAGAACATGTACTATTGTGCATAATGAAAATTTTAGTTGGTAACAAGAAAGATGAAATAAAGCTTCTTCCTTCTGTCTGTTTTCTGCTTGGTCCAAAGGTAGGGACATACTTTTTTCCTTTTCTTTATTGTCTTTCTTTCTTCAATAAGGCATGAGTATTTTTGTTATAACAATAACTTGGCGAAATACATAAACGGCCTTTTTAAGTTGTCCTCAATGATAAGAGAGACACCTCAATTGACCACTTTTCCATTTTGACACTTCAAGTATTTATTAAGCATATAAAGTAAATACATGAGTACATCAAACTGTAAGAGCGATACGTATAATTTGTAATAAAACAATTAACACGTGTAATTAAAAAACATTTAAAGAAAAAGAACCCTCTCTCTCCCATCTTCTTCGCTTTTTCAAAGAGAATTTTATTTGCTATCGGGACTGGGAAAACCCTGACTCTTACACACATGATGAATCTTTATTGCCCCAAATTTTTTGTGGGAGTGTTAAATCTCAACAAAGTGTGGCCACCACGCTCTTCTCACCCGCATAGATAATGATAATGACTAGCGGTGGATGAAGCAATTTGTATTTGTTGCTACCAAGGACATCATCCCGGACACAACTCCAACATTCCCCGAATCATGGAATTTTCTTCATAAGTTTTCGAGTGTTTGTGTCCTTCTTTGAAAAAAGAGAATTCCTTTCTTTGCTGATTTTTAACTTCATTCATTTCAAATACTCACTTAGAACCACCATGGGTTCATGATTTGAATCGATAGGTTTAGAAAATTTCTGGATATTACAACTCGAGAATCCCAACAGTGGAAAGAAATGGCTCCCAAATACGGGTGGGAATCTAAAAACCAAGGTAAATCAAAATTCTTCTTTCTTTCGTCCTTATTCGAGAAAAAAATCCTTAAGAATAAATTGCTAGCTATATTTTTTCTCTATAAATGGATATCGAGAGGTTCCATTGTGTGCTCCGACGTCAAGGTTCTTGATGACCTGACGGAGGCCGCGTAGGTGCTCCAAGGTGTTCTTAATTGAAGGAGGGCTCGTGAAACTTCTCGTGCCTCCGCCGAAGGTGCTTCCTCCCATAGTCCCCAGCCAAAAAATAAGAACTTGAAGAGGAGACGGTCCTCCTCGGTGGGGAGCCAAGAGAAGAGAATAAGGAAAACACCAACCGAGTCGGCAGCTGTGGTCTTCGATGAAAAAAAGGAAGCCATTGATGAAGAGGCATTCCTTTAAAGGATAAAAAGATTTTCATAAACTCAACCGGATGCTTAGCAGGGGGAGCTCCAAAATCCATCAGTAGAAGTTAGGGCGCTCTAGGGGAAATGGACTTGGTTGAGAATGTCAATTCTCTTTTTTTGACCCATGTTGTCGTCTTCGATCAGAGGAGTTCGGCCCCTGACCTCCTTATGCCATCAACTTCTGAGCCAGTGACAATTGCTACACCTTCTACTGCAGTTGCTTCTTCTCTATCTACACCAACAACTCCATACCCACCAACACTAGTTGTTTCTTCGCCATCAGCATCGACTCATCTTCTCCACCGACATCACCTGAAAAAGTAGGGAATGCCTCTCCTCCGCGGTCTTCCAACCACAGGAACTTGGGAAACATGTACTCGACCCCTTCCCAAGATACTCGAGGAAGGCGAAGTGCTACTCATTAGTTTCGAAAGTGTCATATTCTATCCAAGTCGGTGGAGCTTGCTAACTACCTGAAGTCAGTGGCTTCGATAAAAGACTGGAAAAAGATGGACTCCATTTCTGGGGAGTTTCTAATAAATAATAGCAGGCACTGCTCTGCAGGTAACAATCTCACCCTTTTCTACCTTCCTTCAATTTATGCTTTAAAGTAATAATCTTGATTTTATCCATTTTCAGGCCAATCTTCTCTCCTTCGAGGGACTGCAAAGGTTGATTCTTGACAAGCAATAGCTTGCTTCTGAGCGAGAGCAATTGTTGGCTAAGAGGAATCAGCTTGTTGTGCGCCTCCCGATGCTTGAGGCTTGGCTGCAGTAGTTTGAGCAAGACAAGATGGCTCTAGCCAAGAAGCCACCCAACTTCATGAGAACCTTAAGGAAGCAAAGGCAAAGCGAGATGAGCTTCACGATGTAGTGACTGTTGGTGCCAAATGTGAATCAGTCTTCATGGAGAAAGTGAGTAACTTGGAGGCTGGTTTGCACGCCAAAATTGAGAAGGCCAATGCCGATGAGGACAGGAGGGCGAAAATGGAAGAGAGTCTCAAGAGAGTCATGTAGCAAAACCGGCTTCACTCAACCACCGACGTTGGGCTTGATCCCAGACTCAAAGGGATGAAAGATGAAGATGAAGAACTTCAAGCCAAAATTGACTAACTCTGAGAAAAACTCCATAACCAAGAAGATTACTTTATCTTCGAAAAACCCATATGAAGTGGAATACATTGAAGGAGGCCAAATAAGGCATTGCTAATATCGATAACTACATTGTCCATGCCCGAAAACTGGAGTTAACTGCTCGCGAGAACCTTCCTGTTCGGCCGCTGCAACTGACTCCTTGAATACTAGTACTGAATATTCAGGAACCAAAAGGAAAATTTAAGAGAATGAAGGCCCCGAGCCAGCAACAACACAACCTTCTTCCACTAAGGAAATTGAAGACTCTTCTCCCCCTTCGAATTATGGCAGCAAAAAATAATGTATAATTTTTTGTTATCTTTTGTAATTATGCCAAAACATTTTACTATATTAGGTACTTTAATAAATAAAAAAACTTTTTGCTTAAGTTTTGTGCAAAAATATCCTTTTTACGTTTAATTGATAAAACTTGGGGAATAGTCTTGCATCCGATAGCTTTTGATTCCCATCATAAAAACTTTCGGAATCTACCTTTTACTATGAGGATTTCATAAGAGAGGGCTCTTATGTTTACGGTGCTCTTGAAGAAGACGGCCCATGTTCATTATGGCATAAGCATTTGAAGTTTTTGTTAACTCTCAAATGATAAAATAAATTAATTTATCATTTGGAGAAGAAATAAGATAATAATAAAAGGACTTTGATTTATTCCATTTGTCAATTAAAGTACATTTACATTTTCTTAAGTAAATAAACTTGCCAATACATATATCTAACTTGTACAACTTATTTCTACGAGGCTAATCATTTAGTCCCATGTCCTAATAAGGCATTGATCCCATTTCTAACAGTCTTCGGTTTGCATGGCACTCTTGGAGTTGAAACATATATTACTTCCCCTAGTGTTCAAATCCTAAATATGAGAATTCAAACACTGGAAGTTTTGCATTCACTGAGGGATTTTTTCCTTCATTTGATGCATTATACTACTGCTTTATTGGCGTAGACAACTCGTGCACGGTTACATAATATTTTTTAGTTCTGGTAGGTAAATTCACCATCGAACCACATATTATTTAACAATCCACAAATTGTTTATCACACAATCTCCTGGTCATCGATCCCATCGATGGCAAACTTTTGGTGTTCTAGTATTGAAGGTCTCGCCTTTGTTGATGATCCTTCCTTTGTAGTATGCTTTACGTTGCTGCTAAACCTTGCTAGAAAAATTCTATCGGGACAAAAACAGGTCGAAGGGAAAAAGAAAGTAGCACGTACTTTCAGTACTAGTAAGGATCTTCGGCAATAGTACTTTTCCAACTGCTTGGCAGTTTGACTTCGTCTTGATTTTCTAATTCGCATGAGCCTTTACCAGTTATAGCTGAAACCCGGTAAGGTCCCATGTTGGTCCTATCATCCCAGCGTTGAATTCTCGATTGCTCTAGTAGCATTCCTTAGAACTAGATCTCCAACTTTGAAATATTGGAGGTTTGACCTACGATTGTAATACAGTTCCATTCTTTGATTTTGTGTTACCATCTTTACATATGCCAGATCCAGGTATTCTTCAAGCAAGTTTAGCTTCACCAGCAACGCTTCATTGAGAAAACCTCAAAGGTCGCCTCTCTCACTTCCACTGTTATTAGAGCCTCTGAGCCGTATATGAGAAAAAAGGATATTTCACCGGTGCTCGACTTTGTAATGGTCCGGTATGCCCATAAAACACTCGGTAGCTCGCCCGGCCACTTGCCCTTAGCATATTCTAACTTCTTCTTAAGGTTTTGAATAATTACCTTGTTGGTTGACTCAGACAGCCCATTAACACTCGGGTGGTACGCTGAAGAAGTAATTTGCTTATTCTTTAAACCTTCCAAGAACTTTGTGGCTTTTGAACCCACAAACTATGGCCCGTTGTCACACGAAATCTCCTTTGGTATCCCAAATCGACATATTTTATGGTCTCATATGAATTCAACCACTTCTCATTCTCTGATCTTTGGTTAGGACCTAATTCCACCAATCTAGTGAAATAAGAATTTAAAACTAAAAGGAATCTTGCCTACCCAGGTGCCTTGGTAAAGGACCAACTATGTCCATTCCCAATTTTATGAATGGCCATGAGGATGGCCCCGAATGAAAAAGTTCTACTAGTTGATGTACTAACTATGCATGACATTAGCATTTATCGCACTTTTGTTCGAATGTCTTTGCGTCCTATTCTATTAAGGGCCAATAATAGCCACCCCTAACTAACATGATAATTAACGATTCTATGCTAGAGTGATTTCTGCATACTCCTTCGTGGACTTCTCTAATCACGTAATCCGCCTCTGATGCCCCAAGACACCGAGTCAGTGGTCCTTGGAACGATCTCCTATATAATTGTCTATCAACAAGACAATAGCGAGCTGCTTTGGTCCGCAGTGCCCAAGACGCTTTTGGGTCTTCGAGTAATTTACCATGTCTAATATATTCAATGAACTCGTTTCTCCAGTCCCAAATTAAGTTGGTTAAATTTACCTCTTAGTATTCGTCCACATATAACACTGAATGCAACAATTAGACGATTGTACCAGGATCAGATCCTTTCATCTCTGTGGATGACCCCAATTAGCCGATGTGTATGCTTCCACATTTTCCTCCCCCGGAATGTGAATGATTGACCATTCTCTGAATCCTGCAAATAATGTTTGAACCTTGTGCAAGTACTGCTGCATGCACTCATCCTTTGTGTAAAAAATTGCATACACTTGGTTGTCGCATTTTGTCTCGATGACCTTGGAACCTAGACCCCGAGCTAGTTTATGTCTTGCAACCAAAGCCTCATAATGGGTTTCATTGTTAGTTAACGGGACAGTTCTAATGGCATGTCTTAGTGTCTCCCCCGAGAGCATAATAGAACTACCCTAAGACCGAACCCTTTTACGTTGGAAGGTCCATATGTAAGCAAGGTCCAAACTTGAGGTCATCCTTAACACCAGTACTACTTCCTTAGCAGCCAAAGGCTCTAGTCACAAACAAAGTCGAATTCTCTAACTTCGACTTCCCATTTAGCCAAACGACCTAATAATTCAGGCTTATGAAGGACATTCCATAAGGGAAAGATTTTCACAACGGCTATTGGGTGACCCTGAAGGCCTAAGCTTTCAAGAGTCAACTACGTGAGCTAAGGACAATTTTCCAAGTTGTGGATAACGTGTCTCCACTTCTGATAGTATTATACTAACGTAATGAACAGGAAATTGCATACCTTCTTATTTCCAAACCAAAACGGCACTTACCACTACTTCCGAGACCACTAGGTAAATTAGCACTTGCTCACCTTCTTCTGATTTTGACACCAATAGAAGGCTGGATAGGTATTTTGTTTATGTACCTTAGTGATTATTGGCATTTCGGAGTCCACACAAAGTCGGTCTTTATTTTCAAAAGGGAAAAGAAGTGGTGACACTTCTCCGAAGACATTGATATGAACCTACTTAGAGCCGCCAACCTACCAGTCAACCTTTGTACTTCTTTTACACTTGTTAGCTAGTCTGGGATGTCCTCGAGGGCTTTGAACTTGTTAGAATTTACCTCGATCCCCCTTTGTGAGACCATAAACCCCAATAATTTGCCGAAGCCAACCCTAAAAGCACACTTCTCCGGGTTGAGTTTCATGTTGTACTTCCTCAAAATGTCGAAAGTTTCTTGGAGATGTTCCAAATAATCTCCTGCATTTAAGACTCAACTAACATGTCATCAATATATACTTCCATCATTTTACCTATCTTCTTTATAAACATCTTATTAACAAACCTCTGATTAGTGGCTCTAGCGGTTTTTAGCCCAAAAGGCATCACATTGTAACAATACATGATGAAGTTCGTGATGAAAAAGATTTTTTCCTGCTCCTTCGAGTTTATCATTATTTGATTATACCCGGAGTAAGCATCAAGAAAACTCATTATCTTGTGCTCGACCATAGCATAATTCATTTGATCAATATTTGGTAATGGGAAAGAGTCTTTGGGGCATGTCTTATTTGAATCTTTGTAGTCTACACACATTCTAAATTTGTTATTCTTTTTAGGCATTACTACTACGTTAGCTAACAAATCCGAGTACTTTACCTCTCAAATTGATATGATCTTAAGTAATCGGGCTACCTCTTCCTTAACAAGCCTGTTTCTGATCTCTACTTTCGGTTTTTGCCTCACCGGAGGGAAGTTTGGATCCAGACTTAGTTTGTGGACTTCCACCTCCAATGGAATACATGTCATATCCGAATGCAACTAAGTAAAGCAGTCAATGTTAGATTTAAGAAAATTTGTAAGTTTTAACCAGAGTTTGGATTCAGCCCCATTCCTAAACGGAATTTCCTCTCCATGAACTCTTACAACAAAGCCACTTGCTTGAGCTCCTCTATGTACGACACATTTGCATCTGTCTCCCTTGGTACTTGAAAAGACCTTGTTACATGAAAGAATTCTGATGACTCCTCGCATTTATCATCTTCAATCAGAAAGGGAGAAGTCGCCAGTTCTTGTAATTTTTATTTGCTGGATTCTTTTCCCTTACTGCTGGAAATGGTCACCGCATTCATCTCCCTTGGTGCTAGTTGTTCTTCTCTTATCTATTTGATCCCCTCAGGTTTCGAATACTTTAATAATTTATGATACATCGAGGGCACATCCTTTATCTTGAGTATCCATTGCCTTCCGAGGATTATATTGTAACCCATGTCGCCATCTACTACTTCGAACAAAATGATCTTCGTTACTCCTTCGGCGTGTGTGGGTAGCAAAATTTCTCCTCGGGTTGTCACGCTTGTTAGATTGAATCCATCTAGAAGCTTTGTCGTCGGAATGATGTTCCCGATTAATTTTGCTTGCTCCAGAACGCTCCATTATATGATATTGGGCTAACTTCCTAAATCAACCAAAACATGCTTAATTATAAAATCTCAAACATTGAGAGAGATTAACGAAGCATCATTGTATGGTAGAAGGAGTCCGTCAACATCCTCCTCTGTGAAGGTGATGTCATCTTCTAAGATTTCCTGGACCCTCTTTCCATGAGTCACCGATATCTTCATGTACTTTGCTACCGAAAATAAGACCCCGTTGATTTCATTCTCGTCAAAGATCATGTTGATCGTCATTCGGGGTGACCATGTTGTCGGCTTCGAGGACTCTGCATTGTCCCGGCTTCAACCATAATTGATTTTTGTGTTATCACTTAAGAACTCACTACAATGGCCATTCTTAAACAACGTCACCACCTCCTCGTGAAGATGTCGATAGCCCCCAGTTCTATGACCGTGAGTCCCATGGATTTCACATTATAAATTAGGATCCCTTAGGCTAGGATCCGGTCGAATTGGTTTCAGAAACCGAGGTGCTTTGATATTTCTCATTGGCGATATGAATTCTACCAGACTGATGTTAAAGTTGTAATCTGATAACCTGGGATATGCGGGATCACGGGACCTTGGCTCCTATTTTCTTGCAACGTCCTGTTATTCTGGAAACGATCCGTCCTTCCGCCGGAAGCAAACCTATCTGATGACTGAAATTATTTACTGCTACACCATTGGTCCTCTCGTAGGGTAGTAAATAATCCTTAGAGGACCTCCAATATGCATCAAAGTCATTTTTAAACTTACCCTAATTTTTATCGTGACCCAGTCACTTGGATGACACCAAAAGCCAAGTTGGTTGTCTTATATTCCTTACCTTTGACTAGTAGCAATTATGGATATCTGCCCATGTGGTTGCCCGAAACTCGAGCAAGCTCTCCTTCGATATTCGGGTGGCATTGAAACTCAATGGATTGAGGCTCTTCCTGAATGCCTCTACTGTCCACTCATCCGGAACTACTGGTAGCAGCATCCTTTCTTTCTGGAACTGGATTACGATTCATGTAGTAGCTCGGAATCTCCTTTGCGAAATTCTGAATATATCCACCCTTTATGCCTAAACCTTCCTTGCTCCAGCATAGGCATTGATTAACAAATCTGCAAGCATTTCAAAAGAATCGATGAATATTTAGGTAACAGAGAATACCATGTCAGAGCTCCATTTTGAGGAATTATCTAACCATTTTCAACCAAATGACTCGATCTCATGTTGAGCCAAGTTGTTTTCTTTCACTGTTGTGGTGTAGCTTGTGATATACTCCTATGGATTCGAAGTCCCATCGTATTTATGTTCAACATCTTAAATCTCTTCGAGATTAACTCTAGTGCTGCACTTGGTTTAAACGGCAATTGCCTGTTCTTTTTTGAATCTAGACCCTTTAACACCGACGGCTCACCCGGAATCTGATCCATCCGAGCATAAAACTCTTTCGCATTCGGATACATTCTTTCATTCATCTCTCTTATGAACTTCATGATCTCGGTTTTCAAATGATCATTTGAGTTGTTGTTCCATGATCCACTGTCGGTCCCTCCGGCTTCGTCGAAACAAACCTCATCCCTTGGAGTGTTGTTATCGGTCCTTGGTGTCGTCTAATTTGCCGGAGCACTGGGATGAACCGTGACCCCTCCCTTAGTGTTGTTGGAAGCACCCGATAATGCCTACTTACATTCCGTCATCACACGATCTTGCCTCAAGAGATGGTCCATGATTGCTCTTTGTTTCTCTGTCTAGAGTTTAACTGTTTCAACAACATGTGTTCATCTTCCGCATCATTAAGAGTTAGGCCCAGCGCATGCCGAGGATACTGACCTTCACGAACCAGGGTTGTCTCATCCCCTTCGTTGGGGGTATCATTGATTGAGTCATCACGCTGGGGTAGTTCTTCCCATTCAACGTGTGCTCCAACGTTGTAAGCGTCGTTGACATCATTAGCTGCCATACCTGACTTCTACTAAGGAAAGAGTCAAAAGTTTGTTAGTACAAATGAATGAATCAAAGCAATTACGCAACTGTATATGTCCTACGGTGGGCGCCAAACTGTTTAACCATAAAATGGTACAATTGAATCTATAACGTGGTTTATCAACAAGCGAATAGATTTGACTCCGAAAAATAATAAATAAATAAGACTAGAAAGAAGATTATCAAATGAAATTAAAAAAGATAACAAACCTGGCTAAGGACTTTAGCCTTTTTTCGATGGCATGACTGTATATAATGTTCAAGTGTTAAAATTGAGTGTATAATGATAGAGTATAGCCTTTTTTGTACAACAAATTTCATGTCGAACAATGGCGGTTAATGTTCCTATTTATAGCCTCACTTAGGGAGACTAAATCCTAAAATCAAGCTCCTCTTGAATAAGAATAAGATCACTATTGATGGGTGTATAATAAATTGTTTTGAATGCTAATATTCTCTGTAACGGTTGCTCATTAAATGCTATCCGATATCTAACCTTCGAATCTTAATCGCCAACTCATATTCCCTTCGGATTTCATCTTGCACCGATCACACACCCGCACTCGGTGAGAGTTATGTGTGGTTCACTTTTCACATGTGTCACCTCACCATTCGACCAATTGTCATCAACCAATTTTACCCTGTACAGCAGTGTTTGGCCTTCCGGGATTCATTTGGTGATATTCACCCATCTTTTTATGTTCTTACAAAAGCATCTCATAGGGGCCGGCAATAAACTGAATAGTGACCGGAAAAGTTTTTCGGCGCAGTTCTCGATAAAGAAACTTTTTTTTTGTTGATAATCTATAAAGAGAAGAAAACGAAGAACGGACAATGATAAAATCGGAAAAACCAGACACAAACAAAGCCGTCAGAGTCAAGATGGGGTGCTTCGCTGCAATGTTGCTACCATGGCGAACATCATAGCTACGCCAGATCTCAAAAGAAGGTTACCGGAAGTCGTTTTCTGATCAAATCTGTAACGGATCAAGGTTCACATGTAATTCTGGGTAAAAAGGGTCTGGTGTAATAAAATGATAATACAGTGTGGGGCCCCACTTATAAATATTAATTTAATTCTGAAAACAAAAAAGAAGTGTGATAAACCCTCCATGTGCCCAAATATAACTAAAATACATGTAACTTGACATGTCAATGTGAAGTGACTACTAGATATAGTTAATAGGCACTTAAAGTGCCAAATGGTAAATGGATTACCAGAGATGTATGTTTGATTACTGAGGACAACTTCCGTTTATGTATTTTGCCTAATGATGTTAATGTATTTCAGTGTCTTTCATATGATTTTCTTGAGATGAGTAGTAGAGTAACCTGTTTTTTTCCCAACTTTGTGTTTGAGTTTTTCCTCTTCAATAACAATTAATTAGTGTAATTTCTATGATACTTTGAAATGAGGAGTCTCCCTGAAACAAGAGGTTCTTTAAACCTCACACTTCAAGAAACGTAAATGTAGATATTACATATATCAACATACCTATAAATTTAACATTTCTTGATCAGGCCAGCACCATTTTCAAGAATTTAACAAAGAATGACTCAAAAGTCTCAAACAATACTTTACACATCTGCAATTGATTCTACTGAAGTCAATATGATAATTTACAACATGTAGAAACAGGCTATTCTCCCTAAGTAGTACCTAACAACTCTTGGCATTCACAAAGAAAATTTTGATTTACAAGTGAATAAACACAAAATGAGTGAAAGAGTGTAAACTGTAAAGTATGAAATGAGCGTGCTCAAAAGAATCCAGAGAACTAACATTCTTCGTTGTCTCTTGTATAAACAGGTATTTCCCATTTCTTGGTATTCTTTTTAGGATCATCGCTGAGGCTGAGATCAGTATCATCCTCTTTCATTGTTTTAATAAATGTTTTTGCTCCCATCATAATAAGCCTTTCTATCATGAAGAGCTGGTAATTGTTCTCAATCAATGGATCCAAAATGCTGCTGTAATTTGATGAATAGGCCAGCTTGTACCTGCAAATAGTTGGTACCAGAAGTCCAGAACGAAGATTATATCAGGCAGCGCTAATCATGAAGACTAGAAAAATTAAACCTGCAGCAGTTATGGTATTCCAGTGGTTGATCAAATGCATTTTAGCATGCAGCAATGAAACACAAGCGTTTATGATTGATACTTTCTCTTACTACAACCAACACTATTCGCTTGACCAGAAACTTGCTTCTGTCTGATCCTTACAAGTTAGCAAATGTTTTCTTTTTAAGTAAAAGTATAGTTTTTTTTATTTTGAAGAAGGTAACAGATTTTATATAAAGGTATAGTCTTTTTAGAGATTTGTATGCCAATAGAAAATGTAGAGAACTTCTAATGCTACAGAAACTAATTTTTTTATACTAGTGGACTGAGACACAGGCTAATGAGTTTTAGGAAGACCATAAGGAAATAAGAGTTATATACTTCAAGTGATCAAAAGAAACAGTGCATAGTACTCTTGTATTGCATAAAAAGGTCAAGTAGAGGACATAAAGATGAACAAACGAGTTGGAAGATCACAAACCTCACAGCCAGAGGAGAAAAGAAGCCTGGTGTCCTCTCATTAGAAGCAATAAAAAGGGTTCGCCCACGGCGTACCCATTTTGCTATTCTACAAAGAATGAACTCTGGACGTGTATCCCTATCCAAATGAGGGTGCAAACTTCGATCAACCCCAAACCCGTCCTTCCTTGTCTTCAAAACATCACCTCTTCGAACATGCATAGCATCATAGTCACCAAGCAGCGCCTTGATCTATAGAAATGACAGAATCCATTAAACCACGGGAGAGGATATCTCTTTGTAGTTTCAGAACATATGGCACTGACGGGATGGACACTAGCCTTTATGGAAGTAATCTTTCGCAGCCACTTATGCAACATATGAAAACGTTGAGGCATATTATATAAGGAAGCTAATAAAGAAAAAAAAAACTATAAGTTGCATTTATAGTTTTGAACCAAAAAGCTTCAAGATATGATGTTTGATATTGAATCCGATGGATTCAATATATCGAGAAAACAGAATAGGAGATGTAATAGCAATCTATTACAAAAGATAGAGTGCCACTTCCAACCGAGAGGTTGTGAGTTCGAGTCTCCCCAAGAGCAAGGTGGGAAGTTCTTGGAGGGAAGGATGCCGGGGGTCTATTTGGAAACAGCCTCTCTACCCAAGGGTAAGGGTAAGGTCTGCGTACATACTACCCTCCCCAGACCCCACTAAGTGGGATTATACTGGGTTGTTGTTGTTGTTGTTGTAAAAGATAGAGTGCCAAAGTAAATTTTAAGTTGTTAAATTGAAAAAGTTAAAAGCATGCAGTTAACTAACCTTTTCTGCTGCATGCCGTAGTTTTTCTGCAGCCATTGAAGGAAGAAACGAATACGGCAGAATAATGGAGCTGTGGTTTTTCCTATCCTTGCACTCTGCAAACCTGAATGCTTGCCATTACTCTATCAGAACTCAAAAGTATATCCAATATAAAATTTCAGAACAATTTATCTTCTAATACAAGCTCCATTTTCCAGCAAATGAAAGCTTGCACATGAGTGAGTACTTAGAGTAACTAGTTTATAAAGGGAACAAACCAGAAAAATAACTAATATGACTTTTCAGCAGTTGTGAACTAATCCTCTTGAACAAATTAAATAAAAGGTTCTGCAATCTGGCAAAACAATGGAATTAAATTCATCTATGGATAGTTTCTAATATTAGGAGGGTACTGTCCTTCCACTAGACAAGAAAAATAAATAAGAGAAGAGAAACTCGAGCAATCCAATATCTTATCACTTCAAGGGAGGCAACATAGGAAAGAATAAGTATACCAAGAAAGTGGGCTTGCAGTTCGATTGATAAGCAAAATGTTTGAGTACAAGCTTTTTTCTTTGAGATCAGTCCTGCTAAGTCCTTCAATGTGGGCAACCCCTCTAGAACCTAACTTCATGCTTGTTGCCAGGACATGATGCCACATTTCGGAGTTTTCCAAAATTACTGGTACAGTGTCAGAGATGAGATCCACATCATACAAAGAATTGATAGCACACGAACTATCTCCCCACCTGGCAATTAGATGGACATAAAGGAAGTGCATAAGCTGATATTGTTAAGCAATTCATATTCTTGTCAAAGGCATATCACATAAGACAAAACCTAGTTCTTTGTAGCTTATGCACAATTGAGAAAACAAGATTTGAACACCTAATTACTGCATAGGGCCATCCATGACTATGGTTATCACACACATACTCTGCAGTTCTATTTTGGCTCGTTACCTTTCGTTGAAACCAGAAAATTCCACAAGAGACAATATATTTATTTAATTTTATATTGCTTTAATAAGTTATAAGAATTAATCAATTTTCTCATACCGCCATACATACATTTTACATACTGTTGGATGCAACCTAATCAACGAACTCCACCTTGCCATTAATACAGAAAATCCACGTTTCCTCAGAAGTGGATGCAAACTAATCAATGAATTGCAAGGTGGCTATAAGACAGAATATGCACCTTTCCTCAGAAGTTGAATTGCTGGACCGGTGAAGAATCCCTTTCTTATTGTGGATTGGATTGAGACACATCCTTGAAGGCATAACAAATGTTCTGCAAAAAGCAGTAGTCTAATATTAGATAAAAAGAATGTCAAAACTACAAGTGTTGTGCTCTGACTTTTAAACACAACTTAAAAATTGCTGGTGCCATATTGCTGAAGGATTCCAAACATGGAATTGTGTACACGGAAATGTGGTTAACCAAATTCACAGTAATATAATATTAGTTGCTGCATGCATGTAAAGTCTTATGCCCATAATCTTAGCATAAATGATCCTAGGATGACCAAATGAAAGGGACCTAGAATTCCCACACACGCAGAACTCAGAAGTACCATCTTTTGAATGGATCGAATTTTCTCACCTAAGTAAACACAAAAGAGTGGTAGCTAACATATTATGCTGCTGAAAATGTAATCCAAAGATCAGAATCACTTTATACATTGAAATGATTAATCCGAGATGCTGACTTCATTCTCACAAAACATTCCGAAGTCTCAGTATACTTCTAACAGAGACATTAAATTGACCTTGAATATACGTATTACGCAAGGTAACAAGAACTGAATCTCAGAAAAAAACCACTGTAAATTGCTACAATCATCAAATGCTAAAAAGGGGAAGCTAGGCGCACGAAGCATCCCGCAGACATGCACAGTCCGGGAAGGCCCGCACCCCAAGGGTGTGATGCAGTAAGCCCACCCTGGGAAGGGTCCGTGGTTGATTCCACCGGCCCGAATCCGGGGTCACACACAGACAACTTTTCGTTGCTCCACGGCTCCCCTTTAACAATCATCAAATGCTATTAAGTATTTATTTATTTTCTAATAAGGGAAACAAGCAATCATTAAATCCTATTCTTGTAATTTGCTTCAATCAACAAATGCTATTATTACCCCGGGGTGGACCGAACCCAGTAGCTTTGGTCCAAACCTTATACTTGTATTAAAAAATTCTTAAATATGCATATGTTAAGTTAGAACCCAGTAACTTAAACGAATTAAAATTCTGAACCCATAAGCTTAAAATCCTAACTCCAGCCCAGCTTAAAACAGCAGCAAATGTTCCCAAAACTACATAAAAAACCTTTTTCTATACATAATCTTCTTATGTGAAGAATCCACAACGAGCCGAGCTACAAAGAAAAATACTAAACTAAAGATTTCTCCATTTTAAAGCAATCAAGAAAGAAACATCTAGCAAAGTAAAACCCACTTCAATATAGAAGAGATTCAAACTTTGCAAACTAAATTAGCAATTAGCAAGAAACTCAAAATTGGGATACAATATTCCCATGAATTTTTTACCTCTGAAGAAAGATAGCTTCTTCAAGAGCACACCTAAGGCTTGATTCTTGATGACCCAAACCTGCACAAGTATCACAATGTTTTCCAGGGCAGTCAATTCTACTGCCCCAATAAAGGTATTTGTGAGGCCCATTAAATTGTTTATGGTTTTTAGAGTGTACTGACAAGCTTTTTGGAGTTGAAAAAGAGAACCTATTTGGGGAAATTAATGGTGAAGCAATGCATAGTAAAGTTATTGCTGCTATTGCAACTGTGAGTATGAGCGTTGGGGATCTTGGTTTTGGCTTTGTCTTGTGGGTTTTCTGGATCGCCATTTCTGATTCTTTAGTAAGAGAAACAAATAAATATGAAGATGTGGATGAAACTCATTAGTCCCTCAAGTGTTTAAATGTTTCAGTTTCGTACTTATCTCACTTATATATGCGACTAATATGTATGTGTTATTAAATAATAAAGGAAGAATAATATTGCATAGCAACCCACAGAAACGGAATTCTCATTGATATAAGATTAATTTCAATGGGATAGAACCCTTTGTTTATTTATAAGGAGAGTTTGACTTAGCCACCAAGTAATAAATTATAGAATCTCTCTAAATATGGACATTCACCATAAATAGAATTCTATTTATAACACTCCCCCTGAATGTCTATTCAACAGATACTGTGTCTCGTTAAAACCTCAACTAAAAGAAAACCCAATTGGGAAAAAATTCTAGAAAAGAAAAAAGAGTACACATATCTAACAATGCGCCTTTTGATTGCCTCATTAAAAACCTCGCAAGGAAAACTCAGTGGGATAAAACTTTGTAAGCGAAAAAGAGTACAACGCGCATTAACTCTCCCTGATGAGAGGATCAATTCACATCTTTAAACATTTACATTCCAATCTTGTGCACCATCTTCAAAAGATCTTTGGTAATGATTCGATAAACAAATCAGTCATATCAACTTGTTTGAATATGTTGCACCTTGAACCTATCATTCTTGATAAAAATATAATGTCTTCATATAATGTCGTGGAATATCCTTTTCAATATCTCCGTAGAGGTATTTCCCACTATCACATTTTCATGCTTATAGTTATAGCAAGATATATTTGTGCATAAATTGCATTGAGGATGTGGTACTTCAAGATCAAGAATTGTATATACTTCAAGCAACTTAAATCCTTCAAGGATTATCATATAAGTTAAGTCAAGTCATATACTAGACTTTAGATGCATACCAAATTTTTATGTCATGCTAGACAAATAAGATAAATAAAAGTGATTGCACATACCATTGACTTTATACTTTCAAGTGTTTGAACTGCAGGTCCAAATGTCTGTCTTTCATATGAAACCGTTCTATTCGAATTGTGTCGCTTTTATTTAGCCAATATTTTGTGTATATATTCGATAGACTTAAGATCCTCATCTATACTTAGAGCTATGATAGATGTCGTCGACGAACATTTTATATCGATTCCTATAAAATTTTCATAAAGACATAACATAAAGATCTCTTCATTCATATATTCCGGTACCTGAATCTCTCGTGAGATTTTATGAAGTATTATGTCATGTGATCTTCTAGATCACTTGGCTCCTTATTATGATTAGTTTGATCATTTGCTCATCTTCTTTATCAAGAAGTTTTATTTAAAACTGATTTGTTTATATGCTTTAAGCGTGCCATAGACTTTGTCCTTCTAGGACTTAATATGAGCATTTGCAATGAGAATATAGTTACTTTCTTTGGGTAAACAAATGCGTCTAGCATACTTTGCAATATATTGCAGATGAATTAAATACGAACTTCAAGTTTATATTATCATACTCAAGGATCTAGATGTACACAGGATAATTCATTACACATAACTTTTTCTCAAATGTTTATCATGTCTCCCCTAATGTTAGAAAAACTAACTTGTTTCTCAACTTTGAGAACCCATCTTTGTGTGTTGTGGTGTTAATCAAAATATACACCTCACATTAATAATAATACGATGGAATTATTTGGTTCCTGATCCTAAACCACTTGTGAGACACTAGGAGAATGTAATATACTTTCATATATAACCTATATCAAACTAATATAGATAGCTTTGTTCTCATAAGCAATAGTTTAGCTACTAAGTGGAGGCACTCAATAAATTATTTTGCTAAACCAACTGTGATGTAAACCAACAAATCAAGATGAACTTATTGAATAGAAAATCTGGAAATTATGATCTAAATTAAATTTTTGAGCAAGTTACCTCGTAAAATACCATGTTGTGGGTTAATAATAATTGCACATGTAACCATCTCATAGAAGCATCTTACGTGGTATACATGGCAGGCGAATGAGCCCATATTCACCTTTGATATTTCCAGCATTCATAGGATTCAATCCCAGTTTTAGTTGGTTTATTAATTAATGAGAACAAGCATTATAAGAAAATTCGTAAAGAACTTTCTAGTTCTCTAATATTTACCCATGTGAATTCTCTATTATTTTTGCATATTATACTTAAAATTGATATGGCTAAACCAAATGTCAACTGAATAAATTATCAATATTGATAAACTTCAAATTTACACCATGATGTGTGCAATTATCAATAAACTCCAAGTTTATTATGATATGAGATTTAATATCAATAAACATCCACTTATTGAGGTATTATTTTATCTGTGTAGCACAAACTGGAGAATAAAGCGGGTAACTTTTCGCATACATATTATCCCGCTACAAGTTGTGGTAATAGAAGATATTAAATCTTTCCTTTATTTATAGTCTCAATATAACCAACCGCTTTTGCGAATACATTAAAAACTCAATTAAGTTTCTTTGAGACTTACTGCAACACAATAAATTGACATAATAATCAATTATATTCCTCTAAAATAGTAATAATTGGGTTGTCATGACCCGAATTTTTCCTCCTATCGGGAATCGTGATGGCGCCTACTGTCGGAGCAAGGCAAGCCAACCTTTTTAATTATTTCCACCAAACTTAGATCTAAACAAGTTAAATACTAAAATAATTAATTAAAACATCCAGAAGTCTTTTAACAACAATAACTATAACAAATGTGAAAAATTAACAACATCCTTCTACCCAGTATCTGGTGTCACTACTCACGGACGACTAAAGAGTACTAAAGGCAATAGTCTGGAAGAAATACATCACATGTCTGTTTGATACAATAAAAACATACTAGAAGAGATAGAAGAGACTCGAGGCCCGCGAACGCCAGCGATCTACCGCAGAATCTCTGGACTGAAGGATCGCCCCCTAACTACTGCTGCGGTCTGTAGGCTGTGCCCTGACCTGTGCACAAAAAGGCACAGAAGTGTAGTATCACCACAACCGACTCCATGTGCTGGTAAGTGCGTGGCCTAACCTCGGCGAGGTAGTGACGAGATTAAATCGGACCTACCACAAACAACCTGTTTAGATACATGTACAATAACAGAAAGAGAACAAGAATTTAAGCAGATAAAAAGGGAAGGGACATGCTGGGGGAGTAACAGTTCAATTATAATTTCAACAGACGAGAAATAGAACTGAATATATAATAATTAAATAAAGAAAGCCAGTAAATCAACAACTGCACGGCATCCAAGGCCGATAAAAATAATCAATATAAGTTGTGGTAGGCGTACCACTAGCTCCCGATCACAACATATCGTAGTCGCCGTGCCACACGATCCCAATCATATTATCTCGTGGTCGGCTTGCCACAAGATCCCAATCATATCATCTAGTGGTCGGCGTGCCACACGATCCCATTCATAATATCTCGTGGTCGGCGTGCCACACGATCCCAATCATATAATGTATAAGTGGACGGCGTGGCACAAGATCCCATAATGTAATATAATTAAATAACTCTATCAATCTATCCACAAAAGATCCCGTTAGAGGAGCTCATGAATATAACAGTTAAACCCCGCAAGTGTACAACTAACATCCCAAAATATCCCGGCAAGAGAAGAACAACTCTACAATAAGTCTCGGCAAGGGAAAAATACCAAAATTCCTTTCTTAGCTCATTTATTTCTCAACTATCATTCATAGTTCACTTAACAAGTAATTATCACAATTTTTCACTTCTTTTGAAAATTTAATAGCAATTATGACTCACGGTCATGCTAGACTCGGGTGCATAGGTAACCGTCACCATACCTATACACCAAATCCACATAGCACATAACAAATATCAATCTAATCCTATTCCCTCAAGCCAAAGTTAGATCAAACACTTACCACGGATCCGAAAATAGCAACTCACAGCTCAACAATCGCCTTTCCTCTAGAATTTGACCCCGAACCAACGATATCTAACATAAATTGATTCAATATTATCAATAATAACACAAGGATACAATTTCCTAGCTTGGAATTCATTTTTCTAACTTTCTTCCAAAAATACAAAAATCCGACACCGGGCCCACTTGGTCCAAACTCAAGGCTCGGACAGAATTCAAATTACACATAACCCCACGAATCCAAATATGCAATTTGTTTTAAGATTCGACCCCAAATTGAGGTTGAATCGCCCAAAATTCTCAAAAACCTAACTCTACCCAAAAGCTCTAATTTCTATCATGATTCTATGATTTAGGGCTAGAAAATTGATGTTTAGATGATGGAAACAAGAAGAAATGAAGTTAGGATTACTTACCCAATGAACTATGAAGAAATGGGAGCTTGAATTTTGTTCAATGGAGGATTCTTGGGAAAGCTCGTAAGAGAATTTGGGAATAAATCCCGTCACTGTTCTGTTTTAGGCTTTTAAAATTACTGGGCGAAAATGCCCTTCGCAATCTGGGGAATGGGACGCGATCGCGGTGAAGGAATCTTGGGAGCTACGCGATCGCGGGAGGATTGTTGCGACCACGTAGAGGAAAAATCACTGAGAGGTCAATTGGTCTATGCGATCGTGTGGACTAGTACGAGAATGCGGAGAAGAGGAAGCTGGAAGCTACGCGATCACGTGAATGAAGCTGAGATCACATAGAGGTACGGGCCAAAACAGTGCAATCGCGTGGATAAAGCCGCGATCGCGTAGAAGGATTTCCCTGGGCAAAAATTGCAGAAAATCTGCTAACTCCAAAGAGCCAAAACACCCCGAACCGCCCCCGAAAATACTGCCGAGCCCTCAAGGATTCCAACCAACCCCACACACTAACTCAATATCATCCTACGAACTTGCTCGAGCGATCAAATCGCCAAAATAACATCAATATCAAAGAATCAACCTCCAAAACTCATGACTTTCATTTCAAAGTTCAAACTTTCAAATTTTCCATTTTTAGTCCGAAACACGTCAAACGACGTTTGTTTTAACCAAACTTTGCAGTTAGCGCTTAACGCTCATTTAAGACTTGTACCGGGCGTCGAAAAAAAATAGGAGCCTGATACCATATTTTTTGATCAATTTTGAATTTCATTATTCCTTAAGCATTATCAGAAAGCAATTCAGTGAAAAGCTCCATACTCGGGCCTGGGACCTCGGATTTCGATTCCGGGAATACGCCCGGGTTCCAAATTTCTTTACCGAGACCATCACATCACGGGTCTAGGACAGGTTCGTTTACCCAAAACATTGACCAAAGTCAACTATAGCAATATTATTATCAAAATTCATGGTTTTTAACACAAAATTCAAATATTTCCACATAAAAATTTTCCAACTTTGCGCCTGGATTGTGCATGCAAATCGAGGCAACCAAATAAAAGGTTTTCAAGGCCTAAGAAGCACAAAGAAAGGGAGAATTATGATGGTGACCCTTGGTACGTCACATCCTCCACCTCTAAAGCAATCGTTCGTCCTCGAAGAGGCAAAAGAAAGAAGTACCTGAGTCGGGGAATAGATGGGGATAACAACTCCGCATATCAGACTCGGACTCCCAGGTCGATGCATCAGGAGGCTGACCTCTCCAATGTACACGCACTGAAGGAAAACTCCGCGACCTCAACTATCGAACATGCCGTTCTAAAATAGACACCAGCTCCTCCTTATATGATAGATCCTTGTCTAACTGGACAGTACTGAAATCTAACACGTGTGAGGGATCAACGTGATACTTCTGAAGCATGGATACATGAAAAACTAGATGCACAGTTGACAAGTTAGGCGGCAATGCAAGTCTATAAGCCACATTCCGCATATGGTCAAGAATCTCAAATGGGCCAATATACCTAAGGCGAAGCTTGCCCTTCTTCCCGAACCTCATCACGCCCTTGATAGGCGAAACACGGAGCGATACCCGCTCACAACCATGAAAGCAACATCCTTGACCTTACGATCTGCAAAACTCTTCTGCCTAGACTGAGCTGACCGAAGTCTGTCCTGAATGATCTTGACCTTATCCAAGGCCTCCTGTACCAAATTTATACCCAATAACCGAGGCTTTCCTGGCTCAAACCATCCGACTGGGGACCGACATTGCCTACCATACAACGCCTCATACGAGGCCATCAGAATACTGGACTGGTAGCTGTTGTTGTAGGCAAACTTTGCTAAAGGCAAGAACTGGTCCCACGAGCCTCCAAAATCAATAACGCAGGCTCGGAGCATATCCTCAAGAATCTGAATAGTCCTCTCGGACTGACCGTCCGTATGGGGGTGAAATGGTGTACTCAACTGGACTTGGGTGCCCAACTCATGCTGCACCGCTCTCAAGAAATGCGAGGTAAACTGCGGACCCCGATCCGAAATAATATATATGGGCACCCATGAAGGTGAACGATCTCTCTGATTTAAATCTCTGCATACCTCTCTGATGAATATGTGGTGGCAACTGGATGAAATGTGCTGACTTAGTCAGCCTATCAACAATAACCCATATAGCATCAAACTTCTTCCGGGTCATCGGAAGGCTAGTAACAAAATCCATGGTGACTCTCTCCCACTTCCACTCAAGAAGCTCAATCCTCTAAAATAACCCACAGGGCCTCTGATGCTCGTACTTAACCTGCTGACAATTTAGACAACGAGCCACATATGCAACAATGTCTTTCTTCATTCTACGCCACCAATAATGCTGTCTCAAGTCGTGATACATCTTCGCAGCTCCCGGGTGAATAGAATACCGAGAACTGTGGGCCTCCGCTAAGATCGGCTCTCGAATACCTTCAACATTGGGAACACAAACTCGCCCCTGCAACCTAATTACCCCATCATCTCCCAAATTCATATCCTTGGCACTTCCCCGCTGCACCGTGTCTCTCAGGACACACAAATGTGGGTCATCAAACTATCGATCCCCGATACGCTCCATCAATGACGAGCTAGGAACCGTGCAAGCTAACAACCTGCTGGGATCAGAAATATCCAATCTCACAAATCTATTGGCCAAGGCTTGAACATCCAAGGCAAGCGGTCTCTGGCGGACCGGAATATATACAAGACTACCCATGCTGGCAGACTTTCTACTCAATGCATCGTCCACCACATTGGCTTTCCCCGGGTGGTATAAAATATAAACATCATAATCGTTTAACAACTCCAACCACCTCCGATGTCTCAAATTCAACTCTTTCTGCTTGAACAAGTACTGAAGGCTCTTGTGATCCGTGTACACATCACACGTCACACCATATAAATGATGCCTCCAAATCTTCAAGGCATGAACAATGGCTGCCAACTCTAGGTCATGAACTGAATAATTCTTCTCGTGGATCTTCAATTGACTCAAAGTATATGCTATGACCTTACCGTTCTGCATCAACACTACACTAACTCTGATGCGGGAAGCATCACAATATACAGTATAAGGCCCATATCCTGTGGGCAAGACCAATACCGGTGTTGTAGTCAGAGCTGTCTTGAGCTTCTGGAAGCTCGCCTCGCACACTTCTGACCACCTGAATTGGGCACCCTTCTGAGTCAATCTAGTCATCGGGGCTGCGATGGATGAAAACCCCTCCGCAAAACGTCTGTAGTAACCAGCTACCCTCAAGAAGCTCCGAATCTCTGTAGTTGAAGCTAGTTGAGGCCAGTTCTTGACTACCTCTATCTTCTTCGGGTCCACCTGAATACCCTCTACTGATACGACATGACCCAGGAATGCAACTGAACTCAACCAAAATTCGCACTTTAAAAACTTGGCGTACAACTGGATATCCTTCAGAGTCTGAAGAACCACTCTGAGGTGCTGCTCATGCTCCTCCTGGCTTCGTGAGAATTCCAAGATATCATTAATGAATACAATCACAAATATATCCAAATATGGCCTGAACACTCGGTTCATCAACTCCATGAATGCTGTCGGGGCATTGGTCTGTTAGAATATACGCTTAACGCTAGAGGGGGGGGGGGGGTGAATAGCGTTATAATAAAAAACAGCGTAAACTTGCAGAATTTAAAAATTGCAGGAATGAAATAAGTGCGATAAGTAAATAATAAAGAACGAACGCACCGATGTATCCTGGTTCACCACAACCCGTGGCTAGTCCAATCCCCGAGAGACTCTCTCGAGATTCCACTATCTTTGTCAAGCTTACGGGTGCTTAACAAACCGTTATAGTTGCTCAAGGATACCGCACCTTAAGACTTCACTTGCTTGAGGATACCTCACCCCAAGACTTCAACCACTAAGACTTTGGGTACTTAGCAAACCCGACAAATGAGAAGATATGTTCTTCTCAAACAACTCTCTTTTACACAAGCACTCTCTCAAAAGAGTAGATAAAGAGATACAATTTTAGCTCTATGAACAACACAAAGTTGTCTATCAAATGGCTCAACAAAAGCTCTAAAATGATGCTTGAAAATGATCAATATGTATAACAATGTATGGAGGAGTTGTGTGTTTAAAATCAGCTCAAAAGACCTCTTTTTATAGGTGAAAAAGTGGTGCTGACCGTTGCTTAATTGACAAATAAAATCCCTGATTCTGTGCTCAAACAATCGATTGTTTAGAGTAGATAATCGATTGTTTGACCAACGTTCAAAAGACAGATTCCCGATTTTAGGCTAAACAATCGATTGTATGGACTAAATAATCGATTGTATTCAACGTTCAAAAATTAATTTAGGATTCTGTGGGAACGGTCAAAATATAATCGATTGTATGAAAATGACAATCAATTGTTTATGAATATAATCGATTGTATGACAAAAACAATCGATTGTTTAGATGTTTAAAAACTTCGGTTGCACACTGTCTCAAATTAATCGATTGTTAAAAGTAGACAATTGATTGTTTGCTATTTTGAAAAATTTCAGATCACACTGTCTTAATACAATCGATTGTAGGATTCAAATAATCGATTGTTGAGGCCCAGATTTAAAAGACATGTTTAAAACCTTCAACATCGTGGGAGTAACTGTATTTATGTTGCTTATGTTTTCATAACTATTTACGTTACTTTCGTGGGAGTACCTATGCTTTATTATTTGATTTTGTTGCTTGTGTTTCTAATTTTATCTCTGTTTCTTAATGCAGCTTTCCCATTTTTACTCTACTCGCCGAGGGTCGATTGGAAGCAGCCTCTCTGCCTTTCGGGCAGGGGTAAGGCTCGTCTACATATTACCCTCCCCAGACCCCACCTGGTGGGAGTATACTGGGTAGTTGTTGTTGTTGTTGTTGTTTAAAACCTTCAACATCATTTTGTTTTAACACAAAGATGCATGTTTATGATAAATATGATTTAATAAAATATTTTATGCATGTTTATGATGACCTAATGTTGAGCCAAAGAATAAGATAAATTAAACGTTGTCCTTACATTGGTTCTACCAAACGACCTACGTCTTGGGTCTTCGGTCTTGAACTCTTTGGCTCGTTCATGCAATTTCGTCATCAGTATGCTTCTCGCCATTTGATTGATTGTCATATTATATCGTTGTTTGACACTTGACTTCATTGTTTGTCATTCATCAAAACCTATACCTGAAAATCATGCTCATACAACCAAAGCGCACATATCATAGATATACATGATTTCCAACAATTTCCCCCTTTTTGATAATGACAAACAACGGAAGATATGCATATTGAATTCCCCCTAAATAGATGCTATATCTCAACATACAATTTATGCAACCAATTCAATTAAATATAATTCCCCCTTAATTGAATATTCTCCCTCAATTAAAGCATGCATATCGCCCATATTCTTCCCCCTTTTGGCATTAGCAAAAAGAGTATACCAAAAGTTATTTAAACCATTAACGATACCAATCGTTATAGACAAGATCATATAAAAAGTTAGTAAATGGCATACTAATAATAATGATCATTTTTCTCAACTACGCCAATTGTTATTTAAACTAAAAATATTCATCAAAACATGAATCAATCATTTATTATAAAACCAATTGATACTAGTTGTTATTCAAAAATAAAACTTGTTAAAGCATGTATCAACTCATTGCGTTTTTATTCAAAATACGATAACTAACCGACGTTCCCCCTTAATGCATTAAGGTTTCGTGCTTGGTGCATCCACTACAATATTGTAGTCTTCAAGCACACATGCAAAAAGAACCTAAAAATAGGTTTTTGGTACCCAACTTCTTTTGGGTCCTTGGGGGTTAGGATAACAATAGTCATAATCAACACATAAATCTCTATGTTTAGCAAAACAAACAGGGTGCAATGTGTCCTACCCGATTACAATAGTGACATATAACATTAGGATTGTGCATATGTCTTGAGCCAAATGCGTTCTAGGTGATCTAAAGTTGTTCCCCCTAGAAGCGTTGAATTTCCTAGAGTCATGTCTAGGTGGTCTAAAATTATTCATTCTAGACTCATTTATAAAATTCCTAGAATTGTGTCTAGGTGGTCTAAAATTATTCATTTAGACTTATTAACAAAATTCCTAGAGTTGTTTCTAGGTGGTCTAAAACAATTAATCTTAGACTCATTAGTGAGGTTCCTAGAATTCTTTCTAGCTGGTCCGACCTCATTACTTTCATCCTTTTTAATATCTTCAATTTTAGGACTATCAACACTACGTGTTTCTAGTGCTTTCCTAAGTTCTGTGTTCTCTAGTATCAAAGAACTACAAGAACAACAATTGGAACATTTATCAATAGAAGAGGCTTCATTCAATTCCTTGATTTTATTTTTAAAAACAACAATGTCATTTTTCAAAAAATTATTTTCTTTTTCTAAAACTTCAATTTTATTTTTAAGAACATCATACTCATTAGTCAATTTTTCAAAATCTATTTCTTTCAAAGAAGAGGATTTTTCAAACTCTTTTTCTTGTAAAGAAAGTGTTTTCTGAAAATCTGTTTCTTGCAAAGAAAGTGTTTTCTGCAAAGAAAATGTTTTCTTCAATTCTATGATAGTTTTGGAAGCATTAACAAATTCACCATACAATTCATCATAGGCATTTTGTAATTCTTCAAACGAGTGAGAGTTAGATGTACTTACCTCTTCTCCTTCGTTAGCCATGAGACACAATGCGGTGGTTTCATCGCCTGAGCTGTCCGAATCCCGTGATAGGCGCCTATGATGTTTCTTCTTTTTCTTGTCTTTTTTCATAGACTTACAAAACTTTTTAATTTTATCATTGGAAATATTATCATCATCCCTTTCCGAATCACTTACCTCTTCTCTTTTAGAGGATGAGGCTTTGAAGGCGAAATTCGAATTGCTTCTAAGATAAGGATTAAGAATTGTGCTATCATAAGTTTTGAGGTTACCTCTTAGTCCATCAATTGTGATATCCGTGAATTCCATCGAATCTTGGATGGCATTGGCTTTGGAGCGCCATTCAGGAGTGAGACTCCGTAGGACTTTTCGAACAAGATCTTTGTTCGTGCAAACTTTCCCGAGAGCATGGAGATCGTTGACGATTCTTAAAAATCGTTCAAACATAACACCAATGGGTTCCTTCTCCATTTTAAAGATTTCATATTTATGTGTTAGAAAATCAATTTTGGCTTCTCGGACTTGAGGCGTACCTTCATAAATGATCTCGAGCTTATCCCACATCTCCTTGGCGGTTGTGCAGCAAGAGATTTTTCGATAATCATATGGATTCACCACACAATATAATACATGGATGGCCCTTGCATTATTTTCAACTTTCTTGATATCCTCGGCATCATATTCATCTTCCTTCTTTGGAACCGTGGTCTCTCCAACTTTCTTTGTTGGCATTGGTTCACCGTTTTTGATGATTTGCCACAAACGAAAACTGTTTGCTTTGAGGAAGATGCTCATCCGCTCTTTCCAATATGTATAGTTTGTTCCGTCAAATAGTGGAGGGCAAGTGGTGGACTGGCCTTCATCCATCGTTCCTGCGTTCAATATTCTCAACAGAAAAATATATATTTCTCTCAAGCGGTTAAGGCTTTCAGAGAGTTAGGCTCTGATACCAATTGTTAGAATATATGCTTAACGCTAGGGGGGGGGGTGAATAGCGTTATAATAAAAAACAGCGTAAACTTGCGGAATTTAAAAATTGCAGGAATGAAATAAGTGCGATAAGTAAATAATAAAGAACGAACGCACCGATGTATCCTTGTTCACCACAACCCGTGGCTAGTCCAGTCCCCGAGAGACTCTCTCGAGATTCCACTATCTTCGTCAAGCTTACGGGTGCTTTACAAACCGTTACAGTTGCTCAAGGATACCGCACCTTATGACTTCACTTGCTTGAGGATACCTCACCCCAAGACTTCAACCACTAAGACTTTGGGTACTTAGCAAACCCGACAAATGAGAAGATATGTTCTTCTCAAACAACTCTCTTTTACACAAGCACTCTCTCAAAAGAGTAGATAAAGAGATACAATTTTAGCTCTATGAACAACACAAAGTTGTCTATCAAATGGCTCAACAAAAGCTCTAAAATGATGCTTGAAAATGATCAATATGTATAACAATGCATGGAGGAGTTGTGTGTTTAAAATCAGCTCAAAAGACCTCTTTTTATAGGTGAAAAAGTGGTGCTGACCGTTGCTTAATTGACAAATAAAGTCCCTGATTCTGTGCTCAAACAATCGATTGTTTGGAGTAGATAATCGATTGTTTGACCAACGTTCAAAAGACATTCCTGATTTTAGGCTAAACAATCGATTGTATGGACTAAATAATCGATTGTATTCAACGTTCAAAAATCAATTTAGGATTCTGTAGGAACAGTCAAAATATAATCGATTGTATGAGAATGACAATCGATTGTTTAGATGTTTAAAAACTTCGGTTGCACACTGTCTCAAAATAATCGATTGTTAAAAGTAGACAATCGATTGTTTGCTATTTTGAAAAACTTCAGATCACACTCTCTTAATACAATCGATTGTAGGATCCAAATTATCGATTGTTGAGGCCCAGATTTAAAAGACATGTTTAAAACCTTCAACATCATTTTGTTTTAACACAAAGATGCATGTTTATGATAAATATGATTTAATAAAATATTTTATGCATGTTTATGATGACCTAATGTTGAGCCAAGAATAAGATAACTTAAACGTTGTCCTTACATTGGTTCTACCAAACGACCTACGTCTTGGGTCTTCGGTCCTGAACTCTTTGGCTCGTTTATGCAATTCCGTCATCGGTATGCTTCTCGCCATTTGATTGATTGTCATAATATATCGTTGTTTGACACTTGACTTCATTGTTTGTCATTCATCAAAACCTATACCTGAAAATCATGCTCATACAACCAAAGCGCACATATCATAGATATACATGATTTCCAACATGGTCAACCCAAACGACATGAACAAGAACTCATAATGCCCATACTGAGTACGAAATATTGTCTTAGGGACATCAGACGCCCTAATCCTAAGCTGATGATAAGCAGACCTCAAGTCTATCTTCGAGAACACCCTGGCACCCTGGAGCTGGTCAAACAAATCGTCAATCCTCGGCAACGGATACTTGTTCTTTATCTCTACCTTGTTCAACTGCCGGTAATCAATGCACATCCTCATCGACCCATCCTTTTTCTTCACAAACAACAATGGTGCACCCTAAGGTGATACACTGGGTCTAATGAAACCCTTATCAAGCAAGTCCTGAAGTTTCTCCTTCAACCCTTTCAAGTCTGACGGGGCAATGCGATACGGAAAAATCGAAATAGGCTGAGTACCAGGAGCCAGATCAATACAAAAATCAATATCCCTGTCGGGCGGCATACCTGGCAGGTCTGAAGGAAAAACCTCGGGGAACGCCCTAACAATCGGAACAGAGTCGAAAGATGGAACCTCTGCGCTGGAGTCGCGAACATACGCCAAATATGTGAAACACCCCTTTTCGACCATACGTCGAGCCTTGAAATACGAAATAACACTACATGTTGCATGACCTAGGGTCCCTCTCCACTCAAGTCGGGAAAAATCTAGCAAGGCCAATGTCACGGTCTTGGCGTGACAATCCAAGATAGCATGATACGGGGACAACCAGTCCATCCCCAATATAACATCAATGTCTACCATGTCTAAAAGAAATAAGTCGACACGAGTCTCAAGATCCTCAAATACCACCACACAAGAACGATGCACTCGGTCGACCACTATAGAATCACCACACATATACAGGAATACCCAAAGCCTCATTAGGCATGATCAAATAGGGTGCAAAATAGGATGATACATAAGAATAAGTAGATCCCAGATCAAATAATACTGAAGCACCCCTATCACATACCAGAATAGTACCTGTAATCACAGCATCAGATGACTCGGCCTCCGACCTGGCTGGCATTGCATAACAACATGGCTGGCCCCCACCTCCCTAATTTGTATCTCTGGGACGATATGCTGTGGGATGACCCCTATCCTGACTGTCTAAGCTCCACCTCTACGTTCCCTACCTCCACCTCTATGGCCTCTACCCCCACCTCTAGCTGGCTGGGCGACCTGTGGATCATCTGCTACCTGAATCATGGGATGAGGACTCTGCTGCTGTGAACTGCTGGAAGCTCGAGGGCAATACTTGGCAATGTGCCTCAGGTCGCCACAAGTGAAGCAAGCCCTCGGCTGCTGAGAATACCGAAGTGGTGGTGCACTGATAGGAGCTGATGGTGAGCTGAAAAGCTGCTGGTCAGAATACTATGGCTGAGAGCTACGATCACCTAGAGCACTATGAAAAGCCTGGAGTGCTGACTGGAAAGGTCTCGGGGGATGACCTCTGTCATGGAAATCCCTACCTCCAAATGAGGTACCACTAAATCTGCCGGAATGTCGAGGCCTCTTGTCTGAACCCTAACTATTCCCTCGAGCCAGTGCCATCTCTACCTAGAGGGCCGCATTGGCCGCCTCCTGAAAAGTAATATCACTGCCAACTCCCATAGCCATATGAAGGCGAATCGGCTGAATCAATCCGTCAATAAACCTGTGGACCCTCTATCGCTCTGTAGGGAGTATCACTACTTCATGGCGTGCAATGTCAATAAATCTTGTCTCATACTGTGTAACTGATATGGAGCCCTGCTGAAGGCGCTCAAACTGTCTGCGGAGTGCCTCCTGCTGAGTGACAGGGAGAAACTTCTCCAAAAATAACTCCGCAAACTGATCCCATGTCAAAGTTGGAGACCCTGATGGTATAGATAGGCAATAATCTCTCCACCAAGTCTTAGCGGACCCACAAGCCTGAAAGTGCAAAAACTTGACCCCATTGGTCTTCACTATCCCCACAATCCTGAGGATCTCATGACAACTATATAGAAAATCCTGGGGATCCTCCGATGTAGCACCACTAAAAGTAGCAGTGAAAAGCTTGGAGAACCGATCAAGTCTCAAAAAAGCATCCGAAGACATGGCCGTCCCATCTTCGGCCTGAGCTGTAATACCTGTCTGAGCTGCCATTGCGGGCTAGACCAACGGAACCTGAGTATGGGGAGCTACTTGCTCTGGAGTACGTGTAGTAGGAGTCGGAACCCCTCCTCCAGCCTGAGAAGTGGCTGGTGCTATTGGCAGAAATCCCGCTCTAGCGACACTGTCCATAAAGCCTGCTATGCGGACAAGAGCATCCTGGAGATCTGAAGAGAACATCACTCCTCCTGGGACCTGAACTGGGCCCACTGGAGCTGGTGGAGCTGGATCCTGCTCATCAAAGTCATTATGAGGCTCCACCTCTGGAGATGCTGCCTGGGCTGAGCTCTACCCTTGCCACGGCCTCTGGAACGGCCCCGGCCCCTGCCCCCTCGTGGGAGCTGCTGCTGGGGGCTCGGGCTGCTGCACGGAAGAAGAAGATGCACGTGTTCTCGCTATCTCCGAAAGAAAAGAGTAGAACAACCATCAACATTAGAGAAACAAAATTGCACGACAAGAATGAACAAAGTGAAAATTTTTCCTAACTCCGTAACCTTTGGAGGATAAATACAGACGTCTCCGTACCGATCCTTCAGACTCTACTGAGCTTGTCCGTGAGTTGTGAGACCCAAGTAACCTAGTACTCTGATACCAACTTGTCACGACCCGGATTTTTCGTACCATCGAGAGTCGTGATGGCGCCTACTGTCGGAGCAAGGCAAGCCAACCTTTTAAATCATTTCCACCAAACTTAGATCTAAGCAACTTAAATACTAAAATAATTAATTAAAACATGCGGAAGTCTTTAAACAACAATAGCAATAACAAATGCAAAAAATTAACAACACCCTTCTACCCAGTATCTGGTGTCACTACTCACGTACGACTAAAGAGTACTAAGAAGCAATAGTCTGAAAGAAATAAATCCCATGTCTGTTTGATACAATAAAAAACAAACTAAAAGAGATAGAAGAGACTCGAGGACCGCAAACGCCAGCGATCTACCTCAGAATCTCTGGACTGAAGGATCGCCCCCTAACTACTGCTGTGGTCCGTAGGATGTGTCCTGACCTGTGCACAAAAAGGCACAGAAGTGTAGTATCAGCACAACCGACCCCATGTGCTGGTACGTGCCCGGCCTAACCTCGGTGAGGTAGTGACGAAGCTAAACCGGACCTACCACAAACAACCTGTGTAGATATATGTGGAATAATAGAAAGACAACAAGAATTTAAGCAGATAAAAGGGGAAGGGACATGCTGGGGGAGTAACAGTTCAATTATAATTTCAACAGAAGAGAAATAGAACTGAATATATAATAATTAACTAAAGGAAGCCAGTGAATAAACAGTTGCACGGCATCCAAGGCCGATAACAATAATCAATATAAGTTGTGGTAGGCAGACCACTCGCTCCCGATCATAATATATCATGGTCGGCGTGCCACACGATCCCAATCATATTATCTCGTGGTCGGCGTGCCACACAATCCCAATCATATTATCTCGTGATCGGCGTGCCACACGATCTCAATCATAATATCTCGTGGTCGGCGTGCCACACGATCCCATAATATAATATAATTGAATAATTCTATCAATATCTCCACAAAAGATCCCGTTAGGGGAGCTCTTCAATATAACAGTTAAGCCCGGCAAGGGTGCAGCTAACAGCTCAAAATATCCCAATAAGGGTGCAACTAACAGCCCAAAATACCCCGGCAAGGGAAGAACAACTCTACAATAAGTCCCGGCAAGGGAAAAATACCAAAATTCCTTTCTTAGCTCATTTGTATCTCAGCTATCATTTAAAGGTTCACTTAACAAGTAATTATCACAATTGTTCACTTCTTTTTACAACTTAATAGGAATTATGACTCACGGTCATGCTAGACTCGGGCGCATAGGTAACCGTCACCATACCTATACACCGACTCCACATAGCACATAACAAATATCAATCTAATCCTATTCCCTCAAGCCAAAGTTAGATCAAACACTTACCTCGATTCCGAAAATACCAACTCACAGCTCAAGAATTGCCTTTCCCCTAGAATTCGACCCCGAACCAATGATATCTAACATAAATTGATTCAATATTATCAATAATAACACAAGGATACAATTTCCTAGCTTAGAAATGCATTTTTCTAACTTTCTTTGAAAAATACTAAAATCCAACGCCGGGCCCAATTGGTCCAAACTCTAGGCTTGGACCAATTTCCAATTACCCATAACCCCACAAGTCCAAAAATTCAATTTATTTTAAGATTCGACCCCAAATTAAGGTTGAATCGCCCAAAATTCTCAAAAACCTAACTCTACCCGAAAGCCCTAATTTCTACCATGATTCTATGATTTAGGGCTAGAAAATTGATGTTTAGATGAAGGAAACAAGAAGAAATGAAGTTAGGATTACTTACCCAATGAATCATGAAGAAATTGGAGCTTGAATTTTGTTCAATGAAGGATTCTTGGGAGAGCTCGCGAGAGAATTTGGGAATAAATCCTGCACTGTTCTGTTTTAGGCTTTTAAACACACTGGGCGAAAAATGCCTTTCGCGATCACGGGAATGGGGACGCGATTGCGTGAGGATTGCTGCGACCGCGTAGAGGAAAAATCACTGAGAGGTCAATTGGTCTATGCGATCGCGTGGACTAGTACGCGAACGCGGAGAAAGGGAAGCTGGAAGCTATGCGATCGCGTAGAGGTACGGGCCAAAATAGTGCGATCGCTTCGATGAAGCCGCGATCGCGTAGAAGGATTTCCTTGTGCAAAAATTGCAGAAAATCTGCTAAGTCCTAAGAGCCAAAAACACCACGAACCACCCCCGAAAACACTCCCGAGCCCTCGGGGCTCCCAGCCAACCACACGCACTAACTCAATATCATCGTACGAACTTGCTCGAGCGATCAAATCGAACAAAATAACATCAAAATCAAAGAATCAACCTCCAAAATTCATGGCTTTTATTTCAAAGTTCAAACTTTCAAATTTTCCATTTTAGTCCGAAACACGTCAAAGAACGTTCGTTTTCAACCAAACTTTACAGATTGCGCTTAACGTCCATTTAAGACTTGTGCCGGGCGTCAGAACCAAACTATCAGCCTGATACCATTATTTTTGATCAATTTTCATTTTTCCTTAAACATTATCAGAAAACAATTTCACAGAAAATCTCCGTACCGGGCCTGGGACCTTAGATTTTGATTCCGGGAATATGTCCGGGTCCCAATTTTCTTTACGGACCCTCCGGGACCGTCACATCATGATTCCGAGTCCGTTTACCAAAAATGTTGACCAAAGTCAACTATAGCAATATTATTATCAAAATTCATAGTTTTTAACACAGAATTCAAATATTTCCACATAAAAAATTTTCGGCTTCGCGCCTTGATTGTGCATGCAAATCGAGGCAACCAAATAAGAGGTTTTCAAGGCCTCAGAAGCACAAAAAAAGGAAGAATTGCGGTGGTGACCCCTTGGGTCGTCACATGGCTCTTCTAGATATAACAACAACCCAGTATAATACCACTTAGTGGGATCTGGGGAGGGTAGTGTGTACGCAGACCTTACCCCTACCCTAAGATAGAGAGGCTATTTCCAAATAGACCCCGACATTCATCCCTCCAAGAACTTCCCTCCTTGCTGTTGGGGAGACTCGAACTCAACCTCTTGGTTGAAGTGGAGGTTGCTACCATCAGAGCAATCCCTCTTGTCAGTTTGACTCTTCTAGATCTCTCATTTAATTTGGTATTACCATATATTCATCAATATCTATATGGTGAATATCTCTTTCAAAGAGAAAGTTATACCATTATGGTAATTGTCAAAATTATATGCAAGATCTGTTTCTTGCATCACTGTTGTCCTTTGATAATCACATTACCAGATTATTTTGGCGTACAATAGGTACATGACCAGTGATCATTCATGACATTATGGTAATAATATTTTTTATTTCATCTCAAACCTTTCTCTAGAGATGAGTGTGGTATATTCACTACCACTAGCACGTTCATATTCTTCCAAGAATGAATATGTATTCATAAATTAGATGTAGTCACATTCACATTGTGAATGAACTATAAACATCTATATGTGCTTTATAAAATCTCTTGTCAAATCAATGACAAATATTACTTTCATAAAGTGAAAGATTATTTTGAGAATCCTTATTGTTCTCATTACTACAATGATGACGATTATAATTTCGTCTATTGCCGCATCCACATCCATTGATATATTCATAGTAATAATTTTATTTTCTTTCAGACTTATTATATACTTCTATCACATTCTCTTAAGGGAATGCGAATGGAGCAAATTTAATAGGACGAATTGTCAATTCTTTGCCCACAATCATACATGAATTTGATCATGGCAAGACAGAAATTTTAACACTTCGAGTGGTTATAATTTCTTTCAAACTCTATTAGAGTTGCAATCAAAATTTATCATCTTTGCTTGTATTTAAAATCAAATTATAGAATGTCAAGAATTTGAAAGAGAAAAGTAGAATATTTACCTTAAATCCAGAATTTGATCATAAGGAATTTCATAGAACAATTAACAGTCATTATGCTCAATCCCAAAGCTTATACTGAATTGGTTAGAGTCTCGTGTTGATAATGTGTTATGAATAATAAAAGAAGAAGAGTATCGCAGAGCAAAGTATAGAGAGAGCGAATTCTTATTTTTATGAGATCAATTACAATGGAATAAAACCCTCTATTATAGGAAGATGTTGACTTAGCCACCAAGTAATAAATCCTAAAATCTCTCCAAATATGGACATTCACCATAAATAGAATTCTATTTATAATACTATGATGATTTCCCTTCCTTTTTTTTTTCAATTTTCCCCTATTTCCCACTATTTGGACTTTTTATTAGCTAGTTCCATAGTTATAAAATTTATTTTAAAAAAATATAACTCTTCATTCATAATTCTCCAATAAAGAATGACTTATAAATAGAGAATTTTCTCCTCTATGATGTAATTCTTTATATAATAAATGATTTGTTAATTTTTGTATAAATATAGATTTCATGTATATGTGTATTTATTTTGCTTTATCAGTCAATTTTTTTAAGCCCTTAGTAAATACTTATGTGTTATACTACATTGAAGAATAGTCATTACTCTATATAGGAGAAATCTCTCTATATAGAAGAACCATAAATAAAGAGATTAACTTTTAGAAAGAAAATTTATATATAAAGAATAGAAGTCCAAATTGAACTCGAGAACGGAGAGAAATAGAGACATGTCTAGCATTGGAAATGAATTGTATTTAATAAATACGTCTTATAGTAAATGCGATTTATAAATATTCGCCATACCCCCCATTTCGGTATATACGACTTATTGCATGTATAATAACAACTTTCATTTATTTTTTTGTTATGCTTCATCCTTAAGTCGTACTCTACATATTCGTGTTATATATTTATGATATTCGCTTAAAAACAATACACCACTAAATTGTGGAGCCAAAAGTGCACGTTTTGAAGAAGAAAAATTCAATTTTCTTACTTGATACCACAAAAGCATAATAAACTATCTCTTGGTATTAAAATTAAGCTGTTTTTATCTCCATTAATATAACTGATGTATCGGTAATACGTTCTTTCAGAGATTTAAATCATTTCACTGAGGATTAAAGAAAAAACAATCATGTGTTTTAAACCAGCTAATTAGTGGCCCTCCTTTGGACCCTAAAAAGGACTAAAGGAGTAAATGAACTTTGTTCTACACTTATATTCTGCGAAATTTGAAGATAAAACGGAAAAGGTCCAAATAACAACCTAAACTATACGAAAAGGGTCAAATATAGTCCTCGTTAATACTTTGGCCCATCCATAACCCTAACGTTACATTATTGGCCTATATACCGCCCTTATTTCTAACTGCAACCACCATGGATAAGTCATCCACTCAGAATTAGCCATATGAAAATTAATATCCACATATTCCTTTTATTTAATTGTCCAACCCTACCCATAAATATAGCCCGACCCATCCACTCAGATACAAGAGCTTGATTGATTCAAGCTGTTATTCACAATTGATTTAGACAAATCACTATCATTAATTTTGAAGGAAAAAGACAACAGATGCAAAACTAAATCAGATGCTACCAAGATAAAAGAGTAGCAGATGCAGAATTAAACCTTGTCATTCCAAAACATCTGAGTTTATGGGTCGGGTTATATTTATGGGTTGGGTTGGACATTTAAATAAAAGGAATATGTCAGATGAACCTCTGATCGAGAAACTCGAATCTCGCTGGAAAGACCTCGAATCTGCCCAAAAAACTTGAACTAAACTCGGAAAACAAAATCGACAAACTCCATATGACACAAAGTAGACTAGTTCATTCAGTGGCTGCTGGAGGGTGGTCGACGAGCTGGTTATGTGGTCAGCGACTATGAGTTAAGGTGGTCGTCTATGGTGTGGTTTCCGGCGAGAATGAGAGGCGTGGTCTGTTCGTTGCTGGAGAAGACGAGGAAGCAGCAATGGTAGTTCGCTGGCTGTTGTCGCGTCGTGGAAGGGACTGGTTGATGACGGGAGCTTGGCGGCTTGGTGGTTACGGAAAGCTGGTGGGGTTTGCTGAACGAAGATGGCGATGGGGTATGGCTGGAGGGCTGTTTGGGACGACAGTTTGGTTTTCGTTTGGTTAAGTCATGGAGAAGGAAATCTTGGGATTTCATCCGTTTGTTTCAGATGGGTCGGGTTATATTCATGGGTCGGGTTTCTGAGTTGGGTTGGACATTTAAATAAAAGGAATATGTGGATATTAATTTTCACCTGGCTAATTTTGAATGGATCACTTATCCAGGGTAGCTACCGTTAGAAATAAGGGTGGTATATAAGCCAATAATGTAATGTTAGGGTTGTGGACGGGCCAAAGTATTAATGAGGGTTATATTTGACCCTTTTCGTATAGTTCAGGGTGGTATTTGGACCTGTTCCGAAGATAAAATAATGGATATAACTTTCTTCAACAATCAAATGAGTCTTACTCATGGTCTTTGCTATCAGTATGTTAATCCGCCATGACAAGCATATGATGGGCCACTATTTCAACTTCATGATTTCTGAATTTTAAAACAACGATTTTAGGTGATAATAATTGGATTCTACATTTAATATTTGTACATATTTAATAACTTTTTTACCATATATAGACAGGATTTTTTACCTCCTATAGCAAAGGTTAACACCTTATTTATTTTAAATAAATACTATCTAAAAAAAATTATATTTTATAAATACCTTTTAATTTGTATAGCAAAATATTTAATTTTGGTTACCTTCTACTCGTAAGCCACTAAATACGTTATTCAGTTACACTATTTTATTTTTCTCTCTTCCCATATCCCCTGAAAACATAATATTCAATCTTAAAATTCCTCTCCGTGCTTCCCATCTGTCCCACATCCACCACCCTCAACCCTCTTACTCAATGCCAATGCCAACCCCTTAACCAAAATCATCAATATTTTCAAGAAGCAAATCATCAAGTCAACAAAATACCAGGACAAGAAAATCAACGCATTGTTATATCTCTTCTCCGTCGGATCACCGCCTTAGAATCTTCCCCCTGCCATATCTCTTCTAGTTCTCATTGTTCTCGTCAGTCCCTACTCGATGTTGCAGCGTGTACTATTCAAACGCACTTCAGAGCCTTTTTTGCTCGTAGATCAAGAACTATTCGGCATCTAAAACAGCTGGCTTTCAATGTATTCATTGTAATTCAATATATCTCGCTGTATGTCATGTATTTCATTGTATTTCAATGTATCTCGCTATATTCTATTTATTTCATTGTATTCACTATTTCGCTATTGTCACGACCCGAATTTTTTCACCCTCGAGCGGCGTAATTGCTCCTACTAATGGGAGCTAGGCAAGCCAAACCTTAACTATTTGCTACACTTTTATTTTTGCTTCTTTTTAACAAACACGAATCAATAATACGATAAAAATGGAATTTTAAACCAATAAGCGGAAGTAAACAATTATATATTTTAAGGCTACATCTATTACAACTTCTAAAACCTCAAATACCCAAAAACCTGGTATCAGATTATCACAACTGTCTAAGAGTTACTACAAACAAGGTATGAAGAAATACAATACACTGTTTCTGAACGAAGAAAATGAAACAAGAAATAGAGATAGAGGAAGACGCCAGGGCCTGCGTACGCCTGCATGTCTACCTTAGGTCTCCGAGTGGACTGAAGGAAGCCCTCCAACTACTGTCCGAAAGCTGCTCCTAGATCTGCACACAGTGCAGAGTGTAGTATCAACATAACCAACCCCATGTGCTGGTAAGTGTCTAGCCTAGCCTTGGTGAAGTAGTGACGAGGCTAGGACCAGACTACCAAATAAATTTGTCCAGTTCATATATATATATATATATATATATATATATATATATACAGCGGAAAAGAAATACAATAACCAGTCAATGTGGGGAAGGGGAAACATATTGTGGGGGAGATAATAATTCCGAATAGAAAGGCATCAAGTAAGGAAAGAAACAACATAACTAGAAACAAGGAGCCAGAAATGAACAATTGCACAGCATCACCCTTCGTGCTTTTACTCTCAGCCTCAACAAAGCAGTTATATAATAAACATGTGCATAGCATCTCCCTTAGTGCTTTTACTCTCTTCCTTACCAAATCAATCATATAATCAAAATGTGCACGGCATCACCCTTCGTGCTTTTACTCTCTTTCCTCATCATATAATCAATAGAATCGGCACGGAATGGTATGTCGTACAGTACTGCATCACCCTTTGTGCTTTACACTCTTACCTAACAATAACAAACAATGCACGGCATCACCCTTCGTGCTTTAACACTCTTCCTCACCCAAACAACAATCACAAACAATGGGGCAAGGGTATAACAACTAAACAATTTCATCCTGGAAAGGGAACAAATTCAATAATATTAACATCCCAACAAGGGAGATAACCAATAAAGCAACAATATCTCGGCAGGGAACAATTTAATAAGTTTTTCTCTTTCTTTCACTTTTACTTCATTGCTCACTTTACCATTTGAGCCAATGCTCCAAAGGGTTCCATCTTCTCATGTACTTTCATCAATCGTAATATAACTTGAGCCAATGCTCCAAGATGTTCAAAGGTCACAATTCCTCCCACAAACTTTCACAACAACTAGAAATCATCACCAATACATGGAAAATACAACGATATCAAGATATTAACAATATAAAGACTCACAGTCATGCTAGACACAAATGTGAAGATACTTGTCAACATGCCTATACGTCGTACTCAACAAATATCACATAGTAAATAGGACTCAACTTCTAATCCCTCAAGTTAAGGTTAGACCAAACACTTTCCTCGAACTTTAACGACTAACTCAAGGTTCAATTATAGCTTTACCCCTCGATTCCACCGCCAATTCGCTCGTATCTAGTCACAAATTACTTAATTACATTAATAAATGCTAAATAAATCAACCCCAAAGCATGAAAATGAGTTCTTCATAGTTTTACCCAAAAAGTTAAAAATTGCCCCTCCGGGCCCACATGGTCAAAATCCGAGTGTTCGAACCAAAACAATATTATCCGTTCCCCCATGAACCCAAATATATGATTTGTTTTTAAATCAGACCTCAAATCGAGTTCCAAATCCCAATTTTTTTGAAAAACCTAGGTTCTACCCAAAACACCCAATTTCCCCCCATGAAAATCATAGATTTTGAGTTGAAATCATGATAAAGAAGTTAAGGAGTGAAGAAAACTAGTTAGAAACGACAAGCAAATTCTGATCGCACTGAACTAGGCTAATAACCTTTCAAAGATCCATAATAACTCCTTTTTTTTCTCATAACACATAAGAACAACCATCATACCCCGAGTAATCATCCACAGTCCACAACCCAATACATCAAGTGCCCTTCTGGCATTAATTCCCAAATCAAAGATATCACCACAATCTTCATACTTAGCTTAACTCTTCGACCAATCCAGTGACCACTTACCACACTTATACAACCTTTACATAGGGCACGCCCCCAAAAACTTCTGTGACAGATAACATGCCTGTACATCCAAACTACCTGCCGCATTAATGCTAAAAATCGATCAAGAATCCTTAACCAGGATGCAAAGCCTTTTTCACAAAATACCGATCTTAGGTGACGCTGAAGGCAATACCCACTTACTTTAAACATCGAAACCCCTTTCCTACTAATCCGAGCTCGTGACATCCTTGTCACCACCAAACTGCAACCTTGATCCTCACTTCTAATTCCATACCACTTACTGCACCCATTATGCCAATATACGATAGAACACAATTTTTTTTAAAGTTTAACAGTTAGCTTTCATTGATATCAAAAAAAATTACAATGAAGAGTATATAGTAGTAGTATGGACTAACCACTACTTCCAGTATGAACACCTACAAATACATGAATTTGCAACCTAAAGCTAAGGGTAATGGTTAAGTTGTCGTAGTTCAGCTTGCCAAAGCTTACTGTTTCTGCCACGAATATGAAGAAGCAATGCACCCTCGCGACATAACTGGTTCTCCTCAAATGCTTTCCCTTCAAATCTAATATAGTTTTTATTTCTCCAAATCAATGCAACAGTGGTTACAAAGGCAGCAGCAGCAACAGCCTTGTGCCACAGTTTACTCCTAGCTTGACAGCATATCCATTGGAGTTCAGCTTCCCAGCTCCCAATTGTTCTGTTATGGCCTATCCAGCAGCACATTCTATGCCATAGTCGATTAGTGACTGGGAATTCAAAAAACAAATGAGCAAAATCTTCTTCATGTTGCTTACATAATACACAATTCATAGACACCTGCACACCAATTTTCTGTAATCTGTCGACAGTAGGCAGTCGATGTTGAGCAGCAAGCCAAGCAGTGAATTTGTGTCGAGGAAGTACATTAGAGATCAATAGCAGATTCTTCCATTCCACCTTAGGAAAGATAGGAAGAATTACATGGTAAAGTTTCTGAATATGGAATTTGCCTAGCCTGCACAACCCATCCAGTCTAAGTGAGAGATCACCTTGCAATTGTTGATTATCCAGAATTGGATTTCTGCAGTCCAATATCTTCCTAACTACCCAAGATGCTGTCTTGAGAATAGCATTGTAGCAATGTCATGGTTCTTAATATAATAGTAGTGTATCCATTTGATCCACAAACAATCATTTTTCCTTGCCAAGTCCCAAAGGAGCTTAGTGATAGCTGCCTTATTCCATATATGCATGTCTATGATGTTGAGACCTCCAGCAGTGACTGGTCTACAGACCCATTCCCAGGCTACCAGAGCTCTTTTAGTAATTGTTGCACTCCCAGTCCACAAATAAGATCTGCAAACAGCTTTAATGATCTTCAGAACCTTCTTTGGCAGGATGAATATTTGTGCCAAGTAAGTTTGAATACCAAAAATAACAGTTTTGATCAATTGACATCTTCCTGCATAAGATAGTAATTTGGCAGACCAGCAAGTGATTTTATCAGTGATCCTCTCAATCAGTGGTAAGTAATGGTGAATGGCAAGCTTCTTTGAGTGAAGAGGTATCCCTAAATATTTGAATGGCAGCTGACCCTCAATGAAGCCCAGAGACTCTAACATGACTTCTTTGACATTTTAATGAACACCAGCCAGATAAATAGCACTCTTAGTATTGTTAGCATATAGTCCAGAAGCTACAGAGAATGTAAGGAAAGAATCATGTAGAATCTGGATAGAAATAATGTCAGCTCGACAGAATAGGAGAAGATCATCAGCAAAACAGATATGGGCACAGTTCAGCTTCCTGCATTTTGGATGGAAGTTGAAATCTCCATTTCTGTGTAACTGAGCCATCAGCCTATTTAAGTATTCCATAGCCAGAACAAATAAATAAGGTGACAAGGGATCTCCTTGTCGAATACCCCTTCTAGCACCAAAAGGCTTAGTGAGACCACCATTCAACACTAGTGAGTAAGTCACAGAAGTGACACAAGCCATTGTCCAATTAACAAATTTTGATAGAAATCCAAGATCAATAAGTAGTTGTTTGAGGAAGCTCCATTCAAGAGTGTCATATGCCTTCCTCAAATCCACCTTCATAGCACATCTTGGAGACACACCTTTCATGGAATAACCCTTGAAAACTTCATGGCTAAGCAAAATATTATCAATGATGCCCCTCCCTTTAATAAAGGCTGACTAGGTTTTTCCAACAAGATCACCAATAACAGATTTCAGTCTCCTAATGATGACTTTGGATATAATCTTATAGACAGTAGTGCAGCAGCCAATAGGTCTATAATCTTTCACTGTTTTAGGAGTTTTATCTTTAGGCACAAGAGCAATAGCAGTAGTATTGACCATGTGAGGCAGTGTACATGTAGAAAAGCAGTCCTTTGTAGCAGAATATACATCTTCCTTGACTATCTCCCAGTTTCCAGTAAAGAACTCCACAGGGAATCCATCTACACCTGGTGCTTTGTCTTTAGGCATGTCCTTAACAGCTGCAGTGATTTCCTCCATAGTAACATCCTGAATAAGTGACCTTTGCTGTGATAAGGTCAGACATTGTCCTTCCTTAACAATAGCAGTATTAATGCAAGGCAATTCAGCAGCACATTCACCCATCAATGACTTGAATACTTCAATAAATTCCTGCTCCACAGCCAAGGGATCTGTCAGCTTCAAACCTGCATCAGTGTATATAGAAGTAATATTATTCTAACTTGTTCTGATCTTCCACTGAGCGTGGAAATATTTTGTGTTTGCATCTCCACATTCTATCCAACAAGCCTTTGATTTCTGCCTCATAATTTTCTCCTCTACATTGCTCCATTTTTCAATGTCATTTAGAGCTGCTTTCTCCTCATTAAACAATTTCTCTGAAAATGGATTATGTAGCAACTGATTCTGTATGATATCCAATGATTCCCTAGCCTGAATTAGCCTCTGTTTGTAGGAGGCCATATGGATGTTCATTTCTTTTAAGTGCTGTTTCAAGATCTTCAATTTATACCAAATCTGTTGCAGAGGTGATCCTTCACACTGCTGACTCCATACTTGCTGCAAAATAGAAGAAAACTGGGGATTCTCCATAATAGCATAATAAAATCTGAATGATTTAGGATGCAATAGTTTTTGACTCCCAAACTGCATGATAATAGGAGAGCGATCAGAGACTGAGGGATTCATAAAATCCGCTTCCAGATGCCCATATTGCTGAAGCCACTGAAAATTACCCAGTGCCCAATCAATTTTGCTATAGACATGCTTATTAGTCCATGAATACTTCCAACCATTAGATCTAAGGGAGGTCAATTGGAGATCAGAATGACCTCTTTAAACTCTCTAACTTCAACATCAGTAACAGGAGAACCAATCCTATCATTAGAGCATAGGAACGAATTAAAATCACCACTTAATAGCCATGCATCTTGATTGGGAACATTTACTGATCTTAGATCATTCCACAGCTGTTTCCTTAGGACTCTAGAATTGTGAGCATAAATGACACTCAATTGTATTCTGACTTTATTCAAAGGATCTTCTAACAAGAGCGAATAAACTGGTCAGTCACACAGGAGATATGTATCTGAATGTGAGGCTTCCAGATTAGCCATATCCTTCCATTGACAGCTTTGGCATAGTTGCATTGTACCTTCCACCCTTTAGCAATCTACAATCTTCTTTGCTTTATGTTCCTTTACTCTAGTTTCAAGACATCCCAGGACATCAACTTTACTCCCAGCCAGAAAGCTTTTCAGTTCTTTTTGTTTATGGGCTTTATTAAGCCCCCTAATGTTCCATGTGACTATAATCATGAATCACTAGGCTGCAAACTCCAAGAGGGACCAGGATCCAACTGTTGTCCCCTCCTACCATCATCAAGTAGAGCAGCAACAGCCTTGCCTTTGTCATGGTCAGCCATAACCTCTATATCACCACTAGATGCATTAGATTCAACATGTACTTCCTGATTGGCAGGGTCATCTAATCCAGTCCTCTGACTTGCATTCATATCAGTATTAATCTGCACCCTCTGCATCTTCTCATCATGTTGCACAGATTGCACTGACAGGCTAGGCAATGTACTTGCAGGCATTGTTAAGCTTACCAGTGTATCTGCATTAGCTTTAGGCAGCCACTCCTGCTTTGTAATTTTTGCTGGTTTTTTAACTCTAGGTCTTTGCCTTAGTTCCTTACCTTGCTCTTGCACCTCCTGTACCCCATCATTATATCCATTATACCAACAGTCAAAAGTGTCATGGCCAAATTTTAAGCAGTGATTGCAGAATATAGGCTTCCAGTCATACTCAATCACCTGTAACTTTAGACCAAAAGGAGTTTCAATTTCAATTTCCTCAGGCAGAGGATAAGCAGCATCTACTTCAACCAGTACTCTAGCATATGAGATCTTCTCGAAATGAGTTGTATATTTATCAGTGTACAGAGGTTTACCTACTGCACTAGCTAGTTTGCTTAGAATTTCAGGAGACCAGTAGCCCAATGGTAGACCAGGGAATCGAATCCAAACAGGTACAGTACTAAGAACATCATTTTGAAAAGAAAAATCAACATCCCAGGTTTCAGCACCATAGGTTTGTTCCTGTACGAGTATGGCCCATATTAGAGAACTAAATTCTTATCCTCAACATTATTGAATCGAAAGATACAATAATCATCAGAATGGACTAAGATCTGTGGTTTAGCCACAAAATTCCATACATCCAAAACGAAATTCTCCAGAGATTTTAAAGTGGGATTATCACCAATAATGTATCCAATTAATGAAGCATTCCAGTACTCCGACTGAGGTTTCAGTTCAGCTTCACTAATTTTGACTACCTTTTTCCCATCCCTATCAGTAGGAGGCACAAACGAGAGAGCCTTACCCATAGTACGATACCCCTGACGACCTCAGCAACAGTAGGAGATGAATGCTCAGATACAGCTACATCAGAGAACTGCAATCTTTACATAGCAAGACTTGCAGGAGCTTCATCAATTACCATCGGAGGAGACACAACATTCACAACTTCATCTGCATGCTTAGTATCGATCGATTGGAATTTTTGAGGAAGGAAGTTGCCAAACGTTAGTGGTTCTAGTTCTTTAGTCACACTCCGTGTTGGTGTAACGATTTGGGCAGTGGTGACGGCCGGTTGTCGCCGGCGACGAGCCATTATCAGCGAGAAAGCTTCGTGCTACCTTGGGCCAAGTTGTACTATTTCATTGCTTAACGTGCGCCGAAACCTTTTCGTCCCTTGATTATTAGTAGTCGACTTTTTTATAGAACACGATTTTCATCATAGCTGTGGAACTACTAATAGATTAACACTTCATCATATAAAAACCTTTTACTTAACTCACTTCAGGAGAACCATAGCAACACACGGGTGAATTCTCATAACCGTAGAATATGCAAATCTCCAAGTAGTGGTCTAAACTGCTATAACCCTTTCAGGATCCGCCTACACATAATATGCCACAATAGCAGAATACTTCTGAATAACATCAATTACAGCAGCGGACGAGTCTCATACATGCCGTCACAAATCACTTGCATAACTTGATCACGTTGAAGGAACTGATCACCACCACACAAATGCACATTCTGATAATCCCTCTACGAATCCGAAGCTTTTTCTCATTTTTCCTCCCAAATGCTACACTGCAAGTTAAACTATCATAAAACATTCTGGTCTTCTTCTCATAAGCTGCTATAAAAGCTTGATTATTAACCATACTTATAGGCTCAAAACATTAGGCACCACACCTAACCCCTTTGAATTCACTAGGACCGTTGTTGAGAGTCACCCGCTCTGGCTTGGTCCCGAATATAATCATCTTCGCTTGCACAGGAACACCCATCTCAATGAAATACTCGACTGGATCACTTCCCTTGTAAACCACCTCTGTATGAACATTTAATCCAGAATCTTACCAAAGCTTGAAGATGAGCCAGTAAGGCCAACTATAACACATCTTTGCCAATTCCTTTGTTCAGATACCACTCACGTTCTTTTCCCTTAGCCGAAATAACTTACCAATATGCCTATAACCCGAAATGTCACGAGAAGATAACCATAAAACCCAATCGTAGGCACCAGGACTCTCCCACTTAGCTTGAAGCTACCATTACACAAATCTAGGACTCACCAAGATTCTTTCTTTATTGTTGGAATAAATTTGATACGCTCAAATTACACATTAATAATTAGTGTAAAGCGGTCGATGTCAAATATAATAACCCAACTAGGTTGGGGTCGAATCCGACAGGGAATAGGTGTGAAAAGGTTACTTGTTCAGTGTGTTGCTTGACTCAAGTTCAATCTCTATTCAGTTAGTTGTAACAAGAGAGAGTGGTATGTGGTGACTAGAGTATTTATGATTGTTTGAATTTAAGTAGCAAATGACTTCAACAATTAATGAGTAAATAAGTGGAATAAAATCAACCTTCAATGTAGTGTAATGTCAACAAGTGTTAATATGATATTTTTCTAATGGGAGGTTCTGTAGATATGCAAATGATGTCTAATGTACTACTCACTATTTCCCAATGAATGAGTAGTATTTCCTCTTTATGATATTTTCAAATATAAAAGATCTACACTTACAAACCATCAATAAATGCCAATTAAAACCCACTTATTCCTAAGCAATTTTATCAAATAAGGTTTAAAGTCTTGAGTCATTGATATTTACTTCTACCAAATCCTAGCCCACTTTCCCAAGCAAAGAAAGAATTTAATGGATTTTGTTATTATTTGCAACCACCAACAATAAATGAAGGATGAGAAGTAAATAAATATCAACCATCCATTATATATATATATATATATATATATATATATATATATATATATATATATATATATATATATATTCAATGTTAAACACCCATTAACATAACACCCATTTAGGGTTCACAACCTTAGTATTTAAAACTATCTACACATGCTAAAATACAAAACCTAACTAATATTCAATGTCATAAATGCCTACAAAGAAGAGATTCTCCACCCAAAAGCTTCCAAAAAAGGGAATATTAAAGTGTTAGAATGTAGCTCAAAAGTAATACAAGATATGCCCACAAAGGTCTATTAAAACTATTTATAGGTGGACCAATTTCAGGACAGAAAATGGACAAATTTGCCCTTCCAGGTCACTTATGCGACCGCAGACTTGTAGCATAGCAGGTCTGCGGTCCGCATTTTGAGCAGCCTCTCCGCATATCCAAACCCTAGTTGTCAGGCCTTCATCGCAGTTCCATCATGCGGTCTTCATTTGAGTTATGCGACCGCAGATTTGCATCACATCTTCGTTCTTGAGTTTTCTTATTGTTCATTCTGCGGCACACATGCGGTCTGCATGTTGATTCTGCGACCGCATATTTCATCGCATTCTTAACATGGTTTTTTAGCTCCAGTCTCTATAATGTTCTGCGATTTGAGATGCGATTCTGCGGTCCGCATGTGAGATCTGCGACCGCAGAATGGTCCGCAGATTTGCACTTGTGCATTGTCATGCTCTTTTCTTCTCTTTTTCCTTCCATTTTCATATCTTTGGTCTTCCCTTCCTCTTGAGTTGTAAGAACACCAAATCTACATGAGTATCAATTATAATTGCATAAAAACAAGCTAGAGTTTAAGTAATTAGTATTGAAATGTGCCAAAATTCTCCGGCACATCAACACCCCCAACTTAAACTCTTGCTTGTCCTCAAGAAATTAAAACATGCTTAGCCTATTATAAACGCTATTTACAAATACGAAATGATAGTGACTCAGGATAGTGTTCATTGCTAGTTCTTCAAGCATGCATTTACAATTGCTTCACCCTTCTTAGATTAGAAATATGTACAGAGAAAACTAATCAATCCTGTGAACTCTGAGCCTCAACATTGTGACTAGATGTTACCCTCAGCTGAGTGCACTTTCGTTTGACTCAAAAAGCTCAACTTCAGTTCAATTCCACACTTCATATACCTTTACCAGAAAGAAAGTCCCAGAATCACAAAATTTACAAGGACAACAAAAAGGGATCATTTACAAACACACTCACTCTCAGAAAGAACTTCCAGTGCTGCAATATGTCATTCCATAGGCTTGCCCTTATTTTAATTCACCGCCTATTCAAGAATGTTCGGTTGGAGGTCTCATAAGGGCTTTTTGGCTTGTAATGCAGGTTCAGGGATGGGTTAGATAAACATTTGGGTACAAGTGACTTCACCCTCTTTGAACACTAATCACATTTTACAATTCTTTTGCACTCCTTTTTAAACCCCCATGTCTTTGTTTTCGTCTATCCTCCAGTGTAGAGCTACCTTCCATATATTTTTATTGTTGTTCAAGACTCCCAATTTTGTAAACATAAACACTATTAGATTTTTCTTTTCTTTCTCTTTTTCTTCTCTTGCTTATGGTTATCATTTTTTTTAAGCTTGAACAATTTTACAAACTCTTTTAAGGCATGATGCCCTAAACTCACATACAATCTTAACGATCTTCCACTTTGACCCTACCCCCAACTTAGGCTTTTAGCCTCATTCTCAATGTTCAAAGAGGGACGGGTTCAAGAGAGCAAATTGTTTTTCAAAACGGGAAAGCTTTGTAATGAGTTGGCCAAAGAAAGGTTAACAAGGCTCAAAGTGGATGCTAGTGGTATCCTTTATACATGGGTAGGTTTGAAAGGGTAAAGAGGTTTTGCACATTATCACAACAAATGCCTAAGGTCATTCCTCCAACCAAACATACTATCATTAGCATTGAAAACTAACCGGTCAAGTTCTAGATGACAGATGTAAACACGAGAATTATATACAAACAGAGAACTCACACACACAAGGTACATGAACTGCTTCATTCACATTATTTGACACTTCCGAGTAACCATTTTTCAACTCAAAGCTTTCATCATAAACACAAGTATGATTCTGGGTTACCATAGAGTCACAGAGCGAGCCTCAGATTCACAGAATTGATCATCGAGACAAATTCCCTTAAGACAGTTGTCAATCTATCTATCATTAGGAAAAGTCGACGAGAATGACTATAGGAGGGTATGTGTTATGTACAGATACACATGCTCGATACTAGGCAATTACACCAAACCGGTCACAATGATTTACACCTAAGATCCTGATTCTATTTACACCCTTGGAAAAGAACCAGAAAAATAATAACCAAGGAGAATTGATTCACAAACTGATATTTAAACGAACACGAACATGAACTCAATAACTTTTATCAAAAACCAAAATCATACATCACTCATATACCACAGTTATACCAATGTATACAGATACGATACACATAAGTACATGAGTTTCCAGCTATATACACAACAAAAATCATGCAACGCTACCTGCCCACCCCCAACTAAAAAAATATGCATTGTCCCCAAAGCATAAAAGTAAATAGTAGAGTTTGAGGGGAAACTCCCTGAGGCACAATATGTGCTATGGGAGTCGGCAGCTGGATGAGTGCTGGAGGGACCACCCTTGGATGTGGCTATGATAACTGGCACTGACTCAGGTGGGAGTGTGATCTCCTCCGCTGGTTGCTGCTCTGAGGCAGGGGAAGGAACTGGCTGTGCCGCTGGAGTTGATGCTAGAGGGACAATATCATCGGATCGCACATGAGAACTACTGGATGCACCAGCTGTGGATGGGGAAGCTACAGGAGCTGTAGGACCTCCTCTGTCAAGCAAAGACCTCTACAGGGCAATCTTCATCTGTGCCCTCTCTACCTCGTCAGCAGCAACATCCTCAATCTCATCATCCTAAGTAGAAAGTTCACCAACCATCTTCCCCTTATCAATAAGAGGAGGGGCTTCGTCTGTGGAGAACCTCAAACTATGTTCTTCCTCATCCTCTCCATCACCCTCCAAGTTACCCGAACTACCGGTCTCCTCATCAGAAGAAATATTAATAGGACCAGTGGGAGCTGCGGTATGAGATCCTCCGGGGTTAGGAATCACAGGATCTGTCATTAAATTTGTGAAATAAATCCCCAAGTCTGGAGCTGTGCCGGCACCTTGATCACCTTCCGATGGAAGGAGGGATGAAAGATCAAATTCCAAATTTTGAATCTTTTGGAGTACGACCTTTGTAGAAGAAACCTCCTTCTTGAGGTAGGGCAGGCCACTCACCTCACCTCTTTCTAATTTTTCCACCCTCAAATCAAGTCCCTTTAGCCGTTCCGCATACACTGATGCTTTTGCTGAATATCTGTCACGACCGCTTGCATGGGGGTAAGGGCTTGCTTGATCAAATTGGGCAGAGTTTTCAGAAGCTGGTCGACTTTTGCATTTGCATATTGGGCCAATATACCAAGCTTTGAGACTGCCGGAGGAGCAGGTGGCGTCTGAGCAGTGGTAGGTGTAGGGGCAGTCTGAGGAGTGGAGGATGCTTTATAATCGATCTGAGGAGTGACAGAAGGCTGGGATGAAGGAAGGTCCTCCTTAACAACACCAACATGAGGCACCACAACATCACCAAGACGGGTTATATCAATAATACCTGCCTCCATGCCCATTTTGTCCTTCCAGACATCCACCGGGACATTAGCAGCTTGACATAGAGCTGTGATCAATGCTGGGAATGAGAGAGATGTAGCATCTTGCATGGCCCGCTTACCCATTTCTTGAAATATGATGGACCCCATATAAATCTTGTTTCCCTGTATCGTGCAAGCTACCAGGAGAGCCTTCTCAATGGAAATTTCAGTTTCGTTCTGCGTAGGGATCAATCTGGATGCGACGAATGCAAGCCAGTATCGTCCCTCCCATGAGAAACTTTCCTTGTAGATCTTGTTTCCTGGTTGTATCTATGCAAGTGTCCCACTTGCAATGACAGAGGCAATCCAGTTACGTTTACTCTCTTTGTTTGCAAAGTTGGCATCATACTCTGCTGTTGATATGCCGTCTTCCCACTCTGGGACGAGTAGTTTGTTTATTGCCTTGGCACCGCACTTGACGGTAAAGCCCCGTACTTCTACCTTCTCCTGATACATCCTCTGACGCTTATGATACTTGGTTCTAGATGCTCCTTAAGATGCATAGAACTCGCGCACCATTGACTCATTGTACTCAACAGAAGGTTCAGTGAACTCTAGCCATTTTGTCCGCTTGATGTTAGCGAGGATATAAGGGTATTTCTCCTTCTCATTCAGACTCAACTGCTTTTCAGGCAAAAGTGACCTCCAGAGGAGCCCAGCTTTATACCTGTCCCTAGACCCCTCAACTCCCCAAGGGAGATGGTATTCTGCACCTTCAGCCCATTGCTTTTTCCGGGCTTCAGCATGTATGTCGACCTCTGGGCGAAACTCCTCCCCCTCAGACTGGGAGGGTTGTTGCTGTGCATGTTCCACTTTTTGTTTCTTCTCTTGGGAGACTTGGTTGCTATTCATTTTTGTCTGGGCGACATGTGTGCACAAGGTGGAATAACAACATCAAGACTTTGGGAGATGAATCAGAGAATTCACAGAGAAAAGTAAAAAATGCAGTCCATTTTGCGGTCACAGAACCACTCTACGGACCGCGTAATAACTGCATACTTGCATGCCTAACTAGTTGGTCAATCTGCGATGCAGAATGCGGTCGCATAACCACTATGCGGACCGCAGACTCATGGCAGAATGAACATTTGAACCTTCAAAAATTTTCAATTCTCTGTTTCAATATGCGGACAGCAAATCAATTCTGTGACCGCATTCTCCACCACATTTTCATTATTTTCTCAGCCAATATAGGAGGTGATTATGCTGTCAGTCTACGGACGTCATAATAGTTTTGCGATCGCAGACTGACCGTAGAACTTCATCTTCTCTAGGTGACCTAGGGTTAGTTGGTCCATATATCAGACATGCGGACCGCAGAACTCGTTGTTCTTCAGTAGAAAATCCTAGTTTCCTACAATGGCTATCCTATGTTTGTTCAGTCCCATTCCCCACATCATGCTTAGCCTAAATAGACCATATTTATCAGAAAGCAACCAAACAAACTAACTCAAACCAAAATTTTACACACGAGTTTTGAATGAAAGAGAGTGGAAGAGATTCACATACCAGGATCAGTGCACAAATGTCGATTAGAGAGTTGTTGGTGAGTTTGGTGATTGTCCTTGCTTGGGTTCGATCAGATTTACCTACTTTTTTCTATTTTATTATATTATATTTTTTCGTTTTGTTCTGTAGTTTGTTTTTCTCTTTTATTTTTTTGTTTTCTTTTGAAGCGAAGTGTATTTGAGACATACCTGGCGAATCTGCGGTGGACAAAGCATCGCAGAACACACTATGTGATCACATATGTGTTCTGCGATGTGGAATTTGAAGGAATTTATAAGGCCTCAAATGTGGTCAAACCTGCGGTCCCAGAGTCAACACCCGGACCGCAAAATGAACATTTTCGCCGCATTTCCAACTGCCAATTTTGGCCTCTTTCTAACTACGTCTGCGGTGGATCTGCGGACCGCAGATCAATTGTGCGACCGCATTTCTGCCACATTTTTCACACTATGCTTTTCCTTCACTTTTTCATGCATTTTCACCAAGTGTTAGGATCTTTTGAACTCCCAGCACCTCAACAGATATTGTAAACATAAAAAATGAAAAATGCAAAGAGAAAAAGGGTGTTACCACCCATGGGTTGCCTCCTATGAAGAGCTTGATTTAACATCACAGCACGACGGGATTGATGTTCCTTCAATTTCACTCAGTGGTCGGGCAAGGACCTTCTATTAGAGCCAGCTGCTCCACCAAATTCTTTTCACCATCAATGCCCAAATAATTCTTGATGCGTTGGCCATTGACTTTAATTTTACGAGACCCATTTGTTGATTCTAGTTCTACCGATCCATACGGGAAGATATTTACCACTTTGAAGGGACCGGACCATTTTGATTTAAGCTTGCCCGGAAACAATTTAAGCCTCGAATTAAAGAGCAAGACCAAATCACCCGCCTTGAACTCCCTCTTCAAGATCTTTTTGTCGTGGACAAACTTCATCCGCTCTTTGTACATAGCTGCACTTTCATAAGCATGGAATCAGAATTCCTCCAGTTCATTGAGTTGTGTCAACCTCAAATTTGCAGCCTCAGCCCATTCCAGATTCAACTTCTTCAATGCCCACATGGCTTTGTGTTCTAACTCTACCGTATGCACACAATGCATCATCTGGCTTTCTTGACCAGTCGTTCCTATTTGCATTCATAGTTTTTGCTAGAATATTTTTGATGTCCCGGTTGGAAGCCTCAACTTGACCATTCGACTGCGGATGATAAGGTTTGGCCGCCTTGTGCTTGACACCATACTTTTCAAGTAACCACGCAAAATCTCTGTTGCAAAAGTGCGATCCACCGTCACTAAGGATGGCGTTTGGGGTGCCAAACCGAGTGAATATGTTCTTCTTCAAAAATGCGGTAACACTCCTCGCATCAATGTTTGGTAAGGCAATGGCTTCAACCAATCTGGACACGTAGTCCACAGTCACCAAGATGTATTTCATCCCATAAGAGCCCTGCAAGGCAATGACAATATCCCAATCAATAATACCGGGAGAAACATTCCGAACCATATCTGTAGTGCCATTACTATCCTCCAATTCTCAATTTATAACCAGCAGTTCGCGTCACATAAGATTGAATAGGAAAGAACCAAGGGCATAAGCCTCAAGGAATAAAATCACATGATGAGGAATCAAGAAGGGAAGTACTTCTAACAGCCTTTTAACCTCCCGAAAATAATACAGACATCTTCGTACAGATCCACAAGACTCTACTAGACTTGCTCATGACTCGTGAGACCTAAGGGAACCTAGTGCTATGATACCAGCTTTTCACGACCCTAAACCCAACCCAATCGTGATGGAACCTATCGTGTAGACAAGGCCAGCCGACACACCTCAAATTCAAAATAAGCAATAAAAATAATAACTACTAAGTCATTAATTAGAATTAAAATCCCAAAATAAGCATTTAACAATATAATTTACGAAAATAAAAACCAATACAGCCTGACATCGGGGTGTCACCAGTCATGACCATCTAAAACAGTACTACAAATCTGAAAGCCTACTCTACTACTAAATAACTGAATCAGAAAGGAAATAAGATAGAGGGAGGTTACACTGGGTTGCAAATCACCAAGCAGCTACCTAGTAAACCTCCGAAGATCTGCTGGAACTATCCACCCTCAGCAGCAGGGCCTATAGCGCCCGAATCTGCACACACAGGTGCAGGGAGTAAAGTGTGTACTTCCAACTCAGTGAGTAATAAAATAAATAAAGATTGACCGATACAAAATCACGTTTTACACAACATTTAGATATCATAGGCATAACAAAAATCAGTAATATTACAACGCATATTCACGTATGTTAGCTAATCCATAAGGTAGTCGACATAAATCCGTGAAGAGATTGTCTTTAAGATAATAAAGAAGGTTAGATAAAATGTACGTGGGTGCTCGGCAAGTATGGCCGTGTGCTAGTCATGGCCCTCCAGTTTGGGTTGTGACATATGTATCATGCATTTCATTTCAGTAGCCCTCAGAGGTACCCAGATGTTACAAATTGTATATTCTCTATCCTTGTTTACATTACTATTCATACTTATGGTTCCCTGCCTTACATACTTAGTACTTGTATATTCTCTATCCTTGCTTACATTACTATTCATACTTATGGTTCCCTGTCTTACATACTTAGTACTTTGTACTGATGTCCTTTTATTTGTGGACTCCGCATGTCGTGCTGCAGGTCCTGATAGATAGGTAGGCGCAACTCCCCCACCACAGTAGGTTGTTCAGTTCAGCGGTGATTGGCGAGATCCCTTATACGGACTTGTCATGGTATTGGTGTGCATTTCTGTTATAGACATTATGGTATGTCGGGGCCCTGTTCCGGTAATGTTGCAGCACTTATGTTCCTTTAGAGGCTCATAGACAGGTGTCGACTCATGTATAGTTTGGTATGTATTTTCGGTTGATTTTTGTTGTATATTCTTTCATGATAGCATGGTAGCTCGTACCTTTTATATAGTTTCTTGATCGTCTGCTCATCCTATATTATGTATGTTCGTGCCATCATCTATTATTGTTGGTTCTCCATGATCCATGTTTACCATTTATATTGATTTCGTCGTCCCTAAAAGATAATAAAGAAGGTTAAATAAAATGTACGTTGGTGCTCGGCAAGTATGATCGGGTGATCGTTATGGACCTCCAGTTTGGGTCATGACAAGTAAACACAATTTAACAATGAAATCTCATAAAACACCTTCTTAAGAGGTTAAACAATATATAGGGAAAACAACTAGGAATCATAAACACATAAGAACTGCTCCTCAGGCACAATAAACATCAGTATCAGCCACTCGGGCAATATCACAAAACAATACCAACCCCTCGGGCTATATCTTATAACACAATGGGTACCCGTGCTCACTGGGGGTGTGCAGACTCCTGGAGGGGCTCTTTATGGCCCAAACGCAATATCAAGCCATCTCGTGGCATCATAACATGCTCTCGACCTTATATCGATGACCTCATTATTATAATTAGTATATCACTGCTGTGGCGTGCAACCCGACCCAAAAGTATCATCACAATACATGCCCTCGTCCTCACTCAGTGAGAATCTCATAAGCCCCTCAGGCAACAGTAAAATATGCAGCTCAGCTCAAAATGTCTTTAAAATATCATTTAAGGTTTCTAAAACAGATTAACATATCTATGTTTTGAAAATATTGAAAGATATGGCATGACTGAGCACAATCATGAAATAAAACAGTGAGGAAAAAATCATTAACGATCCCCTAAGGGTTCAAACAGTTGGCACAAAGCCCAAATATGACATTTAGCCCAAAGTATAATAATATCAAAAAATTAGCTACCAAATATATAGAAAAATAGTCATTCGGGATGGACTAAGTTACAATCCCCAACGGTGCACGATCCCACGTTCGTTATCTAGCATGTACGTCACCTCAGCACAGCCGAACGTTGTGTAATCCTGGGTTTCACACCCTCAGAACAACATTTAAAATCATTACTCACCTCGAACTAGCTCTAAAGGCTACTCTGCAACACGATTGCCTCTCGAACCAACTTCCGAGTGCTCCAAATCTACCAAGTTCTGATTTTTATCATCAAATTATGCTAAACAAATGAATTCCAATTGAAAAATATCGGTTTTAAGCAAAAAACATGAAATTAGCCAAAACTTGACAGTCCATGTCCCGGAACTGGACAAGTTTTATACAAAAATGTTCTTCATCATCTCATGAGTCCGTACATATAAATAACTCAAAAGTCGGAGTTCGTTTGACCCCTCAAATCATTCATAGAAGGTCTCATAATCTCAAGCCTAATTCCACCTTTTCTACTGATTTTCATGAATTAAACACTGATATTTTGTTCCTTAATCACAAATAATCGAGTTTTAGGGTCCAGAATCCTTATCTCAATGAAGAACAATGATTTTCTTTCTTCAAAATCGCCTCAAAGCTCTTTTCCCGTTCAAAAATAGTGGAAGTTAGGCTCAAAGTCGGGGAATAGCCTTTTTAAAACATTCTGCCCATGCTTCAACGAGTTTTACCTTGCGCTGTGCAGGTTGTATATCCTATTACAATTTTCCCCTATTGTACACCTTCGGCTAAAACACCCATAACTCCTTGTGAAAGTATCCAAATGACAAACAATTTGAAGATTTAGAAACTAGACTCGAAGATCATTCATCTGATAGGTTGCATAATATATAATTCTTTATATATTATGAGACATGAGCTTTTAAAGCCGGCTCCATGTATCAGAAAATTCTGTCGAAACTGCTCCACTAGCCATCTTCAATCGATCATAACTTTCTGATAAATGTTCAAATCATGAATGGTTTAACTTCTGGAAACTAAAATGCAAGGGCAACAACTTTTACATGTGCAGGTTCTCAAATTCTTTATAGATTTCGAGATATAAGCTTCCAAATTCAGCTTTGCTATTGCACTAGTTGATGTCAAAACAGCTTTCTGCGGAAAATTTCAACAACTCTTTGGTCCGAAATTCATTTCGTTAACCTTCCAAAATCTATCCGAGGCCCTCGTGACCTTATCCAATTATGCCAACATGTCCCAAAATATTATACGAACTCGCTCGAGGCCTCAAATCGCATCAAACAACGTCGAAATCATGAATCGCACTCCATTCCAAACTTTATGGACTTTGAAATTTCAAACTTCTACATTCGATGCCGAAACCCATCAAATCACATCCGATTGACCTCAAATTTTGCACACAACTCATATTCGACAGTACAGACCTGCTCTAACTTTCAGAATTAGAATCCAACCCGACATCAAAAAGTCAAACTGTCAGTCAAACTTCTCAAAAACCTTCAAATTTTCGTCTTTAGCCAAATGACTTCAAAATGACCTACGGACCTCCGAATTCACTTCCGATCGCGCTCCCAACTCCAGAATCACCATACAGAGCTATTTCCAAACTTGGAATCCCAAACAGACATCAATATCACTTAAATGCACTTCAACCCAGACTTATGAAATTCCTAAAAAATGCTAACTTCCACAATAGGCGCCAAAACATTCCCGAGTTTTCCAAAACCCAATCCGGACATAACAAGTCCGAAATCACCACACGAACCTGATGGAACCTTCAGATCTTGATTCCGAGGTTATTTACTCTGAAATCCAATCTTAGTCGATTCTTCCAACTTAAGGCCTCTGAAATGAGAATTTTCTCTCCAATTTGACTCCGAACTTCTCGGAATTCAATTCCGACCACGCCTACAAGTCATAGCACCTGAAATGAAGCTTCTCATGACTTCAAACCGCAGAACGACGCGCTAGATCTCAAAACAACCGGTCGGGTCGTTACACCGTGTTTGATACTTGTTGTGTAACTAATTTGGATAACTTTTGCTACCATCTAATTGTTATAGTGGGCTTTTTTGGATCTTTCTGATCGAGTGATATTTATCTTCTGTTTGAAAGGTTTTTCACGTTAAAATTTAGTGTTCTTTATTTTTTTATTTTCGGGTTTGCCGCTTCCTCGACATAACATTATCCAGGCGTCTAGCTCCGTCTCTAATGATATGTTACTATCTTAATTTTCAGGCTATTAATCTTACTTATTATGGATGGTTATTTGTAGTTATTTTTTAAACGACATGACAGCATAATTTTTTTAATATTATTGATGAATAAAAGTTAAAAATTCTTTTATATTGTCGGTGATTAGAAGTTACACCCAAAAACTGTTGAAATACCATAGAACTTAAGGAGGTCACAAGATTTAGTTTCTTTCCCAAACCCCTTGGATCAAACCTAGTTTTAAACTCCTGATCAAATCCCGAGACTAAATTATGCTGGTGGGGGCATTTACCTTTAAAACTCCCAACTGCTAGACAACATGTTTTTCGTATAAACAAAGAAAAACTCAAAGATCAAAAGAATTTGGCCCCTCCAATGTTATGCATCAATGGCACATCACCTCCTATCATTTCGATTTTGGTAGATTGCCATCATTTGCTCAAAGGACAAAATCATTTGAATTTTCCAGTCTTTTTCCTATCATCTCATATTAGTGGAGTTGGAACCAAAAATTTCAGATAAATGGGTAATTTATTAACATGTAGTACATCACTTTGGCGTTTAATGAGTTTTGTAAAAATGTGAAATTTAAATACCCACAATTGATCCTAGTTTATTTTGTTGCTGATGACTTTTGCCTTGTTAAATACCCACAATTGATCCTAGTAATGATTAATTCAGAAAGAAAATCAAATTAAATCAAATACCTTTGCTTTAATTTTATTTTTTTCTCTCTATAAAAGAACTCAACATTGGAGTTCATACATTGAGTTAAGAGCATTTTGCCTCCCTAATGTTTAACATCCAACTACTTCAATTTCCACCTGTATGTTAAATTCCTCAACATGATGATTAGAAAAAAAGAGCAAATAGAGGAGACTTGCTTGGATTTCCTTTTTGGGAGGGTTGGCGACTTGGCGTGGGGTTGATGATGGAATGTGGCAGGGCTAATCAATTGATAAGGTTAGAGGCGACCAAAATTTCAAGCCTATGGGTTCGAAATTCTAATCGTTTGAAATTACTGTTAAATTAATAATTTATACATATTCAGTGCAATTTTTTAAAACAATTACAAGGTAAGAACCAAAGTTACTGGGCTTGCCGAACCCCCCACTCCCGGCTCTCTAGCTCCGACCCTAGCTAAGGTGTGTTATTTGATAACGCTACTTTCCTAAAATACTATATACATACATATTAGGTGTACACAACTTGAAAATAACAGAGTAAATATGAATTTGGGACAAGAAATGAAGCCTTAAAATCCACCCACTGACGAGCAGAAATTCGACAATAAACCGACACTGCTAATGCATCCATATATTAGATTTAAGGATCCAAGGTTACAGGCACAATAAAGAGAATTTATTAAGCCAAGGGAATGGTAAACAAGGCTTTACACTCAGAAGCCACAAAAACTCATCTCAGCTTTCAGCTGTCTTTTCTGACCCTACTTACACTTTTCTGATTATCCTCATCTGTACAATCCTCTTAAGTGGTATGCCATCCAACATTTGAAGAATAGAAGAATTACAATAAGACTTGACACCAATATGCTGCTGCTAATACCATGCATTATCAAATAGGATGTGTAGCTTCGTCGTAAACCAGCTGTATCAGCATTGAACAGATCATCTATTGCCACCATTCGATCAAGCAACAAGACTTTGATTCTTCGATTTACTAGTCTCAAGGCTAGATGAAGCATTGGATAAATTCATAAAGGAAGGTTATATTCTAAGCTTTTTGAAATGTACGCGAAGAAACTCCATGCAGAAGCCTGACAAATCCCAAGAAACTGAGCTTCCCGTCAGAATGCCTTATCCAGTCCTGCAGAACTACATGAACTGGAACCGAAGGACTAAGCCCGAGCTCCTGTTTGAAGAAACCGGATAGGAAAAATTAGCAAGCTAGAAGCTCAGAATTAAAGATTTTTCCGCAATTTTGCAATACTTCAGTTGACAAAGTTCAGAAATCAATTTAGGCAAGTTTAGTCCTGCCACCACCATATTCCTATTTGTTTTTTATTTCTTACCACGCAATAAATGATGATTTAACTCATATAAAAGCTCAATCTTCGCATCTATTACACATTTTCTTTTACCTTAGAAGTAGAACAACTCATATCTTTGAACCAAAAAATGAACTCTGTACGTGTCAACGTGTTCTGTTTTACTTGACAATGTCGTAAGCAAATAACAATAATGCACGTTGGAAATTATTGCTCCCTCCTTTATGATATAAGTTCTATTTATAGAGTCAGATATTTGCTCACCCCTATTTATAGCATTATTATTAGAATCACGATGAGAAAAGGGGGAGGGGGAAATATGTACCGAGGCGAGTTCTTCTATCATAATAGGCCTGTTCCCCTCCTTTTCGAAGAACTCATAGCCACGACGAGCATGTTGCTCCCAGCTTTCCATTCCCTCAAGCTGATGTACACTTATCGCAGCAGCACAGAATTCTTCAAAATCCAACTTTCTGTATTGAAGAGAACTAACCTGCTCAGGGCACGAAAAAAGTCAGTGAATAAAATTCGTCATTACTTCACTATGTCCATCAGGATTGTTCGCATAACTTTCATAACTTAAACAAGATAAAATCAAATGAGCTTCCGAAGCTTACCGTATTGACAAAGTCGAAAACCCTTGAATCCTTCATTGCATCGGTGGCGTTCTTCATCACAGCCTGCCAAGTCATTGAACTCATTCAGTAGTGGAGAATTGTAAATAAAGGAAGAGTATACTGAAAGAAAAATTGAAAACCAGTCAACATTCTTTTTTAGTTTCTTTTTATTTTTCAGAATGATGATGGTTGAGGATAGAGCGGTTACCATTTTGAAGTTTGGTAGAGCTACAAGTCCACTTTTGCTTGGCCCTAATAATGTAAACTGATCCCGAAGATAAGCTAGTTGTTGTATAGTCAATGTCTTAGCAAGAGCCTGTCACAGTGGCCACAAATGATAAATCATACAGTTAACTAATTGAGGGGCTAACATTTTTTTAGTAAGTCAAAATACTATCATTCATATTGCTCCAAGATTGTCACTGTACAATATGGATAATCTACAGACTAGCATCTTTTGCATGCGGATGCTTATGACATTGCATTTCCTTGCTATTTATATACTATAATCTCTCAGTAACAGGACAAATCTGTTTCTGTACATATTTACAGGATCATAGAAACAATGAACAGGTTATATTAGAACCTTGCTGATCACATCATGCTCCCTTAGCTAGTTGGTGCGGGGGTGATTAAGGAGATTGAAGAAATATAACAAGAACTAAACATAAAAGAACTTATATGACCTAAACATGCCTATAAAAGCATGGTACTACTTACAGAAGTGCTCATATTAGATTTTTTGGCTAAATTATATGACTGCTGAACTTAGAAGACAAGTTCCTCCAGAACAGATTTACATACCCTTAAAGCAGCTTTTCGAAGAGAAGACGAATATACATAAGCTTTTACAAGCTTATATACTATTATATCCAAAGGAATCTTCACATCATGATAACCAGCCAACCAAGGATGACCTATACAAGTAATGAGACAGGTTAAGAAATAAAAAATACAGCTAAAATCTGATAAATTACTAAGATAATCAAACATGAAACCACATAGGTAATTTGGTTCTATCAAGAAGTCATTATAACTTCATCTATGGTGGCGATGAGTACTTCACGAGACAAGACCTGAAAAGGACATTAAGGAACTCGAAACCAGTAGAGGTATATCCTTGCTCCACTATTATAAGGTCTACTACAGGATGCTGAGAGGATATACCCAAAATTGACATTGTACAAGGAGACTTACTGAGAGCCTGAGCTGCAGTTAGTCTTTTGCGGTAATCCTTATTCAGCAATCTTTTTACAAAGTCTACTGCATCAGAAGACAAAGAGGGCCAAGGGGCTTCTTCAAAGTTTGGATCAGTTTTCAGGATGGCCCTAAATATACCAGACTCTGTTCGTGCCCAGAAAGGTCTGCTTCCACATAGAAGAATATAGGCAATTACACCAATGCTCCACATGTCTGCTTCTGTTCCATAAGATCTATGCAAAACCTCAGGAGCAACATAGTATGCACTTCCAACAATATCATTAAGCCTTTCATCTGCAAATATTTCCATTAGTCAACTAGGGGATGCTACAAGAACTGAATAAGAAATGGTAAAAACATTGTATGCATTAACATTACCTGGTTTTACGTAATCAGAAAGACCAAAGTCAATGGCCTTTAAAGGAGAGTTCTCATCCTTAGAAACAAAAAGGAAGTTCTGAATAAAACACAAGAACAGCTGTCAATATAATGAGCTCGGAAACCAATGAAATAAAAAGAGCATACGAGGTACAGAGCGAGGGAGGAAAGAAATGACACTACAGTTGTTTCACCTATATGGTGGGATTAGAAGAAACCCTGGACATTTCCAGAAGATACGGTAACAACAAATGATGAGCACAACAAATTTCTTCAGTGGTCTGTCCCATGACAAACCTCCAAAAGCAGTTTGATTTGGTTGAGCTGACTTGACTCTCTCAATACTTTACAAGGGCTTATGCAAAATTATGATTGGGGTTATCAGCATTCATCATGTGATATTATGTTACCAAAAATTCTCATTAGTGCTCTTTTAGTCACCTAATTAGTTGAGATGGATCCTAGATATCCCATATGAACAATTGAACATATTAAATGGAATCCGTGAACACTCACTTCATCTACCATAACTGGTCGCGCATGATTAATATATCAGTTACTTGAGAGTCGTATAATTACTACAAAGATGATGCATTGAGTGTTTTCTTTTGATTTGAGGTTATTAATCATGCTATTGTGCTTGCATTCGTGCACTTAATGTCCATCGACAGAATTAGTGCAACACTTTCCTCAGTAAACTTGGTGGGATTTTACTGGGTTGTTGTTGTACTTTCCTCGGTAAACTCGACCCTATTCCTCAAGAAAATTTTATCAACAAATTACTAACAAGTACTCACAGACGCTAGTCTTCTGATTTATTTTCATTCCACTTATAAGCAACCCCCACTTCCAACCGAGAGGTTGTGAGTTCGAGTCTCTCCAAGAGCAAGGAGGGAAGTTCTTGGAGGGAAGAAAGCCGGGAGTCTATTTGGAAACAACCTCCTTGGGTTGTTGTTGTTGCTGCTGTTGTCGTTATACAAAGAAGCCATAGTAATATAAGAATATTCACCAATAAGATATCCGATTAAGGAAGTGAAGCAATTCTACACAAGTTTTAGTAGATTGTCATAATTGATTGCACTATGCGTTTCTTAATGTTTCAACCAATGCGTAAGGATACACTGATACAGGCCAGACATTACTGGAGCAAAAACAACAAGTAGTACCCCCCCCCCCCCCCAAACCCACCCACTGAATATGGAAGTTCAATCATTTAATCAAAAAGTTTAAAAACCTTAAAGATTTTCCCCCATTTTTTGTTCCTTCAAGTATCTTGAAAATAATGATCAAGTACCATCATAAATATCAAATTGCCCAGATTTTCGTAGTTGGATAAACTTTTTCTTGCTAACTTATAGTTCAACAATAACTTGTTAGGTAGGCCTAGCGGCCTAGCCATTCAAGTGAGTAATCTGATACTAGGAACAGAAGTTTTAAACCAAAGTAGAGGGTATATTGCAACGAATGGTTGAGTATTTTTTTGTCATAAGGAAATAAAATTCATTACCTCGGGCTTTAAGTCACGATGAACAACCCCTTGAAGATGACAGTACGATGTCACACTTAGAAGCTGAACCATGACAGCTTTGGCATCTTCTTCTGAGTATTTCCCACCCCTTCAAAAGAAATCGGAAGTCGGGATGTTTACATAGGAGAATAACAAGCATACAAAGCTGAAAATATATTAGGTACGCACCTTGCAAGTATGCGGTCCAGTAATTCTCCTCCTTTACATAACCTGAAGAAGATTTCACAAAGATAAGTATACACTAATGGGTAAACATAAAAGCTAGAATTGATGAACTATAATAGATATCTCTCCTGGTTTGGCAAAACATTATAAAAACATGGAAATATGAATCAGGATGATTCTTTATGTATCTTAATCTACCACTCTGATATTAAACTAGCTTGACAATGGAAAACTCACATCAGCCATAAAGATTACAACAACAACAACAACAACAACTATCCAGTATAGTCCCACAAAGTGGGGTCTGGGGAGGGTATTATGTAGACGGGCCTTACCCCTACCCGAAAGGGCAGAGAGGCTGTTTCCAATCGACCCTCGGCTCAGTGAAAGAAAGGAACAACAAAAACAAAAACAAAAACAAAAGAGCATTAGTAACTTCAGTAGAAATAACGTAAATAATTATCTAAACATAAGAACCATAAATAAAATAGCATGCAATAACATCAGCCATGAAGATTGCTGGCATTAAATCATTTGCACATTGAAAAAAGATTTAGCAGTCGATGAATGACAACCATTTATTTCAGTTTTGCCAACATTAATGATTCAAGCCAATGCAAACATTTGGAAGGATGTAGACCAAAATAAAACATTTTTTATGTGTAGTCTACATATCTCCATCATGTAATTAAGGTGCCTAATAGAAAATAAAAGATCATATTTTTTTATATCAGAATGCTGAAGTATTAACATTGACATTTTACCCTGAAAGAAGGTCTACACATTCTGAATTCAACATAAACATCAAGTAAAAACAGAATAAAGATTGACTAATTTAACTTACTCCATGACTATATAAACATTTTCCTCGTCCTCATAGGCATCATAGAATTGAACCAGATTCCTATGTCCTGTTAAAGCACGCAATATTTTGACTTCTCTCCTTACGTCCTCAATTGCAATTGCTGTGGTCATCTGCAAAACATTCCTCAGTCTCATTAAAATGAAAGAACAAATACAATAAGGGTCAATACTGCTTTTGGCGTGCAAATAACAGGATAACATCATGTAAACACAGTTGACAAGAAAATGATTGGAATCATCTTCCACCTAATGCTTTGCTTCAACTTTTATATTTAAAAATAGACAAAACCCTCAAAATTTTCAGATACTAGAAACATCATCTAGCTATTAGTCAACCTTTTCTTTTCTTGATAGGTAACAAACTATACAACATAAAATCCCACTTGCCATCCTTCTCAACCATTTCCGGAACAAACACTTGCCGAAACAATGAGAACATCCGACTATTACTATATTTCTGCAAAAACACCGTAGCTCATTCAAAGTCACCAAACACTTTGCACCTCAAAGCACTTACAACCGATGACATCTCGACCAGTTAATATTACAATCAGCAGCAATGACAAATGAAGACTTCAACAAGATTTAGCAATCAAAAAATATAGAAATAGAACTCCTACTATACTTTTTTTAATAGGGAAAACAGCATAAAAGGGCAAACCTTTGATTTTGGGATAACTTTAACAGCCACATCATGCCCTTTCAAACTCCCTTTTTTCCCCTTGGCTGCAGAAGTATAACCAAAATGCCCTCTTCCCACTTCTTCTCCAAGCTCATAGTGGCTTAAGAAATTCCTTGAGTATCCAAAATTCTTATCCAACCCAATATCACACTCACTCCCCTCAGGAATTGTAGCTTCATTAGGTTTAATTGAGCCATGCCTCCTAGCAAGCAATGCCCTTATATGCTTAGCTGGTGATGGTGGTGGAAATGGGCGTTTGAGAAATCTCAAAGGGGTTGAAGTTACACTAGAATTGGAAGCTGGGGAATTCTTGAATCCACTAGGCAAAGGACTTGGGCTGTAAAAAGGAAATTTTGGTGTTTTCCCAGTGTGGGAACTTAATTCAGCCTCATTATCAATGGGAATTATGGGATTTTCAGACAAGTTTTGTGGGGGTTCAATGGGTTTTCCATGACAAAGTCCCATGGAATCAAGAACACAATTAGATAGGATCAACAGAATTCAATTAATCAAAAGAAAAAACAGAAGAAGTAAAGTTAACAACTTTATACCAAGAACTAACAGGGAAATACTGAGAATTAGACCATTACAAGGAGAAAAAGAAACAAGAGCAAATTCTCATGAGTTTTGAGCTCAAACAAATAGAATACAAACTACAAATAACCAAACAAATGAACAAAAAAAAAAAAATCTCAGACACCCAACAATTGAAGAAGTAAGAAAGTCACAATCTTGGAACTGAAAAACAAGAAAAAGTGGGATTTTTAAGCTATGAGCAGCAGAACCAAGAAGGGATCAACAAAGAATTTCAGCAAAGGTATTTAAGGTCCAAGAACAATTCCTAGGAAAAAGAGAAAAACCCAATAAGAAAAGGAATTAGACTTTGTGATCAAATGATCAATGCCAGAGAGACAAAGCTCAACAAGAATCAAAGATTTTACTAACAGGTTTCAGCTGAAGAAATGGAAAGAAATAAGAGGGAAGTATGGAATCAAAGTATCAAATTAAAGCAAGAGAACCTAAGGGAAAATACTTTTTTTTTTAACCAAGAGGAAGGTAAAGAATGAACAAGATTGATAGAGGAGCTAAAAAGTGAGAAAAACAGATGCTTAGCAGAAGCAGGAAGAAAATAAAGGTGAAGGGAAAAGGAAAGGAAAGAAGCTAATCTCCTTTTAGTTGTCTGATTTCTCAACTTTTTCTTTAGTATATTATTTCTTTTTCTTTTTTTCTTTTATACAAAATTATGGTTTTGGGAGTTAGAACCAATTTAGAGACACCCTCAAGTACTGCCTCCATTCTACATTCTAATTTATATGAATATACTTAATTGAGTACGAAGAATATGAAAAAAATAATTTTTTTTTAAATTTATGGTCCTAAACAAACGGGGCACAGAGTCATATGGTCATAGAAATTTCTCAATAAGAATAAAATTATAAGTTTAAGCTAAATTGTTTCTAAATTTAGAAAAAGAATATCCTTTTTAAAATAAATCAAAAATAAAATAGGTTCACGTAAATTAAAACGGACGGAGTAATATTTAGTAGATAGAAGAAAAGAAATTACCTTGTATTTTTGCTTAAACATGAAATTCACATTTCAACTCACTTCATTGGCTTATTGTTTTTTTTCCTCTTTTTTTTATTTAATATATTGTGGGTGTTTTTTCTTTTTGGATTTTCTTTCATTTGCTTTGAATGAAAATATTATTAATTGTTAATAATGTAAGTGGGGTTTGAGGTTTGGATCCTTCCAGCCTGTCTTTATTAAGGGAGAGAGAGAAGCATTTGTGTTTTGGTATGTGAACATTTGTGAACAACTATGCTAACCAATATTGCCTGTAGAGGTTGAGGTTTGACTTGTACTATCTCTGGCTTTTGTTGAACTTTGAAATTTTGCTTAGTATTACCTCTTATTTCTGTTTTCACAATAGAACTCTCTAATTTTTAATTTGACTTCTTAAAAGAGAAAAGAATATTATCATAAACTTCTGCTCTTGAATTACTATTTTTAAATATTTTTATTTTCCAATGGAAAATACTAAACTTTTTTAGCCGTCACAAAAAAGGAGAAATTTCGCTGTATGATTATTTTGTAAAATAGCATTTTCTGCTACATCTTTTTTTTTTTCAATGGAATCAATTTTATAACTTTTTAATTCTTGCTTAAGCGGTACTACAGAAGTTGTACTTGACAAAGCATAGAAGTTTTTGATATGTAAGCTATTGTTGATAGTAGAATCTTCTATATTGGTTGAAAATTTATTTAGGATTATAAGCTTCCAAAAATGGCTTCAACCACACTTGGTGTTTATATTAAACTAATAAATTCAAAACATGAAGATATCCTCAATATATTCTCACTATGCATAATTTAGTATAAATACCATGTAAGATATATAAGTATTTATCTTTAATTTATGTATACTGATAGCACGAAAAGAATTTCTACACCATTAGAATTGTCATTTCACAGAGAGAAATCTTTAACATGTAAGCTATTGTTGTTAGCAACATTTTCCATTTTTTGGTGAATTTTTTTTAGAATTGTTAGTGTCCCAAATTGTTTTAACCCTATTCATAAATGAATATGAAACTTGTATGGGATAAAACCCGGCTCGTCCCACTTTCGTCTAGGCAGACACGTCCCTCATGATAAAACCGTCCTCTAATCGTGTCGCCTCAGGCAAGGACAGCCCAAACAAGGACATCCCAGTCAACTAGGTGGAGGAACAATGTCGTTTAAGGCTTGGCTTCCTTCGTACGAGGAAGCCACCAACCTTTGTACTTTTCTTTTGATTATTTCGAGGAAAATCTCCTAATATATAAAGGGGACCTCTACCTTTGTAAGGGGACATATGCATTATTCTGAGTAACACTATCATTCTACTTTCTCTCTCTACTGCTAGCAAACAAACATCTCTCTATCTCTCTCTGATACTTGAACTTTCCATAACCTTTTAAATTTTCAGATCTATTACAATCTTACAAAATAATCTCTCTAGGACTTATTATACTTGATTATGATTTACCCGTATACTTTTTTTGATTGTTTTAAGCTTACAAAGTGTGAATATCTTTTGAGAAATACAATTTGGCACCGTCTGTGGGGATTTCGAGAATTAAAATTATAGTTTGTGCCTAGAAAACCACTGACAACCATCCCCTACATCACACTAACGAGCATGGCTGACAACAGTGCAAAAAAGAAAGCGATAAACGAGGTTGGGGTCAACCTCATGGATTCTCTCAACGAAGCAGGTGAAGACAACATCTTAAACACAACCCCCAGCACTGCGATTTGTGGAGAAACCCCACCTCCTCTACCCAGGGATCTGACAGATCCACGAGAAAGGGGAGCTTCCGCATCCACTTCTAAGGAAGCACCCCCAGAAGTCAAGGAGCTATTGAAAGAGTGGCTAACAAGAACTCTAAGCGACTTGATCGAAATGTCACCGCAATATGGCGTGAGACGAGCGCCAACAATGGATCTCACTACACCCGAAGTCGCGCGAGCAAACAATGTGCTCACCGACACTCAAACCAACAGTGGAGCGCTCGCAGCCATCCTCAGAAAGATGGAGGAAATGGAGCACGAAAATAAGTCGCTCTGTGACCAAATGAAAGAATATCAAGAAAGAGTAGACAAGATCCCGGGTGCTCCTAAACCGCTGCCGAAGTGCGACGTGGGTAGGTTTGTGGAACAGCCCTACAGAGAGGAGGCCACACCATACTCTATCCCAAAGACTTTCAAGATGCCTCCCTATTTGAGGGTATACGACGGGACTACGAACCCCGAGGACCATCTAATCCATTACATCAAAGTTGTGAGAAGTAATGATTTGAAAAAAGAACAGGTATCGTCTGTGCTTCTGAAGAAGTTCGGCGAAATATTGACAGGTGGAGCTTTGACGTGGTACTCCCAGCTACCAGCTAAGGGCATCTCTACGTTCAAGAAAATAGCGGACAAGTTCGTCACAGCACGAGGACGGGAACAACCCAACGGGCCTCCAAGGCCGCCCTCACTGACACGCACCATCAACATGATCATCGGGGACAGCGACGACTCGACGATCAATCACGTCAAGTTCACCACCACTCACAAGTTAAAGCGAAATATTGCCCACGAATGGTATGACGACTTCGAAGATAGTATCACCTTCGATAAGTCCGATGCCGACAGTTTGTCTTTTCCTCATTACAATGCTTTGGTTATTACTTTACGCATTGTGGATACAGATGTTAGGAAAATTATGGTTAACGACGGTAGCAGTGCCTGTATTATCCACTCGAGGGTCCTTGAACTTATAGGACTTGAGGATAAGATAATACCACGCTGCATAACGCTGATTGGTTTTAACAAAGCAGTGGAAACAACTTCCGGAGAAATAACAGTGCCCGTCATGGCGGGAGGAGTCACGCTGGAAACCATTATCCACGTGATGAACAAAGAAACAACATACAACGCCATCATTGGACGTCCATGGATACATGCCATGAGAGCAGTCCCCTCCAGCTTTTATCAAGTGATCAAATTTCCTACCCCATGGGGGTGTTTAGCATACTGGGTGAACCCCACACCGCCTAGGAATGCTACAAAATAGCTCAAGACTACACCCACACCAAACAACTCCAAGGGGCGAGCGTAGAAGCATAACAATCAGCTCTGTCGGGGACTAAGGTCGACCCGGCAGAGGACGCCATCAAAGATCCTAATATCATAGAGGACAACAAAGCCACGGTCGAGGACCTCGACCACGTTAAGCTAGATGACGACCCCACGAAGAAGGCCTACATCAGTCGCAACCTTTCAAACCCAGGTAAGTATCGTGAATTTTTATCTAACCATGTAGATTTGTTCATTTTTTCCCATTCAGATATGCCAGGGATTCCGCGGGAAATCGCCACCCACAAACTGAACGTTGATCCACTACACCTGCCCGTGCGGCAAATGAGGAGAAAATTCAACGGCGCCATCAACGAAACTGTGATTGAGGAAGTGGACAAACTGCTGGCAAATGATTCCATCAGGTAGTTCAAGTACCCTGAGTGGGTCGCCAACGTCGTTATGGTCAAGAAAAAAAATTAGAAGTGGCGAATGTGCGTGGACTTCACCAACCTGAACAAGGCATGCCCAAAAGATTTGTTCCCGCTAACCCACATCCACCAACTAATAGATGCAACGGCCGGACACGAACTACTAAGCTTCCTAGATGCATATTCCGGCAACAATCAAATCATAATGGCCGAAGAAGATCAAGAGAAGACGACCTTCATCACGCACCGGGGAACATACTGCTACAAAGTAATGCCCTTCGGGCTCAGAAACGTGGGAGCCACATACCAAAGGTTGGTAACGGAGATGTTTAAGGAGCAACTTGGCAAAACAATGGAAGTCTATATCGACGACATGCTGGTAAAGTCATCCAGAAAGGAGGACCACCTTGACCATCTGAAAGAAGCCTCCGAAATATTGAGAAGATATGGGATGAAACTAAACCCAAGAAATGCACATTCGGGGTGGCCTCGGGAAAGTTCTTGGGATTTCTCGTTTGCATAGAGGTATCGAAGTCCATCTAGATCATATCAAAGCAATAGATGCAATCCCGAAAGTGCTAAGCAGCAAAAAACAAGTACAGAAGTTGACAGGTCGGATAGCCGCCCTCTCCAGGTTCATCTCATGATCCTCCAACAGGTGTCACAAATTTTTTGGTGTGTTGAAGAAGGACCAGTGGCTACAATGGAACGAGGAGGGCATCGACGCCCTGAAGAATTTGAAGGCTTACCTATCCTTGCCGCTTCTGCTAGTAAAAGAAAGCCCAGGTGAACCACTTCTGGTGTATCTGGCCATGTCCGAGGTCACAGTCAGCACCGTCCTAGTGCGCGAGAAAAAAGGTACGCTGTATCCCATCTATTACATTAGCAAAACACTAGTGGACATCAAAACTCGATACCCACACCTTGAGAAACGGGCGCTAGCACTAGTAGTAGTTTCACGGAAGCTACGACCCTATTTTCAATGCCATCCCATAAAAGTTGTAACGACCTTCCCGCTGAGGAGTGTCTTACACAAGCCTGAACTATCGGGCCGGCTCGCAAGATGGGCCATTAAGCTCAGCAAGCACGACATCTCGTATCTTCCAAAAAATTCCATCAACTCTCAAGTCCTAGATGACTTTGTAGCCGACTTCAGCACGGAGATCCTGCCGAAGGCAGAGCTCGAGGCCCGGCACACCTCCCCCAGTAAAGACCTATGGGTCCTCCACATTGATGGTGCCGCCAATGCATCGGTATCGGGACTGGGACTCGTCCTCGAGGTCCCCACGGGAGAAACAATTTGCCAGTCCATACGATGCCCTGAAATAACTAACAACGAGGTCGAGTATGAGGCCGTTATTGCAGGTATGAAATTAGCCATCAAATATGGAGCTTGACTGATCCTCATCCATTGCGATTCTCAACTCGTGGTAAATCAGGTCACTAGGACTTACCAGAACAAAGAACAAAGGCTCCCAGAACAAAGAACAAAGGATACAGAAATACCAGACGAAAATTCGCATGCTAATGGTTGCGTTCGATGAATGTCTCTTTGAACAAATGACAATAGCACGGAACATCGAAGCGGACGGCCTTGCAAAATTGGCCGCACTTACCAAAAACATCAACAAGGAAAGCGTGGTCACCCTCCTTCATTCAGCCATCGACCACACTAAGGTATTTTCTTTAAGTCTAACCTGGGACTGGCGCAACCAGTTCGTGTCCTACTTACAGGACGGAACACTGCCACACGACAAGAAAGAGGTGAGGAAACTCCACGTGCAAGCCGCCTGATACTGTCTGATAAACAACGACCTTTACAAGAGGACGTTTGACGGACCCCTGGCCAAATGCCTAGGACTACGCCAAACAAGGCTAGTACTCGAAGAGGTACGTGAGTTTCATTGTGGAGCCCATAAAGTTAACTGCACCTTTGTACGGTGCGTCATACATGCCGGCTACTATTGGCCCACCATGAAGAAAGAAGCGGCAGAATACGTCCGCTGATGTGAGCAATGCCAGAAATATGCCCCAATGATACACCATCCAGGAAAGCCCCTACACTGAGTCGCCTGTTCCTGGCCCTTCATCAAATGGGGAATGGACATAGTCGGCCCCTACCCACAGGACGGGGAAAGGTACGATTTTTACTTGTTTTAACTGACTATTTATCCAAGTGGGTGGAAGCAGGTGCATACACACAAATACGCGAACAGAAGGTCATTGCCTTCATATGGAAGAAAATTATATGCCGCTTCGGTATTCCCAAAGAGGTCAGCTGTGGCAATGGGCGACAGTTCATTGGTCAAAAAATGACCGAATTCTTCGAAAAATAGCGCAACAAGAGGATACTCTCCATGGCATACCACCCCGCCGCCAACTGCCAAACAAAGTTCTCCAACAAAACAATACTGAACATACTGAAGAATAAGCTTGAAGACGGCAAAGGGCTATGGACCGAACTGCTACCCGAAGTGTTGCGGGCGCACATGACCACACCCAAGTCTAGCACAGGGGAAACTCCATAATCATTGGTTTACGGAACCGACGCGATCATCCGTCAAAGTCGGCAACCAAGCCTGATATATTCACACTCCAGTGGAGCAGAAAACGATGTAAATAGGATCCAAGACCTTGACGAAGCCGAGGAAAGAAGAGAAATGGCCCACATAAGAATGGTGGCCCAAAAATAGCAAGTGAGAAGGTACAATAACAAGAGGGCGAAAATAAGGCCGCTCAAAGTAGGAGACTACGTCCTCAAAGCCAAGACACTGGCCTCCAAAGACCAAAGTGAAGGAAAATTGGGCACAAACTGAGAAGGGCCCTACAAAATCACAGCGGCAGCTAGCAAATGGGCATTTCAGTTGGAAACAATGGAAGGAAAAACACTCCAGAACAACTGGAATGTCGCCTACCTCAAATATTTTCATTTCTAAAAGGCATCCCCCAAGTCGCACTCTTTTTCCTTCACCCGAGTTTTCTCCCAATTAGGTTTTCTCGGGGATATTTTTAACGAGACGATGAAGGGAATACCTGGAGATATTTGCGAAACAAGTGTATCACATCAGCCTCTCCATACGCTCTCCAGCCCGACCTGATACAGGGATTGGACCAGCGATATCTCCAATATGTAAAAGGCTACGGCCATCAGCATCTCCAATGTGTAAGAGGCTATGACCATCTTCATCTCCACTGTGTAAAAAGCTACGACCATCTTCATCTCCAATGTTAAAAAGGCTATGGCCATCTTCATGTCCAATGTGTAAAAAGGCTACGACCATTTCCAATGAATGAAAAGGCTACGACCATCTCCAATGAATGAAAAGGCTACGGCCATCTCCAATGAATGAAAAGGCTACAGCCATCTCCAATGAATGAAAAGGCTACGGCCATCTCCAACGAATGAAAAGGCTACGACCATCTCCAATGAATAAAAAGGCTACGACCATCTCCAATAAATGAAAAGGCTAAGGCCATTTGATTCAATATGGCTAAAGCCATCGCCGCTAACAGTCGATCCAATATTGGCTACGGTAGAACGAAAGACTCGATGACAGTCGAAGTCAATTACATGGCTAAGGCCATCGAAATCTTCATGGCTAAGGCCATTCGATTCAACATGGCTAAGGCCATCTCTGCTAATAGTCGACCCAATGTCGACTACGGCAGAATGAAAGACTCGACGATAGTCGAAGTCAATTACATGGCTGAGGCCATCAACATCTTCATGGCTAAGGCCATTCGATTCAACATGGCTTCGGCCATCTCCGCTAACAGTTGACCCAATGTCGACTACGGCATAACGAAAGACTTGACGAAAATCGAAGTCAATTACATGGCTAAGGCCATCGACATCTTCATGGCTAAGGCCATTCGATTTAACATGGCTAAGGCTATCGCCTCTAACAGTCGACCCAATGTCGACAACGGCAAAATGAAAGACTAAGCGACGATCAAAATAAGCTCAAGCTACAATTGCAAACACGACAAAATTTCCAAGGAACGAAAAAAGAATAACAACAAGAAAAAGGCATGTACTATTATCTCAATATATATATATATATATATATATATATATACACACACATGTCCGGCCTCAGAAGAAGGTCCCATTTACAACAAAAGGGGGAGGGGTATAAATACAAAACCCTAAGGACCATCATCGTCCTGGCCGGCACAACCGGTGCTTGGGCCATCACCGCCCCCCTGGAGGGAAGTCCCTACAAATCCAGGAGGCATAATCCAGGCGGTTAACATCTTCGGAGTGATATCCTTTTTTAACGGGCGAGTCGGAGAGGTAGCCGGCTGCCTCACGAGCAACGCGGGTTAGACACTGTTGCCTATCTACTTCCGCCTCAGAGACACGACCAGCCGCTAGAAGCTCTTCAAACACGACCAACCAGGCATTATGATACACCCACTTGTCATGCGCTTCACGACGCTCAACAGCCTGTGGGACGGTCTGAGTAAGGGACTCAATCTCAGCTTCCTTGTCTCTAAGCTCAGCGGTTAAGGCCGCAACCCAGCCCGAAATTCAGAAGTTCAGCTGCCTTCACGGCCACCGCTCGGCCAATCTCCAACTCATCATCCTTTACTCGAAGAAGCCTCCAGCTCGGTGTTCGTGGGAGCGCAGCCACAAGCAGCTCATTGGCCTTCTCCAGCTCGGCCAGCCGTTTTTGTAATTTCTTTTCCGTTTGAGTAAGGCCCTCACAGAATAGCTTGAACTTAGGGTCTTGTTTGTACACATCAGCCAACATCTGGTGTGCTTCACGGACTCGCTTGTACATCTGCAATAGATTTTTGTGGGCGTACGCCTTCTTCGCCAAGTATCGCCCCATCTCTACCTCGAAGATAACAACGTGAGAAACATCAAAGGATGAGTCATTATGTGAACGGACCACCCCTGCAAAGCCAATGGGAAAGAAAGTCAAATTTACCTTTAAGTCCGCGCCTGCTACCCTTCGGGAGAGGCCCTTGTCAATGACCTCCGCCAACGCCGCACCCTCGGTACCCGTACAAAGAAGGGTCATGTCACCAGCTGTCTCCCCATAGATCTTTAAAAGGTTATAACCGCTGGGAATCACGATATGGCAGGTGGACCTACCGGTCATCGTCTTAACATGAGCTGGAGAGATCCTACCTCTGTCTATCCTCTCCGCGGACACACTTGTCCCTACTGCTGCGGCCGACGAGCCGTGCTCCCGAGCAGAAGGCGGGCTAGCCTGGACGTCTGCCCTCCTCCGAGGAGCGATCCTCCATGAGCGGATATCGTCGGTCATGCAACAACTGCCCTGAATCGCGATGAGGTGATCGTACAAGATGAGGTGCCACTGCCAGAACCTCCTCTGACGCCACATCCGTCGCCATTTCGGCTGTTGCACTAGACATCGCTCCCGGCGTAGCTTCCTACTGGAGGGCATAAAAAGCGCTATTTACAGGCAAACCCCCCACAGGAATGTCCTCATCCTTAGAGCTCGGCACTGCCTTAGACGGGCCAGCATCTGTCCTTCTCCTCTTGGCCTGCCTAGAAGTGCCCCGACCTGCTGGGGAAAAGATGTGTCAAAAAAGGGAACCCTCGAATCAGAACGAGGGAAAAGGAAATAACAAGGGAATACCGTTACCATCGGGCCGTACATACTGCAGAATTGAGTCCAAGTACGGAACTCTACATATGGGATCATCCTCTCCACCCACGACATGATGTCGTCCCCGCAAGAAAGGGACGAAGAATCTACAGGCATACGAGCCGCCACTACAAACAACAGACGAAGGATTCGTAAGAAGTTAAGCCATCATAACAAAAAACACTGAAGAAAGCACGAATATACTTACACTCAGGTTCCACACCTTTGGAAACCCTTGAGGTTAACCACCAGATGCTCCATCCGTACGTAGAAGAATCTCTTCCAGTAGCCGCGGTTGGCCTTGTCATCGGACTGCACCACAAAACTCTTCTTGTCGCGGGTCAAATGAAATATTGAACCCCTTAGGTAACTTGCATTGAACATTTGCAAAAGGTGGTATATCGTGACCACATACCCGGCTTTCTCCGCGTGTGTGGTAAGTACCCTACACACCTTCTGTGTGTAAGGGGTAAGTTGACCCGGGCACGCTCTAAAACAGTGGCACAGCTCCTCCACTAGAGGGTTGAGCAGGAAATTATATCTGATCTAGAATGCATACTTGTAAAATGTACAGAACCCGAGCCTGTGCACATTGGCGTAGTCCTCTCCGGCATGAACTATTTTGACGTGATCCAGGAACACGTACGCCATCCTGAGGGCATTCAAGTGAGATGGCATCTATTCAATGTGTCCCAGGGTGGAGGTGAGCTTCTATGACTAAAGTCATTTCTTTTGCTCTTATTTTTCGGAAGAACGTTAGCCGCAGACAGAGGAACGAGGGCCTCTCCAACCTACTCCGCCTCACCATCGGAGGAAGGTGAAACCATAGAAGGGGCATTATCTATGGACCTTTTTCTGCCTTGATGACGTTTTACCAAGGTATAGTTTGAAGAGAAGAGGATTTTTAATAATACAAGGTTCGATCCTTAGAAACAACAATTCTCAAGTAAAAGCAGTGGTTGCCGGAAAACAAGATGAAAGAAATAGAGAAATGTATTCCAAAGGTTCGAATGATGAATCACTTAAAATCGCTCAGTTGTTTATAGGGGCGAGATACACAAAAATTGAAGCGACATCATTCAAAAGCTAGCACGGGATCCCAAACATCCTGTCAGGCTCTGATCCGTCTCGGGAGCAAAAGTAATGATGAAGCACGTGACCGGTGACTTTACTAAAAAAAGGAGCCGAACGTCAACGACTCTATATCGTCGCATGAGCATACATATCCGTCCATTGAAGACGACCATCGAGCACACCTCCAACAGACGGAGGGACTAACTATATGGGGTAAAATCTGGCTCGCCCCGCTTCCGTCTAGGGAGATACTTCTCTCATGACAAAGTCGTTCTCAAATCGTGTCGCCTCAGGCAAGAACGACCCAAACAAGGACGTTCCAATCAACTAGGTAGAGCAAAGATGTCGTTTCAGGCTTCGCTTTCTTCGTACGAGGAAGCCACCAACCTTTGTACTTTTTTTTTATTATTTTGAGGAAGGTTTCTTAGTATATAAAGGGGACCTCCACCTTTGTATGGGGACATGTGCATTATTTTGAGTAACACTATCATTCTACTTTCTCTCTCTACTGCTAGCAAGCAAACTTCTCTCTATCTCTCTGATAATTGAACTTTCCATAACCTTTTATATTTTTAGATCTATTACGAGCTTAGCAAAATAATCTCTTGTAGGACTTATTATATTTGATTACGATTTACCCGTATACTTTAATTTATTATTTTTAAGCTTACAAAATGTGAATATCTTTTGAGCAAAACAAAACTAAATCTGAACTAATAAATTGATAGTTTGGATTCACCATGTAAAGCTCATGAGAATTTCAAATTGTAGAGATTGGTTGTTTTCTTAGTAGGTATAGCTACTTTAATATTTATCAATTAAATGAAGGGTTATTTGATCATAAAGAATACAGGAGACTCAACCACTTCAGTTTGTTCAACGTCTACATTTAGCCTATGTAGAAAAGATTGTGCATATGACTGAACATGTCGGATTTTCATACTATGGTGCTCGTAAATTGGTATTTATATTAGTTGTCAAAAAGAATATCAAATATTAATCGTAAAACATCTCGCCTCGTATTAAGTAAAACGCTTCATCTCAACTTCCCAGCTTTTAAAACACTGAACCCAATAATGATTTGTAATTGTCTAAACATATTTGAAACCATGCTCCTATCCGTAAACGTAGTAATCCATTTCACCAAGTTTTTTCCTTTTAGTTTGAATAGGTTTACAAATTCAAATCAAAATTATCAGTCATACCTTAACTTTATTATTTTACCATAATAGTGCGTCCTTATTGTCTCGCCACAAATTTTCTTTCAAAAAAAGAGCAATAGGCGTGTTATCAACTTCATGATAACGATTGTTTGTGCCACACACATATAATAGTTTAAGAACTTATTTATTATTAGAATTATTAGAGTTTTAGCTTGAATTAGCAATTGATGTTGATGACCAACCTGTAGCATGTTTCTCATGATTGGGTTTCCCTTAATCTATTTGCAATGAGAAAAGGGATAAATATGGCTATAATTGTGTAATGTCTAATTCATCTTGGATCATTTTGGCGCGATTAATAATATATATTGTTGTGCATAATATGTCAACCCTTTTAGGAATTTTCCTAAAGAGATTCTTAACCATTTTGAACTGTCACCATTGAATACTACCACGTGTATCATTGAATAATTTATCTTCTCAAAATTAGGTTTTACTTGATTTATTCTTCGAATGATTGTCTTAATTTGGTTTTTTAATTGTAGAACATGTTATCTTCATGCAATCATCTTTCTGGCATAAAACCTTTCATACAGTAAGGAGGGGCCTTAATCCGATCCGAAGAAGTGGGCAGTTTGACAAAAATTAACCAAAATAAGAGAGCCTTTTTTTTATAAAATTTTCGAGAAAATTCGCAGTCGCTACAGTCTCTGCCACAATCTCTACCTTTCGGGTGAGCATTCTGTGTATTGAAAAATAGAGAGAGAGAGAGAGAGGTACAGAAATTGAAAGAATACTATTATATTTCAATGTGCAGAGCAATAGTATTTACAAGGTGTTTATACAGCCAAAGGAGTCTCAATTATCTCCTGATTATTAGCCTACTAATTTCTAGACAAATATCCCTGAAATTGGGCTGCTAATTTGCTCTACAATTTGATTGTTAGTCATAATGGAAGATTCCTGAGATTGGGCTCTTAAACAAGGAATAGTCAACACCCTCCCTCAAACTAATGCCGTCTATCACAAAGCATGAGTTTGGACAGAAGATAATTGTGTCTACTTCTTGGCATAGCCTTTGTGAACAAATCTGCTAGTTGATCTTTAGATGGTATATACCTCAGGTTAATGCTCCGATCTTCAACCAGTTCTCTGATATAGTGACAGTCCACATCTGTGTGGTTGGTATTTTCATGATAAACAGGGTTGGTTTCTATTCAAAGTGCACTGGTATTGTCTCTATACAATATGATTGATCCTTTGATCTCGATGTCAAGTTCTGATAATAGCCTTCGTAACCAAATGATTTCAGAATATGCATCAGATATACTTCTATATTCTGCCTATGTGGATGACTTCGATGCTTGGGGACTGTTTCTTACACTTCCATGAGATCATGCACGAACCAAGCATCATCCACCAACATGTAGTGGATCGTCTTGAATCAGAGCATCCAGCCCAATCTGCATCAGCATATCCCACCATGTCCAGCGATAAAGATGATGGAAATAAGAGACCTCGATTCACAATATCCCTTATGTATCTAATAACCCTGAGCAAAGTTGAGTAGTGAATCTTGTAAGGCTTAATCACGAATTGACTTAAACTTGTACTGCATAGGATATATCAGGATGACTCATGGTAAGATATATAAGTGACCCAACCAAACGTCTATACAAAGTTTGATCTCCAAAAAGTTCTCCTTCCTCTTTTCTGTATTTCGTATTCGCTTCCATTGTAGTATGAACCTTCTTGTCATCTATGGGATTAGCTAACTGAACAATGTCTTCTGCATACTTTTGCTGACTCAATCGTATGCCTTCTTTTCCATAACTCACCTCCAATCCCAAAAATATGTTAGCTTACCTAGGTCCTTCATCTTGAATGAGGAGTCTAATAGTTTTTCAGATGAGAGATTCCAACTTCATCATTTCCTGTGATAATCATGTAATCTATGTAAATAAGTAGAATAGTAATACCTGAGCTGGACCAACGTAGAAATAATGAATAACCTGAGATGCTCTGAGTAAAACCAGCACCTAAGATTGTTGTTCAAAATTTTTCAAACCAAGAGCGAGGAGCCTGCATTAATCCATACAAAGATTTTTTAAGACGACACTCCTGATTTGTGCTAGAATATTTATAACCTGGTGGTGGATTCATATAGACCACTTCTTGCAAGTCTCCGTGAAGGAAAGCATTCTTGACGTCCAGTTGATGTAATTTCCAACTTTTTATTGACGCTAAAGCAAGCAATATACATACTATCGTCATCTTAGCTACCAGAGCAAATGTTTCATTGTAGTCAATTCCATACTCCTGTTTGTAGCCTTGAGCCACCAATCTTGCCTTATATCGATCTAGGGATCCATTAGCTTTTATCTTGATTGAGTACACCCATCTACTTCCAATAATTGTTGCATTTTCTGGTCTATCCACCATATCCCATGTATCATTTTCCTCTAGGGCAACCAATTCTTCATGCATTGCATCTTCCCAACATTTCTGACCACTTGCCTGCATATAAGAACTTGGCAGAACTATAGAATTAAATGTTGTTAGTAAGGCATATGATTTACCATATTCACCTGGTGAGTATCCATATCGATCTGGAGGGGGAACGTGATGGAGTGAGTGTCTAATGGTATTTTGACGAGGAGGAAAGGGTTGGTTATTAAGATTTGACGAAATATTATGTGTCTCGGGTTGTTGAGGTAAAGGATTAGTGTTTTCTGAAGTAGTATCATTATCAAAAAAAGGGTCAGAGTCATCAGTAGTACCTGTTGTAGTAGTGTGCAAGTTCGATGATGGACCAGTGGCCACAGAATCACGAGTGAATTTTTTTTTCAAAAAGGATTTTATAGAAGATTGTGGGTCTTTATTAGCATAAGTAAAAGAATTTCCAAAGAAGATAACATTTCGAGAAATTCTCAATGAATGACGTTGGATCATAACACAAATATCCTTTTTGAATGTCATTGTATCCCACAAAAATACACTTAACAGATTTAGAGGATAATTTATGACGTTCATGATCTTGAAGAAGAACAAAATATACACAACCGAATACTTTAAGATGCGAGTAGTCGTGTAATTTTTAAAAAGAATTAAATAGGGGCAGTTTTGTTTAATAACTGAAGATGATTGTCTATTTATAAGATAAATAGATGTTTGAGGCTTCAGCCCAAAATATTTTTGGAACATTTGATGTATCAAGAAGAGCTAATGCAGTTTCAACAACAGGTCTATTTTTACGTTCCACTACACCATTTTGTTCATGTGCATAAGGACAAGCACGTTGATGAATAATGTCTTTTTCTTGAAAAAAATTGGTGAGGTTTGTAATAGCATACTCCCCTCCCGAATTTGAGCGAAAAATCTTGATCTTTTTTTCAAACTGAGTTTCTATAAGATTATAAAATTGTTTGACAATGTTTGGTACCTCAGATTTTTGTTTCAGAAAGAAAACCCAAGTATAACAAGATGCTTGGTCAATGAATAAGATAGTATACTTGTATTCCAAACGAGATATAATTGGAGAAGGACCCCAAACATTACTATGAATTAAATCGAAAGGAGTAGAATAAGTACTATTGCTTAATTAAAATGGAAGTTTATGACTCTTTATAGTAGTCATGAGATCCTTCAGTCCAGCCATAGGAATTGAAGCCGCAAAAACCTGATCTTGCTCAGCCCACAATGTGAGTAATCCAGAATAGAAGGAATGAGTATTTTTCTCACTTTGTTTCGATTCTGCAAGTAGCCTTCCCAACTCAAATTCTCTAGCCAAATTTTGTTGGTTACCGAGGGAATGTAGATGACTCCACATTTCTGATGCTTTCTCAAAGGATGTCAGCTCCATTGCAATATCAACAGAGACATAATTGATAAGCAATATGATGATTTTGCCATTGGCAGCCTCCCAATTTTCTTTTTCTTTGTCATCTGTGGGTACATCCTTTGATCCATCCAAAATACTACGGAGGCATTTGCCTCGAATGAAAGCCTTGAAATAAAATTTTCAGATTGGGAAGTTATTCCCATCGAATTTTGTAGACAAGGTATATCGTGAATCGAACATGATTCAAAGACGGAATCGAAGGGGTTCAAAAGAACCGGAGATGAATCAAAGAGAATCAGAGATGGATCAAACAGATTTACTGAAGAAACTAAAAGGAGTATTCTGGGAAAAAAATTTCTAGGCTCTGATACCATATTGAAAAATAGAGAGAGAGAGAGAGAGAGACAGAAATTTAAAGAATACTATTGTATTTCAATGTGCAGAACAATAGGATTTACAAGGTATTTATATAGCCAAAGGAGTCTCAATTATCTCCTGATTATTAGCCCACTAATGCTAGACAAATATCCCTGAAATTGGGCTGCTAATTTGCTCTGCAATTTGACTGTTAGTCATAATGGAAGATCCCTGAGATTGGGCTCTTAAATAAGGAATAGTCAACGCTGTGCACACAGGGTAAACCCTCCAATGTATAATAGTTTGCAAACCACACGGGGGATGTAAATAGCACTAGGCATACCCTGTATGACAGGCTCGACCCAAAAGGCATTAACAAAAAAACTAACTGGGCATCCCCGAAGGGGTAGTAAAAAATCGTTTCATTAAGTGTTTTTTTCACATGTCTGATATTTATATGAGATTTCTATTTATTCGAATTCGCACCATAAAGATCCGCACCATATATTATAAGGTTCATTAGAGGTAAAGCATTATCTATCAGAATTGTTTAATATCCAAGGCTCAATCCCCGAACATTTGATTACTGATAATTGAATGTATTTACCTGTTCCCCTTTTGTTTCTTTTTTAACTGAAGATCACATTTCCGTTGGTCATTTCGAAAATGAAAAAGAAAAAAGGAGAACACGAGCAGTAGTTTACTTAGTAATCTTCTTTATCTAGTACTTCGATCATTTTAATTTCCAAAAAAAAAAAAAAAGACTTTTGAGATTATAAGGTTATACCTCCCAATTTATCACGTCAATATTCTGACATGTCCAAGCTGGCATCACACTGTTATAGACATATGTAGACTAGTTATTATTAGCAGTAGTTAACCATCTCAAATCATTGAAACATAAAGGGAGCTGCATTTGTTTAACTTAATCATCTTTTTCTATTGTTCAATTCAAGGTCAAATTTTCTACCACTGTCGGCCTCATTTTTTTTAATCGACCACAAAATACTACATTAGCTGTGTTGGTAATATATACAATGTATTTTATAAACTTAGTTGAAGTGGACGTAACTTGGTCCGAATATAATAGTTACGAAAAAAACTACGTATATCAGCTAGGTGTTCGTAGGAAGTTTGATAATATTAAACTCACCCTTAATTGTTTAGTCATCATCGACTTAAGTCGGGATCGAAGTACGTAGTCGTGATTAATTTTATTATTATTGACATTTTGTTATAAAATAATATAAGAACAAGAACAATATAGAGAAAAGTAGAGAGATGAGTATTCTTATTGATACTTTGGATGATTTACAATGGGAGAGAACCCCTTTATTTATAGGGAGGTGGTGACTTAGCCACCAAATAGTAAACCCTAGGATCTCTCTAAATATGGACATTCACCTTAAATAGAATATTTTATAACACCCCCCTTGAATGTCTATTCAATAATGTGCCTCGTTAAAACCTTAACTAAAACAAAATCCAATGTGAAAAAATTATAGAAAAGGAAAAAGAGTACACATGTTTGAATATGCGCCTATTGGTTGCCTCGTTAAAAACCTTGCAAGGAAAACCCAGTGGGACAAAACCTTGTAAGGGAAAAAGAGTGCAACGCGCATTAACTCCCCCTGAAAAGAGCATCAATTCACATCCTTGAGCATTTGCATTCCAATCTTGTGCACCATCTTCAAAACGATCTTTTGTAGAGATTTGATAAATAAATCAGCCATATTGATTTGAATAAATATTCCGCACCTTGAAATTATCATTCTTGATAGATATGAACATCTTCATATAATATCGTGGAATGACTCTTCAATATCTCCATAGAGGTATTCTCGATGCCATCATGCTTATGGTTATAGCAAGATACATATGTACACAAGTTGTACTTAGGATGTGGTACTTCAGGACCAAGAATTGTATATGCTTCAAGCAACTTCAATCTTTCATGGATTGACATATAAGTTAAGTCATATAAGCCATATAATAGACTTTAGATGCATATCAAGTTTTCATCTCATGCTAAACAAATAAGATATCGAAAACTGATTACACATACCATTGACTTTATACTTTCAAGTATTTGAACTACATGTCTTTCATATGGAATCAATTCTGCTTGAATTGTATATCTTCCATTTAGCCAATATTTTTGTTTGTATTCAACAAACATAAGATCCTCATCGATATTTAGCGCTATCATAGATGTCGTCGACGAACATTTTATATCGGTTCCAGTAAATTTTCATAAAGACATAACATAGAGATCTCTTTATTCATATATTCAGGTACCTGAATCTCTCATAAGATTTTATGAAGTGTTATGTCATGTGATCTTCTAGATCACTTGCCTCCCCATTATGATCACTTTGATCATTTGCTCATCTTCTTTATTAAGAATTTATTTTGAAACCGATTTGTCTATACGCTTTAAGCGTATCAAAGACTTTGTCCTTCTGGGACTTAATATGAGCATTTGCAGTGAGAATATAGTTACTTTCTTTGGGTCAGCAAATGCGTATAGCATGCTTTGCAATATGTTGCAATTGAATTATCCTTTTATGAACTTCAGGTTCATATTATGATATTCGAGGATCTATATATACAAATGATAATTCATCCCATGTAACCTTTTCTCAAGTGTTTATCATGTCTCCCCCTCATGTTAGAAAAGCTAACTTGTTTCCTCAACTTTGAGAGTCCATCTTTGTGCATTATGGTGTTAATGAAAATATACACCGCACATCAATAATAATAAGATGAAATTATTTGGTTCCTGACCCTGAACCACTTGTGAGGGGAGAATATAATATACTCTCGTATACAACGTATATCAAACTGATATATATAACTTTGTTCTCATAAGAAACAGCTTAGCTATTAAGTGGAGGCACTCAATAATTATCTTGCTAAACCAACTATGATATAAACCAACTTATCAAGATGAACTATCTTGAATAGAAAATCTGGAAATTATGCTCGAAGTTATATTACTGAGCAATTTACCTCGCAAGCACCGGCCAGGCTGCGGGTTAATAACAATCGCACATGTAACCATATCATAGATGCATTATATGTGGTATACATGGCAGGTGAATGGGCCCATATTCACCTTTGATATTTCCAGAATTTATGGGATTCAACCTGAACTCTTTAGTTGGTCAATTAATTAATGAGAACAAGTAATACAAGAGAATTCGTAAAGAACTTTCTAGTTCTTTAATATTTACCCATGTGAATTCTCTATTACTGCACATCATACTTAAAATGATATAGCTAACCCGAATGCCAACTGAATAAATTATCAATATTGATAAACTTCAAATTTACACCATGACATGTGCAATTATCAATAAACTTCAAGTTTATTATGATATGGGTTTTTATATGAATAAACGTCCACTTTATTGTGGTATTCTTGTGTAGTACAAACTGGAGAATAAAGCGGGTAGTTTTTCACATACAGATTATCCCGCTACAAGTTGTAGTAATAGAAGATATCAAATCTTTCCTTTATTTATAGTCTCATATACTTTGGAAACTGAATAAGTTTCTTTGAGACTTACTACAACACAATACCTTATTGGTAATCAATTGTATTTCTCCAACATAGTAATAATTGGCTCTTCTAGAGCTCTCAATTAATTTTGTACTACCACAAATTCATCAACATCCATGTGGTGAATATCTCTTTTAAAGAGAAAGTTATACCATTATGGTCATGTCAAAATTATATGCAAGATATGTTTCTTGCATTATTATTGTCCTTTGATAATCCCATTGACAAATTATTTTGGCGTACAATAGGTACGTGACCAATGACTATTCACGCCATAACAATGACATTATTTTCATATGTCATCTCAAACCTCCTTCTAGGGGTGAGTGTGGTGTATTCAATACCAATTTCATGTTCATATTCTTCCAATAATGAATATGTATTCGTGAATCAAATGTTGTCACATTCGCTGCGGGGATATGTGATTTTGTTATCCTTTTCAAATCTGTAATTGCGTCTGGCATTCGATTTGCTATTCTTTGCAAATGGATAATATTTTGCACCTCATTTTCACAAATAGAGGTATGTGGATCAAGATGAGATAATGATGCATTTTTCCACAAAATTTCCCGTTTGGTTTCACCAACTTCTCCCCCTAATTTTGGGAAAAGTGTCTCATCGAATTGACAGTCTGCAAATCGTGCAGTGAACAAATCCCTTGTCACTGTTTCGAGGTAGCGAATAATGGAGGGCGATTCAAACTCAACATATATTCCTAACCTTCTTTGCAGACCCATTTTGGTGCAATATGGCGGTGCTACAGGCACATATACTGCACATCCAAAAATTCTTAAGTGGGATATATTAGGTTCATGACCCAAAACTCATTGCAACGGGGAATATTTGTGATAATTCGTCGTTCTGAGACGAACTAGCATTGCTGCATGCAAAATGGCGTGACCCCAAATCGAAGTGGGCAGCCTCGTTTTCATGAGTAAATGAGGAATTCAAGGTTATTCTAATCTATTGTCTCAATATGATATCCATTTTGAATGATATCTTTAAAACTCAACAAGTTCCTTTTAGACTTGGAGGAGAACATTGCATTCTCTAAAATGTTGTTCCTTTAGGCAGAGTTATAGTTGCTCTTCCGGAGCCTTTAATCAATTTACTACTACCAGAAATTATAGTAACATCTGCCTTACACATACTTAAATGAGAGTAATATTTCTTCTCTTTGAATATCGTATGTGTGGTACATGAATCAATTAATCAAAAGAGATATACGAATATGAGAATAAACAAATTTAATCCGTTGCTTCGTAATTAAACAATATTTTCAAAATCTGCTGAGGTTAGTCGATTAACTTAGTTAATAGTCGACTAACTTGGGAAGTAGTCATTAGGTTAGTCGACTAACTAAATCAGATAGTCGACTATCTTGCCTTGCGGAAAAGTCCAGTTTTAATGCAAAATATTAGTTAATCGACTAACTAAGTTGATAGTCGACTAACTTAGTAAACAGTCATCAGGTTAGTCGACTATCTAAATCAGATAGTCGACTAACTTAGCTTGCGGAAAAATCTAGTTTTAATGCGAAATATTAGATAATCGACTAACTGTTAGGTTAGTCGATTAACTCTTCTGGAAAATAAAAATATCTTTAAAATTTAAGCATATTGAAACATTCTAAAGAACTAATACTAACATTATATCATAAGCTAACTAATACGAGCTGATACTAATGACTATTAGTTTATTCACTAACTAATACAAATAAGTAAAATAAAATCAAACAATTCCATCTTCCTTCATCACAGATCCATCACCAATTAAGTGGTCTATTTTCCCCTCAGGGTGCTCAAAGAAGTCTGCCACATCCAAGTGGGTGATGTCAAAATTGTCGTCAGAGACAGAATTGGTTTCAGGGCATTTACCTTTTAGAGATGCTTGATAAAGCTCAACCAAATGTCTTGGTACACGGCAAATTTTCGCCCAGTGCCCTTTTCCACTGCAACGATAATATATAGTTTATGAACTATTTGCATTTGGATTCTCATTGCATCGTGCTTGTGGCAGAGTGACCAACTTCATGTTGTCATATCTCTCCTTTAAGCCATTCCACAAGATAGGTGGATCTTTGACTGTGATATATTCAATTTTCAAACCTTCATCAAGGTGATGGCGCAAGAAAATCAAGGCCTTAGCACAGTTTCAAACCTTCATCAAGGTGATGGCGCAAGAAAATCAAGGCCTTAGCATAGTCTTGGGTGAATGCATTATTTCTGTCTTTAATGGCGTCTCCAAGACCCATTGCATCCAAATGGATTTCAGCATCCAACACCCATGTCATATAGTTCTTGCCCGAAATTTCAAGGGCAACGAACTTTCTTTTCATAATGTCAGACATAAAACAAAATTACATCAAGAGCGTGTCCATACTTACGGGCTTTATTACAATTATCACATTCACTTCAGGGAATGGATCATAATCATCTGTATGTGCTATATACAATCTCATGTCAAATATTACTTTCATAAAGTGAAAGATTATTTTGAAAATCTTTATTATTCTCATTATCACAATGATGACGATTATAATTCCGTCTATTGCCACGTCCACATCCATTGATACCTTCACGGTAATAATTTTATCTTCTTTCAGACTTATCACATACTGCTATCACATTCTCTAAAGGGAATGCGAATGAAGCAAATTCAATGGGACGAATTTTCAATTCTTTGCCCACAATCATACATGAATTTAATCATGGCAACACATAGAATTTTTACCACTTCACGTGGTTATAATTCCTTACAAACTCCATTAGAGTTATAATCAAACTTTGTTGTCTATGTTTGTATATGAAATCAAATCGTAGAATTTCAAGAATTTGAAAGGGAAAAGTAAATTACTTACCTTTAAGGTATACCAACAAATGTTGTGATATCAAATATACCTCTTGAGTTTCCATCCCGTTGCATTACTTTATGATGATACCATCTCTTCTATTTTTCCGTATAGAAATTCTCTAGTGAAATTACAACGGCTGAATCGGCGCCAGATGGACCCCAACAATGAAAACCCGCCTGAACTTGAACAGAAAATACAGCGGCTTGTCTTCTGGCTTCTTTCCTTCTGTTCTTCTTTTCTTTCTTTTTCCTCCTCTCTTTTCCTTCAATTCTTCTTTTCCGTTTCCTTTTTTTTTTTTGTCTTTCCTCTTCTATTTTTCGTATAGAAATTCTGGAAGAAGGAAGAAATCAAATTCAATTGGTTAGAGACTCGTGCTGATAACGTGTTATGAAATAATATAAGAACAAGAACAATATAGAAAAAAGTAGAGAGAGGAGTATTCTTATTGATACTTTGGATAATTTACAATGGGAGAGAACCCCTTTATTTATAGGGAGGTGGTGACTTAGCCACCAAGTAGTAAACCCTAGGATCTCTCTAAATATGGACATTCACCTTAAATAAAATATTTTATAACACATTTCTTATTACAGAATACATAGATACAGTTACGTTTTTTTAATAAATCTGAGAAGCCAAGAAATATAGAATCTAAGCAGTGAAATCACCTACTTAGATTTACTTACATAATTAATTGAGGCAGTGAAAATCCAACTTCCATCCGTTTCCATAAATTGCATTTAAATGGACACTCAAGCAAGAACCTTAATTACATTGCGGTGCATATCCTAATGGCTATAACTACACTTGTCAGTTTTTATTCAATCCCTTCACAGATCAAAGTAGACCCCCACATAGTATAATTATTGAGAAAATTAGGCATCCGTTACCTTTGGTTTTCGCGAAGTTCTATGAAATAGTAGGTTTTCTTTTTTTGAGTTTTTTTTTTTCATTTTGTCTTTCTTCCTCTTTTTTTGGAAGTCTTTTGAAATATTAAAATATACATAAATTTCCCGATTATTAATAGTGTGCGCGGGTAAAATTGGGGATAAAAACTATCCCCGATTTTGCAGTAAGGAAACGAGAGGACAACGCGACCGAATATGGCCTCTGGTAAATCCGAAGGCTTCTACCCAGAGCTCGGGGAGGACGAATGGTGCGCTCGAAACCGGACAAGGCCAAACATTAAGTTCAAGCAAAGTGAAGAACCAAGGCTGAGGGAAAGACGTTTAGACATGACAATTGAGGGCCAAAATATTCGTCCTTAACTGGATATTACGGCGCAAATCTCGGTCGATATCAACTGCATATCTACGTTTACTGGAAGAAAATGATTGTTACCTTACTTAGACTTGTACTAGGATTGAAACTCCCCCGCTATATAAATGGAAGAAATTTTTATTTTAAGGACCACCGTTGGCAAACATACCAAGGCAATAAAATTAATTTTTGTTCTCTAGCTATTATTCAAAGTGTTTTTCAGATGTTTGTCTGTAAAGTTGCAACCGAGCCCGTTCCCGAGGGCTGGATCGGAACCGATTTCCAACATCTTTCATAAAGCTAGACTTAATCATCCATCGCGTTTGGTTTAATCATTTCGATTTCCTTTAACTCAATTATTTACTGTTCTTAGATCATTCATATTAAATTAAATCACATATCCTTTAAACCACATATAAATTCAATTGTTACTCACTTTAAGGGTAAACATTTTGGCGCCTACCATAGGGAATAAAGATAATAGTGGTCATTTAATACGAATCTTCATAACACACCCTATTTTATACTTTCTTTTTTAAGTTTGATTTTAGGTTAATCTAAAATGTCAAATTCTTAGTCGGCTCACTTGAATGTTGATGCGAATTCAGGCCACCATAGTGAAAATAATAACATGATAGCAGGAAATGACGTACCCCCGGTTCATCCTAATGGTGTCCGAATCGCTGATCTGATTTGTGCTAACTCAAAAGTTTCCAGCAACATCAACCTGCTAACTGATCCCGAAAATTGCATTCGTGAGGCACCCCGACCATAGGCTAGAAGCACCAGAAGGGGAAGGTGATGGAGTTAGCTTATGATTGATTTTTGAAATACTACAACAAGGGGCAAGAGCACACCTACAAACTCAAAATCATTCCCAGAACATGACTGAACCCAAGCGAGTTAGAGAAGACGCTCAGAGAGATGGACGGATCATCGCAGAACCGGATGAGTTCAGATTCGGAGAAACTTTTGAGGTGATAAAAATGCTCGAAGCGCTAACAAAACGGGTAGAGTTTGGTGAATAGAAGAGAGAGGCATATGATAAGAAGGTGGAAACATACAATTCGAGGGTCGATAAGATCTTGGGAGCGCCTCCAATAATGAAAGGACTGGATTCCAAAAAGTTCATTCAGAAATCCTTTCTCCCGAGTGCGTCACTGAAGCCAATTCTGAAGAGATTTCAAATGCCCGATATTCCCAATTATAATAGGATCACCGATCCAATCCAGCATGTAACCTCCTATACGTTCACAATAGAAGAATATGACCTAGAAGATGACGAGATCGCATCGGTGTTGAAGAAATTTAGGGAAACCTTATCCAAATGGGCAATGATATGGTACCATAACTTACCTCTCTATTGATTCATTTGCTATTCTCGTAGATGCCTTTGTTAAAGCCCATACTGGTGCCATCAAGGTCGAGACAAGAAATCGGACCTCTTCAAAGTCAACAAAGAGACAACGAGATGCTTACGTAATTCGTGTCGAGATTCTAGATAGAACAGTCGGAGTTGCTCCTAGTCGCAGATGATAGGGTCATTCAGGCGTTCACCCAAGGTCTCAACCCCCAAAGTTCCAGTGCTTTTCAAAAATTGAAGCAAAGCTTGGTGGATTATTGATCACTACCGACTCAACGCTACGCGAATATAGGAAAAGCGGGTCGCTAACAGCTTTTACCTGAATAGTAGTTCAGGTTCGATTTTCCACAAGGAGCTTGGAATGGAGTTGTAATGTTTGTTTAGCCTAGAAATGCATTTGTACTTCTAATTGCACGCCTAATATTTTTGGATTTTCTTTTGTATTATCAACTACTATTTGATCTTAAGATATAAATCTAAATTATGCTAAGGGAATATTGCTAGATTGTAACTAATATGGAGAAAGACACTAGGGTCGTGGCATAACCTAGGTGGTTAACTAACGGGTAGAAACTACTAATTATAGATTCATATATTTGGGATCAATGTTATAACCACTGCACAATTGTACCCACTCCCATATCTCTCGGTAGAGAGACAAATTTTGCCCAATTGACTCTCTCGAGACCAATTAGGTAGGCCAATTAGACAAAGCAACTAGGGCTCAAGTAGGGTGATTACTCTTTCGAGATTTAACTCGTTAATTGGACTACCATTTCTCATCCTTGTTGGGTTAATTTTGGGGCCATAGACTCTCTTTCTCAAGAAGAATCAAAACCCACTGAGCTAGAATCAATGTTTGCAACCACCAATCCTTAATTAAAGCATAAAATTAACCCAAATAATAAATACCCAATATCAATCTATTATTAGAAAGCAACACCCATCAATTATCCACACTAGGGTTGAGTTACAACCCTAGCTAATGGGTTTAGCTAGACATAATTGAAAGAAAAACAGAAGAAATAGATGAAGAACTAAGCATATTAATTAATTACTAATAAGAAATCACAAAAATCTATCGTAAAGTTAAGCTAAAGTGCCAAAAATGGCTACAATATCGAGTCTCACAAGCTCAGCTGCATTCAGAACATAAAACTTAACCTAAAAATGGTACAATATTCTATTTATAGTGGGCTTGAAAAACTGGACAAAATTGCCCATGCGGGGTCAGTACGGGCTGCACAATTATGACCGCAGCCGACTGGATGTTTATTTCCATTTTTATCTTCTCTGAAGTGACTGGCGCGGACCGCAAAAAGTTGTGGCGCGGCCGTATGAAGATCTGGCTCGGATTGCGTGATGATAACCGCGGCCGCGTGGATGAACTTGTCCAAAACTTCATCTTCTTTGACTCCTTTGGCGCGGACTGTATGGCATGATGGTGTGGCAGTGCGAGATGGACGCAGATCGCATAAATTCAACCGTGTCCGCGTGGCTGCAGTCTCAACTTTTTCCCTCTCTGAACTCTCCTGGTGCGGCCGCTTGCACAGCTGTGCGGTCCGCACCAGGCTCTGATTTCCACTGTTTCATTGGTCTTTGACACTTGAGCAAGTTTCACTCTATTTTGAGCCAATCTTTGACATTTCGTCACTTTGTCGCTCAAACCTGCACTCAAGCACAACTTGTAAGCATTTTGGGACTATTTTGTAGCAATTTATACTCAAAGCATAGGCAAGTATGGGCATAAAACATGTTAAAATCCTACTTATCAACTCCTCAAACATAAACCTTTTGCTTGTTCTTAAGCAAAAAAAATAAGACCCACCCCTCAAAGGAAAAATCTAAGTAATTCCAGCTATCCTAAAGTAACCTCAACAAGCATCTATTGGGACTAACAATTGCTTTCAATACGAATGCATCGTTATCATATTTGAACTTTGAAAACTTTTGGATCAAGTGTGACACAAGAGCATCAAGAGTTGAAACATTTCACCACGGGACTTCTCTCAATTACTTTGGTCATTGTGGAACCCAAACTCACACATCCTCAACTCTCCCTAAGAGAATCTCACCTTTTAGAGCATGACACACAAACCGAGGTTGATGGACTTTCACTCATCTCTCTCAAGAAGAAGGTCACAAGTCCGGCTCTAAGTACCATATGCTTGCCCCTTATGTAAGTATCCACTAATGTAGGTTCCCTTCAACTCAAGATCATATATGGTTTTTGTGAAGTCATTGTGTGGGCTTTTGGGAAAGGGTAGGATATGTTTTTATTCAAGTGGGTTCAATCTTCCCTTAAACACTTCTTTTGATTTATTTTGGCACACTTTCTTGACTCATTAGAGTATTCACTTCTTATTCAAGGGTTTAGAGAGACACGTTGTCAGTGTTTCTTGTGAAATTCAAAACATTTAGCATTTTTCTACTTTTCCACACCGTTTCACTTTGTTTTCTTTGAATCCCCATTTTGTTCTTATTCACATTGATATTTCTTTTTGTCTTATCTTTTCTTTCTTTTTCATTGCCTTCCTTTTCGTTTGCTTTTGTACCTTTTTACACATTGTTTCCTTTCTTGTCTTTCCTCCCAAACTTCGAGATTTGCCATTTACTCAAGGGAAGATTTGGGTGCCAAGAGAGGGTATCATTAAGAATGGGTATAGGCTTGTAGCTTTGGTTCTTGAAAGAAAAAAAGGTTTAAGGCTCAAAAGGGCTTACTAGGGATACATTTCATTGATAGGCTATGGAATTTTTCAACTTAGCATTTGGATCATGGAGAGCCTATAATCCCATCTCAAGTAAAATTTCACCAAGGATTTCGCCTCAACAAACATTCAGGGCAAGTTCTAGACCATTGGCTCAGGACTCACATTTCGAATTCTCACCACACATACTCAAGGATTGCTAAAGACATCGAGTCAAGGGACCACAACGACCTTAGTTACGATTCAAGCGCACAATGGTCCAAAACGACCACATGATGATTGTTTGGTCAACACAAGAGTCTCAAGGCCACGACTTTAACCATCCTAAGAACAACATTATGTCTTTGACCATGAGATCAAAGGAAAATGTGTTAGGACCAAGTGAAGCTTTGCCTGAGGTACCCTTAACTACGAAATATCAAAGTCAAAAGCAAAGAAAAAAAATTCAAAAACGGACTCAAACCCTCAAGAAGGTTTTCACGCCATCTATCATTTGGAAGAGCCACCCGGTTCTCACAACACTTTACCCTTGGAGAAAACTGTGGCATTAAGAAAACCAAGGGCTTATTGATAACACCAAAACAAAAAAAAAAGTCTACGAGCATAACTATGAAGCTAAAAACAAAACTTTTTAACGAAAATAGAAAAACCTAATGAATATATGCAATAGGAGAGTAGAATATACAACGGGGATTAATATATGCATAAAGTAGAAAAGTAACCAAAATTATATACAGACCAACTGTCAAATCTAAAAACATAAACTGAGTTTCAACAGTCATCCAAATGTCATATATAACAGTAGGATGACCCCCACGAATAAAAGATGGCATTGTCCCTAATGCCAAATGCCAAAATAAGCATAAAATCAGATAAAAGATATAGAGGGATCCCTAGGCCTGGTCCGTCTACATCAGATCCTCAGTGGTCCCCTGGTCCTCTATATGAGCGGGAACATCAGACTAGTTCCCGATCTGCTGCTGCTTTGCTGCTGGGATATGATCCTGCTACTGGATAGGCTGAATATCTAGTACATCACCGGGGAAATCACTTGAATCTCTGCCAACTCAATCACTACTCCCTCAGTGATGGGCAGCTTTCTTCTTTTGGAGGCCTAGGTTCCTGCTCCTCCTGTGGCTCTGGCAATGATACTGCTGCTGGAGGGGCTGAATCCTCAATTAACAAGTCTAAAGGCAGCTGATCCACAATTAGCTTGTCCAAATCTGCTAGAAGTACTTTCACCGACTCCTTGGATTCCTAGACTTTATCATCTTCTTGTTCTCCCGGGATAGCTCCTTCAGAGCTATGCCATGTGCAACAACTGCCTTAATCAAGGCGCCACGAGTCTCAATAATCTTATTTTAGTTGGCCAGGATCATCTTTAATGTTTCCTCAATAGACTGAGGAATCTGGACAGTGGCTGGTACTGAATGACCTCAACTGAAGTGGCCAATATGGATAACTTGGATGTCGCAGCTGACATCCAGTTGTTTAGACTGGCCAAGGTCATCTTTAACTGCTGGGCTGTTAAAGGGTTGGTCCCAGAAGTGGGGACTATAGGGCCCTACTATCAAATATAACAGTAGGGCGACCCCCACGAATAAGAGCTGGCACTGTCTCCAATTCCAACTGCCAAAATAAGCATAAAATCAGATAAAATATATAGAGGGCTCCCTAGTCCTGGTCCGTCTACATCGGATCCTCAGTGGTCCCCTGGTCCTGTGTATGAGCGGGAACTTCAGACTGGTTCCCGACCTATTGCTGCTCTGCTACTGGGATAGGGTCCTGCTACTGGACCGGCTGAATATCTGGTACATCACTGGGGGAAGTCACTTGAATCTCTGCCAACTCAATTACTACTCCCACAATGCTGGGCAGCTTCCTCTTCTTCCTTCGAGGCCTGGGTGCCTGCTCCTGCTGTGGCTCTGGCACTGATACTACTGCTAGAGGGGCTGACTCCCCAAATAACAAGTCTAAAGGCAGCTGATCCACCATTAGCTTGTCCACATCTGCTCAAAGTACTTTCACCGACTCCTTGGATGCCTAGACTTTATCATCTTCTTGTTCTCCCGGGCCAGCTCCTTCAGAGCTATGCCATGTGCATCAACTGCCTTAGTCAAGGCACCCCGAGTCTCAATAATCTTCTTCTTGTTGCCCATGAGCATCTTTAATGTTTCTTCAATAGACTGAGGAATCTGGGCAGTGGCTGGTGCAGAATGACCTCAACTGAAGTGGCCAATATGGACAACTTGGATGTCGCAGCTGACATCCAGTTGTTTAAACTGGCCAAGGTCATCGCTAACTGCTGGGTTGTCAAAGGGCTGGTCCCGGAAGTGGGGACTTTAGGGCCAGCATAAGAACTAGGACCCGTAGAGGAGGAGGGCACATCAACTAGAATAGAGGCAACTGGAATGGAGGGGAGCTCAGTAGAAGGCTCGATAGTAGGCTCTACCTCAACTAGCTCCTTAGACTGGCTAGTCGAGGCACAGGTGGATGCCTTGTGCTTCTTTTCCTTCGGGTTGTCCGGCCCCTGTACACTGAACCATGAGAACGGGGCCACCAGGTGCACTGACATATCATAGGATTTCTTCTTCCCCTTCAAGTCCCGATAATACATAGTAAGAGTGTTGGGGTACGGGTAGTTCCATACGCTATCAATCCCCATTGGGGAGGAATGGCAATAAGTCTGGGGTTTTATGCTTCTCTCCGTGATTAGTTTTTTTCTGGACCACATTTCTCGGAATTTGTGGAAGGCCACTTGACTAACAAAGCGGTCTTCCTACACTTCCCCTTTCCTTGTTCTTTCTACACCACCAACCTCGGGAACCCCACTACCCGGGACCTCATCATCACTCTTGTCACCACCTACTGCACTCTCCCAGATACTGAAGATGTAGAGGAGGTGAAGTATTCGCCGCTACTCGCTGCCGAGCCATCAGATGACTTAGACTGTACAAGCTGTGGAGCTTGGCCAGAAAGTGGAATTGGGACTGCCGGGCCTTGACCCGAGTCAGCTGAGATGTCCTGAGAGGTAAGGTACTCACTCCCCGACTGCTCAACTTGACTCACAACCTATTTTCTTGTTTTTAGTATTGGTCAGGGAGTGAGTTTGGTTTGTTTAGCTTTTTCTCCCAGGAGGGTTCACCTCGTCCGGGTTGTTTGGCGCCTCGTACTCTTTGTTTATCCACTTTTTGAAAATAAACACATCTAACATTGTTAGTATAGGAACATGCAGAGTATTAGGTGACAAGTAGTGCATCAGAACAACAGATTAAAAATTTCAGCATCATGCCTCAGACTAGGCAACCGCGGACCGCGCAAGCTGGAGCTCGACCGCGTGGGAGACCCGCGGGCCACGAGATCACGACTGCGGTCCGCATAGACCATTCAACAAAATTTCATCCCCTCTAAAGTTCACCAACACAGGCTGCGTGAAAAAGGGATGCGGCCGCACGGGGCCAGCATGGACCGCACTAGTAGGGACGCGACCATGTTGGTGGTATCTTAACATTTTGGAATAAGGCTTCTGCGGGCCGTGTGAACAAAGGGTGCACCCGCGTCAGTGGCATGCGGACCGCGTAATTCTTGCCGCGGCTCGCGCTGGGTTACAAGTCAGGGAAGAATTATAGTTTTACATGTATGCTCATTTCGTTCAAGGTTTTGCATCCGATGTTGTCCCTACTCGATTATCCACCATTAAAATCATGCCCAACATTTTAAAGACAACAAATAACTAACTAAAACATTAAACTAAGAAGAAAATGAAAAACAAAGAAGCTATAACTACTAGGACATGAATGAAATTGAAATTAACACTTAAATAATGATCAATGTGAGAATATATTATTAGGAATATGAAGATTTAGCTCTTGATGCAATCACACAAGCACGTCTCAAATGAAGAGTAAATTTTAGGGCTCAGGTAATCGATTTGGTGAAAAGTTCAAAATGAAGCCCTAGGTCCCTATTTATAAAAAAAGGCTGGGAAGCGTTACTTACCCTCTAGCGCGGCCGCGTAAACATGACCGCGTGCCGCGCTGGGTCTTACCAAACAACTATTGCAGACTAAAGCTTACACGGGCTGCACAAACATGGACGCGGCCGCATGGGACCAACGCAGGCCGCACAAACATGGGCGCGTCCGCGTAGGTAGTTTCAGAGACCAATCATTCTCCGATCAAGCCAGTGCAGACCGCACAAACCGTATCGCGATCGCACTGGCAGTTTTAAGAGAGTGTGCCCTTTTTTGCACTGCTTCAATAAAGGTCCTGCAACATCTCACAAATAATTAGCTCAAAAATCTTAGTCTACAACAGAAATAAAAGAGAAAGAAAAAGACATGGTATGCCTCCCAAGAAGCGCCTGATTTAACGTCGCGACATGACACATGTTACCATCAATATCACTTCAAATGTATGAGTGCCACACGTGGCTGTCATCAAACTTCCCCAAATAATGCTTGACACGATGCCCATTGACCCGGAAAACTTCACCATTTTTGTTCTTGAGATCAATAGCACCAAATGGGGTTACACCAACAACTTCAAATGGACCACTCCACTTAGACTTGAGCTTTCCCGGGAATAAACTCAATCGGGAGTTGAAAAGAAGAACCATATCACCAACCTTGAATTCCATTCCCCGAGCATACTTGTCATGAAGGTACTTCATCTTGTCCTTGTACAAGGACGAGCTGAAGTAGGCATGAAATCTAAACTCGTCAAGCTCATTAAGTTGGTCAACTCGGAGATTCACTGCGACAATCCATACTAAGTTCAACTTCCTCAAGGCCCACATAGCCTTGTGCTCCAATTCCACCGGAAGATGACAAGATTTTCCAAACACCAACAATTACGACGACATACCAATTGGGGTCTTGTAAACCATCCGATAGGCCCAAAAAGCATCATCTAATTTCTTCGACTAGTCGGTCGTATTAGTATTGACAGTTTTAGAAAAGATACTCCTAATCTCTCGGTTGGAAAATTCCTCCTGACCACTAGCTTGAGGATGATAGGGGGTGGTCACTTTGTGATTTACTCCATACTTGGCAAGCAATGAATCCAAAGCCTTGTTTCAAAAGTGAGATCCCCATCACTAATGATTGCATGGGGGGGGGGGTGCCAAACCTTGTGAAGATACATTTTTTCAGAAATGCCACCACACTCCGGGCCTCTGTTGGGCAAAGCCACAAATTCAACCCACTTTGAAACATAATCCACGCTACCAAAATATACGTGTTCCCACAAGAGCTCACTAAAGGATCCATAAAGTCGATACCCCAAACATAAAAAATTTCCACCTCTAGAATTGTGTTGAGAGGCCTCTCATCCTTTTAGAAATCCCACCGGCTTACTGGCATTCATCACATCCCTTAACAAAATAACCGGTATCGTTAAACAGGAAGGGCCAATAGAAACTGCAACTAAGCACCTTAGAGGCTGTCCTCACCCTGCCTTGATGGCCACCATAGTGAGAGGAATGACAACACTCCAAAATACTCAACTATTCTTCTTCTGGGACACATCGACGAATCACTCCATCGGTGAAAATCTTGAACAAGTAGCTCATCCCAATAATAATCCAAACTATCGCGCTTGAGCTTCATCCTTTAGTTAGAAGAGATCTCATACGAGATTATACTAGTCACAAGATAATTGGCTACATCGGGAAACCACATCATATCATGTATAGACACCGCAAGGAGTTGTTCATCCGAAAATCCATCATTGATCTTAAGGCCATTAGAAGGCCTCCCCTCTTCCTTCTAGTGGGACAAGTGGCCTGCCACTTGATATTCACTTCCTTTCCGATCCACAATTTCTAGATCAAATTCTTGAAGAAGTAGCACCCATCTCATCAACCTTACCTTGGAGTCTTTCTAGGTCATCAAATACCTAAGGGCGGCATGATCGGTATGTGTATGGTCAGAACTTTTCCATGGCAAACACAATAGCTAGCAATTCCTTCTTGGTGACTTTATAATTCCTTTAAGATTCATTCATAGTCTTGCTTGACTAGTACATCAGGTGGAACATCTTGTTGATTCTTTGGCCCTAGACCACCCCTACCGCAACATCACTAGCAGCGCACATAAGCTTGAAAGGCAAGCTCCAATTGGGTGCGTTAATGATATGGGTTTTTGTCAACTTGTGTTTTAGAAGCTCGAAAGCCTCTATGGATTTCTCATCAAAGACAAACTTGGACTCCTTCTCTAGAAATTTGCACAACCAGTTAACTACCTTAGAAAAATCTTTGATGAACCTTCGATAAAAACCTGCGTTCCCGAGAAAACTCCTCACCCCTTTGATTGAAGTAGGGGGAGGTAACCTGAAATGACTTTGATCTTGGCTTTGTCAACTTCAATTCCCTTACTTGAAATCTTGTGACCCAACATAATACCTTCTTCTACCATAAAATGGCAATTTTCCCAATTGAGAACTAGGTCTGTGTCTTCACATCGGGCCAACACACGGTCCAAGTTTTACAAGTATTCCTCAAACGAATCCCCAACTACGCTATAATCATCCATTAAGACCTCCAATATATCTTCTACAATGTCAGTGAAAATAGCCATCATACATCATTGGAAGGTTCGGGGCATTACACTATCCAAACGACATCCTTGAAAATGTGAATGTTCCATAAGGACAAGTAAAGTCGTTTTCTCTTGGTATTACGAGGCAATTCGAATCTGATTGTATCCTGAAGACGATCAACCATTGGTCAAGGAATGGTAATGGGAAATGATCCTGTTGAGTCACCTTTTAAGCTTTCTATAATCCATAAAAACTCTCCATCCCATGATGGCCCGAGTAGGAATAAGCTCATTGTTAGCATTGGTCACCACAGTCATTCCGCCCTTCTTCGGTACGCATTGCACCGGAGAAGTCCATGAGCTGTCAGAAATAGGTTACACCACAGCGACGTCAAGCCACTTGATAACTTCCTTCTTAACCACTTCTTACATAGCCTCGTTAAGTCTACTTTGGTGTTTAAGTGAAGGCCTCACATCCTCCTCCAAAATGATCTTATGCATGCAAAAGGCAGGGCGTATACCTCGAATATCCGCCAAGGTCCATCCAATCGCCCTTTTGTGCTTTTGAAGAACCGCCAAGGTGGCGTCAACTTGAAAGTTAGTTAAGAAAAACGAAAGAATAACAAGCAAAGTGAAATCAGGGCCCAAGTATTCATACATGAGGTGAGGAGGAAGTGGTTTCAACTCCAGCATCGACGGTTCCTCAATAGATGGCTTGGTTAGTGAAGTTTTACGATTCTCAAGATCCAATGATAACTTCCTAGGCTCATAGGAGTACGAGCCCATACCATGTAATGCATTTACAAACTCCACTCTCCTAGCGTCATCTTTAACATCCATGTTCAAGAGCACAACCTCAAGTGAATCTTCAACATTAATCATTGTGCTTGTGTCATCCACTATCACCACCATGACAATGTCAAAACACGGGCACACCTCGGTGCTATTTGGTTGCCTCATAGATTTTCACACGTCGAACACCACCTTTTCATCACCAACAAGCAAGGTCAAATCTCCCACCTCAACATCGACCAAAGCCTTACCCGTAGCTAGGAAAGATCTTCCAAAAATAATTAGGACTTCAAAGTCTACCTCACAATCTAATATTACGAAGTCGGCCGGCAAGATTAATTTATCAACACGAACAAGAACATCATCGATTATACCCTAGGGCCACTTCATTGACCAATCCGCCATTTGAAGCCTAATTGAAGTCAGGCGATTTTTTCCAATTCCCAAGGTCTTGAAGTCCGAATATGGCATTAAGTTTATACTCGCCCCCAATTCACAAAGGGACTTTTCAAAGTCAACACTTCTAATGATGCATGGGATAGTGAATGCACCGGGGTCCTCAAGTTTTGGAGCCATAGATTGTACAATTGCGCTCACTTGATAAGTCATCTTTATTGTCTCACACTCCATTGATCTCTTTTTCGTAACCAAATCCTTTTTGAACTCTGTGTACCCCGGCATTTGCTCGAGTGCCTCCACTAAAGGCACATTGATAGTCAATATCTTCATCATCTCAATGAATTTCTTGAATTAGTTGTCACCTTTTTGCTTGGCCAACCGTTGAGGATAGGGCGGATGAGGCTTAGGCAAGGGTGCCTTGGCTTTGGGCACCATCGGCTCGGGCGTATCAATCACGTGTTCCCTAGACGGGTTCACGGCCTCTTGTGTCTCCTCCTTAACCTCATGAATATCAATTCGCACATCATTGCTGACATTTGGTTTAACTACATCTTCAACCACTGAAGGCATATCATCATCGCAATTCATCTTCATCAACCATAACTTGGTTTCCTCTTGAGGCATGCACAATACTGCCTCTTCCACTTTGTGTTGACACCACCATTACATGATTGTTGTGCCCACCCTTAGGGCTTACTATCGTGTCACTTGGTAGAGCACCCTTTGGGGAGTATTTAAAGATTGAGAAATTTGTCCAAGTTGCACCTCCAAGTTACGGATAGAAGTGTTGTGGGAAGCCAATTGAGCATCGGAGTCTTGATTTTTCTTCATCATTTGCTCAAACATAACTTCAATTCCCCCAAAATCATTTCCCAAAGAACTAGACCCTTGAGATTGAAATGGAGGCGGGTTGTTCGGTTGTTGAAACATCGGAGTCCTTTGAAAGCCTTGCCCCCGATTACCTTGTCCACCATTGTTATTCCACCCATCTTGACCTTTTTCGTTGTTCCAATTGCTATTGTTGTTTCCGTTCCAATTCCCTTGATTACGCGAATTGTTGTTCCCCCAATTTTTGCCTTGGTTGTTGTTATTATTCCAATTACCACCTTGTTGATTGCCCTAGTTTCCTTGGGGTCGCCATTGTTGATTCCCTTGATTTCTCTATTCCCTTGATAGTTGCTTACGTATTGAAATTCTTCACTTTGATCATCATAGCATTCTTTCGAATAAACAACCATCACCATCATAGTGATCAAAATTTCCCTTGAGGTTGTGCCCTCTTTGCCTCCTTTCATCATATTCACTCCTTCCATGGCATTGACTTGGCACGGATTTTGAACTTGTTGTAACTGCGCCATCGCCAGTTGATTCATTGTTGTTGTAAGTTTGGCAATGGTTTGGCCGTTATCATACAACTCCTTATTCAAATGTATGACATTAGGATTACTCTGGGTAACATTTTCCCGGCTTTGCCATGCCGAAGATGTATCAGCCATTTCATCTAACATATTACAAGCTTCACTGTAAGGAAGCTTCATAAAATTTCTTCCCGCCAATTGGTTCACAATAAATTGGTTGGTTGTGTTGATGCCCATATAGAACGTTTGTTGGCTCATCACATTATTCATATCATTGTTCGAGCACTCTTTCCCCGTCGTTCTAAATCTTTCCCATAACTCGTGTAACGGTTCAGTTGGCTCTTGTTTGAAGGCTAGAATCTCATCCTGTAGAGCCACCATTTGACTTGGAGAGAAAAACTTAGCGTTGAACTTGTCTGCCAATTCATCCAATGTAGTTATAGAATTATTGGGGAGCTTCTCCAACCAATCCAACGCCTTTCCCTGAAGTGAGAACGGGAAATGACTAAGTCTCAATGCATCCTTCGAGTCATTTGTCTGCTTGCTACCTGAACAAGTATACATGAACCTTGGCAAATGTTTATAAGCATTCTGATCGAAGGCACCTGTAAAATAACCTCGTTTTTCGAGCAAGGTGAGCATAACATTTGTAATATGGAAGTTCCCCGCCCAGATTCGGGGATGAACTATTGTACTCGCATACCCTTGATTAGGGAGAACTCTTGGGGTCACTCTAGGTGGAGGTGGACGAGGGTCTGGTATGTTTCATTTGTATTTGCATTGGCATTTCAACCTCTCCTCGGAGCTTGAGATAATACATCTTCTTGTTCTATATCCTCAACCACCTCCCCCGCGACCACATTTCCAAGAGGGTCATTTGCATTTAATGCCATGTGTACCTGAATGATTGACACAAATAAAGTTAGTAAAAAGAAGGAAAGAGAAGTAAAACACAAAACTAGCTACACAGATAATCAACACCGTAAGCTCCCCGGCAACAATGCCAAAAAGTGATCGCTACCAACTCAATGCTACACGAATATAGGGAGAGCGAGTCGCTAACAACCTTTACCCAAATAGTGGTTCAGGATCGCTTTTCTAGAGGGAGATTTGAATGGAGTTGTAATGTCTGTTTAGCGTTTGTACTTCTAATTGCACTCCAAACATTTTTGGGTTTTCTTTTGTATTAACAACTACTATTTGATCTAAAGATTTAAGTCTAAATTATGCTAATGGAATATTGTTAGGTTGTAAGTAATATGGAGAAAGGCACTTGGGTCGTGGAATCACATATGTGGTTAACTAACGGTAGATAGATTGATATATTTGGGATCAATGTTATTACCGTTGCACAATTATACTGACTCTTACATCTCTCAGTAAAGAGAGATTTTGCCCAATTGACTCTCTCGAGACCAATTGGCCAGCCAACTAGATCAAGCAACTAGGGTTCAAGTAGGGTGATTACTCTCTCGAGATTTAACCTGTTAATTGGGACTACCATTTGTAACGGGTCCATCCCAATTCCTTGTTGGGTCAATTTTAGGGTCATAGACTCTATTTCTCAAGAAGAGTCAAAACTCACTAAGTTAGAATGTTTGCAACCACCCATCCTTAATTAAAGCATAAAATTAAACCAAATAACAAACACCCAATACAAATATATCATTAGAAAGAAACACCCATCCATTACCCACACTAGGGTTGAGCCACAACCCTAGCTTATGGGTTTAGCTATATATAATTGAAAGAGAAACAGAAGAAATAGAAGAAGAACTAAGCATATTAATAAATTACTACTCAGAAATCCAAAGAAACTATCGTAAAGATAAATCTAATGTGCCAAACATGGCTGCAATATCGAGTCTCACGAGCTTAGCTACGTTCAGAACATAAAGCTTAACCTAATAATGGTAAAATGTTCTATTTATAGTGGGCTGGAAAAATTGCCCCTGCGGGGTGAGTGCGAGCCGCACAATTATGATCGCGGACACACTGGCTGTTTATCTTCCATTGTTACCTTTTTGAAGTAACTGGCGTGGCCGCATGAATATCTGGCGCGGACCGCGTGGCTGAACTTTTCCAAAACTCCATCTTCTCTGACTCCTTTGGCGCAGACCACATGGAACGATGGCGCGGCCGCCCGAGATGGACACGGGCCGTGTACGTTCAATCGTGGTGGCGTGGCTGCAGTCTCAATTTCTCTGAACTCTCCTGGTGCGGCCGCATGCACAGTTGTGCGGTCCGCACCAGGCTATGATTTCCACCACTTCATTTGTCTTTGACACTTGAGCAGGTTTCACATTGATTTGAGCCAATCTTTGACGTTTCATCACTTTGTCACTCAAACCTGCAATCAAGCACAACATGTAAGCATTTTGGGACTATGTTGTAGCAAATTATACTCAAAGCACAGGCAAGTATGGGCATAAAATGTGTTAAAATCCTACTTATCAAGTATCTGGGGGTTACTAACGTCGATGTTCATTATAAGTATCAGTCAAAGATCAGAGTTGAGGATGACCAAGTGGAGCCCTCTCGGGGGTCTGTTTAACCTAATAAGGCGAATGACAAATCTAAAAGAATTATGAACCATGAGCCAAGGTCGATTTGAGATCATTATCAACCATATTGCTCAGATAGAAGGGGAAACAGACCCGATCTCCACCATCCAGGAACGACAAGAGAAGAGACCAAGGACCTAGAAACCCAGATCTGATGAGTAATAATGGTTTCAACAGATCACTTTAGAGCAGAGAAGCCCCGAGACTATCAGAATACAACTTCAACGTAGATGCTGCAAGAATAATGTCAGTCATTGGTCACATCAAGGAAACCAAATCGCCTAAGCCACTTCAGTCTGATCCCGCACAGAGGGATCACAAATTGGTATGTAAATACCATGGTACTCATGATCAGAGGACCGAAGATTGTAGACAACTAAGGGAAGAAGTATCTCCTCTATTCAACAATGGGTATTTTCAGTAATTCCTAAGTGTCGGGGCCAAACATCATTTCAAAAATAGGGACGCTAACTAACAAATTGAGCAGGAGGAGCCTTAACAGGTGATCAACATGATCGTTGGGGGAGTGAATATCCCATAATGGCCAATGATAAAGCGCACTAAAGTTTATATCACAAGGAAAAAACACACTCGAGACTACATCCCGGAGGGGGCCATCACGTTCAGTGACAAAGATGCCGAGGACATCATCCAAACTAATAACAATGCACTAGTAACATCCATACTTATTAATAAATCTCGAGTTAAGCATGTATTAATTGATCCAGGTAGCTCGGCCAACATCATCTGATGGAGGGATGAGGAACAATTGGGATTATTGGACCAAATCATACGAGTGTCGCGCCTTCGCGAAATCGGGTTTTGATATTTTTGGGAAAACTCCTTTCCTTTTGGGATGAGGTAAGAGATTTGAAGAGTCACCACCTAATGGATTAAGGTGTTTAGGTCACCTAGAACAGTTAACTCATATAACCACTTTACATTACCAGAGATCGGGTAAGGACTCGAAATTACCTTGAGGGGAAGGTGTTAGACACCTCTCGAGGTCCACAATGGGGGGTCCCGTCCAAACTTAAATTAAGCAAATTAGTCTTATGGGAAAATAAAACGATTTAGACAAATAAATATTACTTTAAAACATGAATTAAAGGAGTCCTAGATTTTTAGCATGTAGGATCATTTCCATGGAATATTAGATAACTTTCCCCAAAGTTGGAGTGCCACACATAGCATTAGCGCACGGTTCATCATTTTCTTTACTACGCATTACTATCTTTCAGTTGTTACCTAAGCGTTCTAGTGGCTTTTAATGCATACCTTATACATGCACTACCCACCCCTTACTTATGGTCCTGGAGGTATTTAGGACCTCTATTTTGGATAGTTCTAGACATGTTGCTTAAAATGGGAAAAATCTAGGCGACAGACAAAAATCTGATAGGACTATTCGATAGGGAACAAATAAGGGCTCATGTTAACCTTCACAAATAGACAGAAAATGCACGCAATTGAACCAACAACTTTATTGATTTAGGATCCTATAGGCAAGATATCTAGATGATCAGAAAAGAATATAAGAAAGCAGCTTAACTTTTCATATTAAAAGGAGCATTGGGACCTATGAGCTTGCCTACTAATTTGATTAAGTTCTGAATCTGGGCATGTTTCAAGCAACACAAGATTATAGTTTTTGGCCCAAGATTCTTAATAAACCTACATGTTTGCCTACTGATAACTAGTACAGAATCGTATATGCATAATATAATCGGTTTAATAAAGACTCATAACATGATTTCTAAGCGAATTACTGATTTTTAACTCATGAAAAGATTTTATCTCTTTAGATCCTATCGACATGCTTTTTAATTTTCAAAATTAATTAACTCCTATAGACATGATTTTTAGCTATCGAAACTGATCTGTTTATTTCCTATAGGCATGGTATCTAAGTTGAAACTAATTTTTTACCTTCTATAAGCATAATATCTATTAATCACATATGGGCAGAATTTTAAGCACGTTGCCAGGAAAGGTTATTATTCGAATTGATATAATACTTTAGGCGTGGTCACTAATGCATATAAGTTAAAAATGTGCATGGATCCTATGCACAGAGATTTCCAATGCAAGGGGCCTATAAACAATATTTCTAGCATGAGAGTGAAATACAGAACAAAGCAATCAGAAATTCTTATAGGCATGATCTATAAACAAGTAGTAACATTCACATAATCACCAATAAACCTATAGACATGATTTCTACCCGAGTTTCAAACAAGGATATAGAAACCTCCCCCTCCCCAAATTTTACTAATAAACCCCACATCTATTTATTACAGAGATTATTATTGCCTAGAATAAATAAATTATATAGCAATATCTATTACACTATAGGGAGCCTTAGCATGCACAATATAAATCTGGGAGCCAGGCCTTCAAATACAATAGCTCTAAAACAATAGAAGGGATCCACAACACCTTAATCTAGGCTTCCAGTGGGTCAAAGTTCCCAAAGAGTCTCAAGGACCCCGGGCAATGATCACACTAGAACCACACATTCAACACAGAATTCATAAGAGATTGGAAATCTAGCCCCAATGTGTCAGAGTTCAAAGGAGTCTCAGGGACCCAGGGCAGTACTCACACTGGGGGTGGTAGGAACCTAGATAACTAAGAGTAGAAGTTTAAAATAGAGGGTAAGAGGGGAACAAGTTCAGAAAATAGTTTGATTTTTAGGAGCAAACATATTCAAATTACAGGACTGCAAACATAATTTCACCTAGAACAATTAGAATCAATATTTAGTAAATAGTTCAAACAGATTGATATTGATTCATACATGGACACTATACTAGTGTTGATACCCATTTTTTTCCATAATATTTTCAAAACTATGCTTGGGCATCAATTAATATTTTTCATATAATTTTTCATTTTAAAAATACTTTAGTTAATTTCTCCCAATATTTTATTTATAAAACAAGCACTGATTGCATCACAAATAGTTTTGTAATAATTTTTGTAGCTTACGTTTATTATTTGCACTTGTACTAAGTTTCAATTATTGGTCAAATAACCACATTTATATTTTTAGGACGCAATTGCAATTACTTTAGTAATTATAGCCTATGCGTGCATTATTACATTATTTTACTAGAAAATAGCATATTATATTTTTAAAATATTAATTAATTATTTTAAAATATTTCCAGGCGTGAAAATTATTTTTACAACCTATTAGTTATTTTTAAAAATTATTTTATCAATTAATGAGTATTAAATAAATGACCCTCTTATTGTTCGGATTTAGCCTAATTATCTAGCCCAATTAAACCGAACCCGACTTGATCCCTCCTAATCCTGGATGTTGATCATTGATATCAATGGCCCTCATTCTTTCTTACCAAATTTAACCAAACGACCCCCCTAAACCTAATTCAATTACACACAAATAGCCGCCCTCGAATCCCCTCCTCTCTGGTTCTCTCTGACACCAACCCTTAACCCTAATAGCCGCACCCAAACCTAGCCCTAATCCCTTTGATTTCCACATATTCCATGAGATTTCGTGGTCATTTGAGACCTCTACTGGTCTTCTGCTTATGTTGGTTGTTCGATTTTGTTACTCCATGAAAGAAATCCTGAAAGATCCAGCGCATATCTTGTTCAAGACTCTTTAAGAATCTACCTATGGTTACCTCTATTTGTGAGTGCTTTTACCTCAAGTTTTACAGTTCAAACCTCTGGTTCAAAACCATTCTCTTTACCCCCCCCCCCATTTATCCTCAAAACCCTAATCTTTGGACATGAATCCGTCTTGATCATTGTAGATATGAAATAATTTTGAGTTTTTAATGACTTTTCTTTAAAGATCTCTTGTTTCTTTATTGTTAGCCAATTTTTAGCACTATATTACTTTTTAGATTGGGATCTTTGTTATCTATCGTTTAAATATCTGCATACTCGAAATATTTTCAACTTTTTGTTATTTTTCTTTAAGCTTTTCTTATTCCTTTACTATTGACCGATTTTTAAAACTATGATACTTTAGGTTTGATTTATCTAATTTTGTTGTTCGAATCCCTACATGTCTAAAGCGCTTTCTATTCTTTTCTTATCATTATTTAGTTTCAGTGACTTTTCACAGCTAGGGTTTATCTTAAGTTATTTGCAAATAATTTTTCTTAATTTTCAAGTGTTAAACCTAATTATTCGTTTACTATTTGGACCAATTTTTGTGTATATGCTTAAACCCTAAGTACTTCTATTTAGGGAATCAATTTCTTCAACTTTCCTTTTCTTATGTGTTTATTTCTGTGAATTAGTTATCTTGGAGGATTTTGTTAGGGACTTGGATCATATTTTCCCGGTCAAATCAATATCTTTTTGTGATTTTTCCAGTTTGCTTTATTTGTAACTTTAATTAGTACAATTTTCTTTAATTGGACTATTACTCTGATTTAGAAGTTTATATGGTATGATTGATTCCCTCACCTTATTTGAGCCCTAATTTGTACCGTTGATTGGCTCTCCCTAATTGTTTGCTCTATCAGGCTTGACTGAATATTTAATTACTTTCTTTACCTTATTTACAATATCAAGTTTCCTTGCCTTATTTACCTTACACTATTCGACTCTTATAAGTACAAGTCTCTGTTTCAAATACACACACACAAAAAAATCTAAGCAAAGCACCTAAAATTCTTGCTCTATCTATATTGCAAACTTCTGTCACTTGTGTATTGCACTATCTAGTCAGCTGGAAGCCAAGACTAGATCTAGGATCCTCTTTACCTCACTCTTTTATTGCAAGTTTCTAATAAATGAGTCGTGTTGGGTGCACTATGAGATTATGTCATTTGTGGACTAGTTGAAGGCCTGGTCTGCCAGGTGTATCTTTGGGGCCTATATCCAGGCTCCCTATAGTTAGAATAATCCCATTTCTGTAATTCATTATCAGTGTTGGTTGGTAATAATATCCTTCTAAACAGATATTGATGAAATTAGTAAAAAGGGAGGGATTCTTATATTATTTTGTGGGAAATTGGGTAGAAATCATATTTTAGGTTATTATGACTATTTGCATGCATTATAGACCATGTTTTTAGGGTTATTTGCTTGCATTAGATACCACGCCTATAGCCTATAGTGTTTAAAAAATCATTCTTGTATGTTTAGACACTATGCCTATAAGTTTGAAAACATTTTTTACATGTTGAAAAGGTTTAAAACAGTTTCTGCATGTCAATGAGGTTCTTGAGCTAATTACTGCATTTAGATACTACGCGTATAGTATTTTTGAAAATAAATTTCTGCATGTCTAAATAAGTTATTACACCTAGATAGCATACCTATAGGATCCAAACTGCCTGCTTAAAATTATTTAATGGTTTACTGCTCTCCTGATTAATGATTAGATACCATGCTTATAAGACATCACTATAACATGCCTAGGCGAGCCTGTAGGGCGGCTAAAATTGCGCCAACTGTAAAACTACACTTTGTTATTTGTGACTGCCCATATTCAGCAGGTTTAAAATTAATAGGCAAACTGATTATGTTTTTTACAGTTTGGTCTTAACTCAATATTCCATATTCTCTTTTCAACCAGATATCCTGTTCTAGGGCTTCTCTTAAATATATGAGAATTGTTGTTTGAGATGTGCACTTACTTACTATGTTTTTGGAGGTAAAATGTGAGCCTTTAATTATTCTACCTTTGGTCTAGTCCTAATTGTTTTGGTTATCGCCTAGATTTTTCTCCTTTAAGTACCTTAGAATAGTCAAGAACTACCTAAATTAGAGGTCCTAAATACCTCTAGAGCCACAAGGAAGGGACAGGTAGTGCTTGCATAGGATATATCTTAAGGTTGCTAGAACACTTTAGGCTATGACCAAGGGGAGGGAATTGGGTAGTAACAGATATAATAACCTGCACGCTAATGCCATGTGTAGCCCCTAATCGAGGAGTGATTCCGAGCATTGCATGTGTATGATCCTATAGGCTAACCAACTTAGGACTTCCCTTTCCTAAATCCTCTATGTGTTTAAATTATATAAAATTCATTTTCTTTAGATATACATGTGTAATTCAAACCCCTCTCTCATACTTTCATTACCTGAATCATACATGTAGTTAGAATGTTAAAATATGCCTTTATTTGCAAATATGTGTTGAAACTGTTTACTTATTAAAATGATTAATTCACATGGTTTAAGTTCGGTCGGGACCCATAGTTGTGGACCACGAGGGGTACCTAGCACCTTGACCTCAAGGTTATTTCGAGCCCTCGCCCTAATCTCTAGTAATGCAAACTAGTTACATCAGTTAATCGCTCTAGGTGCGCTAACACACCATAGTGCGTTAGGTGGTGACTCTTCAAATACCCAATTCCGAAAAGGAACCCCCTTGAATGTCAAAACCCGGAAGCGCCCACGAGGGGAAAAGGGGGTGCAACAACTAGCATTTAAGCAATCACAAAAGATCCAGGATACTTGAACTATTAGAAAGAGTTGGGAACATATTACATGTTTGCAGAACAAGGAACATACAACTGATTATACATGGTTTCATATTACTAGATTTAACCTAATTTAATCTTGTTACTAGATGAACTCATATGGGCAAATAGCAAACAACAACATGCTGAAATCTCAAACTAATAAGCACATATGATTGAATAGGGTAACAAAGACTAAAGCATGTCAGTTGAGAAAACAGTAACAAAAATCATAGATCACACAAAAACATGCTGAGGTTTGAAATAAACTAACCATATAAGCACATGGAACAAAATAGTATAACATGAGTTAACACATACCAGTTAGGAAGAAAGTAAACATGAATGTAATGGCTATTTGGATCCAAAGTGTTTAGTCTTGGCTTCCAGCTGGCTAAACACTGAAGAAATCAAAGTAGTCACACAAAGAGAGAACTTAAATTCTTTGAAGAGGAGCAGAGAGCTTTTAAGTTGTAAAGTAAAGAAATCGTAAGAGTGTGTAAGTGTGAGTGTAAGTCCGTAAGCGTGAGCATGTCTTTTAAATTAGAGTAATGAAAGGTTTTTATGGCATGCAATAGAGTAAAACCAAATAAGGTAGGATAATTAGCACAACTAAGGCAAAGAAATCAGTTAATCAGTCAAATAGGGCTAACATTAATCAATTAATAGGCAGAATCAAGGAAATATTACATAAATTAACATGGGATAAATAACCAGTAAAGATTGAGGTCTAAATAAGGTAAGTAGTAAGCCCAGAGATCAATTAAAAGTCGGTCCTAATAATCAAAGTACAGAATCAAGCTGGCAAAATAATTAAGGAAAGTAGTACCAATTATGAATCACACATAAGGAAAGAATTGGTAAAAATCTGTCAAGGAAATATCAGTTTTTTAAAAAAACGAAGGAAAGAACAATTTTGAACCCTAATTAGGCAAGTAAATCAATTAATCACTTTAATTGACAACCAAAGTAAACGAGCAAACATTATAGCAAATAGTAGAATGATTGAAAACACTAGGTCATAAAGACATAGAGATGAAAATCAGTAAAATAAGTAAAGGAAAAAAACTGGACTTAAACACTTAAACGTTTTAAAACATTTTTGGAGAAATCTCTTAGAACCAAAACCCAAGCTTTCGGAAAAATGAAATCGGTTGACAATAGTAGGATAAATAGAAGAATCTTAAAGGAAAAGTAACAAACAAACTCAAACCTCTTCAGATCTAAAAGGATGTGACCTGATTTAGCCTGAAATAGTTAGGTTATGTAAAAAAAATAAACAGAGGTGAGAAAATCTTGTTTGAACCAAAGATTTGAAGCCATAAACACGAAGATATTAGTACTCACAGACGTATGAGGGAACACATACAAATTAATTGAGAAAATTAGAGATTTGAACTAAATACGGTTCTAATCTATTTGAGATTCAATCAAGTATCATGAAAATCGAACAACCAGTAGAGATGTGAGGCCGGATAAGGCCCGAGGGTGAAGAAAGAACCCAAAAATAAAAGGGGAGGCAACATAAACATATTAATTGAGAAAATTAGATATTTGAACCAAATATGGTTCGAATCTATTTGAGATTCCATCAAGTATCATGAAAACCGAACAAACTAGTTGAGATGTGAGGACGGATAAGGCCTGAGGGTGAAGAAAGAACCCAAAAATAAAAGGGGTTCCAGTGACTGAGGACTAGGGTTAGAAGGAAGGTGAGAGAGACGAGAGGACGGAACGGGTCTCAACGGCGGCGGATTTTTGAAATGGGTATGGTTTAGTTCGTTTGGTTAATTAAAAATGGAACGATTGTCTTGGACCATTGATCTTCTGAGATCAACGGCCAGGATTAAATCTGAGGTTGAGGCAGGTTTTGACAATTGGATTATTGGGTTTGGGTATCGGGTTAGGTTAGGGTATTAGGCTGGATTAGTTATTGGGCTAAGTTCCGAAAATCAAATTAAAAGAGGCCATATTTGAAATACATATTTAATTTAATAAAATAATTATAAAAATAGTTAATAAATGATGAATAGTGATATTTATTTATGAAAAATATGTTAAAATAATTACTTCATTTTATAATAATATAAAGAGTCATTTTCGTGTAAAAATAAAGAAATTATGCATATATGGGCTACTATTGCAAAGTTATTGTAATTATAACCTACATATGGAAATATAATTATGTATAAAATAATGAAATATTAATTATAAATATAAATGATAGAATTAAGCAACGAAATTATTGCAAAATCATTTGTGATGCAATTAGTAATTATTTAGATAATAAAATGCTGGAATAAATCAATTGAAATCCTTTTAAAATTGCATAAGATTATGGAAAAATACTGGTTGATGCTCATGCACTATTTTGAAAGTATATATTCAATTTAAATATATGAGAGAAAACTTAGATATCAACAACAAGCAATACGAGTATTGAATGGGTTCAACATGGCATGCGAGACTACAAAGGGTGAAATAACCCTACCAGTAAACACTATCGGGACCACCCAGGAAATGAAATTTTATGTGATCGCGAGGGATGTGAGATACAATGCCTTGTTTAGGAATACATGTGTCTACAACATGAGAGCGGTGCCTTCGACCCTACAATTGTGAACCCTTTTTCTTGCAAAATCGGGTTTCGACATTTTGTGGGACAACTCCTTTCCTTGATGGTAGAGAATTGGATTTGAAAGAGTCGCCACCTATCGGATTAAGGTATGTTAGGGCACCTAGAGAAATTAAATCGTATAACCAGTTTACATCACCAGAGATCGGGTAAGGGCTCGAAATTACCTTGAGGGGAAGGTGTTAAGCACCCCTTGAAGTCCACAACGGTGGGTCCTGGCCGAACTTAAATTAAGCGAATTAGTCTTAAAAGGAAAGAAAATAATTTGGAATGATACAATATTCAACTTATTTTTTTACACAGGAGTATATGGGGTGGTCCTAAGGTTTTTAGCTTATAGGACCATTCCATACAATGCTTTGCAACTCCCTCAAGTCGGGTTTCATTCACAACACTAGCGCATGAGATATCATTTCCTTCATTATCCAACTACTATCTCGAAGTTTTTACTTAAGCGCACTAATTGATTCTAAATCGTGCCCTATTCGTGCACTACCCTTCCCTTACCTATGGTCCTGGAGGTATTAGGACTTCAATTTGGGATGGTTCTACACCAATCTATGTTTCTTAAAAATGTGAAATATAGGCGACACACAAAAAGCAAATAGGACTTTAAAGTAGAGAACAAGTACATGCTCATATTAACCTCCATATATAAGCAACAAAAGAACACATTTAAACCAGTAAACTTGTTAATTTAGGATCCTATTGGAAGGATATCAATGCGAGAACACAGGGTTCAGAAACAACTTTGTTAAGGCGAGTATTAATACCTATTTGTTTGGCTACTGACTTTATTCCGCATGGATCTAGGCTTTCAGGCAGTAGTATATCAGATTTTTAAACACAGAATCAATAGCGAGTCATGTGGATACGTTGCCTAAGTGATTTAGAAGAGCGCTTGAATTCAGAATAGACTAACACGATCCTATAGGCATGATTTCTACGAGTTCTTTAGTGACAGACCTATAGGTATGATTTCTAAGTATAACACTTATTTTAACTCATAAAGATAGTTTTATTTATTTTAAATCCTATATGCATGCTTTCAAATTGCTGAATATATTTAAACCCCAATACGCAGGATTTGAAAGCTTCAGAATTGATTTCACCATATAGGCATGATATTTAGTATTTTTAAAATCATGTATGCATGATTTCTGATCTTTATTCTTATAGGCATGATATTTATTAATTGTATTTTGACTGAAATTGCCACGACCCCAAATATCGGTCGTGATGGCGCTTATCACATTACTAGGCAAGTCAACATATCAACTAACCACAACCCAGTTTCCTTTAACATTAAGCCATTTTCTAAACAAGTTTTAAATACTAAATTCATTATAAGCATTAAAATAATAGAAATATGCGGAAGGTCAAAATAACAATAATAACTACACAACCCCAACAATTTTGTGTCACGAGTCTAAAGCCTCTAATACAAGTCTAAATACTTGATACATCAATAAATATAGAAAATGAGGAAAATAATAAGATATGAGGGAGAGAATAGAGCTGTGGATGCCATGCACCTACCTCAAAGTATCTGTCAAATGCATAAACAGCTGAAAGCCCTCACTCGGCCGCTCAGGCACCTGGATATGCACACAAGGTGCAAGGAGTAAAGTGAGTACGCCAATTTAGTAAGTAAATAGAGTAAATAAGAACTGAAAGCATTGGTGAACAGCTCAAAAATACATAATTGAATAATCAACGAAATAACATGTCATCTTTACAATTTAAAATTAGTTTTCATGTTAAAAATCACATTTCTAGTTTAAAAATTTGGAATCAAATACTTAGCAGTATATCGAGCAGAGGCTTATTTAAAAGAAGAGTGGAATCAGTGAAAACATCATAAAAAGGCCTCTGGGGCAAGGAATCACTCAGAATATGGCCCCTCGGGCAGCCTCTCAGTCACTCTTGACTCAACTCTCGTCACATAGTACTCACTCTCAGCACTCGACTCATTAGTATCTCATATTAACAGAAATCATAGTAACCGCTGGAGCATGCATCCCGATCCATATATTATAGTCGACTGCGCTTACTGGGGGTGTGCAGACTCCGGAGGGGATCCTACAGCCCAATCGTCATATCGTTGCGGTGTACAACCCGATCCAATATATATATTGCTGCGGCGTGCAGCTCGATCCATATAAGTATAGTTACGGCGTGCATCTCGATCCATATATATATATATATATATATATATATATATATATATATATATATATATATATATATCCTCACAAATCGGTTCTCAACCTCTCTCAGCCTTTAACTTCACAGCCTCTCGGGCATAGCAATGGAAATTAGGGAACTCAACCCAAACAGTCCTCACAATTAGGAGTAGCGTAATAAAACCAATTTTATACATATAAGTGGGTAAAACATGATTGAGGATTTTATTCTAGCAAGTAAAATGAGGAAAATAGTCAAAATTCCCCTAAGGGTTTCTACAGGTTGGCACAAGGCCGAAACGTGGCATACAGCCATAATACAATATAAATATCCAAAATACGGGATAACATAATATTTCCAAATCAAATACGTGGCTTAATAGTCACTACGAGACGGACCAAGTCACAATCCCTATTGTTGCGTGCCCACACATTCGCACCTATTATATGCGCCTCTGCTTTTATCAAAACAAGTTAAATACCGGGGTTTTGTACCCTCAGTTCCATATTTACAATGGTTACCTACCTCAAACCGGTAAAAATACTACTCTGCGATGCCTTTGCCCCTCGAATCGGCCTCTACTCGCATTGAATCTAACTAGAATCAGAACGAGGATATCAAAATTTGATAAGGGGACAAAGACCAAGCGAAAACAATCGATAAATGGCACAGATCCTGAAATTACCAAAACCCGACCCTTGGGCCCACTTCACGTAATTAAAAAAATTGCACCAATAAATTCTTCATCTCCCCAGGAGTCTATACATATCAAGAACACTGAAATTAGAGTCCAAATGGCCCCTAAAATCCCCATTTAAAGGCCTCTTAAACTCAAGCCCTAACCCCCAATTTCCATCCTTATTCCCCCATTAAAACGATCATTAAACAGTGGAAAAAATGGTTCTAAATTAAAAGTAACTAAGCTCAGGGAACTTACCCAACTGATATCGTTCGATTCCTCTTGAAATCCTATCCACTCTTTCCCATCTTAAAAAATGGAGTTCTTTGCAAAACTCGCGAAGGAAACAATATATACCTTCTGGCCAGGGATTTACGCATATTCAATCCCATAACCGCTTCTGTGGTAACGTATATGCGGCTAAACCACCGGTTTTGCGGTCCTTCCCTTAAACGCCCAAGCCGCTTCTGTACTCAGCCATCCGCACCTGCGACTACGCAGGTGCGGTGACACACAGCATCCGTGGTTCCTGGAAATTTCTCAAAAATCCACTTCTCCGGCTCCTCTCTCGCACGTGCGGTGCCGCATCTACGGTTCACAAACTACTGGTGCGAAAATACCAGAAGCAACAAACTTCAGCAACTTCAATGACATCTCAATTTCTCCGTTAACCATCGGAAATCACCCTGAGGCCCCGAGACGTCAACCAAAAGCACAAACATATCCTAATACCTTATACGAACTTGTTACAATAATCATAATACTTCAAACAACATCAAATCCACCAAAACACCTCGGGTTCAAGCCTAAGTTTCTAAAATCTTCCAAATTTGACTTTTGATAAAAAACCTAAGCAAACCACGTCTGAATAACCTGAAAATTTGCAAACACGTAACGAATGACACCACGAAGCTACTGCAACTCTCAGAATTTCATCTCGACCCCTACATCAAAATCTCTCCTACCAACCGAAAATCGCCAAATTATCAACTTCGCCAATTCAACCCTAAATCTTTTCCAAACCTTCAAAACTCATTCCGGTCACGCTTCTAAGTCCCAAATCACCTCCCGAAGCTAACCGAACCATTAGAAATCACATCTGAGCCCCCTAACACCTAAGTCAACATCCTGTTGATGTTTCCAAATTAACCTTTCTTAAAAAAGACTAAGTGTGACAAACTTCACCAAAATCATTTCAGATTTAATTCAACCAACCATACCACAAGACATGGATAACAAACATGAAGAAGCATAAATGGGGGAAATAGAGCGGTAACTCATGAGACGACCGGCTGGTTCATCATATCCTCCCCAACTTAAAAAAACATTCATCCTCGAACGAGTCAAGAAACATACCTGAAACCTCAAATAGATGAGGATATCTGCTCTGCATCCCCCGCTCGATCTTTTAGGTAGCCTCCTCTACAGGCTGACCTCTCTGCTGCACTTTCACTGAAGCTATATTCCTTGACCTCAACTTCCAAACCTGTTGACCCAAATTCTCTAATGGCTCCACATCATAGGTCAAGTCATCATCCAGCTGAACCGTACTGAAATCCAGAACTTAAGACGGATCCCTAGTATACTTCCGGAGCATAGAAACTAAAATATCGGGTGCACACTCGACAAGTTGAGCGGCAAAGCAGGATCATAAGCCACCTCCCCAATACTTCAAAGCACCTCAAAAGGCCCAATAAATCGAGGACTCAATTTTCCTTTCTTCCCAAATCTCATAACACCCTTCATGGGTGAAACCTTCAACAAGACCTTCTTACCAGCCATATGGGACACATCTCAAACCTTCTTGTCAGCATAGCTCTTTTGTCTTGACTGCGCTGTACAAAGCCTCTCCCGAATCACCTTCACCTTTTCTAAAGCATCCTCCACCAAGTCTGTCCCCAATAGCATAGCCTCACTGGGCTCTAACCAACTAACTAGAGATCTACAAGGCCTCCCATACTAAGCCTCATACGAAGGCATCTGAATACTTGACTGGTAGCTGTTGTTATAGAGAAACTGTGCAAATGGTAGAAACTCATACCGTGATCCTTTGAAATCAATGACATAATCACGCAACATATCCTCAAATATGTGAATAGGCACTCGGACTGCCCGTCCACCTGAGTATGAAAAGCTGTGCTCAACTCCACCTGAGTAGCCAAGTCTATCTGCACGGCCTTTTAAAACTGCGAGGTAATCTAAGTACCTCTATCTGAATTAATTTAAACCGCAACACCATGCGAATGAACAATCTCCCTAGTATAGATCCCTCCACACCGCTCTAATGAATAGGTTGTACACAGGAATGAAGTGAACAGACTTGGTAAGGCAATCCACAATCACCCAAATAGCATCATACTTCTTCAAAGTTCATGGGAGTCAAACAACAAAGTCCACAGTGATCCTCTTTAGCGTCCACTCAGAAATATCTATATGCTAAAGCAAGCCACTTGGTCTCTGATGCTCATATTTCACCTTCTGACAATTGAGACATCGAGCTACAAGTCCTGCAATGTCCTTCTTTATTCTTCTCCACCAATAATGCTACCTCAAGTCCTGATACATCTTCACGGCACCCGGATGAATGCAATACCGCGAGCTATTGACATCTCCAGAATCAACTCCCACAGCCCATCCACATTGGGCACACAAATCTGGCCCTGCATCCTCAACATCCCATCATCACCAATGGTCACATCTCTATCATCATCATGCTGAACTCTGTCCCTAAGTACAAGCAAATGCGGATCATCATACCGCGCTCTCTGATGGGATCATATAAGGAAGATCGAAAAACCACGCAAGCCAATATCCGACTAGGCTTTGAAACATCTAATCTCATGTACCGATTTGACAAATCCTGAACATCAAATGCAAGAGGTCTCTTCCCAACTGGAATATATGCCAAACTCCCCATACTTATGGCCTTTCGGCTCATAGCATTGGCCACCACATTGGCCCTTCCCGGATGGTACAATACAGGGATATCATAATCTTAGGAAACTCCAACCATCTTCGCTGCCTCAAATTAAGATCGTTTTGATTGAAAAAATGCTGAAGACTGTGATGATCAGTGAACATCTCATAGTATACGCCATACAAGTAATGCCTCAAAATCTGCAATGCATGGACTATGGCAGCCAATTCCAAATCATGAACGGGGTAGTTCTTCTCATGGGGCTTCAACTGACGAGATGCATATGAAATAACTCTACCCTCATGCATGAACACACAACAAATCACAACTCTCTAAGCATCACAATATACGGTATATAAACCTGAAGTTGACGGCAAAACCAACACTGGAGCTATGGTCAAAGCTATCTTGAGCTTCTGAAAGCTCTCCTGACACTCGTCTGACCATACAAATGAAGCACCCTTCTGAGTCAACTTGGTCAAGGGCGATGCGATAGACGAGAATCCTTGAAAAAACTGACAATAATAGCCCGCCAAACCGAGAAAGCTACGAATCTCTGTGACTAAGGACAATCTGGGCCAACTCTGAACTGCCTCAATCTTCTTCGGATCAACCTGGATACCCTTGCTGGACACCACGTGCCCCAAGAAAGCGATTGAACTGAGCCAAAAATCACACTTGAAAATTTTGCATACGCTTGTCCTCCCTCTATATCTGCAATATAATTCTCAAATGCACCATGTGCGCCTCCTGACAACACGAATACACCAGAATATCATCAATGAAGACTATGATAACGAATCAAGATAATGCTGGAACACGCTGGGTGGCATTGATAATAAAGCCTAAGCTTTTTGGAGGCAATTACGAGAGCTAAGGCGAACTTTTCGCGATGCGGATACCGAGTCTCTGTTCCTCATAATATTTTACTAACAAAATACATAAGAAATTTCATACTTTCTTTCTCTTGGACTATAACAACACCTATCATTACTTGGGCGACGACTAGATATATTAGCAGCTGCTCGCCTTCTCTAAATTTTGACAATAATCGAGGGCTTGATAGGTATCTTTCTAGGTCTTTAAGTCCTGTTGGCATTCCGGGGTCCATTCAAAATTATTTTTCTTTTTTGAGGATTGAGAAAAAGTGATGACACTTTATAAAGGATCTCGAGATGAATCTACTTACGAATCGTCGAGTCAGCCTATATACCTCTTTTAGACTTGTCAATTGGAACGGAATGTCCTGGATGGCTTTAATATTGTCAGAATTCAACTTGATCCCTCTTTGCGAGACCAAGAGCCCCAAGAATTTTCCAGAGCTAACGCCAAACACACTTTTTCCCGGGTTGAGTTTCATGTTATGCTTATCGAATGTTTCCTGGAGGTGTTTCAAATGATCTTCTATATTCAAAGACTTGACTAACATGTCATCAATGTATACCTCCATATTTTTACCTATTTGATTTTCAAACATTTTGTTAACAAGCCTATGGTAGGTGGCTCCGACGTTTTTAAGCCCAAATGGAATCATATTATTGGAATATGTGCAAAAGTTGGTTATGAAAGAAGTCTTTTCCTAATCCTCCAGGATCATCTTGATTTTATTGTACTTGGAGTAAGAATCAAGGAAGTTCATTAACTAGAGTCAGGTCGTAGCATCAATAATTTGATCAATGTTTAGCAATGGAAATGAGTCTTTTGGAAACACCTCATTTAAATGCTTATAGTCTACAAATATTCAACACTTGTTATTTTTTATTGGTACTATAACTATGTTGGCTTAACATTAAGGATATTTTACCTTCCATATGGAACCGATGTTGAGTAATCGATTACCTTTTTTTTATCAAACATGTTCGTGACCTCCGCTATCAGGCATTTCTTTTGCCTTACAGGTGGAAATTTTGGATTCAGGCTTAACTTGTGCACAACCACCTTTAATGGGATACATGTCATGTCTGCATGCGACCATGCAAAATAGTCAATGTTAGCTTTAGGAAAATTTATAAACACTAACCTGTGCTTGAGGTTTTATCATGTCCCCAGATGGAACTTCCTCTCCAAGAACTCTTCGAATAAGGCCACTGGTTGGAATTCCTCTGCGATCGACTTGGTCACATCTGTCTTCTTCGGTACCTAAAAATATATTAGAACTTGATAAGATTTTGATGATTCCTCGCTTTTATCATCTTCATTCCTAAAGGAAGAAGGCATCAATTTCTGTAATTAATATGTGGTGGACTCTTTTCCCTTGTTGTTAGAAACAATTAACGTGTTCATCTTCCTTCTACCCAGTTGATCTCCTCTTATCTTCTGGATTTCTTATGAGGTCAAGAATTTCAACAATCGGTGATGGGTTAAGGGAATAACCTTCATCTCTTGTATCCACAGCCTCCTAATGATTACATTGTAGCCCATGTCGCTATCTACTACTTCGAATAAGGTTGTCTTGGTTACCCCTTTGACATTCATGGAAAGCAGGATCTTTCTTGGGGTTGTCACACTTGTGAAATTGAATCCAACTAAGAGTTTTGTTCCCATTATAATGCTTCCGGTAAGCTTTACTTGCTCCAACACTCTCCATTGGATGATGTTGGATGAGCTTCCCGGGTCAACCAAAACACCCTTATTTTTTAAATCATAACATTAAGAGAGATTACCGGAGTGTCGTTATGTGGCAGAAAAAGTTCGTCAGCGTCTTCCACCGTGAATGTAATATCATCTTCTGTGACTTCTCGGGGTGTCACTGATATTTTTGTTTTGTTTTACCCAGAGAATTCTACATCGTTTATTTCATTCCCTACGAAAATCATGTTAATAGTCAACCGAGGGGAGTCTTCTGCTGCCTTCAAAGGCTCTACCTTGTTCCGGCCTCAAGAATAGCTATTTTTGGCTTGATCACTTAAAAAATTCCTTCAGATTATTCAATAATGTTTCCATCTCTTCACATAAATGGATACATTCCCCAGTTCTATAGTCGTGAGTCCCATGATATTCACACCATAAGTTGGAATCCCACTGGTTTGAATCAGATATGATTGTCTTTGGAAATCATGCTTCTTTTATATTATGTATTGCTAATACCAAGTCCACGAAGCTAATGTTGAAGTTTTAATACATTACCTAAGTTATGTGAAGTCCTGGGCTCCCGATACCTCTTTTCCTTGTAATGACCTATTGTTCCGGCCACTTTCGGCTCTTCCATCGAGAGCGAACCTATTCGAGGATAAACTCTTTATTGTTGCATGCCTTGGTTACTTTCACGTGGCAGGAAATTACTATTAGAAGATCGCCAATCCGCATCAAAATCACTTTTCAACTTGTCATATTTTTCTTTTCTCGGTCTCATCCCTTGGTCGATGTCGGGAATCCGAGCTGATCGTCTTCGTTTCTTGTTTTTGACTCATAACGGTCATAGACATTTGCCCATATGGTTGATTGGAATTCAAGCAGTCTTTGCTTCAACTTACGGGAGGCTTTGGAGCTTCGTAGGTTCAAGCCTTTTGTGAACGCTTCCGTTGCCCACTCATTTATTATAGCCGGTAGCAACATCCTCTCTTTCTGGAACTGGATCATGAATTGTAGTAGCAATTCAGACTCACCTTGTGCAATCCTGAATATGTTTGCCTTCCTAGATTGGACCTTTCTTGCCCCGACATAAGCCTTACTTAATGAATCTGCAAGCATTCCAATAGAGTCAATTAAATGTTCGGGTAAGAGTGAATACTGTGGCAAGACCCTCTTTGTGAGGGGTTCACCAAAATTCTTCAATAAGACCGATTCGATCTCATGCAGAGCAAAATATTTCCCTTTCTCAACTATGGTGAATGTTATGATATGCTCCTACGGATCTAAATTCCTATCGTATTTTGGTATGTTCGGTATTTGGAACCTCTTTGGACTTAACTCTCACGCAGACCTCGGCTTAAATGGAAATTGCATTTATTTTTCGAATAGGGTCATTTCAAAATTGGCAGTGCGCCCAGAATCTATTTTATTCAGGCGTGAAACTCCGTCACATTTTGATCCATTCATTCGTTTATGTCACGACCCAAAATCAACTGTCCTGATGACGCCTATCATGGAACTAGGCCAGCTTCAACTCAATTCCCAACTCCTTCAATAATAAGTTTGAAAACATTTAGCAGAAGCATTTAAAATTAAAGAAAAGTGTCTGAAAGATAAGAAAATCCCAAAGCGATACAATCTAGCCCAAAACCTGAGTGTCACTGAGTACATGAACATCTTGATTAGAAATACAACCTACTACAGTGTCTAGGGATATAAACTATAAGTCAACAAAGATAGAGAATGAGAGTCCTGGCTTACGAATGCAATGCAACTACCTTAATATACTCTAGATATATGGGATCCCCGATTAGTAACCACCGCCAGGAATAGAGTCCACTGGATTTGCACACGAGGTGCAGCGAGTAACGTGAGTAAATGAACTCAGTAAGTACAAGTCCAAACTTTAGTCTGAAAGGTAGTAACGAACTCAACCTCAATAGGTATAACAAAAATAAATGTGCAGAAACGTAGGCATACTTTCGAGTCAAGTATACCACTCAAAGCAGTAAAGTAACTACAAATATGACAGCGTACAGTATACAACACAGCTATCTCTACATGCCAATGCACAGACTATATGAAATGCATCATGTGCCTCCACTCTCAAGTGCTTAACTATTCGATAGTGTATATGGTAATATGGCCCAGTGAAATCCATCCCAGAACATATACAACACTGACTGCAAGTTATCCAGTATCGAGGAAAAAGGGTAATTAAACCCTGTAGAGAAATCCATTTCGAGGTATCAAGAACATCATACAAATCCAAGTCCATGGAAATCCATCCCTCAATAATATCATCCACGCTCACTTGCGGGTGTGTTACAGACTCCGGAGGGGCTCCTGCAGCCCAAGCGCTATCATAATCATCAATATAACCACTATGACATGCAACTCGATCCCATAGCTGTCACTCATAACAAGCCTCTCGGCCTCGCAATGTCATGAAAACAACTCAGAAAATTGATATGATGAATCAATAAATAAGTGAGACTGAGATATGATATAAAAATGCATGATCATGACTGAGTATGGAATATAAAATGAAAACTAGTAAGATGACTGTAAGAAGCTACCGCTAAGGGTCCAAACAATACCGGAACAAAGCCTAAACATGATATCTAGCATGATTTACAACTCAACTACTTTATCACATGATGAAAATATGGATATCAACATGATAGAGTCACAAAACGGTGTCATGGAATCACCCAGGTCATAATTCTCATGGAGCACGCCCGCATGCGTGTCTCATGGAATGTACGTCACCTCAATACTAATCACATAAAAAATATTTCAGGGTTTCGAACCCTCAGAACCATGTTTGAAAGTGTTACTTATCTCAAACCAAGCAAAATCATACTCCGCGATGCCTTTGCCTATCAAATATGCCTCCAAACATCCCTAATCTTGCCACAAGAAATAAAATACGATCAATATAGGATAAAGGAACCAATTACACAAGAAAAATACAATATTATAGCCAAAATCCAAAATCGACTCAAACCCGACCCCTAGGAACACATCTGGAAATTCGACAAAAGTAACAAAACCCAGAAGCCCATTTACTCCTGAGTCTAACCATATAAATCAGACCTTATTAATTCACCCAAATCCCGAAAATCCACTCTCCAATTCTCAAACCCTAAATCCCCCAAATTTCCAACTTAAATCCCTAATTAGGTGATGAATAAGACCATGGATTCACCAAATTTGGACCATTACGGGTTAGAATTACTTTCTCTAACGTTTTCCCTTGAAATCCTTAGAACATTTCCTTTCTCCCATGTTCCTCAAGTCCAAAATTGAAAATGGAAGATAAAACCCAGAGCTGGTGCTTTTCGGCCAAGTAATACCACACCTGCGACCTATTGGTCGCTTCTGCAATGCCGCACCTGCGGAAATTCCATCATACGTGAGGATTTCACTTAATATCCCAGCCTCCGCTACTGCAGTTCCAAAATCTCATCTTCATCCATCGCAGGTGCGTGAATCCATCGCACCTGCAACCTTCTAACGCACAAGCGCCCAGCTGCCCGCATCTGCGACCTTCGTAGGTACGGGAAAATCTTCGCACCTGTGCATCCTACCCAGCTCCTTTTTGGCTGCATCTGTGGCACCTACTTCACTTCTAGGGGCGTGCACCTGTGGTTCCCTCTCCGCATGTGCGATAACACTAGGAACAATAGCACTTCAGTTGCATTTTCTCCATTCAAATAAAGTCGCCCACCACCCGAAATCACCCTAAGGCCCTAAGGACCACAACCAATCATACCAACAGGTCCTATAACCCAATGCAAACTTATTGAATCTTTGAATCCCTCAAAAAAATATCAAAACATCAAATTACACTTAGATTCAAGCCTAAAGGACTACAATCCTCCGAATTCTACAAATGATGCCGAAACCTATTAAACCACGTCCGAATGACCTTAAATTTTGTACACAAGTCAGCAATGACACCATAAACCTACTCTAATATCTAGATATCCAATCCGACACTGATATCAAAATTTCCACTGCCGGACAAAATTGCCCAAAATACTTTCGCTAGATTGGCCAGGTCATTACAGTTTATTTTACTCGTAAATCTCATGAGCTTGGTTTCAAAGTGGTTATTTTGGTTGTCATGCCTAGATAATCTACAAGTTCCCACAGTGTTATTGAAACTGACTTCATCCCTTGGGGTATTGTTGTCGACCCTCTGAGTCACTTGATTTGCAGGAGCGTTGGGAGGAATCGAGTCCCTTCCATTTGCATTATTGGAAGCACCTAACAACGCTTGTTTGAACTCCATCATTACCCGGTCCTTCCTTGAGACGTGAATCATGATTGCTTTCTGGTGTTCCCTTAAGATTTTTATTATTTCCACAGCATGTTCCCCCACCGCATCATCGGGAGTTGGCTCCCGCACATGCCGGGGTACTGCCCTCCACGAACCGGAATTGCTTCATACCCTTTGTTTTGGGCGTTGCTATTTGAGTCATCATATTAGGACAAATCTATGAGTCCCTCAATGTGATGAGCAATGTTGACATCATTAGTTGGCATTTCTGATTTCTTACTAAGGAAAAAATCAAATAATTTAGTAACAATGTAACAACCCGACCAGTAATTTTGAGCATTTGCACTTTCTTAGTAGTTTGGGCGTGAGTAGCTCTATATGATGTATTAGGACTTGTGTAAATTTTTTTACTTCATTCCGAGTTGATTTGATATGTTTTGGCGCGAGTTTTAGAAGTCGAAAGTTCATTAAGTTTGAGCTGATGTGCGTTTCGTTTTTTAGATGATGTTATACGTGATCAGAGGCCTTGAGTAGGTCCATATTATATTATAGGACTTGTTGGTATGTTTTTATAGGGTCCCGATGTGCTCGGGTAAGTTTTAGATTAGTTTGGGTTGTGTTGCGCTCGTTGTTTCTTATGTTTCGACGTCGTTTCTTCTAGCAGGAATAACACCAAATTAAGTAAATGAGCTCCAATTTCTATTTTGGTTGAAGCATTTGATCCGTATCATAATTACGGTGGCATAAAAAAAAAGAATTGTCGAATGTGGACATCGTATGAAGATTTTATGGTTATTTTACAAAGAATTGGGTTGTGAGATCTTTTTCAGATTAATTAAGAAATTGCCACACCTTAGTATTTAAGAATTAGCATTATTTCCAAATATTAAAACCAACGTATCTCCTTCATTATAATGTCAAATGGAATGATTCAAAAGCCTATCTTGACTAAAATTTAACAAATAATCCTTTTGAGGCATCAAACGAAAGTTTCGGGATTGTTTGGCACATCAAATGAGGCAGAACATCTGGGAAAAATTACTTAGTATGGAATGTTTGTTCATTTGGTCATATTTTGAGTTGGGAAGTTCGGATTTGTACAATTTTTGGAGGTGGTTTTCACCATGTTGATTAGGGTAAGTGTTCTATACTCGATTTTAGTTATATTTCATGAGTCCATCTTCATTTTGGTATTTGATTGATAATTTCAAAATAAAATTTGGGGGATTGTGTAAGATTTCATAAAGTAAATTTGCGATTTTTGAACACTGATTTGGAGTCGGATTTGAGTGAAACTAGTATGTTTGGACTTGTAATTGAATGATTTATCAGATTTTGTAAATTTTATCGGGTTCTGAGGTACGGGCCCGAATTGGGATTTTTGGTCGATTATGAGCTTTTGATTAAAGATTGAAATTTTTACCTTCTATACAAAAAGTTGATATCTTATTTATTTTAAAATAAAAAAAAATTTTAAAAATTATTTTATAGCTATCTTTTAATTTTTATAGCCAAATATCTATTTATGGTTACCTCCTACCCTTAAGTCATAAAATACGCTTTGTATTATTTTTCTCTATCATTCTTTCAGATTTTTCTCCACTCTTTCTCTCTCTCTCAACGCCAATTTTCTCCATTAATACAAAATTGTGGATATTCTCTCTCTTCAGTTCCTCCGTCGATTGTTCTTCCGAGTAATCAACATGAATTTTCTGGGACTTTAACTTCTTGGCAACTTTCATATCTTTCTTAGCCAACAACATAGCAATTTCTTCTTCAGTGATCTTTTTCGTTTTCGTCTTCTTTCTCTCATTGATGTTGATGGAATCATGGTCGGAATCCGATGGGTCACCGACGAAAAACATAGCAATTTCTTCTTTATAGATATTTCTCTTTTTCTTTTTCTTTCTCTCATTGATGCTTATGGAATCATGGTCGGCATCCGATGGGTTGTCGGGAAATGGTCTGCAAAAAATAGGTCTTCTGAAGTTTGGGGTTGAGCAACTTGAAGATTCTGTTACCTTTTTAAAAAGTGTATTTTAATGTATCTCGATGTATTTCCATGTATTTCATTGTATTAATTATCTTTTTTTATTGCATTTTAATGTATTTCGCTGTATTCCAAGTATTTTATTATATTCACTGTGTCTCTATATTCTATCACCCTCCCCAGACCCCACTTTGTGGGACTATACTGGGTAGTTGTTGTTGTTGTTGTTGTTATGTATTCAGATTTATAATTGTTTTTTTTTTAGTTATATTGTGAGTTTATTGTGTTAATTGATTAAATTTTTGTTTAAAAATAGTTGAATAGACCATAAAATGCGCTATTTACATTACTGTATTCACAAATACATATTCTGAATACAGTTGAATAGAATTATCTGTCTAGCTGTAATTCCCCGTTTCATGCTGTGAATATAGTCGAATATAATAATCTGTCTAGCTGTAATTCCATATTTCACGCCGAGAAATGCTACTGTATTCATGAAAACTATAGCTTAAATACAACGTATATACTATAAAATTTCTGAAAACATAGCTATTGGAAATAATATAGTAAATGGTAGCTACAACTCGCTAATAACCACTAAAACATAGTGGTTTCTGAATGTTTCTCTTAAAGATTGACCTTTTTCGATTGGGATTGATTCCTTTAGAATTGTTTGATGTATTTGAGTTGCTTTTGACTAGTTTTGAGCCGGTCGGAGGTTACTACACGTGAGATGGCACTCTTGGAGCATCGCTTGGCTTGCTCGACATTTTGGGATTGGCTTGTTTGAGATAAGTAACTCTTCAAAGCTAAGTGATGAAGGTATGAAACCTCGAATTATGTGTTATGTGATTTGTTTTGAGGTAAATCACATGCTAGGTGACGGGTGTGTGGGTATGCACCCTGTGAGTTGTGACTCTATTGTAGCCAGGGCAGTGTTTAGTGGCCCACTTTTTGATATTTGTATTTTTCACCATGTGATAAAGCAATTGAGTTGTACATCATGCCATATATCATGTTTAGGCTTTATGCCGATATTGTTGGGAACCCTAACAGTCTCCTGCTGTCATCTCATTGATTTCATTGGGTACTTAATCACATTGATGCATTCATATCATATCTCAGTCTCAGTTTTTACTTATTAATACATCATATCATTATTCCGGGTCAGGTTTCATGACATTGTGAGCCCGTGGGTGAGACTGGATAGATTGATGACTGAGAGAGTCCGAGAGTTAATTATGAGTGATCGTTATGGGATCAGGCTACATGTCGTAGCATGTTTTATTGATTTATGCCATTCTTAGTTTGTTATAGCGCTTAGGGTGAATGAGCCCCTCTGGTGTCTGCACCTCCCAATGAGTGCGGATGATATTATAGAGGGATGAATATCCCTAGACATGGATATGTCCGAAGTATTTTATATCTGGAGATGGATTTCTCCATAGGGTATGATTTGCACGTTTCCTCGGTACTGGGTGACTTATGGTTAGTGTTGTATTCCGCGATGGATTTCCTGGGCCACATGTGTCATATATAGTACCGAGTGATTGAGTATTTATATATTATTGAGGGATGGATTTCCTTGGACATGGATTTGTCTGAAGTACTTGAACCTGGAGATGGATTTCTCCACAGGGTTGGATTGTCCTTTTTCATCGGTACTGAGTGACTTATAGTCAATGTTGTATATGTTTTGGGATGGATTTACCTTGGTAATATGGGTCATATTCAGTACCGAGTGGTTTAGTATGATAAGTGGAAAGCGTGATAAAGTGAGGTTGAGTGCATGATTCATCTATGAGATACATGGCATACCTGCATAGAGATGTATTTTCCTCATAATGTACGGTATCACATCATTCATGTCTTAATACACACACTGATATATGGGCATAAAGTGGTATTTCACACTCGTTATTTGTAAAGGAAATGAAACAGCTATATGTATTGTGGAAAGTATTTTTCAGGAAAATTATAGTTTTCAAAGTATCTCAAAATTTTTCGATGATTTCAATTAAGGATTTGGATTTTCACCGATATTCTGAAAAGTGGAATTAGTTTTGGAAAACAATGCAAAGGCTGAACATTTTTATCTGTAAGATGATTTTCTTGTTTATATGCTCTATTTTGTATGAACTGTTGTTGGTTATTGGTGTTAGACCCGACCTATGTTCCAGCTCATCACTGCTTTCAACCTGAGGTTAGGTTTGTTACTTTTTGAGTGCATGGGGTCAGTTGTACTCATATTGCACATTGTGTGCAGATTCTGGATGTCGATATTGCTGCGATAGATGGTTGCTGGATTCAAAGGCGTACATGCGTTCCTGCTGTAGCTTTCTCTTGTTCACGGTAACCTTATATCATTAGAATTCTGTTATGTACTTTTCAAATAGAAGACGTATTTTCTTCATATCAACTTTGTATACTCTATTCTTAAAAGCTCAAGATTTGTACCACCAGTCCTTGGGGAATGTAATAGATCCAAATTACTTATTTGGTTTAATTGACTTATTAACATTATTGAAATTGGATAGGTATTAGTTGGTTTACCCATCGGTTTGGGTTATTTTCCATCACGACTATTGGATTCTTGGTCACAACAGATTAGTATTAGAGCTCTAGGTTAATAGGTCCAACAAGTCATGGGCAAATGTCTAGTAGAGTCTTACGGATCGGCATGATGACGTCTATACCTATCTTCAAGAGGCTAAGGACATTTAGGATATACTTCCCATTTTTCTTTCCTTATCGTGCGGCATTGATTTAGCTCGAAGCGTAACTCCTAGAATTCCTTCCACGCATTCATATGCGCGCATGATCATTCGGTATCAGTTGTGCATTAACGACATGTGATTCCCTTGATGAGGTACGAAATGTGATTTCTATGTGTTGATGATGGGCCGAACTAGAGGACTTGAGGCCGGATTTTGACTGTAGCTTCATCACTGAGGTGTTGCTTGTGTGAGCACGTGCTTTTGGATTTAAATGTCTGGTAATGTCCCTATTAGTGGAATTTATAGCCGGATGACTACGTGATGTGTATAATGTGACTGCGAGATGTGTTCGTGTGATTTGAATGTGACAAGAAGGGTTTACTAGAGGTGTAGAAAGAACTATTGGGGTGCTTGATTTCCATCTTTATTTGACTTATAGTCTTGAGTTATGGGTGTTTTGAAGGATATTTTCATGTTGTTAATGAGGAGTGGATCAGATCTTCATATTGTTGTCGTGCCCCCTTTTTCCCTTTCCATACACGGGGAGGAAGTTTTGGTTCTGACATTCATGGGGTGTAATGACTCGTTTCCCCTTAGGAATTGGGTATTTGAAGAGTCTCCACCTAGCGGATTATGGTGCGTTTGGGCACCTAGAGTGATTAACTCTTGAGTTGGTTTACGTTACTAGAGATTAGGGTAAGGGCTCGAGATAATCTCGAGGGGAAGGTGTTAGGCATCTCTCTTGGTCCACAATTGTGGGTACCGACCAAACTTACATTTACAAATTAGTCCATACAAGTAGCTGAATCAAATAAGTTGTAAAGCTCATTGAACAAGTCAAGTAGTGAAACAAATTGTATAAAATAGGGTTTTAAATAAGGAAAGTATTTGGGGTAAGGAGGGGCCCAAGGTTTTTTATCCTACAGGATCACGCCACACAATGTCCGGTTAAGACTCCTCAACGAGGGGCTACACGTGACATTAACGCATAATCATCATATTCTATGACTACCCTTCCAATCCCCTTATTGGTCATGCAAAGAAAGTGTTGGTCATTGATTCCTATTGAGTGCTGCTACCTATCCCTTCTTAATATTCCCGGAGGGAGCTAGGACCTCTACCTGTAGGTGGTTCTAGACGTACCCCTATGGTTTTACAGGAAAAAATCTAAGGAGACAGTCAAAAAGCATTTAGGACTTTCACATAAATTGAGCAATTAAACGGCTCATAATTTCATCCGCAAACAAGCATTCACGCACCACAACTCAACCACAAGTAAGGTCTTTAACAATCAAAGTCCTAAAGTAGGATTTCTAAGTGATCATCTAGAAATAAACCACTTTCAGAAGTCATAACCTATTAGTTGCATAAGACCTCTTCTTTAAAAGCTTATTAGAATAAAAAAAACGTTGAGTGACAGAAATAGCTTCAGAGAAATGCAAGTTTTGAGAATGCCCTAAGGCTTGCCTATATGCAGAATACTGATATTATGTTAGTGCAGAAACAAATAATTTTCGAAATAGACCCTTTTAATAGATGTAGGCAGGATATCTGATGAGATTACATCAGTTTTAAAAGGACTAGTTTTAGAAAAATACCATCTCTTAATAAGGCTAGTTTTACGAAGTAAACTAAGCGAAATGAAATAGACTTATTAGGTTAATTAGATTTTCAGACATAATTGCGAATATAAATTCCTATAGACGTGGTATCTAGGCGTATTACTGGTTTTAGTCAATTTGCAGTAACATATGAAAGACTTACTGAATCGGAATTATTTCCTATAGATTGGTATCTATTCTTGAATTGATTTCAAACATGGTGGTGTGGAACTTCGAAACATAGTTTTTAACATGACAATGCAGAATTTATGAACATAGTTTATATCTGATGCAAATGACATTAAAAGTGAAGTGTTTATAGGCATGATTTCTATTATGATGCAATAAAATTGAATGTTGAACCCTATAGGTATGATTCTATTATGAAAACGCAACGAGATTACGTAAAAAATAAAAAACAACCTATAGACATGTTTCCTATTGAGTGAAGCAGGAGATTTGAAAATAAATCCTAAGAATAGGATTTCTACCCATGTTACCCCATAAAGTATACATCTACCCACCCTTTTCGTAAATAACCCAAATATCTGTTTACAAATTATTAAAGGACGATAAATAAAGTACATAAATAAAATAGAAAATCAAGAAGCTATTTTACAGAGAGCCTGCAATCAGGCTTCAGTTTTCCAAAGCCTCCAATGGTCTTTCAAGCCTCACTTCCATACACAAATCATAGTTTAAGTGCATCAAGTTCCCTAAGGGTCTCATGGACCCCGGGCAATGATTACACCTAAACTTAGTAGCCAAGCGTTGAACTAGTGCAGCCTCAGTAGGCTAGAGATCAGAGGGTTCTCAATAGGATCCCAAGGTAATACACATATTAGAAGGAGCAGAACTTATGAACTAAGAGAAGAGTGAAAGTGCAAGCCACATGTTGAAAGAAGTTTAGTAAAAACTGGACTTAAAAGTCTACTTGAAAGTAGTTAGTAAAGTAATAGAGATTACTTGAAAAGGTTGGAGTGATAAACCAAATCAGGAACTCAGGATAGGATCAACCATAGAATCCAAATGAGTTCATTAGTCACACAAGGGATCAAAGGGATTTGGGGATACACAGGTAAACATATAACCCTGGCAAGGGTATTTGGACCAGTTTGGGCATGGTCAATAATAATTGAATTTGGCATGATCACAAACTAATCATGGAGAATGTCACACATAAAGGGATAGGGGTTTGGGACTCTTAATAATGGTAAGCTCACAGTATGTTAAAAATAGTTTTCTAGGCATGCTTGAATCACAAATTTAAAGGGAGGGGAGTCTGGCTAACTAAAAACTTCACAACAAAACCACAAGTAAAAGCATGCTAGAAATAAAAGAAACTGAAACAAGAAGAGAAACATGTAGTTGTTGACACTTTAAGTTAAACTAGGACATACCAATGAAGATAGAAGTAAGCAGAATGAAAGAACTAAAGAGCATAGATGATTAGCCTTGGCTTGCAACCGGCTAATAGTAGTAGAATAACACAAGAAATAAGGGAGAACAAAGATTTTATATAAGAGAGGGGTTTTTGGAAGCCAAGTGTATGTGTTGTTTGCGAAATACTTATAATATTTATTGGTGAAAGTAGGTAGTGGAAAAAGGTAAAATTATGGTAGTATACTAATTTAAGAACTTAGAATCAATCACTTAGAGAATCAAGGAAACACTTCCTAGAATTAAGGGAGTCCAAGTGAAAAGAAAAGATTCAATACAATATAAAGGGGAAAGAAGAATCAATGCATGATTAAATAAGGAAAGGAGCCAGAGTTCATTAGACATAAAGTAGTCAATTAGGACAAAATTCAAAAGATCCAATTAAGGAAAGACTAAGTAAAACCAAGTACCATAGTAACAAAGGTAATAAAATTGGTTATTTCAAACAGACGAGTAGAATTATAGAGCTTTGAAGGAAAATATTTCAATTACCAATAGTTAAGGAAAATCAGAATCAATCATGAGGGGTCATGATTCTGCATATTTTCAACACATAAATAGAGATAAATGAATAGAAGTATCAAACAAACAAGGTCAATTATATAGACAGAAATAAACAAGAGATGACCAAACACAGTCATATAGAGGTGATATGAATAGGCTAAAAGATTCAAGAGGACATATTTGAAGCATGGTGAACACGAGAAATTAACAAGAATCAGGTAAACAGGCTGACACATAAATAAAGTAAAGAGAATCATGCGAACACACGGAGCCAAGGTAAAGAAAATCATGCTAACACATGGAAGCAGAGTAAAGAAAATCATGCTAACACATAGAAGCAGAGTAAAGAAAATCATGCTAACACACAGAGGCATAGTAAAGAAAATTATGCAAACACATAGAAACAAGTAAAGAAAATCATGCGGGCTTTTAACAGAGTTGAGTAACAAAGTAGTAGGAACATAAAATCGGTTAAAATAGACAAGGGAAAAAGGTTTAATCGTGAAGAAATCGGTTGAAACAGGTATGTAAAAATTCCGAGAAAATCCTAGTCTTCGAAGAAAGTAAAAAATTGTTTGAAATAGAGGATCTTTCAGAAGAAAGCTCGAGAATAAGAAAATCATAGAAGGAAATAGGCTTAAAGCATAAAAATAACATAGATTTGAGAGATCCAGAAGAGAGTTAGAGTTTCAAAATAAAACATTATTAGAAATTGAAAGAGCCCGTTGTAACTTCATAAATCGTAACACATGGTGTGGTTTTGCCCAAAATCATACTAGAGAAGCCTCGAACAATACAATCAGAAACCTTGGTCCAAATCGACATGGCCAGAACCCTTGAATGCCTTAGAGATGATGAGCAAGGTAATGAGAGTGACCATTGGAGGCTTTGAGTTTGAGAGATAGTCGCCGGAGATGACCGGAGAAGGAGGTGAGTGGAGGAGTATAGGGTTCGGTTTTAGAGAAGAGTGGAGATGAGAGAGCATCTGAAGGCGGCACCTTCTGAAAAAATAACTTAGGGTAAGGGGTCAATTAGAGTTAAAAAGGAAGGGAATGATTTGGATTGTTCATTTGGAAGATCAACGGTTAGGATTAAAATGGGTTGGTGGGTTCCAAGTTTGGGTAATACTTAATAGGGTATGGGTTGGGTGATTTGGGTGTGAAATTGGGCTAGAAAAGGGTCCAATTTCGGCTATAATTGAAAGCCAAATTTGGCTGTTATTTAAATAGCTAGTTTTCCCTATTTAATTTATAAAACAAATAATATGTAATTTGTTATAAATAAATTAAGGTGCCAAAATTATTTAAAATACATAATTAACAATTTAAAAATACAGGGTCAAATTTTATGCATATAAAATATAATTATATCTTAAAATGGGATAACATTATAATTATATATAATTTAGCTTTAAAAATACTAAATACAATTGTAAAAATATATAAAAATTACTTTAGATGTATTTTGGCAGAAATATAAAAATTCAATAGATGAATTATCAAAACAATTATATTAGAAATAACTATTGGGTAATTTATGGATAAAAAGGGAGAAAATAAATTAATTTAAAGCCTTAAAATTATAGGAAAAATAATGAAAGCCTTGTGTATGATTATATGTATATATATATATATATATATATATATATATATATATATATATATATATATATATATATATATATATATATGATATTTTTAAGGTTTTTATGCGTATTTGAAAATTATAGAAAAAATAGTGTATAAACAACTGTCCGTCTTTACCCGAGAATGATGAAAGAGTTTTCGGATAAAGAAATAATAGCCAATTTTGACCGAAAGGGATGCTTTGAAAGACAGCGGCTGAGCTCCGATTTTTGAGTTGTCTACATATCCCTGATTTTACAGGAATCAGGCGACATGTAGTTGTGGATTCACCTGCTGAGTATGTCAATGAAATTTATTACGAACGGACACGAGATGTGGAAGTGGCTACGGTGACCGTTTAAGGCTCGGATCGGTTGGAGAGAACCGGAGCAATATTGCTCCTACTAGGATAGCGGTTGCTTACTGGTTGCATGCAGATAAAAAAATTATACAAACATATTTACGAAAATTTAAATATGATGCAAATTCCCTTTGGACAATGAATGTTGTCTTCAGACGATTAAAGATGACGTCCTTGGACCATGATGTCCTGGCTGAACAATTGTTTAATGAGGGATTAGAAGGCCATGAAAATTGTTCCTCCAAACCATGACATCTTTGAATAATGATATGCAAATTTAAGAGATCCTCGGGCAATGGAATGGTGTCTTCTGTCTTGGCGATGATTCAGCCCATGATATGCAATAATATGATGTAACAAGACAAGGCTTAGTCTTGAGAAATGGAAGTCAGAGCTTAGCCCGATTGAAAAGCAAGTAGATGGGAGGTTAGGTTTAGCCTTATGGAAATTGGGTGGCAGTCCGGGATTAGACTCATGCAAATATGGAGGCAATGATTAGATTCATGCAAGATTGGAGACATGTCTTAGTTTCATGCAAAGAGAAGGTAGTGCTTAGCCTTATGAAAAATGGAGGCCAGGCATAGCCTCAAGAAAGATTCGGGATAGAGCTTTGTCCCACGCAAATAGAAGGCAAAGTTAGCCTTATGTAGATATAGAGTCAGATATTAGACTCATACAAATGTGGAGTCAGAGATTAGACTCATGCAAATATGGTGTCAGGGCTTAGACTCATGCAAAGAGAAGGCAGTGCCTAGCCTTATACAAAATGGAGGTAGGGCTTAGCCTCATGCAAGATTCGTGACAAGGATTAGTCCCATGCAAGTAGAAGACAGAGCTTAGCCTTATGCAGATTTGGTGTCAGAGATTAGACTCATTCAAATGTGGAGTCAGAGATTAGACTCATGCAAATATGAAGTCAATGTTTTGACTAGTTACTGCCTTCCTGGTGCATATTAGTGTTGGCTGGACTTGCTCCGAAATTTTGAGGACCCTCCTTAAAATTCTGCCCAGTTTATGATTTTGGGGGAAATGAAAATTTTATTATGATATGACCGAACCTATAAGGCTGCCTACGTATCCCCTCTTAAACAAAATCAGGTGCACCGTAGTTCAATTACATCAGGAAAGAAAAGCTAAAATAATCTGGGCATAGTATCTCTTGACTGCGTCTGAATTGAATTGTTTTTGCTAGATTTCCCATTAATATCTGCAACTATGAGTGATCCTCCTATTAGTATTCTGTGAACCATATACTGACCTTGCTAGTTGGGAGAGAATTTCTCTTTGGCTTCATCTTGGTACGGAAAAATCTTCTTCAGTACCAGCTATCTTGGTGCGAACTACCATGGTTTGACCCTTTTGTTGAAAGCTCTGGACATTCTGTTCTGATAGAGTTGGCTGTGGCATACTATGTTCATCCTCTTCCCATCAATAAGGGCCAATTGTTCATATCTACTTCTTACCTATTCTGCATTGCTGAGTTCAACTTCCTGTATGACTCTTAATGAAGGAATCTCTACATCGGCTGGGATGACAACCTCAGTACCATAAACTAGCATGTAAGGGGTTGCCCCGATTGACGTGTGAATTATAGTGCGGTACCCTAACAGATCAAAGGATAACATTTGATTCCACTACTTCTGATTCTCTATCATTTTCTTAGTATCTTCTTAATGTTCTTGTTGGCGGCTTCTATGGCTCCGTTCATCTGAGGTCTATAGGCGGTCAAATTCTTGTGCTTGATTTGAAGGTTTTACATATAGATTTCATCAGATCACTGTTGAGGTTGGCGGAGTTGTTATTCATAATGGAAACGGGAACTCCAAACCGGCAGACAATATGATCCTTGACAAAATTTTCAACGATATTCTTGGTTGACACACCTTAGTCAACCCAAATTCGAAGTTCTCTTGTACAAGTTCCCTCTGCTATGGAAGATATGATTTGACAACCTCCGGAGCAAGTGCTTCTGAGTGTGATTTGCGTGTTCCAGGTATTCTCCTTTTGATAAGTACTCCTTGATTTCATGGAACCAAGGCTTTGCATCGGCGTTTTCCAACGTGAGCACAATATGCCGGTTGATTATGGATCCTCATCGGAATGGGATCAATATAGTTCTTATCGGGATGCTGTATCATTGACAAAAAAAGTGGCTAACACTTCGGCGAACTCATTCTTTGTGAACCTCCTTTATAATTCATGCACATGGTACGGATATGGCAATATCTTGGAATTCTTGGTAGCCCATTCTCATTGTACCAGGAGCACAAGAAAATCTGAATCGCCGATCAGTAACAACTCTTGGATGTTCATGTCTACCGCCATGTTGAGCCCTCGTATGTTGGCTTGATACTCTGCCATGTTGTTGGTGCAGGGAAATCTGAGTTTAGTAGATACCGGATAATGTTGATTGGTTTCTGATATCAAGACTGCTCCAATTCCTACTCCTTTGAAATTTGCGGCTCCGTCGAAGAACATTCTCTAACCATCATATGCTTCCCTAATGTCCTCTCCTATGAATGATACTTCTTCATCAGGAAAGTATGTATTCAAGGGTTCGTACTCTCTTCCCACCAGATTTTTAGCAAGGTGATCTGCCAATACTTGTCCTTTGACCGCCTTTTGAGTTACATAGACGATGTTGAATTCACTTAGTAGTATCTGCCATTTAGCCAACTTCCTCGCAGGCCTGGGCTTCTAAAATATGTACTTCAGAGGATCCATCCTGGATATGAGGTACGTGGTGTATGCACAGAAATAATGCCTCAACTTTTGGGATGTATAGGTAAAAGCACAGTAGGTGCGTTCAAGCAGAGAATACCATGCTTCATAAGGTTTGAATTTGTTACTCAGGTAATATATGTCTTTCTCCTTTCTTCCTATCTCATCATGTTGTCCCCAAACACATCCAAAGGCTCCATCCAACAAGAATAGATAAAGCAGCAAAGGTTGTCCTGGTTCTGGCAGGACCAGAACTGCGGTGTGGACATGTATTCCTTGATCTTGTCAAAAGGTTTTTGACAATCCTCGGTCCAACTTGTCTCAACATCTTTCCTAGGTTCCTGAAGAGGGATTCACATATTACTGTGGACTGTGCTATGAATCAGGTGATGTAGTTGAGTCCCCCCAGGAAGCTCATCACGTCCTTCTTGGTTTTGGGTGGTGGCAATTCCTGAATAGTCTTGATTTTAGTCGGGCAAATGATTATGAATCCCAGTAACTTTCCTGCTGGAACCCCTAAATACATACTTTGCGGGGTTCAACTTCAAATTGTACCTGCTGAGCCTGTCAAAGAACTTCCTCAAGTCTGATATGTGATCCGTGGCCCTTTTGGATTTGATAATTATGACATCCACATAGACCTCTATTTCTTTGTGTATCATATCATGGAAAATGGTTGTCATGGCTTTCGTGTAGGTGGCATCATTTTGTAATAGTATAATCCCCAAGGCGTAATAAAAGTTATCTCCTCGGCATCTTCCTCATCCATCCAGCTCTGATGATAACATGTGAACCAATCCAAAAAGGATTGGAGTTCATGTGTGGCGCAATTATCGATTAGGATATGTATGTTTGGCCGTGGAAAATCATCTTTGGGATTTGCTTTGTTTAAGTCCCAATAATCAACACAGACCCTGACCTTCCCGTCTTTCTTCGGAATTGCACGATGTTAACTAACCAGGTTGGGTATTCAACCACCCTGAGAACTATGGCCTTGATTTGCTTGGTAACTTCCTCTTTGATTTTCAAACTCATGTCTGCTTGAATTTTCTGACTGAAGAGCACATGGGATTAGTAGGCAACTTGTGAGCTACGATAGATGTGCTCAAACCGGTCTTACAAAAAATTCGAATATATCCTCATACTCTTTTAGAAAATGGACGTACTTTTTCTTTTTTGCTAGTGATAAATGAATGCTGATGTGGGTCTCTTTGATGTTCTCGACGTCTCCAAAATTTAGTGCTTCTATTTCGTCCAAATTGGATTTAGGCTTTTTCTAAAAATTCTCAACTTCCCTGACAATTTCCTCTAGTATCTCATCTTCTTCCTCTGAGTCACTATTCTCATGTTGTGTTGCCTCATTACATGTCACAGTCACTTGTTCATCAGGAAAAGTAATAATAACACTATAGAAGGGAAAAAGTATAAATATAATAATAAAGGATAAATGCATTTGATTAAAATTGGGAAAATTGTTCAAACAAAGCTAGGCTCGATGAATCGAGCGTTTATTTTGAAATAAGAAATCTTAATACAAAATTGTTGGAAATTTAAAATGCCTAGAATGGCTATAAATTTTGACAAGCTAACTAGGGACTTGGTGGGCTCGGGATGGTATAACGGTCCAGTAACGTCTCCTTTTGTAACGGTCTGAATGGAGAGGTCTTCTTCCTCTGCCTCTTTAAAAATGGCACTGTAATCCATATCCTCATCTTCCTAGAACACGTCCTTCAGCCTAGCAAGTGGTTCTACTTCAGCAGTTTCCCGTTTTGTGTCTGCCTATTGAAAGCCTACTCCTAACAGGGTATCAGTTTCTCAAGAGGTTACTACGATCCACTTTATGGAGGTGACCATTCACTGTACTCCTGCCATGTATACTAGTATCCGATCCGAATAGTGGTACCATGATTTTTTTATCGTATCGGCTTGGTGAGGCCCTGGAGGTTCTTTTCCAACCCTTTGCCAAGTTCATGTTCGGACCATGCTAGTATGCTCTCTATTTTTTTGCTCCACCACTTATCGTTCTCGGCGGGATTGACCCGTTAGATGTGATGATGTGTTTCCCTTCCTAGCCTTTTTCTATGTCCAATGGCCGGAAGGGTTTGACTGGTGTACATGGGATTACTCTCGTCTCCATCAATGATTACCTCCTTATGGTTCCATTCAAATTTCACGATTTCGTGTAGTGTGGAAGAAACGGTCCAACAACATGGATCCATGGGCAGCCCAACTAATGATTATTTGAGGCTGCTATGCCAAGCACTTGGAAGTCAATGTCGAACAAATTTGGCCCCATCTGTAAGCAAAGGTTGATCTCCCTGATCGTGGCCCTCTGGGACCCATCGAAAGCTTTCACATTCATGCTTACAGTCTGATAGATCTTAAATAAACTTTCCTGATATATTAATGATCTAACAAACTTACTGTTAAGAACCAGATAGGGAACTTGGCCTAATTTAATTGCTGCAAAACAAGGAGCTAGGAACCAAACAATGACCTAATGCTCTTGTGGATTCCTCATAGAAGTACAAAATCATTTGGACACAGCTAGAAATAAAGTGACTAAGGACACTCTTTCTGTCACACTTCACTACACTGTCAGCCCACTCATTCTCTAACCAAACAAAGTACTCACATAATGTCAAGTGATGTGATCAAGATGTACCCAATGAGCTTTATACAAAAACATCAATGGAAGGTTTCTATTTCTCATTCAAGCCTCTTGGAAAAATAGAAAATCATTCTCACAATCTTGAAGAACAAGGTTGAACGACACTACGGATGTGTTCCTAAAAGATATATTGCCGATGTCCTAGTTGAGTTGTAACCTTGTTGTTGTACTTATTGTATTTCCTAGACCGCTTACCTAGAAGCATTCTGGATAGAAATCCTATTGTAAATCCATAAACTCGTTGAGTTTATGTTGTGACATTAACAAGGAAAAGTCTTTGTAATCGTAGAGTTACAAAGTGTCTTGTAGTGATAGCATCACAAGTTAGAAAAATCCTTTGTAAACTAGTATAGTCACAAAGTGGCTTATTGTAAAGGTACACAAGTTAGTTGAATAAATTCTTTGTAATAGGAATTATTGCAATGTGGCTTACAATAGGTAAGATTATAAGTTAGTGAAGTTAAAATCCTACAGATGTAGGTCGTGATATTTTGATCCCTTTGTGTGTTATTTTTCCACGTAAAAATCCTCTGCCTCATTTACTTATACTTTATTAAGTGCTCTCAGTAGAATCTTGTAGAGGACTAGGTACTCTTTTATTTGGCGGACCCATAGAAACTATCAATTAGTATTACAGCGGGTTCCTCCTATCAGGCTAATATCTAGGAAGGATCCTCATGGCGGCTCCACTGAATTTTGAAGAAGGTCAATTCATATACCACTCCCTCCCCCAAATTTGATGGAAAATGTTGTTGGTGGTGGAAATTTAGAATGTACAATGTCATCATGGTTGAGGATTCTTTGCTAGGGAATATCATTTGCGATGGTCCTTTTGTTCCAATAAACGTATTAGAAGAGTTTCCATTTTCAATAAAAAAATTGGTAAAGAATACACTGATGCAGATAAGAAAGAGATAGAGAAGAATTTTTGTGCCTAGAAAATTCTAGTATATGGATTAGGACCTAAAGAGTACGACGGAATCTCTACATGCGACACTACAAAGGAAATATATGAGGCTTTGTAAACAGCTCATGAGGGAACTACACAAGTAAAGCAAGATAAACTTAACATGGGTGATAGTTCCATGATGGCATTTGAAAGGCGAGGAAATTGGATATGACTCAACTCTTGCTTTGGTGGCTCAATCAAATGATGATGAAGACAATGGCAACGAAAAGGTAAAACTTCGGTGATGTTCAGAAAAATGTGAATCCTGCTGCCTGAATCACCTGCTTTGGATCACCTGCTGCCTGAATCAGGGGACAAGGACCCTGCAGGTGAGAGCTGTCTGATGCTCGAAGGCAAAACCTGGCTCTATGTCTCGTGTCGCCAAACATGTAACAAGCCCTGGGCTGCTGTGAATAACAGAGTGGTTGTGCGTTGATAGGTGCTGATGATGAGCTAGAAAGCTGCTGGTCAGAATATTGTGGCTGGTAACCGTGACCATATGTAGTACCATGTGAAACCTGTAGGGCTGACTGAAAGGGTCTCGGAGGATGGCCTCTACCATATGAATTGCTACCTCCAGATAAGGTACTGATGTACCTACCAGTATGATGAGGCCTCTTATCTGAGCCCTGACCACCTCCTCGTGCAAGTGCCATCTCTATCCTACAGGCCGCATTGGCCGCCTCCTAAAAAGAAATATCACTAGTGGCTCCCATATTCATTTGGAGTCGGATCGACTGAATCAATCCATCAATTCCGCACTCTCTCCCTCTCAGTGGGGAGTATAACAATAGCATGTCATCCCAAATAAATAAAATTAGTCTCATACTACGTGACTGACATAGTACCCTAATGAATATGCTCAAACTATCTGCGTGGAGCATCTCGCTCAGTCACCGGGAGAAACTTCTCCTAGAAAAACTCTGCAAACTAATACCAAGTTAATAATGGCGACCCTGCTGGCCTAGACAAACAATAGTCCCTCCACCAAGTCCTGGCATATCTTGCAAGCCAAAAGGTGATAAAGTCAACACCATTTGTCTCCACAATACCCATAGTCTTGAGAACCTGATGGCAGCTGAATAAGAAGTCCTGGGGGTCGTCTATAGAAGCACCGCTGAAGGTGGCGGTGAAGAGCTTGGTAAACCTATCAAGCTGCCACAAAGCATCTGCGAACATCACCGCACCATCGTCAATCTGATCTGAAATACCCGGCTGGGCTGCCACAACTGGCTGAATTGCTGGAACCTAAAGCTGAGGAGGTAGTACGCCTAGTAGGAGTCTAAACTACTCCGCCAACCTGAGATGTGGCTGGTGTTGCGGGAAACAAACCCGATCTAGAGACGTTCTCCATAACGCCTACCAGTCAGACCAATGCGTCCTAGAGTACTAGAGTGGCTATGAAACCCTTTAAGACCTGAGATGGGGCCACTGGAGCTGCCAGTGCTAGAACCTCCTCATCATAGTCAACATGAGGCTCCACCTTTGGAACTACTGCTCGAGGCTGAGCTCTTCCCCGGCCTCGGCCTTTGGCACACCCTCGGCCTCGCCCTTTACCCCTGATAGGAGCTGCTGCTGGGGGCTCGGGCTATTGCATGGTAGAAGAAGAAGCACATGTTCTCGCCATCTGCGAAACAAAAGAGTAGAATGACAATCAGTATTTCTCAAATACTGATTGTCATTCTACTCTTTTGTCTGTGAGTTGTGAGACCTATGTAACCTAGTGCAATGATACCAACTTTTCACGACCCAAATTTCAAACCATCGATAGTCGTGATGGCGCCTACTAACGGAGATAGGCCAGCAAAACTTTAAACATTCTCTAATAAATCTCAATAATATAAATACGAAAAATAGTTAAATAAGAGCGGAAGACTTTAAGTTTAATAAAAATGAAATCAAAATGCGGAAGCTTTAAACATATCTCTACCCAAAATATGGCGTCACTAGCTCACGGACTACTAAAGAGTGCTATAAACAAGTCTGAATAGAAATACAAAACGTCTATCTCGGTACAAAGAAAACAAACTAAACATAGAAGAGGACTCTGGCCTGCGAACGCCAGCTAGGCTACCTTGAAGTCCCTGGAATGAAGTCAACTCTGAATCTGTACGCTACTGTTGTGGTTCAAAAGTTGCTTCGGTACCGTAATTTGTGCAAGAAACACAAAAGTGTAGCATCAGCACAACCGACTCTATGTGCTGGTAAGTGCCTGGCCTAAACCCGGCGAAGTAGTGACGAGGCTAGACAGGACCTACCTAAATCAACCTGTGCTGTTATATAAATATATACAAGCAACAGAAATATTGATAGAAAATATCAACTACAAAGGGGAAGCGGCATGCTCGGAGAAGAAAAAGGGAAAACAGATCTACGGATATAACAATGAAACTATCTCAATACCATAGCTCATATATAAGTGGTCGGCGTGCCACACGATCCCAATTCATATCTCACAAATGGACGACATGCCACACGATCCCATATTATAATTCATTAGTGGATGGCGTGCCACACGATCCCATATTATATTTCATAGGTGGACGGCGTGCCACACGATCCCATATTATAATTCATAAGTGGACGGTGTGCCACACGATCCCATATTGTAGCTCATAAGTGGATGGCGTGCCACACTATCCCATATTATAGTGAATAGCACAAACAATATCTCTAAAAGAGGTCCCATTAGGTAAATTCAACAACATAACAATTAAACCCGACAAGGGTACAAATAACAACCCAAATATCCCGGCAAGGGAGCAACAACAATAATAAGCTACATGTCCCGGCTTGGGAAAAGTCAATACACTTTCTCAATCGTTCACATTATACGAAATTGATCAATTAGAAAAGAGAGTTATTTCAAAAAGTATGGGTCAATCATATTTAAGACCCACAGTCACGCTAGATTCTGGTGTACGGATAATCGTCACCATGCTTATACACCGTACACACCATTTAACAATTAGCAAATAATATCCAAATTCTATTCCCTCTAGCCAAAGTTAGAACAAACACTTACCTTTGTCCAAGAATAGGAATCAACTCTATAATACCGCATTTCCTCTACAATCCAACTCCAAAACAATGATATCTAGACACAATTTAGTTCACTAATATCAATAAGGGCTCAAAAATATAATCTAATAGCTTAGAAATGAAATTCCTATCATTCTTCCAAATTTACCGAAATTCAACAACGGGCCCACATGGTCCAAACTCTAGACTCGGACAAAAATCTTTTCACCTATAACCCCACGACAATAAATATATAATTTGTTTCAAGATTCGACCCCAAATTGAGGTTGAATAACCCAAAATTCCCAAAGCCCTTATTCTACCCAAAACACAGAATTTATACTTTGAATTCATGATTTTAAGCTTAGGAATTCACTAATTACTGAGGATAAGTGAAGGAATTAAGTGGGGAATTACTTACCCAAAAGGTCTTGGAAGAGGGGAGCTTCAATAGAGTCCTAAGGCTTGATGGAGAAGAGAGCTCCTGAGAAGAAGTGAAGAATCTCGTAATTGAAATGTTCTATTTTTAAAATAATCACTAAAGTATTTTTGTTCCATGCGTTCGCGACATATGGGTCGCATTTGTGATGAAGAATGAAAGGTAGGCATCGCATTAATGAAGGGACTCTGCAAACGCGTAGAAGGAAAATCCAGACCCACGCCCTTTGGCCCATGTGTCTGCATTTGGCTTCACGCGAACGCGAAGAGGAGTGAATCAAAACTATGTGAACGCGATTGAGGGAGTGCGAACACGAAAGGAGAAATGACTGGGCTATGCGAAAGCGAGCCTAGGGCCGCGTCCGTGAAGAGGAAAAATCTGGTCTGCAACACATGAAAAATCTGGTGCTTTTTCTAAGTGAAAAACTACCCCGAACCACCTCCGAATCACTCCCGAGCCCTCGGGGCTCCCAACGAAACACATACACTAACTCAATAAAGTCCTACAAACTTAGTCGAGCAATAAAATCACAAAAATAACATCAAATTCATTGAATCAAAGCCCAAAATCATCATTTTTCATTTCAAAGTTCATAAGCTTCTAACTTTAGATATTTAGGTCTGAAACACGTCGAGCGACATCCGATTTCGACCAAGCTTCACAGGAAGCGCTTAACATATATTTAAGACCTGTACCGGGCGCCAGAACCAAAATACAGGCTCGATACTTATATTTTCTAACTAATTTTCATTTCAAAATTTCATATCATTTTCATAAAAACAATTTCTTTCAAAAATTCTTTTCTCGGGCTCGGGACCTCAGAATTCGATTTCGAGAATACGCCTGAGTCATATATTTTTCTACAGACCTTCCGGGTCATCACATCATGGATCTGGGTCTATTACCCAAAATGTTGACCATAGTTAACTTTAACAATACTAATATCAAAATTCTTCAAATGTTTCTCAGAATTCACATATTTCAACATAAACGTTTTCCGGCTATGTGCCTGAATTGTGCATGCAAATCGAGGCAACTAAAAGCGAGGTTTTTAAGGACTCAAGAGCACGAAAAAAGGAAAAAATGCGGTGATGACCATTTGGGTCGTCACAACCCCTTCTCTACCTTACGCTAAGCCTTCATATACGAGATAACCATATGGGTAGAATGACCAGGAGTCCCTCTCCCCAATAAACAAGGTAAACCCAGCAAGGCTAAGGTCATAGTCTTGGCATGACAGTCCACGATAGCTTGGTAATGTGGTAACTAGTTCATCCCCAATATGACATCAAAATCAACCATGTCCAAACGAAATAAGTCTACTCAGGTCTCAAGGGCCGCAATCACCACTATGCAATAACGATGGACATGATCTACCACAATAGAATAACTCACACGTGTAGACACATATATAGGAGCATTCAAAGAATCACTAAGCATGACCAGATACGGTGCAAAATAAGATGACACATAGGAGATGTAGACCATGGATCAAATAGAATTGAAGCATCTCTACTACAAACCAGAAAAGTACATGTGATAAATGCATCGGAAGCCTCAGCGTCAGGCCTGGGTGGAAGAGCATAACATCGGGTTTGGGCCCCACTACTCTATAATACATCACTAGGACAGCCTCCTGATGGCTGGCCTCCACCTCTAGTGGCTTGAGCTCCACCTCTAGCATCCTACCTCTACCTCTAGCTTGCTGAGCGGGCGGTGGAACACTCGGTGCCTGAACCCTGGCACGGGAACCCTGGTACTAATAATTGCTTGGTGCTCGAGGGTAAAATCTAGCAATATGCCTCATATGGCCATAAGTAAAACAAGCTCTCTTCTGCTTGGGGTGACGAACTTGAAAACTCTACTGTGTAGGTGTACTGATAGGAGCTGGCGAAGCACTATAACACTGCTCATCAAAATACTGCACGTGAGAACCACGGCCACCTGAGGCACCATGAAAAGTTTGAAGTGCTGAATGAAATGGCCTGGGAGGATGGCTCCTACCAAAAGAATCCATGCCTCCGAACGAGGCACCACTGACCTACCAAAATGACAAGGTCTCTTATCTGACCCTGACCACCCCCTTTGATAGAACCATCTCAACTCTCCTAGCCACATTGGCTGCCTCTTGAAAAGAAATCTCACTCCCCATCTCATTAGACATCCGCAATCGAATATGCTGAATGAGTCCCTAAATGAACCTTCTCACTCTCCCTCTCTCTCTGTGAGAAGTACAAGAAGAGCACAACGGTCCAGGTCAATAAATCTGGTCTCGTATTGTGAAATAGTCATAAACCCTACGGGACACGCTCAAAATGCCTCTGATAGTTCTCCTTCTTAGTGATATAAAGAAAATTCTCCAGAAATAGCTGAGAAAACTGATCCTAGGTCAAAGGTTGTGACCCAACTGGTTTAGCCAAACAATAATCTCTCCACCAAGGCATCATCAGACATAGTTGCTCCATCAGCGATCTGAGCTACCACGGTTGGCTGAATTTCTCCAGCTGGCTGAGCTGCTGGAGTACGAATTTGGGGAGCCATCTGCTCCATAGTGCGGGTAGCAGGAGTTTGGGCTCCTTCTATAGCCCAAGAGAAGGATGTTGCTATAGGAAGCAAGCCTGCCCGGGTGACACTCCCCATAAGGCGCACTAGATTGACCAGAGCATCCTGGAGTACTGGGTAGAAATGAATCCCTATAGGACCTGAGTTGGGCCCACCGGAACTGCCTAGGCTAGAACCTCATCATCAAACTCAACCCGAGGCTCCATCGCTGGTACTGTTGCTCTAGGCTGAGCTCTGCCCCAGCCTCGCCCTCTACTCCTCATGGGAGCTGCTGCTAGGGGATCGGGCTGGTGATGAATGGATAAGGAAGTGCTTGTTCTCACTATCTATGAAAGAGAAGAGTATAAATTCAATTATAATTAAGAAACCAAACCACACGACAGAAAAGAATAGATGTGAAGTTTTTCCTAACTCTATTGCCTCTGGGGGATAAATACAAATGTTTCTGCATAGATCCATCAGACTCTACTAAACTTGTCCATGAATTGTGAGACCTAAGTAACCTAGAGCTCTATTACTAACTTATCATGGCCCGGATTTTCCACCCTCGGGAGTCATAATGGAAACTACTCGTGAAAGCTAGGCAAGCTGAGTGTTATAAAATTTATTACCCTTTTTATTAAGACTTTTCAATAGTTCAATATAATAAGTGATCAGAAAGTGGAACAAACTAAATAACCAGAAATGCGGAAGACGAAAACTTAATAGTTTAACCAAAAATTGCTACATGAATCCGAAAAACAACACTACCTAGAATTTCATGTCACAAATTCACGGACCATCTATGAATACTTTAACTAATGACTGAATAAAATACACAAGTTTGTCTCTAAATAAGTAAAAACAGAAATAAATGATAGAAGGAGATGCCAAGGCATGCGGACGTCTGCAGGACAATCAGGGGTAACCTAAATGGACTGAAGACAACACCCTCACTGCATTCCTAAAGTTGCAGCACCGAGATTTTCACACACTGTAGGGTGTAATATCAACACAATCGACCCCATGTGCTGGTAAATGCCAAGCCTAACCTCAACGAACTAGTGACGAGGCTAGGACTAGACTACCAAATAAACCTATGAAGTTATATCATATACAACAGAAAAAAATAGATATTTAATGTTAAAGATAGGAGGGGAAGGCATGCTAAGGGGAGTATAATATAACAACAAAATACCAAGGAAGGAACATAAAGTAACCAAATTTTAATTTCCAACAAGAATAAGGAAAACAAACACATTATTCAATTTCATTTCTTTCTTGTTGCAGGCATGCAACCCGATCCCATTTCATATATCTCGTTGCAGGCGTGCAACCCGCTCCCATTTCATATATGTTGTTGCATGCGTACAACCCGCTCCCATTTTATATATCTTGTTGCAGGTGTGCAACCCGCTCTAATTTTATATATCTTGTTGCAGGCGTGCAACTCGATCCCATTTCAAATATCACTGTGGCGACGTGCCACCCGCTCCCATTTCATATATTACCGTGGCAGCGTGCCATCTGCTCCCATTTACATTTTGACATCAATCTTAAAAGAATCCTGGCAAGGAAACAAGAGTATAACAACAATATCCCGGCAAGGGAGACAATATCATAACAACAATGTCCCGACAAAGGAGACAATATCATCAACAATAATAACCCGGCAAGGGAACCAACAATGATAATCAACATATTAAGCATGAATAAATCTCAATGGAGTCACAATAATTACAACTCTAGACCCACGGGCATGCTTGACACTAGCGTATAGATACTTGTTACCAAGCCTATGCATCGTACCACACAATTGACACATAGCAATTAAGACACCTTTTAATCCCTCAAGCTAAGATTAGACAAAACACTTACCTCGAACTTCCACGGCCTACTCAAGCCTCAAACAACGCTTTCCCTTTAGAATTCTCCTCCAAACTACTTGTATATAGCCCAAATTAATTTAACAACATCAATAAATGCTAAAGAATTTATACCCAGTGCTTAATTATAGGTTTTCTATCATTTTTCCTAAAAAGTCAAAAATTGACCTGTAACGACCCGACCCGTCGTCACGTGAGCTATCGCCTTATTTTCCCAATTTTATGATTTTATATGTTTCATTAGATGTGTTTGGAGAATATGAAGTAATTCGGATAGAGTTCGGTTAGAAATGAGACAATTAGTCTCTTAATGAGAAGATTAATTTGGAAAAGTCAATCGAATGTTGACTTATGAGTTAGAGGCTCGAAATGGGTTTCTGAAGATTCGAATAGTTTTGGATGGTGATTTATGACTTAGGAGCTCAATCGGAACTGAATTTGGAGGTCCGGTGTAGAATTAGGCTTGACTTGGCTAAGCTTGAATTTTGGCAAAATCCTGTTGATAGGTGAGATTTTGATCCGGGTGTTCGAATGGAATTCTGGCAGTTGCAGTAGCTCCGCTAGGTGATTTTTGTTATGCATCTAAATTTTGAGATCATTCGGAGGTGTTTAGGTCAGGTTTTGGATCATATGCAAGTTTTGGAAGTTTTAGTACAACTTAGGCTTGAATCCGTGGAAATGCAATGATTTCGATGTTTAAGTTAGTGTTTTTATGTTATGAGAAAGTTTGAATGAAGTAATGTAATATATCTGTGCTTTTGGTCGAGGTTCGGAGGGCCTCGGGGTGATTTCAGATTGCTAACAGGTATTTTTGAATAAGATAGTGCAGCAGAGATTTAATCTATGCGATCGCATAGGTAGGTGTACAATCGCATAGCAGGTTTTGGAGGGACCATGGATTTTCCCTATTCGACTGTGTATGAGGCTCTGTGATCGCATAGGTGTGGGACTTTTTCAAGTGTGATCGCGTAGGGGTGATTGCGATCGCGTATTAGTGGGGTTCAGTGTTATGCGATCGCAAGGGCTGTTATGCGATCGCATAAGAGGAAAATTGAGGGCCCGGATTTTTGGTATATGCGATCGTAGGAGTAGGGATGAGATCGCATAGAAGCACGAACTGCTGGGTAGAAGTGTTTTTAATAACATTTCATACGTGAACCAAACCTATTTTCCATCATGTTAAGCAACCAATAGAACTTTTGAGCGATTTGAAGCGTGGTTTCAACGGGTATTGATTGGAGGTAAGTCTCTTGACTTAAAAACACCATTTTTATGAAGAATCAACCCTCAAATCCATGAAATTATGTTGAAGTTATGAAGAACTAGGGCTTAGTTTTTGAAAACGAATTTTGGGGATTTGAAAGGCCATTCGAGCTCCGTTTTCGACAAACTTTATATGTACAGACTCGTGGCGAAATCCATTGATAGGATTTTCGAAATTTTTTGAGAAGTGGGCCCGAGGCTCATGTTTTTCCTACTTCGTGATTTTTAGTGTTTTTCCAGTAATTTCAATTGGGTTATGTTTCTTTAACCTATAATAATGTATTCGTTGTGGTTTTGAATCGATTTGATGCTCGTAGAGGGAGATTCAAAAGGAAAAGGTATTGCGGACCAGTCTACCACCGGTTAGAGGTGAGTAGTTTGTATAGATGATGGCCTAAAAGTTTGAAACCTCGATTTATCACATCGTGACGCTATGTTAGGGCATGACTGCCACCCCATGGAAGGTGAGTGATCCTATATGATTAGGGATTGTGACTTGGTCCATCCCGAAAGCTAAATATAATTATTGGCGGCTAATAAGCACACTACATATATCTAGGCTTATTGTCATGTTTGGGGCCTTCTACCGATCTTTAGCATCTGTCTAGGTATATATATTTATGATAACATGATTTGCATAATCATTGATTTCAGTCCTGTGCTTAATCACTGTTATTAAATGATAAGTCATCTTTTTCCTGAAATTAAATAACTAAATTGTATTCACCTAAATAATTGAAAACTGAGTATGGGTCGGGCTGTAAGACGCAGCAGTGATATAATGATATTGCGCTTGGGCTGTAGGAGCCCTTTTGGAGTTTGTACACACATCCATTGAGCGTCGTCGACGTTAAATAGATCGGGCTATACGCCGCGGCGGATTCATGTGCATTGCATTGAATCTTTGCATGATGCTTGACCGATATAATTGACATTGCTTTGCTGTTAGTTCGTAGTTAAGGAGTGGGACTGTTAGTTTTAGCTTTGCTTTGTGGCATTTCGTGGATTTCTTTTCTTCAGACATTTTCTATGCTTATTATTCACTGGTTCTATAGTACTCACCCCTACTCCCTGCACCTTGTGTGGAGATTCAGGTACACTGGAGGCTTAACTGAGCAGTCGTAGTCTCCAGAGGTTTTTCAGAGTTGTTGAGGTAGCTGCTTGATGTTCACACGGCCTGGCTACTCTTCCTATTTCAGTTTATCATTATCATATATATTTCCAGACTTATATATTCTCATTAAGATATTCCAGTTTGTTTAGAGGCTATAGACTCGTGATCCAAGATCTTATGGGAGTGTTTATCGATTTTTCGTATCTTTCCGTATTATTTTATCACCATTATTGGATTATTATTCTAAATGTATTACAGTTCTCCTTAAATTGTTGATTTTGAGACTCATCGTTAAATTGGGAGTGATTGTTGGTCGGGCTTGCCTAGCTTTAGGGTTGGGCGCCATCACGACCGGGTTTGGGTCGTGACAAGTTAGTATTAGAGACTAGGGTAGGCCTCACGAGTCATGAGCCATATTAGTAGAGTCTAGCAGATCGGTACGTAGACGTTTGTATCTATCCTCGAGAGGCTATAGACCCTTTAGGAAACACTCCACTTTCGTCGAATCTTATAGTGCGTCCTTGATTCAGCTTGAAAGAGTAACTCATGAAATTCTTTCCACGTGTTCACATGCGCACATGAGTGCTCGGTATTATATGTGTTTCGATGGCTTGATATTCCCCGATTGAGGGGCGAGATGTAATTTTCGTGAGCTTGTTGTTGGACCAGTTTGAAGGACTTGAGGCCCAGTCTCCACATATGGCATGAGCACCGGAGTGCTAATTCTTCAAGATTGAGATATGAACTCATATGTTTGGTATTGTTGCTATTAGCCGGAATGGCAGTTTGGTATTCGTGTGATTAAGTATATTAGTACTGTGAGATGCAATTATATAACCTAGTAGTGATGAAGAAGTCCACTGGATAATAGGCAAACTATTAAAGGATTCGTTTCCAATTGAGGTTCAATGTGTAGCCCGGATATAGGCGCATGAAGAATCTTTCCAAGTCTCCTTGTGGAGTGAAGTAAATTGCATGATGCGATATGAGTTTAGACTCAGGAAGACTGTGTAGCTGTGTAATGTTTATGACGGTGAAAGATATACATAAATAATATATTGAGGCAAAGCAGGTGGTTTATCTCTTGTGGAGTGATTTGAAGTGATGCGATTCTTATATGTGTATGTTAGAAGACCTCATGTGTAATTGAAAGGTATTTTCTATGTGTTATGATTCAAATAGGTGCAATGCATTCCCATGTATTAATTTTGATGATAGAATACATGTAGTATTGAGATTAATGTTGTTGATATACATTGTAATGCTTTGTCTAATTGTGGATGTGTGGTTAGGATGGTTTTGGTGATTCTCTTGCAGGTGGATAGGCTCAATTACAAAGGAAACTCTGCCGAAATTTTTGAAATATTTGGGACTTAGTAAAAAAACTTTGTCACCTAAAGAGTGGGCTTAACTGTTGTGTGAATGAATGTAAGAATTATAGAAGAGTTAAAATTTATTATGATTCGTGTTTGCAAAAGTTCATGAAAGAGTGATTTTAATCTTACCCTGATATTACGACTGTAAAAGAGTATATATGTTGTGGTATATATGGATTCGAGCTAAGTTGGGGAGGTTGCTGTTGATTAGCTGATTGAACGGCTATGTACTACGTGAGTTCCCATTTGATTCATGCGGGCGAATCAGTTCTGGTTGCAGAAATTGAGCCTAGGGTGGCACGAGTGAAGAAAAAATTTGACAAAGGTTATATGATGCTTAGTAGATGTGATAAAAATAATAGCATGTCTTAAGTTGTTGATAAAGAATTCTTAATGTAAAGAGAAGGAAACTGTTTGGTTGTATTGGAATGAGATCATATCCTGATGTGTCAGAGTGCTGATAAGGCACGAGTGGTCTGATTCGTTAAGTCAAGTAATTTGCAAGGTGTATAAGACTGGATGACTCTTAAGAATGGTTTAGATGTGTTCAGGATTCTATATGTAGCACTCAGGTATCTTAAGGTTGAGTATGTAACCAAGTCAGTGTTTCCGTTAGAACAAGTCGAGACTTATGATGTTTTTACGTTAATTACAGAATTCAATGTATCAGTATCAGAGAAGCAAAGGCAACAGACTTAAATTTGCAGTAAGTTCTTCAGAGTAGGGTATTTTAGAATGTGGTATTTTTGGGAATAGTTGAGAGAGTATTCAGTGGCCTAAGAGTCATAGTTAGTGTGGTCCTATATTCGAGTTCCATGTGGTAAGCCTGGATTGAGGCATTGTGGTGCTATAGCAAGAGAGTGTATCAAGTTGAAAATGAATCAGAAGCAAATCCAGACAAATGAAGTAGCTTTTTAGTGGACCGAATCGGTATGGTAAAGATATGATCAATTCCTTGTTTATATTCGAGTTAATAAGCCCTAACGGATATTGGCGGCAGAAATTTTGAGTTCGAATAGCCTCCTTAGACTGGTGTGGATAGAAGGATTTAGTCCTGCAGTTTAGCTTATGGTTTGGAAAAAGAAGATGGAGTTTTCAGGTTATCCTAGTGTGGTATAGTATTTGCGGTCTGTTGTGAAGGATTGGGAGTTGTGTGTGTAAGGTACGGTTCAGTCCGAATGGAATGTCATTAAATTCTTAAGTAGTATGGGCAGCTGCAAGTGATTTAAGAATCGACCCTCAGTTGATTAAGGAAAAAGGTATTACTATTCTAGTGATTTGATGGGAGTATATATTCAGTAAGAGGGGGAGGTGATGTAAACTGATAACACTTCGGTGGGATTTCAACAGTTTCCTGTTGGACCGACTATTGACATTTGAGTTTGTTGATGGCACGAGGAAATTTTAGACTATCCTTCGTGGAATGAATGGGTACATGATGTGTAATATGTATTCATACGGCGCAATGTGGAAATTAGGTATAGTGATTTGTATGTTATATGGAGTGGGAGACTGGGAGTTCTTCGATGCAGTCTATTTAGTGGTTGTGGATCGTGTCCATTGGCACCATAAGTGGTTATTGGGATTTGGAATCCCGAGTGGATCTTTCTTTGCTTGGCATGTTAGATTTGGACATGATATTGGTGTGTAAACTGGTTGTCTCTGTGTTGGATTATTTTAGACCGCTGTGCTATGGGTCATATCAAAAAATGCCACATGTTGCGTGGCGAGGTGCATCGGACTATGGTAGGAATTGCTTTCCTTAATTTGACCTTCGAGGCAAATGTTAGTGCAGAGGTCTTTAACATCGATTCATATCCAGTATTAAGGGACCTTTCGGATGCGTTCGTGGGGCTGGGCATGTCGCCGAGCGAGCTTGTGAGTTTCAGTATTTATTTGGTGTCGGGCAGCAAATCGTACGGCTCTGGCATGAGTTATAGTAGTGGAAGAGGCAACTTCAAGCTTCTTGTTAATGAGTTTATTGGTAAGCTGATTGAATACGTGTTTAGCTTGAGTTGAATTTCTTTGTCATGAATTGTATTAATAAATGATGGGTTGATTCGATCATTATATGACCTACTAATGATCTGGTAGATCTATGAGTTGCTTTTCTGTGCTGCGAGACGTTATGATTTTGGGAAGTGGCACATATAGTGCAGTGCTATCAAGATTCATAGTGGAATCTAAGTTTTGTAGCTTACAACGCTACAAGTAGATATGATAATGCACTCTATGTGCTTACGATTGATACTTGGTACTTTGTTATATTGAGCAAATTTGGCTTGATTTGCATCTCCCTAGGTGAAATATTTGAGTGGATCGGGTGGCACACCGCCATAGGGTATGTTTTCTGGATCGCATTGCGTGCCGCAATAGTGTGATATTGAGGATAGTTTCCGTATGTTACTTTTTATGCCTTGCTGCCTAGTTTCTGAGAAAAGTCCGTATTGGGAGTTGCTCGGCGAATATCACATCGGTTATGTCCTTTCAGGATTGAATGGTGTATATAACTCGCTCCACCGTAGGTGTGATGGATTTCTTGGTTTTAGACATCGAGCTGTGCATGGCTGTCTATTTTGAGCATGGTGACTCGATGTACGTCATATGTAACAGTATTTGGATAGGTTCGCGCATTATGGCGAGGCCACGTGAAGTTATGGCCTTTCAAGGAGGATTCAGGTATTCTATTCCTATAATGCGAGAAGAAGTCTTCGCCTTGTGTTGAGATGGTACTGATGGGCTTGAGAAACAGCTCTTTCGTTGAGTCAATATCATGATTAGAGTATATTCAAGTCGTTCCTTATTGGTGCGCGTGTTATGCAAGTGTGGCTTTGGCCGGTGATAAGGTGTCACATCACAAGAATGGTGTGTAGGATTCGAGGTGATTGTCGGAGTTATAAAAGGGTACAAACGGATTTGGTTTCAGCTTGTTAGTATGTTAGTATCGAGGTTCGGCTCGGAAATCTGTTGTGATAGTAGCCAAAAAGGGGAGTGACTTAATGAATGATGGGTCTGTGAAGTTGTCGAAATTTGTTGTGTATTTCATCATCGTTGGCAGTATATGAAAGTGTTGGAGTATGACCTTAGCTAATAAGAGGATATTATCGATAATTGACTATTTTGGGCAACTTTTGTGAATGGAGACTATCGTTTCGAGTGTTGGATTGTGTGGTTTGTTGCATGGGTTCACCTGAGGTTGCAGGTATGGGTTATTACAGCTGGTTTGGGCTTATTTTGAGTATAAATGTGAGGTTCTGATCTTGCGCATGGTTTCGGAAGTGGAATGTGGTTCTATGGTTATAGTCTAGATGGACTGTGAAATGTTAGCTGTGTTGTATCATCGGGCATGTGTGAGTTAGGGTGACGTAGGATCACCCCGGGTATATGTTTGGTAAGGTCATTCAGGTATTGGTTGGCTCCTAGTACAACCCTGGGCACGCTCGAGGATGTGCGTTTGTTTAAGTTGGGGAGCATGTAATGACCCGACCCATCGTCACGTGAGTTACCACCCCGTTTTCCTCATTTTATGCTTTTCTATGTTTTATCAGATGTCTTTGGAGAATTTGAAGTAATTCGGATAGAGTTCGGTTAGAAATGAGACAATTAGTCTCTTTATGAGAAGGTAGTTTGGAAAAGTCAACCGAATGTTGACTTATGAGATAGAGGGCTCGGAATGGATTTCGTATGATTCGACTAGATTCGGGTGGTAATTTATGACTTAAGAGCACAATCAGAACAGAATTTGGAGGTCCGGTATAGAATTAGGCTTGAATTGGCTAAGCATGAATTTTGGCGAAGTCCGGTTGATAGGTGTGATTTTGATCCCGCGGTCGGAATAGAATTTTGACAGTTGCAGTAGCTCTGTTAGGTGATTTTGGATATGTTTGTAAATTTTTAGATCATTCGTAGGTGTTTAGGTTGGGTTTTGGATCAAATGCAAGTTTCAGATGTTTTAGTTCAACTTAAGCTTGAATCTGTGGATATTTGATGATTTCGATGTTTAAGTTAGTGTTTTTACGTTACGAGCAAGTTTGAATGAAGTAGTAGAACATATCTGTGCTTTTGGTTGAGGTCTCGAGAGCCTCGGGGTGATTTCGGATGGCTAACGCGGATTTTTGAATAAGAAAAATTGCAGCAGATATTTACTCTATGCGATCGCATAGGAGGTTTTGGAGGGACCATGGATTTGCCCTATGCGATCGCGTAAGAGGCTCTACGATCGCATAGCTGCGGGACTTTGTTCAGTGCGGTCGCGTAGGGGTGAATGCGATTGCGTACTAGTGGGGCTCAGTGTTAAGCGATCACAAGGGGTGTTATGCGATCGCGTAAGAGGAAAATTGAGGGACCGGATTTTTGGTCTATATGATCGCAGGAGTAGGGATGCGATTGCATAGAAGCACGAACTGTTGGACAGAAGGGGTTTTAATAACATTTCATCCACGAACCAAATCTATTTTCCACCATTCTTATGCAACCAAGAGAGCTTTCTGAGCGATTTGAAGTGTGTTTTCAATGGGTATTGATTGGAGGTAAGTCTCTTGACTTAAAAACACTATTTTTATGAAGAATCAACCCTCAAATCCATGAAATTATGTTGAAGTTGTGAAGAACTAAGGTTTAGTTTTTGAAAAAGAATTTTGGGGATTTGAAAGGCCATTCAAGCTCTGTTTTCGACAAACTTTATATGTACGGACTCGTGGCGAGACGAGTAATCCGTTGATAGGATTTTCAGAATTTTTCGTGAAGTGGGCCCGGGGCTCGAGTTTTTCCTTCGTGATTTTTAGTATTTTTTGAGTAATTTCAATTGGGTTATGTTTCTTTAACCTATAAAAACGTATTCGTTGTGGTTTTTCCTAGATTCGACACTCGTAAAGGGAGATTCAAAAGGAAAAGGCATTGCGGACTAGTCTACGACCGGTTGGAGGTGAGTAGTTTGTATAGAGGATGGAGTGAGGGTTTGAAATCCCGGTTTATCACATCGTGACACTATGTTAGGGCCTGACTCGCACCCCACGGTGCGGGATCGTATATGATTGGGGATTGTGACTTGGTCCATCCCGAGAGCTAAATATAATTATTGGCGGCTGATACACACCCTGTAGTGAATATATCTGGGCTTATTTCCATGTTTGGGGCCTTGTGCCGATCTGTAGCATCCGTCTAGGATGAATATCTTTGTGATCACATGATTTGTATAATCATTGATCTCAGTCATGTGCTTAGTCACTGTTATTAAATGTTAAGTCACCTTTTTCCTGAAATTAAATAACTAAATTATATTCACCTTATTAATTGGAAACTGGAAAATTTGATTGAATCTGCTATGTGACTTATATGCATATTGTGGACTGAGTATAAGTTGGGCTGCACGCCGCAGCAGTAATATGATGATATTGTGCTTGGGCTGTAGGAGCCCCTCCGGAGTCTATACAGACCCCTAGTGAGCGCCATCGACGTTAAATAGATCGGGTTGTACGCCGCAGCGGATTCATGTGCATTGCATTGCATCTTTGCATGATACTTGTCTGACATACTTGACATTGATTTGTTGTTAGTTCGTAGTTAAGGAATCAGACTGTTAGTTTTATCTTTTCTTTGTGGCATTTCGTGGATTTCTTATCTTCAGACATTTTCAATACTTATTATTCACTGAGTCGGTAGTACTCACCCCTACTCCTTGCACCTTGTGTGAAGATTCAGGTGCGCCGGAGGCTTAGCTGAGTAGTCGTTGTCTCCAGAGATTTTTCAGAGTTGTTGAGCTAGTTACTTGACGTTCGCAGGACCTGGTTACTCTTCCTATTTAAGTTTATTATTATCGTATACATTTGCAGACATATATATTCTCATTCAAATATTATTATCCAGTTTGTTTAGAGGCTCTAGACTCGTGATCCCATATCTTATGGGAGTGTTTATCTGTTTTTCGGATCTTTTTGCATTATTTTATTAACATTATTGGACTATTATTCTAAAGATATTATCGTTGTCCTTAAATTGTTGATTTTGAGACTTATCGTTAAATTGGGAGTGATTGTTGGTCGGGCTTGCCTAGATTTAGGGTTGGGTGCCATCACGACTTTATGGACTCAATCCCGATTTGCTACTGATTTTAATTAATTGGACAGGCCTTCTTCGCGTTCGAAGAGGGCTTGTCACGTTCGCAAAGGGTGTGGCCCTAATGCCTTTGCATTCGTGCTTAGTGGCTCGCATTCACGGAGCTTTAGCTCTTCAAGCCATCGTATTTGCGAGCTAGTGGCCGCATTCGCGTAGAACAAAAATCTCTTTCCCACGTTCTGGCCAAAAGGCCTTCACGTTCGCGATAGCAGTTCTGCGTTTGTGAAGGGTAGCACCCCTTAGGCTTCGCGTTCGCGTAGAAGGAATTGTCCTTCAGCCTGACTTACCCTTCGCGTTTGTGAGAGTCCTTCTGTGAACGCGAAGAACAAAACTCCAGAACACCAGAAACTAAAAACATGCAACCTTTCAAGTGTAAAAACATCCCGAAACCTATATAAAATTGACCCTAGACTTCGGGGTTCCAAATCAAACATGCATATTAACTTAAATATCATATGGATGTACTCGTGCGATAAAATCGGCAATTTAACATATTTAACAACGAATTTAGCATCAAAATAAAAGAAAAATCTCAAGAACTCTAAAGTTTCAAATTTCACAATCGACGGTCCGATTCACATATTTTGAAGTCCGTGTTTTTATCAAATTTTACAGGCTCGATCTAAACAATACATAAGACCTGTACGGGGCTACGAAACTAAGATACGGGCCCGATAACATCAATTTCAAATACATTTAACATTCCAAAAACTCAAAAAACTTCAGTTAAATAATTTTTTTCAAAAATTTATTTCTCGGGCTTGGGAACTCGGAATTCAATTCCGGGCATACGCCCAAGTCCCATATTTTTCTATGGACCCTCCAGAATTATCGAATCACAGGTCTGGTCCGTTTACCCAAAATATTAACCGAAGTGAACTCTAATTTATTTTAAAAGAAAATTTTACTATTTTTCATAAATTTCACATAATGGATTTTCGGATACACGTCAGGACTGTGCATGCAAATCGAAGTGAGATAAAAGGAGGTTTTAAGGCCTCGGGACACATAATCAACTTATCAAATAAGTGATGACCTTTTGGGTCCACATAAATATTTTTTAGTCGTCTCATAATAATTTAACGTTGATGTACATTTTCAAGATTAATCAAATTTAATAATTAAACATACCATATCGACATATAAATATATACTTTTCATATATATTTTTCAAACTTTTTGATGAAATATTTGCTTTAGTAAAATTTGAAGTGCTCTATGTTCAATAACTTTAATTAATGAGTTGTTTGATCACTTTCTTATCAAGTGTTGGTGAAATGCGTCAATCTCTTTGTTCTACCATATTTACATGTCAAGATCTATTAAATTCTTATATCTTTTTCGAATTTAAAATGGTATTTCAAAATTTAAAATTAAATTTAACATATCATTATATAGGTTCACATTTATTTTTTCGGAGTATTTTACTCAATACTAAATCAAATCAAATCAGACTTAATCAGGTTTTTTAATCGGTTTGATTTGACTTTTCGATTTTGTGTGATTTTTCAGTTTTGTTTGTACACCCCAAGTTGTAGTTGTCGTATACGGTATTGATTTTTGCTTGACTCGCCTTTTACCTGTCTTCGATTCCACGTGTCATATCATGGGACCATTTATTTATAAATCAATTTTACCAAATACATAGTAGAGATATTACATAATTTGGAAAGTAGTAACACTAGTGAAAAATTGGTCTTCGGTGACGGTTCGAAAATCGTTCCAACAGACAGCAAAATCGTTGCCATACGGATATTGGAACGGTTTACAAACCGTCACATTAGCCTGCGTACGTAGGTCTATTGGAACGGTTCTTGCAACGGTTTGCATCGCCGTGCCAATAGATAAGTCTATCGCAACAGTTTTCACTTTCTCTGTGGGAACTGTTATTTGTTTCAATTGGAACGGTTCAAAATCATTGATGTATTGTTTATACAACGGTTTATTACCGTTACCATATTATTTAAAGCAACAATTATGTAAGCTATCGCTACAGTTATGTTGGATATAGCCACGATTTCTTTAGTCTATGGCAACGGTTATATGTGTATTAGGAACGGTTTATAAGACATATTGCAACGATTTACATTGTCTACTGGAACGCCATTTATGTCCTATTTGAACGGTTCTGGTAGGCTATTGTATTAGTTCCATTAATACAAAAATATAGCACCTGTTATAAAATAAATATTTATACATATAATCAATAATAATAACACTAAAATTTAAATATATCATAAAATAAAACTATTAACAATATAAAATTATCCATAAAGCAAATGTTCTACCCCATGAGTGCATAAGTTTTGCAAATTTCAGAAGAGTAAATAAGTTTCAAAAATATTGGAAACAAAATAATCCTAGAACATTTATCTATAACAATATAAATTCATTTCAAGTAAGGTCTAGTTCTTCATAGTTCATCATACATTTCTTGATCTACTCTACCTACAAAAGAAGATAAATAAAGTTATTACCTTACAACCGAATCCGGTCTAAGAATACTCAAGCATTTAACTGTTTTCGTTCTTCTTTTATCAATCCAACTGACTCATCTCAACAAACTATACGCAACATTATAACAATCTAATATTATTACCAAAGACCAAGACTTTCAAACTATCAAGCTATGATGACAAAGTAAAGAATAATTCATAATAAGAATCACAAACATTATTACAAAAGCAGCACGAAACATCAACTATATAAACCATCCTTTCCGTTGTTTAATAACCATTGTTTGAGCGCACACTTATATAAAGCGAGAATATACAACTACACCATAATTCATCACATCAAACTTGGTTTCATTTCTTCGAAAGTGACAGTATTCTAAAAATGGTATATGTCTACTAAGATTCCGAAAGTCTTATTACCTAACGATGCAATATAGTCGAATACCAAGTCAGTTATAGAACCCACAAACATCTGCTCATCAAGGATCAACAGAGTACAGACTTAATGATACATCATAATCCAGAAACCCTGATTATCCTTTTAAACTAACTTTTGGGGTTGAGTTAGGCCCAAGGTCCATTCTTTTCAATCTGCAACAATAAGCATGAAGTAAAGGATGACCAAGTTCAAAAGTTGAACACACTCCCCAATTCTCGGACGAGAATGTGCTGTTCAAATGGCCATATGGAAGAATTATGATGCAGAAAATAGAGCAGATGTTCAGTGTCATCAAGAAGAATACAGAAAGAAAACATGGCCAAACATGTGCGCATCTAGTGCAAACATAGCAATCCGCAACATGCATATTGCATATTGTAAAAAGATCATAATGCACATATCCAAAGACAAAATCAAGAGTCACAAAACATGCACGTGAGCATTCGCAGACAACAAAGTGTTAATGTGGAAGTTAACATATGCTTTTAGATGTAAGCCATTTCTTCTCAGAAGAAGCATGTGACTGTACCTCACAAAGAACTCGTGGTATAGAGTACACATACTAAGATTAAAATTTTCTCCCACAACACAGAAACTCATAGTAGTCAGCCAATTGTAGTCCATAACCAACAACAACAACAACAAAAACAACCACCCAGTATAGTCCTACAAAGTGGGGTTTGGGGAGGGTAATATGTAGACGAGCCTTACCCCTACCCGAAAGGGTAGAGAGGCTGTTTCCAATCGACCCTCGGCAAAAAAAATATTAAGGCAATTCTAGTCTAAGCAATAACAAAATAATGCATCTGAAAACTTGAGAATACACATCTGAAGTAGTTACACAAATTTTTTGGGGAAAGAGAAGAGATGAGAAACATAAGATCGTGCGCCGTTGTTTGATCATTCTTTTCTTTCATGTTATAAATTGATAAGACATAAACCATCTGCAAAAGGCTAGAGTATATACCATCAATTTCCTCAACATAACAAAATAAAAACTAATACTCTAAAGAAAAATACTACTTCCTTATCATAGGATAACAAATACAAAGAACAGTTTAAACAACTCACTTGTCCATGATGAGGCTTTAAGCCTCGGTCCTCCACACAAAAATTGCCATCAATTTAAAGTGTTTTAATTGGAGCCTAAAAATAATATATATGGTAACATCAGAAATTCAAGGACTTCAGAAAACTAACCAATATATCATCAGTCTTACACCATGACAAACATTAGTACCAAATGACTGTTTCTTGACCATTTCTTCTGCTCAACCATATAAACTATATACAATAAGCTTTTCCTTCCCATAAAATGTTATATAAACTAATATCCACAATGATTACTCTCCAACGTTCTCATCCAGGGACTGATACACCCCTGCTTGCACACCTATTCTTAGTCCCAGGAAGAAGGATTAGAATAAGTAACAAGAATGTAAAAGTATTTTAGTGTGAAGAAGTGTGAAGCAATAATACAAAGTTTCATGCACACTTTGGAGCAAAAAGCAACAGGTGAAGTCTATTTGATGAACATACAAGAGAACCTCATTGTCATTCTCATGAATCAGAAAGTTAACCAAGAACATAATGCAACCATCTCTAACATAAGCACAATAGGACAGAATTGATTGAATGTAACATCATCGCAGTAACGTGACAGAAATGATTCTTTTGTCCTCACAAATGTTAGCAATAACACTTTACAGCACACTGACCTTTCCTTTTGATGAAATACTCAAGCCTTGAAAATCGATCCCATGAGAACAAGTCAAAATAGTGCCGTCAGCATCTATTACAGTTCCTGATCCTATACTTCTTCCAGCGCTCAACCCGTGAAAGCCCCTTGAAATAGAAATATTAACAGCAACAGGACCAACGACGGCAGCTGCATTGGCGATAGTATCCTTCATATTCGTTTTGTCTATTAGCACATATCTCATTTAAATACTAAATAATCTTGTTAAATCGGTATTCACTAAGACTAGCGGTTCTATAAAACTCGCTTTACGAAGATAGTGTACCAGATAAACATTCAATTACTCCATGTCAGATTAAGAAATAGATGATATGTTGTTGTCATGAATTTGAAAGCTCAACATCCAATATAAACTTTCCACTAGAACTTTTGGCTTACTGTTTCTTTTCTCAAGGAATAACACAAGATTGTTCAAATTTAGGACCCATGTCAATAAAGTAATTATTGACGTGATCACACACTTCAGCTTTAGACCAGATTTATAAAGTAATTATAGCAGTTTAAATGTACCTTTGAATTTGTGAACAAGATCAGTACCATCAACCACCTGAACTCTCGAGTTTGCAGATGTTACAAGCACTTATGATGTACTACACCTACCTATGTACAACTCTCGAAATGCGTGATACATGTAAAGCCTAAATATACATGTTACACTATGCTACAAGAGCACCTCTAATATTAGGTGCCGGATGGAGGAGTATCCTACTGGTCATTAGGTGCCAAAGATGCATTGTCGTTCTCACCCCTAATAGTCACATAGCAAGCAATCTTCTAATTCCATAGGATCACACATTAGTTATATAGTAACACAAACATGCAACATAATTCAATACCTTAAAGAAGACTGGAGACTTGATCACTTATTTGTTCCAACACCTTCACTGAAGACCAAAGAAATAGGAATCAGATTAAACAGAACGAACACATTGTTATCTGGTGCAGGAAGAAAACAGTGTTTATAATTCTAAAGACCTGGTTTCACACTTGAAGACTTGGACAGCTGAACCAGAAGAGGACGTTGGAGAAAGGACGGGCCTCAACAACCGAACAGGCATACTTATATCAGAAAAGGTTTCACGATTGAAAGCCCTTACCATTTTCCAGTTAACATGACTTATTCGGACAACATTATAACATATCAGTTGAAGGTAAGTTACAATGACAAACACAGAACCAACTAGTTAATACTATTACTTGTGCAATCATGCCAATGTCAACATAGGCAAAAGTTATCTACTTGCCCATTTGTTGTTCACTGATAATTTGTCAAAAAGTACACGCTTTTGATGTATATATGTCCTAATGTATAGTGTGATCTAATAAAGTGTGATTTAATAAAAGTTATATGTTTAATTGGATGTATTTATGCACATTATGTGTTTTTTATGTGTACATACGAGTTTGAAGGAGAGTTGATTAAAAGTGGATGAATTGGTGCGAACGGAGATTAAACAAAACGAAATAAAATAAAGAGTTGAAGGCAGCTCGTCCAGGATCCATGCGTCGGGGGAGATGCGGACGAGCTAGGGTAGTAATTCTTCACAGCAAACAGTGAATTGGTTGTCATCTCACGAGCCAGCGCGTGACCAAAAGAGAAGAAAAGGCACTGTGAGCTCGTTCAAGGGGCGCGCAACATGCGGAACTCAGACGCGGTCTCAGCTATTCTTGGGCAAAATTATAGCGTGTGGCCAACCCAAAGAAGAAATCAGTTTATTTTGAAATTTTTTTTGATAAAAATACTTTTAAAGAAAAGTAATTTTTATTTGGCTAATCACCCTAAAAAATACTTTGAGCAAAAATTTATATTTGTCCTGCTTTTTTCAGAAAGTGTTTTTAAGTATCAACATTACGAATAAGGACACAAATAGATTTACTTAATAGTTAATATTCTAAGTGAATAAATATTTTCGAATTTTTTTTATTAAAGACAATAATTAAATCTTTTTATTTTATTTAAATAAAATATAAAAATACAATTAAAAGGTACTTAATTCTTTTAATATAAGGTAAATATATTAAAATTCATTCAACAAATATAAAATTATTCACCCTTAAAGTCGCTATATATTAGAAAGCTATCCTAAAATAAAAAGAAATACTTATACATTAATATCTTAAATATTAGGTTTAACTTATATTTGGTACATACTATATTATGTTAAGCGGTTTTTAGGTAAGAAGAAAAGTCAAAACAACTTCTACTTCTGCTTTTGGGAAGAAACTACTTTTTGTTGCTTCTCAGAAACTGCTTCTGTTTCTTCACCAGAGTACTTTTTTCCCAAACATAACTTGGCCAAACACCTCAAGTTAAGAACAAAGTGCTTTTGGGAGAAAAAAAAAGCACTTTTCACCTCTTGAGGAGCTTAGCCAAACATGCTATTAGTGATGAAATCCATCGTAGCTTCTACTGTAAATCAAATGCAGAATAAGAGAAGATGCAGTTGAGAGAATAAGAGAAAGGAAGTGATATTGTTCTACTAATCCTCATTACACAGGGAGGGGGTCGGCTATATTGTGGGTTAGTGCTTGACAGTTGTGCCCACTATCCACTTAACCGACTCTAATTACACACACATACACTTCTAAATCTATATGAATACAACTATGTATTCAATACTCCCCCTCAAGCTGGAGGATCAAACACTCCAAGCTTGGATAAAAGGATTTGGTGTTGTTCAGAACCAAGACTTTTTGTCATCAAATCCGCCAGTTGTAAGCTTGTAGGGATGTACTGAGGACTGATCAACCATGTCTTGATCTTTTCACGAACAAAATGACAATCAATCTCGATGTGTTTGGTTCGCTCGTGAAAATTGAATTGGAAATTATTTGTAAAGCTTCCTTGCTATCACACTACAAATTGACTGGAACATCTACAGTAACCTGTAACTCCCTGATCAATCCTAGAACCCAGGTAATTTCTGCTGCTGCTGCTGCAAGACCGTGATATTATGCCTCTGTAGAACTCCTGCTAAATGTAATTTTTTCTTTGACTTTCACGAGAGAAGTGAATCCCCATGTTTGAAAATGTAACCAGTTACTGATCTCTTGGTATTTGGACACCTTGCCCAATCAGAGTCACAATATACAGAAAGATGTTTTATGGTAGAGATATTTAGTAGAATACCAAGCCCTGGAGTACCTTTAACATATCTAACCACTCGCAGAGCTGCATCCCAATGGGACTGTCTAGGATGCCACATAAATTGACTCACTACCGGGACTGCGAAACACAAATCTGGCACGGTAACTATTAGGTAGAGAGGCTTTCCAATGAGTATTTAGTAGCACCATGCATTCTGCAATTCTACATCACTAGTATGTCCAACATGTTTGCCATAATTAATGGTTGCTAACTTCTAATTGAGGTAAATATATGTGTTAACGGGTTTAGCAACTGCAAGTCCAACATCTGATATTAACTTGAGTGTATATTTCCTTTGAGTAAGAAGTACACCTTTGTTTAACCTCAGAACTTCAATCCCAATGAAATACCTAAGCTCTCCTAGATCTTTTACCTTGAATGAACTATGTATTATTTGTTTGGCTGCCTCTACAAGAATAGAATTGCTTCCAGTGATGAGCAATTCATCTACGTAGACTAGGATAATGACAATATATGAGTCAACTCTCTTTGTGAACAATGAGTGATCACAGGGACTTTGTGTATAATTAGCTGTTGAAAGTGCCTCAATCAATTTAATATTCCACTGTTTTGATGCATGCTTTAACAAGTACAAAGATTTGATCAGCCTGCACACCTTATGTTCCCCATGCTTGTGGAAACCTTGAGGCAAAAACATGTAGACCTCTTCATAAAGATCACCCTGTAGGAAGGCATTGTTGATATCTATTCGAAATAGGTTCCATCCCTTTGAGGTTTCCATACTAATGATGGTCCTGACAGTGACCATCTTTGCAACAGGAGAGAAAGTATCATGATAAACTAGTCCTACTTGTTGTGTGTACCCTTTTGCTACCAACCTTGCTTTGAACCTTTTTAGTTCCCCTTTTGCCTTACATTTAATTTTCAACACCAATTTTGAGCCTATAGCTTTCTTTCCTGGAGGAAGATCTACCACTTTCCAGACTGCATTATCTTCAAGTGATTTAATCTCTGATTCCAGCCAAGTTTTATCAAGTCAAGCTTCCTTGAATGATATAGGTTCAATACGTTCTGAGAAGGATCCTAGAAAGGAATTGTAGTTCTCAAAAAGATGATCATAGGTGATGAAAATTGAGATACGACAAGGTGTAATCTTGGTTGAATTGACTGTAGTCTGGTAATCTTTGAGCCAAATGGAAGGTTTGGAAGGTCTGCCATACTTTCTAGTAGATACTGCAGGTAAAGGATGGTCTTGATGTATTGGATCTTCAGCTAGTGTTTCCTTTGAGGAAACTGCTAATTCTATTGGTTTGCATCTGGTTCCTGCAAAATAGGTAATGAAGAAGTTTCTACTGGTGAATTCGATACAGCTTGTTCAGTAGCATGAATTCCTGTAGGAGCTGGAGCAGAAGGATTAGCAACAGCAGTGCTATTGCTATGATCAAGGTGAATTATCTCTTCAGAACTAGCCCCCACTGGCTCACAAGAGAAAAAGTCTTCATTTACATTTGTTTCTTCCTTAAATGGAAAATGATGTTCTCTAAATGTGACATCGCTACTCATTATCACCTTTCTGAAGTCGAGGTCATATAACCTGTAGCCCTTTTGAGTCTTTTATGTATCATACAAGAATATATTTGTTTGCCCTGGCTGTCAATTTATCTCTCATTGGTAGGTTGATTGCAAAACATAAACAACCAAAAACTCCTAAACGGTCTAGCTTGGAAAGTTTGTTGTGCAACATCTCATAAGGACACTTCTTCTCCAAGGTCTCAGTAGGTAACTTGTTAATAAAATATAATAATTTTAATGCAATCACCCCAGAATCTGATTGGTACTGCACTCTATAACTTTAGGTCCCTTGCAACTTGCAAAATGTTTTTATGTTTTCTTTCCACAGTTCCATTTTGCTTTGGAGTATAAGGACAACTACTTTGGTGTATGATTCCAAGAGAATCCAATAATTCATCACATTGAGAGTTAAAGAATTCAGTACCATTGTTTGTCTTGAGAACTTTGATTCCAATATCAAATTGATTTCTTATCATTGCAACAAAGTTTCTTAATACAATAGATACTTTGCATTTGGACCAAATCAAGTATACCCAAGTGTACCTACTATTGTCATCCCCAATGGTAACAAAATAATGTTTTTTATCATATGTAGGAACCTTGTGAGGCCCCCATACATCTAGATGGACTAATTGAAAATAAGTAGTAGATTACTATTGCTAATAGGAAAGTTCAACCTACATTGCTTCGCCAAAAGATAAACTTCACAGTTTTGTTGAGTATGAGAATCAATTTTATTCCCAAGAGATGGTATATTCTCCATTGCCTTTATTGTTGCATGTCCTAGCCTCAGATGCCAAAGTTCAGTGTTAACTCCTTGTTGTACAAAAAATCCTACAGGTGTTATGTTCTCCTTTAGTATATATATAACCCATTGTGCTCTTTACCAATCCCCATCATCCTGCCACTGTAAAGATCTTGAAATATACAAAATTCACGAAAAAAGGTGAAATAACACCACAAATTTTTGATGAGCTTAGACACCAACAGCAGATTGAATTTAAAATCTGGCACATATAACACATTCATCACTGTCTTATATTCTAATATAGTTGTATTTCCTGTGTGAGTAATTTTGACTTTCTTCCTGTAGGCACATGCACTCCTTGTATTCCTTGGCTATCAGCACTTTTAATGTCCTTTAGAGCATCCTTATAGTAAGTAACATGATGAGTTGCTCCTGAATCTGTCATCCAACCACACTTATCTACCTAGACAGTAGAAAAATTATATCTATCAAGTTTGCAGAACATTCCCATGCATTAGATTTTGATAAGAGATTGACCAATTGATTGTACTACTTCTCTGTAAAGAATTGCCCTAGTTCATGCATTGTTGGAAATGCCTTTTCTTCTTTTGTAGTAGTTGAGTTTGCACTTGAATTATTGGCATATATTTTTCCTCCAATTGTTCTGTTTCTTCTTTTTTGATTTTGAAATCAGGTGGATATCCAATTATCTTAAAAAAGTTATCCTTCTAATGTCCTTTATACCCACAATATTCTTATATTAATCCAGCTTCCTAGGTCTAAAATCTTGACCTTTCCCTGCTAACATTATGAGTGGATCTCTATGGGTATCTGTGACACCTAAGGTTCTCTGACTCTCCTCTTGACTGACAATAGCTAGCATAAGCCTCATTAATAGTCACAACTGACTTTTTTCCAACACATTACTGCGTATATTGCTATAACATTTAATCCCATAAAAATTGCAATAGCCCTATGTTTCTCAGATAATCTACAGAAGTTCTAGGTTCCTCACAATCACAAGAAAAAATAGGGCTTCTACATCAAGTTCATCCCATAAATCTTTTATTTTTGTGTAATAGCTGATGATAGAATACATACCTTGCCTAAGAGTCACAATTTCACTCCACAGATGATAAATTCTGGTGAATCTCATCTGTCAAATCTCTCCTAGAAACCGCTCCAAACTTTCTTTGCATTTGACACATACATAATACTCAGTATCAATTGACTTGATACAGTGCTTCTAATCCATGATAATACAATAACATTGCATTTTTCTCATTGCTCTGCCAATTATCCTTTGTAACTGCCTTTCACACAAGTATCATCTACAAAATCAAGCTTATTCATTTCTCACAGTGCTAATTTCATCGTTCTCACTCCAAAGGGCATAATTTTCTATCCCTGTGAGCTTGAGTAGTATCAATACAAGTCTAGGAGCATCTCAAGCTTGTAAACATAGTAGATGAATGTGGTCAAGTGAATCAACATTAGTTCCGGCCATGGATGCTCAAAAACCGAGCTTAGATCTGAACTAGATTTGTTACTAATTTCTTGTGGTTCTTAGATCTGCGCTGTAGATCCTAATCTAAGCTTTAGATACTAAGATCGAAGCTCTAATATCATGATGAAATCCATCATAGTTTCTACTGTAAATCACATGCAAAATGAGAGAAGATGCAGTTGAGAGAAGAAGAGGAAGGAAATGATATTGTTCTACTGATCTTCATTACAAGGGGAGGGGGTCGTTTATATTGTTTGTTAGTGGTTGACAGATGTACCCACTAACCACTTAAGCGACTCTAATTATACAATATACACACATACACTTCTATATATATATATATATATATATATATATATATATATATATATATATATATGAATACAACTATGTATTCAATAATTATTGGCTTGGATGACTTCTACCCACCCTAGGTCACATGGATGTCGTATGAAACGTCTTTGAAAGAGGGTTATACATCTTTGGAGGAAAGAATAGTGCAGGGAGGAAAAGAACACATATTCGACTATGATTCTGCATTATTCTTCTATTCTTTCTATTTCGTTTATGAATTTTAATAATTGTTGTGAACACTATATTATAAGTGGCCGAGTACTCTGGTTCTGGGATTATAGTTGAAATGATTACTAACGTTTGTTGATTACTATTTTGTTAATATAAATTTTTATCATTGGTTGTTTCTTTATTTCTAAATTCAACTTGTAAATTGTGTGGCCACCAATTTATCTGCTATCTGTGTTATATTTGAAAAAGCCATGTTAGATTAGATTGAACTTAAAGAGGGTCTATTATGAACTTGTATCTAAGAAAAACATTTTGCGATTAGAATAGAAATATTATCTAACAGTCTCGTTTAGTTGAATGTTATGTTATGTTTGTTCATGATAGATTCAATACCATAGAAATATAGGACCGATATATTGTGAATAGGAAGGCAGTATTGTGAGAGCATTCTAGACATATAAATAATCCGATCAACTAGCAATCATAGATAATTTAAATTAACTGGTTTAATTATAAACTCAATAAGATTAATAAACCAACCACATTTTTGAAATCTATCTCAATTGATTAAGTTAATTTAAAATTCACAAATACTTGCATTCTTATTAGTTTAGCTAAGTAGTTTTTAAATTTCTGCAATATTAGTTTTTTTCACAACCACCGATATTTGATAAACTTGAACAAATAATACATTCTTATTTGCTTGGGTAGCCATTAATCTAAGTGTTTGTGAATTTGATATTCAATTTTCAAGTCACTTTATTCATTGTGAATCGTGTATATTCATGTTATGTGTGCACTAAAAAACAACATTACCGTTACATTTCAAGTTTCAACTATAACTTAAACAACATGATCAAGAAATAATATACCGATAAAACCAAAATATTATCCACTTCGATTTATAGCTGTTATATTGAATATATCTATAATATACTAGAAATCTGCGGATCTTTTTTACATACATTCTCGTCGAGAGTTCCAATGAAAATTTGCCAGAAACAATTTCCAACGAGAATATTTCTGTTGCCTTTTTCATGAAACAACTATATATAATCCAAATAAATATGTGCTTTGACTCAAAACCTTTACCAAAAAAAAAATTAGTGGTTCTTGTTTGACCAAAAGATTTTGACACTTTTTTGATTAAATTAATTAATAAAGATGAAGAAGTAAATCTTAATCAAACATAATAAACTTTAGATCTATAAACAAATCAAAAAATAATACATAAGATGAAATAGGGATGATCAATCTTATTGAAGTTTTCTATTTCTTCTTTCACCAAACGATGGAGATACCTGTTTCTTTTCTTCTCTGCTAAGAATATTACAAATCAGACAAAAAAGAGAGAAAAAGCCTACCCTTTTTCTAGGAAGGTTCTCTCCTTATATACAGTTATAGAATCCTTATAATGTTCTTGGGTCAATGCACTTTCATACCACGTCTGATGTCGTCGTTCCCTGAGTATTCTTCTTTTACTTGGCGGGTATTGTGAGTACGGGGTTTCGAACAAATCATGTCTTCTTCCACTATCTCGCTGCTTTGACGGGATTCCGGTTGGGTCGACTGCACCCGTCAGATTTTGACAAATACAGTTAGTCCCTCCGTCTGCCGGGGTCGTCTCTTGTCGGTGTTGGTAGATAGATTATGATTGTTACATAACTAAGAGAAATCAGACTACCTACCCCATGGGTATGATCTTTAGATTCAAGTAAAGTAACGACGCCCTTTCGATATCCTTGAACCATTGTGGCCGCTTTGGAACCGAGTATCATTTAACTTGAAAAGTTATCCGTGTTTGCCGCCATTATGACACACGTTCCCAGAGGATTTAGCCATTTTGTGACTTATCAACTTCGATTAGCGACTCTTGGGTTTCGCGCTTGGAGAATTTATGTCTCTTATAATTAGAAGGAATGCACCGTTCGATTGACACACTTCCTTGATTTTACTTGAAAGAACTTTGCGAAGCTTCTTTTTTCCTGATACTTCGGATTTTTTATTTTCTTTGGTTAGCCAGGAACTTTCTTCTTTCCTTTTCTTTATCCCATTGCTTTATCAAATTGATACAAATTGATGATTCTCTCGCGCTAACCTTCCTGTGACAATTCCGACACCAGAAAGTGATGTTTTTGCCATTGGAGGAGTAGAAGTGGTAGAAGATGGGGAGGTCATGTCGATAGCTGAGATCTTTTGTCGTCTTGGGAAATCATGAAATGATTTCCACAGTCCCGTCGGGGAGGAACCAGAATCTGCTTCCTTTTACATAAATGAGGAGGGGATCGCAGAATTAAAAACTGCTGGGGGCCTTAACATCATTGATATGGCTATCTGGAATAAGGCAGCCATTACCAAACTTCTTTGGGATCTAGCTAGGAAAAAGGACTGCCTCTGGATAAAATGGCTTCAATGCTATTACATAAAACAGAATGATGTTAGCACTGCAGCTCTGCCAAAAACTGCCTCTTGGATTGTTAGGAAGATATTGGATTGCAGGACTGATGTTATGGAGAACCAACAGCTACAAGGCAATCTCTATAACAGACTGAAGTCACAATGCAAACTGGACAAGTTCCAAATCCACAAGTTCTACCTTACTATGCTGCCTAGCTACAGTAAGGTTGATTGGAGGAATGTGATGCTGGCTGTTAATGTACAACCAAGACACAAGTTTACAGTGTGGTTAGCAGCCCAACACAGACTGCCTACCATTGACAGACTGCAGAAATTTGGAGTTGATATACCTGTTGTTTATGCATTCTGCAAACAGCAAGAAGAAAGTTTTGAACACCTTTTCTTTGCATGCCCAGTCACAAACAGATTATGGCTCAAAATATGCTATTGGATGGGTTAACAGCGAGCTATTAGTACTTGGGAGGAAGAATTAAATTGGATATGCAGTAAGGCTCGAAGCAGAAACTAGCATAAGGCAATTACTGCTACTGCTTTTGTCACTACTATTGCATTGATATGGAGAACCAGAAACTCTATTAGATTTGAGAACAAGTTTTCTGCTGAAGATCAATTCTGTAAAGAGGTGGCAGTGTTGATTCATATAAGAAGCAGAAAATGTAAAAAGTGGCAGGAGGGGCTACGTCAACTCAATTGTTATCCTTAGCTTAGATGAATAGCTATATGATAGATTAGTCTATATGAGATTGTTTAGTTAGAACTAAATGTAAATGAGTAGTAGAATGTCCATACTACTACCATAGAAATGCATTGTACATACTTTTTGAAATCAATGAAATGGCAGTTTGATCTAAAAAAAAAACTAGGTAGGGAATCCCTCACTACACCGAAATGCTACCAGCGGTGGGGAAGGACATAGTTCATTTTAACCACCCAGGTTATTGCGCGTTCTACACCTACCCCTTTATTGTTAGGTACATGTTGTGGCGCTTTTATGAGGTATGCCCGCCTCAACTTTCATCGTACTTGTATAAATTGCTCCCCATGCTGCTCAAGTTTGCGAAGCTTGCTGGTTGTGAGATCACTTTTGGTAACATTCTCAATATGTTCGCCCCTCAACTCATTCGTGGAACGATGATTCACATGCGCCACCGAGGGTCGCATATCCTAGTGGTAAAGATGGATGACAGAGCCAACCGTCGCTTCAACGATAATTATTATTATGTGCGGACCGAGGACATTGTGGTGGATCCTGCGGGGTTCCATGAAAAATGGAATGTAACTACCCGGTCGGTCGTATTTAGAATTTATACCCCGATCCCCCATTTACTGCTTCCCCTAAGTCTATTATGCTTCTTTGGTTTACTGGGACGTTCGGTATTACGATTCGGAGTGTTTTGGGATACTTAGTCCCTAAATAAGAGCTTAAGTGTTGGTAAGTGGTCCGTAGTCGGAACAGTATGAAAATGACCTCAAAATGGTAAACTGATTGTTCCATTAGCTCCGTTAGGTGATTTCAAGGTTGGGAGCGTGTTTGGAGCGTATTTTTGGAGCCCATAGCTCGTTTAGGCTTGAAATGCCGAAGGTTGTATTTTTATGTTTCTGGTCCGATAGTCTATTTTTTATTCGAGGGTCGGAATGGAATTCCTGAAGTTACACTAGCTTCGTCGTGTCATTTGGGATGTGTGTGAAAAAGTTTAGGTCATTTGGACGTGTTTTAGATAGGTTTTTGATCAAAAGTGTATTTGAATGAAATTAGAAGTTCTTAGGCTTGAATCATTGATTAAATTGCGTTTCCGATGTTGTTTTCGGTGTTTTATGGATTGGTACAAGTCCAAATAAGGTATTGGGTATTACTGGTGCTTTTGGTTGAGGTCCCGGGGGCCTCGGGATGATTTCGGGTGGTTAATAGAGAAACTTTTTAAGTGTTGCAGCAGCTGGTATTTTCTCTTCTGGTATTTGCTTCTGCGGCTTAGGAACCATAGAAGCGGCTTCCTCATCGCAGAAGCGAGTTTGGTCATCTTCTCAGGATTCGCAGAAGCGGTCTCTTTTCCATACAAACGGGACCGCAGAAGCAGGGTTTGTACCACAGAAGTGGAGTTGAGGTTCTTTAAGTGAAAACCGCAGAAGCTGCTCGTGGTTCGAAAAATAATTCAGAGCTTGGGATAAGGCGATTTTTAGTGGCTTTTGAAGAGAAGATCATTGGGTAATATTTCTTTGATCCTTTCTAGTTATATTTCATCGTAATATAGTTAATTACACCATTAAAATTCGAATTGTGGATCAAAAATTGGATAATTTGGGTAAAACTTCATTAGCTAAACTATTTAGTTTTGAGGGGATTTGACCTCCGATTTGGGAGATTTTATATGGTTAGACTCGTGAGAGTACGAGGGTTCTGAAAATGTTAAAATTATTCGATTCCAATATGTTGTCCTTAGGGGCATTTTGATCATTTTACCTATTTTCGTGCCCTAGCTTTAAATTTAATAGTGGAATCAGTTGTTTGCAATATTATTTATGATATGTAACTAAATTGAATAGATTTGGGCCATTTGGAGTCGAATACTCGTGGCAAAGGTGTTGTTCCTAGTTGATTATTGAGCCGATTCGAGGTAAGTGGCTTGTCTAACTTTGTGTGGGGACCTTCTCCTCTTAGGACTTGTTATTTGATAATTGAGTGTCTTGTACGTGAGGTGACGAGCGCATACTTGTACTAATTATTGAACACTCAGTTTTTACTTAAAATGATCAATTTGATATTCTCTTCTTACTTGCTTTATTAATTGCCATATAGCCTGTGATAGCTTAGAAAAGCATGCTAGCTGACTTATTGGTTTATTTGCTTAAATTGCCTTGTTGCATTACGTGAAGCATGTTAGGCTAGATTCTTTATTTCCTTGATGTTTAATTCCGTTTTCAGTTATTCTCTGGTTGTTTTTGTGTATTTATATTGGTACTAGGGATGTGGGATTCCGATAGCTCACCCCCTATTTGTTTACTTTGGGACTGCGGGTTCGATTCCAGATAGATCCCCCTGCACATTTACTTTGGGACTACGGGTTAGATTTTCAGTAGATCCCCTTGCACATTGGTAGTCGGACTACGGGACGGTATCCCAGGAGATCCCTCGGACATGTTTATATGATGGACTACGGGACGGTATCCCGGAAGATCCACTGGACAGTTGAGAAAGGACTACAGGACGATATCCTTGGAGATTCTCATGGCATCATTAACATTGATTTATACTTTTCCGTGTTTATTCGTTATTTTGGTGATTTATTTTTTACTCGTAGATTCTGTCTTATTTTACTGTTTTTTCCATTACTTTTACTTGTTTTCATACCGCACATTAGTATTACTATATTTATCTCAATAGGGCCCTCACTATCCTCATCACTACCCGACTGAATTAGTCTTGGCACTTACTAAGTACCGTTGTGGTGTACTCATGCCTATTCTGCATTTTTTCATGTGCAGATCTAGGTACCTCTTCTCAGGCGCACTATCAGTAAGGCAGGAGGACTACGGAGACTTCGAGGTAGATCTGCTGTGTCCGCAGACTGACGATTCTCCCTCTATACTCTATCTTTAATACTTAGTTCTTTTTCTTCCGGTTGTTAGATATTTTGTATTTTGGAGCCTTTACTATACACTTCTATAACCTGTGTTTCCCGTGAGTTTTCGGGTTTTGGGATTGTTTGGATTTTTTATATTGAGTTGTATATGCTGAGCGGCATTCAGTACAATTTCCTTTCTAGATCTTTAATTTTGTTTTTCTCTACTTTCCGCAATTATATTATTTTCGCAAAATATTAGGCTTACCTGGTCGTAGAGACTAGGTGCCGTCATGACTTGTTCACGGTTGGTGAACTAGGGTCGTGACATGGAACTTCGTACGTAAGTTTCTATACTTTTGGTCGGAATAATGTCCGACTGCTTTCCTTTAGGTAGCACTAAATTGTTTATTTTTTTACATCCATAAAACTACCCCCCCCCCTGTTGATGGTATACATGAGTGGGTGAACGCCATCCTTCCTCATACGGCGGGGTTCCGCACATGGTCGTCCTTCTATGAGAAATATGGACGCAAGCCCCTTATTGGTGAGTAATATCGTTTTTGTTCACTATTCTCCCTCTTCCCTTTTTTACTTAGTCTCTTATATGATGTTTGTCGATGTCAATGAGAGTGCGTAAAGAGAGGGCTCCTCCATTGGCTCTTCATCAGCCTGCATCGTCCACTCGCCCTGCCTCAGTGTCTGCTGCCCGACCTTTGTCGAGGGCCGCCTCAATTGAATCTACGGCTGTGGACGTACGCACGGAGGCTACACCTTGAATTGAGATTCCACCCCTGTTACTTACCCAGTGGGGGAATCTTCCTGTACCCCAGAAGGGGAGGGCCATCAAAGAGATGGCGAGTGGACTCTAAAGAGGCTCATTCTTGGTGATTACATCTAGAGGAAGACTTTCCCTTGATGGGGTCTGGGGCGGGAGTTGATGTCATTCTACTTATAGATATAGATCTAGTCGTTGCGTCTGCCCCATCGATGGAGTTACGGCCACATGATTGAATAACAACCAGCTGCGATGGGGGGTCAGACTCATGAAACCACTGTTGCTGCATTGGACGGGCCTTCATCTTCGACGACGGGTTGTGCTTCCTCCTCGGTCGCAGAAAGGGGAAAGTGTGTCATGGTCAACAACTATGAATTTGAGTCTGATCTTGATCCTGATGATGTCAGGATTTTTGAAAAGGTTCTTAACCGTTTGGTGGTTGATCGGGAGGCCCGTCTCGTATTCTTGAGATCTCATCAGATATTAATCTTCTCGGGGACATGGGGACCTGATGCTACAGTTCGACATCTTGTGTTGTGCCACCGAGAATGAGGATCTTCGAGACGTTCCTAATATTGTCTTTATGTATGAAGAGGCCGCTCTGGGATTTAGAGTACGTTGCACTTTTCTTTCATGGTATTTTCATTTTTCTAGGTGATATGGTCTTAACTCATCTTTTCATTGTATATGGTGGAAATTTAGAGCGTTCGTAGGGCTAACATTCGGGCCAAGATTTTCCTGAAGATATTAGAGAACTATCGACGCTATCGCAATAAGTGTCGTGAGATGCATGAGTGGCTGAAGGTGTATCATAGTGATCGATCTCTCGGCGAGGAATTGGATAAGAGTGATCAGGAATTGATGCAGGCTATTCGCAAAAATAGTGTATTCGATGAGCAACTTCATGCAATGGACGAAAAGCTTAAGTTGGGCAAAAAGGTTGCTGCAGAGTGCGAATATCATCAGGGGAAGCTGTGGTCGATGCAATTTGAGATTGATCGGAATGTTATCAGTGTTGATCCAAGGAGTGCAGAGTGGGCAGGAAAGTTGGCCGAGATGGAGAGAAAGGTTACCGGATTGGAGAGACTCAAGAGCCCCTGGTCGTCGGCTTTGGTAAGGGCGGCTGCACTAGAGAACACTATTCACGTTCTTCGATCTGAGCAAGAATCGGTGAGGGGGGCAGCTACGCTAAGGGAAGCGAGGCTCGAGGAGCGTATCGGTGAGATCGACCAGGAGGCATCGTCTTTGGGGGACCAGTTCGCTTCCCTTGAGGCCGAAAATGAGCAACTATTGGCTCAAGTCGAATCTTTCTTCGTCGTTGTTCCACATCATTTGCACGAGCTTTGGGTTTATGCTGAAGCCTAGCAGGGCATATATGAGAGTTTGTGGCAGGCGGGAAATTTTACCAAGGCTGCAAATGAAGAAGTATGTAAGAAGGCATGAGAGGCTCCTGTTAACTGTGTATATGACTCTGTGACGGTGAAAGCTGATGAGGGCACGGATGACAAGGGATGACTTCCCAGAGATAGTGGTGAAGAGGGCGGCGGTGATGGCGCTGAGTGAGAGAATTGTTGACTCTCTTTGTTTTTATTCGTTCTTTATTATTTTTTCTTGGACTCTGTTGGTTTTATCCGTATGTAATCTGCGGCTGTTTACGCAGTAGCTTTGTATAAAGAGGAATTTTCCATTGTTATATGTCTCATGTACTTCTTTCCCAACTTTTCTCTTCATAACTTTGGTGCAAAGAAGTAGATTTCCCTGTGGTGAGTTCCCAACTCTTAGGGAATTTAATGTCAAACGGGTTGAGTAGCACCTTGATAATGGCTTTAGCTGGCGGGACTATATTTTCGAAGTTGTGACGAGGTGTTATCCCATCATAGTCCGAATGGTATCAAACTCCTTTTCTAATAGCGCCCTTAGTTGTAGGGATATTACTTTCGAGCTTATGTCGAAGTATTATCCTGTCGTGAGTCCCAGTTTTCTTTGCCACTTTTTTTATGCACCTTGGCCTCTAGGACATTTCGAACTTATTCTTCGGCAATGGCCTTTGGCCTTAAGGGTGTTATTTTGAACTTTCGTCGAAATATTAACATGTCATTTTTTGATCGAGATCGAACTCTTCTTTTTGGTAGAGACGTTTGGCGATAAGGGTGTTATTTCAAACTTTCGTCGAAATATTAACATGACGTTGTTTGATCGAAGTTGAACTCTTCTTTTTGGCGAAGGCCCTTGGCCTTAAGGTTGTTATTTCCAACTTTTGTCGAAATATTAACCCGTCGTTGTTCGATCAAGGTCGAACACTTCTTTTTTGGAAAGGCCGTTGTCCTTCAGGGCTTTATTTCAAAGTTTCGTCAAATTATTAACCCGTCATTGTCCGATAGAGGTTGAACTCTTCTTTTTCGGTGAATGACCTTGACCTTAAAGGTGTTATTGTCGTTGTTCGATCGAGGTCGAACTCTTCTTTTCATGTAAGTCCCTTAGCCTTAAGGGTGTTATTTCAAACTTTTGTCAAAATATTAACTTGTCATTTTCCGATCGAGGTCGAACTCTTCTTTTTGGCGAAGGCCCATGGCCTTAACTGTGTAATTTCAAACTTTCTTTGAAATATTAACATGTCGTTGTTCGATCTAAGTCAAACTATTCTTTTTGGCAAAGGCCCTTGGCCTTAAGGTTGTTATTTCAAACTTTCATCGAAATATTAACCCGTCGTTGTTCGATCGAGGTCAAACTTTTCTATTTGGCGAAGGCCCTTGGCCTTATGGGTGTTATTTTGAACTTTCGTCGAGATATTAACCACTCGTTGTTCGATCGAGGTCGATCACTTCTTTTTAGTGAAGGCCCTTCGCCTCATGGGTGTTATTTCAAACTTTCATCGAAATATTAACCCGCCGTTGTTCGATTGAGGTTGAACTCTTTTTGGTGAAGGCACTCAGCCTTAAGGGTGTTATTTCGAACGTTTGTCGAAATATTAACCCGTTATTGTTCGATCGAGATTGAACTCTTTTTTTGGTGAAGTCCCTTGGCCTTAAGGGTGTTACTTCAATCTTTCGTCAAAATATTAACCTGTTGTTATTCGATCGAAGTCGAACTCTTATTTTTTGCTTAAGCCCTTGTATTAAGGTTGTGATTTCGAACTTCCGCGCACATATTAGAGTTTCCCTATCTGACCTTTTTGCCTTCACGTTAGGAGATTTTATTGGTGGGTGGGACGATGAATTACACTTTGACCTCGGGATTTCCTCCTCGTCTGCCCAGTCTTTAGGTCCCCGAGAAGGCTCTCTTGGAACACGTTCTTGGTGATGGAGACGGGGTATCAGTTAAGGGGTACCAGTTCCTAGGAATTGGGTATTTCTGGTAGACAATATTTCAGTTGTTTTGTAGTAATTTTCCATTCTTCAGTTGGGATGTTTCCTTGCTCGCTCGCTCGCTCGCACGACGCTTGCGTTCTTTCGGGAGAAAACAGCAGAAGGTGGGCCAGGATGATATTCTCCTTATCCCGATCCGATGAGTGGATCTGTGGCGTTGCTCGCTTTGCATGGCGTTTCAATGGTTGATGGGGGTGGTGTTTTTAAATTCAGTAACCGTATTCAGCTCTCTTTCTCTTCCTTTTTTGTGCATTTGTTCTGTGCGGGCTAGGCTCATTTTGGCTAGTTCATGTGTTGCCCGTGCGTGCGGGGGAGGATGTTAGTTGCAAGTTCTGCTTGTATATAGATCTAGGTTTGCGTGTGAAGTTTACTTACCATTCTTTTCGGTGGGTAATTATGTTTTCGGTTTTTGATATGGAGGAGACTAGAAAGTTTTCACTAAGAAATCCCCACAGACGGGGCTAAATTGTTTGACCAAAAGATATTGAAACATTTTTTATTAAATCAATTAATGAGGATGAAGAGGTAAATCTTAGTCAAACATAATAAACTCTAAATCTATAAATAAATCAGAAACTGATACATAAGATAAAATATGGGCTATCAATCTTATTGAAATTTTTAATTTCTTCTCTCACCAATCGATAGAGATACTTTTTTTTCTTCTCTACTATGAAGATTACAAAAGAGAGGAAAAAGAGAGAAAACGCTCACCCTTTTCCAGGAAGGTTCCCTCCCTATATATAGTTATGGAATCCTTACTATATTCTTGGGTCAATGTACTTTCATACCACGTCCGCTTTCGTCGTTCCGTGAGTATTGTTCTTTGACTTGGTGGGTATTGTGAGTACAGGATTTGAAACAAATTATATTGTCTTCCACTATCTCGTCTCTTGGAAGGACTCTCGGTTGGGCCGGTCGCAGCGATCAGATTTTGACCAATATAGTTCTATTGAATAGAAGTGACAAGAAATACATTTTGGAGCGAATATCAGCTAGTATTTACTTATGTTTTGGCCCCTCTAACGAAGCAAGTGAACCGTTATTATGATATATACGCAAAAAGAAAATAGTAAGAGAATTTTTTTTAAACGAGTCACTTTTTGGCAATCAAACAAGAAAAGTTAATTCCCAAAAATACAGGGAAAAGCAAACTAGGAATGTTTGGACTCCCTCTTTTACACAGTGGAGATTGTACAATGACAAAAAGAAATTCGTATTCTTTGATTCCCTTATCTCCACAATATCCTTTTCTTTTACAATAAAATGGAATAAAGTTAGATAAAGGTCTTAGAAACGAAACTTTGTAAAAAAATATTCTCAGGAAGAAAAAAGATGAGAAACTAACTGTTGTTCATCTTCAAGTTGTTATGAAACTGGTGTTGGAAAACAATAAGAAATAATACTTTCGCCTCATTTCATTTGTTGAATGATTGCAGGTTCTTTTTATGCAATAGCCAGTCCCCTTGTGTATTTATTGAACCACTTTAGTTTCCTGTTTTTGTTTAAAGTCATCTTTCATTTAGTAGGAAAAAGACGTCTTCTCTGCATCTATAAATAATAACTTAATGATTTTTATTCATTTTCTTGAGTAGCAGAGTTAATTGTTGTAATAAAAGGAAATTGCATGGGAGAAAAATCACGGGATACAAATGTGGCTGTTTCGACTGTATTAAAAAGTAAAATTAAACAGATTGATCAAAGCTTAGTTGATGCATATGAGAATCCAACGATAGACTAATTACACATATCACGCGATCTCTTCGCAAAAATCCTTAATTGTGTGTGGCGTTTACACCAAATTGATAAGTAACTTCAAGATATTACACACATTTATCATGCTTAACTGATCTGTAACTTTTTATGCTAAAATCCATCGATTTGATTTGATGTGAACATCAATGGGTAAATTTCACAAATAGTCATATAACTATGACATTTTTTCACTAAAGTCATATAACTTTATTTTCTTACACAAAAATCATAGAACTTTCACTACTTTACTCAAAAAGTCATAGTTAACAGCCACAGGCAGTTCCCCGGTAATTTTTTGGTATTCTACTTTTTATTTTTATTTTTTAAATTCAATCTAATAAATAAAAATCATAAAAATTAGAAGTATATTTACTACTAGGTTTAGAAGTATATTTCGCTATTTATAAAATTTAATTCGTAAATACTTCAGTAAGAACTTCACTGATAATTTATATTTTTTTCAAAGAAAAGGAATTACATAATTAATATTTTTCTCAATAAAATTATATTTGGAATTATTACTTAGCTTAAACAATAAAAGATTTATAGACAAAATGTTAAGTGACTTCAAAAGCCTAAATATTATACTGATTAAATTTATAGTTTTTTATAATATAAAATTTATATTTAAAAGATAAAAGGAAATTTTATATGGAAGTTTCTTCCTTCATTGAGTTAAATAAATAAAATTAACAATGATAAACTTTAGAAATTTATAATTTTACTTTTACAAAGTAAAAACAAAAAAAAAATACTTAGAATCCTTATTGCAAATAAATAACTACTATTTTTAAACCTAATAATAAATATTATTTGTTCGAAAAATTATGATAGAAACACTTTTATTGAATCAAATTTTCTAGCTAAAAATATAAATTATTAGTGAAGTTCTTACTGAAGTATTTACGAATTATACTTTATAAATAGCGAAATATACTTCTAAACCTAGTGGTAAATATACTTCTAATTTTTATGATTTTTATTTATTATATTGAATTTAAAAAATAAAAAAAGGTAGGATATCAAAAAATTACCGGAGTTAACTATGATTTTTTGAGTAAAGTAGTGAAAGTGTTATGACTTTTGTGTGAGAAAACAAAGTTATATGAGTTTTAGTAAAAAAATATCATAGTTATATGACTATTTGTGAAATTTACCCGAACATCAATGCGAATAAAAATTTATTCGATCTTTCTTCTTAAGTAATTGAGAATCAAATCGATTTAATGTGTGTGTTTATGGATGTCCTAGACACATTATAATTTTTAATCCTATTAGTTTCTGGGCACATACATTGTACATGTACCCACCTCAAGAATACAATATTTCGAAAAATTGAATAAATATTATTAAATAATGTCTTTAAGTTAGAAAATAAAAGTTTAAAATGTTTAAGATTCTTGATATGGATTCTATTTAGCTATCTCAATACGTGATAGATGAATATGAAAAGCCTAGATCAAAGTAGCGTTGAAAAAACATAAATATCAAGGAATTTGGCGAGATAACTTGCACAATGTGAACAAGATTACTTACGCTAAATAAATAGTTAAACTCGAGTGAAAGCTTGATTAACACATGGAAAGCTATAAGTACTTATCAAAATATTAGAATGAGTTTCATATTCATTGAAGCAACCACCACCTTTTGTTACACCTTATCTACAACAAGATCAATAAGGCACCCAATAAAGGAGACTTGTATCTGTTTCAAAATAGTCGCTCCCTACTATAATTGATAGCGTTATTGTGTTAAAACAAAAAAGAAAAAACTGTTAGAAGAATAAAAAAATATAGAAAATATTAAATAATCAAAAATATTTCGAGTCCATAATTTTCTTGTGCGTCCTTAAGGAATTTTAACCCCCTCACACGTTGCTAAGGTAATGGATTAAATCCTCCCAGGATAAAACGGAATAAACCTTCCTGCAACAGTGGCTATATAAACTGCAGGATACCAACAAACTCAAAGAACGGAGCAAAATCATACTTAGGAATTTGAGAGAGAAAGACTACGAATTAGAATGTAGTATTTTCAAAAAGAAGGAAGTTCTCTTATATTTTTCGTGCGTAGAAAATGGGGCCTTGCCTCAGAATTTATTGGCAATTATCAGAAGAGGTGTCTAGAAAAGGTACCTTTTCAAACGTTGATGCGGCCTGCCGCGGTTACAACAGGACCGCGGTCAGAGAGGCTCTTTGAATCTTCAGCAGGGTTCTGGCGCGGTCCTACTGCGCTTACGCCAGGACCGCGGCCAGACTATGCTTATGATTCTTCAGTAGTGATCTGGTATTTAATTAACTATTAAATATTTAAATAAATTTTGTCCGAAAATAATCTTATCGATCGATCATTTGACAAATCCAAATCCGAAGCCGAAGCCGAGCCGAGCGCACGATGACGACAGCGCGAGAGTTTATTTTCTTCAACTCCTTTTAAGAGGTTTAAGAAGTGATTCTATATATAAGCACACAAATGTAGTTCTCCCTCACCAATAAGGGACAAAGTGTAAGACAAAAGTTCAGTTGTTCAAATTTTTATTTTTTCCTTCATTTTATTTTCCTCCATTTTCAAATTCACACTTCTTCTACTTTAAAGTCCAATGGCTTAAAAATCCAACAATTCCCTACATGAATGGAAAGACTATATCAAGAAAGATCATAGATGAAAGTTATGTGATATTGCAAGTAAGGATTAATTGCATCTGGATGAGTAGGTTTCCCTTTGAACTTTCTGCTGTGAACAAAATATGTCGGATAAACTCGGTCAATCGGTAGATTTGATATCTTTGAACCGTTGAACTTTAGTGTATACCGAGACAACCATATGTCACACAACCAACCCTTAATCATCTTTTGGTTCTCATCGTTTTGTTTGTTTTAGCCATGAACACCGTGTGGTTTCATAAGTGCGTACAGAATTAGACTTACAGAATTCTCATTGAAGCGGCTTCCACTTGACACTTACATAGATGATTCCTAAACGTGTAATCCTTTAGATTGACACTATTTGATAAATACCTCATCAAACTTAGGTAATCATAAAAGAACGTGTAAAGTTCTATCCTTGTTACAGAACATTGTCATCATTACGAGAATGGACCAAAGTTTTCATTTTGACAATGTTGAACCAATCAATCACAACTTTGTTTGAGCTCCTTGAACCTAGATCTCGCAACTTCCAAAATTCTAGGTAGAGTTACCGCCATGTTGACTTGTCCTCGTCCATAGTCCCATTCCCTTAGATGATTTCTCAACTCCCTCTCTAGTTAAGCCTTTTGTAAGCGCATCCGCCATATTATCCTTTGATCTTACATAATCAATAATGATCCATTAGAAAGTAGTTATCTAACAGTGTTATGTCTTCGTCGTATATACTGAGACTTTCTTTTATACATAACGCTCTCTGCCCGTCCTATTGCAGCCTCACTATCACAATGTATGCAAATAGGAGCCAAAGGTTTTGTCCAGAACGGAATGTCTTCTAAGAAATTTCGAATCCATTCATCTTCTTCACCGTCTTTATCCAAAGTTATAAACTCTGATTCCATTGTAGAGCGAGCGATACACATCTGTTTGGAAGACTTCCAAGATACGGCTCCTCTACCAACAGTAAAAACATATCCACTTGTGGACTTTTTTTCTGTTGAGTCAGTATCCTATTTGCATCACTATATCCTTTGATAACCGCAAGACATTTATTGTAGTGCAAAGCGTAGTCTTGGGTATACTTAAGGTATCCCAGAACTCGTTTCATTGCCACCAAGTTATGTTTGTTGGGATTACTTGTGAATCGACTAAGTTTACATATTGCACAAGCTATATCAGGTCGTGTACAATTTATAATTTACATTAAGCTTCCCAACACCCGAGCATTGTTATTCTAGGAATTAAAATCCAGAGGACTCCTCAGGGTCTTGCTTTGTCTCAATCACACTACGTGAAAATGGTACTTGAAAAATTCAAACACTTGGATTTTAAAAGTGCAAGAACTCCAATTGACTTAAACCATCACCTTATAAAGAATAAAGGTTAAAGTATGTTCAATTGGAGTATCGGCAAATCCTAATTCTTTAATATCAAACTTACTAGCAAGCATTCGCTTTGTAGCTTGAATGTCAGCAATGTCTTTGCTCATTATTAGCATATCATCAACATATAAGCAAATAATAACTACATGATTTTTCTTAATGTAAACACATTTATCACATACATTAATCTTAAAACCATTTAACTATATTGTTTGGTCAAATTTCACATGCCATTGCTTGGGTGCTTGTTTTAGTCCATTAATGGACTTAACAAGTACCTTCTTTTCTTTTCCCGGAACTACAAACCCTTCAAGCTGGTTCATGTAAATTTCTTCCTCTATATCACCATTTAAGAAGGCTATTTTTACATCAATTTGATGGATTTGAAGACATACAAGGCAGTTAACGCTATTAGCACCCGAATTGTGTATTTCTTATTACTGGCGAGTATGTGTCAAAATAGTCAAAACCTTCTCGCTGTCTAAATCCTTTGACAATAAGTATTGCCTTATATTTGTCAATAGTACCATCGTCTTTCATTTTCTTCTTAAAAATCCATTTAGAACCCAACGTTTTGTTAGCTTGAGGAAGATCAACCAATTCTGGGTATGGTTGCTCAATATGGATTCTGTTTCACTATTGACAACTTCTTTCCAATATTGTACTTCTAAGGAAGATATTGCTTCCTTGAAGGTACGCGGCTCATTTCTAACAAAAAGTCAGAGAATCTAGACTGAATGAAGTAGATGTCCTTTGACGTTTACTTCTTCTCGGATTTTCCTCATTAGGCATACCATCTATTATTTCCTCCCGAGGTTGTTTTGTCTTTTGGTATGTCACTTCACTTTCCTTTTATACGGATAAATATTTTCAAATAATTCAACATTATCTTATTCTATTATCGTATTAATGTGAATCGCAGGATTTTTTGATTTATGAACTAGAAAACAATATGCTTTCTATTGGTTACATATCCAATAAATACACAATCAACCGTCTTTGGACCTATCTCAACCCTTTTAGGTTTAGGAACTTGTAACTTAGCTAGACACCCCCACACTTTGAAGTATTTCAAGCTGGGCTTCCTTCCTTTCCACTTTTCAAAAGGAATGGACTGTGTTTTACTATGGGGTATACGGTTGATTATTCGGTTAGCTATAGTTATAGCTCCCCCCCCCCCCACATGTTTTATGGTAGCCAGAACTTATCATCAACGCAGTCATCATCTCCTTCAACATTTGATTCTTTCTCTCCGCATTTCCATTTGAGTATGGAGAGTAAGGAGGCATTTGTTTAGTGAATAATGCTATTTTCTAAATATATTTCTTCAAAAGGAGATTCATATTTTTCACCCCTATCCTTTTTTATCATTTTGATCTTTTTGTTTAGTTGTGTTTCAACTTCACTCTTGTATTGCTCGAAAGCATTAATTGTCTCATCTTTACTATTAAGTAATAAACATAGCAATATCTCGTGCTATCATCAATAAAAGTAATAAAATACTCTTTCCCACCGCGAGATGTGTTTCTTCATGTCGCAAATATCTGTGTAAATTAAGTCTAAAGGACTTGAATTCCTTTCAACGGACTTATAAGGATGCTTAGCATACTTTGATTCCACACATTTTTGACATTTGGAAATAATGCAATCAAATTTTGGCAATACTTTTAAATTTATTGTTTTTCACGATGTTTTGAAGTTTAGTGCCCTAAACGTGAATGCCATAAAGTGTTTGACTCAAGTAAGTAAGAAGAAGCATTAACTTTATTGATAGGAACTATATTACATTTAGCTAAAAAAGGCCCTCATTCAGGTAACCTTTTTCCTACGTATACATCGTTCTTAATTAGTAAAACACTATTAGAAATAAAAATACATCTGAATCCATTCTTGTCAAGAAGTAAGGTAGACATAAGATTCTTGCGAATTTCTGGAATATGGAGGACTTGATTTAGAGTCACTATTTTTTCCGACGTCATCTTCAGCGCAATCTTGCTAACTCCTTCAATTTTGGCCATAGATGAATTTTCCATGAATATTGTCTTGTCAGGTCCTGTGGGGGCATAAGAATAAAATAACTCCTTGTTAGCACAACATGGCAGGCGGCTCCAGAATCTATCCACCATTATTTCGGATTTCCTACCAAGTTGCATTCAGACAACATGGCACATAAGTCCTCCATTTCATTTTCAACCATGTTAGCTTGATTCTTTTTCTTCTTATCATTCTGTGGCACACGATAATCCACGACCTTATGCTTAGATTTGCCATAGTTGTGGCAATTACCCTTGAACTTTTCCTTGCTTGGGTAATTTTTTGATCCAGAAGCCTTCTTCCTCTTCTCATTTTGTGACGCCTCCTCAACAATTTTTGCCCCCACAATTGTCGAGTTTCCACGTGACGTCTTTTCAGCATTTTTGTTGTCTTCTTCTATCCTCAATGAACAATCAAGTCTTCTAGTGTCATTTTCTTCCGCTATTGTTTAAGATAGTTCTTAAAATGCTTCCACAAAGGAAGTAATTCTCAATGAAAGCAGCAACTTGAAAAGCCTCATTTATGACCATACCTTCAATAACAAATTCATAATTAATAATAAGATAAATCTTATTAATAAAATTATTAATTCGGGTCATACCTTCAGCAAGGAGGTCATGCACAATGACTTGTAATTCTTGGACTTGAGTTATGAATGACCTAGTGTCAATCATCTTGAATTCTAAAAACCTTGCAGCCGTGAACTTCTTAAGTCCGACATCCTCAGTCTTGTACTTCTTCTCAAGCGCATTCCATAATGTTTTTGAAGTTTCCACGACACTATAGACATTGTAGAAGCCATCTTCCAAACAATTCAAAATGTAGTTTCTGCACAAAAAAATAGAATGTTTCCATGCTTCAGTTACAACAAGTCGTTCATCATCCGAAGTATTTTCTGCCAAGACCGGAGGATCCTCCTGAAACGTTGCAAACTCAACGTAGTAAGATAGAAGAGCATCTTCATTTCAAACGTTTGAAGTCAACAGCAGAAACCTTTCCGGGTTTTTCCGCTGGTGCCATACCATGAGCAGGAGTTGAACGGCTTGACGAGGCAGCATCACTGATAACACTAGCACCTGTTCCCACAACATTTCCATTAGTTTAGTTTTCATTCGTCATGTTTCTGTAGAGTCGGAAACAAAACAGAACTTTGTCAAGTCAGTGAAGTTTCGATATCTTCAAACTGAATACAAAACCAAACAGACAACATGTAACAATGGTAAAGTTTTTATATACTTCAAACCCGTATGTTTATTACTCCAGCAAAATTTTTATATACTTTAAACCAGACAAAACAATTATTAGAGTAGAAAGCACCAAAGCTTTGGTCTCAAATGCAATATGAAAACAGTTTAATATATAATTCAACACAGAAATGTTAGTATAAATTAAAATTCCTTAAACTTGATAGTGTTACTGTGTTAAAACAAAAAATCAGAAAACTATTAGAAGAATAAAGAAATGGAGAAAACAATAATGAATCAAAAAAATTCCGAGGCACAATTTTCTTGTGCGTCCTTAAGGAATTTTAACCCCTTCACACGTTGTCAAGGTAATAGATTAAATCCTCCCAGGATAAAATGGGATAAACCTTCCTACAATAGTGGCAATACAAATTTTAGGATACCAATGAACTCATAGAACGGAGCAAAATCACACTTACCAATTTGAGAGAGAGATAGACTGCAAATTAGAATGCAGTATTTTCAAAAATAAGGAAGTTCTCTTGTGTTTTCCGTGTGTAGAAAATGGTGCCTTGTCTCAGAATTTATAGGCAATTATCAGAAGAGGTGTCTTGAAAAGGTGCCTTTCCAGAGGTTGACGCAGCCTGCCGTGAACCTATCGCGGTTATGCCGGGACCGTGGTCAGATACGCTCTCTAAATCTTCAGCAGGGTTCTGGCGTGGTCCTACCGCTATTACGCCGGGACCGAGGCCAGACTATGCTTCTGATTCTTCAGCAGTGATATGGTATTTCATTAACTATTAAATTATTTAATAAATTTTCTCCAAAAATAATCTTATCGATCGATCATTTGAAAAATCCAAATCCAAATCCAAAGCCGAGCTGAGCGAGCAAGGATGACGGCGTGAGGGTTTGTTCTCTTCAACTCCTTTTAAGAGCTTTAAGAAGTGATTCAATATATAAGCACACAAATATAGTTGTCCCTCACCAATGAGGGACAAAGTGCAAGATAAAAGTTCACATCTTCAAATTTTTATTTTTTCCTCCATTTATTTCCCTCCATTTCCAATTCACACTTCTTCTACTTCAAAGCCCAACGGCTTAAAAGTCCAACAATACCCCACATGAATGGGAATAGCTATATCAAGAAAGATCGTAGATGAAAGCTATGTGATTTTGCAAGTAAGGATTAATTGCATCTTGATAAGTATGCTTCCCTTTGAACTTTTCGTAGTGAACATATGTCGGATGTACTCGGTCAATCGGTAAATTTAATATATTCTGACTGTCAAACTTTAGTGTATACCTAGAAAACCATATGTCACTCAATCAATCCTTAACCGTATTTTGGTTTTCATTGTTTTGTTCGTTTTAGCCATGAACACCGCCTGGTTTCATAAGTGCGTAGAAAATTTTCCTTACAGAATTCTCATTGAAGCGGCTTCCACTTCACACATACATTGGTGATTCCTAAATGTGTAATCCTTTAGATTGACACTATTTGATAAATACCTCACCAAACTATGGTAATCATAAACGAACGTGTAAAGTTCTATCCTAGTTACTGAACATTTTCTTCATCACGAGAATGGACCAAAGTTTTTATTTTGACATTGTTGAACCGATTAATCACAACCTTTTTTTTAGCTCCTTGAACCTAGATCACATAACATCAAAAATTCTAGGTAGAGTTCCAGCCATGTTGACTTGTCCTCGGCCATAGTCCCATTCCCTTAGATGATTTCTCAACTCCCTCTCTAGTTAAGCCTTTTGTAAGCGGACCCGCTACATTATCCTTTGATCTTACATAATTAATATTGATAATTCAACTAAAAAGTTGTATTCTAACGGTGTTATGGCTTCGTCATATATGATGAGACTTCTCGTTATACATGACGCTCCTTGCCCATCCTATTGCAACCTCACTATCACAATGTATGAAAAAAGGAGCCAAAGGTTTTGGCCAGAGCAGAATGTCTTCAAAGAAATTATGAAGCCATTCAGCATTTTCACCAGCTTTATCCAAAACTATTAACTCTGATTCCATTATAGAGCGAGTGATACATGTCTGTTTTGAAAACTACCAAGATACTGCTACTCCACCAACAGTAAAAACATATCCACTTGTGGACTTTTTTTGTGTTGAGCCGGTTATCCAATTTGCATCACAATATCCTTCGATAACCGCATGATATTTATTGTAGTGGAAAGCGTAGTCTTGAGTATACTCCAAGTATCCCAAAACTCATTTCATTGCCACCCAGTGATGTTTGTTGGGATTATTGTGAATCGACTAAGTTTACTTATTGCACAAGCTATATCAGGTCGTGTATAGTTCATAATGTACACTAACTTCCCAACACCCGAGCATACTCCAATTGAGACATACTTTTACCTTTATTCTATGTAAGGTGATGGTTTAATATAATTGGAGTTCTTGCACTTTTAAATTCCAAGTATTTGAATTTTTCAAGTACCATTTTCACGTAATGTGATTGAGACAAAGCTACACCCTGAGGAGTCCTCCGGATTTTAATTCCTAGAATAATATTGGCAACTCCTAAGTCTTTCATATCAAACTTACTAGAAAGCAATCTCTTAGTAGCTTGAATGTCAGCAATATCTTTGCTCATTATTAGCATATCATCAACATATAAGAAAATAATGACTATATGATTTGTAATGTTCTTATTGTAAACACATTTATCACATTCATTAATCTTAAAACCATTTGACAACAGTTTTTGGTCAAATTTCGCACGCCATTGCTTGGGTGCTTGTTTTAGTCCATTAAGGGACTTAACAAGTTGACATACCTTCTTTTCTTTTCCCGGAACCATGAATCCTTCAGATTGGTTCATATAAATTTCTTCCTCTATATCACCATTTAAGAATTCTATTTTTACATCCATTTGATGGATTTGAAGACCATACAAGGCGTCTAACGCTATTAGCATCCGAATTAATGTAATACTTGTTACCGACGAGTATGTGTCAAAATAGTCAAAACCTTCTCATTGTCTAAATCCTTTGACAACTAGTCTTGCCTTGTATTTTTCAATAGTACCATCGTCTTTTATTTTCTTCTTGAAAATCAATTTACAACCCAACATTTTGTTAGCTAGAGGAATATCAACCAATTCCCAGGTATGGTTGCTCAATATGGATTCTATTTCACTATTGACAGCTTCTTTCCAATATTGTGCTTCTGAGGAAGACATTGCCTCCTTGAAGGTAAGAGGCTTATTTTCAAACAGAAATGTAAGAAAATCTAGACTGAATGAAGTAGAAGTCCTTTGACGTTTACTTGTTGGATTTTTCTCATTAGGCATACCATCTGTTATTTTCTCCCGAGATCGTTTTGACTTTTAGTAGGTCACTTCAGTTTTCTTTTTATGTGGATAAATAGTTTCAACGAATTTAGCATTATCTTATTCCATTATCATATTAACATGAACCTCAAGATTTTCTGATTTATGAACCAGAAAACGATATGCCTTGCTATTGGATACATATCCAATAAATACAAAATCAACCGTTTTTTGACCTATCTTAACCCTTTTAGGTTTAGGAACTTGTACCTTAGCTAGACACCCCCACACTTTGAAGTATTTCAAGTTGGGCTTCCTTCCTTTCCACTTTTCATAAAGAATGGACTGTGTTTTATTATGAGGTACACGGTTGATTATTCGGTTAGCTGTAAGTATAGCTTCCCCCCACAAGTTTTGTGGTAAGCCTGAACTTATCAGCAATGCATTCATCATCTCCTTCAACGTTTGATTCTTTCTCTCCGCAATTCCATTTGATTGTGGAGAGTAAGGGGCAGTTGTTTGGTGAATAAGGCCATTTTCCAAACATATTTCTTCAAAAGGAGAGTCATATTTGCCACCCCTATCACTTCTTATCATTTTAATCTTTTTGTTTAGTCTGTTTCAATTTCACTCTTGTATTGCTTGAAAGTATTAATTGCCTCATCTTTACTATTAAGTTAATAAATATAGAAATATCTCATGCTATCGTCAATAAAAGTATTAAAATACTTTTTCCCACAGCGAGATGGTGTTGACTTCATGTCGCAAATATCTGTGTGAATTAAGTCTAAAGGACTTAAATTCCTTTCAACAAACTTATAAGGATGCTTATCATACTTTGATTCCACACATATTTGACATTTTGAATTAATGCAATCAAATTTTAGCAATACGTCAAAGTTTATCATCTTTCGCAATGTTTCGAAGTTTACGTTCCCTAAATATGAATGCCATAAAGTGTTTGACTCAAGTAAGTAAGAAGAAGTATTAACTTTATTGATAGGAACTACTATTACATTTTTCTTAAAAAGGCCCTTATTCAGGTAACCTTTTCCTACGTATGCATCGTTCTTACTTAGTGCAACACTATTAGAAACAAAAATACATTTGAATCCATTCTTTACAAGAAGTGAGGCAAACACAATATTCTTGCTAATTTCTGGAACATGGAGGACTTGGTCAAAAGTCACTATTTTTTCCGATGTCATCTTCAGCGCAATCTTGCCGACTCCTTCTATTTTCGCCGTAGATGAATTTTCCATGAAGATTGTTTCATCGGGTCCTGCTGGGGAATCAGAAAAAAATAACTCCTTGTTAGCACAAACATGGCGAGTGGCTCCAGAATCTATCCACCATTCTTTCGGATTTCCTACCAAGTTGCATTCAAACAACATGGCACACAAGTCCTCCATTTCATCTTCAACTATGTTAGCTTGATTTCTTTTCCTTTTGTCATTCTTTGGCGCACAACAATCCATGGCCTTATGCCCAGATTTTTAATAGTTGTGGCAATAACCCTTGAACTTTTTCGTGCTTGGGTAATTCTTTGATCCAGAAGCCTTCTTCATATTCTTATTTTGTGACACCTCCTCAACAATGCTTGCCACAGAATTGTCGAGTTTCCACGTGACTTCTTTTTTGCATTTTTGTTGTCTTCTTCTATCCTCAAACGAACAATCAAGTCTTCTAGTGTCATTTCCTTCCGCTTTTGTTTAAGATAGTTCTTAAAATCCTTCCACAACGGAGGTAATTTCTCAATGAAAGTAGTGACTTGAAAGGCCTCATTTATGACCAAACCTTATATAACAAATTCATAATTGATAATAAGATAAATTTATTAATAAAATTATTGATTCGGGTCATACCTTCAGAAAGGAGGTCATGCACAACGACTTGTAATTCTTGGACTTGAGTTATGACCGACCTAGTGTCAATCATCTTGAAATCCAAAAATCTTGCAGCCACGAACTTCTTAAGTTTGGTATGCTCAGTCTTGTACTTCTTCTCAAGCGCATTCCATAACTCTTTTGAGGTTTCCATGACATTATAGACGTTGTACAAGCCATCTTCCAAACAACTCAAAATGTAGTTTCTGCAGAAGAAATCAGAATGTTTCCATGCTTCAGTTATAACAAGTTGTTCATCATCCGGAGTATTTTCTTCCAAGACCGGAGGATCCTACTTGATGAAACATTTCAAACTCAACATAGTAAGATAGAAGATCATCTTCAAGCCCTTGATTATTCGTCATGTTTTTGAAGTCAATACCGAAAAACTTTTCGAGTTTTTCTGCTGGTGCCATAACATGAGCAGGAGTTGAACGGCTTGACGACGCAGCAACACTCGTAACAGTAGTACCCACTCCCACAACATTTCTATTAGTTTGGTTTTCATTAGTCATGTTTTTGTAGAGTTGGAAGCAAAAAATAATTTTGTCAAATCAGTGAAGTTTTGATATCTTTAAACTAAATACAAAACCAAATAGACAACATGTAACAATGGTGAAGTTTTTATATACTTCAAACTCGTGCATTTATTATTCTGGCGAAGTTTTATATACTTTAAACCAGACAGAACAATTTATATAGTAGAAAGCACAAAAGCTTTATTGTCCAATGCAATATAGAAAACAGTTTAATATATAATTCAACACAGAAACATTAGTATAAATTAAAATTCCTTAAGCTTGATAGTGTTACAATGTTAAAACAAAAAATCAAAAAATTGTTAGAAGAATAAAGAAATGCAGAAAACAGTAAAGAATTAGAAATATTTCGAGTCCACAGTTTTCTTGTGCGTCCTTAAGGAATTTTTACCACCTCACACGTTGCCAAGGTAATGGATTAAATCCTCCTAGGATAAAACGGAATAAACCTTCCTGCAACAGTGGCAATACAAATTACATGATACCAAGAAACTCAAAGAAGGAGCAAAATCACATTTACGAATTTGAGAGAGAGAGAGACTGCGAATAAGAATGCAGTATTTTTAGAAAGAAGGAAATTTGCTTGTGTTTTTTATGTGTAGAAAATAGAGCGTTACCTCAGAATTTATAGGCAATTATTAGAAGAGGTGTCTGGAAAAGGTTCCTTTTCCGAAGTTGACGCGGCTTGTCGCGGTCCTATCGCAGTTACGCGAGGACCGCGGTCAGTGAGGCTCTCTCAATATTCAGCAGGGTTCTGGCGCGGTCCTACCGCGATTACTCCAGGACCGCGGCCATACAATGCTTTTGATTCTTCAGCACAGATATGGTATTTAATTAATTATTAAATAATTAAATAAATTTTGTCCAAAAATAATCTTATCGATCGATCATTTGACAAATCCAAATCCAAATCCAAATCCTAATCCAAATCCAATGCCAAAGGCAAAGTCAGAGCCAAAGCCGAAGCTGAAGCCGAGCCGAGCGACCGAGGACGACGGTGAGAGGGTTCATTATCTTCAACTCCATTTAAGAGCTTTAAGAAGTGATTCTTTATATATGTCACGACCCCAAACCCGGTCGAGATGGTGCGCAACACAATTGCCAGGCAAGCCCGACGAATTAACACTCACAACTCAACCACTCAACCCATTTCCAATTTATAATATTAAATTATCAAGTAATATATTTCCCAGCCATGAATAATAGACAGCAGTGATTGTGAAAATCATAATCATTTCCAATAAACCTCCCTAAGACCTGGGGTCATGAGTCTAGAGCCTCTAAGATAACAAGAATAGTAAACCCTCGATAATACCGATACAAAAATGCGGAAAATAACGAAAGGATAGGGGAGGAGTTAGGTCCTGCGAATGTCAGGCAGCTACCTCGACAACTCCTGAGAAACTCTGAAGTAGAAAATAGCTCAACTATGCTCCAAAGCACCTGAATCTGCACTCATAGTGCAAGGAGTAAAGTGAGTATTTCCAACTCAGTGGTAATAGACATGTATTATGACTTGAAAGTAAGAAATCTCGATATACCGCAATGTAAAGCTGAAACATACCACTTAGCTCGTTTAACGATGAAACTACAGTAATTCATTGACAGATAGACAGATAGAAATCAATGTATGAATACAATGGAATGCACATGACTGCTGCGGCGTACAACCCGATCCATTAGGTACACGCGCTCACTGTGGGGGTTCAGACTCCGAAGGAGCTCCTACAGCCTAAGCGCAATGACATAGTAGCATTTGCTACGGCATGCAGCCCGGTCCATAATCAGTCCAATTATATATGCATGCAAGCCACACGGGCACAATCAATTACCATTTTCTATTCTATTTAACATGTATTATAGTTTAAGTGATTAAAGCCTTAAAAGATTTCTCTCATTCTTAGATAATATTTATCTCAGGACTGATATCATGTGAACATGCTCAATATCATGGAAACAGTGATAATAATCCCTAAGGGATCCAAATAGTTGGCTCGCAGCCCAAATATGCTCATAACAATCCAAGTAGGATGTTTACCAACCAATTTCTAGGCATATAACACCGTATAGATATTGCTCGTATGGACTAAGTTGTAGTCCCATTCACAAACGACCCCACACTCACAGTAGAGTACGTATCTCGCCTCAGTAGAGCGTTACAATGTGAGACACCGGGGTTTCAAACCCTCAGGTCAACGTCTACATCTATTACCCACCTCTAGCCAGCCGTAGACTAGTCCGCAATGCCCTTTCCTTTGGAGTGGACCTCCTCGCGCGTCGACTCTAGTCAAAACCACAAGAATACGTTATTATATGCTAAAGAAACATAACCCAATAGAAACTACTCAAAAACACTAAAAATCACGAAGTTGGTAAAACTTGGGCCCGGGGACCACTTCGCGAAAAATTACAAAAACCACATCAACGGATTCCTCGTCTCACCACGGTCTGTACATATAATTTTTATCAAAAACGGAGTTCATTTGCCCTTCCAAAACTCACATTTTCTTGAAATTTCGTGATTAATCAATGTTGCGCAAAAATAACATTTTCCGAGGCTAATAGTTCATACCTAATGAAGCTCCTTCGTTTTCTCCTAAAGATAGCCAAAATCGCCTCTTCCCGAAGTCTCAAATGTTTTTCTTATCCTCTGAAATTTGCGAAAACTATTTCATTAAACCCATCAGCAATTTTCACTTCTGCCGTCCCGTAACCGCCTTTGTGGTACCGCTTCTGCATCCATATGACCACTTTTGTGGTTTTCATTAAATCCTTGGCCTTCTGCTTTTGTGAGCAGCCATCCGCTATTGCGGATCCCACCATTCCGCTTCTGCGCCCTCATTTCTGCTTCTGCGGAACCGCTGAAGCGATACCCAGTACGCTTTTGCGAAATTACCCAGGTCCCTCTTGGACCGCTTTGTGATCTCTTAGTCGCATCTGCGACTCCTTTTCTGCAAATGCGGAAATACCAGAAGCCAGGTGCACCAGACCTGCAACAACCATCAATTTTCTTTGTTTAACCATCTGACATCACCCCGAGGCCCTCGGGACATCAACCAAACGCACAGATATGTTCTACTACTTCATCTAAACTTGATCGTAACATAAAAATGCTATCATAAACATCAAAATCATCAAATTGTCGCGGATTCAAGCCTAAGTCAAGCTAGAACTTCTGAAACTTGCATTTGATAAAAAACCCAACCAAAACAAAATTACCTAACGGAGCTACTGCAACTCTCGGAATTCCATTTCGACCCTCGGGTCAAAATCTCACCTATCAACCGGAATTCGCAAAAATTCAAACTTAGCCAATTCAAGCCTAATTCTACACCGGGCCTCCAAATTCAATTCCGATTGCACTGCTAAGTCACAAATCATCACCCAAAACTAGTTGAATCATCATAATTTGATTCCGAGCCCTCTAACTCATAAGTCAACATCCGATTGACTTTTCCAGACTAACATTCTCTTAAAGAGACTAATTGTATCATTTCTAACAAAACTCTATCCGAATTACTTCAAATTCACTAACACATATGACGAAACACATAGAAGCATAAAACAGGGAAAAAGGGGCGGAGATACATGAGACGATGGGTCGGGTCACTACATCCTCCCAAACTTAAACAAACGCTCGTCCTGGAGCGTGCCTAGAGCTGTACTAGGACCAACCAATATCTGAATGACCTTACCAAACATATACCCAGGGTGATCCCACGTCACCCTAACTCACATAGGCCCGATAATACAACACGGCCAAAATTTCACAGTCCATCTAGACCATAACCGTAGAACCACATTGCACTTTTCAAACAATACACAAGATCAGAACCTCACTTTATACTCAGAATAAGCTCGCACCAGCTGTAATAACCGATACCTTCAACCTCAGGTGAACCCATGCAATGAACCACACAATCCAACACTCGAAATGATAGTCTCTATTCACAACAGTTTCCCAAAATACTCAATCATGGATAGGAACCTCTTATTAGCTAAGGACTTATTCCAGCATTTTCATATACTGCCAACGATGAGGAAACACGCAATAAATTGTGACAATTTCTCGAACCCATCATTCATGAAGTCACTCCCCTTTTGGCTACTATCACAATAAATTTCCGAGCCGAACCTCGATACTAACATACTAACAAGTTGAAACCAAATCCGTTCGTATCCATTTATCACTCCAACGATCCCCTCAAATCCAACATACCACTCTGGTGATAATATATCTAAACACAGGCCTAATCCACAACTTACATCGTATACGCACCAGTAAGAGACGATCTGAATACGCTCAACTCATGGCAATTGATTCAAACGAAAGAATTGTACCTCAAGCTCATCATTACCATTACAACACAAGGCGGAGACCCCGCCTCGCATCGTAGGAATAGAATACCCGAATCCTCCTTGAAGGTCATAACTTCACGTGGCCTCGCCACAATGCGCGATCCTATCCAAACATTGTTCAACTTGAAGCACCTCGAGTCACCATGCTCAAAATAGACAGCCACACATAGATTGATGTCTGAAACTAAGCAATCCATCACACCCACGCTGAAGCAAGTAATATATACCATTCAATCCTGAAAGGACACAACGGTTGCGCTATTCGTCGAGCAGCTTCCTATACGGATTTCCTATGAAACCAGGAAGCAAGGCGTACGAAGTAACATACAAAAACATATTCTCAACATCACACTGTTGCGGCGCACAACCCGATCCAGATAACATACCCATGGCGGCGTGCCACCCAACCCACACGAATATCTCACATAGGGAGATGCTCATCGAGCTAAATTTGCTCATAATAACAGAATACCAAGTATCGGTCTTAAGCACACTGAGTGCATCATCATATCTGCTTAAAGAGTCATAAGCTACAAAACTCAGCTTCCACTATGAATCTGGATAGCACCTGAATATATGTGTCCACCATCCGAAATCATAACACCTCACAGCACATAAAAGCAACTCATAGATCTTTCCAAATCACTAGCAGGTCCAATAACGATCGAATAACCCGTCCTTTGTTAATACAATTCAGGACTAACCAAGCCAACTCAAGCTAAACACGTATCCAATCATCTTACCAACAAACTCATTACCAAGAAGACTGAAGCTGCTTCTTCCACTACTGTAACTCAAGCCATAGTCGTATGATACGGTGCTCGACACCAAATCAATACTGAATCCACAATCTCGCCCAGCGACATGCCCGGCCACCAGGAACACCTCTGAAAAGGTTCTTCAATATCGAAACTGAAACAATGGTAGAACCCTCTCTACTGACATCTGTCACAAAGGCCCAATTAAGGAAAGCAATTCTTCTTAGCCGTCCGCTGGCCTTTGGAACACAGCCGTTCAGCTAGAACATAGTCTGATGCACCTCGCCACGCAATCTGTGGTATTTTTCTGATATGACCCACAACAGAATGGTCTAAGATAATCCAACATAGAGACAACCATTCTACATGCTTATATCATATCTAAATCTAACATACCAAGCAAAAAAAGATCCACTCGGGCTTCCAAATCCCAATAGCTGCTAACGGTGCCAATGAATATGATCCACAACCACTACATAGACTACATTGGAGAACTCCCAGTCTCCAACTCCATATAACATACAAATCACTGTACCCGATTTCCACATTCCGCCATATGAATGCCTATCGCACATCAAGTACCAATTCATTCCATGAAAGACATTCTTAAATTTCTCCGTACCGTCAAAAAACTCAAACATCAATTGTTGATCCAGTCAAGAGAATGTCGCAATCCCACCAAAGTATTATCAACTTAATCACATTGCCCTTTTTCTGGAACATATACCCTCGTCAAATGACTTTACACCATTTCCTTGGTCATATGAGGATCATTCACCCTAATCATCTGAAGGTCAATTCTTGGATACCTGCAGCTGCCCGTGCTGCTTACGAATTTAATAGCTTTGCATTCCGAACTGAATCAAGCCTTACACACACAAATTCTAGTCCTTTACAACGTATCGCATCTACCACACCACACTCGGATAACATAAGGACCTTTATCTCCCTTTCCCGCCGCAGATATCGACGCACTCAACTAGTCAAGAACTTTCATAGATCCCATCTAGAGAAAAAAATCGTTACACACTCCATGCTTTGCATACCCACAGAAAAATACTCATCTTCAAACCATGGTAAAACCCAACAAGAACATCTATGCCAACTCTATAGTGCAAGCTAGACTGCCAGGACGGAATCCTTCTATCTAAAACAAGCTGAGCAAGCCGTCAACACCCAAGAGCATTGCTGAAGTGCCTGAAAAAGCTCACTACCTCAAACACGTATAGAGGATTGATCATACTCTAACCATACTGATTCGGTCTATTATCAAGATGTTCCGTCTATCAAATTTCTCTTTTTATTCATCATCCATTTGATATTTCTCTCTCGCTGTAGCATCAAAATGCCTCAATCCAGGCTCACCACAAGAGCTTTATTCATAAGACCACATTGTCTAAGACCCATAGGCCATTGAAATTCTCTCTCAGACGTTCCCAGTAACACCACGTTCTAGAAGGCTTTACTTTGATGAACTTCCTGCGAAATCCGAATTCATTACCATCACCTTCAAGATACCGAAACATAGAATCCCATAATCAACATAAGAATAACACAAGCCTCATCATTTTTCGATGAAAACACGGTCTTTGACTATACCCTGGAGACAGCCGATCGTTACACGCCAAATTTTGTATGCAATAACACCTTTCTCGCGAGTCATTCACTCTTATTCAACTGTAAATTATCTGACATAACGAACAGAACTACTCATGCCTTATTAGCACTCTCCGCAGAACATGATCTCATTCCAATACCAACAACCTTCTTCCTTTTCTATACACTGAGAATTCTTTATCAACAACAACTCAAGACATCCTAGTATTTTCTCACATCTACAAAGCACCATGTAACCTTTATCAATATTCTGCTCCACTCGCGTCATCCTCGGCTCATTTTTCTGCAACTAGGACTGATCCATCAGCATACCTCGGAACGAAAATAACATAGCACATAACTGTGCGATCAGCTAATCAACAGTAACCTCCCCAACTTGGCTCGAAGCCATCTATCAAGAAACATTTAATAACCCATAATACTTTTACTCTAATGATGCCACAATATAGTGAGATTAGACTCAAATCATCTACTAGTTTATGAAAACACCGGTCCTTGGATACTGAAATCCTTGGTAAACCTCGCATTCATCCCCCACGTCAGCCGAGTCCACTCTCTGAAGCGACTCAAATTTGCAAATTAGAATACGTACTTTAAATTAAACATTATATCTTCTCATAACATACATAAAAATCATATCACTTTAGAAACTCCGTAGGAGATAACCAACCTGCTTCGCCTCAATATAATATTTCTGTATGCCTTCCATCGTCCTACACATTACACAACTACGTAGTCTTCATGAGTCTGAACTCATACCCTATCATGCAATTTACTTCACTCTCACTAGGAGACTTGAAAAGATTTATCATGCGCACATATTCGGGCTACACATCGAACCACAATCGGAAACGAATCACTTGATAGTTCATCTAATATCAAGCAGACTTCTTCGTCACCACCATGACATATAATTACATCTCGCAGTACTAACATACACAGCATATGAATACCAAACTGCCACTCCATCTAAAAGCGACAATACCGAACATATAAGTTTAAAACACATGCTCACATGATCAGCACCTCATTGCTCATGCCATAGGCAAGATCCAGCCTCAAGTCCTACAGAGTGGCCCAACATCAAACTCAGTAAAACTACATCTCGCCCCTCGATTGGGGAATCGCAATCCATCAAGGCACATATATTATAGAGCGCTCATGCGCGCATACAAACGAGAGGAAGGAATTTTCAAGAGTTATGTTCCAAGTTGAATCAAGTACGCACGATAAGAATAACAAGAAAGTGAAGTTTTTCATAAAGGTTCTGCAGCCTCCCGAGAATAACTACAGACGACTCTGTATCAATCCGCGAGACTGTACTAACCGGCTCATGACTCATGAGGCCTAGTAATCTAGGCTCAGATACCAACTTGTCACTACCCCAGCCCTGGTCGTGATGGCGCCCAACATAATTGCCAGGAAAGCCCGACCAATTAACACTCACAACTCAACCACACAACCCATTTCCAATTTATAGTATTAAATTATCAAGTAATATATTTTCTAGACATGAATAATAGACAACAGTAATTGTGAAAATCATAACCATTGCCAATAAACCTCCCAAATACCTGGGGTCATGAGTCTAGAGCCTTTAATATAACAAGAATAATAAACCCTCGGTAATACAGATACACAAATACGGAAAACAACAAACGAATAGGGGAGAAGTCGGGTCCTGCGAACATTAGGCAGCTACCTCAACAACTCCTGAGAAACTCTGAAGCAGCAAATAGCTCAACTATGCTCTGAAGCACCTGAATCTTCACACATGGTGCAGGGATTAAGGTGACTACTTCCAACTCAGCGGTAATAGACATGTATAATGACTTGAAAGTAAGAAATCCGAAATATCGCAATGTAAAGCTGAACGTTACCACTTAGCTTGTTTAATGATGAAACTACAGTAATTCAATGATAGATAGATAGATATCAATGTATGAATACAATGCAATGCACATGACCGCTGTGGCGTATAGCCCGATCCATTGGGTACCCGCGCTCACTGTAGAGGTTCAGACTTTGGAGGGGCTCCTACAGCCCAAGCACAATCACATAGTAGCATACACTGCGGTGTGCAGCCCGGTCCATAATCAGTCCACATGTATATGCATGCAAGAAACATGGGCACAATCAATTACCATTTTCGATTCCATTTAACAGGTATTATAGTTTAAGTGATTAAAGCCTTCGAAGATTTCTACTCATTTTTAGAAAATATTTAAATAAGTACTGATATCATGGGAACATGCTCAATATCAAGGAAACAGTGATAATAATCCCTAAAGGATCCAAATAGGATATTTACCAGCCAATTTCTAGGCATATAACACAGTATAGACATTGCTAGGACGGACTAAGCCATAGTCTCGTCCACAAACAACCCGCACTCACAGTAGAGTACATGTCTCACCTCAATAGAGCGCCACAATGTGAGACACCGGGGTTTCAAACCCTCAGGTCATCATCTACATCTATTACCCACCTCAAGTCGGCCGTAGACTAGTCAGCAATGCCCTTTTCTTGGGAATCGACCTCCTCGCACGTCGAATCTAATCAAACCCACAATGAATACGTTATTATATGCTAAAGAAATATAACCCAATCAAAATTACTCGAAAAACACTAAATATCACAAAGTTGGTAAAACCTGGGCCCTCGGGCCCACTTCTTGAAAAATTACGGAAACTACATCAATGGATTCCTCATCTTGTCACGAGCCCGTACATATTATTTTTATCAAAATCAGAGTTTGTTTGAACCTCCAAAACTCACATTTAAATTCTCTTGGGTTTTTCTCCTAAAGATCGCCCAAATCGCCTCTTCCCGAAGTCTAAAATGTTTTTCTTATCCTCTGAAATTCGCGAACACTGTTTCATTAAACCCTTCAGAAATTTTCTATTATGCGGTCCTGTAACTGCCTTTGCGGGACTACTTCTGCGTCCATATGATCACTTTTGCATTTTTCATTAAACCATTGGCCTTTAACTTTTGCAACCAACCATCTACTTCTGTGGATCCCACCATTACGCTTCTACGGACCCGCTGAAGCGATACCCCGCTCGCTTTTGCGGAATTACCCCGTTCCCTCATGGACCGCTTTTGTGATCTCTTAGCCATATTTGCGGAACCACTTCTGCAGCTCCTTTTCCGCATATGTAGGAATACCAGAAGCCATGTGCCCCATGCCTGAAAAAACCATCAAAATTCCCTGTTTAACCATCCGATATCACCCTGAGGCCCTCGGGACCTCAACCAAACGCACATATATGTTCTACTACTTCATTTTAACTTTCTCGTAACAGAAAAATTCTAGCATAAACATTAAAATCATCAAATTATTACGGATTGAAGCCTAAGTTAAGCTAAAACTTCCGAAACATGCATTTGATCAAAAACCCGATCTAAATACCTCTGAATGACCTGAAACTTTGCACGCATATCCAAAATACCTAACAGAGCTACTGCAACTCTCGGAATTCCATTCCGAACCTCGGATCAAAATCTCACCTATCAACCAAAATTCGCCAAAATTCAAACTTAGCCACTTCAAGCCTAATTTTATAACGGACCTCCAAATTCAATTCCAATTGCACTCCTAAGTCCAAAATCATCGCCCGAAACTAGTCGAATCATCGGAAATCCATTCCGAACCCTCTAACTCATAAGTCAACATCCCGTTGACTTTTCCAAACTAACCTTCTCCTATAGAGACTAATGTCTCATTTCTAACCAAACTCTATCAGAATTACGTTAAATTCACCAAAAAATATAATGAAACATAAAGAAGCATAAAACGAGGAAAATAAGACGGATATACATGAGACGACGGGTTGGATCGTTAAAATATAAGCACACAAATGTAGTTGTCCCTCACCAATGATGGACAAAGTACAAGACAAAAGTTCACTTCTTCAAATTTTTATTTTTTCCTCTATTTTATTTCCCTCCAATTCCAATTCACACTTCTTTTACTTTAAAGCCCAATGGATTAAAAGTCCAACAATAACTACTATTTGTAACACTAATGTAATATCTACTTATGACTTAGTAACTAGTAGTATTCCCCAAGTGGGGACACCTGTAGTTCCTATTATGTATTCTACTCTAGCTACTATGATGCCTAGGTTGCATCAAGTTTCATGTACTAGTACTCTTTATCTTTAATATATGTTCTTCCTTTTGACCAAAAAAAATCAAATTTTATTGTTTTCCAATCTTATTTGAAAGACAAGTTGGAAAAAAAATTAATCAAAAAATAAATAAATTTAATTGCATGAAGGGGCACCCATGTAACACCCCGTAAATTTGAATCTGTTGTGGATATATTAAATGAGTATTAAGCTAATGGTTATAAATTGGTTATGATAAAAAGTGTATGAGCCATATCATTAGTTATTTGGGGTGCGAAGAAAGATCTAAGTCTAAGCCAAGATGGAAAATTACATGATAGACCAAAATTCTAAATGAGCACGCATAAGACTATATCTTGGATGATCATATCAATATTTATGTAAGGTGTTACGTGGTGCACAAACTATCAAATGAAACATCTTTGAGTCTAGTTTCTAACACTTCAAACCGTTTTTTATTTGGAAATTTCTACCAGAAGTTATGACCAAAATACCAAACACTGGCTGAAGTTTACAATACCGTGCCGCCCCATGCGTCACGCCATGAGAGGAGGCTGTGTAGATGATCAGAGCACCTCAAAATTTTGTTCCTAGACACATATTTCATTACCATGTCGTGGCTGTGTAAATATTCAATTTTTTTCAACCCGGCACTATTTGGATATAAAACCTTGGGAGATTATTTTTCCCACTTCATTTGGACGAATATTAGGGTTTTCCTCCACCCTCTCTAGACCTCCAACCCCACCCATCTTCAAGTTAAGTAATTCTCATTATCTTGGTGTGAATTCCATCATTTATACACTAGTACTGATGAAATCCATACATAAAATACGTAGATCTTCAACGGATTTCTTCAAGAACTCAAAAGAGGATTTTTCATGATTTCTTCCAAAAAGGTAATCCTACACCCTTAGACTTACATATATGGATTTACTAAGAGAATATGAGTATGAATAATTACTGGAACTCTTGTGTATGGTGATTAGAATACATAAGTTCCAATTTGATTACACAACTACTGTAGAGATTGAAAGATGTTTATTTAATGGAACCTTGTTGGTTGGGTGTGGATGGGTGGTCATATATGTGATTTTGGAAGTTATAAATTGGTCAATCATAATATTGGGACAAATTGTTAATCAATGGTCGTAATTAGATGAACTAATTATATGGTGATTAGATGTAGGGATTTATGCCTACAAGGTGCTTGATAATATGCCTAAATGACTTAAGTTATGGAATTACTTACTAATATTGGGTTCCATTGAATGTTTCTATTGTAGATTGAAGGTTCATAGTATTGTGGATCATTGTAGTATCACTAAGGAACGAAATTGATGTATGTCAGGCTAACTCTCTATGTTTTGGAATGTTAATGATTCTCCATATTATGTTTCTTTTACCACGTTACCAATTGCCTCGGAAATATAGTTAGGCCTAGTACCTTGAATAGTTGCATAACTTCTATTCTTTAGCTTCTTAACTCACTAATGACTTTCATTCTGAACGTTGTGAGATCCGTGTGTATTCAATATAGACTTGGGTTTGATGCCCCGAGTCTTAGTATTGATTACCCGGTATGCCATAAATAGTTGAAGTTTCAGTGTTCATAATCAGTTCATGAATACATGTCTCAGTCTCAGCATTCAATTTATGTAACTTAAGGATTCAGTATTTTACTATCATGTATTACAATATGATTCTCAGTTCCTGATTTTAAATCCCTGAATGTGAAACACCTGTATTTGGGCCTAACGCTACTATTAATGCTTTATGCATATTTGGGCCTGAGACCGCAGTTATATATACGTATACTTAGGCCCGAGGCCGCAATTGTGCGCACACACACACACACACACACACACACACACACACACACACATATATATATATATATATATATATATATATATATATATATATATATATATATATATATATTGGGCCTGAGGCCGCAGTTTAAAATTCAGATAAACCTGATGTTCATCATTCAGAAGAGGGAGTATTCATATTCTTACTTCCTTTGTTCAGTTTCACTTACCAGTTATCAGTTCAACTATTAGTTATTAGTTCAATTATCAATTATCAACTATTATTTCAATTTCAGTTTCAATAGTTATCATTTTAGTTATTAATTATCAATTCTCAATTATCAACTTTGCTTCAGTTTCAGCATTTATAATTTTTTCTTTTAGTTGCTTTACATCCCTGTGCAATTTAAATGTAGTGGCATCCCTTTTGCCCCGGGTCTGCATCTCACAATGCAGGTAATAATAGATTGATGATTCCGAACGCTAGGATTCTCGTACCACCTATTTGGTGATTCTCAGTTCTTTCTGGGCATTACCATTACTTTACAGTCTTTTAGTATTTATAAACAGTCAGTGTTTTCAGTACTTCATAAGAAACTTCATAGACTAGAGTAATAGCTAGACATAGTCACAGGATTTTCATATTAAGCTATGTTGACTACAAATATATTTCAAAATTATATTAGTATTTCTGCACTTTGATTTTTATCATTTAGCCTTTCAATATATCAGCATGTGTTAGTTTATCTTCCGCATTTAGTATGTTATGATATTACATATTGATTCAGCTAGCCAGTTTGTCCGCTCGATCACATGTAGTCAGGCACCGAGAGTCGTGTTACATCCAGGACCAAGTTCGGGCCGTGACAAAGCTTGGTATCAGAGCACTAGGTTTAAGAGTCCTAGGTAGTCTATGAAGCCATGTCCTATGGAGTTTCTTTTATATGTGTGTGTCTCCTACTCATATAAATGGTTAACAACCAAGACTTCCTGCATTGTCTTAATTCTTTTTACTCTAGATCGTGCCATGAAGCTTAGAGCAATAGTTAACCTTCTCTTCCTATCGAATTCCATATGTATCGAACACCCAAGCGACATGCAAGAAAAGTCTAAGGTTCTAGAAAGGATGATTTGCCTATTGTGGTATTACTATGGAATAAATGTTGGTAACAAATGAGATTTGAGAAGATGTTGAAAGTGGGATGCAATGGATAGTAGTACAGATTAGAGCATAACCTTATTAGAAAGTACAAAAGCGGTCATTATGTTTTATGGTTATCAGTTTAATTCAGTTAGCAGGTTCATGGTTATTCAGTATGCCAGCTGTTTGTTATCAGTTACCAGATCTCCAATTTTTCGTGTATCAAAATTTTTGGAGACTTGTGAGTATACAGCGATGCATATGGATGCTCAAATAAAATGTAAGTAACGGTGATTATAGTAAAATCTACTCATGTTTTAGGTATTAAGACCCAAGACTCATCGGATGGTGCATAAAGTGATTATCATATGTGTATAGTAGTGTATCCGCATGTCAGACCTCACAGTTTAACAGGTTAAGAATTCAACCGCAGCCGACATAGAATTGATTACTATAGTTTTGGACAGAAAAGAGCCTAAGGGAAATATAGCTAAAAATAATATGTTGTACGGAATGAAAACCAAGAGCAAGTGAAATTGAATTATAAGGAATGATTTTAAGTTGTTTAGATTTATTCAAATCAGAACTAGAAAGTACCATGTTAGTGAATTTGTATACGAAGTGGCTATTATTGTAAGGTAAAAGATATGACAGTTCTCCTTCAGATGATGTGACTATGTGTTTAGGCCGGACATTTATAGTCTCTAGTGATTTTGAAGTGTATAGGATGAAGTTTTAAGTCAGATATTTCAATTTTGTTAAGATAGATGGAATTTCCCTAAGTGTGCTCCATGTGCATAGTATAAAAAAGAATGATAGTGTACGACAAGATAATATGGTCAGATGATGAGGAAAGTTAGAATAAACCTTATGCTTCACTTTAGTTATTCAAAGCAGATCAAGAAAACATAATTCTAGCAGGTGGTTAGTAAAAGAATAGTGAATAAGTTTTGAGTAAATATTGTGAATCAGCAATTTCAACAGAGTTAGTAGAGGCAAGATTTAATTCACCTAGTAAGGTTAACTCCACTGAGTGGATGATAGTTTGAAATATCAAACATGTGGTAGAATCCAAAGAGTTTAAGTTAAACCCAAAGTACAGTGACAGTGGAAAAAAATAGCTAGTAGTGAAAGAGCACGCAATAGAAGAATAGCTTTTAGGAATTATTGAAATGTGGTTTCTCCAAGATTGATAGTGTGAGTAGAGTTAAATTGTTAAGAAGATGTATGATAGTTGTGGGTACATTAGCTTTCCGTTATATAAATAATTTAGTTTTTCTAGCTCAGAAGTAAGTTCGAAGATGATTCGTCATTGACGTAGAGTTCAAGTAATTGCAAAAAATAAGGAAAGTTATTCGAATCCCAACAAAAATAGAAGGATCAACAAGTATAAGATCTTTGGCCAAAGGGATGATGTAAAAAATTTCAGTAAATCCAGTTAGAGGTTTGAAACCCAAATAGTTAGCATGGGATATAAAAAAGACAATTAGTTCAATAACCAGGGAAAATTGAATAATTACCACAAGAAATATGTCTAGCATGTGTAAGAAACACAAAGTGAGTAGAATGATCGCTGAGCTTTGCTATTGAAGATAAAGTGATAATAGAAAAGCTATAAAATCATGCTCATTTATGTGTTACGAAGGTAGTGCCATGGCACGAGGCGCTAATATTCCTAGTAGTGATCAGAGACTTAGCTCACAACAATACTATAAGTGTTTTCAGGAAGTGCTTAAGAAAATAATAAAGTGTGGGAAGTGTAATTCATGATTGAGGTAGATAAGAGAACTCTGGTGAATGAAGTTCACCGCTTAGCCCAGCTAAGAATTTAGTTTGCATACACAAAAGATAGTAGAGTTGCTGTCTAGAAAAAGACATGTTCCTCCTTAGTAGCCGAAGTGAAGGAGAAACGGTTTGATTATCCCTACTTGTTGTAGCTGAAAGAGGGGATTCACATGCATAACACGATAGCTTTTGAACAAGGGGAAGATGATGGTACCTTGAGGTACCATGATAGATTGTGTGTTCCAACCATATATGGACTTAGCGAGGGAAGAAGATTTTAGAAGCCCATAATTCCAGGCATTCCATCCACCCAGGCTCCCCAAAGATGTATCATAATCTCAAGGAGACATATTGGAAGAACTGTTGATACCCAATATTTCTCTATATATTTTTTGATATGTAAACTACTTCCAAAATAGCATATGTATGCATATATAAGTAAGTCCAAATATTGTATTATAATTTCTTGATTTTTAAAGGTTTTTTAACAAATTTATTTCCCAATTTTATTCATAAAAATCCAATAATAATTTTTAAAATTATTATTTTTGGTGATTCATTTATTAGATTCTCATATTCATTCTAAAATATAGCTAAGATAATTGTTTCATATTCTTATAAGTTTATTTAGTATTTTTAAAGCTAAATTGCATATAATTACATAAAGTCTCTTTTAGGATTTAATTACGTTTATATTCATAAAATTAAGCCCGATATTTTTCTAAATTAATATATTATATGTTATATATCATTCTAATGCTCTTATGTTGTTTTCAAAAATTTATTTGCTATTTTTTATAAAATAAATAGGAAAAATGGCTACTACAAATCTGGCCTGACTTTATTTCAATTATAGCCTAAATCCTCTCGAATTTGAACCCGCCCGCCAACCCAATTTAAATGACCCAACCCAAAATTCCTACCTACCTCATTCAATCCAGGCCGTAGATCAAAATGATCAACGGCCACCAGACCCCTTGACCATTTTTAACCCAAACCAACCCCTAAACCCACCTCATTTCTCACCTACCACCGCCTTTGAACTCCTCTTCTCTCTCAAATTATCTGTGAAACTCTTACAAATCCTAGCCACCTCCCACCCTAATCCATCCAAATATCTACCTAATCTATGGTCCTCCGTGGTCATTTGAGATATGTACTAGACTTCCAATGCTTCTATGTGTTTGTTCTTGTGGTTTCATGGCTAGAACTTGAAGGAGCCTGGTTCAGTCCTTGTTCAATTCCAGTTCATGGCTATTCTCCGGTCATCCATGACCTTTCTTCGGCCAGCCATGGCCGTTCAAGTCAGAACATTGACTCTCCTGGTTAGATCGGTAACTTTCAAAGCCTTTTTCACCTTTTTGGGTTTTTCAAAACCCTAATCTTTAAGATCTTTTAACATTATTTCAAATCTGCTTTAGTATGTGCATACATTGAACTTTTAAGCATTTTATCAAAGTTTCTTTAACTTTTCTTTCAAAATGACTCTTCATATTCTGATTAGGATTTTCCTTTATTATTTCAAGGAATCTCTTCTCTGACTTTAATGTATTTCTGATTTTTGCTATATTTTGCTCATATTGTTCTTCTATCTGAGTTAGCATGTTGATGAAGTCCCTAAATTCTTTTAGGTGTCATTCGAGTCCTAAAGTTGTTTGTTAGATGTGTACTTGTTTGGTTGAAGTTTTGTTTGGCTTATTTGTTTACCATCTTTTAAACTCGATTATTGCTGAAAGCCCTAGTCCTTCTTGGCCTCGAAATGTTTATTTGGGCATGCACTTAATTCGATTAAAGTTCTTGTTTCATATTATCTTTTCATTATATGACTTATCTTATGTTTACTATTATTTAAACTCAACTATTGTTGAAACCCTAACATTTCAAAAGGTTTCCTCACTTGTTATTGTGAGACATTTACTCGCATTTGAATCTCTTCTTTTCTTTGGCTATATGTGTGAACCATGACTATCTACTGAACCTTATACTTATTCCTACTGTTATTGTATGATATTTCTCTTACCAATGGGTTTGGCCTCGCATGCCTGATGTATTGTTCACTCTATTTATATGCTGAAGTTTCTTCCTTGATTGATCTTCATCTTATGGTTGATTTATAAAGCTTTTCCTTTCTGAACCCTAATTTACTCGCCTGATCAAAGTTGATTGATTCTTTTTCTTTACAGTAATATTTACATTGCTGATTTCTTTCCCAAAATAAGCATATCTTTGTACTTAGACTTGATTGCTTGTTTAATGGTTTTATTACTCCTTTTATGGGAACAATCAGTCTGCTTACAAACTGCTTTTCTTTCCTTACTTTGAATCTGTCACTACCATTAAATAGTGATTCCTTAATTAAAGGGAATTACTTGTGTAATTGATTCTAGCTTGTGATTGTTTCCATGTTTGTATCTTTTTTTACTTCTCCTTCACTCATTTTCAAAAAACGCTATAAATGCCCTGCACCTTCTCTTCTTTCTGACACACGAAACACTTGAGTTCAGAACATACACTTCACTCAAAACTCTCTCTCTCTCTTTTCTCTATTACTACTTGTGTTGCTGCCTTACCTAGCCGGCTGAAATCTAAGGCTAGTCTGTGGGAAATTTACTTGCTTTTCTTTCTGCATTTGCTTCTTTGTTGGTATGTTCTAATTAATCTTCTAGCATCAACAACAACATGCTTCTTTGCTATTTCTTTCACTCTTACCTAGTTCTGTTTGTGTTTAATCAAGTTATATTATTAAGCATGTTGTAATCTCCCCCTTTCTCTTCTGAATTAATATTTTTTTTCCTTTTGTATGAGCTATATCAGACATTCATTATGACTTATAAATCCCAAACCCCATATTCCTTCTTTGTTTTTATCCATTTGTTGGTTTGAGAGTATGTCAAGCATTATACATTGATGTCCATGACCCAAACTTGACCCTCTCTAGGTCCATATGCTTCATATCCCCTCTATGTGCTATGTTCTCACGCTGGTTTATGGGCATGCCAGCACTAGCTATTGTTGTGCATGTCGAAAACTGATCCCTTCGTCTGAAAATGATGATTCTGTGTAATGGTAATTTTACTATTATTTTTTTCAAATTACCCTTGCCCTTTACTATTCTCAATCCATTTTTAAACAAACTCCGCTTCTGCACTTCCACTATACTCTTAGACTTAGGTTCTGGCCGTCTTATATGAGCCTTGACTCCGACCCATGAGCTCCCTATAAACTTGGACACATAAGGGTTAGCCCTCCACACTGCACTCTTCTCTATCTGATTATCCAAACCTTGGTGTAAGCAGTGTCCAGGGTCCCTTTGAGACCCTTAGGGAACTCTGACACACCCAGGTTTGAGAAAGGCTCTGAGAATCAAATGGCATTAGAGATTTATTCCATAACTCAAATAGGAAGTCAAGAATCAGGCTTCCTCTAGTTGTAACTTCTTCTTTTATATTTTTCTGATGTAATTTATTATTTGGTCTATAATGATTTATAATAAATATTGGGGTGGCTAGTGAAAAAAGGATGGGTAACTATGCATGTTTAGCTATTAGAAGGGTAGAAAACATGCCTATAGGACTTGTTTTAAATTTTGCATGTTCAACTCTGCATTTAGACACCATACCTATAGCATTTGTTCTCTCATAAAGTCTGCATGTTTGAATCTACATTTAGATAATCTGCCTATAGGACTTATTTAAAATTCTACATGTTTATTGCCACACTTAGACACTATGCTTTTTAGGATCTAAACGGCTATAACCTGATATCATGTTCATAATGTTAAAATAAGTATTTTCATAGAAATCATGCCTATAGGAATTCTAAGAAACTCCTATCTGTTTCGTTTCACGCTTCACTAGATATCATGTATCTAGGATCTGAAACGAATTTAAAATCAGTTTGACTCTGAACTAGTTTTAAACAACCTTACTCCTTTATTTAATGTGGTTTCGAAAGCATGCACATAAAATTTTCAATCGCTCATTTTTAAAAAAATGGTTACTTGAATCAGTAATAGATATCATGTAATATGATTTCATCCAAACACTTAGGCAAGCCTTAGGTGATAATGTCAATAAAAAACTGAACCCGCCTTTGAACTAATAATTGTAAGAACCAGCAGGCATACCTGATTCGGACTTCTTATCTGAGTTATGTAATAAACTGGTCTGCCTCAATGATTAAAACTTCCCTTGCCTTAGTATTTTTAAAATTTAGACCCTGATTGTTTTAAGTCGTGCTATTTATGTGCTTTGCTTGAGGAGGTATACATGAGCCCCCTTATTTGTTACATATATCCCCTAATGTGCAGTCCTATGTGTTTTATATATCGCCTTAGATTTTTCACCTTTTGAAACCTAAAAGTCAACCTAACATCACTCCCCTTTATGAATAGTAGTCCTAAGTTCCTCCGGGACTGATAGAAATGGGACGGGTAATAGCACACAATACGAATCCATGCTTTAATACCTCGATGGGACGGGAAGGGTAGATAGGGATATGATGACTGGTGTGCTAATACCACGTGTATCCCCTCTTCTGAGGAGTGTCATACCGGGTATCGCATTGATGTGATACATATTACAAATAAACCTAGGACCCCCTTATTTTTCATATATTCTCAAGTATTTGTAGAATTGTAACGCCTTTTCAAAATTCATCTTTTAATTGTTCTTTCAAACTTTTATGTGTTAACCTAAATCCCCAAACTATTTAAGCATATACTTTTCTATTTTGCTAAATTTCACAAATTCACAAAAAACTCTCTAGCTGGGAACCACACTAGTGGATCTTGAGGGGTGCGTAACACTTCCCCTTAGGATAATTTCAAGCCCTTACCCTATCTCTAGTTATCAAACAAAAAATTAGAAATGAACCCTATAGGTGTCCTAATGCACCTTAAATGTCATAAACATAATTTTTCGATACAAAGAGGAAAAAAGGGGGCGTGACGGCATGGCGACTCTGCTGGGGATATTTAGGCTTTTACCATTTCAAATTTTTATTGTGAATTTTTACCCTACCTTATGTGAAATTTCTTACTTAATTCCTTTAATCATTCAATTTCCTTTTCAGTTGCAAAACTGACTTGTCTCCTTTGATTCTTTCCTTTACTGTTGCTTTAAATCATGAAACTATTATATTTACTGCTTTTTTAACGTGCAAATACGTGCCAACATGCTTATAATTATTGCATAACCATGGTCAATATCATACTCCACTCATGCCAAAAAATACCATAGCAACGCTTATAATAAGTGGTTGCGCTCTTCCTATATTATTACCCCCTAAATCCGGAAAGGCATATTTGCGGTAAAACCAGTCGATTAGTGGTCCAGTAGACTGTTCCGTGCCTTTTCCCCTTGAGTTTTTCACTCAAGGGTACCAGTCTAGAACCCCATAGCAACCTTACTCTGTTCAAACTATGCATGCATCATGGTCAAACCTAGTCGGATCAGTTATGTTGTCCACATAGTGATCTTTAAGATAGCCTTGTCCAAATGCCACTGGTTTCCCTAAACCCTAACGGACATCACCATGTTCTGTGTATTTATTTGGAGAAATAAATGTTTCATGCTAATTATTGGTATTAAACAGTCAAGTCTGGTGGAGATAAGGGCCTAACCTTATTTTCTTGCAGAAATATGAGGCACAAAGTCCCTAGATTTGACATGGTCACCAACATCCACCCAAAACTGCTAAGCTGGTGGAAAGATCTTCACTCTAGTGATCAAACCCTCGTCTGAAAGTATATAGGAAACCTACCTTCTCCCTGGAGATCCAACCTAACAACAAGGTCATGGAAGCTGCTACTTTGTTTTGGGATTGTGAGAGGGCTGTATTCCGCTTTGGGGACATTGAAATGACACCCTTACTAGAGGAGATACGACGATTGGCCGGTATAGTATGGGAAACTCCGGGTTTGTTAATGCCTGGGAACCGCAAGGGTAGGGGCTTCCCCAAAATGATGGGTCTGAAAAAGAATACATAACTGACATGTCTGAAGGAATCATACATCCTTTTTACTATTTATATGAAAGGCATGGTCACAGCAAATCCTACTATACCTACCCTGACGAGTTCGCCATCACATCCTTAGGGCACATCTTATGAATGGTTTTCGTCTTTATGTTTTATTTCCTGGGTCTAATTGTGTTTCCAATGAAGAAAGTGAGAATCTACACCAGGCTGGCTATGGTAACTAAGATCTTAATGGAAGGAATTGGTGAGCAACCATTCAACATTGAGCCCATGATCATCGCGCACATACATCGAGCCTTGGAGAAGTGTCAACAAGGAGCCAAACACTTCAGAGGCTGCAATTTGCCACTTCAACTCCGACTCATTGAACACCTCCAAAGAGGCGAATACTGACAAGAGATTAAATAAAGGGGCTAGGATGATCACATCACTTTTCATCATCCACATCGAGTGAAATACATCCCAGATACGTTCACCCAGCCTGAGAATGTTAAAGAATGGATCGAGCTTTTTGAAAATCTCACTGAGGACCAAATTCAATGGATGTTAGAGTGGTTCCCTGCTGAGGCGTTTATTGACCGATCAAGAGATTCACCTTTCCTAATACTGATCGGTCTGAGAGGAACATACCCTTACGTCCCTCTACGAGTATTGAGGCAAGCTGGTATGAAGCAAGTTGTACCCAGGGTCAACAAGATGACTCATTTCCGGGCTGACTTCCAGGATGATGATAGTCCTTACAAGTGCCAAACTCACTATATGTGGCACTGCAAGATTGTAATAGGGAGGGACACCATTGAACAAGACAGATACCATGTAGGTTGCACTCATTGCTATTCAGGCTGGTTGGAAGATAATTATGATGGTATGAGCTAGCCAGGGTTTGCTTGAGGTCACAGGATTATAGACGAAAAGGCCAAGACACAGGTCAAATACAATACAACCAATTGCGCAAAAGGATCCGGAAGCATGAAAGCAAACACTGCAAGATACAAGAGTCCAACAAGAAGCTAATTGAGGAATGGAAGGACATGGCTTTAAGTGCCAATAAGCGACTAAGACTAAAATGCTGAAGGAAACGAAGGCGGACATCTAGCTAGGGCTTACCTATTGCTGGGACTTCGCGAGTTGGGGAAGCTATTCGACGAAGCCAAAGATGTAAAATCTGGGCAAGGTCCTTCTAGGACCAATTAGATATGATTTTATCTTTTCGCTTTATAAAATGTAATAAGGCAAATTGCAATTAGTGGCTTTTATTTTTTGTTTGTTTAGTATCGATTTGGGATTCATATTATTTTTTATCAATAAAATGAGGCATTTAACATTCCAAGTTCTCCAAATTAATTTGTCGCTAGGGCTACCTCGGGTACAAAGAGGTTCCCAAATTAGGGAACATTTTACATTTCACACTATATGTTTAAATACTGCAACACTTATTATAATCCTCACTAACTTGGTTACCCTTTTTTTCTTTTTTCTTTTTCTTTTATTATTCCCCTCCCAAAAGGTTAGTTCATGAACTCCAGAAACATCATCCTATTCCATGAGATCCAGGGGCCCTCCACCCACTTCTCCTCTTAGTCCTGTCAAAAACAACAACAAGGGCAAGATGGAAGATTCGAAAAGCGCCAAAAAGGAGAATTCAACTGAACGAGTAGAGGCCACTAGTGGTTATGGTACTCAGGCTCCTAAGGAAAATGCATGTCAACTTGACTAAAAGCTGCTGAAATTCCAAGAAGAGCCTGATCAGGTTTGGAATCTGGCAAATCTGTCATTTTCCCTAAACACTCCAGATATCAATTTCCCCAACGCTCAGAACCCTACACCTCCGCAGAATATCCCAATGCAATAGAACTATCTCACTCCTCACCATCACTGCAACACCTGCCATCTCCCAAGCAATACTCCACTACTCATCTCATAACCCCAAAAATCCACAAATGACCATTTCCACACCCACCACCCCATCTACATAGAGACCATGCCACACTCCACATAACCTATCTCAAAAGTACCTTAGTTTGATGATAAGGATTTGCTCATCAGGAATCTGGCTGAGGAACTTAAGAAATTGACTAGCTGGATTCAAGGCATTGAAGGAAGCAAGGGAATTGAGGGGATGAACTATGAAGATATTTGCATACTGCCTGATGTCGAACTACCCCAGGGGTACAAACTTCCTAAGTTCAAGATGTTTGATGGTATAGGGGATCCAAGGGTCTATTTGAGAACATACTGTGACAAGCTGGTCGGAGTAGGGAAAGACGGGAAAATCTGTATGAAGCTATTCATGAGGAGTTTGAAGGGAGAGGCTTTGTCTTGGTACATTATCCAAGATCCAAAGAAGTGGTCAAACTGGGTAGGCATGGCATCCGGCTTTATGGACAGGTTCAAATTTAACACAGAGAATGTGCCGGGCGTATTCTATATGCAGAATCTAAAAAAGAAGCCCATAGAAACATTTTGCGAGTATGCTACTCACTAGAGGTCTGAAGCTGCTAAGGTCAGACCTATCTTAGAAGAGTAATAGATGAACAAATTCTTTCTCCAGGCTCAGGACCCGCAATAACGACTGATGATGATTGAAAGTTGCAAATTTTCTGATATTATCAAACTGCGTGAAAGGATTGAAGAGGGCATCAAAAGCGGTGTAGTTACAAACTTCGAGGCCTTGCATGCTACAAATAAGCCCTTAATGTCCGGGGGTGTGTCCAAGAAAAGGGACGTGGGGGCCGTAATGGATGCACAGAGAAAAAAATCTCCCATCGAATACCAAACTTACCCAACACCTCCATTCACATATCAGCCAACTCCAAACTACCAAGCACCCTCACTCTCGTACCAAGTTCCACCACCAACTTATTAATCACCTCCACCTCTCCCATATCAACCAACTTCACCCAGATACTACCAACATGCTCATGTCTACAAAACATACAATGCTCAATCATCCACCTATCAATCACCTCCCGCACGCTAGAACATCCCTAGACATCAATCAAATTTTGATCGCAAACCTCCAAAATAATATATAGCCATTGCCAAACCTATTGACCAGTTATACGAGAAACTCAAAGCTGTTGGTTATGTCACCCAAATCCCTGCTGCAACTCCTGAAAACCCTTTTCAGTGTGTTAACCTAAACAAGTCATGTGCATACCACTCTGGCATGAAAGGGCACACCATCGTTGAATATCGTTCTTTGAAAGGCAAGATCCAATACTTGATTGATAACAAGATTATTGTGGCAAAGGAACCCGTTACAAATGTCCTTAAGCTCCCTCTACTGGACCATAAGGATGGAGGTATTCACATGATTGAAATAGAGGATGATTGGGATCCCGAAGAATCAATCGGGTTGATCGCAGAAGGTGATGACCCAAAGAAGCCAATAATTACTCTTAATCCAATTATAGTCCAGATTCAGCCTTCTGGGACGCTGAGGTAAATATTCCTATGCCACTTGAGTTTGAAACAATGTCATCCACAAAGACACCAATGCCAATTAAGGTCGAATTCGTGTATCTAGCAAATGCACCCACACCGTTTGAAGTTGCAATTTTACCACCCAAGGCACATACTCCATTCTGAGTAAAGACAAACACGTTGATCCCAATGGTGATGTCGGCCATGACACCATTCCATACAAAGGCTATACCATGGGACTGTACAGCCGAGGCAAGTATGAAAGGCAAGGTTAGGTTCAAAGAAACTATTGTGGCACAGGTCTGACAAGAACTGGTAGTGTTTATACCCCATCTAGCTGAGTCAAGCAAGCAGGCCTCCAATCGGTCACCTATCATTGAGACAGGTCCGGACAATCTTTGGAGATATATACAGGCCAGGGAATAGTCAGTCATCGACCAATTGAACAAATACCGGCACAAATCTCCATTCTTTCTTTGCTATAAAATTTCGAGGCACACAAGAATGCTTTGTTGAGGGTGCTAAGTGAAGCATACATACCAAGCAACATCATTGGAAGAGAAATGGCTAACAGGTGTTGGAGAGCCATAAGATCACTTTTCATGAGGATGAATTGCCCCCCAAGGGGCTGGGGTACAACAAGGTACTGTACATCACCATGCAATGCGAGGACTATTTTATCACCAAAATCATGACCGATGGAGGCTCCAGTCTCAACATCTGTCCATTGGTAATACTCAAGAAGTTGGTTAAAGGACAGCACGAGACAAAGGATAGAGCTATCAATGTGAAAGCCTTCGACGATTCCCAAAGGTCCAGCATTGGGGAGGTTAGTCTATGCCTGCAAATGGGGACAACCTGGTTTGATATTGATTTCCAGGTGATAGATGTGCCAGCATCTTACAACCTGTTGTTGGGGCGACCATGGATCCATGCCGCTTGGGCCATAGCACCAAACTGCATCAGGCAGTAAAATTCGAATGGAACCACCAAGAGGTGATCATTCACGATGACGGTAGCAACCTTATATACAATCGCCAGATCATTCCGTCAATCGAAGGAAGAAGAAAACTAGGTGGAAAGACTTACCATCACATTGAATGGGTAAATGTTGTAAAGACAAATGGTGCGATAAAAAGATCGAGAGTACATAGAATTGGAGTAGGTACGAACCTAGCAAGGGACTCAGAAAGAACCTCCAAGGAATCGCCAAGCCCATAAAGCTCAAGAACATGGCACTACTTTCGATCTGGGATATGAGTACACCTGGGAAGAATTCAACAACTGGTCATCACCATGGCGCGGTCCTTACTGTCCGCTGGAGCAGCCGATACCGCATCTGGAGCAGACTTTTCAATAAGCCGACACTGTTTATGGTTCAAACGAAAAAGAAGCACTCACAGCAGTGAAGAACTTATTCCTAGAAGATAATGACATGGACTGTTGTGTTATTCTCCAGGAGGAGAGGGATGAATTCCCTTCCATACAGGCTATAAGCAGAGGAGCACGCCTCAATAACTGAACTATCAGGACAACCAGAGCCCGACGAGCCTCGGGGTAGCAAGACAAAAACAAGCACTGTTTAATTTACTAAAAGATTTTATTTTTCGCATATTTTCATTTCCCCCAATAAGATCTCCAATGTTCAAAATTATTATGCAATATATCAAAGCATTTTTCTTATAAATCAACACTAATTATTATTTTTCTCTCATTACTTTACTAATACAACATTACTATTACTTATCTTGATGTACTAATGACTGTGAAATGCAATGAGACAACACAACAAACGGACCTAGATTAAGAGGAAGATGACATACCAGAAGAGATTGTAAAAGAATTAGAGAATTTTGAAAATAGACCTAAATCCAACATGGTCGAGACTGAGATTGTTAACCTGGGAGATGCAGAAAATGTCAAAGAAACACGAATCAACGTTCACTTATCGCCATCAGAAAAGAAGGAATGCAGAGAATTCCTGAAGGAGTATGAGGACATATTTTCCTGGTTGTATGATGACATGACTGGTCTAAGTACGTTCATTGTAGCTCATAAACTGCCATCCAATCCAACATGTCTTCCGGTAAAGCAAAAGCTCAGAAAGTTCAAGCCTGATATAAGTTTGAAAATCAAGGAAGTAGTCACCAAGTAGGTCAAAGCAAAGGTTATCGAGGTAGTAGAACACCCGACATGGTGAACCAACATTGTGCCAGTGCCGAAGAAGGATGGGAAGGTCTGACGGTTGGAGAATGTTTTGCGGTGGAGCAACAAATTTCAAATGAGTTGGCATAGGGGCAGTCCTACTATCAAAAATCGTACAGCATTATCCAGTGTCTGCCAAGCTCAGGTTCCCTTGCTCCAACAGTATGGCCGAGTGTGATGCTTGTATCTTAGGGCTTAAAATGACCATTGACATGAACATTCAAAAGTAACTAGTGATCGGAGATTCAGACCTACTTATAAATCAGGTCCAAGAAGAATGGGCAACCAAGAACTCTAAGATACTCCCGTATCTGCATCATGTATAGGAATTAAGAAAGAGGTTCACGAAGATGGAATTCCAACATTTTCCTATAGTCCAGAATGCGTTTGCGGACGCATTGTCTACCATGTCATCTATGATACAACATCTAGACAAAAATTTCATTGATCCCATTCCTGTAAAGATCCATGATCAGCCAGCTTACTGTGCCCACATTGAAGAAGAAACATATGGAAGGCCTTGGTTTCACGATATCAGGGAAGATTTGGCAAAAGGCAATTACCTAGAACTTGCAAATCCTACTTAGAATTGCACACTTTGGAGATTGTCCAACAACTTCTTTCACAGTGGAGGAATCCTGTATAGGAGGACTCCTGATTTGGGTTGTTAAGGTGTGTCGACGCAAAGGAAGCGTCCAGGCTACTAGAGGAAATCCATCCTGGGACTTGAGGTCCACATATGAATGACTTTGTCTTAGAAAAGAAGATATTCTAAGCTCGTTACTTTTTGATTACTATGGAAACAGACCGCATCCACTATGTCCGGAAATGACATCGATGTCAGATACATACATACATCATAAAGGTACCTCCAAATGAGCTTAATGCAACAAGCTTACCATGGTCATTCGCCGCCTGGGGAATGGATGTCATTGGACCAATTGAGCCTGCCGCATCAAATGGACAAAGATTTATCCTAGGGGCCATCGACTATTTGACCAAATGGGTCGAAGCAGCATCCTACAAATCAGTGACCAAGAAAGTCGTGGTAGACTTTGTCTGCGATCGTATTATTGGTCGATTCAGGATTCCAGAGTCATCATTACTGATAATGGCTCCAACCTCAACAATGAAGATGAAAGCTATGTGTGAAACCTTCAGGATCAAACATAAAAACTCCACAGCCTATAGACCACAAATGAATGGAGCCGTAGAAGCCTCCAACAAGAATATCAAGAAGATATTGAGGAACTAGATAGAGAAGCATAACCAGTGGAACGAGAAGTTATTGTTCATTTTATTAGCATATCGCACTACAGTCCGAACATCAAGCGGGGGCGACTCCCTACATGTTGGTTTATGGTACAGAGGCATTCATTCCCTTCGAGGTAGAAATTCCTTTCCTGAGAATCATACAAGAAGCTGAGCTCGATGACGCAGAATGGGTGAAAAGTCGCTATGAGCAACTAGCCCTTATAGACGGAAAGGGAATGAATGCAATTTTCCATGGTCAACTCTATCAAAACAGAATGTCCAAAGCCTTCACCAAGAGATTCAAGCCGAGACAGTTCACAACGGGTCAGCTAATAGTAAAGAAAAAATTTTCGCATAATGATGCCAAAGGGAAGTTCTCTCCCGACTGGCAGGGTCCATACATGGTCCACCGGGTTTTGATAGGAGGAGCCCTCATACTTACAGAAATGGACGGAGAAGTCTGGCCGAAGCCGATCAATTCAGATGCAGTCAAGCGTTACAATGTGTAATATTTATGCTTCCCTTATATGATGTAATTGAATAAATCCTGACCTGATTCCCGTTTTAGAGGGGATACGTAGGCAGCCCTATGTATTCGATCACAATTCAATAAAAATTTCATTTCCCCCGCAATTGGAAACTGGGATAGAATTTTGAGGAGGACCCTCAAAATTCCAAAGTAATTTCAGCTGATCGTCACGCAAGCAATAGTCAGAAACTTCAACCGAGTAAACTGCGGCGGAACTTTAAGTGGGGCCCTCAAAATTCCCTAACAAGAGAGAGGTTGTAATGTCCCGAGCCACGTCATAGTCGTAAGTTCATCTAAAAGCTATTTGTAATTATACATTTATGTCATACGTTTACAAAATTATTTCACGTTATTATCGAAAGTACTTGGTTTAGAAATGCTACCCCAATGATACATACAGTATCACCATATCAAAGTCGAGCAGGTTAAGCAAAGCCAGCGGGGACGCGAACTAACCTTCCCCCTAACAAAATTCATGATTTTCTTTGGATGCATGTACTTGGATTACGAAATCATCAAACATACTATACACTTACGGGACAAACATTGCTCGGGAATACAACTCTCATAATCATCGCAATTACCGACATTTTTTATCCACACACACCAGTGACATTTTGTATATCACAATGACCCCAGCGGTCACAATATCAGAATCTACTATCAGCTAAAGGAAGCTCTACCACCATTTTCCATTTTATTTCTTGCATAAGGCTACTATTCTGCCTTCCGAGACTAAACATTGTCTCCATCTGCATTTTTGCATTGCATAAGGCTAACATTCTACCTTCCTAGACTAAACGATACCTCCATCTGCATTTCTACACTGCATAAGGCTACCATTCTGCCTTCCATGACTAAACGATGTCTCCATCTGCATTTATGCATTGTATAAGGCTACCATTCTGCCTTCCGAGACTAAATGTTGTATCCATCTGCATTTCTACATTGCATAAGGCTACCATTCTGCCTTCCATGACTAAACGATGTCTCCATCTGCATTTATGCATTGCATAAGCTTCATTCTAACTTCCGAAGTTAAGCTCTACCTCCATCTGCATCTGCATGGCTGAAAGATCACCACATACAACATCTACATAGTTGAATGATCGCCACATACTGCATCTCAACGGCAGGAAGATTGCCACATACTGCATCTGTATGATTGAAAGATTGCCACATACTGCATCTCATGGGCTGAAAGATCGCCACATACTACATTCTTATAGGCTGAAAAATCGCCACATATGCATCGGCATGGCTGAAAAATTGCCACATACAGCATCTCATGGGCTGAAAGATTGCCAAATTATCCGAAGTCATCATCGTTCGGAGGAACCATTTTCATAGCCCGAGAACACCATATCATGGCCAGAGGATCCTTTTTAATTTTTGCAACAAAGGCATCATGGTTCAGAGGCACCATCCTCATAGCCCGAGAGTATCATTTCATGTCCTGCAAATCCTTTATTGCACACTTCATGGCCCAGGACATCATGGTCTAAGGACATCATCCTAACCGTCCAAAGACAACATTCATGGTTCGATAGAAAATTTGCATCATGTTTAAATTTATGCGAGATACACGCTTGTATTGTTTCTAATTGCAGGTACACCGGCGAGCAACGACCATACGGTAGAGCTATCCCATACCAGTTCCTGCATCCAAATCAAACCTAGACATTCCCACATATCTACCACGCACCCGACCTTAGATATTACGTCCGCTCTCACAAGTTCCCATCAGCATGCTCCGCCGACGGATCCTGAACTATATATGGCCTGATTTCTGTAAGACCAGGAATATATAGGCAGCTCAAAAGCTAAGGCACGACCTAAACCTCTTTGAATCATTTCGCTCGGTCAAAATTGGTCTTCATATCTTTACCCGACGACTCTTTCATCCTTCCCGGGTAAAGAAGGGTAGTTGTTAACCCAATTGTTTTCTATATATTTTTCTAATATGTAAAATACTTTAAAACTAGCATATGTATGCATATATAAGTATTTCCAAATGTTTTATTATTTTTTCTTGATTTTTAAAGGTTTTTAAACTAATTTATTCCCTATTTTATTCATAAAAAGCCAATAATAATTCCACAAATTATCATTTTTCATGATTCATTTATTGTATTCTCATATTTATGCTAAAATATAGCCAATATAGTTGTTTTATATTTTTTCAAATTTATTTAGTATTTTTAAAGCTAAATTTACATATAATTGTATTATTAGCCGCTTTTAGGATTTAATTGCGTTTATATTCATAAAATTAAGACCAAAATTTTTCTAAATTAATAATTATATGTTATAAATAATATTAATACTTTTAATTTGTTTTTAAAAATTAATTTGCTATTTTTTTATAAAATAAATAGGTAAAATGGCTATTTAAAATCTGGCCAAATTTCATTTCAATTATCGCCTAAATCCTACCCAATATGAACCCGGCTCCCAACCCAATTTAAATGACCCAAACTATATCCTACCTACCATATTCAATACATGCAATAGATCAAAATGATCAACGGCCACCATGCCCCTTTACTATTTTTAACCCAAACCAACCCCTAATCTCACCTCATTTCTCACCTATCGCTGCCTTTGAACTACTCTTCTCTCTCAAATTCTCTCTAAAACTCTTACAAACCCTAGCCACCACCCTCTCACCCCACCTTAATATCTACCTAATCTATGGCCCTCCGTGGTCATTTGAGACATGTACCAGCCTTTCATGGCTTCTATGTGTTTGTTCTTGTGGTTTCACGGCCAACCCTTGAAGGAGCCTGGTCTAGTCCTTGTTTGATTCCATTTCATGGATCTTCTCCGATCATCCTTGACCTTTCTCCGGTCAGCCATGGCCGTTCAAGTCAGAATCTTGACTCTCTGGTTAGATCGGTAACTTTCAAGGCCTTTTTCACCTTTTCTAGGTTTTTCGAAATCCTAATCTTTAAGATCTTATAACTTTCTTTTATATCTGCTTTGGATGTATGCTTACCTTGAACTTTTAAGCATTTTCTCAAATTTGCTTTAACTTTGCTTTCAAAAAGACTCTTCATTAGTTATTTCAAGAAATCTCTTCTTTGATTTTAACATATTTCTGATTTTTGCTATATTTTGCTTATATTGTTCTTCTATCTGAGTTAGAATGTTGAAAACCCTAAATTCTTTTAGGTCTCATTCGAGTTCTGAAGCTGTTTGTTAGATGTGTACTTGTTTGGTTGAATTTTTGTATGGCTTATTTCTTTAGAAAGCCCTAGGTCTTCTTGGCCTGGAACTATTTGCTTGAGCATGCACTTGATTCGATTAATGTTCTTATTTCAGACTCTTTTTTCTCTACGTGACTTATCTGATTTTTATTATCCTTTAAACTCAATTGTTGTTAAAACCCTAACTTTTCAAAAGGTTTCCTCATCTATTATTTTGAGACCTTTAATAGCTTTTGACTCTCTTCTTTGCTTTGGCTATATGTGTGAACTCTAATTATCTACTATACGTTATGCTTATTCCTGCTACTATTGTATGATGTGTCTTTTACTAATGGGTTTGGCCTCGCATGTCTGAGGTCTTGTTCACTATATTTATATGCTGAAGTTTCTTCCTTGATTGATCTTCATCTTGTGATTGATTTCTAAAGTTTTTCCTTTATGAACCATAATTTCACTCGCCTGATCAAAGTTTATTGATTCTTTTCCTTTACAGTAATATTTCCCTTGTTGATTTCTTTCCCAAAATAAACATATCTCTGTACTTAGATTTGATTGCTTACTTAATGGTTTTACTACTCCTTTTATGGCAACAATCAGTATGCTTACAAACTGATTTTCTATCCTTATTTTGAATATGTCACTACATTTAAACATTGATTCCTTAATTAAAGGGATCACTTGTGTAATTGATTCTGACTTGTGATTGTTTCCATGTTTGTATCTTATTACTTCTCCTCCACTCGTTTCCAGAAAAGCTATAAATACCATGCACCTTCTCTTCTTTCAAACACACGAAACACTTGAGTTCAGAACGCACGCTTCACTCAAAACTCTCACTCTTTTCTCTGTTACTACCTGTGTTGCTGCCTTACCTAGCCGGCTGAAAGCCAAGGCTAGGCTGTGGGAAATTTTCTTACTTTTCTTTCTGCATTTGCTTCTTTACTGGTATGTTCTAATTATATTTCCAGCATCAACAACAACATATTTCTTTTCTATTTCCTTCACTCTTGCCTATTTCTATTTGTGTTTAATCAAATTACATTATTAAGCATGTTGTAATCTACCCTTTCTCTTCTCAATTAATGTTTTTTTCCTAATGTATGAACTTTTTCAGTCACTTATTATGACTTATGAATCGCAAACCCCAGATCCCCTATGTGTTTGTATTCTTTGGTTCGTTTAAGGGTATGTCAAAATTAGACATTGTTGTGCATGACCCAAACCAGACCCTCCTTGGGGTCATATGCTTCATATCCCCTCTATGTGTTATGTTCTCTGGCTGGTTTATGGGCATTACAGCACTAGCTATTGTTTTGCATGTCCAAACTTGATCCATTTGTATGAAAATGTTGATTCTGTATAATGTTAATTTTACTATTAGTGTATTTAAATTACCCTTGCCCCCTTACTATTCTCAATCCAGTTTTAAACAAATCTCTGTTTCTGCTAATTTCACTATACTCTTACACTTAGGTTCTGTGAGCCTTTCCTTGGGACCCATGAGCTCCCTCTGAACTTGGACACATAAGGGATGGCCCTTCCACACTGCACTCATCTCTATCTGATTATACAAATTTGGGTGTAAGCACTGTCAGGGGTTTATTTGAGACCCTTAGGGAACTCTGACACACCCAGGTCTAAGAAAGGCTCTGAGAATCAAATGGCATTTGAGGTGATTTATTCCATAAGTCAGAGAGGAAGTCAAGAATCAGGCTTCCTATGGTTGTAACTTCTTCTTTTACATTTTTCTAATGTGATTTATTGTTTGGGGTGGCTAGTGAAAAAGCGATGGGTAACTATGCATGTTTAGTTATTAGAAGGGTATAAAACATACCTATAGGACTTGTTTTAAATTCTGCATGTTCAACTTTGCATTTAGACACCATGCCTATAAAATATGTTCTCTAATGATGTCTGCATGTTTGAATCTACACTTAGATAATCTGCCTATAGGACTTGTTTAAAATTTTACATGTTTATTGCCACATTTAGACACCATGTTTTTTAGGATCTAAACGGCTATAATCAAATATTATGTTCATAATACTAAAATCAGTATTTTTATGGAAATCATGCCTATAGGAATTCCAAGCAACTCCTATCTATTTCGTTTCATCCTTCACTAGATATCATGTCTATAGGATCTGAAACCAATTTAAAATCAGTTTGACTTTGAACCAGTTGTAAACAACCTTACTCATTTATTTAACGCGGTTTAGAAAGAATGCCTATAAAATTTTCAATTGCTCGTTTTTAAAAAAATGGTTACTACTTTATCACATTTTGAATCAGTAATAGATATCATGTTATAGGATTTCACCCGAACACTTAGGCAAGCCTTAGGTGATAATGCCAATAAAAAACTGAAGCCGCCTTTGTTAATCAATAATTTCTACAACCAGTAGGCAGACCTGATTCGGGTTTCTTATCTGAGTTATGTAATAACTGGTCCACTTCAACGATTAAAACTCCCCCTGCCCTATTACTTTTAAAATTCAGATCCTGATTGTGTTTAAGTCATGCTATTTATGTGCTTTGCTTTAGGAGATATGCATGAGCCCCCTTATTTGTTTATATTTTTCCCCCTAATGTGCATTCGTATGTGTTTTGTATGTCGCCTTAGCTTTTTCACCTTTTGAAACCACAAAGTCAGCCTAATATTCCTCTCATTTAGGAACAATAGCTCTAAGTTCCTCCGGGACTAATAGGAATGGGACAGGTAATAGCACGCAATAGTGGTCGAGACCAATCCATGCTTTAATACCTCGACGGGGTGGGAAGGATAGACATGGATAGGATGGCTGGTGCATTAATACCATATATATCCCCTCTTTTGAGGAGTTTCATACCGGGTATCGTACTGATGTGATTCATATTATAAATAAATCTAGGACCCCCTCCCTTTTTATATATTCTCAGGTATTTGTAGAACTGTAACTCATTTTCAAAATTCATCTTTTAATTGTTCTTTCAAACTCTAATGTGTTAACCTAAATCCCCCTATATTTGAGCTTATACTTGTCTATTTGCTAAATTGCACAAATTCACAAAAACATGTCTGGTGGGAACCATACTAGTGGATCCTGAGGGGTGCCCAATACCTTCCCCTTAGGATAATTTCAAGCCATTACCCTATCTCTGGTTATCAAAAAAAAATTAGAAATGAACCCTATAGGTGTTCTAATGCACCTTAAATCATTAGATAGCGACTCTTCAAAACCTAGTTCCCTAAAGGAATGAGTTGTCCTATACCCAAAATTTCATAAATCCCATTTTTTGATGCAAAGAGGGGAAAAAGGGGCACGAAAGGAATGACATGAAAAAAGAGTTGCAAACTTGGTGGCCAAGTGTATGAATTTTCAGCAAGTAAAAGTCGAGCAGTAGAAAACCAAGTGTTTATGTCAGGACACACACATCCTTTAGTGGAGATGGTAAATATGAACCTTATAATAGGATTATCTTATGCATGTTGAAAGCATGATTTTTATGGGCGAAGGTGTAGATTGCCAATTAGTTGGTTCGAGGTTGGAGAAGTGGAAATTTTTGGGACCAAATTTGGTCAATCAATCTATGAAGAAAGTCAAGTTGATTAAAAAGAATTTGAAGACAGCTTAGAGTCGCCAAAACTCCTATTCAAACATGCAACATAGAGACCCAGAGTTTCAAGTTGATGATTGGGTTTTTCTAAACGTTTCGCCTGAGAAAGGTGTTATAAGATTTGGGAAGAAAGCTCAATCCCAGATACATCGGCCCATATAGGATCCTATGAAGGATCAGGTAAGTAGCTCATGAGTTAGAATTTTCACCATAATTAGTTGTTGTACACCAGTATTTCACGTGTTATGATATAACACTCAAGTTTTCAGTATTCAGATCTCACGCCACGACATTTATGTTTCTAGTACTCAGATCTCATGTTAGAATATTCAAGCAATTTAGTACTCAGAGTCTAGTACCCAGATATTCAATCCAGCTTAATACTCAGATATTGATGTGAGTTCAGTGATCAGATATTCATGTCAGTCCAATATTCGATTTTTCATGCCAGTTCAGTGTTCATATATCCATGTTAATTCAGAATTCACGTATCCATAAGAGACAAGTATTCATGTATATATATATCATGTTATGCATATTAGTATGCCCTATGGAGCTAGTATTTGGCTATGTTAGCTTGTAGGTATTTCTGAGAAAGGTCGAAGGTATCTAACCTTCTAATTCAGGCCTTATATTACAATCTCCATGTATTTCATTATTTAGTCATTTTAGTAGCAATTCAGTCTAGTACCTCATCATTTCAGTAATCTTGTATTCATTCAGTTTAGTATGCAAGTATTAATGAAATCTCATGTTCCCACCAGACCCATTTAAGGTCCGGAGATAGCCGAAGATACAGCCAGGACAATCATTCGGAGATGAATGACCCAAAGGGGTGAGATAATATAATACTCCATAAATTTGAATCAGTTGTGGATGCATTAAATGAGTATTAATATGATGGTTATCAATTGGTTATGGTAATAAGTGTATGAGGCATATCATAAGTGATTTGGGTTCCAAGGAAAGATCTAAGTCTAAGACAAGTTGGAAACTTACATGATAGACTAAAATTCTAAATGAGCACGCATAAGAATATACTTTGGATGAGAAAATCTACATTTAGATAAGGTTTTACGTGATGAAAAACCTATCAAATGAAATATCATCGATTCTAGTTCCTAAAGCTCTAAACCGTTTGTTATTTGGACACTCTTGCCAGAAGTTATCACTAAATTACCAAACGCTAGCAGAACTTTACACTACCGCGTTGTCCCATGCGTCGCGCCATGCGGTGCAGTTGTGTAGATAATCAGAGAGCCTCCAAATTTCGTTCCTAAACACATATTTCATTATCATGCTTCCACACGCGGCGCCCCATGCGCCACGGTTGTGCAAATCTTCATTTTTCTTTAACCCCATCCCATTTTGATATAAAACCTTCGGGGATTATTTCCCCCACTTCATTTGGACAAATTTTAGGGTTTTCCTTCACCCTCTCAAGACCTTCAACCCTCCCATATTCAAGTTAAGTAATTCCATTATCTTGATGTGAATTCTATTATTTATACACTAGTATTGATGAAATCTACACATAAAATACTTATATCTTCAAGGGTTTTCTTCAAGAACTCAAAGAAGGATTTTGGAAGATTTCTTCCAAAAAGGTAATCCTAACCCTTAGACTTACATGTATGTATTTATTAAGGGGATATGAGTATGAATAAATATTGGAACTCTTGGTATGGTGATTAAAAACCATAAGTTACCAATTTGATCAGACAATTATTATAGAGATTGAAAAATATTTATTTAATGGAACCTTGGTTGGGTGTGGATGGATGATCATATATGTAATTTTGGTAGTTATAAATATGTTAATCATGAAGGTGGGATAAATTATTGATCAATGGTGGCAGTACGATGAACTGACTATATGGTGATGAGATGTAGAGATTTATGCCTACAAGGTGTTTGATTATATGCCTAAATGGCTTAAGTTATGGAATTAGTTACTAATATTGAGTTCTATTGAATGTTTCTATTGTAGATTGAAGGTTCTTAGTATTGTGGATCATTGTAGTATCACTAAGGGACGAAATTGAGGTATGTGAGGCTAACTCTCTATGTTTGGGAATGTTAATGACTATCCCTATACTATATTTCTTTTACCACGTTACCAATTGCCTCAGAAATATAGTTAAGCCTAGTTCCTTGAATAGTTACCGAACTTATATTCTTTAGCTTCATAAATCGTTTATGACTTTCATTATAGACGTTGTGAGCTCAGTGCGTATTCAATATATACTTGGGTTTGATGCCCCGAGTCTTAATATAGATTCCTTAGCATGCCATAAATAGTTGAAGTTTCAGTGTTCATAACCAGTTTATGAATACATGTCTCAGTCTAAGCATTCAAGTATTATGTAACTCAGTGATTCAGTATTTCACTATCATGTATTACAATATGATTCTCTGTTCCTAATTTTAAATCCTTGAATGTCGAACACCTGTATTTGAGCCTGAGAGCGCAGTTAATGCTTTATGCATATTTGGGCCAGAGGCCGCAGTTATGTATATGTATACTTGGGCCCGAGGCCGCAGTTGTGCACATATATATTTGGGCCTGAGGCCAAAGTTTAATATTCAGATAAACAGGATGTTCATCATTCTTCTCCTTACTTTCTTTGTTCAGTTTCAATTACCAGTTATCAGTTCAATTATCAGTTATCAGTTATCAGCTATTATTTTAGTTTCAGTTTCAATAGTTATCATTTTAGTTATCAATTATTAATTCTCAGTTATCAGCTTAGTTTCAGCTTCAGCATTTATAAGTCTTTCTTTCAGTTTCTATATATACCAGCGCAATTCAAATGTACTAACGTCCCTTTTGCCAGGGGTCTGCATCTCACAATGCAAGTAAGTATTTACAGGTTGATGATTTCGAGCGCTAGGATTCTCGTACCAGCTATTCGGTGATCCCCATTTCTTTCGGGACACTATCATTACTTTACAGTCTTTCAGTATTTACAGACAGTTAGTGTTTTCAGTACTTCATTAGAAGCTTCATAGACTAGAGTAACAGCTAGATAGAGTCGCATGCTTTTCATATTAAGCTATGTTGACTACAAATATGTTTCAAAATTGTATTAGTATTTCCTCACTTTGATTTTTATCATTCAGACTTTCAGTATACCAGCATGTGTTAGTTTATTTTCCGTATTTAGTATGTTATGATGTCACATGTAGATTCAACTAGCCAGTTGATTCGCTCGATCATATATAATGAGGCACCAAATGTCGTATTACGTCCAGGCCCTGGTTCGGGGCGTGACATCTTTAGTAGGGGATTAAACTGTATAAGTATCATGGAGAATTCAGGCTAACGACAGTTCTAATTAATGTAAGTTTATATAATGTTTAATTTCTAATCCGAAATATTAATTATACAATTTTTCCCCTCTAAAAGAGTGCCGACTAATATAATTGCAAAAAATATTTGGCGGAGTTCGTTTGTCTATTAAGGTAAAAGAAAGTTCTAGAAAAGTCAAAATATTATACGTACTTATAATAGACTTTTAAGTTGTATTAACTAACAATGTCAAATAATAAATGCCAAAAAGTGAGAAGTTTTTTAAAATTAATTGTAATTCATGTTATCCAACACACAGTACACTTATATAGGATAAAAAGGTCGACCAATATTTTGTGTCTAAATTTCTATTAAAAAGATGAGAAACCACGCATAATTAAGCAAAAAAATTTCTGAACTTTGAGTGATGCATAAAGGCGTACTTGTTAATTTGAGTGTCTTCGTAAATTACGAAAGAACTTAATTCTTTTGCCTTATTTCTTATGCGCAAATAAAATAAACAATATATCAAAAACATCAGATTTTACGTGGAAAATGATCTAATTCAAAGGTGCAAAAATCACGGCCTACCACGTATGATTTTAACTTTAATTTCACTAGAATAAATGGGCAAATTTACTGATTACAAGATATGTAAATTAATACCCACAAACTTCTCCTACTTCTACTTGTATAAATTACAAGTTACTCTAACTTTCATACTCAAACATTACTCCAACTAACATGTTTTGAACGACATCTTGATTACAACTCAATCTCCTAATACACATGAACTAACAGACTCAAGAAAAACACCAAATTTCAGAACACAATGACGAACAACTTGACTGTGGAACTGGAAATGCTATATTTCGCTCTTCAGTTGATATGTAAAAGAATGGTCTATACGATCCATGGAGAAAATATTTAACTTCCCAGTACTCCGAGATCTTTGGAAGCTACACGCAGTCAACCTCTCGTTTGCCATTCCTGAAGTTCTAAGGACTCCGCAAATTTTGTAACTCATGTCCATCAAATATGCAGGCAGATATATATTCTTTGGCAATAGTCCTTATCGCATCAAGAATTCTTTCCAGCAATATCGAACTACAGTAACTTTATATAAAATTTATTAACTTGTCAGATCTTGAAAACCTAATTCTTAGCACAAGTTCACTAAACGCAATTATTAATCATCAAAACACAATTCTTAACGAATACTTGAGCCAACAAATCCAAGGAGAGCAGAAACATAAAGCCAGTTAATACATGAAAATACACAATATAGAATAAAGTAAAAAATAAAGGGATTACATGGTAAGTTATATAGTATTAACTATATATGAGCATGACAATATTCGAGAGGTTTTAATTCAACGACCTCTAACTATATATAATAGACAAAATCACAGATGTGTGATGATCCGATCCGTCATCTCATGTGTTTTCGTCCCGTTTTCCCCGTTTTATGCTTCTACATATTTCATTATACGTGTTTGGTGAATTTGAAATAATTCGGATAGAGTTCGGTTGGAAATGAGACAATTAGTCTCTTTAGGGAAAGTTTGGTTTGGAATAGTCAACCGAATATTGACTTGCAAGTTAAAGGGCTCGAAATGCATTTCCGGTGGTTCGGTTAGTTTCAGGGGATGAATTAAGGCTTAGGAGAGCAATCGGAAGTGAATTTGGAGGTTCGATGTAAAAGTTAGCCTATTTTGACGAAATTAGGATTTTGGAGAAATCCGATTGATATGCGAGATTTTGATCCAAGGGTCGGAATAGAATTTCAAGAGTTGCGGTAGCTTCGTTAGGTAATTTTGGAAGTGTGTGCAAAATTTCAGTTGATTCGGAGGTGTTTAGGTCGATTTTTTGATCGAATGCGAGTTTCGGAAGTTTTAGTTTAACTTAGGCTTGAATCCGTTGTAATTTGATGATTTTTGTGTTGTTGGATGTGTTTTTAGGATTGGAACAAGTTCGTATGATGTTTTGGGATATGTTGGTGCCTTTGGTTGAGGTCCTGGCGGGCTCGGGGTGATTTCGGATGGCTAGACGAAATATTTTTGGACTAAGAGTATTGCAGGTTTTCAGCTGTGTAATTGCAGAAGTTTTGTTCATCGCGTTCGCGTGGGGTGTGTTGCGAACACATAGAGTAAAGTTGAGAGGCCTGGAAAATTGTCTTCGCGTTCGCGTGGCTCAGGGTCGAGTTCGCATTGTTCTGTGGAGTATACCATCGCGTTCGCGAGGGTGGTCCTGCATTCTCATAGAAAGGCCAGGGGCCCTGCCGAAATTGGTCAATGCATTTGCGAGGTGTGGACCGCGTTCGCATAAGGGAGTTAGTTTATTCATCGCGTTCGCGGGGAGAGGATGCGTTCGCGTAGATATAGAACCTCGGGCTTCATGTTCGCGAGAAGAGTTCCACGTTCGCGTAGATTAAAAGAGGGCCCAGTTGAATTTGGTCATCGCGAACGCGAGAGGACCCTCGTATTCGCATAGAAGGAATTACTTCTGGACAGAAGGCTTTTTAATAAAATTTCATCCACGAGCCTATTCATTTTTCCACCTTTTTTGAACACATTGGGAGCTTTTTGGTAGAGATTGAAGGGGGTTTCGACGGGAATTGATTGGAGGTGAGTCTCGTGACTTAGAAACATCATTTTATTGAAGAATCAACCTTAAATTCTTGGAAATTTGGGTAAAAATTGGAAGAACTAGGGCTTGATTTTTGAAATAAAAATTTGGGAGTTGATGGCCATTTGAGCTTTAATTTTGATGAATTTTATATGTATAGACTCGTGGACAGATGAAGAACATTTTGGTGTAAAATTTTCTGGATTTCGAGAAGTGGGCCCGGGGCTCGGGTATTGCTAATTTCGCGATTTTAGATATTTTTCGAGTCTTTTCGATTGGGTTATATTCCCTTTGCCTATTGTAATATATTCGTTGTGGTTTGACAAGATTCGACACGCGAGGAGGTCGATTTAAGAGGAAAGGGCATTGCGGACTAGTCTTCGGCTGGCTAGAGGTGAGTAGTGCTTGTAAATGTTGTGTTGAGGGTTTGAAACCCTAGACTTTCATATCGTAACGCTATATTGAGGCGTGAGACGCACTCCATGACGAGTGCGGGGTCGGTTACTATTGAAAATTGTGACTTGGTCCATCCTGAGAGATATTCCTACTAGATTGGTGATTGATTCACATACTTGAGATTCATTAATCTTGTTGTCATGTTTGGGGCCTTGTGCTGACTTGTAGAATTCTTCAAGAATTGGTATTCCTGTTCATGCATGCATTTGCATATCATTTGGTCTCAGTCAACAGTTTTTATACTGTTTTGCAAACTCCGCCACATTTCTAAGTTTTGAAAACTCAAATGACTTCTTAAATGATATTTCGGGCTAAAGATTACTGTTTCATAATGTTTTTCGGACTGAGCATAGATCGGGCTACGCGCCGCAGTAGTGACTTGAAACAGTGATAACAGTGACACTATAGGATGTGACTTGAAACACTGGTAAAAATGGCACTGTATGATTTAGATTGGTCAGGTAACATTGGCTGACCAATATATTGCGCTTGAGCTGTAGCAGCCCCTCTGGAGTCTGTACATACCCCAGTGACCTTCGTTGACGATAAATCATATGCATGGTTGGTTCGGGCTGCGCGCCGCAGCGGGTACTGTTTATACCATCATATACATTGCATTGCATTCATGCATTTGCACCTTTATTTGTGGCTTGGCTGTAAATTTCACATATTACTGTATCATTGTATTTTTAGCTTACCTTATGCATTTTCTGTGTATTCTTATCTCCGGACTATATTTATTTGTATTACTCACTGGGTCGGAGTACTCACTTTACTCCCTGCACCTTGTGTGCAGATCCAAAGCAGTCACAGGCTGAGTAGATCCAGCAGTTCAGCAGATACAACTTTCCGGGAGTGTCAAGGTAGCTGCACGGCATTCGCAGCCGTTGACTTTCTCCCTTCCATCTCTATCTCTTTTTTTTTCGCACTTAGCCGATTGATCTTCCAATATGCTAGTTTCAACAACTCTCGTTCGTTACACTTCTTCCTTTTCAGCTTAGACAGACTTTGTATTGGTACGACACTATGTATTTTAGAGACTCTGACTTGTAACACTGGGTCCTTGTGGGACTATTTCATGTATTTTGTTATTTCCGCACTTTTTAGTAAATTCAAAATCCTATTATATGGTGTTATTGCTTTTGAAATTTAAAATTGTGGGAATTTTAGTAATAAAGACGGGCTTGCCTAATAATGTGTTGGCCATCATCACGACAGAGTTGGGGTCGTGACAAGATGAGAACGATTTATGGAAATTGACACAATGAAATAAAAAGCGAAAAGATTGCCTGCATGTATACCAGATTCTTGTTCATCGATGAAAACACAAACATCAGATTGCGTTAAATAAAAAAAGGCATCACCCAATCATCTCAAGCAATGATGTGATGTATGGACGCAAATAACATAATGTCCATCTATAAATAAAGCCTAAATATTAGTACAATTTATATGAGGTAATGTTTTATCAATATAAAAGTTCTTAAATTTAGGATTTTTACAAAAATATCTAGTAAGCAAGAGTTTTATTTTCTTTGAAATTCTAAATATTAAAAGAAAAGTTAAATGTCAATTTTGTCCAATATAAAATCTATATTTAAATGTAAAAAATAAGAACGATATTTCCCATAGACATTCATGTTTTTAATAGAATACCGATTAGGAAATTAAAGGAATTCTACTAAAAAATATAAATTCTTCAGAATCACGAGTTTGACAGTGACAAAATATAGCACCGGATGAAGCTTAAATATAATGAAAAATTGACAAGACTAACAAAAGAAAGAGAGGATTAGAGAAGAGTAAGTAGAAAGAAAGAAATAAAACACTAAGGGTCATTGGTTCATATACGTATTAGTTATTAGAGGATTATAGTGCAAAGCTTACAACATAAAAATTATTATGCCATTTTTAATAATGAGAATACTGTTATATATGAATTACTTGCTTTAAAATTCTATTTTTATTTGTAAATAGTTTAATCCTCCCATTGTCAATACATATATTCGTATTCAAAACTTTATCATGAATAAAATAATTCATATATAACTTAATACATAAATAAAACGATGCATTAGTTTATACAATGATCCGTTTTTCTCTTTTACAACCAATCAAATGGTATTATTTTATGAAATTATATGTTGGTGATTGTGATGATCTAATAGGTTATTTTGAGTATTAACTTTTATTTTCGCGTTTCAAGATCTTGTTTAGCTTCGTTTAGAATTGACAATTTGCATACACAATTTGTGTCTTATTCTGGAAAGACTTTATGTGAAAAATTGAAGAAAGTATATTTTGACCATCCCGGTGAGTTCGTATCATAAGCTGGACTTGAGCGTATGACCGAAATTGTATTCGAAAGTCCCCAACTTATTTTTGCGTGATTTATTGAAAACTAATAATTTGAAGGTTTAAAGAATTTTAAATTTGACCGTAGGTTGACTTTATAGCTAATAGGTTCGAATTTTGGTTCTAGGACTTGCTCTAGGTTCATTTTACTATTTATGACTTGTCTACAAAATTTGGTACAAAACGGAGTTGATTTGACTTGATTCGGACACTCGGTAGTACATTTCAAAGTTCTTAAGTCTCATTGAAAAGTCATGCATTTTGATGTCTGATTCGTAGTTCTAGGTATTATTGTGGTGTTTTGATCGCGCGAGCAAGTTCATATGATTTTATAATACATGTGTGCATGTTTGTTTTGGAGCTCAAGGGGCTCGGGTGAATTTTGTATACCTACGGGTCATTTTTGGACTTAGAGGTTGCAGCTTCAGCTGATTTTTTGATGTCTGGTATTTTGTTCTTCGCGATCACGAAGAAAATCCCCCGATCATTAAGATTAACTTGGGCTGGGGTGGTTTTTATTCTGCGCAAATGCAGAGAATCGGTCGTGAGGCATCAGAGAGATTAACCTTCGGGAACGCGACCTGTCACTCGCGAATACGATGAGTTAAGGGATTCTGGGGGAGGCAGGTTTGTTTTACGCGAACACGAGCCCAGGCTCATGAACGTGAAGGCCAGGGAGGACAGGCCATCGCGAACACATGCAGCCCCTCATGGACGCAAAAGTCCACTTGGAACGCTACTCTTCGCGATCGTGAACACGAAGAAGGCTCGAAGCCCAGTGATTTAAACAAGAATATAAGATAGCATTGAAATCGAGATAAGACAATAGAAATCTTGAGTATTAACAATATTAGTAAATAAGAAGATAAAATATTATTTAGCTTTGATAAAAGTATAGTATTATCTTGTCAGAAAATTCGTGTCTCTTACAATGGTTGTTGAGTTGTCTAATTATAATGATTCCTATGAAACAAGGTCCTAGGATCAAGCCCCTATTAAATGACAATTATGAGGGCTATTGAAGAATGTATAACGGTAGGCAGTAACTGTCATATTCTCTATAACAGACTAAGTACTTAATGTTATAGAAAAATATCCATTAAATGTTATCGGGTGGCTAGCATTTATCTTTCCTTTAGGAAAATCATTCCCTTTGGGGATAAACGAGATTGTCGCCTTCAGAGCTAATTACCTTCTGCCTTCAGCTCCACATGTCACTATATTATGCATGTATTTAATACGAACATATTTTACCCTATACATATAGTCCATTTCCTTTTCGGTGGCACATCGTTGTGTTACCAAAAAGTTGGTGAAGATAGATTCCGTGGCAGGAAATTCTATGAACCTCTCTGAAAAGTCTCTGATGGTTGATTAGATGTACGTCTCTCCATATTTAATATCCTGAACACGCATCATCCCATGATTCAACAATACTTTTACTGATTTATGAGATAATCATGACCACAATTTTAACTGCATATTCCTTAACTTATATGCATCACTCTTCTCTTTTTCACTTCATGCTTCTCTAAATTCTCTATAACTCTCTTTACTCAACTCACACTTGATTTCAACTCCCTCTACTCTTCTTATTCAGAGAAAAAACTCTTTCTCCTTTCTCATAATGATGGCCTCCTCTTCCAGAAATTCTAATACTTTAAAGAACAAAGAAAGTGCTAATGATGTTGCTCCTACCATGGTAAGCAGCATCATTCATAGAAGGCCTATATCAATAAGGACTTCGAAGAGAAGTACCCTTCTGCTAACCCTCGCGCATGGGTTGTTGGCGTGTATCCTTCTTCCATACGTCCTTCTAGCATCCCTGCTGTCAATGAAAACTACCATTCACAGGATTTTAACATCATAGCTACTGAGCTGGCAGAGTGAGTAACCTTACCCAAGAATGGTTTCATGTATATTTACACATATCCCTTCACTTTGGGCCCGTTCTCCTTTAGCGGGGAGCTTGACTCTGTTATCGTGGAGTTTTGAATCTATTAATAGGTATGCTTGCACAGTTATGTCCTTTAGTATGGAGGACAATTGCTTATCTTTGGTCTCTATGCCAGGAGACAGGAGAAGAGTTATCCTTGGCTCAGTTGATGAAACTTTATTCCCCCCAAGATTTTCTGTGGGAGAATGATAAATTTCAGCAAACATAGTCATCAAACCTTTCTAACCAGCATGGATGATGACAGCGACCGTGGATGCATGGAGCAGTTTGTTGCAGCTGTCACCAAGGACATTATCCCAACCACGACTTCATCTTCCTGAATTATGGAACTTACTCGTAAGTTCGTCGTTTGTCTTCCCTTTTAGTTAAAGATTATCCCACACTACTACTAATCTTCCTTCCTTCACTATTTTAGCAACTCGGTGGACACCACTAAAGATTGAAGGCCTGGACCAGTGGGTCTAGACATTTCGGACGTTACTGCGTCTGAGACCCACAAGTGGAAAGAATTGGCCGTCAAATACTGGTGGAAGGCCAAAAATCATGGTAGACTGAACTTTTTTATTTTTTCGTATACGAAAATTAGCTAACTCTCCTTTCCTGTTGAATTCAGATCTTCCATAGGGCTCAGTCGTTGTTCCCGAGGAGGATGTTTTGGTTGATCCAATTGATACAACAAGGTTAGTATAGGAGGCTTCTGCCCGAATGGGTGTCGTAGAACTTACTTCTTGTGCGAGTTCTTCTTCTCAGAGTCCCTGGATAGAGAATAGGCAATCAAAAAGGCAACGGTCTTCCATTTTCAAGGGTAAAAATAAAAAGGCGAGGAGCATTCCACCTCAGCCATCAGTGGGCATTGTGGTGATAAGCGTCATGTGCGAATCAGTTGTAGACACCGTGGTGATCGATGATTATGGAGGAGCCAATGATGAGGGGATTTATCTATAAAGAAGATAATGACCTTCATCGGCTCAATTTGTTCAGCTAGTTACACCAACAGAGGACGATGTCCCGACGCTCTTGGGGGATTTTAATATAGTGGAAGATGCTAAATCTTTCTTCTGCATCACAATCATCATTCCCGGTACCGTAAGGCTGGGTACCAGGTATTTTCCGCTTTCGGTTTGGTGAGCAACTAGCCAGCACTACTATTTTTTGCATCTGTTTTATAACCTACAACACTATCAGCTCCATCACCTTCTTTGCCAACACTACCTTTGCCACCAGCAACTGCTACATAGTCTCCGCCAGTCAATGTCGTCCGAGTGGATGATGTCCCCCTTCCCCAGTCCCTAGTTAGTGGGAATTTGGGACATAACTCTTCATCCCTCTCCGATAATCCCCAAAGAAGAAGGAGTATTAACCTCTCAATTTCTACCGGATGTCATATGTTGTCCCGTCCATTGGAAATTTCAAATTATCTGAAGCCTCTAGCTTAAAAAAGGGACAGTAATAAAATACAATCTCTCTCCGGAGAGTGTTTGATGAGCAATTCCATGCACAATGCGGCAACGTTATTGTCTTTGTTCCTTCTATTGTTCCTTATGTCTTTGTTGTAGCAGGTTTTTTAATGTGTACTTCTATTTTGTAAGCTAACTTCCTTACTTCCAAGGGCCTTCAAAGATTGATCCTTGACAAAGAAAAGCTCACCTCCGCACGAGACCAATTGTTGTCCGAGCAGGAACAGATTGATGCCAGCCTCCTGGAATTGGAAGTACGAGTTGTTGAGGCCGCTGAACTAGAAGCTCAATGATAGCAAAGAAAACAAAAGGTAGTGACCCTTTGCTAAGAGGCTGCCCTGTTAAGGGTACAATTTGAAGAAGCTAGGGAAAAAAGTGTTGAATTCCACAATATCGTTCTTGCTGCATCTTATCGCGAGGCTACCTTTATTGATCGAAGATTGAATAATTTGGAGGTGTACTTGAACTCCAAAGCTGAAGAAGATGCTACGTCCGAGGAGAAGTATGCCCGGTTGGAACAGATGCATAAGAGAGTTATAGAGCATAATAAATTTTTTAATTCCCCCGTCTGTGACCTTGATGTCAGCCTTCGGGCTGTTAGATCCGAGCGGGATAACTTTTCGACCAATGTTGACCATCTTAATGAAGAAATCAGCGCCTAGCAGCTTCTCTCGTTGTTGAAAAAATATATTCTATGTACCGAATGAGGAGAAAAATCTTATAAGAGGCCAAAGCAGGCGTCATTGATTTTGATGCCAAAATCGCCAAGGCCCATGAACTGGAGTTAACTACCTGGAAGGGTCCCCCGATCCAACCTGATACCTCTGATTGTTCTGGTTCCAGTTTTGAGTTCCCGGGAATTGAAAAGGAACCTGAGGAGATGATAGAGAAGGCCAAGATGATGAAGTCCAAGATAGTGAAGGCCAAGCTCTTGAGTCGATGATCGATCTGCCTCTCTCTCTTGGGCGTGCAACTACTTCTCTTCCTCCGGTTTCTGCAGATGCGGTTGATTAGCTTTTGATTTCTTTTCACTTTTATTTTTCATTCTTTTATATTTATGCTACTTGGAATTTTTGTTGTAAATAGAACTATTATCTTGCTTAAGTATTGTGCAAGTTTTTCTCTTTGCGTACTTTTCGTTTATGTATTCTGCAAGTTTTTCTCTTTGTGTCAAATTATACAAGGTTTCAGATTTATTTTTCCCTAACAGCATTGGGAATCTGGGCATAAGCTCTTTCGGAACAAACCCTTTACCATGAGGGTTTCATAACAGAGGGCCCTCTTATGTTTATAGTGCTCTTGAGGAGGATATCTCATGTTCATTACGGCACTAGCATTTGAAGTACTTGTTTAACTTTCAAATACTAATATTAATTCATCGAAAAGACAAGAAACAAGACAAAAATAAAAGTAATTATTTTATTCCTCTCATTTTCAAAAGTACATAATCATTTGTTGTGCTAAAAAGAAATTGTCATTACTTGTGGCAAACTTATACAACTTGTTTTACCGGGCTGGCCGTGCAGTCTCCTGTTTTAATGACACAATTTTATTTCCAAATTTCATAGTCTCGTTCGACATGGAAGTCATTGTTTCCATATTCTCATATCATTCCCCCTAACAATTTTCGAATGCGAAGAATGCGAATTTGAACACTAGAAGTCTTGTTCCTTTGAGGATTCCTCTAGTGGATGGTTAGATAATCTTTAGTTTGGTAGCAAAATTCACTTTCCCTTAGGAACTTTGTTATCGATCCAAAGACTATCTAACAACCCCCCCCCCCTTATTTCTGCTGACAAAGCTTCCTTCGTAGTATGCTTTCTATTAATTCCTCGTTAAAAACCTTGCTAGAAAAATCCAGTTGGGACAAAAACTGGACGAAGGGGGAAAAAGTGCAGCACATACTTTTAGTATAGGCAAGACTCATCAACAATAGTATCTTTTGAGGTGTGCCACATTTCACTTGCTCGGAAGCTTTACTCCATCTTGATTTTCTAATTCATAAGACCCTTTTTCTGGTGACAACTGAAAGCTGATAGGGGACTTTCCACGTCGGACCCAACTTTCCTATGTTATGCTCCCGAGTGTTCTGAGTTAGTTTCCTTAAAACCAAGTCACCTACTTTGGAATAATGGAGGTTGTCTCTTCGATAGTAATATTTTTTCATTCTATACTTTTGGGTTGCCACCCTTATATGTCCAACTCCCTACATTCATCGAGCTGCTCCAATTTGACCCACATTGCTTCATTATTTTCTTCCTTATCGACCCGAAAATATCTTAAGGCAGGTTCCCTACTTCCACTTGGATCATGGCTTTAGCTCCATATATAATATAGAAAGGAGTCCCCCCCCCCCCCCCCGCCGTACTTGATTTTGTCATCGTCCGGTATGCCCATAGTACTCATGGTAGCTCTTTGGGCCATTTGCCTTTGGCTGCTTCCAAGTTCTTTTTAAGATTTTGAATAATCACTTTGTTTGTTCATTTTTCTCGACTTTTTGCACTATGATGATATGGTGATGATGTGATCCTTTTTATTTTCATGTCTTCAAGGAATCCTGTGACCTTTGCGCCTATATATTGTGGCTCGTTGTCGCATGCTATCTCTTTTGGTATCCTGAATCTGCAAATTATATTCTCCCACGAGAAATCTACCATTTCGCGCTCACAAATTTTCTGGTAAGGACATACTTCAACCCACTTAGAAAAATAGTTAGTTAAAATCAAAAGAAATCTTACATTGTCGGGGTTGGCAGATCGACTATATCCATCCCCCACTTCATGAACGACCATGGCGACAACCAAATGTAATAGCTCTACCAATTGATGTACTAATGGTGTGCGGTATTGGCATTTATAACATTTCTAAACATTAGCCTTGGCATCTTGTTTCATATGGGGCTAGTAGTATCCTGTCCTAATTAATTTTATCCCTAAGGAATCCATGCCTGAGTGATTTCTGCAGATCTCATCATGGACTTCCCGCATGACATAGTTGCTTCTGAAGATCCCAAACATCGGGCCAACAAGCCTTGGAAGGATATTCTATACAAGACCCCCCTTGAAAGCTGGATGGAGCTACTTTAGTACGCCCTTCCCGAGATACCTTGGGATCTTCACGTAGTTTCCATGCTCGAGATAGTCAATGATCTCATTTTTCCAGTACCAGACCAAATTGGTTGCGTTTACTTTGTAATAATTTCCGGTGTCCAATACGAAATGCATAAGCTACACGACCATACTGGAGTCGGATCCCTTTATTTCCGTCGACGGTCCCAAATTGGCTAGTGTGTCTGCCTCCGCATTTTCTTTTTCTCTGGGATGTGGTTAATTGACCATTCCTTTACCCGAGCAAGATGGGCCTAGATTTTCTCTACATATTGTTGCATGCATTCCTTTTTGGCTTTGAAGATCCCATAGACCTGATTTACTACCAATTGGGAGCCGCATTTAATTTCAATGACCTGGGAGTCTAATCCCCGGGCAAGGTCGAGTCTTGCAATCAAAGCTTTAAACTCTACTCCATTGTTAGTCAAAGGAACAATCTGATAACATGCCTTAGGTTTTCTCCCAAGGGCGTGGTTAGCACAATGCCGAACACGGACCCCTTAACATTTGAAGCTTCATCCATGAATAAGGTCCAAACTCCCGATGTCAATACTGAAACCATCACTACTTCTTTGGTAGCCACAGGTAATTGTCCCGGACTGAAATCGGCCAAAACTTGTGACTTAATCGTTGTGCTAGGTATATACTCTATGTAAAATTCACTCATTTTTACCTCCCACTTGGCCATACTACTTGAAAGTTCAGGTTCATGAAGAATATTCTGCAAGGAATAAGTGGTCACCACAGCTATCGCATGACATTGGAAATATTGCCTAAGCTTTCGAGCAGCACCTACATGATCCAAGGCCAATGTTTTTCCAATGTGGGTAGTGAGTTTATACTCCTATTAAAATTTTACCAACATAACATGAAAGCACAAGAGGGGGGGGGTGAATTGTCAATAATTAAAATTAATAGTTAATGAGTTGACTTAAAACTTTAGTAGTTGACTAAATATGATAATCTTGCAGATATAATAATTTGAGGTAATATGCAGAAAGTAAATGCAAATATTAAAGACACTGGGAATTTTACACTGGTTCGGATTCAATGTGAATTCTTATCCAGTCCCCTTGGGTTGCAAGGGATTTATCTTAAAGCAAATGAGTTTTCTTTTGAGTACAGATGTAAAGTATATCTCTCGGATCCTCTAGCCTCGTTTGATACAATCCCTCACCAGTTGTATGCCCTCTTTCTATCCCTGACTTATTACACGGCTATGCTTGTTTGCAGTAGAATGAAGAGAGTTATTTTGGTTCGATCAAAGTATATCCTAAGGATAGAGTTACACGGTAAATATATACAAAGGAGAATGATGAAGGCTTGTCAACCCAAGGGTTTTGATCGTTGAAAAGAATTGATTCTTTCCAAGGATCAGGATCTATCCGTTGCTTCTCTTGAAATCTTTTCCTTCAGTAGATAATAATTCAACACGATTGCTCCTTGATTGTTGGACCTTCCAAACTTGACAATTGACCGGATCTCCTTGATTTCTCCTTGATTATTTGCTCGTGATTTAGCCAATCACAAATCACTTCTAATCTTTACTTCGTTATGGTTAATTTGACTTCCCAGATTCATGAAGCTATTCCTGATTTGCTGATGTAGATTTGTAGCTTTCCTTGTAAGCCGTGCTCTATTCAGGTAGCTACCCTTGTGAGTGGTTTCCTTCCTTGTTCGACACAACCATTTAAACGAGTCTTCTTTTACTTATTTGAACTCTTGTACATGCATATTAATTGCATCTTAAAATATAATCTAACAATCTCCCCTTTTTTTATGATGGAAAAAGAATATACGTGGATGTAAATGAAGTAAATAACAGTTGAATTCCCTGTTTTTTCTAGCCAACTTGGCTACCCATCAATGTGTGTAGTCAATTGAACTTAATCTCCCCCTCAATGTGTGCAGTTGACTTAACCTGTTCAATGAATAAAGAGTATTGCCTATGCATGTAGCATAGTCGACTTAACCTGTTCAAAGAATAAAGAGTATTGTCTATGCATGCAGCATAGTCGACTTGAACCTGCACATATTATCATAATAGAACCATAGACATATATATTCTCCCCCTTTTTGACATCAGTAAGTTGGGAATAGCAGAAAAAAAAAACAATACTATCCACAAAGGCAAAAAAATCCAATGGGCACAACCCAAAACAAAGCCAAAAAAAACTATCTGTAAAAAACACATCCACACTAGCGACGCAGGAAGTAAGTAAGAGTGTTGAATATCGCCTCATTCAACTGTTCAAAGCAAGTGTTTGCAGCAATGCTCATTCTATCAAGCATGTCGTGGACCTCCTTGAAGGCATTAACCGCATTCTCCCTTACCCGTTGCACAACCGCCCTGATTTTAGACACATTAGACCTAGTTTCCTTTGAGATAGAGTAAATAGCACCCATAGTCGACTGACTAGCGGAAAGGAGATTCTCGATGTCTAAGAGTTGGGAGTCAATAGAGCTTAGCCTGGCACTTAGTCAGAACTAATGAGAGGGGCAGAACAGTAGATGAAGGTTTGGATTCCATAGGGGTCTGTTTTGCTCCACTCTCACCCTTCTTAACTCTGGCATCCTTGACACTTACATACCCCATGCTAGAGAAAGCTCTAGAGTTGTAGGACTTGGAAACAGGAACAAAGGGGTAGTCAGAAAGTGAAATTTGATGAGCTTCCAGAATATGGGTGATGGCCATACCAAATGGTAAACTAGTGGGATCTTCAGCACTCTTAATCATAAAATTTATGACCTAAGAGGCCAGTTTGAGTTTGGTGATGAGACAATAGACAAATAAGGTGTCCCTTCGAGAGAAGTGGAGAAGGAACCAGTTCTGGGGAGAAGAGTGGTTGCAACAATGTGGGGGCCTAGTTTCAAAACTTACATCACTAGGCCCCAACAGGTTGGGAAAGTTTTCAGATGGATTTTCAGCAATGCATTGTTTGGCCTGATCAAAGGAAATTTCAAAGTTCTCAGGCCAAACATTTTGAAAAAGAGTGGGGAAACCAGACAACAACAGAGAAAAATAGAATCGAACAGGGCACAGTCAAGAATAAGAGTTTCAAGCTTATCAGGTTTACTAGAGCGAAGATTAGCATAAAACATACGGACTAAGGGCTCATACACTTTAGGCGAAGAAACAAAGAGAAATTTTTCCCACTCTTGGTACACAAAAAAATCCTTTACCTTACAGTTGAGAGCCTCCATATCATCAAGATATACAATTCTTCCATGGGCGATGGGCTTATCCTTGAGAGATGAAAAGATTCCTATTTGGGGTATCCCAGAAATTTAGGTCAGAATCGAGGAAAGCAGAGAAGTTGAATTTCAATTTATTTGGAGTAGAAGAGACTGGAGGAACCTCCATGGGATGCTTACCAGCGGTTTTTTCTCCTAAGAGTTGAGAATGTTCAGAGAACGCTCATTAAGAAGTGGCGAAGCCCTCAGAATGATCAGACCCTAGGTCTACTTTCTCCGGAGGCGCTAAAGAAGATTTTGCCTTAGAGCGAGTACTTTTTCTGGTGGAAGCGAAGGGGTTTTTTGGGGTTTTCTCCATGGGAGAGGAGTGAGTATTCATAGATTGAAGAGGATAGGGTGGATATGAGAGTGACCAAAAAAGGCTCAACTTAAAGTAAAAAAGATTTGACGGTTGAGTACTGAAAAGGAAAGGGTGTTAGACGAAATGATGTGATGAGTGGTTTTACTTCTTTGATTGCAAACTGATGTGAGACAAAATAAAAAGAGAGGGAAGGAACTGAAAGCATAATTAATTCACTTAAAAAGAGATATTATGATAAGTTTTTGAAAAAGAGCAATTTGGTTTTAAGAGTTTTTTGAAAAACAGATTATACCAAGTAATTTGCTTAAAGAGGAAAATCTGTCTTCCAACAAAGGTTTAGCAAAAATATCAGCTAATTGGGCAGAAGTGCCAACAAAAGCTAATTCTATGTCACCTTTAAGAACATGATCTCTAACAAAATGATGCTTAATGTATATATGTTTTGCTCTAGAGTGATGCACAGGATTTTTTGAAAGACAAACTGCACTTGAATTATCACAAAAAATTTGTATATGTTTAAAAGAAAGTTCATAGTCACCCAATTAATGAGACATCCAGAGAAGTTGTGCACAATATTGACCAATGACAATATACTCAGCTTCAGTGATGGACAAGGCGACTGACGCTTGCTTTTTACTGTTTTGGGATATTAAAGCCTTTCCTAGTAGTTGACAAGTGCCACTCGTGCTCTTCCTATCTTCTTTATCACCTGCTAAATCTGCATCTGAGAAACCTTCTAATTTAAAGGAGTTAGAGCAAGGATACCATAGTCCATGAGATACAATGCCAATAAGGTATCGAATAATTCTTTTTACAACATTCAGATGTGACTCCTTGGGAGCTGACTGTAACCTGGCACAATCACAAATGCTGAACATAATATCTGGTCGACTTGCGGTCAGATACAGTAGTAATCCGATCATTCCTCTGTATTTGGTTCATCAACTGGAGTACCATGTTCATCCTTATCCAAATTTATAGTCGGACTCATAGGAGTGCCAATTGATTTTGCGTTGCCCATTCCAAATTTTTAGATTAGCTCCTTTGTATATTTGGTCTCACAAATAAAGGTTCCTTCTTCGGTTTGATAAATTTGAAGCCCAAGGAAAAATGTGAGTTCACCCATCATGCTCATTTCGAACTCGCTTTGCATGAGGTTTGCAAATTCCATGCACGTGGATCCTGTTTCAATCCATATAGAGACTTAGTAAGTTTGTACACATGATATGAGAATTTTGAGTCTTCAAAGCCTAGAGGTTGCTTTACAAAAACTTCCTCTTTGTTTGCAGTAGAATGAAGAGAGTTATTTTGGTTCGATCAAAGTATATCCTAAGGATGGAGTTACACGGTAATTATATACAAAGGAGAATGGTGAAGGCTTGTCAACCCAAGGGTTTTGATCCTTGAAAAGAATTGATTCTTTCCAAGGATAAGGATCTATCCGTTGCTTCTCTTGAAATCTTTTCCTTCGGAAGATAATGAATTCAACACGATTGCTCCTTGATTGTTGGACCTTCCAAACTTGACCACTGATCGGATCTCCTTGATTTCTCCTTGATTATTTTCTGTGATTTCTCCAATCACAAATCACTTCGAATCTTTACTTCGTTATGGCTTATTTGACTTCCCAGATTCACAAAGCTATTCCTGATTTGCTGATGTAGATTTGTAGCTTTTCTTGTACGTCGTGCTCTATTCAGATAGCTGTCCTTGTGAGTTTCCTTCCTTGTTTGACACGGCCATTTCAACGAGTCTTCTTTTACTTTTTTGAACTTCTACACATGCATATTAATTGTATCATTAAAATAAGATCTAACATAATAGATAGGAGACTACGTACCTTCATCCTTATGGACTAAAATGGCGTTTACCACTACCTCCGAGACCGCTAGTAAATCATCAGTTGTTAGACTTCCTCCGGTTCTGACAGTAGTAGAGGACTCGACAAATATCTTTTCAAATACTTCAAGGTCTGGTGACATTCCAGAGTCCATTCAAAGTTGTTGTTCTCTTTGAGGAGCGAAAAAAAGTGATGGCATTTTTTTAAGACCGGCAAATGAATCTACTTAAAACGGCCGGTCTTACTGTCAACCTTTGGAGCTCTTTTACGCTTGATAGCTAGTTAGGATGTCCTTGATGGATTTAATTTTATAAAGGTTGACTTTGATCCTCCATTACAATACCAGGAATCCCAAGAACTTATCAGAGTTGACTCCGAATGCACACTTCTCGGGGTTAAGCTTTATATTATGCTTTTTCAAGATGTCAAAGGTTTTTTGCAAGTGTTTAAGATGATCAATTTCGTTCATAGACTTGACCATCATATCATCTATGTAAACTTCCATGGTTTTCCCTATTTGTTTCTCAAACATTTTGTTTACCAGCAACTAATAAGTGGCTCCGGCGTTCTTTATCCTGAAAGGCATCACATTATAGCAATATGTGCCAGAATTTGTTATGAACAAAGTTTTTTCCTGATCCTCCATGATCATCTTGATTTGGTCCTACACGGAGTAAGTATCGAGAAAACTCATTAACTCTGTCTCGTCCATCGCATTGATTATTTGATCAATGTTTGTCAATGAGAACGAATCTTTTGGGCACGCCTTATTTAAATCCTTATAGTCTACGCACATGCAAAATTTATTATTTTTCTTTGGAACTACTACTACAACGTTATCTAGCCAATCAAGATACATTAACTCTCCGATTGAACCGATATCAAGAAAACGAGTTACCTTTTCTTTGATGAATTTGTTCCTGACCTCGGCAATAAGACATCTTTCTTTCTTACTGGAGGGATGTTGGGATGCAGGATTCACGACCACTTCTGGGCAGGATACTTGTCATATCAACATGTGAACACGTAAAACAATCAACATTAAATTTAAGAAATTCAATAAATCTTGACCTGAGCTCGGGGTTTTAGCCATGTCCCTAATTTGAACCACCTCTCCAAGAACTTTTCGAATAATGCGACTTGCTTAAGTTCTTTCGCTGTGGATTTTGTTGCGTCCGGTTCTTCTGGTACATAGAAATATCTCAGTACTTTACATGATTTCGATGACTCTTTCCGCTGGTTGACTTCGCTCGACTCGGGAGATGGCACCGATTACTGTAATTGTTGCTTCATGTTCCTTCCTTTTGCTACTAGAAACTGAGATTGCCTTCATCTCCCTAGCCGCCAGTTGGTCTCCTCTTATTTGATTAATTCCCTCAGGAATTGGGAACTTTGGTAGTTGATAATACGTCGACATAATGGACTTCATCTCGTGCAACCATGGTATCCCCATGATAATATTATAACCTATATCGCCATCTACTACCTCAAAAAGGTCGTCTTCCTCACCCACTCGACATTCATAGGTAGCAAGATCTCTCATCGGGTTGTTGCCTTTGTCATATTGAACCCGAGAGAAGTTTTGTGGTGGGAATGATACTTCCTGTCAGCTTGGCTTGCTTCATCACTCTCCACTGAATAATATTGGCCAAACTTCTTGGGTCCACCAAAACACGTTTAATTTTAAAATCTAAGACATTTGAAGATATTACCGAAGCGTTGTTGAGCCAGCAGCAATCCATTTGTATTTTCCTCCATGAAAGTAATGTCGTCCTCAGCGACTTCCCAGAGACTCTGATAGTGGGTTACCGGCACCTTCACCTTTTTGCCGCCAAAATATCACACCATTAATCTCGCTTTCCCTAAAAATCATGTAGATCATCAAACATGGAGAATCTTCTCCTGCTTTCGAAGGTTCCACATTATCATGATTACGGCCGTAATTATTTTTAGCTTGATCACTTAAGAATTCTCTGAGGTGACCATTTTTCAGCAATGTCGTACCTCCTCATGCAAATGTCGGCAGTCCCTAGTCCAATGACCATTGATCACATGGTATTCGCACCATAAATTATCTCTCTTACTGGGATGAAATATCATTGATTACGAGAACCGCGCTTCCTTAATGTTCCTCATAGCTGACACCGGCTCCACTATGTTGACTTTCAAGTTGAATTTAGAAAGCATGGGGTAGAAGGAATCTCGGGAACTTGATAACTCTTTGTCCTGCAATGACATGTTATTCCGGCCGTGATCAACTCTCCTATCGGTAGCGAATCTTTCCACCGACCAAAAATCTCTAACACATCTAGCATTTTGAACCGTTTCGTGATGAACTCTAGTGTCGTGCTTGGTTTAAACGACAATTGGGTGTACTTTTTGAGTCTGGTCCTTTCAATACTAGAGGTGCGCCCGAAGTCTGATCCATTCGGGCGGTTATTTCCCTCATAAACATGAGTTCGATTTTAAAGGGATCATTCTCATTACTATTACCGGATCCGCTATTGTTCCCCTTGGCCCTGTCAAAGTCGGCTTCGCCTCTCGGTGTCTTATTGTCGACCCTCTACATTGTTTGATTTGCGGGAGCATCGGAAGGAGCGGTACCTCATCAATTCGCATTGTTGGAAGCACCCGACAATGCATGTCTTAATTTCGCCATGGCCTGATCATGTCGTTAGAGATGACCCATAATGGCCTTTTGTTGCTCCCTCAGGATCCTTACTGTTTCAACTACGTGCTCGTCTTCAACATCATCACAAGTTGCCTTTCGAACATATCGTGGATATTGCCTGCAATGAACCATTGTGGCCTTATCCATTTTCGTTGCGGGTATCACTGATCGAATTTTCATGCTGAGGCTGATTTCCTTGGTTTCAACATTGTATGCAATTTTAACATCGTTATCTTCTATTTTTTATTATTTTTTCTAAGAACAAAGAATCAAACGAGTTAGTAATAGATGCAAGGATCAACTCAATTACACAAATATCAAGCTCCACGGTGGGTGTCAAACTATTTACCTGTAAAATGGTACAGTTAAATTTATCCGTGGTTTATAGACAAGTGGATTGATTTGAACCTACAAAGATAAATAAATTAAATAAGAATATTAAAACTTAGCATTAAAATCGAGATAGGACAGCAAAAATCTTGATTCCAGGAGCAAAGCTTCTGGAGGCAATAGTAACAATATTATTAAGAAAGAAGATAAAATATTATTGAGCAGATAAAATATTATTGAGCTTTGAGCATAGTATAGTATGAGCTTGTCAGAAATTCGTGTCCCTTATAATAGTTGTTGAGTTCTATATTTATAATAGTACTTAGGAAACAAGATTCTAGGATCAAGCCCCTATTAAATGATAATTATGGGGGTCATTAAAGAATGTGTAACGGCAGAAAGTAAATGTCATATTCTCTGTGACAGACTACGTACTTAATGCTATAGAATATTCTTCATTAAATGTCACCGGATGGCAGGCATTTATCTCGCCTTCACGAACATCATTTCCTTCGGGGATAAACGAGATTGTCGCCTTTGGACCTGGTTACATTTTGCCTTCGACTCCACGTGTCACCATACTATGTGTGCATTTAATATGAACATATTTTACCCTATGCATAACTGTTGTTGTAGTCTTGGATATTTCTTTCTTATTGTGCAAGCTTATGAATTATCTAGTAATGAAAGTGAATTTCATTTTGTCAAATCTCGCCACTACTTTGCTGGGATTAAGACTTGATACTTACTGAGTACACATTATCTTTTGTATTCATATAATAATTCTGCATATTTTTGTGCAGATCATGACATTGGTCCTAACGATGTAGGATGGAGCTTAGGAGCGTGATTTGGAGACTTCATGGTGAGATGTTATGCTTGGATTCACAGATTATGGAGTACTCTTCTATCTCATATAACTATTTCTTGTTAGAGGGTTTTTTTTACCTTGAAACTATGTTGTACTCTGTTTAGTGGCTAATGACTTGTATAACCAATTCTTTCAGAGTTGATATAGTATTTTTGTACTTTGATATTGTTTTCATACTTTATTTTGTGCTTATGCTTGTTACTTTAGATATTTTACTACTCCCTCCTGTCCACAATAAGTGATCCATTTGCTTTTTTATTTTGATCCACAATAAGTGTCCGTTTATATAATCAAGAAAAAATTCAATTTATTTTTCAAAATTATCCTTATGTATGTATCCCTAAAAAGTCTTTTACTCCTCATATTAACTATGCTGTAATATTTAATTATGGGTAATTTAGTCACACTAATTATTTTTATTTAAAATTTAATGTTTTCTTGATGGGTGTGCCAAAACAAATCTGTCACTTATTATGGATCGAAAAAAATACTTATCTTTTGTTATCGTCAAACTATGCTATTAAAATTTATTATTCTTGATTATTATGTGAGGTTGGTTCATTTAATCGTCATGTTAGGTATCATCTCGATCATCGATCGGTTTAGATCGTGACATTATTATTCTAACAATCGACCTAACTAGGCCATAATCATTACTTTGCTAATTTTGCCTCCTCTTTCTTGTACTGATTATGGTGATATTGTTAGGTGACCCACTATGGTCAGTTTTCAGTTTTCACGATGTTGATGCTCTTGAAACCCTAAAAAAGGAAAAAAAGAACTTTGACCAGAGAAGTGTGTAGGGACCACCCATTTTTTGCCTTTCATAATTGAAAACTGAAATTATCTCTTTGGGCCCGCATGCCACCCAGTGGGAATAACAGGTTATGCTTGATTTAGTTCATTCTATTTTAATTTTAATAATTTTTTTAAAATAAAATAAAAAATTACGGAGTAATATTTTGCTGAATAATTTTAAATGTTTTAAGTTTAATGTAATCAATTCTAGCTGAGGCAATTTCTAACTGAAGAAAACAATTATCATATTTAAGGGGATTTTTTAATTCTTGAAATTGGGGAATATAACATAGACAATGTAGAAGCATGGTTATCTGATCATTACTTCCACAATTGGATTATTTTGTGGATTGGACATTCGTTGTGTCAGAACCTCAAAAATCCACCTTTGTTCTTCACTTATTAATTACCTTACTACAAATGATTTTTTATATCCCATTATTGCTAAAAGTACACCTTTTGCTTGGTGAAAGAAAGCATCTTATGCACCTAAATGATTCCATAACATTGACCAAACATTGAAAAGATAGGGGAGAAAAAAAAAATGAAAATCCTTTCGGATATTTAATTTTACAATTTTTGCTAATAAGATGATTAGATGAGCCTTTTTATACAAATGCACACAATATTTTAGTATTAATGTGCAAATGAAAGTTGAAATGGTTAGAAATATCAGTGTATCAAATTACGGAAACTTAGTATGTCAGCATGAGTATATAGAAATGTGAGATAAACATGAGTTTTATGTATCATTTTTGGAACGAAGATAAAATTCTCATACTTATGTCATTGCTTTCACAATCTTGCAAGAAAAACTTTACGATAAACGATTATTTGGTCAAAATTATTATATACTACTATTACAATTATAACAACAACAATTACTACTACTATCCAGTAAAATCCCACCAAGTGGGGTCTGGAGATAGTAATGTATATGCAGACCTTACCCCTACCCTGAAACGGCAGAGAGACTGTTTCCGATAGACCCTCAGCTCAGAAAGATGGAAATAAAAAACAAGAAAAGACAATTCATTAGTGACTCCAGTAGAAACCGTAATAGTAACAGAAGCATAACAACCAAAAAAAGAATGATATGCATTAACAGTAACTAGTATGTAAGGTCCGGAGCTAAGATAAACAACAAGTAAAGTGTGGGTTCAACATAAACTGCAAGCTATCTAAGATCAAATCTAATCAAACCTCGCATCAGCCCCGGTATGATGTAAGAAAAGTTTTACTACCCCCTAACCTACAACCCTAATGCTTGACCTTCAAATATTCCTATCAAGGGTCATGTCCTCGAAAATTTACAGTCGTACCATGTCCTGCCTGATCACCTCTCCCCAATAATTCTTAGGCCTCCCTCGACCTTTTCTCATACCCACCACGGCCAACCGCTCACACCTCCGATCCTTACCGGCGCATCAAGGCTTCTTTTCTGGACGTGCCCAAATCATCTGAGCCTCATTACCCGTATCTTATCATCCATAGGGGCCACACCCACCTTCTTCTAAATATCTTCAATCCTAATCTTGTATATCCTAGTGTGCCGCACATCCAACTCAGAATCATCATCTCTACTACCTTCATACTCTGGATATGTGAGTTCTTAATCGGCCAACACTCTGCTCCGTACAACATGGTCGGTCTAACCACAGCTCTATCAACTTACTTTTGAGTGTCAATGGCCCTTTCTTGTCACAAAAAACTCCAGATGCAAGCTTCCATTTCATCCAGCCCGGACCTAGTGACGTCCTCGTCGATCTCTCTATCCCCTTGAATTATCGACCCAAGGTAGTTGAAGCTATCTCTCTTCGGGATGACCTGTGGTCCAAGCCTCACATCCCTGCCTACTTCCCTCGAGTCAATGCTAAACCTGCACTCCAGGTACTCTATCTTAGACCTACTCAATTTGAAACACTTAGGCTCGAGGGTCTGTCTCCAAACCTCCAATGTCTCGTTAACACCGACTCTTGTCTCATCACTAAGAACTATGTCATCAGCAAATAACATACACCAAGGCACATCCCCTTGAATACGGTGTGTCAATGCATCCATCACCTAGGCAAATAAGAACGGGCTAAGTGCAGAATCTTGGTGTAATCCCATAACAACCGGAAAATGCTCTGAGTCGCCTCCCACAGTCATAACCTTAGTCTTAGCTCCATCATACATGTCCTTAATCGCTCTTATATAGGCTACCGGCACGCCCCTTGCCTCAAGACATCTCCAGAGCACCTCTCTAGGAACCTTGTCGTACGCTTTCTCCAAGTCAATAAACACCATATGCAGATCCTTCTTCTCATCCATGTACTGTTCCACCAACCTCCTAATAAGGTGGATAGCTTACGTAGTAGAGCGGCCCAGCATGGACCCAAACTGATTGTCGGAACAACAAGAAGTTGTTGTTGGTGTTGTTATTGTTGTTAACAAACTCGTTGCGATAGAGCATTTATTCAATATTATAAATTGCATTCAAACATTTCTATAACAATTTTGTTTGTTCCGATATTTTTTAGCTTTTATAGTGAGGTGTTGTTATAAAAGACATAAATTATAACATAACATAAAAATCAGTTTCGAAAAATTTAATTTTTATAGTGAATGGTTGTTATATAGAGATGATATTAAAAAGATGTGATTGTACTACATTTGTACAAAAATGAATTGTTGAATTTGGTGCAGTAGGGTTAATAACTCGTTTAATTTTTGTTGTGATTGATCATCTATTCTTTAACAATTTTGAAATAAAAAACAACAAAAATTGATAAATAAATGGATAACAGTCTTTGTTTTTCTCTCTTGGACGATTTTTCTCTATTAATGAACTACCTGCTAGGGAGTTAAAGTGAAGTGAAGTGAAACTTCGGTTCATAGCTGTGAAAATAAGGATATATTTCTACGTGCTATTTCTACTTGGCTGGGGCTTTAAGCTTCTAAACTTATCACTGGGTATATATTAAGAAAATTTATATAAATGTCCCAAATAAATCTCAACTTATCAACCTTTAGCTATTAGTTATAAATTTACTAAAACTTGCCAACAAAAATTAAAAAGTTAAATAATAGGATTCTTTCTATCAAAAAATCACATGCAAAAATCATCTTTCATATTTTTAAGTGTGATTAGATGCAAGACGGAAAGGAAATTTCATGGACGGGGTAGCAAATAAGGTGATGAAATATAAAAATCTATACAATATTACGAAAATCTAAACAAAAAGGGAACTTTTTCAATGGATATAATTGAAATTCATTGAAATATATAGATAAGTCAATATGCAAAATTTATGGAAGATTGGAGGTAATTTGGACTGGTTTTGTATCAAACTTCGTAATTAAATCGAGTTCAAAAAGTCTTCTGCCACACACTAATCAAACATGTATCAAACATGTATCTCACACGCAGGTATACATTGATATACATGTGATACACAATTTATATAAATATGATACATATGTGATACACAAATGACACACAGTGTGATACACATATCATTTTTTTTCATGTTAAGCTTTTACTTCGAATTTTCAACTCAAACCACCTCAAAACTTTACCAAATCATCCCAAAACTGTGATTCAAGCTCCTCAAGTGGTGCCCAATCTATTCTAATAATACCCTCTCAAAACAAAGTAAAAATTTGATATTTTTTGCTACAAATAGCTAATTGACAAATTTTATTACTATTAGTACTATTTTTTTTTAGATCCAACTGTCGTATATCATTAATATCAAATATTTACAATGTATCAAGATTGGCAGTAGTATGGACTAACTACTACACTGCTCTAGTAACTATCAGCTAATACTATCTATATACTTGTATGCATCAATATAATCTCTCTAAGGATAAGAATTAAGTTTGCTCAATCCAATCTGCCAATGTTTACATCTTCTGCCTTTAAGGTGTAGAAGTGTTGCAATCTCACGACATGCCATATCTTCTAAAAAGTTGCACCTTCAAAGCGAATATGGTTCTTTCCCTCCAAATGATAGCAGTAGTGTTTATAAAAGCTGCTGCTGTGATAGAATTCTGCCAATGCTTGCTTCTAGATTTGCTACAAATCCAGTGTACTTCATTTTCCCAGCAGCCAATGGTCCTGGAGTGTTCCAGCCATACACAAATTCTTCTCCATAGTCTGCTGGTGATATCACATTCAAAAAACAGATGCTTAAACTCTTCATCATGCAGTTTACAGAATGCACACAGTGTTGGAATTTGTATGCCCAGAATCTGTAACCTCTCAACTGTGGGAAGCTTATTTTGAGCAGCTAACCAAACACTAAACTTGTGCTTAGGAAGAACAGTTGAAATAAGCATTAAGTTCCTCCATGCAGCCTTAGGAAACTTAGGCAGCAAAGCAATATACAGTTTGTGAATCTGAAATTTAGTAATATTTTATCAATTGATCAATTTTTATAATGAACTATTTATAAATGGACATAACTGATAATTTCCCCATATATTAACGTACAAATTCTAATGGGCTAATAACTTGGAGCAATTGTGTCAACTTCAAACCAATGGGCTTCCAATAGGCTACTTCCATTGGTGTCATCTTTTCTTCTTGTTCTATCTCTTCTTTTGTACTAATTTATTTATTATACTCCTTTCATTTTAATTTACATGAACCGATTTGATTGAGCATGTAATTTAAAAAAAATACTTTTAAATTTATTGTGTAAAATGAGTCACATATATTTTGTATGGTCATAAATTATTGCATAAAGTTAATTGTCTCCAAATATGAAAAAGAGTCATTCTTTTTGGTACTGACTGAACAAAAATAGGTTCACATAAATTGAAACGGGGCATTTGCATTTGTACCCGTTTTTTGTGTCACATTTTAACTTGTGCCCGCTTTATAAAAAAGTTGCAAGCATACCCGTTTTTTCACATAACTTCAGCACACGGGGCTAAAGTAGCAAAAACAATCACGCGAAACTTCAGCATTTTAGTATTCGGGCCTGAAGTCCAGCTCTAGAGCAGGAGTTTTTATTTTATAGCTGGCGAGAGCTGAAGTTTTTATCTTTGTAACAAGAAAACTTTAACTATAAAGCTGAAGTTTTTACCCATTATAAACTCTCCGAAGTTACCAGATATATTCTTTTTTCGTTTATGGAAGAATCCAAAAATGTACGTGTGAAAATGGTGGGGGACTAGTGTGGATATTATTAGATCATTGAGCCAAAAATTTAATGAAACGAGCAAAGCGAGATTGCTGCACAATGGTTCAGAGTATGGATTGGATGCTTCATTTTCATTGAAAATGAAGGATTTTGGTGTCGATTACGCAATCGAATTAATGAATTTTGCAGTAATATTAAACAAGGTTCATTCAAGGCAATTGAGATGGGTCGTAAGGATCCTAGGAAAGTCATTGTCGCTGCCCATATGTATTGATTGATTTACAGGTGTTTAAAAAGCTAACAACATAAGAAGAAGAGAAAGGGAGGAGAAAGGGAAGTTAAAAATTTTTAAAAAAATGGATACGGGTGCAAACAAAAAGAAAAAGTGGCTACAGCTTAAAAAGGGTGCCCCGTACGATTTTTACAATTGAAATGGAGGGAGTAATTTTTTGTGAGAAATTTAAAAATAGCCAGATTTACCACTGGTCGTTGAAAAATAGCCAAGATTCAAAAGTCATCGAAATTTAGCCACTTTTTATGTAAAGATAAATCTGAGCGAAAACACTGTTCAAAATCCAAAAAATACGCCCGCAAATTTTACGGGAGTTCCAGCATAAGTATGCTTGAACTCCCGCAAATTTTACGGGAGTTCCAGGATAACTATGCCAAGGTGCCCTGCTGGGGCGTTGGTCAGCCTAAATGACATGACAAGGAACTTGTAATGACCATAACGAGTCTTGAAAGCAGTCTTTGTGATATCCGGCTCCCGAATCTTTAGCTGGTGATAACCTGAGCGTAAATCAATCTTAGAAAATACATGTGCGCCCTGAAGCTGGTCAAATAGATCATCAATACGATGCAAAGGATATCGGTTCTTCACTGTGACTTTGTTCAACTAACGATAATCGATACACATGCGCATAGAACCATCCTTTTTCTTCACAAACAATACAGGAGCACCCCATATTGAAATACTAGGTCGAATGAAACCCTTATCAAGCAATTCCTGTAACTGATCCTTCAACTCATTCAATTCAGGAGGAGCCATGCGGTAAGGAAGAATAGATATGGGCTGAGTGCCTGGCAACAAATCAATAACAAAATCAATGTCCCGATCGGGCGGTATGCCCGGAAGATCGGCTGGGAACACATCGGGAAAATCCCGTACTACTGGAACAGAGTCAACATAAGGGGTATCAGCATTGACATCTCTCACATATGCTAAATACGCAGCATACCCCTACTCAACCATACGCTGAGCTTTAAGAAAAGATATAACTCTATTAGGAGTGTGATCAAAAGTACCACTTCACTCAATACGAGGAATACCTGGCAGAGCCAGCGTCACAGTCTTAGTGTGACAATCAAGAATAGTATAATGGAGCAACAACCAGTCCATGCCCAAGATAATATCAAAATCGACTATATCAAGTAACAAGAGATCTGCCCTGGTCTCAAAACCACGAATAGTAACCAAACACGACCGATACACATGGTCCACAACAAGAGAATCTCCCACGGGAGTGGAAACATAAACAGGAGAGCTCAATGCCTCTCGGGCTATACCCAAATGCGGAGCAAAATAAGATGACACATAAGAATAAGTAGAGCCTGGATCGAATAAAACTGATGCCTCTCTGTGATTAACCAAAATAATACATGTGATAACAGAATCAGAGGCGATAGCCTCAGCACGATCAGGAATGGCATAAAATCTGGCTCGCCCCTACCTCGAGCGCGACCTCTATCTCCCTGATCCCCACCTCTGGCTGGCTGGGCAGGTGGGGTGGCAGCTGGCGCTGGAACAATGGCTCGCTGACCCTTTGGAGCATGTTGGGGCTGTGGAGTCTAAGAAGGTACACCCCTAAAACGTCTTGGGCACTCTCTAACCAAGTGGCGGGTATCCCCGCACTCATAACAAGCTCTAGCAGGGCGCGGCGGCTGTGACTGACTAGATCCACCTCTGCTGGACTGACCTCTGGAAGTGCCCTGCGTAGGAGGCACACTAGAAATCGGGGGTGCATAGTAAGGCTCATGATATCTGGGAGGAGCTGGAGTACTGCTGGGTGAAGGAAGATCTGAGTGAACTAGGCGACCCGTAAAGCCCCTACCATGACGTCCTGCTCCTGAAGTACGGGTACCACAAAAATGACAAGACTCTCGAGACCTCTTGGCCTCTCTCTCCTCTCGCTCTCTAGCATGCATAGCCTCTATCCTGGCTATACTCACCACCTGCTGATTAGGGTATATCCATTTCCAACTCTCGCTCCATGCCAGACCTGATGGAAGGAATAAGGCCCTCAATAAACATGCGAACCCTCTCAATAACAGTAGCCAACAAAGCAGGCGCATGCCTGACCAACCTAGTGTAACAGATGGCATACTCATAAACAGTCATAGGGCCCTGGCGCAAGTACTCAAACTCCGCGCGCCATGCATCTCGGAGACTCTGGGGAACAAACTCCCTCTGAAATATATCTGAAAACTGGGTCCAAGTCAGGGAGGCAGCCTCGCCCGGACTCTCTATCTCAAAAGTGCGCCACCAGTTATAGGCGGCTCCCCAAAGCTGAAAAGCTGCAAAAGAAACCCCACTCGAAGAAGTAATACCCATGTACGAAAAATGCGGTGACAATCCACCAAAAACCCCAAGGCATCGTCTGCAGCTAGTCCACTGAAAATAGGAGGGTTATACTTCTTGAACCGTTCCAATCTACGCTGCTCATCCTCTGAAGTAGGTGCCCCATCCTCGGCCTGAACTGGTCCTGCAGGCAGGGCAAGAATAGCATCTGGAATCAGTCCCATATGCACCCTCTGCTCTAGAGTGCGGGCTGCGGGAGTCTGGGCTCCTCCCCTGGCCTGGGACATAGCTGCAAGAAGTAGAAGCAACCCTGCCTGCGACAGCGTGGTATACATACTCATAAATTGTGCCAATACCTCCTGAGCAGCTGGAGTAGTACTGGTTGTGGGCGTCTCTGGTGCCTGTGTCCTCACTGGGTCTGCTGGTGGCACCTCGGCGGCTACTTGCGCAGGTGCTCTGGCTGCACCCCGCACACGTCCACGACCCCTGCCCCGGCCCCTTCCCCTAGCTGCTGCAGGAGGGGGTGCGGGTGTCTGATCGTCTCGGGTCGTACGTGTCCTCACCATCTGTGAGAGAATAGGAAACAGTAGTTTAGAATCGAGGTAAAAAATATAGCACGACAAGAATTCAAATGAAGTGAAGATTTTCCTAAACAGTTACATAGCCTCCCGTAGATAAGTACAGACGTCTCCATACCGATCAGCGAGACTCTAAATAACCGGCCTGTGTCACGTGACTCCTATGAACCTAGAGCTCTGATACCAACTTGTCACGACCCTAGTTCACTAATCGTGAACCTTTCATGACGGAACCCAGTCTTCGCGACTAGGTAAGCCTGACATACTGCGGAAATTCAACAATTCTTTGCGGAAACGATAAATAAAACAGGAATAGCATAAGATAATATATAGAATGCCACCTGGCACATACATGTCAACTCAAATAACGTAAAAACCTCAAAGACCCGGAAACCCACAGGCGACATAGGCTAAGAGTAAAGTATAACACATGGCTCTAACATCCAGAAGTGTCTACAACGAGAGAATACATAGATAAAACTACTAACTAAAGGTAGAATAGAGGGAGACTCTTCGGCTCTGCGGACGCGGTAAATGCATACGTCAGATCTCCGAGTATATATCCTAATCACTGATAGCGCGCCCGATAAAAAGTACCTGGATCTGCACAACAAAAGTGTGCAGAAGAGTAGCATGAGTACACCACAGCGGTACTCAGTAAGTGCCAAATCTAACCTCGATGGAGTAGTGACGAGGAAGGTCAAGGTCCTACTGAGAAGAACATAAGAAATAATGTAAAAAATAAATAAACAGTAAATAATGAAATAACTCCGAATATCTAACAAGACAATAATTAAAAACATAGCGGCTACAAGTACAAACTACAAACACAAAGCAAATCACTCAACAGTAAAGATCTCTACATGGATCTACGGGAATCGAACCCGCAGTCCATCGCCACATGGAGCTCCGGGAATTGAACCCGCTGTCCACTTTACCAATATCTGAGGATCTCCAGGAATCGAATCCGCAGTCCATCGCCACGTGGAGCTCCGGGAATTGAACTCGTAGTCCACTTTATCAATATCCGAGGATCTCCGGGAATTGTACCCGCAGTCCTTCATACCAATATCAGAGGATCTCGGGGAATTGAACCTGCATTCCTTTATACCAATAACAGAGGATCTCCGGGAATTGAACCCGCAGTCCCAAAAGTAAATACACCACAATAATTCAATATTTAACGGAAAGAAAACCAAATGGGAACAACAAGTAACGTCGGAGAATATAACATGCTTCGCAAGAAAGACAAATATGGCAATTTAGTCAAATAGAGCAAATAAGTCACTGACATGCTTTTTCTAAGATAAGCAAGTGAAATCACATTTTTAACAGTTAAATACACGAAGAAACACAGTCTAAATAAGTCAAGTAAGGTGAATTTTCAACAATTAGCACAAGTACACGCCCGTCACTTTACGCACAAGGCCTTTAAACAACAATTAATATATCCTAAGGGGAGAGGTCCTCCACACAAGGTTAGACAAGCCACTTACCTCGAATTGGTACAAAAACACTAAGAAATAATGCCCTTGCCATAGTATCCAACTCCGAGTGGCCCAAATCTATTCAAATAACTTCGCAAGTAACTAATTACACTGTTAAAATTAAAGCCAAGGCCCGAAAATATGTGAAATGACCAAAATTCCGCTCAGGCCAACGTCTTGGAATCGAATAATTTTTACATTTTCAGAAACCTCGTACTCTCACCAGTCTAACCATATAAAGATCTCCCAAATTGGAGGTCAAGTGCCCCTTCAAATCATCAAAGTTAGGTCTAAGAACTTTGCCCCAATTTTCATTCAAAATCTGAAATTAAAGCTTGATATTGAGATTAGATTAGTGGGTAATAATCATAAGGAAGTAAGGAATCGTTACCCAATCGTTGCCTCTGAAAAACCCTCGAAAAATCTCCTAAAACAGAGCTCCCTAAGTCGAGTTTTTGTAAAGATGAAAGAAAACCTCGTTTTTTAAATATAAGTACTGGTCATGTATCAATGCATCGCGAACGCGTAGGGTCCATCGCGTTCGCGTAGAGGAAAATGAAACTGACTAGATACTACCTTTCGCGATCGCGAAGGAATGAATGGGAGCGCGAAGGTTTGGGCCTGAAATGTACGCGAACACGGCCACGAACACGCGAACGCGTAGAAGAACAGAAGGGGGGTCCAAGACTTGAACATCGAGAAAGCGGGTGCTGGGGACGCGAACGCGAATAGGGGTTGACTGAGCTTCGCAAATGCGGGGATATGCATGCGAACGCGATGAAGGGGAAGGGTGAAGCTATGCGAACGCGATGCCCTGGCCGCGAACGCGATGCCCTGGCCGCGAACGCGTAGAGGAAATCCCTGACTACAATTTCTGCTGCAAATTTGAAATTCTAATTGCTTCGTTGAGCATCCGAAACACACCCGAGGCCCCCGGGACCTCAACCAAACCTACGGACATATCCCATAACATCATTCAGACTTGTACCAATCCTTAAACCACCTAAAACAACGCCGGAAACTCGAATTAATCAATGATTTGAACTTAAAAACTTCAAAATTAAACCAAACTCGCTTTCGATTCAAAACCTAACCAAAACACGTCCGATTGACCTGAAATTTTGCACGCACATCCCAAATGACATGAAGGTGCTACAGCAACTTCCGGAATCCCATTCTGACCCTCGGATCAAAAATTCACTATCGGGCCGGAAACTTCAAAATTCTAATTTTCGGCATTTATAGCCCAAATGAGCTACGGACATATAAAATACATTCCGAATACGATCCCAACTCCGAAATTACCTAACGGAGCTAACAGAATCATCGGTTTTCCATTCCGAGGTCGTATTGACACTGTTCTGATTACAGACCACTTCCCAACACTTAAGCTCTCATTTAGGGACTAGGTATCCCAAAACAATCCGAATTCTATTACCAAACATCCTGGCAAACCAAAATAGCAGAAATGAACTTAGGGAAAGCAGATAATCGAAAAATGAGGCATGAATTCCAAAAACGACCGACAGAGTCATCACATATTATTAAATCGTTGAGCCAAAACTTTAATGAAACGAGCAAAGCGAGATTGCTGCACAATGGTTCAGAGTATGGATTGGATGCTTCATTTTCCATTGAAAATGAAGGATTTTGGTGTCGATTACGCAATCGAATTAATGAATTTTGCAGTAATGTTAAACGAGGTTCATTCAAGGCAATTGAGATGGGTCGTAAGGATCCTAGGAAAGTCATTTTTCCATCTGCATTGATTGGTTTACGGGTGTTTAAAAAGCTAATAACATAAGAAGAAGAGAAAGGGACGAGAAAGGAAAGTTAAAATTTTTAAAAAAAATGCGGGTGCAAGTAGAAAGACAAAGTGGCTACAGCTTAAAAAGGGCGCCCCATATAATCTTTTACAATTGAAATGGAGGGAGTAATTTTTTGTGAGAAATTTAAAAATAGCCAGATTTATCACTGGTCGTTGAAAAATAGCCAAGATTCAAAAGTCATCGAAATTTAGCCAGTTGTTATATAAAGATAAATCTGAGCGAAAATACTGTTCAAAATCCAGAAAATACGCCCGCAAATTTTATGGGAGTTCCAGCATAAGTATGCTTGAACTCCCGCAAATTTTACGGGAGTCTCAGCATAAGTATTCTTGAACTCCCGCAAATTTTACGGGAGTTCCAGGATAACTATGCTGGAACTCCCGCAAATTTTACGTGAGTTCAAGCATAATTATGCTGGAACTCCTGCATATTTTACAGGAGTTCCAGCAAGTATAAATATCCAGTATAATATAATGGAGTTTGGAGCACTGGTGCTCGAGTCTCCTGCAAATTTTATAGGAGTTAGTAAAGTATACCGGTCCAGCATAATATGTTGGAGTTCGTACACAAATGTATCAGAACTTCCGTATATTATACTAGACCGATCCCTATTACAATAAAATAGTTGCTATTTTTTATTAATTTAATAAATATTTGCTATTTTTAACTAGTTAATGTTAAAACTGACTATACCATATTATTTTAACTAATTTTTTGAGAGAGAGGGCGAGTGGGAGAGAGACGGAAAGAGAGAAAACTGGGCCTTCGGGTAAAAAGATCCAAGAGTTGCATTTTATGAGTCATCACAAAATGTACCCATTAATTACACTAGCTACAGACATTTGTTCACTTGGACCTTTTATATATATATATATATATATATATATATATATATATATATATTTATATATATATATATATATATATATATATATATATATATATAAAGATTAGGATAGTATTTACTCGATTTAGCTAGGTTCTTTTATCCATAAAAATTAATTGATATTTTTAATATAATATATACAAATCCGATTAAAAGCTACAATTTATATACAATTTGTATATAATTTTTTATTGTACAAAAATCGGTCAAAAGCTACAATTTATATGCAAATAGTATATAATTTATTATTACATAAAATTCGATTAAAAAACTACAATTTACATGCAACTTATATATAATTATGTTAGTTGTACATATTCTATATGCTGTTTGTACACCTGTTATACATAATATAATTTTTTTTTAAATGTTTTATTTACGAGTTTTAATATAAAATTTTAACCAAAATCAACTCGAATCTTCAGCAAGCTCTCTCAAAGTTGAGATATAAACTCCAAAGGATATTACCAATCATTTTCAACTTTCAATCCAAACAAAAAATAAATTAGTGAAACCTAATTTTTGAATTCAAGCTTTAAAATTTTTTAATGGTTGTTAATGGAGTTTACCGAGGTTGAGAATAGACCAACTATCAAATCTTGGATGGAAATTTCTTTTACCTATTTCCGTAATTGCACTATCACCCATTGTAACACTCTAACAAGTCCATGGTCAATCTTTACTGTGATCGAGAAAAATGTTAGCAAATTAATTTGAGAGAACATATTATTTGTAACAAGTCCATGCTCAATCTTTACTGTGTATAAATAATAATAATATGTATATAAGATTATAATTAAGTAATAACCTTTGTAAGAGCTGATAATGGGTATTTTTAGACTTTGCAACAACTTGGAACTCTCTCCAGATTGCTTTTTCTTCTCCTTACTTTTTTTTTTTTTTTTTTTGGCTTTTAAATTAGTGAAATTATATTGTTGTTTGCTGTTTCTAAAATTGGAGATTTGACTATTAGGACTTTAGGAGTATGAAAGAATGAGGAGAATTCTCCCTTGCAGCAAAATTCAAGTACATCTAAACGGAGAATGTCAGTCTATTGAAATTTCGAGGGATGTCAAATGGGTGGGCTGGGCTTAAAATTGGATGGCTTTTTAACACAGTTACTTATAGAAATAAAGAAGAATTATCAATTATGTCAATTTATAGGTATGTCATTACAAAGATTGGCCAACTGATAAACTATTACTAATATTAGCCAAATTAGCAATTAGCTATTTGTAGCAAAAAAAATTAAGTTTTTGCTTTGTTTTGAGCGAGTAATATTATAATAGATTGGACACAACTTAAGGAGCTTGAATCTCAATTCTGGGATGATTTGGTAAAGTTTTGAGGTGGTTTGGATTGAAAATTTGAAGTAAAAGCTGAACATGAAAAAAAATAATGTGTATCATTTGTGTATCACATATGTATCATATTTGTATCAATTGTGTATCACATGTTATCACGACTCAACTCGGTCTTGATGGCACCCGGCCCTAAGGCTAGGTAAGCCTGACCCACAATCGCTATTAACGTAATCTTTAAGTCTCAAACCGAGAATTTAACAAAATAATACTCCAAGAATATTAGTAATGTGATATAGGTAGAATACGAAAAATCAAACACACCCATATGATCTGGGGGTCACGAGTCTAGAGCCTCAAAACAAAACTGAGTAATAATAATAGAATCTGAATACTAAAACCAAAATATCCGGGAAAATATATAATGATAATCAATGGAGAAAAAAAGAAGAGCAACCAGGTCTTACGAACGTCATGCAGCTACCTCAACAACTCTGAAGTATCTCTGGAAACTGCGATAATTAACTAAGCCTCCGGTGTACCTGAATCTGCACACATGGTGCAGGGAGTAGGGATGAGTACTACCAACTCAGTGAATAATAAGTATAGAAAATGACTGAAAGCAGGAAATCCACAAAGTACCACAACGCAAAGCTATAACTAACAATCCTATAACTTTGCTACAGGCTAACAGCACAACAGTATCACAACAACAACCAAGTATCAAATAAAGATGCAATGCAATGCACATGAATTCGCTGCGGAACGTGTAGCCCGATCCATTTAACGTCGACGGCGCTCACTGGGGGTGTGTACAGACTCCGGAGGGGCTCCTTCAGCCCAAGCGCAATATTAATATATATATATATCCGCTGTGGATCGTGAAGCCCGACCCAAGCTCAGTCCACAATATGCATATGAGTTACATAAACAGATTCAATCTAATTTCCCATTTTTCGATTATTAAGGTAAATATAATTTAATTATTAAATTTCATGAAAAGGTGACTTAGCATTTCAATTTCGGTGATTTACGGGACTGAGATCAATGATTATGCAATCATGTTATCACACAGATATTCACCCTAAACGGGTATTACAGATCGGCACAAGGCCCTAAACATGGAATTAAGCCCAATTATCAACAACACAATGTGCGTATCAGACGCCAATAAATTACTCAGCTCACGGGATGGACCATGTTACAATCCCCAATCATTTACAACCCCGCACCTGCCATGGGGTGCGAGTCACGCCCTACCATAGCATCACGATGTGATAAGCCGGGGTTTCAAACCCTCAGGCCATCATCTATACAAACTACTCACCTCTAACTGGTCGTAGCCTGGTCTGCAATGCCCTTTCCCTTCGAATCTTCTCCCACGAGCGTCGAATATATTCAAAACCACAACGAATTGGTTATTATATGCTAAATAAACATAACCTAATTGAAATTATTTGAAAAACATTAAAAATCGCGAAGTTGGTAAAACTCGAGCCCCGGGCCCACTTCTCGAAAAATTCAGAAAGTTATAGTTTTGGATTTCTCGTCTTGCCACGAGTCCGTACATATAAGTTTTATCAAAAATGGAGTTTGTTTACCCTCTCAAATCACCATTTTACTCTCTCTTAGGCTTCAAGCACTAACCACCATTTTTGGCATCAAAACTTTGAATTTCATTGCTTAACCTACTATTTTACACCATAAAGACATAATCCAAGGCCAAGAATCATTTCCTGAAAGAAACCCTCGAAACCCTCTTCAAAATCGCCTACAGTCGTCTCTCCCCGAAGTCCAAAAGTGTTTTCTTAACTTATGAAATTTGTAACTCTGTTTTATTAATGACCTGCGATTTCCACTTCCGCGATACAATGACCGTTTTTGCGGTTTCCCTTGTATCGACTAGGACCGCTTCTGCGGTCCTCAACCGCTTTCGCGGTCTCCGCCTACGCGTCGAATTGGCCACTTTTGCGGTCGGCCAGCTAGCCCAAGACCGCTTCTGCGGTCAATTTACTGCGTCTGCGGTAGCCGCATTCGCGGAAATACCAGAAGCTTGGCCAACATATCTGTTGCATTTCCAAAAATCCTCGCTTTCATCATTCGATTTCACCCCGAGGCCCTCGGTCCCCCAACCAAATGCATAAATATGTCCTATTACTTCATTCAAACTTGCTCGCAACATAAAAACACTATCATAAACATCAAAATCACCCAATTTCCAAGGATTCAAGCCTAAGTTAAACTAAAACTTCAGAAACTTACATTTTCTCCAAACCCGACCTAAGCACCTCCGAATGATCTGAAAATTTGCACACATATCAAAAATAACCTAACGGAACTACTCCAACTGTCAGAATTTCATTCCGACTCCCGGATCAAAATATCACCTATCAATCGGACTTCGCCAAATTTCTAACTTAGCCAATTCAAGCCTAATTCTACACCGAACCTCCAAATTCAGTTCTGCTTTCGCTCCTAAATCACAAATCACCATCCAAAACTAGTCGAACTATCGGAAATCCATTCCGAGCCCTCTAACTCATAAGTCAACATTCGGTTGACTTTTCCAAACGAACCTTCTTATAAAGAAACTAATTGTCTCACTTCTACCCAAACTCCATCCGAATTTCTTCAAACTCTCCAAATAAATATAATTAAACATATAGAAACATAAAACGGGAAAAACAGGGCGATAATTCACGGGATGACGGGTTAGGTCGTTACACATGTATATCCATGTGCACATGTGTGTGAGATACATGCATGACATATGTTTGATACATGTGTTGCAAAAGACTTTTTTGAACTCGATTTAATTACGAATTTTGATACAAACCCAGTCCAAATCACTTCCAGTCTTCCTCAAATTTTGTATATTGACTTATCTATATATTTTCAATAAATTTGAACTATAGTTATTGAAAAAGTTCCTTATTTTGTTTAGATTTTTTTAATATTGTATAGTTTTTTATATTTCATCACCTTATTTACTACCCTGTCCATAAAATTTCCTTTCCGTCTTGTATCTATTGTTGCTAATAATGCTTAATAATATGGGAGATAATTTTTGCATGTGATTCTTTGAGAGAAAGAACCCTATTATTTGGTTTTTCAATTTTTGTCGGCTAGTTTTGGTAAGTCTATAACTAATGGCTAGAGGTTGGCAAGTTGAGATTAATTTGGGACATTTGTACAAGTTTTCCAAAAATACAACTATTTATCTTTGTCTACCAATTTATTTTTTACCCATAAACTAATTACATTTCCTACCCATAGTAGTTTTTTTGGGGAATTTTTTTCTTTATTCTTCAATTCTTTTTTATTTCTATGCTTCGTTTCTTTTTTCCTTTTTTTTTCTTTTATCCTTTTCTTTTTCCCCATTTTCTTCCTTTTTTAATTTTTTTTCTCTTTTATTTATTTATTTTTGCCCAAATCACATTATTGTTATTTTTACAATAACTTTTTTCACACTCAAATTTAACTCCTTTATTTTTTTATATACTTTTTTTCTTTATTTCTTGTTTCTTTTTTAATTCCTCGTGATTACCATGCAAACCTTGATCTCCTTCCCTACAAATATTAGTATATACTCTACCATTATCAGTAACACCAACCAGTGATGGAGCAAGACAATATAATCTATGACCACTAAATCTCCATATATACTAGTTAGAATAGAAATGATAATAAAATATTGAAAAATGCAATAAAAATATCAGTTTCAAAAAAAACTTCTAGTACCATATGATACCAATATGGTATACATGCATACCAACAGAGTATATGATTGCTCTAGAATATTGCTATAACTATCTGTGACTATACTAATGTACCAACACATTAAAGGATACAATAAAAGTATGAAAAAATTACATGCTCGCATTTCAAGCTAAATATTCGCAAAGTAACTTGCTCATTCCATTACTAACATGGTATATGGTTATATGGGTCGTTCCAACAATTACCTATAATTATAAAAACTATTACATAATACACATAATCTATATCCATAAGCACAAAAAATTTCCAGCACTGCAAATCACGTTCATATAAATAATTTTAGAAAAGAGTTCACTTAAAAATGCAGCCAAAACAACCAAAAAATGTTCAAACTACCATATGATACCACTATGGCATATAACTATAACATCATAGTATACAATTTTACTGTTAATTCATGGCAACTATGTGATTGTACTACCATTACATAACACACATGCATAAAGAGAAAAATAAAAAGATAGTGCACCACATATTAATGTAATAAAGTATGTCAAGATATTGAACTATATTACTATTATTAAAAGAAAATCAAATTTTATACTAATAAATGCAGATAATATAATCAAAAAATGATTCAACTAGTATACGATACCAATATAATATATAGCTATACTAATAGGGTATATAGTTGAAATGAACTGTATACCAAAATGGTAAATTTGTATACTTTTGAGTATACAATACAAATTTGGCTTCTTCTCTTGTTCAGCTATATTTCAACCCAAACTTCTAAAATCTACTACAAAATTGACTAAAACTTTAGCTACAACCTCCAATCAACTTTCCAAACAAACCCATATATGATCAAATCAAAATAATTAAAACTCAAACAAACCAAATTATGCTTTCAAGCTTCAAGGTCCTTTAATGGTGGATTTGAATTTTTGTGCAATAAATCTCCAAGAACGAGTTTGGGTGAAGAGAAAAAAGAAGGTATTAGTAAGAAATAAGTGTGAATTGTCATTGATGATGAACCCAGAATACTACAATAAGAGAAATTATTTTAGAATTAAACCCCGTAATAGAAATAAAAATGAATTCAAGTGGTAACTCTAAAAACTAATGGGTTTAGAGAAGAAGAAGAAAATAGAGGAAGAATGGAACTCTATTAAGAGCTCTAAGCACCATCCCTCCCGTGTTGGCTTCCTTCCCCAATTCATATTCTGTGCTGTTCTATTTACCAGGTTTCTTCCACTTCTATTTTATTTTAATCGGGTAAATAGTTTAGGGCCCAATGGGTAGGAGTAGTAAATAGTTTGGGTCTGGACATTAAAGGATAACTAGTCTACAATTAATGGGTATAAAGTGAAATTATTTCCTAATAAATAGGCAATCCAACGCTGCCCAAATGTTATTGGAAATTTTACCACTTATAGAATAGGTTAGTACGCTATTAATATTAAATAAATACCATTTTAACATATTATATCATATAAATACCTTTTATAGTTTATAGCAAAAAATGTAGTTCCATCCTACAATTAAGGCACCATATATATTACAAAATATTTTTTGTCTCTTATTTTTTATATTTTCTCTCACCTAATTAGCGTATATCTTCTCTGACCAGCTTCTCTCTCTCTTCTTCCATACACTTTACCCTCTTCTCCCATAAACCCACGTTTCATAGATCTTCTCCCACCCTAAATCTCTATTTCTCCGCCATTATCACATCTACTCTCTTCTCCCACATACCCACGATACTCCAATTCTTTGTCCTCTCTATATTTTTACAGCATAATCAATCTTTATTATTATTTGGATACAAAAACAAATCTATAAAACAACAAATTTCAGCAAGAAAAAAGGAAGAAATATAGAGATAGAGAAAGTAGAGGAGAAAGAGATCTAGCCGTCCATCTCAACGATAGGGTTTTCAACCTTGATTTTGTCGAAAGCCATGTTTACAGATGAAAGAGGTGAAACTGTATTCACATGTATTCAGCGACATTCATTTATATATTTTAGATGTATTAAAAAGTTGTGATTATTCTCTTGTATTCAGTTTTAATCAGTTGTAATTAACTATTTTATTCAGCAGTAGTATTCAAGTGTTTTATACAACTGTATTCAGTTGTATTTAGTTATGTTCAACTATTTTATTCAGCAGAAGTTAGTTGTATTTTGTTGCATTCAAGAGTTTTATTCAGCTGTATTCAATTGTATTTTGTTGTATTCAATAGAAAAAAGGAGAAGAGAATTGAGAAGTTCGATCAGATGTGTTGCTCTGATTTTTCCTTCTTTTCACGTTTTTGAGTTGCTTTCTTTGAGATAAATACAAATTAGTGTGTACTCGTTTTCGTTCTTTGAGTTAAATTAGGAGACTATCATGTGATTTGATTTTCTTCTGTTTTTAACAAGTTTAAGTTCCCAGAATTTGCGCAAAAAAAGTTATTGTATTTCACTGAAATTTCGCTTGAAAACAGTTAAATACAGCTAAAATTTCGCTTGAATACAGTCAAATACAGATAACACTTAGTTGGATTTCCCATTTTTATGCATATTTTTTTCTTGTATTAATGAATACAACAATTTAAATACATGAAATACATTGTATAAAAACATAAAAGATATTTATAGAACGTAATATAACAAAGGGTATCTATAAATGGCTAATTTGGACTAAAATATACTGCATTGTGAAAAATTCTCAATATTATTTAGGCTTAATGAGTTGGATCAAGATGTGCTAAACAATGAATTATAGTCCAATCCGCCTAACTTGTTCCATTGTTTTTACTATATGAATATCCTTTTGTTTTTTCTTGCAAGACAACAAATGCCACGAGAAATCTTTACTCTAATCATATCCGTTCTCTTTTATTTTGAGTTTTCTTTTTGTAAGACACCATCAAACGCTCTTTCTGTATCTAAAATCATAACTAATTTGATTTTTTTAGATATAATAGTATTGAACTTGTTAATTAATGCTATTGATAAAAAAAATGTAAATTTTAGAGAATCATTTAATTTGCATGGTAAATTCTTACGAACAATACTAATTCAATCTCGAACTGAATTTTCATTTCCAATTGTATTTGGTTTTAAGTCAAACTAATATTTTACTTTTAAGGATGAAACATTTCAAAGATAATAATCATATGAGATATATTTTTCCACTTTTAAAATCAAATTAATTTTAAAATATTCGAAAGAGCATGATTTATTTTATTTATAAATGTATAAAAGGAAAAAACAGAATAATTTTATTTCATCGTGAGATTATAGATTAAGTCTACCTTTCTGGATGAGGAATTGCTCCTTTTATTTAATTGAGCATCGGTGGAGGTTCACATATATCCAGCTTCAAGAGAGAATCTTAGGCGCTTGTAGTGTCGGAAGCACGTGGTGGTGAGCAGGTTCAACTGAACCCGTTTCATCAAAAAATAATATCATGTATATGTATAAATTACGATTAAAGCTATTTAAATTTTTAAAAATATTTTATTTGAATCCATTTGACAACTATAATTTTACGATTAAAATTATGTACATTTAAAATTGCACTCGCTTGCACTAAAATCTTGGATCCGCCACTAAACCCTCACATGGGTCATAGTTGAGACTTGGGCACTATCATGGTCAATTTGGGCTAGTAATTTTTCATAGGTTACTTTGGTTATAGCCCAAAATCAACCCATCAATAAAATCACTTTATCCCAAACCCAATAATACTTGGACAGGTTATGTGGGCTTGGGTCAATTTTGCCACTCCTAAAATTCCGGAAAGAGATTAATGTTTGTTTTAACAAGAAGGTAGAATTTTTCTTTTAATGGAATTCTTCTTCTTCTGTTTTTCTTCCAGAATTGGCAATAGATAACCCCCCCCCCCCCCCCGCCCAGGATTATGTGAACTGTTTAAGTATTAATGCTGAATTTGAACATAAAATTTTTAAAATTTTAAAAAGTATTATAAATTATAATAATTTATTATTTAAAGGCAAAAGAAAAAATACGGTCAATGAATAACTTGGTTGACTCCCGAAATCCATGATGCTACATAAGTTGAATAAATTTATAACACCAAATTATAAATATCTAAAGATATGCCTTCTTAAAATGTAAAATTTATTATCCCTTCCTTTCATATTAATAGTCATAGTTATTAAAAATAATTCTCTCAAATTATTTGTTATTTGAGAAGTTTAAGATAAAATTAATTATTTTTTTCCCTTCCTTAGTAATAATTGTTCTGAATATAGAGATAACACAATATTTTAAAACATAAATAAGGGTAGAATAGTTTAATCTTTTTCCTAATTAATATTTTTTAAGTGGCATATCAAAAAGAAATACGACACATAATATTAGACGGAGTAAGTACTTCCTTTGTTCACTTTTATTTATCCAATATTCTAAAAATAAATTTTCACGTTTACTTGCCACTTTTAGAATATCAAGAGAAGATAAAAAAATTTTCTTCAATTATACCCATAGTATTAATTATCCGTTTCAAATTATTTTCTTAGAACCGTTAAAAATATACATAAATTAATATGAATATCATGATAAATTATACACTTTATTATTAATTTTTAAAAAATTCATAAAATTCATCGTAAACAAATAAGAGTGAACAAATAAAAGTGAATGGAAATAGTACATTAATAATGCATAATATAATTAGGTAGAAACTAAGCAGCCCCACCCAAGTGGCCAAACGAATGAGCTAATCCTAAAACATATAGGAGTACATAATAGCGAAGAAGTAGCTTTTAGCTAGCATACTAAATCAAAAATTGTTATAGATTTTGATTTTTCCTTCTTCTTCGTTCTTCTCTCGGCGCAAGTTAGTTAATGTACGCCGAGTTCGTTTCCATGGCGAAGGGGAGGGGTCGAGGCAGGGGTCAGCCCAGTAAAATTCCAATTTCCACCATAGATAGAATCATCTCAACCATAAATCAACCAGCTAAGGAGAAACAGACTACCACCGGTGCAACTGTACAGCCAATTGATTTGTCATGTGAAGGTGAGGATCCTTTGATTTCTCAGCAATCTAATGAGGTAATGGAGAATCAAAGCTATCATGCTTCAATTGAAGCATCGTTAACTCCGATGAAGCAGATGGCCGGTGAAATTGGCCACATGCAGAAGTCTATACCAGTCCAAGCTCAATCAGTGATGGATCTAACGAAGCCGGTGAAGGTGACTTCAACCGATGTACCAAAAGGGAACTGGGCTAATCTGTTTCAGAAGAATCGATTTCTAACGGTATGGCACTAGAATACATCCCCCCGGTAGTGATTGAAGGTCAACCAGTAGGCCAGCTGAACAAAGCAGAGGTGGAGGAGGAAGAAAACAAGTGGAAATGTGCCCTAATTGTCTATATTTTAGGATATGGTCCTGGATATAACGCGATGATGAGATTCATCGGCCTCCATTGGTCGCATGTACCAGAACCAGAGCTATTTTATCACGAGGAGGGATACTACATAGTGAAGTTCCGAACAATTGATGATGCCAAAGAAGTTTTATGTGCTGGTCCTTACTCTATAGCAAATAGGCCCATGATTCTCAAGCAATGGACGTCAGATTTTGATTTCACTGAGGAATTCCCTGCTGAGATTCCACTATGGGTCAAATTTCCTAAACTCCTTATGTCCTGTTGGGGAATGAGATCCTTGAGCAGAATAGCCAGTGTATTGGGGAAGCCTATCTTTGCGGATGAATGTACAACCAAACAGTCTAGAATTTCCTATGCTCGAATGCTTATAGAGATGAATGTTACCAAAGAGCTACCTAGGGATATATGGTTAATGGATGCAAATGGGAAGAAATTTCTGCAAGAAGTGGTTTATGACTGGAAACCATCTTACTGTGGGAAATGTCTTACGGTTGGGCACAACTGTTTGATGAATCCTAAACCTATCCAGCCTCCTCAAGTGAAAAAATCCAAAGTGATTCAAGAATGGAGAACCAAAGCTCCAATCCAGAATGTTCAGAATCAGCAGGAGGTTCCACTACAGCAAACTGAGACAAGGCAGAGCAGTGTAACTCAGAGAGAGCCTAATGACCACCCTTCAATTGTAACAGGAAGGAACAAACAGGAAGATAAAGGGAAGCATGTTCAATCCCCAGAATTCAACCTTATAAACTTCCCACCTTTATCTCCTATTGTGGTGAGTAATCAATTTGAAGCAATGTCTATAAGTAGGATTGAGAATCCTCCAGAGAATGAAGGATGACCTAGTAACTGTCAATGAAGTGGCTAATCTGGAACATTAGGGGTGTAAATAAAAGGTATAAACAAAAGGAAGTTAGGGAATATATTAGGAGTAATAATATTAACCTTATTGGTATGGTAGAGACCAAGGTTAAAGAAAAGAATGCAGATAGGATTGATAAGCTGTTGGTTCCTGGTTGGGGTTTGCTAACAAATTATCAGGGCTCCATAAATGGTAGAGTCTGGATCCTATGGGACACATAATTGATCAGAGTCACTGGTATCCAGGAGGAGGCTCAATTGATTCACTGTAGAGTCAGAAACATTTTTGGAGATGCCATATGCTATCTCACTGTGGTGTATGGCTTTAATGGGATGGACCAGAGGAGATCACTATGGAAAAATCTGCAGGACTATTCTGTTACTATTACGGAACCTTGGCTAGTTGCTGGTGATTTCAATGCTGTTCTATATGCTAATGATATACAGTCTAGTAATCAAGTGAAGCAAGCAAAGATCCAAGAGTTCACTCAATGTATACAACAGGCTGGACTTTCAGAACTCCCCTGGAAAGGGGAGTATTTCACATGGACAAATAGGCAGACAGGCAGTGATAGAGTATGTAGTAGACTGGACAGAGTATTTGGAAATTATGAATGGATGATTAACTGGAGTCATGTGCAAACTGTATATGACCATCCCTTAATCTCTGATCATAACCCTATAGTGATTACACTGCCAGAAGTTACTAGGAAAAGGAAGGCTCCTTTTAGATTCTTCAATGCATGGGCCAGTCATGAAGGCTTCTATCAACTGATCAATGACAAGTGGCACGGTAATAATCAGTATTCTATGAAAGCAGTATGGATCAATCTCAAGTCACTGAAAGAACCTTTAAAATCTTTAAACACTAGAGATTTTAATAATATTAGTCAGAGAATCGATTATAGTAAACAAGAATTGAAGGACATCCAGAATCAGATGGCACTGGCTTATACTGATGAGTTGCAACTTAAAGAGAAGGAAACAGTAATGAAGCTGGAAAAGTGGTCCTTGATTGAAGAATGTATGCTACAACAGAAGTCTAGGGCAAAATGGATCCAACTGGGTGACTCTAATAACAAATATTTCTCTGTTGTTTGAAGGAAAGGAATCAACACAAGCATATTACTGAGCTTGTTACAACAAGTGGTCTCAAGGTTACTAATCCAGATGACATTAAAAAGGAGATCAATGACTTCTATAAGTCATTAATGGGTACAGCAGCTGCTTCTCTACCAGCCATAAATCGAGTGTATATGACCAATGGCCCTACCTTAACACATCAACAGAAGAAGGAGTTAAGTTCTGATATTACTGAACTGAGATTCTGGAAAGTTTAAAGGCAATTTGTGATGACAAAGCCCTGAGAATTGATGGATACAATGCAGTGTTTTTCAAGAAGACTTGGAACATCATTGGCAAACAGATAATAGGTGCAGTCAAGGATTTCTTCCAGACTACCAGGATGTATAAACCAGTCAACTGTGCCTCTCTCACTCTGATCCCTAAAGTCCCTAACCCAATAATAGTCAAAGAATACAGACCAATTGCATGCTGCTCAGTTTTGTACAAATTGATTTCCAAGATATTAGCCAACAGAATGCAGAAAATCATGGCTAGCATCATTTGTGAAGCCCAAGCAGGTTTCATCCCAGGCAGGAAGAATGCAGACAATGTTATCCTGGCCCATGAGTTAATAAAAAACTATTCCAGATCCCATGTGACTCCTAGATGCATGATCAAAATTGACCTGCAGAAGGCCTATGATTCTGTCGAATGGATCTTCTTGCAACAGGTAATGGATGCATTGGGTTTTCCAGTCAGATTCACAAACTGGATCATGGAATGTGTCCAAACAGTTAGCTATACAGTGATGATTAATGGGGAAACAACTGAACCTTTTAAAGCTGCTAAAGGCCTTAGACAAGGTGATCCAATATCCCCATTTCTATTTGCAATAGTAATGGAGTATTTAAGTAGATCTCTGGCTGAACTGAAGAAAGACCAAGAATTTTTATTCCATCCAGGTTGTAAAAGGCTGGGCATCACTCCCATCAATTTTGCTGATGACCTACTTCTGTTTGCTAAAGGTGAAAGTCAATATGTCATTACCATGTTCAAGCATTTCTCCTAGTTCACCGAAGCATCTGGGCTAAAAGCCAATCTGAGCAAAAGTTCAGTATACTTTGGAGAGGTTAGTTCTGCAGTCCAACAGTAGATTACTGATAACCTAGGTTATGTGTATGGAGATTTGCCTTTCAAATATTTGGGCATTCCTTTATCCACCAAGAAGATGGCTTTGATTCAGTGCAGCCTCTGGTAGATAGGATCACTGCTAGGATCACCTCATGGACTGCTAGAAAGTTGTCTTATGCTGGGAGACTGCAATTGGTACAATCAGTGGTCTTTGGTATACAAGCTACTGGGCACAACTCTTCCTCATCCGTACAAAGATTCTATAGCTTATTGAAGCAGTCTGCAGAAGTTTTATATGGTCCGGATCAGTTGGTATCTCTAAGAAGGCCTACATTGCCTGGTACAAAATGTGTTTGCCGAAATTAGCTGGTGGGCTGAACCTCACAAACCTCTTGTTGTGGAATAAGGCAGCTATTGCTAAACTATGCTGGGATCTGGCTCACAATAAAGTCACTCTGTGGGTCAGATGGATTCACACTGTTTATATAAAGCAGCACCAACTGGAGAACATTCCTATACCCAAGCAAGCTTGTTGGATGGTCCGAAAGATAATTGCAGCAAGTGGACTGCCACAACAACACCAAAGTCTGCACATGCCAGTATGCTCCATTAGGCAACTCTATCTGCTTCAGATTGGCCAACTCCCGAGAGATCCATGGAAGAATCTAACTGCTCAAAGCTATGCTAGGCCCAAGGCTGTCTTTAATTTATGGTTGGTGCTTTATGATAGGCTACCAAACAAGGATAGGCTGCTACATTGGGGTATGAATATGGATAACATATGTGTTCTGTGCCAGCACGCTCCGGAAACCAGATACCACCTTTTCCATAGTTGTTCATTTGCTACATAACTAAGGGATCAGACACTGTCCTGGATCAGAGAGTTTCACTCCAGTATGCCGAACTGGGAACAGTTTATACAATGGTATTGTTGGTAAAGCTAAAGAGAAATCAAGTCGGGCTACATATTCAAAATGGTTGCAGCTGAATTATTCTACGCTCTCTGGTTGGAGAGAAATGCGAGGATCTTTGAGAATGTTTTCCGTAGCAGTGACAACCTAATTAGGAACATTGCATATATTTGTAATGTTAGAAGTACCCCCAAAATTAGGCAACGGCTTTACCAATATCTTCTGTAAATAAAGGGATAGGTATAAAAATAGTTGATATATAGTCTAAATATGATAGTAAGATGTATAGTGACTGAATTATGATTTTGTATTGAAATCTCTTTGATGATTAATATAGTCTTTAACTTAAAAAAAGAAGAAGTAGCTTTTAGCAAGCGTGACGACGAACAGACAGACATGCGTCATTCTGTGATAATCCCAATTAAAGATATATTGAACTGTACATTTTTTAGTAACATCTCTTGAAGACAAATCTAAGGGGTGGTTTGATAAAAGCATAAGTTATTTCAAAATTAATTATTTTGAAATTATTATTTTATCATTTTATATAAAAAAAATATTACAAAATAATTAATTTTAAGATTAATTATATTATAAGTTTACCCGAACTAAATATAAGATAACTTATTTTAAATTTAATTTTAAAATTAATTATTCGTTATCCCGTACCCATCTACCCTTGTAAAAAAGGCGAGTACTTTTTGGGGAAGTCTTGAAAGAATAACAGTAGAAGGAACATACACAGAACACAAAGTAGCACGCATTCAGAATGTGTCAGATACAGATAAAAGTATGAAGCTGAGAATTTGGAAAATAATTAGGACACAAATTCAGAACAAGTGATGATTGTTTTTCTGAGAAAAGCCAAAGAGAAAGTGGCGCAGCGGTTGGACTGTGCCGACAAACAGCACGCTCAGGCGGCAGTAAGCAGTGCACCGCTCCAAAAATTACTGCTTTCCATAGGTGAAACTAGGTCATATTTTTTCTCTCATTTTCTTTTGTTTTTTATATACATATATCGCATTAGAATGATTAATTCGGATAGAGAAAATGCTGAACAGTATATGCATCTATATAGTAAATAGATTGCACATAAATAATGAACAGAGAAATTACTTAAATCTTGACGTAGATTAATTGTGAGGAATAGTGGCTGAGTCATTTGATTGGTGGGGTTTGTCACGTTATAAGATGGGAGAAATCACGCTTATGACAGTCTAAACACTTACTCCCCGTTGATCGTTCACAATAAGTGATCAATTTTTTTAACATATATATTTAAAAAATATTAAAATTTATATAAAATATTTAGTATAACTAAGCTATTCTTATTAAATATTAATCATATAATGATAGTGAGGAGTGTGAAATTTTTTAAGGAATATACATATAAAGATAAAGAGTAAAAAAAATTAAATTTTTTCTTGATTACTTAATTGGACATTTATTTTGAACCAAATAAAAAGTAAACTGGTCATTTATTATGAACCAGATAAAGTAAATATTTTTCGATAGATAAAGCTTAGAATGAGAATCTCGTTTATAAAAGGTAAATTAGTGTTTACTCCCTCCGGTCTAAAATAAGTAATTTTTTGACCTTTTTTTATGCTCCAAAATAAGTGATTTTTCAGATTTCAAGAATGAATTAATTATTTTTTTTCTACATTGTCCTTGGAGTAAATAATGTTGGAATATGTGTTATGAGTGTTTATATGAGATAGTAAAGGTTGATATGGTCAATTTCATTGCTAATTAATGCTAAAAGGTCAATTTTTTAATCTGTGTGAAAATTTAAAAAAAAATCACTTATTTTGGACTGGAGGGAGTACTAATTATTGGATAATTTTGTTTCTATAATTCAAAATTTGAATTTAATATTACTCCTTCCGGTTCATAATAAGTGCCTAATTTACTTTTTTATTTTGATTCAAAATAAATGTCAAGTTATATAATCAAGAAAAATTTAATTTGTTTTTATAAAATAACCCCTTGTATATATTCCTAAAAAGTTTTATTACTTTTACATTAAATATTTAATTAGGGGTAATTTAATTTTAATATTTTTTTAATAGACGTATTAAAAATAAATCAGATATTTATTTTAGACCGAAGGGAGTATTGACTAAAAGTGAAGTGATCTAATCATTTATTAGCGGCTTTTATTCCATAGAATTGACCAAGCTAATGCTTGATGTCATAACCAGTCCTTTTTTCATTATTTCACTTTAAAATAAATAATCTAAATCGTTAATTAGAGGATCAGAAAAGGAAAAGGGAGAGTAGTAAAGCTCATTCTTCAATCATAAAATATGTCCGATGCGAGACCTGAATAACTCCAACCAAATTTTTACTGCTATCGTTTCAATATAAATAAATATTTATTAGCAAATGCGTTGTGCATATTAAGCTCCCATTTTGCCACCAATTTTGGTATTCTTTTTAAATATTTTGTTCATGATCAATATTTTTTTAAAAATAAATAAATGTTGTAGATAATAAATTTACGTCGAGAAAATAAAATCAAGACCAAAAAATATTACAACAATCGTAGTACTTTATTTCAAATATTTGAGTGTTACAATCTCTATGATTCCTCTGATTCTACTTTTTAAGTATAAATTCAAGGGCCTTTGAGCTTCATCTTGAATTTGAATTTGATTTATCCGTCACGAACACTTTGATTGTTGCCACGAATTTTATCACGAATAAGTAGCCTTGATCTTGAACGCCTTGTATTTGGCTTGACTTCGTTCTTGATCTACGAATACTTGAATTGTTCTTCGTTCTTGAGCTTGAATACTTGATTTGTTGTTCGTTCTTGAACTTGAACTTGATTCCTTGAACTTTATTGCTTGAAGCTTGAAATTTGTGGAGGAATTTACAGTGTTTGATCCACTAGTTCTTTCTTGCTTCTAGTTATAACTTCTGGTGTCTTTTCT